>JALGQZ010000011.1:17200974-18668474 GCA_023105745.1 Austropuccinia psidii
GCAAAAAAAATACCAAAATGTTGGGCTTCTGTTTTATTATTCTAAACATTCTCACCTTCATTTTAAAAAAAAAATATTGAGATTCATAAGTGGGAACATTTTTAATGAATTTTTTCAAAAAAATGGGCCATTTTACCAAATTGCCCAAAATAGAAAAATTGGGCAAAAAAAAAAATTTGAAAAAATTTGGGGACCTTCACATCCCATGTCGGAAGAAATATGGCAAAAAAAAATGTTAAAAATTCTCAAAAATGAGCCTGAGGAATTTTTATAAAAAAATTAGGTTACTTACGTGTTTTTACCATAAAATTACGTGTTTTGGCCATAATTTGGTAAAAACACATAAGTTTATGGTAAAAACATGTAAGGGCTTACGTGTTTTTACTAAAAGCTTACATGTGTTTACCAAAACCCTAAAATAGTAATAAAATAATAAAAAAATAATAAAAATATAATAAAAATATTAAAAAAATATTAAAAAAATATTAAAAAAATAATAAAAAAATATTAAAAAAATATTAAGAAATAATAATATCCAAAACAATTGAAAAAAAATAATAATCAAAATCAAAAAAATAACTTTCTTTCCAATAATTAAAGATATATAAAGGATAAAAAAATGATTAAAAAAATTGAAATTTGAAAAAAAAAAAATTAAAAGAAGAGTACTACTCCTGATTTATATGAATGAAAAACTAAAAATTAAAATCTAAACACTTGTGGAAATAATGTTTTCCCAAACAAAATGGGATATAAATCAAAAAATTAAAATGAAATGTGTAATTATCGAAACAATATTCAATCCTTGGAATATTCCTTTTCAAAGGTATAAAGATTACATAAAAGGATAAAATCAATTTTATTGGGGATTTTTTGGCTGTAAAATGTTTCATCTTTAATGATTTTTTTTTATAAATTGAATTTTTGCCTTCAATAAACAGTTAAAGATGAATGTTTTTTAAGTATGGGCACATTTGAAGTTAGTCAATTATTTAAAATAGAAAGGAGAATTAAATTAATTTTCAATTTCTTCACAGATTTTTATTAAATAATTTTCTTTCCCTGTTGGTAATAATACTCATCAAAAAATTTCTAGTATTAATTAATTATGGATATATAATGTAGTAAACAAACAAAAATCATGGTGAATCCATAATATTCTATTTAAATTGAGTAAAATTTTGAATTACTAAATATTTTTCTGAAATTATCTTGGAACTGGGTTGGACCTGTTTGCCCCTTCTGGAAGGGGAAGCTTTTTTTTGATGGTGATTTCAATAGAAGATTTTAAATTATTTTAAAATTAAATAACTTAGCACTTTTTTTTATACAACCAGATAAACAGTTCCTGTATTACTGTTGCTATTTATTTAAAAGAGGAATATTGTCTTTTTTTACAAATCATAAAATTTCAAGTCAATGTATTTCACTTTTGATTTTGACTTCTTAATAAGAAAATTCTTTCAGATTTTAGTGTATTTTTCTTTATGGCTTTAAAAATTTAGAATGATATTGATTATTCATAAAATTCAATTCATAAAAAATAAGTCAATAGTATTTTCCTTTGAAAAGCCAAAATTAAAAAATTTGAAAAATTCTTTGATGTTTTTCACTAAAAATTTTGAAAATAATTTTTTTTTCAAAGAATTTTATTCAAATTAGATAATTATGAAGCTTCTTTTTTTTCACAAGTACCAGTTTAAGCTACTCTGGAATATATACATATTTTATGTTTAATTACTACTATATCTCCATTTCAAATTCAAATGATTACCTCTTTAAAACTCAGAGCACAAGACAACCTGAGAATGGTTTTTGTTCTTTTTTCTATTTTGAATATTGAATTAATAAACAAAAAAAATAAAGAAAAAGGGATCAAATTTCAAAAATTTCACATCATTCAATTCATATCATTATTTTTTGAAAAGAACACATTAAGCTTAACTATTTTATAAAATTTCTGCCTTTTCCATTTTTAAAATCAAATTTTTTCATAAAGTAATATAATAAAATTGAGTTATTCAATTTATCTTATAGAATAACATGAGAAAGAGATGATATTTCCCTTTTCCATCAACTTAGTTGTGATTTTGAATTTTTAATAAGGAGAGATTTTGAAATATATCTTCATACTTCATTCATAAGAATCATTTATATCATTATTCAAACTTTGATATTTGTTATTTTAGTTTATTCAATTCTAAAAAGACTATTCTTTGATTAATTTTATTGATACTCATTAATGAAATTTCTGTCCCAGAACTGAAAATATACTTATTTATGTATATTTGAAAAAATCTTGGTGTATTGATTTTGTAAATAATTGAAATTTCCAGTTGAAAAAATCTTCCATCCCTTATCAATATTTTAATTGAAAATTGAGGTAATTTATTTTTATGATATAGCTGTACCTATGTTCTATTATTGTATCCAAATTTGAATTTGATAAAAATGTTTTTAATTTTGGTATTTAACCCTAAAATGGAAATATCTAATTAATCAGGAAAGAACCATAAATTTAACGATTTTTTGGGTTTATGCTTTAAAATAATTTCAAATTGATTGATTAGAATTCAGTTCATTCTTTTAAAATATTAAATTATAAAAAAACTCCCAAGTTATTTTGATATTTCTTTTAATATATAATAGAACATTGCATTTCAAAAAACCAAATATTATTCTTACTATTTTCTTATATAATTGAAAGAAAATTATAATTTCAAAAAAAGCTTTTCTTGCTTACTTTATTGTAGTAGAGATGAGGAGTTATTAAAAATAAAATTAAGTTGTCTTTTTTTTGGAAAACTAACATTTAATTTAATTAATGACAAAAAATGGAGCTTAATTAGTTTTAAAGATATCTATTTAAGAAATAAGAATTATTATTTACGTGTTAATTAATTTAAATTCTAAAATGTGAAAAACATAATTGGCTTTTAAGGAAAACTCTAAAGAAAAGCAGAAAGGTTCAATATGTGGCCAGTGACACCTCACTTGAGAACTAATCAGTAATTTAGAATGGAGAGGCGATTACATAATAAGAAGTGAATTTTTTAATTGGGTTGTAACTCAAAAAAAACTTATAAAGAAAATAATCTGGCTTTTTTAATCCTCATAAATTTTCTGAGACTTGTTCAGTTTTATGCTCAATTTGAATGACAGTTATTAAAATTAACTTATTTTCTCAAAAATCACTTCTTTAAATAACAGATTATGATCAATATAAAAAAGAAAATAACCACTTAAAAATAGATTTGAAAGCCATCATTTCTCTGTGCAAATGGATTTGGGTAGGGTTTTCTCATGAAAGAAAAGAAAAAATATGTAATTAAAAGATTGATCCAAATATTGACATATGTATATTCATACCAGAAAATAAGAATATGAAATATATGGATATACTTCAACTATTATTTTCAAAATCTAAGCTCCCCAATAAACTCAACAAATTTGAGAATTTATGTGCTTGTCCTGTGGCCCAGACAGTGTTTGCAGCCGTAGTAAATTATTATAAAATTTGATCATTGATCTCATATATATATAGATTTTAATTATTTGAATTTTTTATAGAGATTCAAAAAATAATGATTAGAGATTTTGTACCATAAATATCTTTAATATTTTTTATTAGCTTTAATATGATTCAAATAATTGATCATAGAGAAAAACTTCCAAAAAAGATATAGAGTGAGTCATCATAACTCGTTAAAAAACATTCAATCAAAGAAGAATGGAATCTATTTGGTTTGAGCATATTGCCATAATGAAACAGTTTCAAAAAAATTGCTCTAAGCTTGATAAAGCAAGTAGTCTTCAATTTGTTCTAAGTCAAGTTTGAGCTGTTTTGTGAGCTTGTGAGCGGTGTATAATTGTGGGCCAAATTTAACTGTATTGTCCAAAGTCCAAACCACAGGTAGTACGCTAATTGTCATTGCTCGCAAGTTGTGGTTGTTTTCGCCCATTTGGATGACCCCTTGGGTGTTGATTTGGATTTTTTCCCTCTTCTCATTATCATCTCATTAATCTTTTCGTCGATTGTTGAAATCATTCTTTGTATGACAGATTGATTATTTGAAGGCTCTTCGATTTTGAACCCATCAAGATGACTGGCCTCGCCAATCCTAATCCTTCCATCGCCGCCAGCTTGCCTGTCTCCAGCATTGAAGATCCCCATTTGGCTGCCACGCATTCCGCCAATCTTGACTTGATACACGCCCTTAACGACTTTCTTCATGCGATTGGTCTTCTTCCTCTTTCTCAAGCATCGTATCCCAACCTGTCCCTGGAAGGCCTCGGTGGACTTGTATCCGATCACCGATCTTGTTCAGAAATTCCTGCCGACGACATTTCATTCTTATTGAGCCTTGTCAATGTTTCCCTTCTAACGCCAGCCTTGTCGCCAGTCGCTCAACATAAAGACCATGCAACTCGGCTTGTCCACTTACTTTCGCGAATGGCTCTCTTGCCGTCGTTTACTCAGCATGTTGCTTCTCATTTCACTCCAATATTGCCAGAGCTGGCATCCCTGTGGCTTTTGCGCCTTCCAAATCAAGGCCGAAACGACGTTGATGGCCCTGGCCGTGAATCACTTAATGATCAGGATGTAATTGCTGCTTACAATTCTCACTACTCCGAGGTGGCCAAGCTAGAATTTCGTGCTGTCCTATCTGCATTCGCCCTTTTGTTACGGACACACACCTGCCTATTTCCGTGAGTAGTTTTCAAATTGCTTGAAAGCTCTCCAAGAGACCAACACGTTTTGCCTGCATTCTTTAGATTTTTGGTGACCTTCATGCGGCATCCCGCTTTGGCCACCGATCCCTTCGACCTTTTGCCATCCACCGTCGTTGCAACCAATATCGATCTTGACCAACCACTCCCTTCGGACCATCCACTTTATCAGGATCAAGTTGTTTATCATTATCTCATGTCCCTTTACCGAATACTTTCAATTGCACCTCATTTGCCTTTCCCCGGGCTTGTTCCCAATGGCTGGGTCTTATCTCCTTACTTGCTTAACATATTAAAATTTCATCCTACTCGAGGATCACGTCTTCTTGCCTGGAATTGCTGGAGGTTTTGGCTAGGTTCAGCTGGTTTTGGTTCCATGGGAAACCAGGTCAGGGATCAATATGTGTGGCAGCGGTCGATTTCGGAATGTTCATTGATTGATATTAATTATACCACGCCTTGGTCATCAATCTTGCCTCATTTAATACCCATTTCTCAACCGGAAACATCTACTGCTCTCAATACAAACCATTCATCTCAGGACTGGATTCTTGTCGAAGAAAAATTAACTGGCAAGTGGGAAGTACATTTGTCTTCTACACAAAAGCCTACAGTATTTTACCAAGTAGTCTCACGAAGGGTGGATGCATGGATCTTGGCCATTGATGAAGCTCAGAACGCCTCTCGGCAACGGCTTGCTAATCAAAAACATTCTTCGTCTTTGTCGACCGAAAGTCACAGTAACTTGCCAACATTGTCCATTCAGTCACTTAATTTAAGTAGATTAGTAACTGCTATTGAAGGAATTATTGTCATGAAATTTAATACCTTTCTTTTATTCAACCATGTCCCTGATCTCGAGCGATTGTCTGAGAGCACGTTGAAGCAGGAAAAAGCTCTCTTAGAGTCTCAAAGGCTAATTCAAAATCTATCATTTGTTAAAACATCGTCATCATCTGTTGCCCTCAGTGACTTAGCCTCCCTTTTAATCGCTCGCCGTCCAATTCTCATCTCAGGTCCCCCTTCTTCAGGCAAGAATACCATTATTCGATATATAGCAACCCAACTCTTGTCAAAGGAACCCCTTTATGATAATTCTTTCATTGACCAAACCCAATGCGATCAAAATCTTGTGATCTTGAATTTGGCGTCTAGAACCTTAGACGCGAAGAGTTTATTAGGCTGCCATACCAGTTCTCCCAAAGATCCAGGCAAGTTTATCTTTGTGGAAGGCCCTTTGACGCGGGCGATGAGGGAGGGAAAATGGCTTGTTTGTCAGGACATTGACCGTGCTTCAGATGTTAGTTTTCTTCCTTCCATAGCCTGAGGCTACCATTACGCGCCTTTCAGTACTCATTTTTTGTTGAGCTTACAGGACGTCTTATCGGTCATTAACCAAGTAGCCGATCTTATCAATCATCGTACGCAATATCAAGTTGGTGGCGGTTATGGTGGCCATGGCGGCCGATACGGCGTCGGCATCGATTTGGGATTGCCATTTGGCTGGTTACAAGCTAGCGAGCAGTTTTTACTATTGGCTACAAGAACTTGCCAAGATAATCAAGCCAAAGATTTTGTTGGCGTACAATACTGGTCCGACATAAAACTGAAACCCATGAATATGGATGATGCTTTAAAAATATTTACCCATCAAACCCCCTCCTTTTCAAATGTCGTGCGGGAGCACTTGGTGGCTGCCTGGAAAGAAGTTTCTTGTTTCAAACATGATCCTAGAGGGCGTGGTAGCCCTCGATTGGCTGATTTACTCAAGTAAGCTAACTTGACTGGAACGTGTTCTCAAGTGGAAGAAACTGATCAAATCGTCTTGATATAGATGGGCTCAGCGTATAAAGGCTCTTTTGCCCTCTAACCACAATCTTAATTCAATCTCTCAAAATCCAGTGTTACAAGAGCAAATATTTCTGGAAGCCATTGACTTGTTTTTGGCCTCATCCGATACCCTGATGATGGATAGCAATAATATCACAAATAATTTAGATTTAAACATTTTTTCAGCTCTTAGCAAACATATAGACCTCAATTCGGAAAGGGCAACTTATTGTCTTTGTCGTCGAATCCCAGATTGTGTACTTTCAACTCATCAATCTGCTCATGGGGCCCAAAAGAAAGGTCAAAGGTTTGTACAACTTGGACGTGTTCGACTAGCTGTTAATCCTCATGGCTCCAAATCTTCATTTGGTTACTCGAGACCATTTGCTTTGTCAAAATCATCATCAATTTTGTTAGAGAGACTAGCTGCTTGCATGCGATCAGCAGAACCAGTATTATTAGTGGGGGAGACTGGGACTGGAAAGACTTCGATAGTTAGTTTCATGGCCAACCAATTGGGAAAGAAATTGATTTCATTCAATTTAAGCAGTCAAAGTGAGGCCAGTGATTTGTTGGGAGGATTCAAGCCGCTCGATTCATCCGAGGATGGAAAGTGTTAGTATCTTACTTTACTCAGGACAGCGATTCTCAAAATGACTTGGACTCATCATATTATGCATTTGCAGTACAGAGTAATGATTTGATAGAAAGCTTTATTCGGACTTTTGCGGAAGTTTTCAACGTGTCACGCAATCAAGAATTCATACAAGCTATGCGTAAAGCAGCACTAAAAAAGAGATACAGCCGATTAGTAATTATGCTTCAAAACGCTCTACGACTGCTCACGCAACGATCAGAAACTAAGATACAAGCAAAGCAGCAAGGCGAAATTGTTGAAACTGAGGAAACATCTAACAAGCGCCGTAAAATCTCTGACGGTACAGTAGTTACTTCTGCCTGCAATCGGTCTAGATTTCATATCGCCCTAGAAGTCTTTCAAGACCAAGTTAGTCAATTTGAAGAAAAGTTTATCAAATCATCCTCAAAGCAGATGCGTTTTAGGTTCGTGGAAGGTCCTCTGGTGAAAGCATTACAACAAGGACATTGGGTATTGCTTGACGAAATCAATCTAGCCACCCCCGAAACTTTAGAATCTTTAAGTGGGCTGTTGCGACACTCAGCGGCTTCTGTTATTTTGAGTGAAAGAGGTGATCTCACGCCAATCCCTCGTCATCCAGATTTTAGATTGATTGGCTGCATGAATCCAGCCACTGATGTTGGAAAGCGAGACTTACCATCGAGCTTAAGATCAAAATTTACCGAAATCTTTGTTCAACCACCAGACAACAATCAGGAAGCTCTTCTTAATATCATTTCCCAGTATCTCAGTGGCCTCTGTGTTTCAGATAAAAGAGTAATTAACGATATAGCTGATTGTTACTGTGAAATTAGATCCATGGCTAGAAGTGGTAGCTTGGCAGATGGCACAAGCGCTCCTCCACACTATTCCATGAGGACTTTGTCTCGAGCCTTGACATTCGCCGCAGATATTTCTGATTCTTTAGGTTTGAGGAGGGCATTAGTGGAAGGCTTTTTGATGGCATTTATGACAACACTTGATGCAAGATCGACGGTGGATGTAACTAGTCTGATTGAGCGTCATCTTGTTCAGACAAGCAAGAATCCCCAAGCCATTATGTCACAGCTACCTAAAAAGCCAAGCGATAAAGAAAAGTCTTTCATTCAACTTGGCCCGTTTTGGCTGACAAAGTCAAAAGAAACAAATGAATCACTAGAAACGTATGAGTATGTGCTCACAAACTCGGTCAAATCCAAGATAATCGACTTGGCACGCGCAGTGACGACTCGTCGATATCCAGTTTTAATCCAAGGTCCAACATCCAGCGGGAAGACAAGTCTTGTAGAGTATCTTTGCCGGATTACTGGTCACTCCTTTGTGCGCATTAACAACCATGAGCACACAGACATTCAAGAGTACATTGGAAGCTATGCTACCGACACTGAAACTGGTCGTCTGACCTTCAAAGAAGGTGCTTTAGTTCGAGCTCTTCGTCGTGGTGAATGGGTTGTGCTAGATGAGTTGAATCTTGCGCCATCAGATGTTCTCGAGGCTTTAAATCGATTGTTAGATGATAATCGTGAACTTTTGATACCCGAAACTCAAGAAATCGTTCGGCCTCATCCTAACTTCATGCTTTTTGCAACCCAAAATCCGCCTGGGCTGTATGGAGGCCGTAAGGTACTATCAAGAGCATTTAGAAATCGGTTCCTAGAGTTACATTTTGATGACCTACCAAAAGAAGAATTAGAAATTGTTCTTTGTCAGCGCTGTAGAATCGCCCCCAGCTATGCTAAGAAAATCGTCCAAGTCTTTGTAGAGCTCCAGAAAAGGCGTCAAGCTGACAAGATTTTTGAGGAAAAACATAGTTTTGCCACCTTGAGAGATTTGTTCCGTTGGGGTGGACGAGGCGCGATAGGATACCAGGAATTGGCAGACGATGGCTATATGTTATTAGCGGAGCGCTCAAGAGGAAAAGAAGAAAAAGAAACTGTGAAAGAGGTTCTTGAACAAGTTATGAAAGTGAAAATTGACTCTGAAAGTCTGTATAACCAGGTCTCTTTACCAAATTCTTTGGCTTTGACGTCTGCTAGCAAGCGCTTATTTAAATTGGTATCTCGAGCCCTTCAATTTCATGAGCCTGTTCTTCTGGTTGGTGAAGCGGGCTCTGGAAAAACCTCGGTGTGTGAAGCGCTTAGTTCATTTGCTAATCAACGTTTGCGATGTATCAATTTGCATCGTAATTCGGAAGTTGGAGACCTTTTGGGAAGTCAACGCCCTACTCGTAACCGTGAAGAGAATATTCAAGCTGCACTGCATAATTTATGTCGTTCATTGGACCTGCTCAATATTGAGTATCCTAACTTTGAAAATGTAGAAGTTGAGGAAGTTGTAGATTTTGTTGAAAATGCTTTGACAACAAGAACGAAAAAATCTTTCGATTGCGACGCTGAAGTTTTAGAACAAACACGGGTTGCGCTCAAACACTTGAGATGTTCGGCTGCCCTTTTTACTTGGTTTGACGGCCCCCTCGTCCAAGCGATGCAAGAAGGCGATTATGTTTTACTAGACGAGATTTCACTTGCAGATGACTCAGTACTTGAGCGCCTGAACAGCTTGTTGGAGCCAGAACGCTCCATTGTTCTGGCAGAACGAGGGGGTGGTACCATTGACCAAATGAAAATCACTGCGCACTCTAACTTTGAAATCATGGCGACCATGAATCCTGGCGGCGATTTTGGAAAACGAGAGCTTTCTCCTGCGCTACGGAACCGGTTTACTGAAATTTGGGTCCCTCTTCTTTCAGATCCTATGGACAGATTGGCAGTTTACTCGGCTCGTTTGTCTGCCGCTAGTAGTCGCCCAGAGACAAACTTTGATCCATTACATTGGGCCAATTGTATCATTTCTTTTTCCTCTTTTTACTCTCAATCAGACTTTACCGCTCAGCTTGCTTGTCGTGAACTAAGTTTACGAGATGGACTAAGTTGGTGTGATTTTATGAAGTTTGCTTCTTCGCTTTCACCGGCATTAGCTTTTATCCATGGAGCTCAAATGACCGTCCTCGACCGTCTTGGAACCGCCGGCTTTGGGCAAGATCTCATGATGGATTCCATTCATCAGTATCGACAAAGTTGCCTATCTTTTTTACATCAACTAGCCGAAATACCGTTTGATAATATCCCAAGCCCAATAAGAATCTCCCATACAGAAAATGAAATTACTATTGGGGATTTTACATTGAAGAGAGACGCTGGAGCTCTAGATTCACTTTGTTACTCATTGTCAGCCCCAACTGCAGCCCACAATGTCATGCGCATTCTTCGAGCTCTTCAGATTCCTAAAGCAGTTTTGTTGGAAGGCAGTCCCGGTGTTGGAAAGACTAGTCTTGTTGAGACCTTGGCGCGGATATCAGGAAAGCGACTTCGAAGGATTAATCTTTCCGATCAAACCGATCTCATAGATCTTTTGGGAGCTGATGTTCCTGCTGAAGATGGGCGTCCCGGTCGTTTTGTGTGGCAGGATGCCGCTTTTCTTGATGCTTTACAAAATGGAGATTGGGTGCTACTTGATGAAATGAACTTGGCGCCTCAAACAGTTCTTGAAGGTTTAAACTCTTGCTTGGACCATCGTGGCGCCGTTTACATTCCAGAAATCGATCGCAATTTTATTCGACATCCTGATTTCAAGGTGTTTGCTGCACAAAATCCCCATCATCAAGGTGGTTGTAGGAAAGGGCTACCGCGCTCACTTATTGATAGGTTTACCGTGGTGTTCATGAAAGAGATGGAAAAGAGGGATTTTTTGCAAATTTGTGCAGATGTGGCTCCTGAGCTTGGACATGAGTCTATTGCGCGCATGGTTGATTTTAATCATGAGCTTGCCGAACAAGCTAAGAGTGTTAGCACATTTGCATCGCTAGGCTCTCCATGGGAATTCAACTTGCGTGACCTTGGAAGATGGCTTAAAATCACCACCATGGATAGTACTGATAATCTTCAAATGTTATCTCCAATCGAATATCTTCATATGATTTATAGCGGAAGATTTCGAACCTTGGAGGATCAAATTACTTCCGCAAAAATTTCAGAACTTTTTTTTGGCCCGAGACCAATCTCGATTAATCAACTAGACGTGGTTGAACTTCCCTCAGGGTTGATTGTCGGTCATAGTAAATTAAAAAAACATTCGATTTCATCATGTCATCCCTCGTTGGTCTCTCCAATCGAAATTCCTCCCAGTCTTCGCCACTGTGCGCAAGCTTTAATCCGCTGTTTGGACTTAAACTGGCTTCCCATTCTGACAGGCCCAGAATATTCTGGCAAGACTTCGCTTGTCAAACTTTTGGCTGCTCGCAAGGGTGCAAAGCTCAGATGCCTCTATATCAATTCCTCCACTGATACCACCGATCTTATCGGTGGTTTTGAACAGAGCCATGTTGAATCGAAAGTAACCACAATCTTAGAAAACATTTGTCAGGGTATTCAAAACTTTCTCCAAGAGCGCTCCCTTTGTCGCGATGATGCCACACGCAGACTAGAAAGCATTCAGCGAAGTCTACGAATTCTCAAATCCTCGGAAGCATTCTCTTGCAACAGTAAGCTCATAAACCAGGCCATCAAGCTTTTCAAAACCTCTAATTGCGAGCAGCAAAGTTTTTTGCTAGAAGATCTTGAACATTCATTACAGAAAATTCGCTCCTGCGTGTCTGGTGAACGATTTGAGTGGATAGATGGTCCGATTGTCGCTGCTATGAAGAGGGGTGAATGGCTGCTGGTGGAAAATTCCAATTTTTGCAATGCTTCTGTCCTTGATCGTTTAAATCCACTATTTGAAGGTACTGGTACTCTTCAACTTTCCGAAAAAGGAATGCGTCATGGCAAGATTGAAACCATTGTGCCGCATCCCAATTTTCGAGTCATCTTCGTATTCAATTCGCGATATGGTGAGCTATCGAGGGCGATGAGAAATCGTGGCGTTGAAATCGCTTTTCTACCTGGTCCACCGGTAAAGTTGGTCACGCAAGACAGCGGGACATGGAGTAGCTCTTTTCCGTCCTATTCAACATTAAGAACCCTGAACGTGATTCAAAAATTATCGGCTCTACCAAATGAAGCTTTTGTGGTTGGCAACTTGGTTGAAGACGTCACCATGCGGTGGGTTGCACAAGCCTTAATTCATCCCCCGACTGAATATCCCTTACTATCGAGAGTTCTAGATCATTTCTTCCCTACTCATCATCTTGAGCATAATTTTAAGCTTCTCATCCATCGATTATCGCGGCCTGAATTGCTAGAGGCTCTCGAAAGTTGGGCCCGTTACACTAGGCAATGTTATTTTTTTATGGCAGGAGTCAGTTTTTTTCCTTTTTTTATTGCGTTTTACAATCATGCTCATCTTTTTTTGCAGGGATTTGATTTGGCTACTGCCTGCCAATCAGGTGAACATCTCTTAGTTGAAACCAAACGATTGGCGTATCAAACCATTTTTATAATAGTCATTGCTGCATGTGCCCCATTGACGCCACTACTGATTAATTCCGCCCAACGTTCCCAACCAGCTGCTAAGACACAAGCTCAGCCTCAAGCTTTTCATACTAGCCAAGTCGATTTGGAAAGGTTTCGAGTATTTGTGCACAAAGCCAGTGAAGCCATTTTACAGTTGTCACTAGTCATTTTGAATAAACTTCAAAAAGAAGCAACCTTTCAGGCTGAGGATTACAAGGTTAGATTTTTTTTTTCGAATTGTTCTTTGCTTACATGTTATTGAATTTTCAACTTGCTTGAAATTCTACAGAATTTGGTAGGTTGTTTACAAAACCTTCAAGGTGGCATGTTGCAACTTAGCAGTTTAATAAGGCCGTTCCCGGACTACGCTGCCATGGGCTTTGCTTTGAAAGTAATAGAAGAGTCCTTAGAAAAGATTCCTCAACCATGGAAACTTCATCTGGAATCTGTGTGCCACAGCCTTACGCCTTTACGACGCGCTCATGATATTTCGCGGTGGGGAGGCTTGGTTAAATTATGGCAGCTGTTTTGTCCTCAGTGGAGCCCGATGCCTTCAGTCATTGATTTATCAACAGATTTGGAAAAAATTGTGCTTACTTGTTTTAATCATATAGACACATGTTTGTAGTTTTCCAGACTGCATTTTTTTTACCTATCCGCTAATCATGTTTTTTGTCAACAGCGCTACGGGCAATCTATTTTGAGGTAGCAGCTTCATTACGGCTTAGTCGACACATTCCCATACACTCGTCGCAATTCTTCCTAGTAGCGGAGAAGCTTAAAGAGGTGATTGCTGCTCATGGCTTTGTATTTTTGTCACATTATTAACGTCTGATTACTCTGGTAGCAACTTGCTACCAAAGCGGCAACCATTGCTCCACTGAAGGTCATTGAGGCACATTTAGACTTTGGTGATAAGGCAGAGAGGCTGATTGCGGTGGCAGCAATAACCGCCGGTTTTCTTGACCAAGCATCAATCACTGAGAAACATCACTTGAAACTAAACGACCTGCTGCCGCACTTGAAAACTTTACCCAGTCAAGTAGGCGTCTTATTTCGATCTAAGGCTTATCTTGATGAACAAAAACTAGGAACTGGTTAGCCATTGTGTTTTGTTTGTCTGGCAGTTTTCTGACCCAATACTATTTTCAGATCACGTCGATTTAAGCCTCAATTTACAGATTTTGACTTTGCTGACATCTCCTCCGGTCGCATTTCCCGAAAATGTCTGTCAAGCCTATTTCAATTACTAATATTTTGTAGCTGACAACTCCTCGCATATAGATTTCATCGGTTTATGCGCCTTTTAATCTTTTATGTCAACTCACTGGCTCAGCTTTGCTTCACACTAATGTGATTATCACTAGGTAAATTGATTATCTCGTCTTACATACGTTGATGGCACTTGGCGTTAAACCTTCCCATTCAGGCTTGTTGAAACAGCTACAACATTACAGTCACATGGAAAGATTTTTGACTCGCTCAATCGTTTTACCAATCTGATGGCCCTGACATCGCCCTATTTAGCTATTGGTCGTAAATCTTTTTGTAGCTCTTTGCTTTCACATTTGTTTGAAAAAGTAAGCGTTTTGAATTTTTGCTTTGGCTTTCTTGTAAATTAACACCATGACACTTTTTCTCAGATGGAATCATGCCTCATTGATCTTGCCCCACCTAATGGTGCACCATTGTTTTTGGAAGAGAAACTAACCCCTACAGGTAAGGAACATTTTCTAGGTTGTGTGGTGTCAACATTAGCTGAATTGTTTTCTCATGTAATGTCAGATTCATTAGAAAGTGGGGTCTCACGAGCTTTAAGGTTGTGGCGGGTTTATGTCCCGGATGTGCCCATTGATCCATTGTCAGTGCAAACAGCCCATCACGCTTACCTGCAATCTTGGATGTCTCGTTTGCGACAACTTCGTGATATTTTATCTTCACATCAGCGTTTTATGCATGACTTTTCTTCAAACGCACGAGTCCTTCTTTTAGATGAAGAAATCGCGAACATTGAGCTATGCTGCAAAGAGCTGCCCCAACCTTCAATCAGTCGCACTACTGACCAATCAATACTAGGAGCCATTTTTACTGAGCTCAAAGGATTTGGGGAACGATTTTTTGCCAATGAGCGCCTTAATCGTTTTGTGGCGGATATAAGCATTATTAGAGACGAAAGCGAACTA
This sequence comes from Austropuccinia psidii, assembly GCA_023105745.1. Lineage (NCBI taxonomy): Eukaryota > Fungi > Basidiomycota > Pucciniomycetes > Pucciniales > Sphaerophragmiaceae > Austropuccinia > Austropuccinia psidii. Next base: position 17,215,806 of record JALGQZ010000011.1, read on the forward strand.
AGCAATCTTCGAACTCAGTTGGAGACTTTCTCCGTTTCTGCTCTAAGTCTTTTTCATCGACTGAGTCAGCGCTTTCCTGCTTTTGTTGATATATTGCTACCAATACAAGCTCTCCTGCATGCCATTGTTGCCGATCTCACTTTAATTTTTCAAAATGCCACTTCAAAAATCTTCAAGACGACGTGTCAAGTTTTGGAGGACTTTTTAGCTAAATTAAGTATAAGCAATACTTCACTTGCCGCTGCTCAACTTCGTCACCACCCACTGCAAGAAATAACTCAAAATATTTTTGGTGCAGAAATTAGCCAGTCGTTGATTGTAGTGACATGCATTGGTGCTATGGCAAACAGTTCAATTAAAAACTTCAAAAAAGCTGACATTCAACGTCTGATTTCTCTTTACGATACAATATGGCGCCTTTGGGCTCTCGATCGCATCAAAGAACAACGAGAAGCAGAAGGGAAGGCCCAAGAATTTAAAACACGTGGGCATGAGATTATTATGAAGTCGGACGAAGAGCTCGAAGCCGAGGAGTTACTCTCACTATTTCCAACTGAAGAAAGCCAAACAGTTCCGAAAGCCACTTCAGGGGCTTTTTCTGTTGTCACCCCGCCCTTGATTTCCGCGGTATGTCGTTTGCACTTGTCAGTAACTTTGAGCGAGGGAGAGTTCTCTGCTGCATCATTATTTCATTCGCTGCGGAGGAAGGTTGTCACTGCCATCGGAGAAAAGTGGGCGCATTTGTTATCTAGTCATTTGGATCAGTCTTCCCTAGCTTTCCAGCTGTTTCGTTACCATGAATTGTTGGAGTCAATCCGCTTGGAGAAAGCTCCAGGTTTATTCAAAGATTTCTACACCGAGGGTAATGTGACAGAGGCTAGTTGTGTTGTGCCATTAGTGGTTGCTTTGGCTCAAAGGGTAGAGCAACTCATTCAGGACTGGCCTGACATGATCAATCTAAAAGACATATTTCAACGCTGCGATCAAATTTTAATACTGTCTTCGGAGACGCCTTTAGCTCGAATTATTCCTTTTTTAGAAAAGCTCATTGAGCAGGTTGAAGAATGGCAAAAATATAGCTGTAGCGAGAATTCCTTGCTAACATACCAATGCAATCTTACTACCTTGGTTGTGAGTTGGAGAAGGTTGGAGTTGAAGTCATGGGCCACATTGGTTCACAGAGAAATAGGGACATTCCAGTCTTCTACTGAAATTTGGTGGTTTCATCTTTACGAACTGCTCATTCGTGGCTTTACTCCTCATGCAATGGCTTTCCAAGACGAAGAAGTACAAAAATATCTTTCCGCATGCGCTGTTGGTCTCAATGAATATATGTCGAATTGTAATTACGGACAATTCACTCATCGACTATTGCTTCTTCAATCCTTTAGTGTCCTTCTTAAAGCGCACGATGTGATCTCGGAAGCTAGTGGTTGGACTCAAATGATTCAGCTTGTAGAGGGTGTAATCTACTTTTACTCCCATTATCAAGTCGATGTTATTACACGAATCGACGAGGCAAAGAAATTAGCGCGTAGAGAAATAGAAGATCTTATACGTGTCGCGAGTTGGAAAGACGTTAATATAATTGCTCTTCGACAAAGTAGTCAGAAGAGTCATCGTCAGCTCTATAAGTGTGTCAAAAGATTTCGAACCTTGCTACAGAGTCCGATGAAAGATCTGTTACAGCGATGGCACATCACTTGGATCAATCCCGTCGATATACGTCGTCCAGTTATCCTTGATCATCCAAATTTTTGTTTTTCTACTAATTTGGATTCGTCCGATTGGAAGTCGCAGATCCAATCTCTTGCAATGCCCGCTTATTTCAGTCAAGTAAATTTAACTTCCGAGCGTCTCCAGAGGTTGGTACAGTCTAAAAAAGTTTTCACTGAAGACACAGAAGCTGCTGTGTCTATAATTGAATCTTTGGCAACCAAAATTTATTTGGTTGCTAAAGAGCTTCGTGAAGAGAAAATTCCATCAGCCGATTCTAGGGAAAGTTTTGCACGAAATCTAGATCTGCGCAAGCGAAAGGCGTTTGCTAATCTGTTGAAACAGTTGAGACTTTTGGGTATTGGTACTTGCCCCACTGATCAAGTGCTTCATCAGCTATCTGATCCGGCGGTTATTATGAGTCAGCCCTTACTTGGTCCAAACAGTGTATCCAGTGTCAAGGAGCTTTGTGAGGCCTGTGACGAAGCCTTTTTTGCATTGCTCAATGAAATGCCACTCTTTCGCAAATTCCGCACTCAGCACCACGCTGATATTACGGCCTCCGACATGCAGCGCTTACTTGGCTCCGTTGAAAGTGGTTTGGTTCTCATCATAGCGGAAAGAGATTCATTATTCTCGCTAGTCAAAACCATTCAAGTCTTAGAAAAATCTTTAATGCGTATGGCCGACTTACTTCCATTGAATAACTTTGGGAGCTTGAAATTGACGAGCAGCGAACTCCACGACCTTTGTCAAGGTACCGTACAATGTCAAAATAGCTGGGCCAATACTATTCAAGAGACAATGGGACACATCAAAAAACTCGATGAAATGAAGAAAACTTCAATTTTAGCTGCAACTGCACAAACACTAGAAGGATTGGCCTCTGCAGCTGTCAAAAACATTTTTCAGGTTGAAGAGATTGCTTCGATATCTCACACTTCTCTCACTTTGCTCAAACCAACTGAGGCTGAATTTCTTATTAACGTCCCCATAACTTTGCGATGGTGTATAGATTCTTTAGAAGCTTTGATCGTTGAAGTACCTAGTCTATCGTTTGTTCTCTCACCACTTTGCAAAGAACTTCGAAACCACCAAATAGAAAGCCTACCACCTTCTCGTGAAACCTGCCACTCGGGCAAAGCGTGGCTGACTTTAAAGAAGTTGACTGATTCAATATTAATAGTGACTCAAGAGTTAGCCAAGCCAAAGTCGACCACACAAGAGCCAGTTGACGTGGGCAAGAAAAAAGATGGCTTGTTGAAGAAATCACACTTGGATCTTGTCAAGTTTACTGCTTCATGTTATTTACATGATCTATTGAATGATTTAAAGTCTTTTAATGAAAATCTATCAGTGTTGGGTGAATCGAAGGAAGTCCAATTCTTACTCTCTTTAGCTGTGTCTTTTATTCGCAGTTATTTTACACTAGTTTATGAACATCTGGTTAACTATTTGCGATGGCATCGTAGCACTATCAAACTGATTCAAACTGTTGTAACCATTGGTGAAAATATTGCTCAAGAAGGCTTTTGTAAACCCGATTTTAGCGAAGAGGATAGCACTATAGATAATACAGGACTAGCAAATGATGGTACAGGTCTTGGGAATGGTCAAGGGGGTAAAGATGTCGGTGAAGAGATTGAAAGCGAGGACCAGCTTGAAGGGTTACAAGGAGATGTTGATGAACAAGAAAAAATGGAAAAGGATTTAACGGATGAGGACAAAGCAGTTGAAACTCAGAATGATTTTGATGCGCAACTTGAAAATTTACCTGAGACTGAGGAAGACGCTTCAAGTTCTCAAAGCGATGTTGAAGAAGATATCGATGATGGTATTGGCAAAGTCGATCCCCTAGATTCAAAAGCCGTTGATGAGAAGTTTTGGGAAGGTGAAAACGAAACAGATCAAACTGAAGCACCGCAACCAGATATGTGCGCCAAAGAAGAGAAGGCAATGCCTAAAGATTCTGACTTGGCGGCCAAGGAAAACCAAACTAGTGGAGAGCAAAACAAACCTGAACAGGCTGAGGATGAAGTGAATGAAAAATCTGAACTTGATGAAAACACATCTGAGAAAGATTTTGACCTTGAAAAATCTAAGGAGGATGAGGAACTGGAAAAGGGAGGAACTGAAGAAAATGAAGAAAATGAAGAGGCTCAACCCCAGCATGATGCAGTTCCTATGATGGATCATGTTGATAATACGGAAGCCTTAGATCTTCCGGAAGATCTCGACATGGACTCCAAAAGCGACAAGGCAGAGTTTTCCGAAGAAGATTCCATTATGGACATCAATGAGATGGGTAAGCTTGACGTTTTCTAGTAAAACGTTTCAAGTTACTGATTGAATGGATTTAGTGCCAGAATCTCTTGAGGATCAAAATGCTCCAGGTGAAGAAGAGAACGAAAATGACCATCAAAATAATGACGAAGGTCTGCCTGATCCAGTTTCAGACGACATTGAACCTAGTAATGATGCCCCAGAAGGCCAAGATTTCGGCTCTGGAGTTGAGGGCGGAGGGACAAACTTAGCTGGGGCCAATTTGGATCCTACATTGCATTCTGTAAGTGACACAGAAACGACAAATTCTGGCAAAGTACCGGACCTCAAGCAACAGGGACAACAAAATGCCGGCGATAGTTCAAATCTCGAAAATCAACAAACTGAAACGATGGAGGACATATCTCCTCAATTGAGTAAGACCGAGAATGGTTGCCAACCAGACGCTCAGGCTAGTGAGACGGAGGCCAATTCTTCACAGCCTCCTAGCAAGCTAAGCAAGCCAAATCCATTACGCGACCTGGGCGATGCCATGGGTGATTGGAAAAGAAGATTGCAGGAAATTGTTGATGCCACATCTAATAATAATGCTAATGAGGGAGATGATACGCAAGTGCATGATAATGCTGAGGTAGAATACTTTCAAAGCGCAGAGGCTGAACTTACCGACCAGCAGGCACCTGGACCAGCTACCGAGGACCAAGCTTGTGAAGAGCTGGCCAATAGAGTCATCGATGATTCGCTGCCTGAGTCTAATGTACCGTTGTTTCCCAATTCAAATCTCATGCCTCCCAGCGCTGAACCTCTTCAATTACCTGAGGTTGGAGAGCAGGCAGGGCTAGTTGAGGAAGCTGTTTTTCAAGCAGGTGATACACAAATCTCTTTTGGGCACCCCATTCTGGAAGATTTTCAACCGGAAAATATGTCCGCGGCTGATGAAGATGAAATTGATACGCAATCCAATAATCAAGCCAACGAGGAAAGTTTGTCCTCCTCAGCCTTCCCGGCAGGTTTATGGCGTGAATATCAGCAGCAAACGGAGCGCTCGGCTTTACAGTTGACTGAGCAGCTGCGTCTTATTCTAGAACCAACTACCGCTACTCGCCTCCAAGGTGATTATCGCACTGGCAAGCGTCTTAACATGCGTAAGCTCGTGTCTTATCTTGCGTCAGATTATACCAAGGATCGCATTTGGCTTCGCAGGACTAAGCCGGCACAAAGAGATTATCAAATTATGCTTGTCGTTGATGACTCAAAATCAATGGCAGATGCCAGATGTGCACACTTAGCTTTTCAAACCTTAGCCCTTGTGATGACAGCTCTTTCAAGACTGGAAGTGGGGCAAATGGCTATTGCCAAATTTGGTCGTGACTTTGAAGTTTTACAACCATTTGGAGGATTTGCTTCCGGATCCAACGAAGCGATGAATCTAGTGAGAGGATTTACATTTTCACAACAGCAGACCAATGTACGCCTTGCCGTAGAAAACGCTTTGAAAATCTTTTCTGATGCGCGGCAACAACGTCTTAATGGACCTGAGGACACTTGGCAATTGGGAATAATCGTTTCTGATGGAATATGTCAAGATCACGATGATATTAGAGCGCTCTTAAGAAAAGCAATGGCAGAACGAGTGATGTTTGTATTTGTAGTTTTAGATTCATTACATCAACAAATCGGTCAAAATGAATCGGATAATGCAACTAGTTCTTCAATCATTTCGATGAACACGGTTTCATACACTTCAAACATTAATGGTAAAATGGAATTAAAAATGGAAAGATATTTGGATAGTTTTCCGTTTGATTATTATATTGTACTGTAAGTTTTTCATGAAATTATCGGAAAAAAAGTGAAAAAACATGGTTAAAAACGCATGACTTTCTCTGAATGATAAACAGGCGAGAGGTTAAAGCGCTTCCAAAAGTTTTAAGTACACTTTTACGTCAATTTTTCGATAGAATCAATCATATTTAATATATACCCTTTTTGTTTTCTTTGCTTATTTACATTGTTTTAATTATTTTAATTTTTTTTGAGGAAAACTCTTTGCTAAGAAACTTTTACACCCCAGAAAAAGTTTTTATTTGTTCATAAGTATTGTTTAAGAACGATATGAATGTATATTGAAATATGATCGTATATACTATTAACGAATAAAATTAGTTTAAACAGGCAACTATATAACAATAATAAAGCAACAAAAGTAATTGTATCAATATTTTCACTCACCCAGTTGATAAACTACTCTGGGTTTCTTGTTGATGAAGAAAAGATACTTAGAAACAAAAGAATAAATTAAATAACCGAAAAATATAATTAATATAAAATAGTTACAAAGTTTTGTTTGGTAATGAAGTAAACACAACAATTGCTTAATTTTGGAGGTTTATAAGTATATTACTAAATATGTCTCTCAGGGTCTTCACACTGTCTGGTCCTATGGTTCAGGTGCATAAGTTCTAAAATGAGGAAGAAATATTATATTAAGTTGAAAAAATTTCTACAATCTGTTTATTTGAGGTTGTCTAACCAATGGTGCATACAAATAATGATAATAATTATAAAATCAATTTCAGATTGGTTTTTAATTTTGAATTATATTATCCAATACTTTTGAAAATAGAATAAAATAAAAAGAAATAAAAGACAAGAAACATTTTATATTAATTATTATTATGGATGTTTCTATGGAAAAAATCAGCATTATATTAATAACCTAACAAAAATGAAGCTTAAAGCTAAAAATATATTATTATATATATTTCTTTTAAGTTTTTTTATGATAATGAGATGGCATTGAAATTATCAAGTCATTATATGTCAAATATCTTTCTTTATTTCAAGTTTAAATCCAAATACATTAGGTTGAATTTTGATATTGATTAAGATGTAAATTTGAGTGATAAATAATTTTGGGTTGGATTGGATAAACATTTAAATATGAAAGGAACAAATATGAATTTTCAAATTGCTACTTTTAGACTAATTAAATCATAATGAAAATTTGAAAAAAAAAATCAAATTAATTAAGTAAATTTCTCAAGATTAATTTAATCAATGAGAGTAAATTTATTTTTCATATGTAATCTTAATAAATCCTATAAGAAATAATATAATTTAGACCCCTTGGGAAGAATTGTTTTCATCAAAATAAGTATGATTCACGCAAATAATCAATGAAACAAGAGAAATTTTGTTAGATAGCTCCTGATTAATTTTATTTTTCTCTTCTAATTATGATATTCCTTATCATTGATTTCTTTCTCTTTTTTTTTCTTATTTGATTTGTATTTTTTTGTAGAGTGAACCAAACTATTTTGAAATAAAATATATAGAAAAAATATACCTAAATTTTTTAACAGAAGTAAAGTGATTGAAGAAGTGTTTCATAATGTGTGTGAGCCTTGAGGTATATGTTTTACATACCAAAATAAGCCAAAAATAACTTAAGCTTCAAGACAGAATGACTCAGTAACTATACAGAAGTCATAAATCACATGAATAAGGAAAATTACTTTTAACAATTCCAACACTAAAAAATAATTACAACTTTTTATTGATTAAATAGAAATTAACCTAGAGGAAATTCATAAAGTATATCATCTTAAAATGACCCTAAAAGGTGTCAATTCCCATTCAAATATTTTATATTGAAAATACTTCAACACCACATTGTAAAAAATACAAAACAGATACATGATTTTTTTTGGGTTTTTTGTCTTTTCTTGGAGGTTGAAGAGATTGTATAGAATCCCATATCACGTATTTAATTGTGTTAGTGTATTAAACTAATAAAATAAGTAAAAATAATATGCACATAGTACCATGTCCTCAATAAAATCAGCAGAGGTTATGGAAAATTTGGCCAAGGGGACAAAAGTCAAGCAAATAGAACCAGGGTACCCCAAATTTTGGGAGCCTATGGCATTGAGAAATGTATTAAATTAATTAGTTAAAGAATTCTGGGAATAATTAATGAGCATTGAGAAATTTAATAGTCTCATTAATAGAATCATTATAAATGGTGTAACCAGCTTTCAATCCTTTATAATGACTAATTTCAATATTCCAAGAATTAATTATTTAACTTGAAAAAACAAAAGCTTTTATGGACTGGTTGCTTTGACACCAAACCTCCTGGAAACAGGTATTATCTGACAAATACTAATAATCACATAGAAAATTGAAATATCTCAACACATAATTTAAAGTAAGATACTTGATTGATTATCCTGAAACTTTGAAATAAAATGTAGGTGCTATCAATATATAGCTAAACTTAATAATATTCACACTATTTTTTAATCAGATTAAAAGCTCTACTTATTGAGAAAATTTATATATTATCATATAAAATTGAAATATGAAAAAATTCACAGAAAATATAATTTTGATCTTATCAGTGAACAAGATTCAAAATTTTCTTATAATTATTACCAGCTCAATAATAGATAAGACCAATTTGAGATACCTAATTAGGGAATCCTAAATCTTCCAAATCCCACAGGTAAATAATGAGGGATTTGGAGGTAAGTACAAGATTTTAGAACCCCAATTTTTGCCAGTTTTCCTTGTTTTTAATTAAGAAATATTATCTTTGAAAAGTTTAATTTAAAACTTTTCAAACCTAATATCAAAAATAAATCCCTACAGAAATATCAATAAGGTTTTCTTAGTTGCATAATTTCCAAATATCTAAATCATTTAAAATTTCCTCAGACCAGTTTAGATTATCCTTACTATGTCAATTAGCAATACAATTTCCATTTATATAATACTCTGTATTTTCCTTTTTATTAATGTTTTGTTTTCAGAAATTTTTTTGAAAAATACAATCCTTACATATCATCAATTGGTTGAAAACACAAACCAATTTTGATACATATTTTGGTACAAGTGGGTCAAAAGAAATAAGATGGGGATCTTTCCAAAAGAAAAATGGGTTCCATGTAATGGGCCTGAATCTTGACAAAAAGTATCACAAAAAATTTAATACTACAGCTAAAATAATCCAAGAAAAATTGAGAAATTAAACAAAGAAGTATACATCCTCAAAAAAAAAGTCAAAAATGTGACTGAAAAAGGCTCAACATAAGATGGTAAAAGAAGGGAATCAAAGCAATGGCAGAGAAATGGGAAATCATGTGTCTATGATATAATAAAATGTGTTGTTTGTTTAGAAATAAGCCAAATATAGATTCAATTTAAATCTTTGATTCAAAAGAAGTTGAGCCAGTTTTGAAATAGGTAAATGAATTTGATTCATATTGATGTGTACCACTCACCATGAAAAAAGGCTATCCCCATTGGCTGGGGTAGCAGGTCCAACCCAGGTCCAACCTGAGTCTAAACCCTTGTTTGAAACTTGAAATGTTTAATCAGATTATTTCAGTCACACATTTGGTCATTAACAACTTTACTCAATTGAAATAGAAGATTATGTATTTCCTATTTTGTTCATTTGTTTTCTCATACATAACATAGACAATTTCTGTTAATGTAAGATATTATAGAATAAAATTTGTTTTTAATGGGGAAGATCCCTGTTTCAACAAAAATTATGTATTAATCTAACAGGTCTTGCATTTCTTTTTCAATATTGAATAATTTGGCTATCTTTTGTGTAACTCTTGGTCAAAATTGTAAAATTCAATTAAAAGACTTTTTCATTTATTCTTGAATTTTACTCAAACAATTATATTTCCCATATTGAAGTCAAGGGATTATTGAATCAGGCATTTCAAATAAGGACTGAAAATTCAAAAAACATTGTAAATATTTTTTATAAGAAAAACTTAAGATATGCATATATCCAAAATACCAATTTAGTAAAAATTGGTAAAAATAATTTTGGTTTGTAAGAAATATTCATGATATGTTCTGGTAAATAACATAGCTTCAATGAAAAGATCTCCAATTTTTTTTTAACAGAATGTCATTTTTGGAGCTCATATTCCACAATCACTAAAACAATTTTCTCAAAAAAACACATAAGCTCTATTAAGTTATTGAAGAGCAAGGCTTATAAAAAAATAAGAGTTCCATTTTGTAATAAATGATTTTTGTTTGAAAATTTGGACATATGTAAGAAAGTATGTTTTTCAGTGAAATTGGTCCTTGTGGAAAAAACATTTTAAAAGAAAAATAGATTTAGAATTTTGTAACCAATTCATGAAATTATTGGAAAATTTTAATTTAAAATGTTGGTTGAAATAAGTTAGAATTGTATCAGAAATCTGTAGGCTCAAAGAGGAGACTTCTCTAAGGTGATTTAACCCATTTTCTAAGAAATTCATTTGTGAGTTATCCAATTCAACACATTGTTATTTTATAATTGAAGGGTTTATAATGATAAGAGATTTTGAGTTTTGTCTTATATTGAGCTTGCTTCGAGCTCAGCTCCAACTAGGTACCAACCCAGCCTGTGCAGGTGGGTTGGAAAAAGGTTGGGGAAGAATTTGATGGAAGGTGAAGGTTAGTTTAAATCAAAGCTTAGAATATTCCTCAAAACCCCATTGAAGGGTCTGTAGAAATTTATTTATGAAATAATGGCTTTGAAATATTTGAATATATCTTAAATTGAGTAATACTTAATACCAATTAATGTGATATTTAAAAAATAACATTTAAATTCTCAAAAAAAGCCTGAATAAAATTAACTCAAATAATCAAATATTCTATAATAAATAGTTTTACCAATTTTGTTAATTTTAATTGGATTAATTGTGAGCCTGTGAGGTATGTATAACATACCCATAAGGCCACAAATAACTTTATACACAGTTAAATTTGTCTCCAATAGACTTTTAAATTGAATTTCAAATAAAAAATAACAAAAAATAAGTATAATTTTTTTTTGGATAAACAAAGTTATAAATATTATGTCATTTTTGGATTCTACACCAAAGATAACCTAGGGTACATTCATAAGGTGTTATACCCAAAAAAACTTATTTCTTATGTTATTAGAAGATTTAAGAATCTCACAGTACTAATGTAACTTTTTTAACATTTTTTTAAAGTTGTTAAATTTAAGCTTAAATAAGCTTAAATTTAAAGTTGCATAAGGTTTATGCAAACTTACCAAAATTTTAGTTAAAATTGAGGTGTGGTGTATATTTACTGAATTGGCTGAGTATTTGCCATACAGAATGTAAATCCTGCGTGAGCTCAATTTAAAAGGGTTTAAGGCCATAGTATGGCTTTAAATAAATAAAAGGGCAAAGTCCACGTAAAAAGGTGGGACAAAGGAAAAAGACCAAATAGAGCTGGGGTACCCAACTTGTTGGATCTGCAAGGATTAAATTAAGGTTGTACACTTGTATTGGAGGATTTTCAACCTTATTTAAGCTTTGAGATTAGACTTTCATCCAACATTAAAGTTTAAACTGGTTTTATCCCAATTTAGACAGGAATTTCAAGCTGTCAAAGGGTAAATCCCAATATGCAGGCTTGAATTCAAGGTTTCAAGAACTGTCAAAGATTAAATAAGCTTAAACCTTTAAGGTTACAAGCATTAAAACCTTATCAAAACTTAAGGTTTGGTGAGTATTACTATCTTATGTGGAAAAATAGCAATAACTTCAAAAATTCATTAAAAATCCAATTCTTAATGGATTTGCTTGCAAATTTCACACAGCTTACAATTTAATATTATCTACACATAAATTAAATTTTAGGTATCTTTTATAAATAAATTTCCTGGGTAATTAGCCTGGAAAGTTACTCTTTTAATCAAAGCTCAAAGAAAATTATAATTTCTTTAAAAATTAATTGAAAATTGAGTTTAAGAGATTTCTGCTTGAAACTCTATTTTTAAGCTGTTCATGTGATGAAATTTAATATAAATAAGTTTATTTGTATTAAAAACTTAAAATAATTGGTTTAAATGAGGATTAAAGCTACATGGAGCTGAGAATAACACTGATAACTTTAAATTGGAATTAAAAATAAGTTCACTTAATTTAAGAACTTTCTTTTCAAGCATGGTTTTTCAGTTTGGACCTGAGCATGCCCTCTATATTCATTATGAATCATGGGAGCTGCTCTGAAGACATAAAAAGAGTCTTCTCATCACTGTTTTTGTCCATAATTCATTATAAATCCAATCATATTAGAAATTTAAACAGGTAAAGTTTTATTAAATATAAAATCATATTATTAAAGTAATTCTTAAGTTATTTTATTCTTTATTAATTAAAATTAAAGAATTGAAATCATAGAATTTAGATTATTGTTGTAATCACCAATAATATATTTTATTATATAAAATTAATCATCTTAAATATCTTTTAAAAATCCACAAATTCCTCTTAAAAACTCTGTAATCATAATTTTTATTATAAAAAGTTGTTTTGTCTTTGAAAATATTGATTTTTGGCGTGTTTTTAGCTTATAATTATTATTTAATATAATAAATGTTGTTGTTTGACTTGTTGTATTAAATAAATATTATAAGTAAGTTTTCTCTAAAGTTCTATATCTTTTTTATCTAGTATTAGTTTTTCATATAGAATTTTATTCTATAAGAATTATTTCTGCACAGTGTGTGTCTTAATTCTTTTATAAATAATATTTATATTATTTATAAGTGATTAATATTCTTATTTTCCATGTGTAATTGTAAGATGTGACTATGAAACTGATGATAATATTACTATTAATCAACAGTACTATGTCTGTTCTTATGAAATATAATAATAAAAGATTATTATAACCACAATTAAATAATGATAAAATTATTTCTTTCACGTGTTATACACTACTAGTGATTATAACAGTGAGCAGTAATTGTCTACAAGAATCAATTACAAGAAGTATTTAATAATAAAAACTTCTTTTATTAAAATAATAAAATTATTTTAATATATAATTATCTTTTGCAAGAATAATTATAAGGATAATTCTTGAAGAAAACTATTACTAGAGAAAAACTTTAAGAATTAAGGATAAATGACTCACTAATACTCCAAAGAACTTATTGATAGATATAAGTAGAGAAATTTGACGTAGAATTGTGGATTTAAGGGATCAAGATAATTTATAACAGTATTACAACAATATATAGTTGGATTCTATGATTTTACGTCTTTCTGATTGATTCTGAAAGATTTAAAACACTTAAGAATAGTTGAACTAATACTTACTTGTTGGTAATAATGATTTAATAAATTTATAAGATGATTCTTGGAAAAAAACAGCAAGAAGAAGCTTCTTTTAAGTCAAAAACAGCTCACAGAGGCATGCCATGGAGCAAACTGAAAAACCAGTGAGTGAGAAAACAATAAACCTTTTTGGATTAATGATTGCATCATCTGTTGTCACGTAAGATTATCATAATTACTTAATTAATGCTTTTACGTGACTACCAACCCCAATATGGTTAAGAATAAAAGGAGTAACATCTGTAAATCTTCTTTTATTCTAAAATAATCATTGATTTCTCAAAGTTATCAATGTTATTGCCAATTTCATCACAGGTTGTAATTACTGTGAATTTTTGAAGATTCAGTGTTTCACGTAGAATGGTCAAAAATGGACTGTAAGTAAAACTTTTAATTTTACTAGTAAAACCATAATTCTTTTTGGTTGTACCATAGATAATACAGTTCTTCATTGGTACTGAAAGTTTCAGAAAGATTCATTAAGAATTGTATTTTTAATGAATTTTTGAAGTTTTTACCTCATTTCTACGTAGAATTGCAAATAGCAGTATTTTGCAGGTTGCTATGAGGTAAATCAATGAATATGAGTCCCAAAAGGGTTTAATTACTCTTTTAGGGTCTATTCATGGAAAGTCATCAAGAATTGACGTGGTTACAGGAGTCTAAGTAGCTTATTACCTCCTTGGCACGTCAAAATAGCAGGTTATTTGCTATTTTTCTTATGATTACAGTAGGTGTAACTTGGTAACCAAGTTCCCAAAGAGTTTTAGTTTACCAATTGGGCCAAGATGAGCCATGGATCCATGCTCTGGAGCTATCCACGCCTCTGAGGCCTCAGAAGTTGGGTACCCTGGCTCTCTTTGATGTCTTTTGTCCCCCTTGTCTAATTTTTACGTCAAAATAGTAATTTAAGCTTAAAGTGAGATATCCACTATGGGTGTACCAAAAGTCCATGTAAGAATACCATAATATTAAGTGCTCAAAACATGCATAACACTATTCTTAGTGTATATTTAACATGGGATTTCTCACTTTCCCATTATTTTGGCTAAAAATCAAGAAAAACAAAAATTTTCACGGATCTTTTATGTGGTATTAATGATGTGGTATTGAAGTATTTTCCATTTTACCACCTCAAATACTTAAATTGAGCTTATTCACTCTATGGGTCTACCCTAGGTGAATTTTTGTGTAGAATCCAAATCTGGTCTTAAATCCATGGATTTACTTACTCAATAAAAAGTTATTCATCTTTTCTGAAATTGAAAATGATGAATTTTGGATATATGCATGACTTATGAGTTTTGCATAATTCAAAATTTCTTTTTAAGATAATTGTGGCCTATTTGGGTATGTAAAATATACCTCAAGGCTCACATTCCCTCCCACCAAAAAATAAAATTGTACTACAATTTTATTAGTGATAAAAGAATAAGGCCCCAAAGGGGGGTAATGTCCACTGTCCAACCTCTTCAAATTACTCAGATCAAGTAATTTAAAGCACATTTATAGACATATTAAGGCTTGTGGCCTTCTTTCATGTCTAAATCTTCTTAAGAGTTTATCTGAGTCAGGTATTTCTGATTCTGCTATCCATTCATCTTCATGTACTGGATTTCTATATCTGACAAGATATTCTCTTTGATTTTTACCCCTAAGTCTCCTTTCTTTAATGACTTTCTTTATCTTTTTGTCTTCATTCTGTTCCACAGGTGGTACAGTTAAAGGAGTTGGGTTTCTTAAAGGAAACAATTCTTTATCAGCTGGTTGATAAGGCTTTATCAAGCTGACTGGAAATGTGGGGTGTTTATTTTCCAATTCACCACTCAATTCCACTTGAACTGCATTGGCTACATGTAAAGCAACAATAACAAAAGGTCCTACATAAGAATCTTTAAGTTTCTTTGGGCCTTTGATATTATTAAAATTCAAGGTTGAAACTAGAACTAAGTCCCCTACTTTGAAGTCTGGTACTTTATGACTCTTGTCCCACTTCTGTTTTGCATAATCAAAAGCATCATCCATACTTTGTTTTGCGTGGTGTTTTACTTTATCAAGCATTATCTTGAAGCTGGAAGCTGTAGGATGAATGTCAATCAAGTCTTTCCTCAGTGTGTCTGCTGGGAGTCTTGGATTCCATCCTTTTTCTAACATAGCAGGGGTTTGTCCTGTGGAAGAATGGACTGATGTCTTGTATGCCAATTCTAGTGCAGGTATCAGAGTGCACCAGTCATGGGTAAAGCCATCTGAGTCTTTGAATTCTAATCCATAAGCACAAAATCTCCTGATCATGTCTTCTAAAGTTTGAATCATCCTCTCTGCTAGCCCATCTGTTTGAGGGTGATATGCTGTAGAGAATGATAACTTAGTCCCAAACAATCTATGAAGATTGGTCCAAAGTGCAGATGTGAACTTGGGATCTCTGTCACTTATGATATTCTTAAATAACCCTGTATGAGAAATAACTCTACTCCATAAAAGAAGAGCTGTATCCATAGCAGTGTCATCTTTATGACATGGTAAGAATATGGGAGTTTTGCTATATCTGTCTACAATGACTAAACAAGCATTATAACTTTTGTCACCACTTGGAGGAAGTGCTGTGACCCAATCCATGTGAACAACTTCCCAAGGGGATTTTGGTTCTTGAATATGGATCATCAATCCAAATTTCTTGCCTGTACTCCTGTTTGCTTTTTGGCATCTATCACAGGTATGGCAATATTCAATGGTTTCTTTTCTCCAAGATGGCCACCATGCACAGTTCTTCACTTTTTCAAGTGTTCTGTCTTCTGATAGGTGTCCAGAGTAAATACTATCATGGCATTCATAAAGAATGGTATTGATAAGCAATCTACTACACAGTGTCATCACACAAGAATGTTTTGTTCTATGGTAAATAATCCCATCAAACAAGTGAAATCTTCCTTCAGAATAGGAATTTTTCCAAACTTCATCTAGTGCATTAACCAAAGATGTATTTTTGCAGTCTTTATCCAATAAAGAAGTCAAGATATGGCAATTCTTGTCTTGTTTATAAGACTCTCTGACCTCTTCAAAGAATTCAGTCCCAATATCAGTTATGTTAATTCCTTCAATTGGAATCTGTGGTTCAGCTTCCAAAGGTACATAAGCTGGGTTATCAGGAGTGTTGGCTAAAGACCATCTACTAAGTCCATCAGCATTCTTGTGAATGTTTCCTGCTTTATGAACTATAGTCATGTTTCCTCTATATTCTTGAATGGCTATTTGCCATCTCAACATATGTCTGTTGGGAGTTTTCATGTTAAGAAGTGATTTTACTGCATTACAGTCAGTCATCACTTCAAAAACACTGCCATCAAGATAATAGTGTAGTTTCTCAAGTGCCCATACCAAACATAAGCACTCCATTTGGCTTGCACCATATCTGGCTTCTGTTGGTTTGATTTGTCTTGAGATATAACAAACTGGTCCTTCTGTAGGTTTGTCATCAATAATTTGGACTTGATGTAGGGCTGCCCCTAATCCATCTCCACATGCATCAATGTACAATTTAAAAGGAATATTCCAGTCAGGCATGAGGAGTAAAGGTGCTTCTGTAAGGGCTTTCCTTATCTTCTCATAAGCTTTAATTCTCTCTTGTGTCATCTCAAATACAGTCTGTTGATCACAGATTCTATAAAGTGATTTGGCTAGAATTGCAAAGTCTTTCAGGTGTTGCCTATAGTAACTGGCAAATCCAAGAAAAGACATCATTTCTTTTTTATTCTGGGGTATTGGCTTAAGTAACACTGCTGCTACTTTGTTTTTGTCAATACCCAAGCTTAAACCAGAAACAATATGTCCTAATGCTTTGAGTTCTTCAAAACCAAAATTGCATTTCTTAAGTGAAATTTTCATGTTCACTTCTGCTACTTTATGAAGTACTCTTGCAAGTCTTTCAAGGTGCAAAGACCATGAATCAGAACATATGATAATATCATCAATATAAATGATAAGCCATCCTTCAGACAATTCTGTGGGAAAGATGGTGTTCATCATCCTTTGATAATGGGATGGAGCATTTTTAATGCCAAATGGCATTCTAAGATACTCAAAAATACCACAGTGAGTGATAATTATAAGTAATTTCTTAGCTTTGGGCGTCAAAACATTTTGATGGAAGCCTTTCAATGAATCCATTGATGTTATATACTTGGCTTTAGATAATTGAGTCAAGGTTTCTTGAATTCTAGGGATTGGATACCTATCTGGAACTGTGTAGGTATTCAAAGCTCTAAAATCTCCAACCATTCTTGACTTATCATTATGCCATGCAATAATAACAGGTGTTGTTACTTCAACTTCCTCATTATGGCCTACTTTCCTTAGCACACCAAGTTGGATCAACTCTTGGATATGTTTTTCTAAGGCTTCTCTAGCTCTGGGACTGGCTGGATAAGCTGGTCTTCTAAGTACTGGAGGATATGGTCTGTCAATATTAAGAGTAATATCAACTTCATGTCCTCTTATAGCGCCTAATGGTTCATTATCAGAGGCAAATGCATTTTTATATGTGTATAACAAATTAATAAGCTCATTCCTCATCTTTGGTGACAATGATTGATTAATTTGTGCTTCAACAAGTTGATTAGTCACAAATTCATCTTTGTAAGTATCCTTGACAGAAGATACTACAGATATCTGTTTTGGCATATTGGAGAAGGAAAATTTTTGTCTCTTGTTATCTCCAATTGTGAAATATCTGTCTTTATGGTTATTTATATCAATACCATAAATATTTAAGTAATCATTTCCAAGGATGATGTGCTGAGATGTGCAATTATCCATTACTACAATCTCAGTTTTCATTCTTACACTTCCTGCTGGATGTGGGAATACAATATTAGTGTCCAATATGCCCAAGGGGTACATATTGTTACTGGCACTACTGAATTGTACACCTTCTATTGGTAATAGATGGTTTTTCCATTCAGGAAGTATAATTTGGAGATAATCTTTGCCCACACAAGTGCAAAATGCCCTTGTATCCAAATTTACTTTGGCTTCAATATCACTCATCAGAACTGATGTGACACAGGATGCCCCAGCTGTATAACACTTTCCTCTAGCAGGTTTTGTTTTACACATTCTGGCATCTTGGATATTGATCAGGTTGCAGCAATCCTCACTGTACTGTGGCAAGTGGGTATGGACTTCTGTGACCTCAAAGAAAGCTGAAATGTTTTCAATGGGATAGTCCTCCACTGGTGTATCTTCAGAGATTGCAGAATCTTGATCAGATTCCTCTTTCTCTTTAGTACACTGAATTTCCTCAATGACTTGAACTTCATTGATTTTTGTCTTCTTAGGACAAATGTTGGCTAAATGTGAAGTACTTCCACATTTATGACACTTCAAGACAGGTCTCTCTGGTCTTCTTTCCTCTCTAGGAATCTTTGAGACTATTTTGGACTCTATTGGGTTTTTAATCCAAGTCTTACCAATTCTTGTTCTGGTAATGATATCTTCCATAGCATTGATGTAGTCCTCTGTTGAACAGGGTTCCACACATCTGCTTTTGATAGCATGTTCCAGTTCTCCTCCACACTTTCTTAATATTTTCATATTAATCATAGTGTCAGACATATCTGGGTGTAAAGCAGATAATCTGTCTTTTTGTTTGAAGAACCAAGTAAGTGGTTTGTCTTTTTCTGAGTTAAAAATGGCACTTTCAAAAGCATTCTCCATTTTAAACCTCCAAGAATTATTGGCCCATTTGGTAATCACTTCAGATTTCCACCAAGACCAGTCATGTTTACCATGATCAATCCTCATTTTGTAATACCATTTCTTTGCAGTTCTGGTAAACAAACAGTGTAATTTTCCCACTATGATTTCATCAGGTATATTAAAGTCTTCTTGTAACATATCAATAGTCCTGATGAATTCAATATGGTTGTATTCTCCTTCACCAGAGAATGTTGGCCATTCTTCTATTTTGGGAATATCTCTTGCAGAGTAGGCATTTTCTCCCAAGAATGGTGTAAGACTCTCTTTAACAGAAAGTTTTTCTTCAGTTAAAGGTTTAGAATGTCTTGGCATATGTGGTTCATGATTCTTATGAATTTGTTCCACACTTGCAATTATATCATTCTTCAATTTCTGCCTTTCACTATCACTCTTTGCTAAATGTATAGCAAATTGATTGGTGTTCTTAACTATTTGTAAGACATGGTCTTCAAGAGTTTTAAGTCTATCATTTATTTTAAAAATGGAAGGATCCTCTGTGTCATTATTTTGACATTGGTTCTCAATTCTTTCACAAGCATTGCTAATTGAATCAAGGGTGACAGTTGTCAATTGATGCCAATCAGAATGTTGCTTGTCATTTTTCTTTAAATCATTGATGTCTAATGTAATTTGCTTTAACTTTGACTCAAGTTTGCCAATTTCTACACTAATACTTCTATGTACATCAGTTATTTGCGTGGAAAGGTCCTGTTCATCCTTTCCTGCTCCTTGGCTGTGAATTCCATAAGAGTTCTGGCCATATTGAAGACACTGTCCACGGCTGAAGGCTCCAATTTGGGGATCCTGTACCCTTGTGGGTAAGGTCTGTGCCAATTGGCTTTGCCTTTGCCCTTTCCTTGATGGTTCTTGGGACCTCTCTGCTTCTTCTGAGGTCCTTTGGGCTTGTCTTTGGACATGTCTGGAGCTGGTTTGGAGCTGGTGGACGCCACTGGTGTCTCTGTCTCCAAAGCTGGAGTCATTTCCAACTCTTTCTTCTGGTCTATGGATAAAAGACTTTGGTTCTTCAACCAATTCTTTATCTTTTTGACCTTGTCTTTGCAAGACAGGGGGCTCCATCCTCCTAAGAGTTCTATGGTCTTCTCCTGACCCAGAAAGCTCTTGATGTGTAAGTAAGAGTTCATGGCCCCCTGCCAAAGGCTTGGGCAGATTTCCCACTCCTCTTCCTTGGCTGCTCTGAACCAGTTTCTGTACTGGCATTGATAAATTTCTATTGCTGCCACCTGAAAGTGGTTCAGCCCTGGAAATATTACCATAAATCAGTTCAGGCTCTGAATTCACGTCAAAATCTGTTGGTACAGACCTTGGGGAATGGGGGGCAACTCTGGCATCCTCCAAATGTGTTTTTCTTGTGGAAGACTTGACACTTCTGGATTTGGTCTTGCCTCTTCCTTGTCCACATCCATCTGGTTGGACTGAATAGTTGCTTCCATTTCTGGTATGCACCATTTTCACGTCAATTTAAAGATAAAAGGTGAAAATATAAGATAAAATACACACCTTTTGGTGGTAATTTAGCTTTTTCTGAGTTGAATAAGGTGCCTCTTTTAGCAATCTGCACCTCAATACCGACTTCAGATTCTGCTTCTGAAGATTCTGGACTATTGATGTATCTTTTACTGAGTCTGTTACCAGCTGCACAGTATTTGATTAAAGACACTTAAAGAGAAAAAATATGATAAAAGAAATTATTTTTGTGTTTTAAGATATTTTTAAAAGATTTTTTATGAATTTTATTATTTTTTAATATTAAAAAATTATTCTTCTTAAAGAAAAAAAATTAAAATTTAAGATTTTGAATGAAAATTAATTCAGAGTAACTCAAAGAATAATTTTATAAGTTTTTGGATGTGAAAAAGCCACGTGTAAAAACAGTATAAAATTAAACCAAATTCCTCAATGAAAAAGATTTTAAGACAATTTCAAAAATAAAAATTATTTTAATTTTAAAATGAAAGAAAAAAATTATTAAATCAATATATTTTAGAGCTTAAAAATATATTAATTATTTGCAAAAAGGTTCAAAAACACGCCAAAACCTCCAAATATGAAATATTGGTAGGTATGGTAGTTTAAAATGAAGTCTAGAATATGATTAAAGCCAAGTCTATGGATAAAATCACGGCCAGGCCCCCAAATGTAAGATGTGACTATGAAACTGATGATAATATTACTATTAATCAACAGTACTATGTCTGTTCTTATGAAATATAATAATAAAAAATTATTATAACCACAATTAAATAATTATAAAATTATTTCTTTCACGTGTTATACACTACTAGTGATTATAACAGTGAGCAGTAATTGTCTACAAGAATCAATTACAAGAAGTATTTAATAATAAAAACTTCTTTTATTAAAATAATAAAATTATTTTAATATATAATTATCTTTTGCAAGAATAATTATAAGGATAATTCTTGAAGAAAACTATTACTAGAGAAAAACTTTAAGAATTAAGGATAAATGACTCACTAATACTCCAAAGAACTTATTGATAGATATAAGTAGAGAAATTTGACGTAGAATTGTGGATTTAAGGGATCAAGATGATTTATAACAGTATTACAACAATATATAGTTGGATTCTATGATTTAACGTCTTTCTGATTGATTCTGAAAGATTTAAAACACTTAAGAATAGTTGAACTAATACTTACTTGTTGGTAATAATGATTTAATAAATTCATAAGATGATTCTTGGAAAAAAACAGCAAGAAGAAGCTTCTTTTAAGTCAACAACAGCTCACAGAGGCGTGCCATGGAGCAAACTGAAAAACCAGTGAGTGAGAAAACAATAAACCTTTTTGGATTAATGATTGCATCATCTGTTGTCACGTAAGATTATCATAATTACTTAATTGATGCTTTTACGTGACTACCAACCCCAATATGGTTAAGAATAAAAGGAGTAACATCTGTAAATCTTCTTTTATTATAAAATAATCATTGATTTCTCAAAGTTATCAATGTTATTGCCAATTTCATCACAGGTTGTAATTACTGTGAATTTTTGAAGATTCAGTGTTTCACGTAGAATGGTCAAAAATGGACTGTAAGTAAAACTTTTAATTTTACTAGTAAAACCATAATTCTTTTTGGTTGTACCATAGATAATACAGTTCTTCATTGGTCCTGAAAGTTTCAGAAAGATTCATCAAGAATTGTATTTTTAATGAATTTTTGAAGTTTTTACCTCATTTCTACGTAGAATTGCAAATAGCAGTATTTTGCAGGTTGCTATGAGGTAAATCAATGAATATGAGTCCCAAAAGGGTTTCATTACTCTTTTAGGGTCTAGTCATGGAAATTCATCAAGAATTGACGTGGTTACAGGAGTCTAAGTAGCTTATTACCTCCTTGGCACGTCAAAATAGCAGGTTATTTGCTATTTTTCTTATGATTACAGTAGGTGTAACTTGGTAACCAAGTTCCCAAAGAGTTTTAGTTTACCAATTGGGCCAAGATGAGCCATGGATCCATGCTCTGGAGCTATCCACGCCTCTGAGGCCTCAGAAGTTGGGTACCCTGGCTCTCTTTGATGTCTTTTGTCCCCCTTGCCTAATTTTTACGTCAAAATAGTAATTTAAGCTTAAAGTGAGATATCCACTATGGGTGTACCAAAAGTCCATGTAAGAATACCATAATATTAAGTGCTCAAAACATGCATAACACTATTCTTAGTGTATATTTAACATGGGATTTCTCACTTTCCCATTATTTTGGCTAAAAATCAAGAAAAACAAAAATTTTCACGGATCTTTTATGTGGTATTAATGATGTGGTATTGAAGTATTTTCCATTTTACCACCTCAAATACTTAAATTGAGCTTATTCACTCTATGGGTCTACCCTAGGTGAATTTTTGTGTAGAATCCAAATCTGGTCTTAAATCCATGGATTTACTTACTCAATAAAAAGTTATTCATCTTTTCTGAAATTGAAAATGATGAATTTTGGATATATGCATGACTTATGAGTTTTGCATAATTCAAAATTTCTTTTTAAGATAATTGTGGCCTATTTGGGTATGTAAAATATACCTCAAGGCTCACAGTAATTGTCTCATTAAGAGCTTTACACTTCTTATTGTTATAACTGTCAGTGACTATAAAAATAATAGAATAATTATTTTTTATTATTACTATTTTTAATAATTATATTTAATTTTGTGGTTATAATATTTTGTTATATTATATATTTCTATTGAGGACAGTCATAGTACTCTTGATATTGCTACTATTATCAAGAGTTTCATAGACAAACCTTACATTTGGGGGCCTGGCCCTGATTTTAACCAATTTTTGGGACATAAATCATATTCTAGACCTTATTTTACTGTTTTTTGATGTAAAATTGCCATATTTATCTTAATATTGGCTTTTTTGGGACTTATCCCTTATAAATAATCTTTATAATATTAATCAAGTTATTTTTTCTTAAGAATATTGTTTGAAACTATATACTATTGAGTGACTTGGAATAAATTTCTTTTTTCTAACTAGTGGCTTTTTCACATCACAGACTTGCAATTTATTCTTTGAGTTATTCTAGTATAAAGTGAATAATAATACAGTTTTGATTAATAAACTTGTTAATTGCATAATTATTATTTCTTTGAAGGAAATAAAAAATCAAATAAAAAATTAAAAAATTAAAAATCTTTACTAAAAATATTTTTTCTTTCATCTTAGACATTTTTCTTTATTTTTGACGTAATTTGCCATAAATTACATTAAAACAACTTTATTCAATAAGTTGAGTTTATAAGTTATTTTTATTGTTTGATAAAATAACTTATATTTTCATTTTTCTCTAGTGTCATCAATTGGAGACAACTCTTCAGACTCTGAAGCCTCAGAGTCTAGTATTGAAATTAAAACCAGCCCAGCACCAAGGGGTTTAAAAACCAAAGAACCCTTTAAAGGTCCAGCAGGTGAATTCAATCCATTCTTTGTCTATTTTTTCTTAAAATTGACGTGCAATGACTCCTACTAGAAGTGGAAGTAATTACTCCATCCAATCAAATGGATCTGGACCAGGGCGTTCCAGTCACAAATCAAAAAGACAAGAATGTCAGCCCAGAGGAGAGGCACAAATGGAGGATGCCAGAACTTCCACCAGTTCCCAAAGGTTAGCCAGCACCTTTGAACCTCTTATTGAGAGTCCAGAAGCTGACATGACTTCTATTGCTGTTAGAACTGAATCATTTCCAACAGGCAGCAGTGGAGATTTACCAGTCTCAATACAAGAACTGGTTTATGGCCGCCAAACAGCAAGAGTGGGAACTTCTCCAAAGTCTTTGGATAGGCACCATGAACTCTTATCTTCAAGTGAAGAAGTTCATGGGGCAAGAAAAGACAGAAGATCTTCTGAAGGGTTGGAAACCAATGTCTTGCAAAGGACAAGTCCAACAGATAAAAGCTTGGTTGAAAAACCAAAGCATGTTATCAGAGGATCAGAAGAAGAAGTTGGGCCAAGGAAAGGAAAACAGCCCAGTGGAAGCTCCCCAAGCATCCACCAGCAAAAATAAGCCTCAAAAAGTGCCAAGCATTCCCAAGCAAGCCCCAAAGACCAATCAGAAGGGCAAGCAAAAGGCAAAGGGAAAGGCAAAGCCCAAGTGGAACAAGCCTTACCCACAGAACTACAGAATCCCAAAGAAAGAAAAGACAGCCATGGACAATGTGTTCAATATGGCAAGAACTCTGATGGAATTCAAAAACAAGGAGGAGGAAAGATTGAGCCAATCTTTCCCAAAGAAATAGATCTTGTTAAGCTTGTAGCTCAATTTGAATCTTGTAATAAAGAAATTATGACAAAGTTTAAAACATTTGAGTATATCCAACAAAAGTTGGGTAATGAGATATTACAAGTGAAAGAACAACAAAAAACCATTATTGGCCTTGAAAATGTTAATAAAGACAATATTGTGTCTTTGACCCAAATTTGTGCAAGAATTTAGTCCAAAGTTACTTTGCTCAATCAACCAGATGACCATTCAATTTCTTTTATAAATGGAAAGCTAAGAGAATTGAAATTACAAGTTCAAAACTTGGAAAATTCAACTGGTCACAATGCAGCTCTTTTCCAAGAACAATTGGAAAAAAGTGATAAAGCAAGATTTGAATTGAAAGAAGACATTCAATCAAGTATTAATAATATATCACTGAAAAATGAATTGCCAAGGCAATCCACACCAATTCTTGACAGAAATGTGCTTAATTATTTACATCATACCATTTCAATTAATGAAGTGGAAACTGCTTGTAATTTCAAAGACATTCCAAAATTAGAGGAATGCCAACCTTCAATGGTGAAGGAGAATATAATCATATGGAATTTATGAAAACAATTGATATTTTCAAAGAGTACTTTAACATACCAGATGAATACATAAGTGCCAGATTACACTCATTACTTACCAGATCAGCAAAGAAATGGTATTACAAAATGAGAAAAGACCATGGTAAACATTCTTGGCCTTGGTGGAAAGAACAAATTATTTGCAAATGGGCTAATGATTCCTGGAGATTTAGAATGGAATTTTTTTTGAAGAAGCCATTTTTAATATTGAGAGGGACAGGCCCATGTCTTAGTTTCTTAAACAAAAGGACAGATTAACTGCCCTTCATCCTGATATGTCTGAAACAATGGTACATAAAAGGATATTAAGAAAGTGTGGTGGTGAACTTGAGCATTCTATAAGAAGCAGATGTATTGAGCCTTTCTCTACAGAAGATTATATCAATGCTATGGAGGACATCACTACTAGAACAAAAATTGGAAGAAATTGGTCCAAATCCCCAGTAGACAACAAGACTAATGGGAAACCAATTTCAAAGCCAAATAAGCCACAAGACAGACTTCCTTTGAAATGTCACAAATGTGGAAGTACATCTCATTTAGCAAACACTTTCCCAAAAAAGACAAGAATCAATGAGATAAATGCTGAAAAAGTGGAAGACACAAAAGAAACAACTGATGTATCTTTACATGAAATTGATTCTGAGCCTTCAGAAGAAGAAGAAGTACCAGAAGAGCTTAGTATAGAAAAGATTAATGTTTCTTTTGAGGTCACTGAAGTACACACTCATTTACCACAGTATAGTGATGAATGTATGGATCTCATACATGTGCAAGATGCTAAAATGCAGAAAACCAAACATGCCAGAGGTAAATGTTATACAGCTGGTTCATCTTGTATCACCAATATTGTGATAAACAACACAGAAGCCAAGATACACCTTGACTCAGGTGCTTTTTGCACTTGTGTTGGAAAAGATTATCTTGACAAGGTTTATACCAATTGGCAAGACAAATTAATGCCAATTGAAGGTATAACATTCAGCAGTGCTAGCCAGAATATGCACCCCTTGGGTATATTTGAAGCAGAAATCATATTTCCTCATCCTGCAGGAAGTATAAGATTGAAAGTTGAAATTGTTGTCATGAATAATTGTACTTCACAGCACTTTATACTTGGGAATGTGTATCTCAATATTTATGGTATTGATATTAATAATCATAAAGACAGGTATTTCACTATAGGGGAAAATAAAAGACAAAAATTTGCTTTTCCTCTAGAAAAAAGAGAAATTACTGTCATTAACAAGTAAAAAATGTTAATAAGGAAAAATTTGTGTCAAGTCAATTGATTGAAGCACAAATTAGTCCTGAATTAACACTGGAAATGAAGGAAGAGCTTATTGAAATTTTATTTCAATACAGGGAAGCCTTTGCTTCAGATAATGAACCACTTGGAGCTATAAAAGGCCATGAAGTGGAAATTATGCTTAATGTGGAAAGGCCTTATCCACCACTATTAAGAAGACCAGCTTACCCAGCTAGCCCTAGGGCTAGAGAAGCATTAGAAAATCATATTAATGAACTAATGAAACTGGGGGTCCTTAGAAAAGTTGGACACAATGAGGAGGTAGAAGTCACAACTCCAGTAATCATTACTTGGAATAATGATAAGTCAAGGATGGTTGGTGATTTTAGAGCACCGAATAACTATACTATTCCAGACAGGTATCCAATCCCTAGAATTCATGAGACTTTGACTCAATTATCCAAAGCAATATTCATTACTTCCATGGATGATCTGAAAGGCTTTCATCAGAATGTTTTTACACCTCATGCTAGGAAATTATTGAGAATAATTGCTCATTGTGGGATTTATGAGTATTTGAGAATGCCTTTTGGTATTAAAAATGCACCCTCTCATTATCAGAGAATGATGAATACCATCTTCCCACATGAATTGTCAGAAGGATGGTTAATAATTTATATTGATGACATTATCATTTGTTCAGAAACCTGGCAATTACATTTGAAGAGACTTTCATTAGTACTTAGGAAAATTCTTCCAGTGAACATGAAAATATCTCTGAAGAAATGTAATTTTGGGTTTAATGAGTTAAAAGCTCTAGGACATGTAGTCTCAGGACTGAGCCTTGGTGTTGACAAAAACAAAGTGGCTGCAGTTTTACTGAAGAAAATGCCCCAGAACAAAAAAGAAATGATGTCTTTTTTAGGGTTTGCCAGTTATTACAGGCAACACCTTAAAGATTTTGCAATCAATGCCAGATCATTATACAGAATTTGTGATCAACAAACTGTTTTTGAAATGACACAGGAGGGGATTCAAGCATATTATAAAATCAAGTATGCCTTGACCAATGCACCATTATTATTGATGCCAGACGGGAAGATTCCTTTCAAGCTGTATATTGATGCATGTGGTGAAGGTTTAGGAGCTGCTCTTCATCAAGTTCAAATTGTCAATGACAAACCTTATGAAGGTCCAATTTGTTTTATTTCAAGACAAATTAAACCTACTGAGGCCAGATATGGAGCTAGCCAGATGAAGTGCCTTTGCCTTGTTTGGGATTTGGAAAAACTTCATTACTATCTTGATGGTAGTGTGTTTGAAGTAATTACTGATTGTAATGCAGTAAAATCACTTCTTAACATGAAAACTCCAAATAGACACATGTTAAGATGGCAGATTGCTACACAGGAGTATAGAGGCAATATGACCATAGTACATAAAGCTGGAAATATTCATAAGAATTCTGATGGCTTAAGTAGATGGGCATTATCAAATACACCTGATGACCCTGCCTATGTTCCTGGAAGTGCAGAACCTCAAATTCCAATTGAAGGAATTAATATCAAAGATGTTGGAACAAAATTCTTTTAAGAAGTTAGAGAAAGCTATAAGCAAGATAAGAATTGTCATATTCTTACTGCTCAACTTGACAAAGATTGCAAAGATGTAGCTTTTGCCAATTATCTGGATTATATTTTGAAAACATCTTATGATAACGGAAGATTCCATTTGTTTGATGGTATACTATATCATAGATCTAAACACACATATGTCATGGTCCTATGTAGTAGAATGTTAATTAACACCATACTGCTAGAATGCCATGATAACATATATTCTGGACATCTGTCTGAAGACAGAACTATGGAAAGAATTAAGACATGTGCCTGGTGGCCATCTTGGAGAAAAGATGTCATTGAGTACTGTCACAGTTGTGATAGATGCCAGAAAGCCAATAAAGCTACTGGTAAAAGATTTGGTTTAATGATCCATATTCAAGAACCAAGTACCCCATGGGAAGTGGTTCACATGGATTGGGTAACTGCCTTACCACCTGGAGGTGATAAAAGTTACAATGAATGTCTTGTTATTGTGGACAGATATAGCAAAACACCAATCTTTTTACCATGTCAATGACACAGCTATGGATACAGCTCTTTTAATATGGAATAGAGTAATACCCCATACTGGTCTCTTTAAAAACATCATTAGTGACAGAGACCCAAAATTTACATCAGCCTTATGGACTAATTTACATAAGCTTTTGGGTACAAGACTATCATTCTCAACAGCCTACCATCCACAAACAGATGGGCTGGCAGAAAGAATGATTCAAACCCTTGAGGACATGATCAGAGGATTTTGTGCTTATGGCCTGGAGTTTAAAGATTCTGATGGCTTTACCCATGATTGGTGTACTCTTATACCAGTATTGGAATTAGCCTACAAGACCTCCATCCATGCTTCAACAGGCAAAACTCCTGCAATGTTGGAAAAAGGATGGAACCCCAAACTTCCAATTGATACTTTGAAAAAAGATCTGGTTGATATTCATCCAACTGCTTCAAGCTTTAAGTTATTGCTTGATAAAGTAAGACATCATGCAAATAAAAGCATGAATGATGCCTTTGAATATGCTAAACAGAAATGGGATAAGAGTCATAAGACCCCAGAATTCAAAGTAGGGGATTTAATACTAGTTTCAACCTTGAACTTTAATAATATTAAAGGTCCAAAGAAATTAAAAGATTCCTTTGCAGGACCATTTATTATTAAAGCCCTTCATGGGACAAATTCAGTACAAGTAGAACTGTCAGGAGAACTGGAAAACAAACATCCAACTTTACCTGTCAGTCTAGTAAAGCATTACACTTCAAGTGATAAGGAATTATTTCCTTTGAGAAATGAAACACCCTTAGAAGTACCCCCACTAGATCAAAGTGAGGAGAAGAAGGTACTAAAAGTCTTGAAAGAAAGAAGACTTAGGGGAAAAAATGAAAGAGAATACTTAGTCAGGTATAAAAATCCACAACATGAAGATGAATGGATTGTAGAAAAAAAAATACCTGATTCCCAAAGGTTTCTCAGAAGATTCAGACATGAGAGAAGACCAATTGCTCAATGAAAAGTTTGAATTGTGTGCTTTACATACTTAGAAAAGTATAAGTAGAGAGGTTGGACAGTGGATTATACCCCCCCAAATAACTTGGGGGTATACTACAAAAGAAAAATTGTAGTACAATTTTTTTTGGTGGTAGGGAATGTGAGCCTGTGAGGTATGTATAACATACCCATAAGGCCACAAATAGCTTTATACACAGTTAAATTTGTCTTCAATAGAATTTTAAATTGAATTTAAAATAAAAAATCACAAAAAATAAGTATAAATTTTTTTGGACAAGCAAAGTTATAAATATTATGTCATTTTTTCATTCTACACCAAAAATAACCTAGGGTACATCCATAAGGTGTTATACCCAAAAACACTTATTTCTTATGTTATTAGAAGATTTAAGAATCTCACAGTACTAATGTAACTTTTTGAACATTTTTTTAAAATTGTTAAATTTAAGCTTAAATAAGCTTAAATTTAAAGTTGCATAAGGTTTATGCAAACTTATCAAAATTTTAGTTAAAATTGAGGTGTGGTGTATATTTACTGAATTGGCTAAGTATTTGCCATACAGAATGTAAATCCTGCATGAGCTCAATTTAAAAGGGTTTAAGGCCATAGTATGGCTTTAAATAAATAAAAGGGCAAAATCCACACAAAAAGGTGGGACAAAGGAAAAAGACCAAATAGAGCTGGGGTACCCAACTTTTTGGATCTGCAAGGATTCAATTAAGGTTGTCCACCTGTATTGGAGGATTTTCAACCTTATTTAAAATTTAATATTAGACTTTGATCCAACATTAAAGTTTAAACTGGTTTTATCCCAATTTAGACAGAAATTTCAAGCTGCCAAAGGGTAAATCCCAATATGCAGGCTTGAATTCAACGTTTTAAGAACTGTCAAAGCTTAAATAATCCTAAACATTTAAGGTTACAAGCATTAAAACCTTATCAAAACTTAAGGTTTGGTGTGTATTGCTATTTTATGTGGAAAAATAGCAATAACTTCAAAAGTTCATTAAAAATCCAATTCTTAATGGATTTGCTTGAAAATTTCACACAGCTTACAATTCAATATTATCTACATATAAATTAGATTTAAGGTATCTCTTATAAATAAATTTCCTGGGTAATTAGCCTGTAAATTTACTTTTTTAATTAAAGCTCAAAGAAAATTATAATTTCTTTAAAAATTAATTAAAAATTGAGTTTAAGAGATTTCTGCTTGAAACTCTATTTTTAAGTTGTTCATGTGATGAACTCTATTATAAATAAGTTTATTTATATTAAAAACTTAAAATGATTAGCTTAAATGAGGATTAAAGTTACATGGAGTTAAGAATAACACTGATAACTTTAAATTGGAATTAAAAATAAGTTAACTTAAGTTAAGGACTTTATTTTTAAGCATGGTTTTTTAGTTTTGACCTGAGCACGCCCTCTAAATTCATTATGAATCATGAGAGCTTCTTTGAAGACATAAAAAGAGTCTTTTCATCACTGTTTTTGTCCATCATTCATTATAAATCCAATCATATTAGAAATTTAAACAGGTAAAGGTTTATTAAATATAAAATCTTATTATTAAAGTAATTCTTAAGTTATTTTATTCTTTATTAATTAAAATTAAAGAATTGAAATCATAGAATTTAGATTATTGTTGTAATAACCAATAATATATTTTATTATATAAAATTAATCATTTTAAATATCATCTAAAAATCCACACATTCCTCTTAAAAACTCTTTAATAATAATTTTTATTCTAAAAAGGTGTTTTATCTTTAAAAATATTTATTTTTGACGTGTCTTTAACTTATAATTATTATTTAATAGAATAACTGTTGTTGTTTAACTTGTTGTCTTAAATAAATATTATAAGTAAGTTTTCTCTAAAGTTCTATATCTTTTTTATCTAGTATTAGTTTTTTATGTAGAGTTTTATTCTATAAGAATTATTTCGGCAGAGTGTGTGTCTTAATTCTTTTATAAATAATATTTATATTATTTATAAGTGGTTAATATTCTTATTTTCCATGTGTAATTGTCTCATTAAGAGCTTTACACTTCTTATTGTTATAACTGTCAGTGACTAGAACAACAATAGAATAATTATAATTTATTATTATTATATTTTATAATAATAATTAATTTTTTTTTATATTATTATTTTTAATGATTATATTTAATTTTGTGGTTATAATATTTTGTTATATTATATATTTCTACTGAGGACAGTCATAGTACTCTTGATATTGCTACTATTATCAAGAGTTTCATAGATAAACCTTACATTAATAATCAATAATAACCATATTTATTGAGAAAAATTCAACAAATAGAACACTTAAAAGGCACTTTCCATGAGTTTTATCTACAGAATTATAGCTAGGGATTGCTCTTATGATAATAAGAAATGATTTTTCTTGAAAATTGGGAACATAAAATTCTCCTCTCATTAATTAATGATATTTTCATTATCTATACTTATGATGAATGAAATTAAAAGAAGGGAGAATATAATACTGGCATTTCCATTTTTTAAATGATTTGAGTTTCTTTAGAAAAATAATGTAGGAAATAAAAAAATATTTTTTAAAATGAAATAAGGGTTGTTACTTAATACAGAAGCCTTGGGCTTGAAAGAATTGAAAAAGGTGTTCAAAAAGAGTTGTAGAAATTTTTTTATCAATTTTGGAAAAGGTAATGTGGCATACTCCTCTGTGTGGGATAAATGAGGCAGTACCTGGAAGGGGAAATTACAAGAAAAAGTTTTGAATTGCTTTTATGACTTGTAACCCTTGCTCTGCTTGTGTGCTATAATACTCTAGACTGCCCTTCCTAATAATGCTGAATTATCTTGACTTGAGTTCCACAATAAATTTTATTTATTTGATGGTGCCAGGGTCAGAAAAGTCTATTCAACAGACTCTGATCAGACTATGATTGATTTTAAAACAACAGTTATTTCAAGACAAATTGATAGCACTGATATGATAATTTGATAAGTAATAAGAGATATTTTTAGTTGGTTTCTTTTGTAAAGGTTTTTTCATTCTGATTTGGGATAACACAGATTTTAATTTTAAATAACTATGGTGAAGCTGTTGGAAAACAGAGATAAGTATTGATAGCTTGATAATAAGGATAAAGGTAACTGAATATGGTATGAGTATTTTTTATAGACTGATTCTCATAGTAAAACTAATAAAATTGATATGTTTTCTGAAGTTGATAATTTTATAATTTAGAAACTAATTTGGTTCACTGTTTAATAATACTTGTCTATAAATAACTAAGACTGTACTAATAATGAAAGATATATTTTTTATTGGAGGGGCATTTTCCCCAAGCTAAATATGATTATGATAAAAATATTTTTTTAATAATAAGGGGCCTTTTACCCTTATTATATATTACTATGATAAAAGCTATTCTTTTTTATTAATAAAGGGGCCTTTTCCCCAATATTAAATATAATTATTTTCTAGATTAACCTACTAGTGAGGGATGAACTATGGAAAAAACAAATTCAAATTACATTTCTAGAAGAAGAATGAGGTTTGTAAAATGAAAATCTGAAGTATTTATACTCTCCAGGGTTAGGGTTGGTGTGAAAAGAGTCCATCTTGAATTAAGGCTAACTTGTGGTTTCATATTGATCAAATCTTCTAGAATGTTCCTGGGTAATAATTGTTTTTTTTATATTAATCCAAACTGACAAAATGGTATGGAATACCACATCCCCCTCTCCATTTAATGCTGTCCCCAGCATTTCCAGTGAGGATTAATAAAAAAAACACTTTAATTCCTGTTTATTTGCTGGTTGAAATGAATAATAATTTTCTTATTGAGTATCCTTTCTTGATTTCTTTATTTCTCTCTCTCTTTCTTTTTTTTCTTTTGCGTGATCTTGAGGTAAAAGTTTCTTCCAAAAGAAAAAAAACTCCAATTCCCATGAGAGTTTACTTTACTTCCTGGTTGCAATTCTTTATACTTCTTTTTCTTCATTCTTCTTCATTGGTTTTCACTCCAAAGATATTTATTTTTCTTTTCTTCTATATTTTTATATTTTTATATTTTTCTTTTTGCAATAATTTAGTGGTAAAGGTTTGATAATTTCCAATGGCCAAAACTGATTTCTTGACATGAATCATGAGGTTCAAAATTTTGATGATGCAGTTTAAGGTGGTACTCAGGACCATTTCTTGAGTGTTGAATTTGTTTTGATAACTTCTTGAAAGTGTAACTGATAGAGTTTAAGGTCATGTCCAGAACCATTTCTTGAGGTAATTTTGTTGGTAAAATAAAATAAAAAAATATTGAGACAGCTTAAGGTCTTGTCAAGGACAAATAATTTAGGAAATGTGTTTGATTATGCATAAAAAATAGATTATTGAGACAGTTTAAGGTCTTATAAAGGACCAAATTTTGTATTTCTGATTTTTTTTGATTTTTTTTGATTGTTTTTTTTATTGTATTATTTTATTCTTGAAGTGTTGAGAGCTAGAAGATTTCAACACCTCTCCATTTAATAAAAAAAATATTTTAAAATATTTTATATATTAAATGGTCCAGAAAGAGAGTTTTTTTATTTATTTAATATATACATAAGTATACATATAATATACATATATTAGAAAATTGTTTATTATATATTTTGTAAAAGTAGAATAAAAAATAAGTAAATAAAAGAAAAGCTTTCTGCGAGTGCTGTGCAGTGCTGCAAACACTTCAACTTTGAAGGTCGCACGTTTTGTTAAACTAAACTTAAATTTCAATTTAAATATAATTTATTTATTTATTTTTTTTTTTTCTTTTTTTTTTTTTAACATTTTTTTTATTTTTATTTTATATTATTTAAACTACCATTGCCTTGACAACTAATACATTACTGTTGTTGGAGATTACTTCACGTTGGTGATCTCTTTTGAATGAATTTAATAAACCTGATTGACACTTCTTGTTTGTTTATTTATGTAGGAATTATGACAAATTGATTTTCTTTATATATTTTCATATTTATTTTAATTGAATCCTAAATTTAATATAGGTAGCTTGATTTGATTTATCTATTTATTTACTACCGATTGTGGCTGCTTTTTGTTCAGCCAAAATTGTAATTTCTATTTATTTGAGGCTTTCTGCTTTCCTTTGTTGAAATTCAGCATAAATGTTTTTTTTTACTTTCATAACATCTTCTTTGTTTGATTTATTTATCTGACAACATTCCTCACAAATGATGGATTCTACTGTGAGTAGTTTTTCTTCTTATTATCGTACTTTCTTCTTTTCTTCTTAACTAATATTTATGATAATTTGCCAATTTATTCATTCATTTTTTTAGCCATTTTGAAATGTTTGAGGGGTTTTGTTCAATATTCATCTTTTAACTTTGATTGAGCCGTGGTCTTGATCCAGTGTGTTGGTAGTGGTATTATTGTGATTCAGAAGGTAGGTCCATTTCATATTTCTTCTAATTAATTAATGCTAACTATAAACTTGTTTCCTTTCATCCAACATTTAGATAACATTCAACTGATTCTTTTGCGCCTTTGTGAAAAACAAAAAGTTCCACCTGTCCAGTAGCTCGAACCTTACTTCTTCTGCTGAGATTTTCATTTCTTGGTGACTATCATTGGTATGGATTCTTTCTTCTTGGTTTTTTTATTTGTTTAAACCCCAGATGTTCACTCTTCTCTTGCTCCTTCCATTAAAACTTACTTCATCATTCTATTGCCATCCTCTGTAGTTCACTTAGTATGTCTTTTTTGATTGAAATTAAGCCTACTCATTATGGTTCTCAATCCGTAATGGTTATCGTTTGCAATATTTGTTATAATTTTATGATCCCCTCAATGGGTGATCCCTTTTTTAGCTTATTTACTGTTTCTTCTAGCGATCCTGGAGACTCTACTCCATTAGCAGCTGCTTCCCCTGCTTCTCCCGTCTTTTTGGCTAGTACTGCTCCTACTTCTCCATATTTATCTCCTCCAGCCTCTCCGCTTTCTGCTTTTGTGACTGTGCTTATGATATCCCCTCAATCCACGAATTCAGATGGGTATGTTCCCACTGAAGAGGAGCTAAAATATGATTTTGGCTTAGTTTTTTCCAATTTCAATTCCGCTGTTGCTGACTTAGGATGTTTGATGGAATTAACATTGGTCCACAGTCGTCCTCCACACTCCCACGAGTGCACACTTGAAAGTATCCGCGCCGGTGTAATCCATCTTGTGCATTTATATAGACAACTCAAAGAGTAAGTCTTTCTTTCTTTTTCAATTAATTAATTTTTTTTAATAACTAGGATTGCTATAGTATTAGCTGAGACCTGCGGAAATGTCAATAATGGGTATTACCCAAATTGAATTAGTGGTGTCTGTTGATTGGATGATAAACAAAACCTTCCGATTTGAAAGTTTTATTTTTTTATTTTTTTTATTTACTGCCTTTTTGTTGGCTATCCATCTTCATTTTATAATTGGCCACAGGTTCTGCTCTAAAAGAAACCTTAGCCTAATTATTTGTACAATTATCCTCAGAGAGAATATCCACGAATATGGCTGATAGTCCTCTATTGTATAGGTTTGACAACTGTTTTTTTTACTTCATCAAAAAACTCAATATTTTCCTTTTTCATTTTGTCGTGCTTGTGGTTGTGTAGGCTTTGACTTATTGAAATGGATTATAAAAAACATTTACACTTTTGGTTTCTATTAAAAAACTGATTTAACCCCTTCCTGCGAGTAAAACTGACACTTGATAAGAAATTTAATATATATATTCTATATATTTTAATTAAGAATATTTCTTTTTTACCTAAGAAATTGGTAAGAATTTAAATAATGATAATCTTTTTTTTTTTTTTTTTTTTTTTTTTTTTAAAAAAAAAAGTATAAACTAAATAATTAAAGATATTTTTTTTAATTGAGAAAATTGAAATTGAGATATTTGATTAACACTCATGGAATTGAAATTAGCCACTTGGTTATTCCTTGAGTATATTTTTCTTGATATAAATTTTGAGAGAAATGTTGTATACATTGGAATTTATCTTTGTACTTTTATATGTGTACCTTCATGCAAAACTACTTTGAGAATTAAATAATTTTCTAATAATGGATTTAATAATATGTCAAAATAAGGGGTTTTTTTATTATGTAACTGTTTATATATATCATAAGTATAAAAAATAAAGCTTATTGGATTCTGTTCTATTTTTGAAAGAGCTGGTGCTTTAATTAGAAACTCATTTTCATTTTTAAGAGTTATTTTTTTTGGAAGGGATATTGATCATGAGACTTGATAAAAGTTCCTTTTCATGAGTTAAAGGTAAATGTTTTGATGATAATGGTATGATTTGATCTTGGGGTATACTGATTACTTTTGGTAATTGAGGAGAATAATTCAATGAATGTAATAATCTCTTCATTTTGATAGATTGAGGT
This sequence comes from Austropuccinia psidii, assembly GCA_023105745.1. Taxonomy (NCBI): domain Eukaryota; kingdom Fungi; phylum Basidiomycota; class Pucciniomycetes; order Pucciniales; family Sphaerophragmiaceae; genus Austropuccinia; species Austropuccinia psidii. The sequence continues at coordinate 17,252,922 of JALGQZ010000011.1, forward strand.
AAGGAAATTTCTCCTTTGATTTCATCTTCTTGTTTCAAGAGTATTTCTTCATCTTTATTTATTCCTTTATCTTTTGGATTTGTACTTTCTTCAACCTCTTTTGATGGTTCATGAATACTAAGGTAATTTGAGTTATTAAACAATTGATTATTAATTTTGGTATTTTGTTCCTTTTGGGGTGAAGATTTTTCTTCAATGAGGCTCAAAGATTTCCCATTGGATATATAATCTTCAATACTTGAATAAATCTGTGGGATGTTTATTTGGTGAGTTCTTTTTTTGTTTTTGAATTCATTGACCCATTTTTTGGTCAATTTGATTGGAGCACCAGAAGTCACTCTCAACAATTCCCTTGGTGAAATACTATGCTTTGGTTTTGAAAATATAGCCTCTACAAATTTCTTATAGAATTCAGAAAAAGTTGTTTGTTCCTTAATAATATGACAACCACTTTTACCACACACAGGTGAGACACTGTTAACTAGCTGTTTTGGCTTTAAGCCTTCATTTTGTACTATTTCCACTTCACTTAGAGTGGAAGCTTCCATGTTAGAGCTATAGGTATTCTCAGATGTTTGAGGGTAATTAAGGTGTAAATTATTTATTGTGCTAATTTTCAAATCATCAATAGTTAATTCAGCTTTAGAATGTTTGATAGGAATTTTCGGGTTTGATTTTGTAGATACTTCATTTTCTTATGTTCTTGAATTTTCTTGAGGTAATTATTCACTATAGGAAGAATATTTTCCCCCAAGGATTTCTTGATGAGAGAGAACAATATCTTGAGACTTTGAGGGGTAAAAACTTTCTGGTGTATAGGAAGATAATGTTAATGATTCCTTCTGAGGTTGGATTTCTTGAGTTCTTTGAAATTGTCTGATAGGAGTTGTTTTATTCAATGATTTCTTAAGCTTCTTTTCTTTTTCTATTTCTTCTTGAGCATAATCTGATACTTCAATGATTAAAGATGCAAGTAATTCCTCTTCTTCTATTTCTTCTTCATTATGTTCAAATTCCTTTAATATTCCCTTGATGGATTTGAGTTTTCTCTTGGGTACAAGGTATAAAATTTGAGTAGAAAAGTTCCAAAGATTTTCCATGGTTCTTTCCTTCTTTTTATTCTCTTTGATATACTGATTGATCTTTTGGATCTTCAAAAAAATGAGCATAATTTGATCCCCTCTTCCTTCTGATTCTTCTTGGATACTTTCTGTGACTCCTTTGAGATATTTCTTGGGTACTAGATGCAAGGTTTTAGAAGATATTTCTAAGGCTTCTTTCAGATTTTCTTCATCTATATATTCAGGAATTGATTCTTCTTCTTCATAATGATAATCTTGATGATAATGTTCTTCATAAAATGGAGGTTGATATTCATTGTAGAGATGGATTTTGGAGGCAATATATGACTCCATTTTTCTTTTTTTTGAGTATAAAAATATTCAATTGCTTCAAATAACTGTTTTATGAATTATAAACCTGAAAAAATCTGGATAATATCCTTTTTGACTGCCACTGTTGGGAAACCAGATGTGGGATATTCCTCTGTGTGTGATAAATGAGGCAGTACCTGGAAGGGGAAATTACAAGAAAAAGTTTTGAATTGCTTTTATGACTTGTAACCCTTGCTCTGCTTGTGTGCTAGAATACTCTAGACTGCCCTTCCTAATAATGCTGAATTATCTTGACTTGAGTTCCACAATCAATTTAACTTATTTGATGGTGGCTGGGTCAGAAAAGTCTATTCAACAGACTCTGATCAGACTTTGATTGATTTTAAAACAACAGTTATTTAAAGACAAATTGATAACACTGATATAATAATTTGATAAGTAATAAGAGATATCTTTAGTTGGTTTCTTTTGTAAAGGTTTTTTTTATGATGATTTGGGATAACACAGATTTTAATTTTAAATAATTATGGTGAAGCTGTTGGAAAACAGAGATAAGTATTGATAGCTTGATAATAAGGATAAAGGTAACTGAATATGGTATGAGTATTTTTTATAGACTGATTCTCATAGTAAAACTAATAATATTGATATGTTTTCTGAAGTTGATAATTTTAAAATTTGGTTCACTGTTTGATAATTCTTGTCTATAAATAACTAGGACTGTACTAATAATGAAAGATATATTTTTTAATGGAGGGGCATTTTCCCCAAACTAAATCCGATTATTATAAAGCTATTTTTTAATAATAAAGGGCCTTTTCCCCTTATTATATATTACTTTGATAAAAGATATTCTTTTTTATTAATAAAGGGGCCTTTTCCCCAATATTAAATATAATTATTTTCTAGATTAACCTACTAGTGAGGGATGAACTCTGAAAAAAATAAATTCAAATTACATTTCCAGAAGAAGCATGAGGTTTGTAAAATGAAAATTTGAAGTATTTATACTCTCCAGGAGTAGGGTTGGTGTGAAAAGAGTCCATCTTGAATTAATGCTAACTTGTGGTTTCATATTGATTAAATCTTCTAGAATGTTCCTGGGTAATAATTGTTTTTTTATATTAATCCAAACTGAAAAAATGGTATGGAATACCACAGTCATATAAATAAAATAAGAATACAGGATAAGAATAATTTTTAATTTTGATATCTTGATATATTTCATCAATATGGGTCAAATTAATTCCTTAAAAAAGGTAATTTTCTTGATAATGAGGAATTAATTATACTAAAATAAAAATTATGCTTCTATAAAATTATGGCCAAAGAATTGTGATAAAATTTCTTTCCTGAAGCAACAATTTATGAAATTAATGAAAATTAGACAATTGGAATAATCTTGCCCAATTGAGCTTTGAGGTATTCCGGAAGTTTACTTTCATTTTATGCAAAGATAACTTGTACAATTGAATGATAATGATCTTTGAGTTAATTTTTTTAAAAATACTCTTACTTATTGAAGTCCAAAAAACATATTTCAGCTTTTAATTTTACACTGTGTGATTGAGAAGTATTTATCCTCATAGAAATATTGGAGGTGAGATGTTTGAGTTATAGTAGATTACAAAGTTTAAGTTTATGAAAAACTGATTATTTCCAAAATATTTGGTATTTAAAAATGATATTAAATTTTTCATTTGTAGAAGGATTGCAATGGCTTGTAAATTTTTAGTCCTGAAAAATATAATTACAGGGATTTTCCCATAACAGTTATGAATGATGAGTGGTTTATTAATGCTTTAATGATCAGGACTGCAGTCCCAGAGGTATGCTATTATCTTTCCATAAAATGAAAGCTCTTCACTGAACCAGTATTATTCAGAAGTGGCTCAATATTTCTTCATATTAATAAAACTGATTATATTTATATTTCTGTGAATTTAAGCTTTTGAATATTTTAAATTCACTCCTTCAAGATTGATTTTTAATATCCATATTTTTTGGGATCTACCTTGAACAAAAGATTTTCATCTGAACTAAGATCATTGTGGAGCTCAAATCATAAGAATAAATAATATATTATCATAGTGATCACTAATATATTATGAGTAAAGACTGTGAATTGAGAATATTATATTTTTTGAGACCTATTTGCAGAATCTTTGGTAATATAAATGATCATCTTGGAGAAATATGGATTAGATATTTTTCCCTGGATATCTTAAGAGCTGGTTTTGATTAATAAGCCAATTTCAATTAATAATTAATAAAATTCAAAGCTTACAGACTGATAACATATATATTATATGATATGGAGCTTGGAAGATATCTTAGCTTAAAATAAAATTATTTTTTCTAAAAGAAGGTGGAATTTAAGAAATATTATTAATATGATTTTTCTTCTGCTAAAATATTAATTTATCCACAGTCTTTTACTAAGAAAGGTTAGTCATAGCTCCCTCATTTTTCTTCGAAAATTAGTAATAAAGAATACAACAGAGATGTGTCAGATTTGATTTTGAAACAGTAGCTGGAGATTCTGCATTTTTTATTTGATAATATTGATATGATAAATTTCTTTTTTGAAAAGGATATTGCCATTCAGTGAGGCTTTTTAGCATTTTCGAGTCTATCATGGTCTATTTGATAAAGTAAGATCTGATTTTTGGTAATTGGGGGCTCTTACTTAATATCAATCTTGGTGAAAAGCTTTTACAGTGATTAAAATTTATGTTTTGGAAAAATCAAAGACATTGTAACTCTCAATTCTCAAAGAAGAAGATAAAATAAGTAATTACCTCTTTTCAAAAACCCTTGTGGTGTTTTGAGATTCAAGATTGGTTGTAAAATCATAAGGAAATGATTTGATATATTTTCTCAATGGTTCTATGCCTTGGGTTGAAGAGAAATTGAGCCCCCAGAGAAAAAACCAGAAAATTCATTTTTTCATTCAATTTTGGTCACTTATATACTGATAATGAAGTATTTTTGATGAAAGATATTGAAATATATATTTTTGTATGTTTGAAGATGAAACAGTCTGATAAAAGTATTTCTTGAAAAAATATCAAAAGGAAATATGTGATGGGAGATGAGGAAAACAGATATTTCAATTTTAAGTAATAGTCAAAGGGATATCCCCATAGTATAAGAATTGCCTTTGTTCTTGAGGAATTTATTGGAATGTGGAATTATCAAGAAAATTCCTAAAGGTGTATTTTTCAATTGATTTCATTTCCATTATCTTCCAATACTGAAGATCCCACTTTAGGGATAGCCAAAGAAGAATATGAAGTTAAAACCCAGTAGTATGAAGAAAGTTGTAAGCTGGGTTTGACATGGAGTGGACCTTCTACCCCCACTAGTGGGGGTAGCATTTATTTTCATGGTGACTGCACTTGACAGAATCTGATATTGATACATACATAAAGCCCAAAAAAAGATTCCCAAATTAAATTTCAATTAATGAAGTGGAGGAAATGAAAATTCAATAAATTTCCTTTACCCTTATACACCAACATATTGTAGGCTTACAAAAATTGTAGGTAAATCTGGCTCGGCTCTTTGCTCAAATAAGGGTGATATGATGTTATATTACAGATTACATCTCATGAATTGATTGAAAATACAAATATGGAATGGGAAAAAAGCAAAAATAGGATGAAAAAAATTAGAACAGGTCAGAAAAATGGAGTGAGAAGCTATTTAATGATATTCAAACAAGATTTGAGTGTGAAACAAAAATGGAATATCAAGTATTTGAGGAAAATAGACTACAAATAAAAATGATTTTTTATCAAAAGATGGAAAATATTCAAAATGTTTTTGATAAGTAGAAGTGGACAAAAATAAATATCACCACCACCAATTTTTTCTTAAGTGGATTCCAAATTGATCTAAAATTAAATTAGAGGATTTTTCAAACTATTTTTGAATTTTAATTGATAATGATAAAAAAATTATCAGCTTTTTCCTTGAATGAAAGTTTTACATTATGATTTATTTTTCTTCATACATTTAAGGATTAATATATTAAACAGCTATAAAAAAGGAATGATACACTAATAACATGACTGTGACATGTAAAATAGTATAAAATCTAATCAAAAGAGCTATACTATTAAGAAATGATGGTGATGAATCTATTGAAAGGTCTGGTTTCCCTAATTATTCTATGGGCTACAATAATAATTGAAACAATAGCTATATAAAAGATACTTTAATGTTTAATTCTGTTCAAGGGATAATAAACATGTAGAAATATACTGAGATGATGATGGAGGTTTTTTCCTAGGGGGGATTGCTTCCTTTTATGTCAAATAAGGGTAGAAAGAGGGGAATAACCTCTTTCCATGTTGATGGAGTAAATTTTCTCCCCAAAACTGTTGTATTGTGGCTTAAAACAACCAAAACAACGTGTATTGGTGCTAAGAGATGGGTTTGAATCCACATATAACCCATTTATACCAATAAAAGGTCAAAATATTTACCAATAGAAGGATTTCAGGCCAAGTCCATGATGAAGCTAATAAATAGTATTTGAACGCTTTAGCTATGACTTTTACACATAGTAATAATATTAAAGATAGTAATAGAAGTGTTTTGGGGGCTTTACTATGGAGATATAGGGGTCACAAGAACTTCTGAAAGCCCAGGATGTGCTGATTAGCAATTAATTTATTATGACAATGAATAAAATAATCATGACTATAATTATACCTGATTATTTCCAAGAGTATAATTGTTTTTAAACATTTTTACTATGTAGAAATGTAAGAGAAGGTTCCCTTTTTATCCTGAAAATGGGTGGAAAGCACCTCTGGTACTATCCATGTAGAAAGAGTGGAGAAGTTTACACTTCATAGGGAAGGATTGTGGCTTATACAGCCCTGTAAATCCTGTGTTGGGATCAGATGTGGTTTTGCAACAACATATGGGCATTTTTTCCCAATGAAGGGTGAAAATTTTCATTTGGGGACCACACAGCCTTCTTCTGAAGTGTTTGAAACTTAGAATTCTGTACATTACTTGTATGGGGTCCCAATAAAGGCCAAACTATGAGTTATTGATAAATAAAAAAAGCTTCTACATAGAATTTACACTTCATATTTAAGAGTATGGAGAAGTATCCCACAGTATTGGGGTTTTGAAAGTACTGTGATATTTTGACCTTAAAGCTGCCATAAATTTGTCAGTTTTGAGGATAGAGATCCCAAAAGTGGCTCATTTTTCAGCTATGTATGAGGTCTACACAATTTTAACTCATTTGGTATGGGTAACTATAAGAATGTAAAAACTATACCAATTTCAAATTCTATTGTTGAGATATAGACTTTTCTTCTCAAATCCTGTATTAAGCTAATTTGCTCAAAAACTTGCAATAAATTCGAGATAAAAGAATATAAATGAAACAATAAAAAATTTCGTATTGCTCCCTTTCTCAAAAGACCCCATTTTAAGTATCTCAAGCTAAAACTGTAGAAGCTAGATGAGAGGTGAATAGTTTGCTCACCCTTACTTGGTCTGTCAGGCTGAGTCTATGATAAGAGTAATAAAGTGTATTTACAACTTTTAACTATGACTGTGACACGGTGTATAAAAGTTAAAAAGGTTTTATAAGAGTTGAAGATGGTTCTAATTTAATAATAAAGGGCTTTACTATAGTGGATATAGTGGTGGTGAGCGCTGTTGAAAGCCCTGGGTGCAGCTTTACCTGTTGGGTTACAATAATAAAGACTACAATTATTAAGATTATAATAATACCTGATTATTACCCAAGAGTAAAACTGTTTTTGACAGTTTACTACGTAGGGTATTCAAGAGCAGGATGAGGAAAGGTTTTTGGCTGTGAAAAGCCCTCCTTTTATCCTGAAATTGAGGTGAAAAGGTGATTAAACCTTTTCACGTAGAGGGAGTGAAGATTTTTCACTCCCCATGACAGGCTTGTGGTTTGCAAACAACCTGTATACACTGTATTGGGCTCAGATGTGGTTTTGAAACCACATCTGGGCGGTTTTCACCAATACAGGGTGAAAATTTTCATCTGGGGACCTCACAGCCTGATTCTGACGTGTATGACGCGTAGAATGCTGTACAGAAACTGTATGGGACCCCAGTATTGACTGACATATGAGGTATTGAAGTAAAAACATGCTTCTTCGTCTGTTGACACCTCATATTCATGATTATGGGGTGTTATCCCATGGTAAGGCTGTATATGACAGCTGGTGGGATTTTGACCTTAAAATGGTCATAACTCTGTCAGTTTTTGAGATATCAAGCTCAAAGTTGGTTCATTGAATAGCTCTATATGAGCTCCAAACAATGGTACCCAACTTGACATGGTTATCATTAAATATGACAAAGTTATCCCATGTACAAGTATTTTGTACATTGGCGTGGTTTGGGCAAAAAGCTGTATTAAGCTTGTTTGGCCAATAACTTCTGTTGTAGTTGAGTTATGGGGAAATGGATGACACCATCAGATAGCCCTGATTGTGCTCTTTCCAAAAAGACCCCACTTTAAGTATCTCACACTAAAACTGTAAAAGTTAGATGAGAGGTGAATGTTTTGTTCACCCTTATTTGGTCTGAATTTGACCATAACTCAAGTAATACTGGTGCTAGCTCAGTTTGGCTGGTACCATTGGATAGCCCTGGCTTAGAGCTTCATTTTGAATACCCATTTGATGGGGTTAAGCCTCTCCTTCTAGATTTTAGATGAGAGGTGAAAATTAAGGTTTATGCTCAGCAATGACTTTGAGCAGGAATAACTTTGTTATTTCTTGTCCTATGGTGATGGGACTTGTATTTTCAGAAAGAGGTGAGTTTCCTCTTTCTTTTGATACCTTTTGAGCTAATTTGGCTCAGCTCCATGTTTTGGTGGTATCTTGGCTATACCATTGATTTATGGTATATTGGCTGTCATGCTTGTGCTCTGGTTTTGAGTCACAGGCTGACATACCCTCCCTCTAAAAAAGGCTCATCATTGATGAGACTGTTCAGTCCTCCTAGAGGCTCTGAATCTCCTTAAATGAAGGTTCCCATCTGGTATGGCATCCTCTGCCAACCATTTGTCTTTATCAGCTGTCTGGTTTTTGAATCTGACTAGGTATTGTCTTTGATCCTTTCCATTAAGTCTGATTTTTCTGGCCCTGATGATTTTACTCACAGGTCCAGGAGAGTCTTCTACTTCCACTATTTCTGGTGGAGTGATGTTCTTCTTCCTGGAGGGGAATTTTTCCTCCTCTGTTTGGAAGTATGGTTTGACCAGGCTTACTGGAAAGACTGGGTGTTTCCTAGAAAACTCCTCAGTGAGCTTGACCTCTACTGCATTCTTCCCTATCAACTTAATGATAGTGAAGGGCCCTACAAATGAGTCTCTCATTTTCTTGGGTCCTTTGAGATTTTTAAAGTTCAGTGTAGACACTAACACCTGGTCCCCTTCCTTGAAGTCAGGTTCCATATGTGATTTGTCCCACCTTTGCTTATTATACTCTTTGGCTTCAGCTATGCATTTGGCAGCAGTATCACAGGCTTTCTTCCACATATCATGGAAGTCTTTGGCTGTGGGGTGGATGGTCAGAAGATTTTTCTTCAAGTGATCCACAGGTAACAGGGGATTCCACCCTTTCTCTACCAGTGCAGGTGTTTTTCCTGTGGTAGAGTGCTGGCTTGTATTATAAGCCAGTCGGACTGCTGGTAAGAGGGTGACCCAATCATGGGTATATCCCTCATGGTCCTTGTATTCCATGCCATAGGCACAGAACCTCCTGAGGATGTCCTCCATTGTTTGGATCATTCTCTCAGCCAGGCCATCTGTTTGGGGATGGTAAGCTGTGGAAAAAGCAAGTTTGGTGCCAAGCATGTCATATAAGTTGGTCCAAAATTCAGATGTGAATTTTGGGTCCCTGTCACTAATTATGATCTTGGGGACTCCACAGGTGGATATGATGTTATTCCAAAATAACAGAGCAGTGTCCATGGCTGTGTCCTCTTTATGGCATGGTAGACATCTCATGCTTTTGCTGAACCTATCAACTATGATTAAGCAGGTATTGTAGTTTTCTTTGCCTCCTGGGACAAGTCCTGTGACCCAGTCCATGTTAATGGTTTCCCATGGGTGCTTGGGTTCTTCTATATGTTGAAGTAACCCATATTTCTTCCCATGTTTTCTATTTGCCTTTTGGCATCTTTCACAAGTGTTGATGTATTCACTCAACTCTTGTTCCCACTTGGGCCACCAAGCTGTGCTTGCTACCCTCTCTTTGGTCCTGTCTTCACTCATGTGTCCCATATAGGGGCAGTCATGGCATTCCTGCAGGATTAGAGAGATGTGGTCTCTGTCTATCACTGTGAGTGCACTGGTGTGCTTTTCTCTGTGATAAATCAGGCCATCTATAAGGAAGAATTTATTGTCCTTATAGGCCCTCAACCAGGGTTCCTCCAGCTGGGTTTCCAGTTCTGGGCTCCTGTATTTTTGTTGAAGGAGTTGGAGTAATATGCTACACTGTTTGTGCTTAGCATAAGCTTTCAGCACTGCATTGAAAAATTCATTGTGCAGTGCTGAGGAACTTATTCCCAGTATGGGAGTTTCTGTCCCTTCTGAATCAGTGTTTCCACTGTCAAGGGTACCACTCTCTGGTGCCCATTCAGAGAATCTGAAGTTCTTTTTCCTATTGATCTCCATAAAATGGATAGGAATTTTTGCAGCAACTTCAGGGTCATAAGCTGGATTGCTTTTGACATTGTCCAGTGGCCATCTGCTAAGGCCATCTGCATTGGTATGGCTTTTGCCTTCCTTGTATATGATGGTCATGTTCCCTCTATACTCCTGGATGGCTATTTGCCATCTCAGCATATGTCTATTAGTAGTCTTCATGTTTAGTAAAGACTTCAAGGCTGTGCAGTCTGTGTAGACTTCAAAGACTGCACCCTCCAAATAGTAATGGAGTTTTTCTAGAGCCCAGACTAGACATAGACATTCTGTCTGGGTGGCCCCATACCTGGCTTCTGAATCTTTCAGCTGCCTGGAGATGTAACATATTACACCTTCTCTTGGTTCACCATCTACAATTTGTCTTTGGTGAAGGGCTGCTCCTAAGCCTTGGCTGCATGCTGCATCTATGTATAACTTGAATGGTAGTTCAAAGTCAGGCAAGATGAGCACAGGTGCATTTGTGAGTTCATATTTGATCCTCTCATATGCATCCCTCCTTTCCTTGGTTATTTCAAAAACTACATCCTTTGAGCATAACTTGTATAAGCTACTAGTTATGTGGGCAAAGTTTTTGATGTGGTTTCTATAGTAGCTAGCAAACCCAAGGAAAGATTTCATTTCTTTAATGCTCTTTGGTACTGGCTTTTGCAGTACTGCTGCTACTTTGTTCTGGTCAATTGCCAGACTAAGGCCTGAGACTTTGTGTCCTAGAGCTAGTAGCTCTTGTTGGCCAAAATTACACTTTTTAAGTGAAATTTTTAGATTGATGGGTGTACATTTACTTAGCACTTTGTCTATGTAATGTACATGGTCTTCCCATGTCTCTGAGTATATAATGATATCATCAATATATACTACCATCCAGCCTTCCATTATTTCTTCCTGAAATATGGTGTCCATCATCCTTTGGAAGTGGGCTGGTGCATTTTTGATGCCAAATGGCATCCTGGTGTACTCATATATGCCCATATGGCATATTATTCTGAGCAACTTCATGGAGTTTGGTTTAACTCCATTTTGGTGGAAGCCTTTCATACAATCCATCTTGGTTATGTATTTGGCTTTAGCCAGTTTATCCAAGGCATGAGGTATCCTTGGTATAGGGTACCTGTCTGCTTTTGTGTAGTTATTCAGGGCTCTGAAGTCTCCACACAATCTAGACTTGCCATCATGCCAGGTGATTAGGACAGGGGTGGTAATTTCCACTATCTCATTATGTCCAATCTTCCTAATGACATCCATGTCCAGGAGTTCATTGATATGTTTCTCAATCTCTTTCCTGGTCTCCAGACTTGCTGGGTAAGGAGGTCTCCTTAACATGGGTGGATAAGGCCTTTCCACATCCAGATATAGTTCTATATCATGGCCTTTGATCTTGCCTAATGGTTCTTCACCAATGGCAAATGCTGGTCTATTCTTCCTCAGCATCTTCAGTAAACTTAACTTTTGTTTACTGGTGAGGGTAGTGCTAAACTGTCCCTCTCTGAATTCTTTCAGAAGTTCTTCCAGTGGGTCCTGAGAAGATATCTGGTATATATCAAGAGAAAATTTCTTTTCCTTGTTAGTACCAATGGTAATATGCCTATTTTTACTATTGTAAATATCTATGCCATACATCCTCTGGTAATCTGTCCCCAGTAAAAACCCTTGGATGTGGGCATCTTCAAGCACTACAAACTCTGGGTTGAGTCTGATATTACCTTTTCTGTGGGGTATAATTATCTCTTTGATAATTGTCCCAATAGAGGTCATCTTTCCAGATGCACTCTTAAAGTTCTTTGCCCTGGTGGGCAAGAGTTCTTTTTCCCAGTTTGGGAAGTGTTTATCCAGATAATTTCTGGCCACTATGGAGCAGTGTGCTCCACTGTCAATGATCAGTGGGTGCTGAGCATTGTCAATACATACAGTCATTTTTGTGGCTGTTCCATGTATATATGCCATTCCTTTGGTTGGTGTAACCAGGAATGTTTGTGCATCTTGTGTATGTTTACACAAGTTTTTGTTGGCAGTGTCTTGTGGCATGCCTGCTTCCAACTGTATATCCTGGATTTCTAGTGGGGTTTCCTCTTGGTATTCCACTAGAAATTCCTCTCTTGGGTCTTGATCCTCATCAGATGGTTCTCTGATGGCATCACCCATAGAGTCTGATTCAGATTCCTCTGTTGGAGGTTCTTCCTCAGGGACTTTCTCTATGGCATAGACTTTTTTCTTTGCCTTTGGACAGTTGTTAGCATAGTGGTCTGTTGAACCACAATTGTGACAAGAATTCTTCTTCTTTGCCACTTCTGCCACTTTTTCTCTGGGTTTGTCTTTAAACTCCACCCTGAAAGTTTGTTTCTCTTTGAAACTACTGCTTCTATATGGGGTGAATTTCCCTATATTAGTCCTTTTCCTTATGTCTTGCAAGGTATTGGCTATATCATCTAGAGTGCAATTTTGGTTGCATCTGCACTTTACTGCATGCTCTAGTTCTCCTGGCAGTTGTGTCAGGAGTTTGTGATTCCTCATTTCGATGTTCATCTGAGGATCAATGGCTTTAAGTCTTTTAGACTGTCTAAGACACCACTCATATGGATCTTTGTCCACAGAGTATTTGTCATTCTCAAATGACATGGTCTTTTGCCATATCCAAGTTCCATTACTGTACTTTTGGATTATTTGACTCTTCCACCATGGCCAATTTCTTCTGCCATGGATTTCTTTCATTTCAGTGTACCATATACTTGCATGACCTTTAAATGCAGTATTCAGTCTAGCAGTAATCCAGTAATCTGGTATGCTTGGTACATCAATGAAGAGTCCATCAATATAATCTATGAGTTCCATATGATCATATTCTCCTGATCCAGAGAATTTGGGCCAGTTTGAGGCCTCAGGAAGCTGTTTCAAGGCTTCCTTCTCTGAATAAGACATGCCATCTCCATCCTGGTATTGTGATGGAGATCTTGCCTTATTCAACAACATGGCATCTGGTTTGATGTCATCTGGTTGATATGGATTCTCCATAGCTTGGCCTTGTGGTTGGGGCTTTAAGCTATGGTAGGCATCAAACAATTTGTTGATGTCTTGGTTCAGACACTCCCTGTCCCTGCTACTATGGTGTTGTTCTTCAGAGACTTGATTCAGTCTCTTGTTGGTTTCTTCAGAGGCTTTGCTCAGTTGAGCATATCCTTCCTGAAGGTTTTTAACTATCTGCTCCAATGAGGCTTGAGTTTTTCTCATCCTTTCTTGGGCAGCTGCAAATTCTGTAGCCTGCTTTGCAGATTGCTCAGCATATTGGGACATTTGTAACCACAGTGTGTCACTGTTGATGTTACTCTCAGATGTGATAATGTTATTTTCAGTCTGAGTGGGGGTAATGTTTCTATTACTAGGACTACTGATTCTAGAGTGGTTTACAACTACTTCTGGTTCTTGTGTACTTCTTTTACCAAATCCAACAGCTTCTGGATCATGGGGTCTGACTCCTTCCTCCTCTGGTTGAAGGAGGCTTTGTTTTTGCCCTTGTTGCCTTGTCTTCTCCTGGAAACTTCCTGGAATTGTGAAGAATGGTGACTCTTGGCCACTGATCTGCTGGTTTCTGAATGGTGTGAAGCCACTGGAGAGCTGATTTGGCATGCTCCTTGTGAACCTGAAGGAATCTGAGTAGGCCCTGTCTGGGTTAACTGTTCTTCTATAGCTTGGATAGTGGCTTGATTCTCCCTTATCCTCTGTGCCCTTGCCTCCAGGAGTCTGTGCTGCCTGGTAGGATTCCAACCCTTGGTGATTACCATAAGGTCTTTGAAGTCTATCTCTTTGAGACAGATCTTCTGGCAACTTGATCCCAGTTCTGCCCAGTGAGTTGCTAGGTTGAACCTCTTGTTGTCCATACTCCATTGAAACAAATCTTTGAGGAGTTGGTGGATTTGAAGAACTTGATCCATATCTTTCCAGTCCTCTGGTTTGAGGTTTCTGTTGAATTGGAGTGTGAATGGCAAGGTTGATATTATCTCCCTCATTGTTTTGCCATCCACCACTGTGTCCAATGTGTCTTCTTTCAGGTCTTCTGGTTCTAGACATTCCTGCTCTATCCTCTGGCTGGTTCCTTTGGAAGCCAAGGTCTCTGAGGTATGCAGGGGACATATCAGTGTTTGCAAGCAGTCAAAAACTTTATGTTCTTAGGGTATTTACCTTTGACTGTGACTTGTACAAATTTGCTATCTGCTGATTTGGGCAGTTTGCCTTTGGAGGTTACAACTGGGTTAATAATTGTAATCTTCCCTGCACAAGTGGTTAAGGTTGGTTTACCTTGTATTGAAGCAGAGTTTCGTGGTTTTCTACTCCTCTGAGTGGCTATTGGTGTCCACTTTTTGGCTGTGATGAGGCCTTCACTAAGCCTTTTTCCTTTGCCCTTGCTGCCCTCTGGTTCTGAGGGTGTCACTGGTATGTTGGCCTGTGACTGGGTCTCAAGTGGTATGAAGTTTTCTTCCACTGAATCAAAGCAGGAAAAAGAGGGCTTATGTCAGTTAAGACTTCTTACAAGGCTGGTTTTGCACGTCTAAGAATGGCCTCTGGGCTTGTATGTTACTACAGTATGCCCTTGTATAGTGACAGTGTAATTGAATTAACAATTCCACGTCAGAAATACAGCTTATTGATTATTGGTATACTGTTTGTATACCAATATCTTACAGAATACTTGTTATTAGCAAGTATAATCTGTCAAAAATGGTGTATTACAGGGCAATTGAGTTAACAATGTGCCCAAACACGCCTCAACTGTTGGTTTATCAGTATGAGCTGTCTTAATTCAATTAAGAATTGAGACTGTATAAATGGCTTAAAAGTGTTTTTATATGCAAAACACGCCAAAAATACTGGTCTTGTGGTTATTAGCCACTAGACAAATACTCTTTAAAAATATGAGTATTATTAAATTTTAAAAGAAGAATATATATAAAATATATTTTTCAAAAGAAAATGACGCCTAAAAATAAAAAACAGGTGTCAATAAATGATAAAAAAGAGAAAAAACTTACTTGTAAGGTCCAAAATAAGTAAAAAACACGGCCAGGCCCCCAAAATGTCAGGCTGAGTCTATGATAAGAGTAATAAAGTGTATTTACAACTTTTAACTATGACTGTGACACGGTGTATAAAAGTTAAAAAGGTTTTATAAGAGTTGAAGATGGTTCTAATTTAATAATAAAGGGCTTTACTATAGTGGATATAGTGGTGGTGAGCGCTGTTGAAAGCCCTGGGTGCAGCTTTACCTGTTGGGTTACAATAATAAAGACTACAATTATTAAGATTATAATAATACCTGATTATTACCCAAGAGTAAAATTGTTTTTGACAGTTTACTACGTAGGGTATTCAAGAGCAGGATGAGGAAAGGTTTTTGGCTGTGAAAAGCCCTCCTTTTATCCTGAAATTGAGGTGAAAAGGTGATTAAACCTTTTCACGTAGAGGGAGTGAAGATTTTTCACTCCCCATGACAGGCTTGTGGTTTGCAAACAACCTGTATACACTGTATTGGGCTCAGATGTGGTTTTGAAACCACATCTGGGCGGTTTTCACCAATACAGGGTGAAAATTTTCATCTGGGGACCTCACAGCCTGATTCTGACGTGTATGACGCGTAGAATGCTGTACAGAAACTGTATGGGACCCCAGTATTGAATGACATATGAGGTATTGAAGTAAAAACATGCTTCTTCGTCTGTTGACACCTCATATTCATGATTATGGGGTGTTATCCCATGGTAAGGCTGCATATGACAGCTGGTGGGATTTTGACCTTAAAATGGTCATAACTCTGTCAGTTTTTGAGATATCAAGCTCAAAGTTGGTTCATTGAATAGCTCTATATGAGCTCTAAACAATGGTACCCAACTTGACATGGTTATCATTAAATATGACAAAGTTATCCCATGTACAAGTATTTTGTACATTGGCGTGGTTTGGGCAAAAAGCTGTATTAAGCTTGTTTGGCCAATAACTTCTGTTGTAGTTGAGTTATGGGGAAATGGATGACACCATCAGATAGCCCTGATTGTGCTCTTTCCAAAAAGACCCCACTTTAAGTATCTCACACTAAAACTGTAAAAGTTAGATGAGAGGTGAATGTTTTGTTCACCCTTATTTGGTCTGAATTTGACCATAACTCAAGTAATACTGGTGCTAGCTCAGTTTGGCTGGTACCATTGGATAGCCCTGGCTTAGAGCTTCATTTTGAATACCCATTTGATGGGGTTAAGCCTCTCCTTCTAGATTTTAGATGAGAGGTGAAAATTAAGGTTTATGCTCAGCAATGACTTTGAGCAGGAATAACTTTGTTATTTCTTGTCCTATGGTGATGGGACTTGTATTTTCAGAAAGAGGTGAGTTTCCTATTTCTTTTGATACCTTTTGAGCTAATTTGGCTCAGTTCCATGTTTTGGTGGTATCTTGGCTATACCATTGATTTATGGTATATTGGCTGTCATGCTTGTGCTCTGGTTTTGAGTCACAGGCTGACATGGTCTTTGTGTCACTAACTTCTGTAATCTTGATGCTAGCTCAATTTGGGTAGTATCATTGAGTAGTCCCAATTAAGAGAGTCATTTCAAATACCCATTTGGCTGGGTTAGTACTCTTTCCCTGTATTTTAAATTAGAGGTGAAATTTAAGGTTTATGCTTAGTTCTTGCTTTGAGATGCAATAGCCTTGTTATTCTTTGTCCTATGGTTATGGGAGTTATAAATTTGGAAAGAGGTTGTTTTCCTCTTTCTTTTGAGTTCTAGTATTTGTTATTTTGGCATAGGTAAATTTTTAGTGGCTTTTTGCTCTACCATTGGTTTTATGGTATTTAGCTTTCATGCTTGTGCTCTGGTTTTGAGTCACAGGCTGACAGAGGCTAAGGAAATTTCTACAAGCCAGGATGCATTAAATTATTTTCCAAAAGTATTTGCATGATTTATATTATTTAAGTTATTAGAAATAAGTGTATAGGCACCATTTTGATGGGCTTGGAGCCTCACAATTAAACTATTTGGGAGAATATCCCACAGTATCACCCTGCACATGCAGATGTGGAAGCTTATTTTGAAAATTATGAGTGATTTATAGATAAAATTTGTTTTATGGATTTGAAACCCCATAATTAAATTACCTTTGATAATATATCACAATAGCACTCAATGTGGAATTATCACCTTTAATACTCAATAAATTTGGTATTCTTTAAGCTAAAAGGGTTAAAATTATCTCAAATTGTAGGAAAAATTGAGCTCCACAAGATATTTAAACCTTTTATCCTCTTTGGCTAGAGTATGCAAAACTATACAGGATTAAATTATTTTTCCTTGTGCAAGATAGTACTTTTCTTCTTGATAAAGGAAAGTATAAATAAGTTTTTATCCATGTGAGATAAAGATATGAAGGATATATTTATATGTAGCTCTAAGGTATTCCTTACATAAAATGAACCACTTGATGGATCTCTCATAAATAATGTAGATCCTAGATGAGATTTTGAGAAATAGTATAAATTTCTGTGCTTACTCCAAGAGTAAGGGAATGGTAGATTTTAATGAAATGGTACTAGTAACACTGGATAGTCCTCTTCAAGATCTTAAATAAAATACCCCACACACTATGTCTGTGATCCAAGCTAGTAAGTTGAGATTAGAGTTCAAGATTAAAGTTGATGATAAGAAAGAGCTTACAGCCTTAATAGCCTTGTCAAGTATTATTTCTTGATGATAAAAATGCTTTTTTTGAAAGTATAATATTCACACTTTGATATGGTCACCTATACAGAATCCCTTTCCTGAGTCTTTTAATTTATAATTTTAGCCTAGTTCATCTTTTATGTGATTAAATAAAGGTTGACAATGTGTATCTCACTATTTTCTTACATACAATATTTATGGTATTTTTGGGTGTAATTCATGTGATCTGGTTTCAAATCACATGCTTAAAATGATAATAATCCCTCATCTCACTGCCACCACAATCATTCATCCATTCACCACCATTACCACCACCTCTATTTTCCTATTTAATTGCTTCCAAATAAGTTGTGATTTGCTATATTTTTCTCTTTATTTATTATCTTGAATAATTATGATGATTTGATTTGTGATTATTCATCTTTTTTCTCCTAGTAATAACAATCCACTGAATCCCCAATACTGTTTTCATTCCCAAAACCACCACCACCACCACCTCCTCCAATATCATTTTAAATTTCTTCCAAGTTAATTTATAATCAATTGGAAAGCTTATTTGAAAGTGTCTTTTCATTAATAAGGATAATAAAATATTTATTGCTTTTATATAGTAGTGAATTACTTTATTATTATTATTATATTCTGATTATTCATCTAAAAATTGACCACATCCATTATGCATATAAATTATTTCATTAAATAAGAATTTCTTCTCATTGTATCTTTTCATATTTATAAGCTATATAATTAATTATTTTTTATTCATTTATATGAATTTTGACTTCTTTTCATTATTTATAGAAATTCCCATATTATATATTTCATTTTTCTCATGAGTCATTCCAGGGAGGAATCATTAGTGCCTTATAATGTGATTCATAATATTTCAATTTTTGGAGAGTATCTAACCAACCTTGTAATCTAAAAGATAAGCATGAATAAATGAAAACATCTTCATCCTAGTACTTCTACCAGAATCATAGGTCATTTAATGGAAGATTATGATGAGGGAATGGTAATGTATGCCAAAACCAATTGTGTCCCATAATCAGGCTCTTAATATTAGTGCAGATTAATCATCATGATGTAATAAAGTGACTTTATTGATAAATGTGATGGAGAGGCAATTATCATAACCAGAACAGAAATAATAATAAATTAACTAATAGACAAAGGTCTTACACAATCAAAATTGAGTAAGAAATAGATTCAAAACTATGGGAGAAATCTGGTTATACCCAGAAAGGAGAATAATAATGCCTTAAACTCTCATTTAGTAATACTAAAAATGGTCCATATGTTCGCATTTATCTAAAAGGAGATTAAATCTTTTCAATAATAATACTAAAAGCACATTTTTTCACTAATCTATGACAAATATTCAAACAAATCAGAAGCCTTATTATTTCTCCAAACCATCAGCTAAAAGTAGGAAAAATATAACCAACAATCAGAGAATATTGGGGGAGCTATGTGGGGTGTGAGCCTGTGAGATATGTATGACATACCCATAAGGCCACAAATAAATTTGCAAACAGTTGATTTAGTCTTAAACAGACTTATAAATTGGATTTAAAATAAAACATAACAAAAAAAAGTATAAATGTTTTTGGATAAACAAAGCTATAATTATTATGTCATTTTGGAATTCTAAATCAAAAATAACCTAGGGTTGACCCATAGGGTGCTATACCCAAAAATAGTTTTTTCTTATTTTATTATAAGATTTAAGAATCTCACAGTAAAATTGCAATTTTTTTAACATTTTTTAAAATTTTTGAATTTAAAGTGGCATAATGTTTATGCAAACCTACCAAAAATTTAGTTAAATTTAAGGTGTTGTGTATCTTTACTGAATTGGCCAAGGATTTGCAATACAGAATATAAATCCTGCGTGAGATCAATTTAAAAGGGTTTAAAGACATAATATGGCTTTAAATAAATAAAAGGGAAAAAACCACGCAGAAAGGTGGGACAAAGGAAAAAGACCAAATAGAGCTGGGGTACCCAACTTTTTGGATCTGCAAGGATTCAATTAAGGTTGTCAACCTGTATTGGAGGATTTTCAACCTTATTTAAACTTTAAGATTAGACTTTGATCCAACATTAAAGTTTAAACTGGTTTTATCCCAATTTGGACATGCATTTCAAGCTACCAGAGGGTAAATCCCAATATGCAAGCTTGAAATCAAGGTTTTAGGAACTGTAAAAGCTTAATTAAGCTTAAAAAGCCTACATAAGCTTGTAACTTCAAATTTAAAAGCATCAAAACCTTATCAAAAGTTAAGGTTTGGTGTTATTTCTATTTTACATGGAAAAATAGCAATAACTTCAAAAATTTGTTAAAAATCCAATTCTTAATGGATTTTCTTGAAATGTTCACACAGCTTACAAATTGAGGTTATCTGTGTATGTATTGAAATTTAAGTATTTTTTACAAACAGGATTAATTTGTAGATAGCCTTGAATTCAACCTTTTTAATTATTGCTGAAGAAGCTTAAGATTTTTCTAAAAATTAATTCAAAATTCAGTTTGAGATATTTTTGCTTGAAACTTTATTTTTAAGCTTTTCATGCAATTAAATTGAATATAAAGAAACTTATTTTATATTAAACCTTAAGATTTTAAATCCAAAGGAGGATTAAAGCTACTCGGAGCTAAGACAAACACTGGTAACTATAAATTGGAATGAAAAATAAGTTACCTTAAGTTAAAAAACTTATTTTTAAGTATGATTTTTCAGCTTTTACCTGAGAAAGCCCTCTATATTAATTATTAATCATGAGAGCTGCTCTGAAGGCATAAGAAGAGTCTACACATCACTGTTTTTTTCCATCAAAATCATCATTCCAATCAATTAGACATTTTAAACAAGTAATATTTTTTGAACTATAAAATATTATTATTAAAGTAATTTCTTAAGTATCTTATTCTTTATTAAATCTTAATTTAAAGAATTGAAATCATAGAAATCAGATTATTCTTGTAATAACCAATAATATATTTTATTATATAAGATTATTGTCTTAAATATCTTTTTCAAAATCCGCAAATTCCTCTTAAAAACTCTTAAAACTTATTTTATCATGAAAAAGTTGTTTTTATCTTTTGAAATATTGATTTTTGGTGTGTTTTTAACTTTTAAAAATTATTGAATATAATAACTGCTGTTGTTTGAACTGTTGTATTAAATAAATACTATAAGTGAGTTCTCTTCCAAGTTCTATATTTTTTATCTATTATTAGTTTTTTTATATAGTGTTTTTGTATAAGAATTATCTCTGCACAGTGTGTGTGATAATTTCTTTTATAAATAATACTTATATTATTTATAAGCGGATAGATATTATTATCTTCCATGTGTAATTGTCTCATTAAGAGCCTTACACTTCCAATTGTTATAATTATCAGTGACTATAACAATAATAAAATGATTTTATTTTATTATAATTATTAGAAATGTTTTATCATTATTAAATAATTTAATGATAATTAAAATTTCTTTTTTTAATATATTTATATTTAATAATTCGATCAAATTTGTGGTTATAATATTTCATTATATTATATTTTCTACTAAGGAAAGTAATAGTACTCTTGATATTTGCTACTATTATCAAGAGTTTCATAGAAAAGGATCTGATATTAGAAAACAGAAGGTTCTTGTTCAATGAAGGGAGGTTTATTCATAGAATGAATAAATGAAGGAAATGTAGATCATATAATAAGATTACTCAATCTATAGCTATGCCATTATACAAACAAGCCATGATGGAAAATTATTTTCTTGAATAAAGAACCTATTTTAAGCCTTGGTTAAGATTAATGGTACAATAATGAAGAAATGACCTCAATACTTTAAAATAGAAGAATACCTAATTTCCTCTTTTTAAAAAACAGTTTATATCGATGAAAATAAGTTTAAGGAATGAAATAATGGAATTCTTTAATTAATTAAAAAGTGGATATCTTATTACAAGGATATCTACATCCTTAAAAAAAAAAGGGAATTTTATCAAAATTTAAGGACCAAAAACTATAATTAGGCTTTCAAAATACACCAAAATTATGAAAATGCTCATAAGGAACCCAAGTATCTTTCATTAAAAATAAAAAACTCAAAATGAACTTTTCAAAATCATTCAAATACTAGCTTCAAATAAATGAAATACTATCAAATATTAGTAACAAATCTTTTTACTGATCACCTGGAGAAGCTAAAAAATTACTCATGATAAAAAATAAGAACAAATACTAATTGTGTTTCTATTATATGATAAGATCTTATAAATATTTATGAAAATTCAGATTAATATCATGGATAATTTCAGAATATTTGATCTTTTCTGGATAGAACTCATGTTATGTTATTCCCTTTGATATCATTGCATATAATATCATGCAGAACTCAAAGGCTTCAACCCCTCACACATCTTTAAACAAATGTATAAGATATTATTTTGATGAATATTCTGTAATTTCTGTAGGTAATTATCTTAAAAAACTGCAAACCATTCATCTCTATTTGTGAAAATGACTTGTGTAAAATTTGAAAGCTAACTATGCCACAAGAAAAGTGCTGTATCTTGTCTAGATTTTTATTTGATTTTAAATATTTATTGATGAAGACCACATTCACTTTAGAATAGAAATTGTATTTTCAATTCATTCCAAGCATCTTTCAAGATGAATGCCAAGGTTCATGCTATCCTCATTTTGGAAAGATAACACTTAGTAGGTATAAAATATTTAAGGTGAGCTTCTATATTCTGAATAGGGAAGTAAATCTTGATAGTTTGAAAACAATTATTTCTACCCAGTTTGAGGGACTAATTTGGAATTGAAAAAATGAATCATGAAAAGACCCAGTGAAACTCACGTGCAGTAAAATATGATGATTTCTTATATAGCAATAAATCCTAATGGGAATTGAGTATACATATATAGAAAAATACACACATTTTTGGTAATAAATCAGAATGAATGAGGTTTTTTGAGGAATTTTGTTTTTCAAATTAAAATTAATCCTCACTATCTGTGGTGAGAACTTGTGATAATGATATTAAGCTCACATAAATAAAAACAAACAACATAGAAGTATCCAGTGTTGCATAAATGTTTAATATTCCAATCTCTTAATTTAATATGGAAAGCTAATAAAAAATGATATAAATTGATTATTATATCAAGAAATATAGCCTTGGCTGACTTCAGATCTAATTAAGTTCTTTCCCAAGGCTGAAAAATAACCATTTTATCCAAACATTTCTAACAAGCTGCTAATTGAATTTATTGATATCCTTGTTTGTAGTAAGATTTATTGTGAAATATTGGATCATCTTCAATGATAACAAGGGGAATTGGAAATGCAACACAAGTAGTCTGGAATAACATTTTGAATTCTCATTGGGATAGGTTGATCAGGTAATCAAAATCGTAAATGTACAGTGTTTGAACTGTTCATATAAAGAAAATTTCACAAAATTCAAGTGAAGAGGTTATATATTCTTCAGCTTTCAAATTGTGATCTTCTTCAAAATCTTGCAGCTTATGTAATGCTAATATATCATGAATAAAATCTTTATTAATAGACCTTTTTGGGATTATGTACCTATTATGGATGATGTGTTTTTGATTGAAATTTTTATATAGAATAAAATTATGTTGAAAGGATAACTCTGAAATTGAAATCAGATTAGCGAGTTAATACTTGATAGATTGAGTAACTGAATAAACCATGCTTTTGATACTTGAAATACAAAAATTATTTTTTTTGGAATTTACATATACCAGAAATCAAATGTGGGGTTTGAGTCAAAACAAATTCATAAATTATAGTGTGGAATTTGTAATTATTTAAAAATACCATTGATTTCAAAGTATAAATTGGCTTGCATCAACATAGAAATACTTTATTGTAGATGTTAGTAGATTTACTAATAAATTAATGATGAAATAAATGATTTTACTTTGGTAATTGATTTACCAGCACATGGGGTTTCAGCTTTATACTTCCTATACCTCTAAAAAAGCTGAAAGTCCTTAGAAGACATTATGAGAATTTTTTTTTAATTCTCTTTCCATGACAAATTGAGCCTATACCCACAATTAAATAAGTATAATGACTTCTAGTATCATAGAAATCATTACAGATATTCAAAATATATAAAGAAAATGATTTTTAAGAATTATACTATTATTAATAGTGATATAGTGATAAAGACAATAAATTATTGAATTATTTAATAAAACTATTAACAAATACACAATGTTTCTCTTTGAGATTAGCAAAAAACTTCAATCCCTTTTATTAAAATAAATAAGCTGCGTTGACCCTATTATTGACCTTTATTGGTAATTTTTAGTATATTTTTCTGATTTTGGACTTATAAAATTAACTGTAAAAATCTATTTAAAGAAGCAATTTACTCATTATATCATAGTTAATTTTCTCTTAATTCTTTGTAGGGAGAATTCTTTGATATAATTCTAGCAGAATAATATTTTCCAACAGTTATTTACCTGTAAAAGTTTATTGAAAGGTGAATAAATCCATTCTCAGAACTATCAGATTTAATACGAAAAAATTACTCCTATCTCAATATAGTTTGTAGCATATTCTGATAATAGGAGAATCATTTATTAGAATTATTAAATAAGTTTATTTTATGAATAAACATAAGAAATTATATTTTCTCTTCAAGAATCTTGTAATATAACTTTTTGATTAATAAATATATATGTTTCATGTTTTTCATAATTCCTGCGCCCCATGATTTATCCTTTTATAAAAGTCTCAGTAAACTCACACTAGTAAATTATCATCCGTTACTTAGTAAACAACATTTACAAATGGGAATTGGAAAAGAACTGACACTATCAGATTTTCATGCTCATATTAGCAGTATTGAAAATTGCACTAAAACTGTAAAAATAAAAATTATTAAGATATTGCTGAGATAATTTTGTGGATTAAACAGTAAGAAAATATAATCATTATCGAGATAAATTATAAAAGATTATCTATACCAGATACCTAGGAAAAAGTCCACAGCTCAAAAAATGCTGATCCCTTTGATATTGTAATTCTGACTTCAAAGAGAGATGAAGATTTCAAAACATCGATTGGAGCTGAAAGAAAGTAAAACAAATAGAAAGGAATTTTTTTTTCTCAAGATGTGTAAAAAGAATAACACAATTAAGGGAATATTTCATGAACAGTAATCCTAAAACAAAGATATAAGAGCTTGGAATGTGATATTAAGTAAGAAAATAGACATTTTTTTGGAGATTAATAATAAAATACCTTCCAATTCAAATACACACAGAGAGAGAAGTTCAAATATAGAAATCTCAATATGACTCAATGAAATATCTTGAGAAACTTTTTATAACAGTTTAAAGGAAGATAAATGTATGAGTGTGGCAAAAATACAAAATTGTAATTAATTGATACACAAGAAAATCTACTAAAATGGTGGTTATATGTCTTCTGAAATTCCTGGTTTCACTGATAAGATACTGATTGGTACCTTTAAATGACTACAAAAGCTATTATTATAATTATTTTAGCTATAATAAAAGCTTACTAATGCTTATTTACAGTTTAAAAATGTATTATCATCCAAAAGGTGATAATGGTAAGTTTTGATCTTTCGATTCTTCAGAAAATCATCTCTTGGTATCAATTTGGGACTTGGAGAGCATTTCTATCCTACATATGAGGTTAGAGATAAAAATTATATGAAGAAACATGGAATTGTGGTTTCTAATAACCTTGAAGAAATGTTTTAGCTTATTTTGGGGCTTTGGAATGTTCTGCACACCAAAAGATAGTAAATAGCCTAAAATAGCAAGGCTATGGGCATTTTAAAGATAAAAAACTATAGTTAATTTGTTTTTATCACTTTAAAGGGTTTTAGAAGCCCATTTTGTAACCTTAAAGAAGGCTATTATGAGTGATTCAGGCACCCAAAATCCCCATTGGGGCCAAATAGCACCCAATTGAGACTTGAAAAAGTAGTTCTATAGAAACTGAGGCTATATAACACTTAGAAATGGTCACAGAAAAGCTCAGATACTTCTAATGATTTGTGGTACTAGCTATATGAGCTCTAAGCCCCTTCAGAACAATAATTTTGTTTTTTTGAGAGGCCATTGAGAATGTCTCAGGGTCCAAACTTCTTGTTTGGGAAGTATAGCTTCTAAATAGAATAGCTCTACCAATTATGGTGATTAATATCTCAAGATTTTAACATTAGAAATATTGACAAAATGGTATCCTTATTACCTTATTCTGTATCAGAATACCATGTGCACAGGGGCTGGAAGATTCAGTATGACCTGTATTGAGGTTATAATCCTTTTCCCTGAAGAAATATGGCAGTTTTAGAGATAAACAAAAGTAAATCTTCTCAAAATTTTCCTCTTGTATTCTATTTTGGAATAATACCCACAGCTATGGTGTACTATTAGGTATGTCACAAATAGAGGGGGTTTTAAATTCATAGCATCTATATATTGTAAGTAAGAATTCCAGATGAGATGAATTTTCCAGTTTTTGGGATAGGGTCTCTGAAGGTGGCTAAATATCTATTAAGGCTTGAGATCTTTCATTTTTTCACAAATAAATCACACTTGATAGTCATTTCTACATGAATTTATTTAATTCTCTTTAATTGAGGATATTTTGTTGAAAAAACACTTCTGATATTGATTAGTATTAGTACAATTGTCAAAAGATGAACTATAAAATCAAAAATCTCCTCTTGAGAGATTTCAGAAAATAACCCAATTTCTTGGTCTTTTCTAAATATTGAAGAATTTTTATGAGTAATGAAGGCTTTCTTATTATCTCTCTGTTTGTTAATTTTTACTTTTTTATACTCAAATCACATTATATTACTCATTTTTTTTATTTTGTTTTAAATTGAGTAAAATAAAAGGTTTGTTTTAGTTGTAAATTATAAATTCCTTTATGAGCTGTATTTTCCGAATAACTATGGTAATTTAAGGAGTTTTTGTGAGATTATAATTTATGGTATTTTTGGTGTTATTTTCTTCATATATCCTGAGTCAAATTCTGACAAAGAAATCACTGTGAAATTTGATATTAATACCATATTTTGGCTGAGGTATTGATAGAGTAAGAAATAAGATATAAGATTAATAGTTCAAGAAAAATATTCTTTCTTTACGCTCCATAACACAAGATAATAAGGGTTTTAGTATTATACCTATAATAAATTAATTTGAATATAGAACCAATTAGTAATCATCTTGGAGAGAATGAGATCAAATTACAATGAAACTTAATCCGTAATGATATCACCAACTTCAAAGATGTGTTGTGTTAATTTTATGGAGCTATCAAAAGGTCATATCTATCATATAGACTCTTTGGATAAAGAATATTCACAATTGAAGAATCTAGAAATAACAGAAAAATTTCTGATACTATGAATAAAGAGGTTTCTGAATGATTTATTGGTTTCCTTTATTTGTAAGACATTCCAATGTATCAAAGACCTAAAAAGATGTTCAATTAGTATTTGATAGGAAGAAAATATATCGAATAGATTTTCATACTGTATGTGACTGTAATATGACAATAATTGGATTCAGTTCTTGCTGGACTGACTCATTTTCTGAACAAATTGTTGATGAGAAATATTGATATATTAGGAATGAAGTTCATTTTTAAAAAATGTGAAGTTTAATCTAATTTTCTTTGAAATATTGTTAAAATTTTATCAGCTATTCAAGAGGTTAAATATGTGTTTGGGGAGTAAGCTTGCATGCTAAATGAGAACTCAATAGATACTCAAAAAGATCTCTGTCAAATTTTGCGGATAGAAGGAGCTTCAATAAGTGTTCTTAGGCTCAATAGTCTGAGCCTGGAGATATATGTTAAATATAAAAATAGGCCAAAAATACCTCACAATACCTTTTCAATATGAAAAACCCGCATTAAATGTACAGATTAAGCATTAATGATCTTAACAAAGAAACAGATAAGTAAATGTTTTTGAGTAAATAAATCTATGGGTTCAAGACAAGATTTGGATTCTAAACAGAAATTCACAAAGGGTAGCTCCAGATTATGAATAATATTAAGCTAAATTTAAGGGATTGTAATATGGAAAATATTTCAACACCTCATCATTGATACCACATAAAAGATTTTTGTAAATTTTTGGCTTTTGCATTTCTATGCCAAAATGATGGGATTCTGAAAAGTTCCAGGTCAAATGTACACTAAGACTAGTGTTATTTATTTTTATGGCACTTAAAGAACTGTATTTCTACATTAAGCTGTTCTACACCAATATTGAATATCAGTTTTTGAGCCTAAATTACTATTTTGATGTGAAAATAGCTAAGTGGGACAAAAGACATCAAAGAGAGCCAGGGAAACCAAATTTCTAAGGCCTCTGAGGCATAGCTAATCCCAGAGCTTGGATAAATGGCTGATCTTGACTTTATTAGTAGATTAAGACCTCTTTTAGAGCCTTGTTACTAAGGTTAAGTCCCAAAAAGTCATGAGAAAATATAAAATAAGCTTCTATTTGGATGTGACAAGGAGGTAATGAGTAACTCTGACTCTGGTAATAGTGTCCATCATTAATTATTTTTCACAGATGAACCAAAAGGAAGATTAATAAAACCCTTTTTGGATTATTATCAATTTAATTGCCTCATGTGACCCATCTGTCATTATACTATTCACTTGCACCATGTAGAAAATGTGGTAAAACTTCAAGAAATATTTAAAAATACAATTTTAAATTAATATATCTGAAATTTTGAGTAATAATAGAGAAAGGGAGAATTAAAAATAATTATTAATCTATAATTCAAATTACAAGTATTACTTACTGCCCAACTTTGATGTTTCCACAGGAAATACTGAAGATTCAAAAATTCCCGTAAAATACAACATGTGATGGACTTTCCAATAGAATTCATAACTTTTGGAAATAATATGTTTCTAAATAAAAAAGATTTACTGAGGTAACTTCATTATTTCTTAACCATAAATGGGTTTTTAGCCACATAAAATAACCCAATCAGGTCATTATGATAGATTTTTATGACAACAAGTGATGTAATAATTAATCCAAAGAATGTAATCAATTCTTCAGGTATCTCCATGAAATTCCTTTGTGAGATTTTTCATAATCAAAAGAAGCCTAATTTTGCTTTTTTTTCCAAAACAAATCATTATCATTCAGTTAAGGCAATGAATCCTTAATAAAGGCAGTAAGTATTAGTTATTAATAATTATTGGAGATATTTACCTTTCCAAATCAGCCAGAAAGATATGAAGTGATAGAATATTAATTTTGCAATATTATCTTGACTATAAACTTTGTACTAATTTTTTATATAAACTTATGTTTTCTCAAGAGTCAACAATAATTACTCTTTCAGATGATAATTATTGATTAAAATAATTTAATATTATTCTAATAAGAAGTCTTATTATTGAATATTTTTGTAATAAATTATAGTAGAAAATCACTTGTTGTTGCTATAATAACTAGTAGTCTATCAAGTACAAAGGAAGTAATTAAGAAATTATTGATTTTTTTCTGAGAAGCGTATTTATCATAATTAAGAAGGAGTCATAGGACTCTTGATCAATATTATTATTATCATTAGTAACTCATGGTAAATATAAAATAAAGTTGATTTTTTCCATGATACTGAAGCTTCAAATTAATGTATTGCTACATACATATGTGATAGACCTATGCTGAATATCAGTAGTAGAGCTTGTATTACTATTTTGATGCAAAGAATAGGTATGTGGGAAAAAATACAGAAAAGATAGCCATGGTACCCCGTTTCTGGGATCTCTGAGATATAAAAAGGAACATAGCTTATATTAATGGATACTAATGAGCTGATTAGTAGCCTAAACGTCTTGGGAAATCTTGATAAAAAGTGCAATTCTCACTTAATAATGATAAAATGGAAAATAAGAGGCTATTTTGATTTGCCAAGGAGGTAATGAGTAATTCCCAAGGCTGTTTCCATGTACATCATTTATGATTTACCATTAATAAGCACAAAAGGTTCCATTAAAAGAATTTTCGCACTATTATCCATGAAATTACCTCATGGAAACCAGCTTTATTATGATATCAGCCTGCACCGCATAGAAAATGAGGTAAAACTTAAAAAACTCACTAAAGATAAAGTTATTAATTAATAATTGTGAGAACTTCATAGAAAGTATCTGAAGTGGCGGTATTAAATCAAAAACAAAAGAATAGTTCTCAATTCATAATCTCAATCAAACGCTTTACCTAGATTTCTCTTTTAATGAGTTGACATGAGACACTGAGTCTTTAACAATTAACAGAAAGCAAAATCCATACTGAAATTTTAAATGAAATCCAAAGTGGTAACTTCATTACTTCTTAACTGTAAATGGCTTGGTATCTACATAAAATAACATAATTAGGTAATTATGATAACTTCATATCACAGCAAGTGATATGATAATAAATACAAATATTTTTATTGGCTTATCAACTTTTTTTCAGTTAAAAAACTTTCAAAACTATATGAGAAGCTAGATGCTTAAGAAACACCCACTGTTTCTTTTTTCTAAATATTAAATCATTAGCATTCAGTAAGCCTGATATATCATTGATATAACATTCTATATTAGCTAAAAAATAATTCCTCAGTGGTTTTTCTCTTTCAAGAAATTAGAAAGAAATCAAAATCAAAGAGCATTACCATTTCGAATAGTTTTTTAACAAAAGTTTTTGTATCACTGATCTTGTATCTACTTTTTTACTTCAAATCCACAAATAAGGTATCAAATTACTAGTTCAAATTCTTTTAAGGTATTTTTTAGAGTGTTCATGAGTGTTTTGTTGAGTTATCATACTTTTTTTTATATTCCAAGGCTTTATTCAAGAATTGAAAATAATTACTCCGGTTGAAGATAATTATCAATGAAAATGATTTCATATCATTCTCATAAGAGACTTAATATTTCAGCTTCTTGTAATTGATTCTAATAGACATTTACTTCTAAACATTATCTTACTAGTAGTATATAACAAGTAAAATGAATAATTCAGCAATTGTTTATATTTTTGGCTGTAGGAATCCAATTTCTTATATTCTAGTAAGAGAATTAATAGTAATCTTGATTAATAGTAATTTTTCTCAGAGCTTCATAGAAAAATCTAGAAATTAGTCAGAATCAAGAATTGTATCATAATTCTGAAAGTAATCTGAGATATATACAAACATATATCTCTTACTCTGTATAGAGGGGATAAAAATGGTTGTATTGGGGTTGTATGGAAGGGTGCTTTCTTCTACACAACATGATTCCTGCATTTTTCAATGAATAGGATTAACATTAAAATATTGAAAGGGATGTTGACCATACCAAAATGTCTGCTAGATTAAAATACAAATTCTCAGATTTCATTTTCAAATTCTCAAATGAAATAAAATAAATATAACCTGGATCTCAAAATTTTGATAATATAATTCATTTTCATTTCTATTTATAGTGATATACTATTATTATTTCAAGAGAAAAGACTATTAATATATTGATGGAATTTAGTTTCAAAATTTTCATCTTCAAGACCGTCTTGACCTACTTAGGTATTATAATATCTTACATCAATTCACTAAGAAGTTTGATTTGATATTATTTTACTGCAAAAGAATCTTAATTTTCATTTAATCTTTCAAATTATCCATATTGACTTCTCAGCCCAAGTAAGCTTCAAATATGCATGTTTCACATGAGATTAAGACTTTCAATCTTTTAACTCTCATTTATGAGTGTAATGTTTTCCATATTTCTCATTCTAATAATATCATTTCTTTTATTAATTTATATCAGGAGACAATTGAGATTTAACTTGATTCAAAAGCACAGTATTTTTTTTCTATCTTAATTTGCATTTTAAGCTTGATGAAATCCAACATTAGCTGAAATAGTTCCTTTGAACTTCATAATAAAAGGTCCATTTGGTTTTGACTGGAGATTTTTACCAATGAAATGTTAAATTCAATTTGGAACTTCTTGATATGAAGAGTAATCCTGAAATTTATCTAATAATTTTATGTTCCATCCCATTCCATTATAAAATTGAAGAAGTTATTCTTCTTGTGAAGTCAAATTGATTTGGAAAATTGAAGTCTCATTGTATGAATTATTTTCACAAGACAATACTTTTGATAACTTTTCTGGAAGATCAGAAAGCTACATAAAATTGAATTTTTGATTCACCACCCAGATGACTAATTATTTTAAGAATATCAATATTCTTATAGCAAGGAGGCTTATTAATATAAATAGAACTCAGAATAACACTAAAGTGAGATGGGGAATTAATCATATCATAGGAAGTATGATTGGTGGCTCCAAAATTAAAGGTTTGAGCTTGGAGGAACTCTATGAAGGATAATCCAAGCTACAAAAAGGTAACATTTCAAGGCAAAATGCATAAAATATAGAGGGACCAAAATGTTTCTACAATGGAGCTCAGAGTATAAGGCTGGGGAGTTCCATTTCTTCTTTCTAAATGAGCTGATGGATGGCTGAGAAAATTATATCCATAATTCAAGGAAATAATTATGACCCTAATCTCTCTCATTAGCTCCACCACATATACTGATTGATACGAATTGAGATTCCCTATTTTTAAAGATAATTTAGCAATTTTTGACCTTTATAGTTCCTTGCAGCCTGGTAAATATTTATCATGCTTCCAGGAATCCATGATATATTGAGAACTGTTTATCTGGTAATTTCTCACAGATATTAATACAAATTCCAATATACATATTGATTTCTATGGAAAAACCTTTTCCTTAATTGGATTATCGTTTTTCCATTTTCGAGTACTATAGCTCCATTTGGAAGCTATAAAGCATACATTTTTTTCTTCAATAGTAGAATGAAACTTTTTGAGCTGTTTTTATGGGTTTTTTACCCAGAAATCTATCCCAGTGGCACAATATATATTGATATATGTGGCGTGATCGAAAAATCAGAATTTAGCTGAGTCTATATCCATTTTGATGGTCTGGGGAATCTCTGGAACACTTGAATGCATCTTCAAAAGGATTAAACAGTTATCTCTGATAGATACATCCCATAGAGGTGTATCAGTTCCTCCATATAAATTTATTTGTATTGTTAAAAAGGTCCTCCATTTGAATCAATTTTACTTCCTTTTCATATTATTGGAAGGTTCCATTAGAATTTAATTCAATAGTAAAGAGCTTCAACCTAAACCTCTGTGCCTTTTAACCACATATTTGTCCCAATACTTCCATACGTATTGATTTGTATGAACTGAAGGGACCTCAATTTAGCTAATCATGTAAGTATACTGAGTATTCTTATTAAACTTAGATGATCTTGGGAAGCCCTTTAAGGATCAAATTAAATAATAAAGGATTTAACCCTGTATCTACTGGCTGTTTTCTCTGAGAGATTTCCCATTCTTACCATATGGGTTTATTTATATGCATAAAAAAATTGTTCATTTGGTAATCCTCTGGTCATTCTTTCCTATAATAAATAATTTGATATAATATTTGGAATATTTGTGACTATTTTACTGAATATTCAAAATTAAGGCCTGTATTTATGGGACTTTTCCCCGGAGTTATATCCTCCTCAAGCCCGATATATTTATTTTGATGGATTGATAGGTTCTCCGTTTGGATAATATTATTCCTATTTTTGATTGTGATAATTGAATTGAGATATTATTAGAAATCTCTGTTACAGCTTAATGAAATAATAAAAACCTTGAAATTTTATCGCTGGAACTTCTTTCTATATACTTGTACCAATAAGAAATATGTCTTGATTTATTAGACCTGAAAGTCATTCCTTTGACCGTTTCTATTCCATTTTTGCTTTTGAAAAGCAAATTTTGATTTTATGCAATATATATCTTAATAATTGATTCAAATTGAAGCTTCTTGGCTTTGAATTTTGTCAAATAAGATGTCTAAATAAAGGATTAAATCCCAAAACATGAAGTTGGGAGTTCAAATTCTCAATATAAAATTATTTACAGGATTAAATAGAAATTCTTTCCATTAAAATCAATATTTTAAATCCTATGAGCCTAAACGAAAAAAAAATTGCAAAAAATTATGTAATAGCCAAAATTGGGTTTCTTTGCAAGGGTATTGACTCTAATATCAATCAAATGGTTATGACATTTTTTTCTATTAACATTAATCAGATAAGATGAACAAAAATTACCATTTTCTCAATAACTACAAAAAAATATCACCTAGGCTAACTGAGTACAGCTAAGACATGCTCAAAAGGCCAAAGCAGGCTCCAAATGTAATGATTTTGCCAAAATGCCAATTTTCTTAGTGAAATGAAGATTTTTAAAAAATCTCAAAAGTCAAATAAAGATGAAAAAAATTCTCTTACATTGGTACATCTCATGATAAGAATCAATTGTGAATGAATCTTATGTTGTATATAAGAATATAAAGAGAACTGAATATTATATAGAAATGATTCATAAGAACATCAAATTTCTTATCTTCAATAATTTAACAAAATCACCAAATATTTTTCTAAAACTCATTGAACCTATTAAATTGAAAAATTCACCCAGATATTCCAAGCTTATCATACTCTTAAAATTATTTGATGGGTGAAACATTACTGGATTAAGACAAATACAAAATTACCTGGAAGTGATTCCCAAGATCAGAAACATGATAGTTCAGAGCTTTTTCTTCTATCATTAGTATTTAAATATGCATAAATTAAGTCACATTTCATACTCATGAGTATAAAAATGGAAAAAGATTCAAAATTAGAACACACTTTGCAGTCCTTATTTCAATTTGAGCTACAAGTGAAAGATATATTAATTAAAATCACTACATAATAATTAGAAAATAAATTATAGCTAAAACAGTTCCAATCTAAAATTTATCCACAATATTCCATCACTTGACACAAATGGGCCCCAATGTGTCATTTTATCATTGTACTGTATAATAAAAAGTCCTTTTGTATGATAAAAAGAAGCTATAACTTGTGGGTATCCAAGTTAATTTTTTCACAAAATGGTTTTTATTCAAATTTATTATAATATATTAAATTTTTTTAGCTTTTGTGAGCTTCTGAAAAACCCACATGCGTTTCTTCAGATAAAGAAATACATTTTCAAATCAAGAAATAAGAATCTAATAAGGATTAAAAAAATTTGTTGAAGTTTTTCTTTAAAATCAAAATCTTAGTTTTTTTAATATATATATGACAAAATACTCTCATTGCATCCCTTTCTTAGTTGTGCGCTTGAGCTTCAAGAAATAGTTTTGGAAATTCAGTCTTCCTGATACAATTTTCCCACTTATCATGAGGATATTCTATCTGGTATTCTATGATCTAATTCCATTTGAGTTTCTGATAGGAAGAAAAATTCTGATATTTAATGGAACAAATACTCATAATAAAAAACACAGAACTCTCAATTTGGTTCTACAGGAAAAAAACATATGAAACACAGTAGTGACCTATCCCCCAATTTGATGAAAAAATAAGTCATAAAGTTGTTTCATCCTTGAAGAGACTTAAGAAAAATATCATTCCCTTTTTAATTTCAATAAATGATCTGAGAGTATTTCAGAAAGTCAAGTTTTCATATCTATTACCCTCTAAAGCTTTGTGGTCAAATCTTTTGTACAAAAAACTTAGTTTTACAAAAATACTTTGTTAAGACATCATTCAATAATCCAAATGTATTTGTGTTATCTCAATAGAAAGTTAATAGTTGCTTTTTCTCACTTTTAGCTTCCTTTATCTACAAATATTGGACAAAACGTATCCTGAAATATTAATACAAACAATACTCATGTATATTTTTCTGTGAATTTATTACTATTTGAAGAAAAAAATTATGTTTTGAAGATTGATTTGTTCTCTTTTTTCTCTGCATTGAGGCTTAAGTGAATGAATGAAGCTTTGAGAGCTGAGAGAAGAAGAATGTCTTACTTGTTATAAAAGGAACTTCATTTTGAAACTAATAGTAAAACATTCTAAGACCATTTTCTCTCTAAATGGAGTCATCATTTCCCAGCTTGAAATAGTATTAATGTAATAAAAAGAAATAATATGAGATATTTATGCGTATAAAATCCAAAATATCCTCAAATAATCCATAAATATTTTCAGAAAAATGAAATTGATAAGAATTAAAAATATGAATTAGTATAACATTTATATTTTTCAATCAATATTTTTGAAAAAATTTCTCTCTCCAATAATAGATTATTTTAGTGAATATTTGTCATTAGACATATTCTTTGGTAGTATAAGATTATCAAGTACTGAAATTTTACTGCAGTGTTAGAAGCACCAAATTGATAAAACTTTTCAATATGAATAAAATAACATTTAACTGATCTTGAATTTCAGTTCTGGTTTGCTAGTTATGGTAATCTTACTATTGAAATATTAAAATTACTGTCAATAAATGAGAATTACAACATTTCAATTAAACCAGCTTGATTGATCCAAATTTATATGGAGTAAATCATAAATACCTCATAAAGTCAAAAATCATACTCTTTAATGTCTACTCAAGATCAAAGAAGGAAATATGTGGTGAAATTAGGTTTAAAAATGAAATTTAATGGAATTCTTTGCATATACATCATGTGAAGCTCATGATCTTCTTTTAATTGACGCTGAAAATAATCCAACTCTGAGAGTTTTTAGGATGATTTGGGTACCAAGTATCTTTAAGTAAATTAGTTTAGAGATTATGAGTCAATTTTATAGATCAAGTAATAGATATTTCAAGACCTCATTATTCATAGCTCAAAGCCTTCTCAAAAACAAATTAGAAGTATCCTTCAATAAAAAATCTGCATTATTTTTGTTGAAGAGTCAAATTTTCATATTTTCAAGAGTTTTCTTAATAAAATTAATTAAAATTATATAGAGAACTTCCAAAATTTACCGCATCAACTCACCCCTATTACCCCTTTCTAATTCAGATAATTGAGAATATTAATGTCACAGGGTCTCTTCTAAGTTGAGAGGGCCTGGCACTCAGTAAACTGGGACTCACTTATGGAGGTGTCAAGTGGGATAAGAAAAAGAGTACACTTGAGAGTGTAATAAGAATGAGATTTCTAATAAAAAACTATAAGGAAAGAAGAAACAACAAAGGGATAATAGTAAGAAATAAAAGAGCAAACCAAAATCAAGTCCAAGTCCCCTGTTTCAGCCTGTAATAAATAAACAGAGGTGCTAATAAGAATATGGCCACCATCACTCTACTGAACAGGTGAGGAAATTCAAAGAATAAATTAATAAAAATAAATAAGAATATTTATTAAATAATAAATCAAAATATATCAATTAACTGGGGAAAAGGTTCCTAGAGGGAGGAATAGGGGCTGGTATATGTGAGAATAGAATCCACAAGCCCTCTTCCAAAGCGTTAAATTTCCTGATAAGAATCCTTATTTGGATTCATTTGGATAATACAGCTCCTGTATGGATGTACAGGGTCTTTGCAAGAGGTGTGGTGAAGTTGGATGATCATATAGTTCAGGTTTTTGAATCCAGCCTGTACAAGTAGTGACAGGCTGTATTGGTGAATCAAACTGAGTCACTATGAAACTAGATGCTGATACACAGCAAATATTTTCTGCTTTGGTGAGTTTGAGTGGGTATAAGCTTGAAACTCCCTTTACCCCTGAAGATGGCCATGACAGTATCCCCCCTTGCAACTGGTGGGCTCCTGAAAACCATAATATACCACCAATTATGAGTGTCTTCATGATTTCCCCACATTTTTCCAAAAAAATAAATAAATTTGGTTTCTTTTTACTCTTTCCCATTATACTTAAAATGCTTCGTTTTCTAATTCTTATTTAGATTTACTGAATTCAAGTATCCTAAACCCTTCATAACTTTAAGTTTCCTTCCTCTTGATTAATTCTTCTTTTCTTCAGTCTTTCTTGTTCAAAATTTCCTTCTTCAATCTTTCCTTGGGGTAGATCCCAGAATAAATTCTGCATTCAGCTTCAGATTGAATAATGATGCAAAACAGCTATATAAATGCCATATTTACATGGACTGGCCATAACTGCATGTATGGCCAAGTTGGAGGGAATAATGAGGTTATTTTTACCCTTTCAATCCTTGATGGGTAAGGTTCTCATCCCCATAGCCCTTACAAATTTTCCAAAACAACTTTTATGGCCATTTGAGTCATTTTGGTTCCTTTGGCCAATTTGGGGTTTCCTTTATACCCACTTTTACCAATACAAGAATAGAAACTGCAACCTCCCAATACATGATAAGGGAGGGGATACTGCTTCTTTGATAAAGAAATAAAATAAAACAAGAATTATGCAAGTAAAGAAAGAAAGAAAATGAAAAAAATGAAACAGACTTCTGAGAGGTGTTCTTCTTGAGGTGAGTGACTTGATTTTGGCAATAATATTTCTGAAAGATGAAGCAAATAATTTTTTTCTCACAAAGTGGCAAAGGTTTTGTTTTACAATAATTGGAGACCCTTGGAGATGCATACCAGGAGATGGAACTTAATCTCATAACTTCCACTCCTCACCAAGCACCATAAAAAGAAAGAAAACTTTTTACATAAGTTAACTGGATTTAAGGAATTTCTTGAATGATGACTATTGGTAATAAAATACAAATGAAATAAAGAAAGAAGAAAATTAGGCCCTATCTTGATTGAAGGCCCAAATTTGAGGGTATTGATGTTGCAAGGCCTTTTGAATCTGTTAAAATAATTGAAAAGTGCTCACAAAGTTTCCAAGGTGATTCATACAGCAAAATTTGGGTAGAATACCCCCTTAAAGGTTAATTCCAGGAGAGGAACTTACTTTTGTAAAATCCAATTGCCACAAAGCACCACAGAATCAATCTCTTGAGGTATTTGGGCTAGGAATTTCAGGATAAAAAGAATGGAATTCATTGACAAGGTTTGGTGAGCTTGTTTACATGTGGTTATTCTTGTGTCTTTACTGAATCATTTTCACTCTACAAGATAACATAGTTTACCTCTTTTGATTTTTGAGTACAGAACCTGTGCCACTTTCAATTTCTCATGCTTTTCCACTAAAAATGGTGGTAGTGGCATTTGATGTCAGTTTGGGATAGTTGATTGCATAACTGTCTCTAATAAGGACACATGGAAAACAGGGTGAGATTACTTCCATTGTAGAGAAAACTTGAGGTTATATTTGTGGCTTCCAACTTCTTCAGAACTTCAAACATTCCCAACCATCTTTCTGAGATTTTCTTGGTGGGTTTTGTTGTCTTGATTTTCTTAGAAGCTAGCCATAATTTTTCCACAGGTTCAAAATCAGGTGTAAT
The DNA here is from genome assembly GCA_023105745.1 of Austropuccinia psidii. Taxonomy (NCBI): domain Eukaryota; kingdom Fungi; phylum Basidiomycota; class Pucciniomycetes; order Pucciniales; family Sphaerophragmiaceae; genus Austropuccinia; species Austropuccinia psidii. The sequence continues at coordinate 17,292,133 of JALGQZ010000011.1, forward strand.
TGTCCCATTTCTATCTGCATACTTCTTAAAATGCTTTATTTCTTACTCTAATTATTATTTCAAAACCATCTGTACTTATTAGAGCTTTGTTGATAAATTTCCAGCAGGTGTGTCTTGAGAAATATGGATTGAGTAAAGGCTGGGATTCCTTCCATAAATGGTGAAAAATGGGGACTGTTTTTTTGATGAATGTTCTGCGTTATTATAGGCAAATTTAGCCAGAGGGAGCCATATGTACTAGTCATATTTATGGTAACTGACATACATCCAAATAAACTGTTCTGGAATCTGATTGATCCTCTCTGTCTGTCCATCTTTTTCAGGGGGAAATGCAGCTTAAATATCTCTTTATATCTTGAGCTTCTGACATAAATTGGTCTAGAATGAAGAAACAAATAAGAAACCTCTATCTCTGACAATACTGACTGGAAGGCCATGTTTGTAAAAGAAATGACTGATAAATAGTTGAGATAAGTCCAAGGCAGTGATTGATGCATAGGTTGGTCTAAATATTGCCATTTCCAAAAATCTTCCCACAGCTACTAGAATTGAGTTAAAGCTGTTGGAAAGTGGAAACTTAGTGATGAATTCTATTGATAAGTAAATTGAGGACCATATTTAATTTGCAGAGGCTTGAGTAATCCAAACTTCTTATGGTAAATTCTCTTGTTTCTTCAACATTCCTGGAATGAGGACACATAATCCTTAGTTATATGATTCTTGACAGCCCAATAGAAATCCCTCTTGATGAGCTTGAGGGTCTTCTACTGGCCAGGATAGCCAACCAATGGTGAGTCATGACACTTTTGAGGAATTTCCAATTTTATTGCATGATTTCTTGTAATGACCACTCTATCTTTGAATAATTAAAACTTGTCTTGAGGTTCAAGAGAATAATATGCAGCTGATTCACCTCTTGTTAATTGATTGAGTAGTTTTTTTATAGTATTTGTCTTTCCATAATTTTTTTGGAATTTGATCCACTACGTCTGAGAAAACTTGAACCTTTATTAAGAAGAATCTTGATCCTTGAATTTCACCTTGCTTAAGAGCTTGATGAAAGTTTTGAGGATTTTTTCTGATGAAGTCCACCCCCCTCTCTGGGTACACCTTGTCATTGCATGACAAGGCATCTGGTAAAGTGGCCATCCTTCCTGGGAAGTAAGTGATAAAAAAGTGAAACTCAGAGATAAATTCAGGGCAATGGGCTTGATGGAAAGCAAGAAATTTGGAATAAATGAAGTTCTGAAGAGAAGAGTGGTCTGTAAATACTTAAGTAGGATTTGAGAGATAAATAAGAAAAGATCTCCAGCACTTAAGAGCCCAAACTATTCCAATGAGTTCCTTGGCATGATTTTCATAGTTTAGCTCAGCTAGTAGAAGCTTTCAGCTATCAAATAAAATGGGATTTGCTCCTGAGTCATTCACCTGACTCAGTACAGCCCCAAAGGCATAATCAAAAGCATCAGTCTCTACAAGATTTGGTAAAGAAGGATTGAAATGGGAAAGGAAAGGAGCAGTGGTGAAGGCTTCTTTGAGTATCTGAAACTTACTAAGAGATTTCTAATTGAAGTGAAAAGGGATATCTTCTTTGAGAAGAGAAGTGAGAGAAGTGATTTTTTTGGAATAATGTTTAATGAAGCAATTATATAAATTGGCAAATCAACAACCAGATTGAAGATATTTGATGTTTCTGGGCTGTGGACAATTGAGGACTTTTTAAATGTTTGAAGAATAAATTTTGAGGCCATCACTTGTAACAAAATAGCCAAGTTATTCAACAGTTGAGGAATGGAATACAAACTTTGAGGCTTTAGAAAACAACTGATTATCAATCAGTCTTTGGAGGGCAGATGCCACATTTTTGACATGTTCCCACTCAGAACTTGAGAAGACCATAATATCATCTAAATAAACTACTACAAAAACATTCAAGATATCTGAAAAGATATCATGCACAAGATTTTGACATGAAGAAAGAGTATTGTTCAGGCCAAATGGCATAACCAAATACTAATAACTAAAATATTTGGTTCTAAAGACAGTTAAGTGCTCACCCCCCCTCTTTGATTTTCATGAGATTATAAGCACCACACAGGTCTATATTGGAGAAGATAGTGGAACCATTGAAGAAAGTTAGAAGATGGCTCATTGGAGGAACAGAATAACTGTTCTTCCTAGTGAAATCATTGAGCTTGTGGTAGTCAAAACACAAGCTAAGGCCTCCATCCCTTTTCTTGACAAAAAGGGCAGGTGCTCCTGTTGAAGAGGAGCTTGGCCTTATGAAAAGTTTCTCTAAGTTCTCTGAAATGTATTCCTTTACTTTTTCTTACTCATGATTTGATAGAACATAGATAGCACCCCCTCCAGTTCAATATGATGATCACAGGAGAGGTGTGGAGGAAGTTTTTCTGCTTTTACCTTGGAGAATAAATACAAATATTGGTGATAAGCAGGAGGTACTACCTTATACACAGTTTCAATTTTTTTTGGCTCTTCCTCTTAATCCCACGGCTTCTCCAGGGTGACATGAAAGGATAAAGGAGGAAGGTCCATATCCCACAGAAAGATATCAAGTGAAAATATAGCAAAATATTCTCCAACATATTTTATCTCTTTGAATACTTCATATCTTTATGGAAGTAATGACTGAGAGGTAATTATGTGAGTAAGGTGTCTTAAGTTCACCAACCAGAGCAACACTGTTTACAGAAGTGGAAAAGTCATTAGTAATGGTAGTAATAATGCCACTAGAATCCCTATGATTAGAATAATATATGATAAATCCATTTTTCTAATAAATAATGGGATTTAAATGGTAAAGTAAGTCATAGCACAATATGTGGACTTCTCCCTTGGGGGAATCTATGATAAAAAATTCCCATTCAAATCTTGCAAAAGGAAAGTCATCAACCCACTTTTTATGATGGGTGATGAACAATGAAGTGGATTCACTTGAATTCAAAATTAAAAGACAAAATCTTTCAGGGAGCTCTGACATAGTCAATGAGTACTTGTAAACAGAATTATTTGCAATAAAAGACTTTGTAGCACCAGAATCAATGAGAATGCTATAAAAAATATCAGATAAAGAAGAGAAAATAAGAAATTTCAAATATTGCTTGACACTATTATTCAGAGTGCACAATTGTGCTCTTGAAGTAAATAGGTGAGATACATTTAAAACATCATTATTCTCACTCAGGAGTTTCCCTGCTTGCTATGGAAGCCTCTTAATTACCCAGGCCTATTTTGAGGCCTCTTGAAGAGTTTTTCAATTGGGTGCTTTCCACCACAATAATTGAGTAAGCATTCTTTAATCCTCCTTTCCTTTTCAGAACCAATCAACTTGTTGTCCTTATCAAGGAGAGCAGAATGAGGCTTACCCTTAGAAACTTTAAAGTTCTTCCCCTTTCTGGAAGATGAGTCTTTAGGAGGCCTGAAGAAATTGGAGCCATTAACTGGAGGCTTCTTTTCTTTATTACCACCCTTTTCCTTTTTCCTATCATGGTACCTGGTATCTAACTCCATAGTAATGTCCATGAGTTCTTGAAGGATATCAAAATTTCTAGTGTGAGAAGCCTATTTTTCTAATAGCCTTGATGCAAAGCCTCTTCTATATACATGGATATAATCTCTTTCTCCCTGATTGCCAATTCTTTACATTAAGTTTCTTAAATCAGAAATGTACAAGGAAACATGACCACTTTCCTTCATACTTGTATTGTCCAGCTCTTTTTCATCTTTCCTTACTTCATTGGGATCACTAAACAGAGTGAATAATTAAGCTTCAAATAATTGCCAATTATTTGGGAGGCAGGAAGGGTTTTCATTGGAGATACTTGAGAGATATGGTTTAATCCATTTTCCAGATCTACTAGTGAGAAAAGAAGCTTAATAAAGAACCTTCTTCCTGTAAAAGAAGAATTTTTCCCATTCATTATGGAAAATTAATTGACAGTATTGAATAAATATTCTCAGTTTTTGGGTTTTAGTACTATAAAAAGAATCAGGTGCCTTCATGGATGGAGTCTTGAATACTGGGGCTTGGGGATTGTTCCTTGAGGAAACTGCTTGAGTGAGATGTCCCATTAATTGGGTCATTTTATCCATCATCTTGAGGGAATTTGGTTTAGCTTGAGAGACAAGAGGTTTATTAGAAAGGGCTGAATTTGGGGCCTCAGAAGCTTTAGGAGAACCTGAAAAGGAAGCTGAAACTTCAGTCTCCTCAGTCTCCTCCCCCTCTTCATCTTCAGCTTCCCCCAATCTACTTCTAGGCCATTGAGAAACTCAAGTGGTATAAGGAAAAGAGTACACTTGAGAGTTTAATGAGAATGATATTTCTATTCCAAGTCCACTGTTTCAGCCTGTCAGAAAGAGAGAGAGGTGTTAATAAGGATATGTCCACCACCACTCTACTGAATAGGGGAGGAAATGAAAAGACTAAATTAATAACAATACATAAGATATTAAAAAAAGATTTAGAATATTTATTAAATAATAAATCAAAATATATTAATTAACTGGGTAAAAAGCTCCTAGAGGGAGGAATAAGGGTTGGTATGTGTGAGAATCCACCAGCCCTCTTCCAAACAGTGAGTTTTCCTGAGAAGAATCCTGATTTGAATTGATTTGAATAATACAGCTCTTGTAGGTATGTACAGGGTCTGTACAAGAGGTGTGGTGAATTTGGGTGATCATACAGTTCAGGCTTTTGAATACAAAACTATATTTGGTGAATCCAGCCTGTACAAGTAGTGACAGGTTGTATTGGTGAATACAACTGTATCAGTGCTCAAACTGAATATTGGTGAAACTGGATTCTCATACACAGCAAGGATTTGCTGGTTTAGTGAGTTTGAGTGGGTATAATCTTGAAACACCCTTTACCCCTGAAGATTTTTGTGAAGATTAATCAGAAAATTCTCATAATCAATTAATCGAGTGAAAAGATATTTTGGAATACATATTCTTACTTTAACATATATCTTTATTGAAAAATTATTCTATTTTTCCAGCTGTTTTTGATTTAATCAAACTTCTATTTTTAAAAATCTTCATTCATGTAAAAAACTGATAAATTTTAAGCTCATTTAGAACATTTTATGTTTCTAGTAATTTGAGAAAAAAAACATAAGCACCCAATATCATGATGATTCATGTATTTCAGAGAAAAAAGGAGGGAAGGCTTGTAATTTAATTTAAATTATCATTTAAAATATTAATTTTAATGGTACCTATATATTTATGAATAAAATACCTCCATTTCTTTGATATCAAAGTGAAATATTTTAAATATTCCCTTTTATAATATAATATCTGAGAATGGATCAATTTTTCTATATTAACTATTGATTCTTTCATTAAAATTACAAATAAATATAATAAATATCTCAGCTTTATAGAAGATCTTAATTTTAAATAAAAAGGAAACAAGTAATATAAAAAGATAATATTAAGCTATTATGAAGTATATAAATAATGATCGGAAACATTATGTAAAATGATGCTGATGAAAAGAGTAACATATTTATTCGTTCATAAGATATAAATTGTTCAATTTTGATAGAAACAGGTAATACTACTCATAATTGAAGGCTCACTTTAGCTTAGTAATATTATCTGTTTTTTTGTATTTCTTTCATATCTGAAACTAGCCTTTCTGTATTACTAGATCAACTTTTAATAATTCCATTTTATCTGTTTACTGAAAGATCTTTGCATGTGCTATTGTCCCACATCATGGGGTACTTATCATATTTTGGTTTGAACTTGAAATTGATTTGTGATTTTTTCTTCCCTTTCAATCCTTGAATTATTTTGCTCTTCTATCAAGACTTGGAAAATAATCCTTGTAAATATTGATTCTAAAGCCAATTCAACAATAAAATAAATATCTTCATAATCTTTCTCAGCTCCAGAGAAAAACACATAAAGCTGTAATCTTGATATTTCTATTTCCTTCCTTATCATCTGAGCTGGAATTACTTGATGATTTTTTCAAAATATGAAGCAGTAAATTATAAAATGTTATTGGTTTTTTTTTCAGATATAATAAATTGAATATCTTCAACCAAATTATTCATTCACTTTCGATGGTGAGATATAGGCTTTGGTATGATGAAGCTATCCTTATATTTTCTTAGCCATATATAAAGTGAATATTAGAGAGACACTTTTAAATCTAGAGTTTAATTCCAGCTTTCAAAATGCACTTTCATAATGATTATTTCCCAGAGAGAAGTTTAGGCTCAGCTATATGGGGATATAGAATATTCTATCACATAATACACTAGATAGTACTGGAAGCCTTATTTTTGTATATGTTTATATACCTTTCTCATTCCATAAAAGCTATAACCTGGTGTTTCATTGTAGAGGAGCTTATTGAAAAAATTATATCTTGTATTTCAAGTGATTTTATCTGTCTCTCAGCTTTTGAGGATTGCCTTGGCTTTCCATGGTAGCTTAAAATAAGATCTGTCTTGATGAAGGAAATTGAATATTCATGTACTTAGGAGCCTGATCATAAAGTATAAGGTGAAACAGACCTATATATTTCTCTTTTCTTCATATTATCAGTTTTTTATGAAATAATCTTGTGGGTTCCTTTTTTATTAAATTGAATTTGATAGGAGATAGAAAAGTAATGATTATATGTAATTTGGATTTGAACAAAGGTGTATTTCTGGATTGAAGGGGCTCTGTTTATATGTAAAAACCTAAATATGAAAGTTAGCTTTATTTAAAGTTGGAAATTTAAATAATAAATATGAAATTCCTATAGTATTTCACACGTTCTTTGAATTCATCTTGAAAGCTATTACTAACCCTTTTCACCATCATAAACCTCAGGAAATGGAATATCTTACCTTACTCAAGTGTTTCAAACTATATGAAAAAAATATTAGCCTATTGTATGCTTTTGAGGTAATTGATTATCTCATAATAAAGATAAAAATAACCACTTTTTCTCATTTAATTTAATCTTCAATTTTTGATTCAATATCTAAAAATGATGCAGCTCCCTTAATTTTTATTTATATTATTATTCCAAAAAGAAAATAATAATAAAAATATGTGGATTTCTCAATTGAGCCACCTATCAAGTCAAAAATGGGTTTTACACAACCAAAATTTGTAATTTAAGTAGTTTCATCCATAATTACCAATAAAATATAACTTTGAATTTTAATATTGTTGATTATATTTTCTAAATTGTATTATTAAATGTAACTTGAGTTCATTTCGAATTTAGCTGAGTAGTTAAATCTCCAAATGAGATTTTTTCTGTACTCATTTCAAAAATTTCAATGGGAATTATATATTTTTTCAAGATAACTGAAAAGAACTTTATTTTATTTTCACTATTGTATTCCAGAAATTTCAGTATTTCGGTATGAAATATCAATTCCCAATAGATTCAATTTATAAAAAGAATGTATTTTAATATTGGAATTTCTCATAAGAAAATAATAAGTTGATAAAGTAATTGGGATCAACGGGCCTGTCAGCCTGTGATTCCAAGCAGAGCATCAGAATGACATCAAAAATACCATAAATAATGGTATGAAGAGTATTGGAAGAATATATCCAATAAAGGTAAATTATAAGCAAGATAACCCCTCAAATATAAATATACCAACCTTACCCAAATAGGATAAGAAAAGACAAAGATAAGACCAAATAAGCAAAAACCGTTATTTTCACCTCCCATCTAACTTATTAGTATTTAATGAAAACCCCCAAAAAAAGGTATTTTTATTAAAGCTCTCAGAAAGAGCTAGCAAATGGTATCATTCATTTCTCTGTAGAAATCCTAGACCAGAAGATACCATTATACCACATTTTTTCACCAAGAACACCCAAAATGTATAAGAGAGCTTTTACAAAACTGTACAAAATTAAAAAAAACAAATATCTGAAGGAGAGCTTTAATTTGAGATACCTTAGACTCTTTCATCTCTGAAGTTAGCAGAGGGATCTTGGCTCAAAGGTTTACTGCTCAAAATACAGGATTTCTGAAAATAGAAATATAAAGAAACCCCTGTATCTTTGGCATATATTCATACAGATGTACTGTTGTTTTATACAAAACTGTTGACCTCTTCAAGCTCTACACATATGCATTATTGTAATATGAATATCTTTCAAGTTGGAGAAGATATCTGGCTTGGAAGTTTTTGAAGCCACATACTGATGTACAAAAATACATCAAAAATATTGAAACACTTATAAATTTGGCTATTTTTGAGAATTATAAGCATGAAGCATATCAAATTGCAGAGCTCATAAAGCCCTTCAGTTCTGTGCTCTTTGATTCTTGATATCTTAAAGGCTGACTGAGATATCTGGATTGGAAGATTTTTGGTCAAAATTTGTCTGTACCAAACCTATACCAATCAGTATTCAGATTCTGTATTTTAATAGAAAAAGGACCTTTAGTTAACCTCTAATAAATTATTTTATCCTTCATTTTTTTGAGGTAGATATATGTTTTTCATGAACTACTTATTAGAAAAAACATCTTTGAAGATATCTTTTGTGTCTTTTGTGTCTTTTGTGTCTTTTTTGTTTCTGTTTTCTCTTTCCACAAGAGAACAAAAAAGTATTCATTTTTAAACAAAAGTTGGAGAGACCAATAGGAGTATATAAACTTAGCATCATTCTAATAATACTAATCAAAAATTCAAATATTTTTCTTGATTCAAATAAATAAGGGCCAGTTCACTTGATATTTCAATTTTCTCTACCTATAAAGAATAATATTATTTCAAAAAAATCTCACCAAAATTGGCTTCTCTTCAATCCTGGTCAAATATTTTCATTATTCAGATCAATTATATTTTTCCACCTTTTCAAGCTTCAAAAGAACTTGATTTATTTTTAAATAGATATATTTGCAAAGTTTTATCATATTCTGATTGATAAAAGCATATAATTCATTATTCCTTCGAATGATGAATCCATTTTTTGTCAAGAGGATTAATTAATGCATTTCAAAATTTCTAAATAAAACATTTTCACAGATTCTCATCAAAAAAATTCATTAATGGTGTAAATACCTCAGTAAATTAATCATCATTAAGATTGAATAATTGGAATATTTTTCAGACCATGTTTTGATCACTTTGCAGAAGCGTTAAGAGCTTACCAGCTCTTTAAAGTCTCCAAGCAATATAAAAGAGGAATTTTTCTCACTGGAAAATCTCGTCATCATCTTATTATTACTATTCTTAAATTACAAGCCTGCTATCAAATAGAAGTTTTCTTAGAATATTATATAAAATTAGAAACTTAATGATTGTAATACTTCTTCATAGTCAAAATATATTAAAGTGTTACATCCAAGGTCCTCAATAGACCAATTACCACTGTTACCACATTAACAGTAGGAGCCTTATGATTAAGATTATTAACTTTTGACATGTCACAGTCATAATACTAGCTTGTATCTACATTTTATAGCTTCTATATAGACTCACCATGACAGGTCCTTTACCAATCAATTATATTAAATTTTTAATGCCATTTGTCAATTTTCAATCCAAATATAGAGATTTGATATGTGAGATAATAAGAGGTTTGATAGTATTATTTTCTCAAGTGGTAAATCAATCTTGAAAATTATTTCACTTATTTTTAGGATTTTACTTTTTCCTATTTCTCTCCCATAAGAGAATCTGTCTGTTTCCTATTTCTCTTTTTTCATTTCTAAAGGCTTCTTCTTTAGCTAATAAGGAATAGCTCCCCAATTTATATTTTTCTGCATATGGTCAAGTTATTTTTGGATCCCTAACTGATCTTATAATCATAGTTTATTTGGAATTTGTGTAGAGATTATCATTGGTGAAGGAAAATCTGACCATAGTATTTTTTCAATAATTAAATAAAGAATTTATAACAAAAATATAGGTGCTTTTTTAAAATGTATATTTCAATGTGATTCATTTTAGTAGCTACTGATAACATAATCCTGTTCGCTACAAGAATGTTAGCTATAGTATTATTACATAAACTTCATATTTCATCTTATATGAAAGATTTTTAGATTTTTGTTTCCCTTTTACCAAGGCTGAAACAAAGAACTCATATTTCAGAGTAAGAAGTTTCAAAATGAAAAGAGATTCAATCTCTTCATTCTTATAACCTTTTAAATATGGCTAATAATAAGATGCATATCCTCTTGAGTTTTTAAAAAATATATTAATTAAGAATATACTCCAAAAATCTTATAATACCACTATCAACATCCCCATCAAGGTTTCATTTGTTATTATTTGAGATAAGTTAAGAAGGGGGATTTAGCGCTACATATTTTGATTATCTTCTCATTGTTATTAGAAAAACCCCTGAGAATTGATAAGCCATGATATATGGAAATAAATAGTGAATATTTCTACCCTGGTGCTAAAGGCCAATACAATATTTTATTCAGACTATTGCAAAAGAAAAAAATAATATGAAAATCTTTTTTCAGATACATTAATAATAGAAAATTTGCAATAATGATGATTTTTTACCACATCTAAGCTTTTGGTGGTTGGATAAAGTAATACCTGGAATTAGACTTTATACTTCATGGAGTGTTTGTGGAAGAATAGTTTTACTATGGGATGTTCCCTTACAGGGAAGATAATATTTATGAGTATTATCTTACCATTTAATATTAAGCTTGATTATTGTGAAAAAAAATCAAGACAAAAATCTATAATATTTTAAGTTTTCAAAAAATTTATAGTTTTGTGATTATTTTACCTATGTCAAATTTAACTTCTCAAATATTTATTACCTTTGATCCTTGATATATTATTCAAAAATAATCTCTTTGATGATGTATTTTTTCCAATTTCAAGAGCTAATAGCTAAATAAACTTTTCTTTATTAAGAAAACAGGCTCAATTTTGCACCAATCAAGTTTACATTTGTTCTAAAAAAAGACGTTTCGGTTTGAATATGGAAATTGTATGAAGAAAATTCAACCAAATAAAAGTGTCCACACAATTACACAAATTAATATGTATTAATATTTCTTTAATGATTTTATCAGATTCTATGCATCCAAAAGACACTTTATCTGACATGTATTTGAGGAACTTGTGAGGAAAATTGGAAATTTTCTTATGAATATCTAAGTGATTCTATTATTATTATATCTAAGAGACTTTCAATATATCCTGTGTTCTTTGTGAGTCATAGTATTTATTATGAATGTTTGATTCATGATTTGTACATATCTTCTCTCTTGAATATATATTTTTATATTATTAATTAACTTTATCCTTTAGCTCTGAATTAGCTCCTCCTTAATCTCTTCTTTTAGCTTTACTTAAGTCTTAATTAATGAGGGATTTTGAGATATATCTTTGAGCATATAACTTTAAATCAGGGTCAGTATTTATTGCATCTTTTCTTAGTAAGTTTTAATATTTAGAATTTTATCTTGACTATATGTGAATCTACCCTTCATTTTAAAAATATTTATTATATATTTTCTGAAAAAATTATATAAGAAGAACTTCACATATTTTGTGCTTTGAAGTGGGCTTAATATCCTTGAAAATGGCTTTCCAAGAGCTTCTCACAACAGTAATCCATTTTATCTTTTCTTCTTGGAATACTTATCTGAAACCTTTTTTTCCTACTGAAAATAAAACCTAAAAAGTCATACTCAATTAAAATTTAATTTACAGAAAAAGTGAAGTTTGTAAAATTCACCTTGAAGTATATTTCAAGAGTCTGACTTGTTTGAAATTGTTAGCCTTTCTGTATGTTTTACATACCCAAATAGGCCACAATTAATCTTAAGATATATTCTGAAATATGCATAATCCATGAGTCATGCATATATTCAAAATTGAAAATTTTTTATTCTAGAAATGATGACTCACATTTTTGTAAGTAAATCCATGGATAAAAGGCTGTATTTTTAGTCTACACAAAAGTTCGCCTATTGTAACCCCATGGGGTAAATAAGCTTAAATTAATTATATGAGGTGGTAATATGTAAAATACTTCAACACAAAATCATCAATACCAAATAAAATAATTGTGAAAAAATTTGTTTTTCTCAATTTCACATCAAAATAATGAGAATGTGAGAAGTCCCATGTTACATATACACTAAGAATAGTGTTATGCAGATTTGTGGCCCTTAATATTAATGTATTGTCACATGAATCTTTGATATACCCATGGTGGATATCTGTCTTGAAGCCTGAATCACTATTTTTGAAATGAAAATAGCTAAGGGGGACAAAAGACATCAAAGAGAGCCAGGGTACCCAGCTTCTGAGGACTCTAAGGCATTACCAGCTCTAAATCTTTAATTCATGTCTAATAATGTACCAATTATTCTCCTAAAGTCTTTTGGGGATGTGGTTACCAAGTTGCAATCTCATTAACTCATGATAAAATAGCAAATGAGCTACTATTTTGATGTGACAAGGAGGTAATGAGCAACTTTGACTCCTTTAATGATCTCCATTATTAATCATTTTCCTTGTATAAACTAAAAAAAGTAATTAAAACCATTTTTGTACTATTATCCATTAATTTAACTCATGGAAACAAGCTATAACTACACTATTTTCATTTCTATGTGGAAATGAGGTAAAAACTTCAAAAATTAATCAAGAATACAATTCTTCATTAATACTTCTGAATTTTTAATTAAAGATGAGGAATTGAATAATTCATTTCAAAAACCAAAATTAAACATGACTTCATAATCAAAATCTAAAGTTTTTCTTACAGTCCATTTTTGATGATTCCACATGAACCACCAAATCTTCAAACATTCACATAAAATACAACATGTGATGAAATTTTCAATAAGCTTGATAAATATGAGAAATTTATTTTCATTTTTAAATTAAGGAATACTTATGGTTTTTACTCCTGTATTTCTTAACCATAAATGGGTTTCTAGTCATGTAAAATGAGTTAATTAAGTAATTATGATAATCTTATGTGAAAACAAGTGATTTAATCATAAATACAAGTAGGATAATTGGTTTCTCACTTATTATTTGCATTATTGTTCATGAGAGGCCTCTGTGAGCTTTTGTTGACTTAAAAGAGGCCTCCTCTTGCTGTTTTTTCAATCATCATCTTATTATTCTATTTTACCATTAGTATCAACAAGGAAGTATTAGTTAAATATTTTCTTAAGTGTTATAGTTATTTCAGAATCAATCAAAAAGACATTAGATAAAGGAAATATACTGTATTTAATAGTCATTAGCTGCTATATTTGTGTACTAATGACATAAATCCATTTTGATCCTTGAAATCCACAAATAATCCATCAAATCACTCTTCCAATTCTTTTCAAGATATTTTTGGGGTATTAGTAAGTTTCTGTTATAATTATTAATGTTTTCCTCTAATATGTAGCTTTCTTCGAGAATTATTATTATAATCATCCTAGAAAAATATAATTATAAATTAGGATAATGTCATGATATTTTAATAATAAATCTTATTATTAATACTTCTAGAAATTGATTCTAGGAGACAATTACTGCTTACTGTTATGATTGCTAGTACTTTCTAAGAAGTACAAGAAATAATTAAGAGATGATTTATTATATTTGAATAAGAACAGTCAAAGTACTCTTGGTTAATAGTAATATTACCATGAGTTTCATAGACACATCTTCCAGAAAGTGGAAAGAAGTATTAAATTCTATTCTTACCCAGAAAAATATTTTGAATTTCTTGCAGAATATATGGAATTGGGGTATAACTATATGCTATTGTTGAAGTTCTATGTATTTCTCTTTTTTGAAGAGATTTTCTCCTATATCCTGTTTCCAAACCTAAATATTAAAATTAAGTGAAAGGAACTGGGGATCTCTCAATTTAGAAATCTGCATGTGTCCCAAAAGAAGTAAATTCTCTATTTAGAATAGAAATTGTGATTAATAATCTCCTACTTATTCATTTAAGAAAAATCCCTTTCTTTCTCATTATATATATGTAGAAGATTCTTTCTAAAAGTTATTTCAAATATTAAATAGATATTATTTGTATATTCCCTAAATTATTTATTCTCATATATACCTTTTCAGGATATGAGAATATATTTTCTATTTTTCAATAAATTTCTTTTCCCCTGGAATGATCTGGTCAAAAATTGATAAAGGCTAAATATCATAGAGATCTTTTTATATATTTTATCAATGATATAGATATAAAGATACAAGAATTCTCAAATTATACTTTTTTTGGATTTGTAAAATTATCTTAAGGAAAATTTCTTTAAATTATTATTATAAAAACCATTTGATATAATCATTAATTGTTATATTTTTGGGAAAAATTTGAAATATTGGGGGCTTAAACTTATTTATTTCTCTTCAAGCCCTGATTTCTCACAATTTTCCTGTTTGAAAATTTGGATTTATGTTTTGCTATTCTTAAGGATTATTTTGGTCAAATATAACAATAGAATATTTTGATAATTATTTTTATATCAATTATTCATAAGAAAGAAAAATAGAAAAATGATAATTGCCATTATGAAAAATGTCCAAATAAAGGGGTGTATAAATTGATTATTTGAACCATTTAAAAGATAAAGAGGAGAAATGAAGCAAAAAATATTTTGATAGGCCCTTTTCCTCACCATTTAAAATATATTCTACATTTTTATTCTTTAATCAATCCAATCATTAGCTATGTTTGCAAATTGATATCCAATTAGAAAAATGTTTTACAAAATCTGTACCTTATTTTGTGCAATATCAATTATGAAAATTTAATTTCAAACTCCCTTATAGTTCCGTTTCTCTTAATAAATATGAATTATCTTATCTTTTAATTCTATCTTCATGCAGGTTCTCTCATTTATCTGCCTTTTTTTTATTATTTTTCATTGAATATTTTATTCATATTTTTGAATTAGCCTGTATTGAATAAGAATTATCGAAGGAGAATCTGGCCAGGAGAATCATCTGATGGTTTTAATTATTCCAAAATGCATATTTCTCTTTCTTTTCATTTTCATTTTGAGTATACAAAAAATAAAAGAAATCACTTCAAAATTATCTTACAAAGTGTAACAAGTGAATAAATTTCCCATTTCTTTCTGAAAAATGTTTCACCAATATTTCCAGAATATAAAATCAAATCTTCCAAATTCGACTCTTAATGTCTACAAAACTACTAAGAGCTTTGATTAAGCTTTGAATACAAATTCCATGATTACTGTGACAACTAATCCAAGGGAGTAATTTCACAATAAATGATACATATAATATGAAGCTTTGGATAATACATGTAGGAAATTATCAATTAATCCTTTAATTTTTCAATCATATTTTCATAAATAATATTTGATACCAATTCTCACTTTTCAGGTTGAAAAAATCTGATGAAGTATTTACTAATATGAAAGGAATGGCATTGTATCTCACAAGACTGAAGAATCATACAGCTTAATAGGAGAAATGCATTCAAGAAATATTGGAAATTCAAATTGAAAAACTTACAATTTATCAAAACTTGTATTTCCCAATTATAATGTAGGCTTCTAAAAGATATAAGCACAAATAAGCTCTAATAATATCAACTATGGTTTTCTGTAGTTTTGAGATAATCACTTTCATAGGAAAAAATATTATTAATCAAAATTAATATCAAAACAATTGGAAAAAAATTATGATTTGATAGATAGTAGAACTCAAATGAAAACTAAATAAATAAAACTTTCCTTTAATTCAAATTTATTATTAGTTCATATTGATGTAAGTCTATAAATATATTGTCTGTGAAGAAGAGAAAACCTCCAAGGATGAACATCCATGATTAGAAATTTAAGATTAATTATGTTCTTAATAAATTTTATTTTGATAGTTAAAAATATCTTTTTCTATATTTTGAGTACATGTTATAACCAAAAACTGGTCAGGGATATTTTTCAATGATATTCCTATAACAATGTTCATTACTCAAACCCTTTTATAGGATATTTGTGCGATATTTACAATGAAATAGTGTTAATAAAATGAAAGAAATCATAAGATATTACAGAAACTGGCCTTAACACTAATGGTGAAATGGAATATACCAAATTATTTCAAGGTTGGATACATTTTGGACTCATTTTTTGTAAGGTTTGACTATGAAACAATAAGTAAAAATTACCAATATCTTACTTATTGTACTCTGAATGCCCTTATAAATAAAATAAATAAGATAAAAAATCATTATAATAATAAAGAATTATTATAATTAAAGTGTAAAAATAATTATATTATTCAATAAATAAAATAATATAGTTTATATTATAAGTAAATAATATAATAAATAAATATATTAATATATAATAATTAATATATTTAAAAGAACTTTATTATTTTTACCAACAAATAATGAATTCATAGAAAATTAGTTTCTATTAATAAAAAACAATTAATAACAATATTATTACTAATATCAAAGCTATAAATTAATATAAATACTATTTATATGAATTAAAGAATTATTAAAGTAATAATAAGGAGAAAATTATCATAATAAGAGAGAGTAACCTACTTTTAAAGCTTAGTATAATAATTTTGAATAATTTTATGCCAAAAAATATAAACACAGCTTGTTCAAATTGAATTTACAATAAAAAATAGGAGAAATTACAAATTTTCTTGATTTTACATGGATTTGAGGTTTTTAAGAGAAATATAACAAAACAGGGGAACAATTGGAGTAATCATGTCAAAGATGATGATTATAATGAAGATTATCTTTTGGCCTTAATAATATAATGGATTCATATATAAAGAATAAAGATTTTACCTTTTAATTTAATTGTTTTAATGTTTTGATGTGTCTGAGGGGAAAATAGATTAAAAAGAGCTGTATTGATAGTAAATACCTCCCTTCTAGAGTCCCGTAGGCTTCTAGTAGACGTTTACTGATGGTTTCTACTAGAAATGATCAGTATTTTAAGGTTTAGTGATGATTACATCATGATCAAACCATTTTATCTCATTATTACACCATTATTTAGAGTTATCACTATAACTCTAAGTTTGATGACATAATAGGCTTGGAAGAACCCTAAAATTTGTGGATTTTATTATTATTGATTATAATCTAATAGTATTCACCAGCTTTATCACTTATATGACTGTTAAACTTAAAATAAGATTACAGTGAGTGATCATAAATGATCAATTTTAAGCTTAAGCTTTGATCATTAATGACTTTGAGGTTATACATGCTAAAGCTATTCTGAGAGTGGATTATGATGGCTTGGCATTCCCTCATTAAACTTCCAAGATCATTTCATTACATCATTATAACTCTATTTTTGATGATTTTTCTTGTAACTCATCTTTTCTGTTGAAATAAAATTTTTTGAACTTCAAACCATGATTTCAAGGGGTTATACCTTGAATATTATGATAAAAATTATGTCATTCTTCACATATGAGCTAGTAGAATCTTACTGTTTACTTTTTTTTAAGTTTGGACCATTTTAATAACAAAGTGGTCAACAGCTCCATTGATTTTATTCAATAATCCATTACAAGTTTCAACCTTGTTTATAACTTGTAAAATAAATTTCATATCTGTGTTCCTACAGTAGTTACGTGGTGACTTTTTTTTTGGCTTATCTCTCTATCTTGTATATTTCAAGAGATATTAGCTAAAAACCATGAATATATGCATTGACCAAAAAAGTGCATAAATTCAGCTTAATTCTTTAAGTATTGACTTTAAAGAATAGCTTTATAATTTTTTTATATGTATAATTTTATGGAGAATCCAATGGTACAATTTATTTCACATTTTTTTCATTGGTTTCTGAGTTAAATGAGGTTTTGTACCTTTTTTAAGGTATTATTACTTATACTTCAGTAATTATTGACCTTTCAGATATTTCATAAAAATGACATATGTGTATTTTACCATGAGAAATTTAATTGTGTAATTTATTTCACACGTTTATTAATTAGATTCTGATTTAATTCAGATTTTGTACTTATTTATGGTATTTTACGAATTCTTGAGATAATTATTATAAGTATAATTATTACAGAAATTTTGTTGTGACCTTTTTGGATATGTAGTCATATCTCAAAGGCTCAAATTTTTATTCTAAATTTAACTACTGTTGAGACCCATTTTGGACCCATGTTTCATTCAGAATGGTATTCCTTCTGATACCCATTTTGAATACATGTTCTATTAATAATGGTATCTCTGTCAATACCCATGTTGTACCTGCTGCCCCTCCCCAAAGTGTCTGAACGTTTAATCATGGTTTTCTGAGTCAAGACTCCTTCTTTTCCCTCATAAATAATATCTCCATTTTCTTTTTGTTTTAATTCATTCAATTTTACTTGAATTTCACTCTTACTTTGGTTATTCAATTGAACTTTTTAAGCAAACATCTTTGAAATTTCCTATCTCATATATAAATTAAAGTTAGTTTTTTTGACACATATTTATATCTCAATAAAATAAAATTTAATCCCCCAATTTCTAAAATACACCCAAAAACTCATTTTAACACTAAATTCTATTTGACCCAATTGAAAATTAATTCATTTGAAGATCTCAATACTGTGAATATGAAAAAATTAGCTTAAGGTTATTTCTGGTTGAGATACATAAATTTCCTCAGAGGTGAGCCGCAGTAATTTTGATGCAGAATCTTATTATATTATTCTTTTTATATTTTTCTTTGAATTAAAAAAGTGTGAGCCTTCTTTAATATGGATTTGTTTCAAAAATGCTAATAAGCTTGAATTAGTCTGAGTAAAATTGCAGTTTTAACATATTCTTAATTATTATTTACTTTTTTGTATTCTTATTAATTTTTTATAATTTTAAATTATATTAATTTTTGTTTATTAATCAGCTTCATTTTGTGTTTTTGGTCTTTTAGGCCACAATTATACCTCTAAGGCTTAAACTAATACTAAATTTTCTTCATGGTAGATTTAAATAGCCTTTTACCTTTCAAAAGGGCTATCAACTTATTAAATGAGCTCCAATTCATCATATTCTTCCCTTCTTGATATCTCTGACCATTTTCAGTAATATTTGAAAAAATTCAGGCCTTCCTTCTCTCAATGGCTCATCATTTTTCCTCTTTTTATGGTTTATTTTTTTTTTTGATTTCTGTGTCAAACAGGTATTTTCATCTGCAATCTGTCCTCAAATTAAAGCAGCTATTCAATTTTGGAATTTCCTTATAACAAGCTGTTTTGTGAAGCTCATATATGTCTGTGGAACCATTTTGTGTGTTTGTGTTTCATTAAACAATTAGTATTCCTAAGTATTCAAAAAAAAAGCTAACAGAATCTTCATTTGTTGGTTGTGGGATTGGGTTACTCATTCCCCCCTTGTTGAGCTTGGACATAATCTCTTTTTACTTATTTATGTAAACCTACTAAATCTTGTCAATCAACACTAAAATAGATGGTATTACCTCTTTTTTAACTAGGTAAGGAAGATTTAAGGGAGATTTTTGAATCATAAAATAATTTTTCTGTATTATTCTTATTTGAACCCAAGATTTCTGTGAAATTTCAAACCACATAAATTTGCCAAATGTATTTTCTACTTAAATTTGATATCAACAAGTAGGATGTTCGTATTTGAATTCATAAGAGGAATTTACTTACCTCAAAGGAAATCAGTTCTCTTGGGAAAAAATTATATAATACTATCAAATCATCAGATTACAATATCCATAAATTTGAGAAATTAGTCTCTCTAGATACTGAAATAGGGGTACATATTTTCAAACATGTTTCTTGGTAAATAATGGCTTTTCAAGACTGAGGTTTTTTGAATCTGTATAAAATTTGAGTTAAATTTTCACAAAAAAGATCCTTCCATCCAATTTTCCCCAGAAGAGTGAAGATATGGGGCAAGTTTATTCCCAAGGTAGTAGCTAAGCAATACACATGAGCTAACTCAGTTACTCTATAAGAGAAAGTGATGTTCCCTAAGCTATAAATATTGACATTTGAAAAAATACAAAGCTTAGAAGAAATATACCAGCAGTAAGCTGTATACATAGTAATTCATATACTTGAGTTTTTTACAATGGATTTTTTGTCATTTAGTATGAGTAAGGGTGACTAAGTCAAAGGGCTTCTATTGGTAAGAGATCTTTTTGGGAAATATCTATAAATATTATTATGAATTAATCTGGCAATAATTTTTTAATGGAGTTATCCTCTTTAGATCTCTCCACAATGGAAAATTTTGAGGCAAAAGCATGTGAGTTCATACAAAAAATAAGAGACATTAATGAAAAATTAATCAAGATAAAATCCCTGAGTCAACATTAATGAAAGTACAGTAAAGCTAATAAAAAGAAACTTAAATTAAAATTGGGATATTATTTCTGGAAAGATCTATCAAACAAGTTGGAAAAATGATTTTGTTTAGAAAATTAACCCTCAGTCAAACACATTTTCAGCCATGTATATGTAAGTAATTCTCCTAAAATTTGAACCTTTAGTAAACCAAATAATTAGCTAACACAAAATTGATGTACCTCCATAAAGTTCCATTGGTCCAGACTTAATAAACTAATACTAGTATTTTAATTAGTAAGCTTGAGCATATACTTTTTATGTTATTTTGTGGTTTGGGAATGGACTGTTTGAAATTACCCAGTGAAAACTCACTGGAATAACCAATAAACATAAATTTTCATAGATATCGTCTTTCAAGAGTAAATGATACTCAAGGATGAACTAGTTTCCCAATTAAGCTACACTCACTTTTCAATTTCACCTCCAGAGCATACTGAAGTCCCCTGCCTTAAGTCTACCAATTTACTCACCCTAAATTGTTTTTACCCACCCCAGAGCCAGATTATCAGTCATTTTTCCCGACATAGGCGAACTTGTCATTTTATTGCAAGTGGAAAAAAAGTTTCTTTGTGACAAGATGAAATTAGACATTGCCCTGGCTGGTTGGCTGGGGCCTCATGTTAGCATGACTCAAAAGCAAAAAGGTACTAACTTCGAATGTTCATCAGCAGTAGCGAGCAATTTCTCCATGGCAAGGTTCAGGATGAGTGCATAGAGATCGAGATGGATCAATCCAAAAAGAGATTGCCTGACAGCTCTAGGGAGGAGTGTAAGCCCAAGGCCATCGTCTCAACCATGCTGGCAAGCCAGGTAACGGAAGAGGGCATTGCAAAGATAAGAGTAATTAGAGATTGGTTCGATGAACCAATACCAGTAATTACACTGATAAGAACAGATACTACACTTGATCTAAGCCAAAAGGCCAGAATGGATGGTAGCGTAATCAGTTCAGAATACATATAGCCACTGACGCGTGTCGTATGATCGAGTCGCTGACGTCACTGGTCTGTGCTGACAGTGGTGATCTCTAATCAATTGCATCAAGTCGGAGCTTATGAAGTTCTTCTTGCAGCTTATGCGCAATCTAACCGTCTGATTAGTTCAAGTAGTTGAAATCAAAGAAAGCAATCTTTCGTTTTGATTGTCAAAAATCTCTCAAGAACTTATAAATACAATATGTTAAATGGAATAGCAGCTGCCAAAAGAAGACCCGCTTAACCAACTAATCAATTAGTTGCTTACGATTATATATTGGTAGTTGGCAATTTTCAGCTTACTGCAATGAAAAAAAGTTGAGAAACTGACATTCAATAGTTTTTGAAAAGCCAACAATCAAACATTTCCAAGAAGTCGTAGTTTCAAATTAATTATCATGCAAAACTAGAACATGTTGATAAAATTGCATGAAAGTTGACGCAAGCTCACGGTTTACATTTGGTGCTCGTATTAAATTTCAAAAAGAAAATGTGAAGGATAATAGGATCTAGAAAAAGTACGATTTCTTGTCAATATTGTCAAAAGTCTCTCCGCCAGACAGGCTTAAGACAAGAGAAAAGCAGTCACAATTCTAGACTGAAAGGAGTCTTTATTTTTATTTGATTCCTCATTCATTCTTCGTGCCTCCGCATGAATCAATTAATACTTGACACTTGAAAAGAACATTGGGTAGTGATTTTTAAGAATCGAGTCCAAGTACCCTGGAGCCTAAGCGGTTTCTCAAAGATAGAGAAAACCCTGAAAAGCTTGAATGACCGAGTCGTATTACAAAACTCATTCGTCCATTAAAAAGAATCAAAAAATCTTCTTATCTGAGTTCAAAAACTGTACATATTCTATGAGAAAACACCTCAAGCTTGATGGTGAAAATAAAATTTCAAGCTTGAGGCAATTTAACTGGGATTAGTTGTAGATTGAGTTTATCAAGTTTACAGTACAGTTGCTCTGCATGGTGCAAGGATATTTTTCATTTTCCTTTGCCGTTTTTACGGATAAATTGTACGTTTTGTTTTATCTAAGCTGCCTGGTTTCAGGCACATAATTCAGCGCTCGAATTTTCGTAGCCTTCCCATCGAGTTAGGTCATCCGCAATATCAATGAGCCTTGTGCCATAGAATTGGTGTGCCGTAGGCTTAATATAGTTCCAACCAATGATGGTATTAGTTGAGTCAGATGATAATAAAGGTGAGGGTGAATTACTTAAATCGCAGACTTTCTCAACTGATTGACGTTCAAATGTAGTTCCCCAAATTGTCCATTCTCGTTTGACGAGATTATAAGAGCCAAGGGGTGACCCGCAACGCTTACAACGCAGCTTCAACTTGCGACCTTTTATAGATTCGAATACATCCAATACATTTGATAGATGATCAACTTGAAGTTCAGATAGTCCAAATAATGATTTCGCCGCTTTGTTTTCCCAATGAAGTGCATGATTTTTCCAATGCGTCGTCCAAACAAATGGAGCACCATTCAAGCGCTGACAATTAGTACAATGACAATATGCTGATAGAGTTAGATTCGAGGGCTTCATCAAGTTTCCATCGGCTGTGTTAGAATGAGAATCGGCTGGTTGATTGATTTCAGTGGTCGTTTTCATTTCAAGTTGAACTTTAAATTTTGTATATTGACAGAAACAAGAACCATTCAAAAAACTCTCCAATTTAAAACTGTGATGGTTGTTCATGTTAAAAAGATTTTAAGTATGATCGTTGAGAAATTGATTCGTGGTCTTCAAATTCGTGGCTCTTGATTTTCAGCGTGCTGAGATGCGTATTTGACCTGACGTCATTGCTCAATTAGGAATAGTCGTTTGTTTTGAGAGGACTAAAAATACGTAAGAATTCACTTTTTTGATAAAATGAAGAGATAGATGGAAAAATCTTTTAAAATTTCCTTAGAAGGGTGAGAGGTCACTAGCAGTTTTGAAGCCTCGAAAGAATATTACTACTCATAGCTTGATTCCTTGGACAAATCTTAGTTTTTGAAATTGATTTCCACATTGACACAGTAAATTCTTTCTCAGTGATTCAATTATGAATCAGTCAAGTATGTTGGTTTTTTTATAGCTTTTCCCTTTGTTTTTGGAATTAAAAGGTCACTGAAGGAAAAAAAATGCTTGTGGAAATCTATTCATCAATGTCTTTTTAGACATCATTCAAAAATACTACTTGATTATGGATGACCTATCTTTAAGCATCATCCTTTCCCATATTTTTGTACCATAAGGCTCTTTTAAGATTCTATAGTCAATAAATCATATGAAAATGGATTTTTAATACCATTTTCTTTCCATGAAAAAAACTTTCAGTCTTAACTCCATTTGATATGTGAAGTATTTTTAAGTAAGTTTTTTTTACAGAAAAATCTGGCTTTATCATTAGGATCATTTGAATGAAAGTAATTTTTGCTTCATATATCATTTTCATTAGTTCCTAATATATAAAATGAGATCATGAGAATTCCTTAAGTATTATAGAAGGGCTTGATTAGCTTTTGACATAAATAATCTGATAAAAGAAGAATTCAATGAATCTAGATGCTTCACCATACTCCTTAGAATTTTATGATGAAGTGCTCTCATTAAAATTGAATCATGAGAATTAACCCTTTTAAACCAACTGATTCCTCTTAATTTCAAATATCATTGTTTATAAGTGCTTTCCATTTGGTGTTGTGACATTTTGAAAAAGCTCTTCCAATGGCTCTGTTAAGGCTCTGTACTTGCACTTGGAGAGTCTCATTAGTTTCTCTTAAGCTTTAGGAATTGTATAGCTGTATAAAAGAGTGTGGTTATACAGGGTCCTCGCAATCCTGAAATCCCTTGCCTTCATTATTAATAAAAGCAATAACAACAATTTATGTAGCTACAGGGGTTTTTCCCAGCTTCTTAATTGATATTCAAATGTTTGCTGGTTTGATGAGATCATTTTCTACTTTTTGGCTAGTCATTGTAAAATATGTTTGGTGAACCCAGATTTTTATATGAATATATGACTTCCATTTCTTAAAGTTTAACTGGAAGGTTTTCTTAAGGGAAATAATGAATAGAAATAATTCAGTTAATATCTTTCATTTAAAAAGGGAAACTGTCAGAGGGCTTTATTGAAAGTCCTAGCTTTTATAGATAGTTATATCTTGATTTTCATATTCAAATTGATCAATTTGAAGGTAATATAATCAAAAATGTTTATTCCCAATACTAAAAAAACAAATCCTATGAGCTCATAGAAGGCATATTAATCAATGTATCTATTTAGATCATTACCAAAAGCTTACTAAGGGATATAAAACTGTATATATTACCTTCCCACAACAAATAAAGATAAAATCAGCTCTGGTTGATTCTGAAATTCAGAAAACTCACTAAAATATAAATTCAAAACAGAAATGTAAAATATTATTTTTTGGTGTAGATTTAGGACAACAGCAATGTCAAAGGAACTATGAAGAACTATAATCATGTTGAGGTATATTACAAAAGCTTCCCCAAGCTCTAAGAACAATGACAGGATGATTCTATGCTATATTAATACAGAAGATATAAGGTGGAGCT
Organism: Austropuccinia psidii; assembly: GCA_023105745.1. Lineage (NCBI taxonomy): Eukaryota > Fungi > Basidiomycota > Pucciniomycetes > Pucciniales > Sphaerophragmiaceae > Austropuccinia > Austropuccinia psidii. Next base: position 17,317,033 of record JALGQZ010000011.1, read on the forward strand.
AAAAAAATCTTACAAGGGCTTTACTATAATTATATATTGTTTATGGATCTACTTGGAGCCCTAGTTGCAATGATTATCAATCAGATCGCTATAATAATCACTAAAATAGCTAATATCAAAATTATATCTGGTTAATTTCAATAGTAATAATTTTTGTGACAGCTGTCAAAAATTCCAATAAAAAACAAGATGATTTCTTGTTTTTATGAGGAAAAGACATTTCTTTATGTTATTCCAAGATAGTGTGAGGTTATTCAGCTCTGCACACAAGCACCAAGTGAGAGTTCTCACCCCTACAGCTCACTTGTTGCTTCATAGTCTCAAAGGTGTCTTCCTTCAGGAAAAATGTGGTTTTAGAACTACAAGTTGACATTTTCACCCCATAAAGGGTGAATATTTTCTTCTTCAGACTCTCTGGATGTGTTCTGGTGATTATGAAATATCAAAAGCTATACAGGACATGTCTGTGGGTGTCACAATGTAAAATGTGATCTAGAACTTTCCAGTATTAACCAGTCTTTTAACTGGTTTAATAGCCTTCTTTTGGAAAGAGTTATCTTTGTTGATATCTTGCAGACAGAATTCTGACAATATACCAGTTACCAAGGTCATGGGTTTGATTCTAGTTGGATACAAGGGGAGGTCTCAATCAAACAGCCAACAATTTATGGGTTCTCTGCTCCATTGGCATACAAGGGTTCCTTGTAGGCTCCTTTTGTAACTAATGTAGCTCCATGAGGATGACATGGATAATATCATCAGCTACATGCACTTTGGGATGCAGCTCCTTGCACCCAGGGGTACTGTCACATGGTGGAATGCTAGCTACAAATTTCCAGTATTACTTGGTCTTTCAACTGGTTTAATAACCTTTTTTGGAAAGATTTCCCTTTGTTGAGGACTGGCAGACATAATTGTGACAGTGGGAAGCCTATGACTAATTGAGGGATAAAAAGCTTTTGGGGTGGGTTTACACCTCATAATTCAACTCTATTGCCAAATATACCACATGATAGACAAATACAGATTTATGTGGGATCATGAACTTGGATCCCTGAGATCTTTGTTATTTTTTAAAATGAAAAGCTGAAAATTTGCTCAGAGTGTAGCCCTTACTGAGTGCTACAAGATGGCTACAATCCCAATCCACTTTGGATGAACTATATCAAAGCTATACATGCTAAAATTATCTTTTAGTTTTTGTAAAATTATAATATTCTTCTTTGAAGATAAACACCTTTACATATTTGTATCTGTAAGCTATACAGGGATGGGTGTGGTATCAAGGTATATCCCACCTGGAGCCCTTCCTGAAAAAAGGAATTGCTTGGTGGATCTATCATTTAAACTGTAGATGTTAGATGAGAGGTGAAAAGAATATATTTACTTTTTATAATGTTTTTAGTGGGAGTAGTCTGGTAACTTGTGTTCTATTAATTCTACACCCTTAAGAATAGTACCATTGGATAACCCTCTTTTGGTACTTAAATACAAGACTCCACATGATGGGGCTGCTATCTAAGCTAAGATGTTGAGATGAGAGGTAAAAATCAAATTTCATGCTCAGTAAGAGCTTGCAGCCTTAATAGATTTGTTAATTCTTATTCTTTGGCTATAGGAATAGTATTTTCTAGAAGGAGAATAATCCTTTCTCAGATGGTCACATTTGAAGGCTTGACTTTTACACTCCTACTTTTGATATTTTCTACCACATTTATCCTTTGTTTTAGTTTAATTAAGGAAAATTTGTATGCTTCACTATTTTAATTGGATCCCAAACTTTATATCATGTTCATTGTAATTATTTTGATATATATTTTAGTCACAGGATTACAGACAAGCTACATATTAATTGATTTTTAGCTAAGCTGAAAAAAAAACCTTTAAATGATGAATCAATGAAGCTTAGTAAATCAATTCCAGTTTTTTTATTAAAATATAATATCAAATATTATGCACATAAGAACTATAATTCATTTATTCTTATTATTTGATTAATATTTCCCTTGACTTATTTTACTTTATTCATCAATGTTCAATTATCTCTATAAACGTTGGAAATACTTTTTAATTAAATCCTCAATTTAAAAGTGAAATTAAATATCTAACAAACTATTCCGGTTCTTATTCTTTACTAAACGTTTGAGTATATATAGGATATGTAGAGTTTAGAGTTTAATTTCATCAAAAGGGTAAATCTTCAACAGATAATTTTTTATTAAATTTATTGAATTCTAAATTTTCTGAAAACTTGATTTTAAGGGGTTTCTGAAACACTAGAATGAAATACACCTCACACCACCTGTGGACTCAAAATCTTAGATATTATTCCTGAGGAATTAGCCTCAAAAAATTAGCATGAGAAAAGAATTAGAACCCAAAATCAGGTGTTTCATTTAAAATGAAGTTTGGAATTAGGTTAGGATTAAATTTGGAAATTTAATTTTCTAGTTTCAGAAAAAATCTATAAAATACATGAAATTCATGCATACTAAATCATAATTTTGAAAACCCAATGGCGCCCACATTAGTAAAATGAAAAAGAACTTTTGAGAATAAAACAAAATTCAGATCCTATAAATTTCCCAAGTAAGAGAAGCTTTATCTCAATATTTTATTCAGCTTGGGAAATAATATTACAAATTAGCAAATAATCTCAGCTTAAAAATAGAAGATATTTTGACGCAATTCTTTTTTATTAATATTGAAATATTATGTGGCCTTCAGAGATATTGAACCACAAAACAATGTTTTTGAGGTGTATTTTTGTTTTTATTAAACCCAAAAAAACTTTTAATATTCCAATTTCCATTCTTTATAGATGATGTTTGATAGCTCAAAAATATTAAAAGTTTAATTAAAAGGTTTTTATGACACCTTACAAGAATAACCTGTATGAAAGCTATAAAATAAATCATAATTGATAATTTATTTAAATAGCACTCTTGCTTAATAAATCTGATATTTGAGATTTTGTAGTTGAGATTGTTTTCAAAAAGTATTTCAATTTTTTATAATGTGAAATTTTATTTTATTTTTCTGTACCATAATGATATTTGGAGAAATATTATTATCTATGGTATTACTGATTTAATTCAATAATATTATAATAGGTTCCTTCCAAAATTCAAATATTTAAAAGCTGTTTTATATATTAATTTTTAGATTCTCAAGTAAATTTCATATACTATTAAAGTAAGCCAACTTTTTTAATTAAAGTTTCAATGTGTAGAGGGGATGAAATATTTGATAATCCTGAGATTTTCTTTCTCAGAAAGTATGTTTATGTGTCAACTTCAAAGAGAAAATCCCAATCCAGTAAGTTATAGAATTATCTCTATAAATATTTAGCATAATACTGCATGTGCATTTTATTCCAATAAAAAAATATTACAGAAAATTATCAAAAGAGCCATCAATATTTTGTGTTTTTGGACCAACCACAATTATTAATCTGTATGAAATCCACAAATTGAATTTTTACAATTTTGAGAAATATTTAAAGAAATTAGTTCCATTCATCAAGTAAAAGTTGAAAAACTAATAAATTTGTCAGGACTCACATTCTATTGAAAGGAATTTTTCTAAACCCACCATACTGATGAGAAGGTATCTATTTCAATTTCAAAAAAATTGGAGATATATAATTCATAATTTTAAATTTTTAGTTCTGTGTCCAAATCTGTGTGGCTATTTATATTGCATTAACTTTTGATAGGAAAATATTTGATCTGGTAGGTATTTACAAAATGAAAACTTCATTCAATTTACTCAATGAGGCTTTCTTAGAAGAAAAATATAAGATCTCATATAAAGGGGTATTTCAACTGAGAAAAAAGATCTCTTTTTCCATAATCATATTGGTATCCTGAATTATTGAAAAACCTCTTTTATTTCTTCAATATTTGGAAAATTCATTTTATGTTCTTTAAGAGTTCTTTTCCTCTTAGGCTTAGTGATATTTATTAGGAACTCTGATAAATAAATGAAAGATTGGTTTTGAGTAACCTAAAATTGAAGAAGAATCTATATGTTAAATATTCATTAAAGAAGACATTTTTGAATATCTATTGTGATATAAAGTACAGGATTATTGATAATATCTTTCAGAAGTAATTCCAGGTCTTTTCCGGGAAAAATCAGTTTTCAAAAGGATCTTTAGTATATCTTCATTTGAAAAAGAAAATTAAACAGAACAAAATAACATATTTTCCAAAATAAATGAATCCATATAGAAAAATTAGAGAATGATTAGTTTTTTTTGAAATAATTCAATTCTAAATTCCTACATTATTGTTTCTAAATTCTCCATAAATTATTCAGTATTTTCCAGGTTACTTTATTAATGGAAAATTATTCACTGTAAATAGATTCATAAAATTGTAAACTATGATCACATTTGCAATTTTATTTGTTCAAACACATCAGGAATGTATTCTTCAAATAAAATAACCCTCATTTTTTTATTTTTGGGATGATGATATAGGCTTCAAAATACAAATTTATGAGCTAGGGGAGTGTTCTTTGTGAGACTTTATTACAGACTTTCTGCTTCAGGGGGTAAATTTAACTTCGGGGATTATTTTTTTGAAATATTTATGAACATATAAAATTAAAATGGTAACTATAGAATCTCAAGTAATGAAAATTTTTGAGTACTTTTTCAGAAAATTTCTACAAAGTCCTTAAGATGAACAAGAACCAACTCTGTTGTATTTCAAGAAAGTAAAAATTCTATATCTCAAATTTGACTGAATTATGTAAATTTGGAAATTAATTTACTTAAGAAAGCTCTTTAAACAAATATATATAGGGTAACGGTAAAGTAATGGAAGGTTTTATTAAATACACCTCAGCCCTGAAATGCTTCCCCAATTTGTGGCCAAAACATGTAAGTTACACAATTTTTTGAAAAAATTCTCAGGATTATTTATGAGGAATTTTTCAATTTTATTTGCCATATTTTTTCCAACATGCAATATCAAGATCCCCAAATTTTTTCAATTATTTTTTTTCTAAATTTCTCCAAATTGGCCAATTGTTTTAAAGAATTCATCAAAGCCCTCCCCACTTATGAATTTACATAGTTTTTCTTTTAAAATGAAGGGAAGAATCTTGAGAATCAAAACCCATAATCCCATACTTAGGGGAATTTATTTGGGTGGAACAAGTGATGGCCCAAAAACTTACATTTTTTTACAATATTTATTTTCATGTTGGTAATCTGACTATTTTTGAGTACAAAAGGGCCATATTTTTCTTAAGAAAAGTGACTGAGGTGGAAATTAACAAATAAATATGACTGAGGAGGTGGATATTTGGCATATAATCCATATGAAATAGTGGGTTTGTTCTCAGAGGGGGGAGGAAGATTGGATAAATATAAAATCCTGTGTTTCTTAAGTTTATCTGCCCACCCCAGTTAGGGAAAAAAATATTTTTGGGGGTTTTTGGGAAGTTTTTTATCAATACAGTTTTATTTTTTAATTCTTATTGAAAATGGATCCAGGGCACCCCTTACATGTTTTTACCAATTTATGGCAAAAACACATAAGGGCTTGCATGGGTTTGCCAAAGCCCTATATATAATATCACCCTTTATTTCTGATCATTTATAGAATTTTTTGATTTTTCAATTTCTTAAATGATAATTCTGTATTTTATTTTTGGTAATAACATTTAAAAATTGAATGCATATGTTGTATATCTTGAGGAAATTTCATTTGGCTAAGTAAACAGTTTTTTTCTGTGACTAATAAAATCTAAAAAGCCTTTTAAATTATTCAAAATTAATCATAAATTCATGAAAATTTTGGAACTTCAAATTTTTTTCTCTTTTTTTACAATTTTAGCTCTAAAAAGTGCCCTTTAGGGGACTGGATGCTTCCCAGGAATATGCATTTTACTGGTCCTAGACAGCAGTTGCCATGGCAAAATTTATATCAATTGTCAGTTATTGACCCAAATTTTTCCATGGTGAGCTAAGGAACTGTATTTCATGACCATATGAACCCCATTTGGACACCCTGGCACTCTATTTGCAAGAGGATGATTAAATAAATGTCAAAATCATGAAGAACTTCCAATTTTACAGAATATTTGTATGAATTACATTTATTCAACCAAATTGAAGAAGATCTAGCTTCTCTTTAGCCTTTTCCATTCAGGATCTGCACATGATTCTGATATCTCTTACTACAAGATATTTCTAAAATTGACACTATCCTTGTACAATCAGTATAGAATATAATACCAAATTTCCTGAAAGCTTAGAAATTCTCACACTTACTCAATTATTATTTATTGATGGATATTATACAGTTTCATTTTGTATTAATAATTTTTCTAACCAAAATTCATCCTTTTGGTAGATGCAAATGCAAATGTAAGGTGTATTATGAAACTTTGATTAAAAATCAAGTACTTTTCCTGTCCTCAAAATTCTTACAAGGTAAAGATATAATTAAAAATAGTATGAAATAGTATTTTTAAGAGAAAATACACCAATTTTATTGTTTTTTAGCTTTCTAAGTATAAAACAATAATGTTATAAAGTTTTATTGTTTTACCAACAACAAAGATGTATCCAAAAATACTCTACAAGAGATATTTAAGGCTACAAAAGAAATTTCTTCAAGAGCAATTTCAATTGGAATTAATTGAGAAAATAACTGCAAGAAATTAATTGAAGAACAAAGTCTTTAAAAAAGTATTTAAAGATAAAATATGCCCAAAAGTGACCAGAGTGAATTTGGAAACAAAGTGACAAAGTTAACAGTGATGAAAGATGCTTGACTTCACTTATGGGGTGGTTCAAGGGGTAAAAATGATTATGAGAGTTACAAACAATGATTATAATGGCTTTTTCACGTTGTTAAAAGGTTTAAAATTATTTAAAAAGGGTGGTTGGAATATTTTATTGATTGGTTTAACAGTGTTTAAACTAATTATGAAAGGAAAGATTCTATCATGAAGAGAAAAGTGGGGAAAAGAAGAAATTATTGTATAGCAATCAATTTTCTTACTCCCAAAGTAAAGTTTACTCTTTTCAGTCGTGTAAGACACTCTGACAACAGAAAAGCCAATCATGGCATCATTGAACCCTGGTTTAGATCAAAAAAGGGCTGATTTTAACCATTTTAGACCCTTAAATCAGCCATTACTATAGTAATACCTGGTCTAAAGCATTAAAAACACTTCATAATGTGTGTAATAGATTTAGAAACCAGTTAAACTGTTTTTACTAAGATTGTTTTAGCTTAAGGGTAGTTTTACCCTTGTGGCAACAGTTTAAACTGCCCTGGTTGGTATTAAAACCATCATCAATTGAGTCATAGACCTTGTGACTCAATTCCAGGCCAAAAGTGATGAACTTTTGCATGCATTTTGACATTCCAGGCCTGTCAGAAAGGAGTTTGGGGGTCTGGCTCCCCCTTGGAGCTAGAGTACCTTTCCCCCCCAGAATTAATCTTTCCAATTTATTTTTTCTTCAATTCCTCATCATGTAATACACTTGAAATTTACACATACAATTAAATTGAGTTTTACAGTACAAAACTGTGATATTTATACCGCATATGTAAATTACAGTTCACTTATGTAATAAATGCGCACATTTTGACATTTCAATTGAAAATACTTCAATTCCTTATAACTTCTAAACTACACACAACACCTCAATTTTAATACAAAAATTGATGGTTAACACCACATGTGGTGTGAATTAAATTAATGTTTTGAGGATTTTAAACTTTTTTACAGAAAATACTAAAACTTAATTAAAGCTTATTTAGAGTTGAGCTATAGAAATTTTACCCAGAGGTGACCCCACCTTATTTTTTATGAGGAATCCAATGTTGAAGTAATTTTCTTAAGTTTATGTATTGGTTAAAAATTTATAATATATTTTATTTAACACTTTACCAAAAATATTCTGATTTCATTAATTTTATTAAAAATTCATTTTTACCTAATTTTTTCAAGTAAACATGCATTTTCACAATTTTAAAATTTAATGTAATTTTTATTTTGAATTATAATTAGATTTTTTTTTGTATATAATTTTTTCTTTATATTCTACTTTTCATTTTGATAATATAAATGAATTTATTTCATTTATATTTATATCTTATATTGTTATTTGTGGTCTTTTGGGTATATGAAAATACCTCTAAGGCTCACATTCCCTCCCCCTAAAAAAGGATATTACTTTGTAATATTGTTATTTATAGTGTTTCTGAACCTTCTGAGAAGTTTAGTAGTTTTGGGTATGTTCTTTTCTGCTAAAAATTAATCTTCACAAGTTGGGTCACTGTACCTAACAAGGTATTCCCTTACTTTATTGGTTCTAAACTTTCTTTCTTTGAGAACTTTGGTAATCTTTTTAATACCAGATGATTCAATAGGAGGTATAACTTGGGGAACTTCATTCCTCAAAGGAAATTGTTCAGCATCACTAGATTTATATGGCTTTATCAAGCTCACTGGAAATGTAGGATGCTTACTGCTAAGTTCTTCAAATAGTTCTACTTCAAAAGCATTTTCTCCATGGAGGGCCTTAATAAAAAAAGGTCCTGCAAAGGAATCTTTGAGCTTTTTACATCCTTTGATGTTGTTGAAGCTAGTGGTGGATAAAAGTACTAAATTCTCCACTTTGAAATCTGGAGTAGCATGTGACTTGTCCCATTTGTCCTTAGCATATGCAAAAGAGTCTTCCATGCACCTTACTGCATGCTTCCTAGCTTTGTCTAGAATTTCTTTGAAGCTAGCAGCTGTAGGATGTATTTCAATCAATTCTTTCCTCAAGGAATCTTGAGGTAGTTTGGGATTCCATCCTTTTTCTAGAATAGCAGGAGTATGCCTGGTACTGGCTGGAATGGATTTCTTGTATGCCAATTCTAGTGCTGGTAAAAGAGTACACCAATCATGGGTAAATCCATCACAATATTTGAATGCAAGGCCATATGCACAAATTCTTCTTACCATATCTTCCAAGGTTTGGATCATCCTTTCAGCCAGACCATCAGTTTGTGGGTGGTAGGCTGTAGAGAAGGATAATCTTGTCCCAAATAGTTGGTGAAGATTTGTACATAGTGCTGAGGTGAATTTGGGATCTCTGTCACTAATGATGTTTGTGAATATGCCAGTCCATTATATTACTCTATTCCATATCAGAAGAGCTGTATCTATGGCTGTATCATCCTTGTGACATGGTAGAAATATTTGAGTCTTATTAAATCTGTCAAAAATCAATAGGCAAGCATTATAGCTTCTGTCACCCCCTGGTGGCAGGCCAGTTACCCAATTCATATGGACAATTTCCCAAGGTCTGATGGGTTCTTGGATATTGATCATATTTCTAAGTCTTTTGCCATTGGATTTCTTTGCTTTTTGACATCTGTCACAGGTTTTGCAATATTCTGCAATATCTTTCTACCAAATTGGCCACCATATGCAGGTTCTTATCTTCTCTCTTGTTCTGTCCTCAGACAGATGTCCTGAGAAAGGGCTGTCATGGCATTCTTTAAGTACAAGATTGATTAAGGACCTGTCCACAACTCTCATGACACATGTATGCTTAGTTCTGTGGTAAATTATATCATCCAGTAAGTGGAATCTTACTTCATCATATGATTTTATCCATATGTCATCTAATTAATGTATCAAAGAATTGTCTTTACAGTCCTTAGTAAGTAATTGGCATAAAATGCTACAATTTTTATCCTGAGTATAGCTTTTTATTACCTCCTCAAAGAAAGTGGTGTTCAGGTCTGTAGCACTCATTCCTTCTATGGAGATTTGTGGGGAAGCTTCCTCTGGAACATAAGCAGGATTATCAATATTATTTGGTAATGGCAATCTGCTCAGTCCATTTTCATTTTTATGAATATTCCCATCTTTATGAACAATGGTCATATTGCCCCTATACTCTTGTATGGCTATTTGCCATCTGAGCATATGCCTGTGAGGAGTCTTCATGTTTAAAAGTGACTTAACAGTGGTACAATCTGTTATTACTTCAAAAACAAATCCTTCCAGAAAGTAATTTAGCTTCTCCAAGGCCCAGAAAAGGCATAAGCACTCCATTTGACTGGCTCCATATCTGGCTTCAGTTGGTTTGATTTGTCTGGATATAAAGAATATGGCTCCTTACACAGGTTTATCATTGATAATCTGGACTTGATGAAGTGCAGAACCAAGCCCATCTCCTGATGCATCAATATAAAGCTTAAAAGGCAGCTTAAAGTCTGGCATCAGTAAGAGTGGATCAGTGGTCAAGGCTTGTCTCAAAGATCCAAAGGCCTTTACTCTGTCAACAGTCATTTCAAATACTGTGTCTTTGTCACATAATTTATAAAGAGGTCTTTCTATGGATGCAAAATCTTCAATATGTTTCCTGTAATATCCTACAAACCCCAAAAATGACTGAATTTCTTTCTTGTTCTGAGGCATGGGTTTCAGCAATACTGCTGAAACCTTGTTTTTTTCAATTCCAAGGGATAAAACAGATACTACATGTCCCAGTGCTTTAAGTTATTTAAATCAAAAAGGGCATTTCTTTAAAGAAATTTTCATGTTGACATTCTGGATTTTCGTCAAAACCCTGGATAATCTGTATATATGTTCTTCCCAAGTTTTGGAAAAGACAATAATGTCATCAATGTAAATGATTAACCATCCTTCTGAAAGTTTTCCAGGGAAGATTTCACTCATAATTCTTTGGAAGTGTGAAGGTGCATTCTTGATACCAAGAGGAATCCTCAAATATTCATATACTCCACAATGAAAAATAATGCTCAAGTATTTTCTTGCCCTCGGTGTCACTAAATTCTGATTAAATCCTTTAAGGGCATCCACAGTGGTTATATACACTGCTTGAGATATCTGGGTAAGGGAAATTTAGATTTTTGGTATTGCATACCTGTCTGGAACAGTGTAAGTGTTCAGAGCTCTAAAGTACACAACCATTCTCGATTTTCCATTATGCCATGCAGCTATGACTGGTCTAGTTATTTATACTTCCTCATTATGGCCAAACTTTCTTATTACACCAAAGTCTATAATCTCTTTAATATGAATTTACAGAGCTTCTCTTGATTTAGGACTTGCTGGATATGCAGGTCTTCTTGAGAGTGGTGGATAAGGTCTCTCAATATTAAGGATGATGTCAGATTAATGACCAATAATTTCCCCCAAAGGTTCTTTGTCTGATGCAAATGCTTCTTTGTGGTCATATAAAAGGGCAGAAAGTTCATTTTCCTGACTTTAAGTCAGATGAAGGCTTATTTCAGCTTCATTTAACTGTTCAGATCTGAATCTTTCCAGCTCTAAGTTGACTGGTGCTACTTTACTTACTGTAATTTGTCTTTTAAATGGTAAAAAGGAAAATTCTTGATTCTTATTGTCTCCAATAGTAAAGTATCTGTCCTTGTTGTTATGTAAGTCTATTCCATACATGATCAAATAGTCATTTCCCAATATAAAATGGGTACTAGAGAAATTTTCTGTAATCAAAAATTAAACAGTTATTCTTGAATTCCATTAATATGTAGAAATATGACATTGGTCTCAAAGATTCCCAATTCTTTCATTGGATTACTTGCACTATTGAGTTTTATGCCTTCAATTGGTAACAATTGATTTTCAAAATTTGGTACACAAGTCTTAAGAAAAGATTTTCCAACACAAGAGCAGAAGGCTCCTGGGTCAAGTAAAAGTTGAGTGGGCTTGTTGTCAATTACCACTTCTGTTATACAGGAGTTACCAGCTGTATAACCTTTCCCCCTGTTTTTTTGGTCTTCATAAGTTGTGCATCTTGAATTTTTTGACAAATCAAGTTGACCATTGCTTAATTGTGGCAAGTGGGAATAAGATTCCATGATGTCAAAAGTGACATTGATATTTTCTATATATTTTGAAGATTCAGAAAATATTGATGACTTATCATCTGAATTTTCTTCAATTATATTATCATCTTTGTCAACATAAGGTTCTTTTTCAATGTCGATTTCATTGATTTTCCCCCTCTTTGGACATGTATTGGCTAAGTGGGTGGTGCTTTGGAAAATATGACACTTTCTGATTATATATGAAGATTTATACTTAACATTATTAGAATTTTATTTGGGATTTTTGTCCACAGAATCTTTCCAAGGTGTATTAAACCTTGTTTTGGGATTCACCCTACAAGAACCAATACTGGTTCTGGTGGTTACTTCTTCTAATATATTAATGATATCCTCTGCAGAAGATTTTTCAGTAGTCCTACTTTTGAAAGCATGCTCTAAGTCACCTCCACATTGTCTCAGAATCTTTCTGTGGATCATAAATTCTGAAATTTCAGGATACAATGCTGTTAATCTGTCTTTTTGTTGGCAAAACCATGGTAAAGCTTTGTCTTTATCAGCATTAAATTTGGCAGATTCAAAGGCTGTTTCCATTGTAAACCTCCAAGCATCAATGGCCCATTTGTTGATAATTTGGGTTTTCCACCAAGTCCAACTTTGGTGTCCATGTGCTTGTCTTAATTTGATATACCATCTGTGAGCTGATCTGGTAAACAAGGTGTTAAATATTGCTGTTACCAATCTCTCTAGTAATTTTAAATCTTCTTTAAACACGTCAATAACTCTGATGAAATCCATATTGTCATATTCTCCTTCACCACTGAAATGAGGCCATTCTTTAAGTTTTGGTACTTCTTTCAGGAGTGCTTGGCCCATTGATGGTTCCAAGTTATGAAAAGAAGTGGAAAATTCATTTCTTAACTGTGAGTTTTCAACCTCCAATAGTTGTGGATTTGGAATTCTTGTGCCCTAATTCTGATTCAAAGGTGTAGACATTCTTGGTAAGGTGTGAAGTAATTTTGCAATATCATTCATTTTACTATTGTTACACCTTTGGGAATTTCTGAATTCATGTTGTAAGCTTAGTATTAAATTCATTACATTAGTTTTATTATTATCTTCTGTTTGTGTTAAATATTGCCATAGTTATATTTGTCTAGTATTATCAGAAGTGATCTGATTAAACTTGATTGTTAATTTTTATATTTCCTCTTGTGAGGTGTCAAAACACTTTTTCAAGGCAATTGTATATGTCTTTAATTCAGTAAATGATTTTGAAATATTCTCAAGAACATTTTTATTCTCCTCTTTGATAGTACTTATGGCTTGTTTTATTCTTTTTTCAATTATGTCATTAATATTGAATTTAGAAAATTTGTCTGTCAATTCTTTAATAATGGCAGATTGTTCATTTAATTTATTCCCAAATGAATTTTCATTATTGGAAGTTTTAATTTCTCTCAAAACTTTTTCAAAACACATAAGTGTCTCATTTATTTGGCTCAGACTTAAATTGTTTGTTTCAAGATTGTTACAAATGGATGAACTTTTATCAGAAACATGAGTTTTTACATCATTTATAGCTTCATACAACTCTGGGATAGAATCAATCATGTCTGAAATCATTTCTGATATTTTAGTCTGGTCTCCTCCTTTTTCTGTAATTCCATCATTGTTCTGGCCATCTGAAATACATTTTCCATGGCATCCTGCTGAAGTTTTGGGATTCTGTAGCCTTGGCTGTAAGGTTTTGTGGCTAGTGCCTTGCCTTTGCCCTTGTTTGGAGCTTGTGGCTGCTTTTTCATGTTGGAATTGCTACTGCTGGCTACTGGGGATGTTTTTGGCACTTGCTTGGGTGGTGGAGGGTTGTTTTTCCTCTATTCTGTTGTTAAAAGCATCATGTTCTTCTTTTCCATCAATGGATGCCATCCATTGAGTAACTTGCAAGTGTTGGGATGGCCCAGGAATTTTCTCACAGTCAGGTGAGAATTCATGCAGTTTTTCCACAGATCTGCCAGGATCTGATACTCTTTGTGCTGCAATGCATTGTTGTAAGCCTTCTGGCTAGCTTTGTATATGTCCAGTGAGGCTTCTTGTGGTGGTTTCCACTCTGTTTGAAGGTAAAATAGTATTATCATCTTCAGAATGACATAATTTACTAATTTGGAGGTCCTCAGCTGACACTTGTCCTTCTGTAACTGATTGGCTTCTGCCATAATCACGTCTGAGACCCTTTTGGGAGCTGCTTGAGGGGTTATGGCTGGCTCCTGATCTTGTTGAAGGCATATTTTATGATTAAAAGGCTTAAAAATAGTATTTTTATGTCAAAAAACTTACTATTGGCCAAATTTTTTGCCTTCTTAAGGGTATTACTTATATCCAAGTTGATTAATTCAGAAGAAATTGGTTCAGGTTGATTATTCTGAGTTATAATAATTGTACTATTATGGTCAGAATTCACAGTACTTGCAGGAATAATTCTTGTTACTGTTGAGGCTGTTTCAATATTTTCTTGTCTTACCACGTTTTCAGACACTAAAATTAGTGGAAAAGCCAATTGATTAAGTAAAAAAAAAACTCAAGAGAGAAATGAAAAAATAAAGCCTCACTTATAATATGAAAAAAATTATTTTTTATGGATTTTTTAAATTATAAGTATTTTTTATATGCTTTTAAATTTTTCAATATAAGAAAAAAGATTTAAAAAGAGTAAAAAATTATGTCACAGGTAAAATATCATGGCTGGGCCCCCAAATGTAAGGTGTGGATATGAAACTTTGATTTAAAATCAAGTACTTTTCCTGTCCTCAAAATTTGTATAAGGTAAAGATATAATCAAGAATAGTAAGAAATAGTATTTTCAAGAGAAAAGACGCCAATTTTACTTTTTTTAACTTTATAAGTATAAAATGATAATATTATAAAGGTTTATTGTTTTACCAACAATAAACATTTAGCCAAAAATACTCTACAAGAGATATTTAAGGCTACAAAAGCAATTTCTTCAAGAGCAATTTCAATTGGAATTAATTGAGAAAAGAGCTGCAAGAAATTAATTAAAGAACAAAGTCTTTAAAAAAGTATTTAAAGAGAAAATATGCCCAAAAGTGACCAGAGTGGATTTGGAAACAAAGTGACAAAGTTAACAGGGATGAAAGATGCTTTACTTCACTTATGGGGTGGTTCAAGGGGTAAAAATGATTATAAGAGTTACAAACAATGATTATAATGATTTTTTCACATGGTTAAAATTTTGAAAATGATTTAAAAAGGGTGGTTGGAATATTTTATTGATTGGTTTAACAGTGTTTAAATTAATTATAAAAGGAAAAGATTCTAACATGAAGAGAAAAGTGAGGCAAAGAAGAAATTCTTTTATAGAAATAAATTTTCTTACTCCAAAAGTATAATTTACTCTTTTCAGTCATGGAAAACACTCTGACAACAGAAAAGCCAATTATGGCATCATTGAACCCTGGTTTAGATCAAAAAAGGGCTGGTTTTAGCCATTTTGGACCCTTAAATCAGCCATTACTATAGTAATACCTGGTATAGAGCCTTCAAAACACATAAGAATGTGTGTAAGTGATTTATAAACCAGGTTAAACCTTCTTTACTAAGGTTGTTTTAACTTAAGGGTAGTTTTACCCTCTTGGCAACAGTTAAAACTGCCCTGGTTGGTATCAAAACCATCATCAATTGAGTCACAGACCCTGTGACTCAATTCCAGGCCAAAAGTGATCAGATTTTGCATGGATTTTGACATCCCATGCTTGTCAGAAAGAAGTTTGGGGGTCTGGCTCCCCCTTGGAGCTAGTGTACCTTTTTCCCCCCAGAATCAATCTTTCCAATTTATTTTTCCTTCAATTCCTCAACATGTAATACACTTGTAACTTACACATACAATTCAATTGAGTTTTTAATTAAACATCTGTAATAATTGATACCTCATATGTATTTTGAATTTCACTTATGTAATACACGCGCACATTTTGACATTTCAATTGAAAATACTTCAATTCCTCATAACTTCTAAACTACACACAAAACCTCAGTTTCAACACAAAAATTGATGGTTAACAACACATGTGATGTGAATTAAATTAAGGTTTTTAGAATTTTCAACTCTTGTACAGAAAATACTAAAACCTAATTTAAGCTTATTTAGAGTTGAGCTATACAAATTTTACCCAGAGGTGACCCCACCTTATTTTTTATGAGGAATCCAATGGTGAAGTACTTTTCTTAAGTTTATTTATTGGATAAAAATTTATAATATATTTTATGTAAATTTTTACCAAAAATATTTTGATTTCATTAATTTTATCAAAAATTCATTTTTACTTAATTTTTTCAAGTAAAATTGCATTTTTACAATTTTAAATATAATGTAATTTTTAATTTTAATTATAATTAAATTTTTTTTGTATATAAATTTGTATTTATATCTTAATTTTCTTTTTGATAATATAAATAAATTTATTTCATCTATATTTATATCTTATTTTGTTATTTGTGGTCTTTTGGGTATATGAAAATACCTCTACGGCTCACAGCAAGAATAATTACAATATTCCTTTGGAGATTTATTTCCAATTTTTTGCAACTTGGAATACCAAAATTGGAGGAATAATAAAATCTTCTAATCAATGAGAGAGTAGGATATTTGAAAATAATTAAATAAACTTCTTACTTCCCAATAGCTGAGATTACTTGGGTTATATTGATTCCTGTTGAGGTTCTAGAATGCCTCATATCTGTCTGATGAAGCATGGAATTAAATTCTTTCAAAGCTCTTTATATTGTTTATTTAACCTAAAAGTCACCTTTTTAGTCCTCTAATGCCATAAAAGTTGAAATGTTGTTTTTAAAAAAACAAAAATAACAATTAACTATAATTAGTAGCTATTATTTTTAATAATAAAAATGAAACAATTATTCTGGATCTTCTACTCAAGATATTCAATAAACCTCAAATATGTAAAGATATATGAAGCTGAAAATGAATTACTATCTTTCAGGTATAAAATGAGAGATTAAACTGATTTCAAATAGTGATATAGATCAATGAAATTTGATCATAATACATATTGTTTGGTATAAAACAATAACATTTGGAAACAATATTAACTCTTTCCACTAATACAAATGAAGAGGAAAAATAACTTTTTAAATATGGTTATCATGTATTTTTTAGGGAATAATCAATTCAAAAAAAATTGGAAATCTCTTTTTTTTCATTTTTAGGAATACTGAAGGATATTTGATTTTTTTGAGGAAAATATTTCTGCATTTTTGTTATTGATTAATGAATTTTACTTCCTTTGATGCAATTTCTACTTCCTTTAATGCAATTAATCCCAAATTAGCAAGAAATTTTCAATAATTTTTATTCCAACTGATGAAAATTAATCTTTATGCATTCTATCTTCTGAGAGCTCCAATTTTTGTTCATAAAATAAAAGGAGCTACTAGAGAGTAGAGATATTACTCAATTATATTCTATTTCTCCACTGAAAAACATAATAATGTAGTAATTTATAAAGTAAAGGTATTATCAAGACATTTTTTGCTCCACTTTATTACCTTTAAAGTAATTTTCATATATTTTCAATATTTATATCTTCAAGTTGAAAATTTCAAGGGTAGGTATTTCCCAATATTTGTACCTGAAGAACCTAAGAAGTATACGTATAGCTCTACTTGTCATATAGCTTAAGAGCTTCAAGCTCCATTGCTTCACATCATTATGCAGATATGCATATATAAAGGCGAGAAATAAAGATTCAATTAAATATTAAGCTTGATTTAATGAGAAAAATCCACCTAAATGCGAGTGTTGGGCTGCATCTTCATGTTCCTCTATTAACGAGATCTGAATAATTGAAGGAGTAGTGAGCTCAGTATGTTTTGGGAATGTTTCAAAAATATGTGGATTGTTTTTGGGTTGGAATCTATTTCAAAAAAAAAAAAGAATTTATGGGAGTAATTTACTCAGTTTTTAATTTTACTTCCCGTGACTGAGATAACTGAGGAATAACTGCAAACAATACAGTTTTGTCTCCACCTCATGTCAAAATCATGTCCAAGATGTGTTGAAAATTAATTCCAAATGATAAACCTTCTATGTAGTAGTAATTTTTTTTAATTGTTAATGGTGTGGGCAGAGACATAAGTGAGATTTCTCCCAGTTCAATTGTGTTAAACTTCAGTAAAACTAATTTGACGAGAAACAATACTCTTGAGATATATGAATGCAACTTCCTTTTTGCCTCCATTACAGATTAAAGGAATTTTCTATATACGAATTCATTATTTATTCTAAATTTCAATTCTTAAAAAAGAACGTTGTTTCCTCATATCATATCTATTTTTTACTCAAGTTGGTGAACTGAGTGTTTGTATTTTTTGACTAGTCTCTTAGACCCCATATGACTAGTAATACCACAAAGGTAGGTATATACAGTTATAAGTGTAATTGAAACTATGAGAGTATATATGTGACTCTATTAAAAGTGATAATAACTTAAAACGAAGTGGTCTAGGACCATGTTTGATTAAATACTAATATTCGCTTGGGTAAATTTATGAATAACATATAGAGACTTTCATTTTTAATTTAAAATTTAAATATGCAGTCTTGTAATACTACCTCTTGGTATTCTAAATGGATTATTTCAAAAAATTATTTTATTCTTTGAGGAAGTTACGAATTAAAATATCAATAATAATGAAGAAAAATAAGTTAAATCATATAATTCAGATATATTAAGATTAATATAGAGTTCTTGTGGCGTCATAGATTATCTCAAAATTCTTAAGTAAAATGAAATAGTTCCCTTTTTTTCTATATTTGACCAATCCTCAGATTTTTATTCAAAAAAGGTTTATCAACTTACCCACATTGGCTATCTATTAATTACTTGACAATATTATATCAGAAAATCCAATTTCAAACTGAAAATACTGCTGTTTCATCACAAAAAATGGATCAAATATTGTAAATAGGAAATATAACCTTTTGTAAAGTCAGCTCAGTCTCAAGGAAAACTTCTCTGAAAAAGATTGTAAGATGTGACTATGAAACTGATGATAATATTACTATTAATCAACAGCACTATGTCTGTTCTTATGAAATATAATAATAGAAATTATTATAACCACAATTAAATAATTATAAAATTATTTCTTTCACGTGTTATACACTACTAGTGATTATAACAGTGAGCAGTAATTGTCTACAAGAATCAATTACAAGAAGAATTTAATAATAAAAACTTCTTTTATTAAAATAATAAAATTATTTTAATATATAATTATCTTTTACAAGAATAATTATAAAGATAATTCTTGAAGAAAACTATTACTAGAGAAAAACTTTAAGAATTAAAGATAAAAGACTCACTAATACTCCAAAGAACTTATTGATAATAAAAGTAGAGAAATTTGACGTGGAATTGTGGATTTAAGGGATCAAAAGGATTTATAACAGTATTACAACAATATATAGTTGGATTCTATGATTTCACGTCTTTCTGATTGATTCTGAAAGAATTAAAACACTTAAGAATAGTTGAACTAATACTTACTTGTTGGTAATAAAGATTTAATAAATTGATAAGATGATGATGAGGAAAAAACAGCAAGAAGAGGCTTCTTTTAAGTCAATAACAGCTCACAGAGGCGTGCCATGGAGCAAACTGAAAAACCAGTGAGTGAGAAAACAATAAACCTTTTTGGATTATTGATTGCATCATCTGTTGTCATGTAAGATTATCATAATTACTTAATTGATGCTTTTACGTGACTACCAACCCCAATATGGTTAAGAATAAAAGGAGTAACACTTGTAAATCTTCTTTTATTCTAAAATAATCATTGATTTCTCAAAGTTATCAATGTTATTGCCAATTTCATCACAGGTTGTAATTACTGTGAATTTTTGAAGATTCAGTGTTTCACGTAGAATATCCAAAAATGGACTGTAAGTAAAACTTTTAATTTTACTAGTAAAACTGTAATTCCTTTTGGTTGTACCATAGATAATACAGTTCTCTTTTAGTCCTGAAAGTTTCAGAAAGATTCATTAAGAATTGTATTTTTAATGAATTTTTGAAGGTTTTACCTCATTTCTACGTAGAATTGCAAATAGCAGTGTTTTGCTGGTTGCTATGAGGTAAATCAATGAATATGGGTCCCAAAAGGGTTTTAATTACTCTTTTGGGGTTTATCCATGGAAAGTCATTAGTAATTGACATGGTTACAGGAGTGTAAGTAGCCCATTACCTCCTTGGCACGTCAAAATAGCAGGTTATTTGCTATTTTCTGATGTTTTACAGTAGTTGTAACTTGGTAACCAAGTTCCCAAAGAGTTTTAGTTTACCAATTGGGCCAAGATGAGCCATGGATCCATGCTCTGGAGCTATCCACGCCTCTGAGGCCTCAGAAGTTGGGTACCCTGGCTCTCTTTGATGTCTTTTGTCCCCCTTGCCCAATTTTTACGTCAAAATAGTAATTTAAGCTTAAAGTGAGATATCCACTATGGGTGTACCAAAAGTCCATGTAAGAATACCATGATATTAAGTGCTCAAAACATGCATAACACTATTCTTAGTGTATATGTAACATGGGATTTCTCACTTTCCTATTATTTTGGCTAAAAATCAAGAAAAACAAAAATTTTCACGGATCTTTTATGTGGTATTAATGATGTGGTATTGAAGTATTTTCCATTTTACCACCTCAAATACTTAAATTGAGCTTATTCACTCTATGGAGCTACCCTAGGTGAATTTTTGTGTAGAATCCAAATCTGGTCTTAAATCCATGGATTTACTTACTCAATAAAAAGTTATTCATCTTTTCTGAAATTGAAAATGATGAATTTTGGATATATGCATGACTTATGAGTTTTGCATAATTCAAAATTTCTTTTTAAGATAATTGTGGCCTATTTGGGTATGTAAAATATACCTCAAGGCTCACATTCCCTCCCACCAAAAAATAAAATTGTACTACAATTTTATTAGTGATAAAAAGAATAAGGCCCCAAAAGGGGGTTAATGTCCACTGTCCAACCTCTTCACATTACTCAGATCAAGTAATTTAAAGCACATTTATAGACATATTCAGGCTTGTGGCCTTCTTTCATGTCTAAATCTTCTTAAGAGTTTATCTGAGTCAGGTATTTCTGATTCTGCCATCCATTCATCTTCATGTACTGGATTTCTATATCTGACAAGATATTCTCTTTGATTTTTACCTCTAAGTCTCCTTTCTTTAATGACTTTCTTTATCTTTCTGTCTTCATTCTGTTCCACAGGGGGCACAGTTAAAGGAGTTGGGTTCCTTAAAGGAAACAATTCTTTGTCAGCTGGTTGATAAGGTTTTATCAGGCTGACTGGAAATGTGGGGTGTTTATTTTCCAATTCACCACTCAATTCCACTTGAACTGCATTGGTTCCATGTAAGGCAACAATAACAAAAGGTCCTACATAAGAATCTTTAAGTTTCTTTGGGCCTTTGATATTATTAAAATTCAAGGTTGAAACTAGAACTAAGTCCCCTACTTTGAAGTCTGGTACTTTATGACTCTTGTCCCACTTCTGTTTTGCATAATCAAAAGCATCATCCATACTTTGTTTTGCATGGTGTTTTACTTTATCAAGCATTAATTTGAAGCTGGAAGCTGTAGGATGAATGTCAATCAAGTCTTTCCTCAGTGTGTCTGCTGGGAGTCTTGGATTCCATCCTTTTTCTAACATAGCAGGAGTTTGTCCTGTGGAAGAATGGACTGATGTCTTGTATGCCAATTCTAATGCAGGTATCAGAGTGCACCAGTCATGGGTAAAGCCATCTGAGTCTTTAAATTCTAATCCATAAGCACAAAATCTCCTGATCATGTCTTCTAAAGTTTGAATCATCCTCTCTGCTAGCCCATCTGTTTGAGGGTGATATGCTGTAGAGAATGATAACTTAGTCCCAAACAATCTATGAAGATTGGTCCAAAGTGCAGATGTGAACTTGGGGTCTCTGTCACTTATGATATTCTTAAATAACCCTGTATGAGAAATAACTCTACTCCATAAAAGAAGAGCTGTATCCATAGCAGTGTCATCTTTATGACATGGTAAGAATATGGGAGTTTTGCTATATCTGTCTACAATGACTAAACAAGCATTATAACTTTTGTCACCACTTGGAGGAAGTGCTGTGACCCAATCCATGTGAACAACTTCCCAAGGGGATTTTGGTTCTTGAATATGGATCATTAATCCAAATTTCTTGCCTGTACTCCTGTTTGCTTTTTGGCATCTATCACAGGTATGGCAATATTCAATGGTTTCTTTTCTCCAAGATGGCCACCATGCACAGTTCTTCACCTTTTCAAGTGTTCTGTCTTCTGATAGGTGTCCAGAGTAAATGCTATCATGGCATTCATGAAGAATGGTATTGATGAGCAATCTACTACACAATGTCATCACACAAGAATGTTTTGTTCTATGGTAAATAATCCCATCAAACAAGTGAAATCTTCCTTCAGAATAGGAATTTTTCCAAACTTCATCTAGTGTATTAACCAAAGATGTGTCTTTGCAGTCTTTATCCAATAAAGAAGTCAAGATATGGCAATTCTTGTCTTGTTTATAAGACTCTCTGACCTCTTCAAAGAATTCAGTCCCAATATCAGTTATGTTAATCCCTTCAATTGGAATCTGTGGTTCAGCTTCCAAAGGTACATAAGCTGGGTTATCAGGAGTGTTGGCTAAAGCCCATCTACTAAGTCCATCAGCATTTTTGTGAATGTTTCCTGCTTTATGAACTATAGTCATGTTTCCTCTATATTCTTGAATGGCTATTTGCCATCTCAACATATGTCTGTTGGGAGTTTTCATGTTAAGAAGTGATTTCACGGCATTACAGTCAGTTATCACTTCAAAAACACTGCCATCAAGGTAATAGTGTAATTTCTCAAGTGCCCATACCAAACATAAGCACTCCATTTGGCTTGCACCATATCTGGCTTCTGTTGGTTTGATTTGTCTTGAGATATAACAAACTGGTCCTTCTGTAGGTTTGTCATCAATAATTTGGACTTGGTGTAGGGCTGCCCCTAATCCATCCCCACATGCATCAATGTACAATTTAAAAGGAATATTCCAGTCAGGCATGAGGAGTAAAGGTGCTTCTGTAAGGGCTTTCTTTATCTTCTCATAAGCTTTAATTCTTTCCTGTGTCATTTCAAATACAGTCTGTTGATCACAGATTCTATAAAGTGACTTGGCTAGAATTGCAAAATCTTTCAAGTGTTGCCTATAGTAACTAGCAAATCCAAGAAAAGACATCATTTCTTTTTTATTCTGGGGTATTGGCTTAAGTAACACTGCTGCTACTTTATTCTTGTCAATACCCAAGCTCAAACCAGAAACAACATGTCCTAATGCTTTGAGTTCTTCAAAACCAAAATTGCATTTCTTAAGTGAAATTTTCATGTTCACTTCTGCAACTTTATGAAGTACTCTTGCAAGTCTTTCAAGGTGCAAAGACCATGAGTCAGAACATATAATAATATCATCAATATAAATGATAAGCCATCCTTCAGACAATTCTGTGGGGAAGATGGTATTCATCATTCTTTGATAATGAGATGGAGCATTTTTAATGCCAAATGGCATTCTAAGATACTCATAAATACCACAGTGAGTGATAATTCTAAGTAATTTCCTAGCTTTAGGCGTCAAAACATTTTGATGGAAGCCTTTTAATGCATCCATTGATGTTATATACTTGGCTTTAGACAATTGAGTCAAGGTTTCTTGGATCCTAGGGATTGGATACCTATCTGGAACTGTGTAGGTATTCAAAGCTCTAAAATCTCCAACCATTCTTGACTTATCATTATGCCATGCAATAATAACAGGTGTTGTCACTTCAACTTCCTCATTATGGCCTACTTTCCTTAGCACACCAAGTTGGATCAACTCTTGGATATGTTTTTCCAAGGCCTCTCTAGCTCTGGGACTGGCTGGGTAAGCTGGTCTTCTAAGTACTGGAGGATATGGTCTATCAATATTAAGAGTAATATCAATTTCATGTCCCCTTATAGCGCCTAATGGTTCATTATCAGATGCAAATGCATTATTGTATGTATATAATACATCAATAAGTTCATTCCTCATCTTTGGTGATAATGATGGATTAATTTGTGCTTCAACAAGTTGTTTAGACACAAATTCATCTTTGTAAGTATCTTTGACAGAAGATACTACAGATATCTGTTTTGGCATATTGGAGAAAGCAAATTTTTGCCTTTTGTTATCTCCAATTGTGAAATATCTGTCTTTATGGTTATTTATATCAATACCATAAATATTCAAGTAATCATTTCCAAGAATGATATGCTGAGATGTACAATTATCCATTACTACAATCTCAGTTTTCATTCTTACACTTCCTGCTGGATGTGGGAATACAATATTAGTATCCAATATGCCCAAGGGGTACATATTGTTACTGGCACTACTGAACTGTACACCTTCTATTGGTAATAGATGGTTTTTCCATTCAGGAAGTATAATTTGGAGATAATCCTTGCCAATACAAGTGCAAAATGCTCCTGTATCCAGATTTACTTTGGCTTCAATATCACCCATTAGAACTGATGTGATACAGGATGCTCCAGCAGTATAACCCTTTCCTCTAGCAGGTTTTGTTTTACACATTCTGGCATCTTGGATATTGATCAGGTTGTAGCAATCCTCACTGTACTGTGGCAAGTGGGTATGGACTTCTGTGACTTCAAAGAAAGCTGAAATGTTTTCAATGGGATAGTCCTCTACTGGTGTATCTTCAGAGACTGCAGAATCTTGATCAGACTCTTCTTTCTCTTCAGTACACTGAATGTCTTCAATGATTTGAACTTCATTGATCTTTGTCTTCTTAGGGCAAGTGTTGGCTAAATGTGAAGTACTTCCACATTTATGACACTTCAAGACAGGTCTTTCTGGTCTTCTTTCCTCTCTAGGAATCTTTGAGACTATTTTGGACTCTATTGGGTTTCTAACCCAAGTTTTACCAATTCTTGTTCTGGTAATGATATATTCCATAGCATTAATGTAGTCCTCTGTTGAACAGGGTTCCACACATCTGCTCTTGATAGCATGTTCCAGTTCTCCTCCACACTTTCTTAATATTTTCATATTAATCATAGTGTCAGACATATCTGGGTGTAAAGCAGATAATCTGTCTTTTTGTTTGAAGAACCAAGTAAGTGGTTTGTCTTTTTCTGAGTTAAAAATGGCACTTTCAAAAGCATTCTCCATTTTAAACCTCCAAGAATTATTGGCCCATTTGGTAATCACTTCAGATTTCCACCAAGACCAGTCATGTCTTCCATGATCCATTCTCATCTTGTAATACCATTTCTTTGCAGTCTTGGTAAACAAACAATGTAATTTTCCTACTATGATTTCATCAGGTATATTAAAGTCTTCTTGCAACATATCAATAGTCCTGATGAATTCAATATGGTTGTATTCTCCTTCACCAGAGAATGTTGGCCATTCTTCTAATTTGGGAATATCTTTTGCAGAAATAACATTCTCTCCTAAGAATGGAGTCAAACTTTCTTTGACAGAAAGTTTTTCTTCAGTCAAAGGTGTAGAATGTCTTGGCATATGTGGTTCATGATTCTTATGAATTTGCTCCACACTTGCAATTATTTCATTCTTCAATTTCTGCCTTTCACTGTCACTTTTTGCTAAATGTATAGCAAATTGATTGGTGTTCTTAACTATTTGTAAGACATGGTCTTCAAGAGTTTTAAGTCTATAATTTACTTTAAAGATGGAAAGATCCTCTGTGTCATTATTTTGACATTGGTTCTCAATTCTTTCACAAGCATTGCTAATTGACTCAAGGGTGACAGTTGTCAATTTATGCCAATCAGAATGTTGCTTGTCATTTTTCTTTAAATCATTGATGTCTAATGTAATTTGCTTCAACTTTGACTCAAGTTTGCCAATTTCTACACTAATACTTCTATGTACATCATTTATTTGCGTGGAAAAGTCCTGTTCATCCTTTCCTGCTCTTTGGCTGTGAATTCCATAAGAGTTCTGGCCATATTGAAGACACTGTCCACGGCTGAAGGCTCCAATCTGGGGATCCTGTACCCTTGTGGGTAAGGTCTGTGCCAATTGGCTTTGCCTTTGCCCTTGCCTTGATGGTTCTTGGGACCTCTCTGTTTCTTTTGAGGTCCTTTGGGCTTGTCCTTGGATGCTTCTGGAGCTGGTTTGGAGCTGGTAGATGCCACTGGTGCCTCTGTCTCCAAAGTTGGAGTCATTTCCAATTCTTTCTTCTGGTCTATGGATAAAAGACTCTGGTTCTTCAACCAATTCTTTATCTTTTTGACCTTGTCTTTGCAAGACAGGGGGCTCCAACCTCCTAAGAGTTCTATGGTCTTCTCCTGACCCAGAAAGCTCTTGATGTGTAAGTAGGAGTTCATGGCCCCCTGCCAAAGGCTTGGGCAGATTTCCCACTCCTCTTCTTTGGCTGCTCTGAACCAATTTTTGTACTGGCTCTGATATATTTCTATTGCTGCTACTTGAAAATGGTTCAGCCCTGGAAATATTATCATAAATTAGTTCAGGCTCAGAATTCACGTCAAAATCTGTTGGTACAGACCTTGGGGAATGGGGGGCAACTCTGGCATCCTCCAGATGTGCCTTTCTTGTGGAAGATTTGGCACTTCTGGATTTGGTCTTGCCTCTTCCTTGTCCACATCCATCTGGTTGGACTGAATAGTTGCTTCCATTTCTGGTATGCACCATTTTCACGTCAATTTAAAGATAAAAGGTGAAAATATAAGATAAAATACACACCTTTTGGTGGTAATTTAGCTTTTTCTGAGTTGAATAAGGTGCCTCTTTTAGCAATCTGCACCTCAATACTGTCTTCAGATTCTGCTTCTGAAGATTCTGGACTAGTGATATATCTTTTACTGAGTCTGTTGCCAGCTGCACAGTATTTGATTAAAGACACTAAAAGAAATTATAAAAGAGAAAAAATTATTTTTTATACTTTTTAAAATATTTTTTAAAGATTTTTTATAAGTTTTATATTTTTTAATATTAAAAAAATTATTCTTTTTAAAGAAAAAAAATTAAAATTTAAGATTTTGAATGAAAATTAATTCAGAGTAACTCAAAGAATAATTTTATAAGTTTTTGGATGTGAAAAAGCCACGTGTAAAAACAATATAAAATTAAACCAAATTCCTCAATGAAAAAGATTTTAAAACAATTTCAAAAATAAAAATATTTTAACTCCAAATTGAAAGAAAAAAATTAATTGAATTAATATATTTTAGAGCTTAAAAATATATTAATTAAGGGTACAAGGTTCAAAAAACACGGCCAGGCCCCCAAATGTAAGATGTGGTAGGTATGGTGGTTTTTTGGAACACAAAAATGAAGTTTAGAATATGATTAAAGCCAAGTCTATGGATAAAATCACGGCCAGGCCCCCAAATGTAAGATGTGACTATGAAACTGATGATAATATTACTATTAATCAACAGCACTATGTCTGTTCTTATGAAATATAATAATAAAAATTATTATAACCACAATTAAATAATTATAAAATTATTTCTTTCACGTGTTATACACTACTAGTGATTATAACAGTGAGCAGTAATTGTCTACAAGAATCAATTACAAGAAGAATTTAATAATAAAAACTTCTTTTATTAAAATAATAAAATTATTTTAATATATAATTATCTTTTACAAGAATAATTATAAAGATAATTCTTGAAGAAAACTATTACTAGAGAAAAACTTTAAGAATTAAAGATAAAAGACTCACTAATACTCCAAAGAACTTATTGATAATAAAAGTAGAGAAATTTGACGTGGAATTGTGGATTTAAGGGATCAAAAGGATTTATAACAGTATTACAACAATATATAGTTGGATTCTATGATTTCACGTCTTTCTGATTGATTCTGAAAGAATTAAAACACTTAAGAATAGTTGAACTAATACTTACTTGTTGGTAATAAAGATTTAATAAATTGATAAGATGATGATGAGGAAAAAACAGCAAGAAGAGGCTTCTTTTAAGTCAATAACAGCTCACAGAGGCGTGCCATGGAGCAAACTGAAAAACCAGTGAGTGAGAAAACAATAAACCTTTTTGGATTATTGATTGCATCATCTGTTGTCATGTAAGATTATCATAATTACTTAATTGATGCTTTTACGTGACTACCAACCCCAATATGGTTAAGAATAAAAGGAGTAACACTTGTAAATCTTCTTTTATTCTAAAATAATCATTGATTTCTCAAAGTTATCAATGTTATTGCCAATTTCATCACAGGTTGTAATTACTGTGAATTTTTGAAGATTCAGTGTTTCACGTAGAATATCCAAAAATGGACTGTAAGTAAAACTTTTAATTTTACTAGTAAAACTGTAATTCCTTTTGGTTGTACCATAGATAATACAGTTCTCTTTTAGTCCTGAAAGTTTCAGAAAGATTCATTAAGAATTGTATTTTTAATGAATTTTTGAAGGTTTTACCTCATTTCTACGTAGAATTGCAAATAGCAGTGTTTTGCTGGTTGCTATGAGGTAAATCAATGAATATGGGTCCCAAAAGGGTTTTAATTACTCTTTTGGGGTTTATCCATGGAAAGTCATTAGTAATTGACATGGTTACAGGAGTGTAAGTAGCCCATTACCTCCTTGGCACGTCAAAATAGCAGGTTATTTGCTATTTTCTGATGTTTTACAGTAGTTGTAACTTGGTAACCAAGTTCCCAAAGAGTTTTAGTTTACCAATTGGGCCAAGATGAGCCATGGATCCATGCTCTGGAGCTATCCACGCCTCTGAGGCCTCAGAAGTTGGGTACCCTGGCTCTCTTTGATGTCTTTTGTCCCCCTTGCCCAATTTTTACGTCAAAATAGTAATTTAAGCTTAAAGTGAGATATCCACTATGGGTGTACCAAAAGTCCATGTAAGAATACCATGATATTAAGTGCTCAAAACATGCATAACACTATTCTTAGTGTATATGTAACATGGGATTTCTCACTTTCCTATTATTTTGGCTAAAAATCAAGAAAAACAAAAATTTTCACGGATCTTTTATGTGGTATTAATGATGTGGTATTGAAGTATTTTCCATTTTACCACCTCAAATACTTAAATTGAGCTTATTCACTCTATGGAGCTACCCTAGGTGAATTTTTGTGTAGAATCCAAACCTGGTCTTAAATCCATGGATTTACTTACTCAATAAAAAGTTATTCATCTTTTCTGAAATTGAAAATGATGAATTTTGGATATATGCATGACTTATGAGTTTTGCATAATTCAAAATTTCTTTTTAAGATAATTGTGGCCTATTTGGGTATGTAAAATATACCTCAAGGCTCACAAAGATAGCATAATGCAATTATCTCATAAAAGTTTTGAATGTGATTTCAATTTTTTTTGATAATAGTTTTATACATTTCTGGTATTACATTCTACCTATATGGGTTAGATTCTACCCTTCGATTATGTAAATGATAATTATAGCTTCAATAAAAGAGGATTGGAACCTTTTTTAAGGCTATTAAAAGGTATTTTTACTCAATAAAATGAAATAGTGAAAAGTTTTTTTTTCTATGTCTTTAAGAAATTGTATTGGGTAAGTCTTCCTTATTTCTCATTTTTTCATTAATATTTGATATTAAATGAAACATTATTTTTTAACATTCCAGTAATGAACAGTCACAATTCTTACCAAATATGTATATTTATTATTATCCAGTAAAAACAATAATTGGAATTCTTTCAAATATGAAATTTTGAGAAAATTATTGTTTAATAATTCGATAATTCAAAGAATATGAAAGGAATTCTTAACATATATTTATAGATATAAAAGATCTTCTAGATCAATTTCTTTGTACTCAACAAAAATTAGAATTAAAAAGTTTAAATTTAAAATCCTTTGAAAAGATGAAATTTTATATTTATCATCCAGGTGAAAAGAGTTTTAGTTATTAAAGAGTCCTTAATATTGAATGGGTTTCACATCTGAGAAAAATTCAGTTTAAGACTTTTAAAGCCTTCAATTATTATGAGTTCCAAAGACATTTAAAGTCTCAAAGTAATAAACTGCAAAGCACCAAATATCATATATGTTTATTAGTTTTTATTGAAGTTAAAAAGATATTTTAATTGGAATTTTCAAATCAAGAAAAATCAAAGGATAAGAAGTATCTCCCTCATAACCTCAATTTTTCTCTATCACTCTTTGATAACTCAATCATTTACTAACTCTCTTGTTGAATAGATTGCATGTATTCTATCATGAGAATTAATACTTTATTATCATTTCAATTTCGAATAAAAGCTATATTAATGGCCTCAAAATTCTCTCAAATTACCCAAAAGGTTTCTTTTATTTTAATATATATAAGAGAAAGTTTTAATTTTTATCAATAGATATAAGGCTATATAGAAACCTGAGTGGTAATACTAAGAATGGAGTTACAATATCAAAACTAGAAAGAATTTTCTGATTGTTATGAAACATACAGAAAACCAATTGACAAGACTCCTTGAATCTTTGAGATAATAATAAAAAAAATATTAAGCCTTCTTTTTAATCAGAAAAACAACATTCCAGGACTTTGGTAAGGACACAAAGCCTTTCAGAAATTATTTTCCTCAAACATTTGGGTGTAAAATATCTTAAAAATCAATAACAATTCTTCTTACTGTTTATTTATAGAACTAATATCAAGCAAATTTCCTCTTTGAGCCCAAAATAGGGGGTGTCAAAGTCACCAAATCCCGCCTTAAAATAACATGGGATTTGGAGCCCAAATCCCAACACTAAATCCCCAGTTTCTTATGTGTAAATCCCATCGCATTTCAACT
Source organism: Austropuccinia psidii (assembly GCA_023105745.1). Classification (NCBI taxonomy): domain Eukaryota; kingdom Fungi; phylum Basidiomycota; class Pucciniomycetes; order Pucciniales; family Sphaerophragmiaceae; genus Austropuccinia; species Austropuccinia psidii. The sequence continues at coordinate 17,347,825 of JALGQZ010000011.1, forward strand.
GAGTCCCCTGGTATATTGACCAAAACCCATGCATCTGGGATTTCAGTTTGAAGCCTAACCCAAATGAGTACTCATGATGCATAATGGTACAACATATTCTTCTACACTCCATTTTGGACAATCTGACCAAACAGCTTACAGTCCATTTATACTTCATTATCCATATAATAATGCCTTGATCCAAAGAAAGACAAATAAAGACCAATATGAAGATGACCTCTGGCCTGCCTCATCCATCAGCTCACTTAATACGTACAGATTATTTAACCATAATTAATTGGCTTTCAGTCAAATCCAATTTCAAGTCATGTTTTGGTACTAGTGGTTCAACAACTATTGGAAGACCTCCTTCCTCAAAGCAGCATGGGTTTCAGCTTATGGCCACTGAGGTCAACAAAAAATCACAAAATCACCTAAACCTTAGTTCAAGAAGCATCCGAGATCAATGGCGAACATATAAAAAGAAATATATGGCAGCCAAAAAATTTGAAAACTTAACTGGGGCTGGAATAACGGAAGAAGATTAGAGTAAAGGAATAAAATCAATGAGTGAAAAGCTGGAAAGTATGTGTCCTTGCTATGTGGAAATGGATGTGCTCTTTGGCCACAAGCCCAATGTCACTCCCATTGCAAGCTATGATTCGCAAGAAAAAGACAGTTTCAATGGTGATGATGATGATGTTTTGTTTGATAAGGTAAGTTATCGTCTCTTCCTTTTTTTACCTTGGATAATTAAAGCTCATTTGCTTTTCAAAGGAGAATAATCATTTGGATTCACCTCACAATCTGGATCCTTTGCTTAATAATGATGATCACTTGGTTCCAGTGGAAAACCTTCAAGATGATTTGGTAAGTACATTTAAGAGTGATATTTATTCACACCAATATTGATTATTTCTCCTTTGATCAGCAAAGTAAATCCATAATGCATTCAACACAAAAGCGTAATCAAGCCATGGCACCCAACTTGAATGACAAGAGTGGTTCTAGGAAAAGGTCACTGGATATGTTTGCACCTACTTATGCAAATTTACTTGAATCATGGAACAAAGGTACAAATTGCAATTATGGTTACTATGATGAATCCTACTGACAAAAGTCATGATTATTAGCCTGTGAAATCAGTGATAATGCACGTTTTGAGTGGGACAGGGAGAGGTTGAATGAAGAGAAAGTGTGCAACATGGAAAAACAACGGTTTGAAGAGGTCAAGTTACAAAAACAAATGGAGTTTGACAAGAAGCAACATGCAAAGAAACAGGAATTTGAAAAAGAAAAGTGGAATCGGGAATGTGAACTTAAGGAAAAGCAATGCCAGATGGATCTCACTATAGCGGCATTGTCATCAAGCAGGCCAATTGCGGAGCTGCAATGAATTCTGACATTGATCAATAAAAAATAACATATTACATATATGTCATGTGATCATTTGATACATGGTGATTTGTCATATACAATTGATGTTTATTTGGAAATTATCTTATGTTTTGAAATTGGATTGCAATTTATTACACAATTGAACATTCGTGCAAGTTTGGCATCATGATGTTATGTGCCAAATCTTGATGTCCACATTTGAACCAATTGAATTTGAAGGTGCTGTCAAAATTTGAATTTTGTGGTGAATTTTTGCCACTTAAGAGTGGATGGTGCCTTTTTTCCCTTTATTTGTCTCATTTTCTTTTTATTTGAATTAATTCAATTTCCCTTTACCTTCCTTTTTCTTTAATTTTTGATAATTTTGGTATGTCATATTTTATTTTTTGGAACTTTTCCTTATTTTGTTTTTTTTAATATATGGTTATTTTCAATTGTGTTTATCTTTTTTATTTTGATTTTTCTTTTTTTTGATGTGATTTTGTTTCATGTGTTTTCAAATTTTGATTTTGCTTTTGTGTTTTAAGTTTTGTCGGAATTGTCTCAAATTATTATTGCTTATTCTTATTTGTTTGGGATTTTCTGGTTTTTTTTTGGGTGGGTTTATTTTGATTTTTGCAAATTTGATTTTCTTCTTAGTTGAAGAAGCATTCTTTTTAAAAAAATTTTCATTGGATTCATGCAAGTTTTTTAACTTCTATGGTTTCTTTTCAACAGGATTCAACGCGATTTATCTTGAATCTACAATCTTTTTAGTTGGTTCAACATCATTTTTAATATTTGTTTGGTTTTGATTTCTGTCAGATTTTTAAAATCTGTGTTTAATTGAAACATATTTTTTAAAATATATTGGATTTTTTGCACAGGTTTATATGCAACTCATTTTCAAAAACTATTTTTTTGGTCACAGTGAGTCTTTTAAATTAATTATTGTTTCAAAGGAATGTGATGCAACTAATTTTTGAATTAATCGGCTTTCTAGTTGTTATATCATACCTGTGTAGTTTGGTTTTTCGGATCAAGGTGGGTCTTGTTACTTATAGTTGTTTGTTCAACTGTAACCCATCCAGCTAATCTTTGCATGAAATTTGTTTGTAGATCTTCACTTACTGTTTCGAACTATTTATAATTTGCATCAGGTGAGTTTTTAAATTTCTCTCTTGCACCAACAGGTATCTCTTTGGCCATGAGCAGGCGTCGCACAGCTACAGGCTCTCTCGCTACCCATACTCGCTGTACCGCCACCGCCATTGCAATTACACAGCAACAAATCAATTTGGCTGGTTCAACAGCTGTTGTGTTGGATTATTTTCATTATGCTATCAACTGTGTCTTGTACCAGCATGAAATTTATGATCAAGCTGTCTTCAAGATGGACAAAACTTTTTGATTGCAAATGATGATTGTTGAGGATGAGGCCATTGCAGAGGCTCTCCAAAAGATTTTTGATCACGTCCGCGGTCAGTAATTGTTCTTTGTTCTGCTCTACCGCGTTATTTGCTTCAGCCAAACATTCTGTGAACCTCACAAATGCACATCAAGTGCTGTTATATTGCTGGTCCTCACTGAGGATGACTTGCTTCACGTTTTAATAACGACTTCGCCCGTGCAAACCATTCATCATGTACCAAAAGGATGTTGCCACCTAAATCTTTCGATGAGAGTTCTATCAAGCCATCCGTCCATCAATAAGCTTTCAAAGCAAGAATCATTGATGATGAACAATCATGACCAACAAGATCATCAAACTGATGAGCGAGGTCTTCAGCTTTAATCGTCTGAACAGACATGAATTGGCCATTTGCAAACTCTTCAATCTCCACCTTCAAAGAAGTAAACTCCATCTACCATTCATCTTCTCCATCAGAAAATTCAAAAGTCAATTTTGATCATTACTTCTTGTTGTCAAAATGAATCTTGCCTGCTCTGAAACCCATACCTTCATTAGTCTTGGATACGAGTCAACAGAAACACCACCAAGTTGATTGAGTTTGGTTCGATTTGGCTAATCAGGTAAAAATTCAAAAGACTTCAGGTATTCATACAGCACAATATTTATCATCCTTGTTCTAATCTTTGGCTTGAATTGTCTTGGTGTTTAGGTAGATTGCTCTAATGGATTGTTGGATTATCAGGTTGCTCAGTCAATCCAAAAATCTGAAAATCTCGGCTGGGATACTTTTGATCATCCAATCTGCTCTCATGCGTTCAACCCAAGATTGACTTGTCAAACACCTTATCCAATCAAAGAATCTTTGCCTGTTTGGAAAGCAATTATCCATTCTTTTAAATTTTCATTGCTAGTTAATTTTGTTCAGTGACTCTTTATGTCCCCATGAGTATGCAAATGTCTACATTCTTACCCCCATCACCAAAAATCCCAACCAGGCCATGGTAGCACCACTGACATGTTTTATTTCCTTTTTGGTTTTGTTCTGTTGGTTTGACCTTTTGATCATTATCTTGATGCTCATCAACTATCCTTTTCTTTGGTGAAGATCATCACCAATCTTTTTCTATTTTTTCAAATTCAATGATTATTAATGCTGATCATCTTTTTTCATTTTTTGGATTGTTTTTTTAAATCATCATTCTGACTCACTTATGTGTTTTTTTTATTAAACTCATATGCAATTAATTTGAATCAATGATCATGGTGATAATTATTGAAATTTTTTTGGTACTGGTTTTTTATCATTTCTTAATATTATAAGTATATTGTTTGAAATGTCATTCCCATTCCACCCCCTTCCATCATCATTAAAATTCAAAAAAAGTGCTCCCACTCCCTGTAACTCTTCAAATTGTTCTGATGATGTCATGGTTAGGACTAAACCAGTGTCAGTACATCATCAGAATGAATTGAATGATGATGCAAATATTGTTACTCCAAGTGATGTCATGGTTAGGACTAAACCAAAGATAGAACATCATTAAGATAATAATAACCAAACCAATCATAAAAGAAAACTTACCCAATTCCAAAGACAAAATATTCATGATTCAAAACAAATCATGCCTCAGCTTGGACATTCAAATGCAGCATATAAGAAGTTTTCCACCATTTCCATTGACAAGAAAGCAGAAAATGCCGCATGGTTAAAAGTGCCATCAATCAATACTTTACCCCACCCTTATGTAATCATTGATAAAACACAAAAGCCATATCTACCTGTCTGCATTTATGAAATCACCCCTTTTGATGTTTCCTCAGGCCACTCTCCAATACTAAAAGACCTTATCATTACATTGATGTCCTTATCCCAAAATAGCCAAGAAATTAAAACAAATAAACAACTCCTAGGTGGCATTATGAAAGGTATTGACTTTTGTCCTGGATCTGATGCTGGCAAATACACAGGTGTGTGAGTTTTTTAACTTATAATTTGAATGATTACCAATTATTATCAAGCTTTTTAGATGTTTACTCCAGAAAGGCTGGTTTATATCCTCATCAAATTGAATTGGATAATATTCAATGGACCAAACTTAAAAAGTATGACAAATTCATTTACTCCAGAATCTCTCATTTTTTGCAATTAGCCGCACAACAATATCAGTCATTAATGGATTCAGCCAAATTACCAAACTTCAGTCAACTTGAATGGACTTCTGCCAATCCAAAGGACAAATTCAAATCTTTTTCCAATGTCATTGTCACTCAAGATGGAATTTTCAATAAACCCCACCAAGATTTGAATGATCTCAATGCCTGGACTTATGGTATTTTTTCTTTTGTATCCAAAAAAGATTTTCATCCCCTTCCAACTGTCTTCACTCCCTCTGGACATGGCTTGCACTTCCCCGAATTGAAAATGGAGATTGATTTTTCCAAAAAACCAGGCATAATGGAAATTCTTTGGAGGACATCAACAATGGTTCATCATACAACAAAACCAACTCCAGAAATTATCAATCATGACAAAATAACTCATTTTTGATGTTCTTTTCAAATAAACCATAAATTATTTAATGTAGGTGAGAAATTCTTGAAAATGCCACCCACTGCAATTAATTCAAGAGTCAATGGGTACTGTGAAAGAAATATGCAGGACCAAAAAAGAACTAAAAAATATTAATTGTAAATAGTTTCATTTTAAAAATAACATCTCCACTCCGTTGTATGCCATTAAATTATGTACATAAATCAATGGTCCTGAAGAAATTTACAATTGACTGTTTTTCCATGCCAAAGTGATTGGTCTAATTTTTTCACGCATATTTACCACATCTTCTTCAATGTTGTTGTTGGCCAGACTTTCTGCATGTGGTGGATCATCATCCTCATATAGATCAAACCATTGATCGCCAATTTGTGCTAACATATTATGTAAGATTGTGCAAGAAATGACCCAACTAACAAAATATTGGATTTCATGAGCATCCCTCATTTGATTTTGCATTTCCCTGAAAGAAAACCACCTCCCCTTCAAAATTCCAATTGCATGCTTGATTCTGACCCTTGATTTTGCTAGACAGTAATTGAAAGAATGGTTGTCTTCATTCTGTGCTACAACTCCCTTATATGCTGGAACAACCTAAGGAGAGCTTGCATATGCCAAATCTGCAAGTAGGTACTGCTCCTTTTCATAAAACTCTTGAGGTGTTTGTGCTATTTTCATATGTTGATAGACATTTGAATCATGAATTGACCCAGTACAACCAACATTTAGAGCAGTGAACTGTTTGTTAATATTGCAAACCAGTTGTATTGACATAGAATACCTTAACTGTAAACAATCAGTCTAAATGAAATAAAGAATCAAATTTCAAAAACTTACCTCTTTTTGCGATCAAAATAGGCTTCACCATCTTTGAGGGGAGGTTGCAATAATGGTATGAGACTCCCATCAATAAATCCAATGCACCCAGGGAAGCCTTCTGCTTGCATTACTTGAGAAATCTCTCTTTGTTGTTCTATTGTTGGCCACACAATCACTTTGCGCTTCAACTTCATTAATATCTGGATGACTCTTTGAGTGTACAACACAACAGGCCCATGGCTAATTCCAAACAACATTCCAATCTTTCCCAAAGAAGCCCCATTGCCATTTGATCTTAGCCTTGATAATTCCACAGCCAATTGGATGGAAGGATTGCATTGTTTGTGTTGTGATGAGTTTTGAAAGGTTTTATCCGCTTAAATTTGTGCAACCAATTTTTCAAATGATTCATGTGTGGTCCTACATAGCTGTCGAAACGTTTCAGATGATAATGTTTGTAAGTCATTCATTGTATACATGTAATTTGATGGATATCTTCTACAAGGATTGATGTATCTTTGTGAGGTTATCATATCTAATAAGATTATATCTTCCTGGATATCAGAATCACTATCAGAGTTGAGTGCATCAATGAGCTGCAGTGAGTTTAACGTCTGAAGTAAAGGTAGCCTTTTTGATGCTTTGGGCATGGTAAATGAAGAAAAGGCCTGTATTAAATTTAATTTAGAATCAAATACTTTATTAAATGATGCGTTTATTCAGATTTTATGCAAGAGAAGTAAAGTTATATTCAATTTAACATGCACTTACTGAGCTGTGTGCTTTAGACATGTGCCTTTATGGGAAGCTAAATGTGGGATTTTAGTATTTAAACATGGGATTTGGTACCAAAAAACCTGGGTTTTTGTACCTTAAAATCCCACACCTCTTGAGGTGTGGGATTTCTGAAATCCCAAAAAATTAATGCGGGATTTTGGCAAAAAAAAACTCGGGATTTTGAGTGTGGGATTTGGTAACTTTGACACCCCCTAATATTGAGATTATTTTTTGGTATTTGGATAAATCACTATTTTTATGAGGCATTTTAAAAAATATACTCTATTTTTTTAAAAAAAATGGAGATTACTAAAATATTATTGACAAAAAATCAGCCTCAACCAAGCAGAAGAGGCATTACAATTATCTCTGGCTTTTTTCCAATAGTTTCATATTAAATTTAGAAAAATTGATGGTTTTTTAATACAAATCCAATAATTAAGATTCCTGAGTAAGAGAAATATATCACTTTCAAAAGAGGGATTTATTCATTAAGAATTTGTATTTAAGACCCAAGAGTACCAAATTTAAGGCATTGAGAAATTAATTAATAAAGGGAGATATCTTTATCACATGAGTTTAATCAATTTAGAGTGAAAAAATACAAGAGCTATCAACATTGAATATATAGTCCAAATATGAGAAAGAGGAGTGAGTGAGATGTCCAAATGATCAGTTTTTAGAAGGCTTTATTTTTCCAAAAATAGGTAGGTTATTGAAAAAAAATCAAAATAGCTTAAGTATAAAAAAAACTGTTTTAAAATGATGAGTTTTCAAAATATGAGGTGAAACTCAAATCAATTGATGAATAAAAATTATGAATGGGGAGCTAAGTAAAGAAATACTAAAAAAAAGCAGCTGGTATATATTTGAGCCTTATTACAAGTTTCTGATTATCTCTGATAAATTCAAAATCAATTGGAAATAATGAATTAGTGCTGGAGGTTGTTCTGAAAAGCTGTATTTTCATTTGATGTGAAAAAATGTGTTTTTGAACATTGCACATTAGAATTACTGGCTTTTGGTGAAGTTTTTACACAGAAATAGTATGAGTATACTAAAATGGCTATCAATTACTAGGGATATCAGAAAAAAAACTACAGTATGGATTTAAATATGGATTTTTATTCTCAATTAAACATTTTTCTTGCTGATTTCAGAAATATTCAATGTGTCAAAATGCATCAAGGCTTGTTTTGATGGGAAAGGCAATATACAAATTATTTTTTATCTTAAAATTATAAATAAATGATAAAATTGATAGTTTATTACGTTCAAAGCTTTCTGAGAAACCTTATATAATAAATAAAATATTAAGCAATGCTATATGATATTGATTTCTTATGCAATCATTAAAGAGAGGATATTGGGAAATACAGCAATTATATGAGCTATAAGGAGCTGGGAAGTATTAGGTAGCCTTTCCTAAAAAATTTCAAGAAAAAAACATAAAAACTAATGAAAAATGACCATAATAGGTAGCAAAAAACTCATAATATTTCCTACCCCTTTGGTCAGGAATCCACAAAAAGAGGCACACATGACCTTGAAAGCTAGAAGAGTAAAGCTAAAAACTACTCTAAGATACACTAATAGGTCCTTCTACTTAAACCATAACCTAACCCAGTTGAAAGTGCCATAAATATACTAATCCCCATTGCTTTTGGGAGAAAGTAATAATTTCTAACGCCATAAATGGAATTTTGGGAGTCCTGTACAATTACTGGTGATATTTTTTCACTTCTAATGATATAGTTGATAACCAATAAAATAGGCTTTAGTTTCAATTAAAAAAAGTTTTTTGCAAAACTACTTGAGGCTCAAAGGACCAGATATTGAAACTCTTACTCAGTTTTGGATTCTGTTTGCAAAACATATAGGTATTTTAGGTTCATAATTGACTTTTGGTCCTGTTATCTTTGATGATATTGGAAGTTATTAAGAGATAATTCCATTTTAGGTTCTTTGGAGAGAAGTGATATTCAATATTTTGGGTTCTATTCAAATTTGGAGCAGGGTGAATAAGAGGAAGCTAGGGAAAATCAACTCAAAGTATTCTATTGAGTTTCTAAGATGATAATTCAGATCAAAAATTCAATCCAGGAGTGGTCTAGTAGAAGTTTCATTTATTTCATAGGGAGCCCACAAGAATAAAGAATAGATTAAGTCACTATCACTATTTAATTCAGCAAATGGATTGAAAACATTATACAAGTTGGTAAAATAATATGTTCTTATTGATAGAGGATCTAAATTGTGTTTAAAGAATAAGAGCTACTCTTTGGAATAATCTCCTAGAGATAAGATAAATGAAAAATAATTATACTACAATTTTAAATCAAAGAATAACTCTGAAATGATCGACTTTGAGAATTGTAAACCAAAGTAAGATAGATTAATGTATATAAAGAATCAATCTCAAGATGATAGAGGTCTAAAACCTATAAGACAAATCTTAATAATATAACTTGAAGCTTTTATTAGTAAAAAGACATTAATTCTTACATAGTCAGTCCTAGAGGAACCTCAGGCAATCACTTGACACATCAGTACCATTTTTTTAGTTTATAACTTCATTAATCTTTATTGTATCCAAAGTAAACTATCTAATTGTTGTTTCTGGTATTGGTATTAACTTTATTTATTTTGTTTAGGGGACTTTTGAATCCCTTCAACAAATCCCTTTTCCTCAATTTTTGCGTAAAATAGGTAGAATTGGGAAAAAAGAACATTTTTAAAAGTTACTTAGCCCCCAAAAAGAAGGAAAACGACCAAAAAAATCCCCCAAAAAACCCAAAAAAATACAAAAAGTTTTTTTTTCAAATTACTTAGTGTTTCTATTTCTGATTTACTCTGGATTTCTTTTCTCAATTCTGTGAATTCTGATATTAAAAAAAGTAAATCAATATCAATAAAACTATTAAATTTGAGTACAATCAATAAGTAAATATCTGCTTTGAGGCTGTCAGCCTGTGACTCAAAACCAGAGCACAAGCATGACAGCCAAAATACCATAAACCAATGGTATAGCCAAGATACCACCAAAACATGGAGCTGAGCCAAATCAGCTCAAAAGGTATCAAAACAAAGAGAAAACTCATCTCTTTCTGAAAATATAAGTCCCATCACCATAGGACAACAAATAACAAAGTTATTCCTGCTCAAAGTTATTGCTGAGCATAAACCTTAATTTTCACCTCTCATCTAAAATCTAGAAGGAGAGGCTTAACCCCATAAAATGGGTATTCAAAATGAAGCTCTAAGACAGGGATATCCAATGGTATCAGCCAAACTGAGCTAGCACCAATATTACTGGAGTTATGGTCAATTTCAGGCCAAATAAGGGTGAAGAAAACATTCACCTCCCATCTAGCTTCTACAGTTTTAGTGTGGGATACTTGAAGTGGGGTCTTTTTGGAAAGAGCACAATCAGGGCTATCTGATGGTGTCATCCACTCACCCACATCTCAATTACAGCAGAAGGTATGGGGCAAACAAGCTCAATACATCTTTTTGCCTAAAACACGCAAATGTACAAATATCTTGTACATGGGATAACTTTGCCATATTTAATGATACCCATATCAAATGAGGTACCATTGTGTATAGCACATACAGGGATACACACTGAACCAATTTTGAGGTTGATATCTCAAAAATTGACAAAGTTATGACTGTTTTAAGGTCATATTCCCACCTGCTGTCATATACAGCCTTACCATGGGATAATATCCCATAATCATGAATATGAGGTGTCAAATAGACAAAGAAGCATGTTTTTGCTTCAATATCTCATATTTCAGTCAATACTGGGGTCCCATACAGTTTCTGTACAGCATTCTACGCATCATACATGTCAGAATCAGGCTGAGAGGTCCCCAGATGAAAATTTTCACCCTGTATTGGTGAAAACTGCCCAGATGTGGTTTCAAAACCACATCTGAGCCCAATAAAGGTTATACAGGCTGTTTGCAAACCACAATCCAGTACTAGAGAGTGAAAAAATCTTCACTTCCTCTACGTGGAAAGGTCTAGCACCCTTTCCACCCCACTTCAGGATAAAAAGGAGGCTTTTCACAGCCAGAATTGTTTCCTCATCCTGCTCTTAAATATCCTATGTAGTAAACTGTCCAAAACTGTTTCACTCTTGGGTAATAATCTGGGTATAACTATAATCTTAATTATTGTAGTTCTTATTATAGTAATCCAACTGGTAAGACTGCATCCAGGGTTCTCAATAGCGCTCACCACCACTATTTTTCAATAGTAGAACCCTTTTTATTATTTTATAAACCATTATATTATCAAAAACTCTTATTCTAAAATTATTTTCACGTGTCACAGTCATAGTTATAGCTGTATATAGCCTAAATACTGCTTCAACATAGACTCCAGCTGACATTTTGGGGGCCTGGCCGTGTTTTAAACCTTTTTTGGACCCTTATAAGTGAGTTTTTCTCTTATTTCTCACTTTCTGATAAATTTTTTTATTCTTTTTAGGTGTAAATTTTCTTAAAAATATATATATTATATATATATTTTTCCTTTTTTGGCACATATACCACCCTTTTGCTCATATTTCAAGAGTACCTGTCATGTGGCTAATAACCACAAGACCCTTATTTTTGGTGTGTTTTACATATAAAAACACGTAAGCCATTAATACAGCCTTGTTTTTTAAGTAAAATAAGACACCTCATACTGATAAACCAACAGTTGAGGGGTGGTTGGACATATTGTTAACTCAATTGCCCTGTTATACACCACCTTTTTGACAGTTTACACTTGCTAAATACAAGCTGTTCTGTGAGATATTGGAATACAAACAGTATACCAAATATCATTAAGCTGTATTTCTGACGTGGAATTGTTAATTCAATCACACTGTCATCATACAAGGGCACACTGTAATAATATACAAGCGCAGAGGCCATTCTTAGACGTGCAAAACCAGCATTTCTTGAGAAGTCTTAACTGACATAAGCCATCTTGTTCCTGTCTTTGATTCAGTGGAAGATAATTTCATACCACTTGAAAGCCAGTCACAGGCCAACACACCAGTGACACCCTCAGAACCAGAGGGCAGCAAAGGCAAAGGAAAGAGGCACAGTGAAGGCCTGATAACAGCAAAGAAGTGGACACCCATTGCCACTCAGAAGAGTAGAAAACCACAAAATTCTGCATCAATACAAGGTAAACCAACCTTGATAACTTGTACAGGAAAAATTACAATTATTAACCCAGTTGTAACCTCCAAAGGCAAACTGCCCAAATCAGCAGATAACAAATTTGTACAAGGCACAGTCAAAGGTAAATACCCTAAGAACATAAAGTTTTTTGACTGCTTGCAAACACTAACATGTCACCTGTACACCTCAGAGATCTTGGCTTCCAAAGGAACCAACCAGAGGACAGAGAAGGTTTGTCCAGAACCAGAAGACCTGAAATAGGACACCTTGGACACAGTGGTGGATGGAAAAACAATGAGGGAGATAATATCAACCCTGCCATTCACACTCCAATTCAATGGAGACCTCAAACCAGAGGACTGGAAAGACATGGATCAAGTTCTTCAGCTCCACCAATGTCACAGGGGCTCTTCTAAAATGAAGAGGGCCTGGCACTCAGTGAACAGACTTACTTATGGAGGGCTCAAAAAGAAATACTCAAATGATGAGAGTAATGGAGTAAGAGGATAAATTCCTATTCATAAAGTAATAAGTATAAAAGATAAGAGAGACAAAGCAAAAGCAATAATAAAGAGCCAACCACAAATAATCCTGAGTCACTGTTTCAACCTGTTCAGAAAAGAGAAAAGGGATTAATAAGGATATGGCCACCAGGACTCTACTGAACAGGTGAGGGAAGGCTAAGACTAACTTAGTAAATAATAAAATAATATTCCAAAAGTAAGAATAAAATAATATTAAATAATAAATCAACTATTTTAATTAACTGGGGCAAAAACCCCCAGGTGGGTGAAGAGGGGCTGGTATATGTGAGAAATACCAGCCTTGGAGTTTGAGTGTTGAGATACTTGTCTGTATGCTGGAAGAAGTTGGATGTGGGATTGAATCCTGTATTGGTGAATCCAATACAGGTTATACAGTCAATACAGGTATTTGCGCCTGTATTGATTACAGGCCTGTATTTGGTGAATCCTGTATTTGAGTCTTGCCTGTATGAAACTGTATTGAGGTTTGAAACTGTATTTGGATCTTGCCTGTATGAAACTGTATTTGGAGAGTCTTGAATGAAACCCCCTTGCTGATTGGGTTTTGAAGGGTATCCATGATATAATGATTTGCTGATGATGATTGGAAATGCCCCTGCCTCCTTGGCTGTGACAACCAACTCCTCAAGGACTTATTACAATGTAGCATGGAAAACAAGAAGTTCAACCTGGAAAGTCACTGGGCAGAACTTGGAGCAATTTTCCAGAAGATCTGTCTCAGAGAGATAGCCTTCAAAGAACTGATGGAAATCACCAAAGGTTGGAATCCTACCAGGCAGTTCAGACTCCTGGAGGCAAGGGCACAGAGGATAAGGGAGAATCAAGCCACTATCCAGGCTATAGAAGAGCAGTTAACCCAGACAGGGCCTACTCAGATTCCTTCAGGCTCACAAGGAGCAGGCCAAATTAGCTCTCCAGCGGCTTCACACCATTCAGAAACCAGCAGATCAGTGGCCAAGAGTCACCATTCTTCACAATTCCAGGAAGTTTCCAGGAGAAGACAAGGAACCAAGGGCAAGACCAAAACCTCCTTCAACCAGAGGAGGAAAGAGTCAGACCCTATGATTCAGAAGCTGTTGGATTTGGTAAAAGAAGTGCACAAGAACCAGAAGTAATTGCAAACCACTCTAGAATCAGTAGTCCTAGTAATAGAAACAATACCCCCACTCAGACTGAACATAACATTGTCACATCTGAGAGTAACATCAACAGTGACACACTGTGGTTACAAATGTCCCAATATGTTGAACAATCTGCAAAGCAGTTTGCAGAAATTGAAGCTGGCCAAGAGAGGATGAGAAAAACTCAAGCCTCCTTGGAACAGATAGTTAAGAATCTTCAAGAAGGATATGCTCAACTGATAAAAGCCTCTGAAGAAACCAACAAAAGACTGAATATAGTCTTTGAAGAGCAACACCACAGCATAAGGGACAGGGATTGTCTGGACCAAGACATAAACAAATTGTTTAATGTCTACCATAACTTGAAGCCCCAACCACAAGGCCAAGTTATGGAGAATCCATATCAACCAGATGACATCAAACCAGATGCCATGTTGATGAATAAGGCAAGATCTCCATTACAATACCAGGATGGAGATGGAATGTCTTATTCAGAAAAGGAAGCCTTGAAACAGCTTCCTGAGGCCTCAAGCTGGCCCAAATTCTCTGGATCAAGAGAATATGATCATATGGAGCTCATAGATTATATTGATGAACTCTTCATTTATGTACCAAGCATACCAGACTACTGGATCACTGCTAGATTGAATACTGCATTTAAAGGTCATGCTAGTATATGGTACACAGAAATGAAAGAAATCCATGGCAGAAGAAACTCGCCATGGTGGAAGAGTCAAATCATCCAAAAGTACAGTAATGGAACTTGGATATGGCAGAAGACCATGTCATTTGAAACTGATAAATACTCTGTGGACAAAGATCCATATGAGCGGTGTCTTAGACAGTCTAAAAGACTTAAAGCCATTGATACTCAAATGAACATCCAAATGAGGAATCACAAACTTCTGACACAACTACCAGGAGAACTAGAGCATGCAGTAAAATGCAGATGCAACCAAAATTGCACTCTAGATGACATTGCCAACACCTTACAAGACATAAGGAAAGGACTAATATAGGGAGATTCACCCCATATAAGAACAGTAGTTTCAAAGAGAAACAACCTTTCAGGGTAGAGTTTAAAGACAAACCCAAAGAAAGAGTGGCAGAAGTGGCAAAGAAGAGGAATTCTTGTCACGAATGTGGTTCAACAGACCACTATGCCAACAACTGTCCAAAGGAAAAGAAAAAAGTCAATTCCATTGAGAAAATCCCTGAGGAAGAACCTCCAACAGAGGATTCTGAATCAGACTCCATGGGTGATGCCATAAGAGAACCATCTGATGATGATCAAGACCCCAGAGAGGAATTTTTAGTGGGATACCAAGAGGAAACCCCACTAGAAATTCAGGACATACAGTTGGAAGTAGGCATGCCACAGGACACTACTAACAAAAACTTGTGCAAACACACACAAGATGCACAAACTGTCCTGGTTACACCAACCAAAGGAATGGCATACATACATGGGACAGCCACAAAAATGACTGTTTGCATTGACAATGCTCAGCATCCACTTATCATTGATAGTGGAGCACACTGCTCCATAGTGGCCACAAACTATCTGGATACCCACTTACCAAACTGGGAAAAACAGCTCTTGCCCACTAAGGCAAAGAACTTTAAAAGTGCATCAGGGAAGATGACTTCCATTGGGACAATTATCAAAGAGATAATTATACCCCACAGGAAGGGTAATATCAGACTCAACCCAGAGCTTGTAGTGCTTGATGATTCCCACATCCAAGTATTTTTAATTGGAACAGATTACCAGAGGATGTGTGGCATAGACATTTACAACAGTAAAAATAGGCACATCACCATTGGTACTAATAAGGAAAAGAAATTTTCACTTGATATATACCAGATATCTTCTCAAGATCCAGTATAAGAACACCTGAAGGAATTCAGAGAGGGACAGTTTAACACTACACTCACCAGTAAACAAAAACTAAGTTTACTGAAGATGCTGAGAAAGAACAGACCAGCATTTGCCATTGGTGAAGAGCCATTAGGCAATATCAAAGGCCATGATATAGAACTATATCTGGATGTGGAAAGGCCTTATCCACCCATGCTTAGGAGACCTCCTTATCCAGAAAGCCTGGAAACCAGGAAAGAAATTGAGAAACATATCAATGAACTCCTGGATATGACTGTCATCAGGAATATTGGGGATAATGAAATAGTGGAAATCACCACCCCTGTCCTAATCACCTGGAATGATGGCAAATCTAGACTGTGTGGAGATCTCAGAGCTCTGAATAACTACACAAAAGCAGACAGGTACCCTATACCCAGGATACCTCATGCCTTGGATAAATTGGCAAAGGCCAAATACATAACCAAAATGGATTGTATGAAAGGCTTCCACCAAAATGGAGTTAAACCAAACTCCATGAAATTACTCAGAATAATATGCCATATGGGCATATATGAGTATACCAGGATGCCATTTGGCATCAAAAATGCACCAGCCCACTTCCAAAGGATGATGGACACAATATTCCAAGAGGAAATATTGGAAGGCTAGATGGTAGTATATATTGATGATATCATTATATACTCAGAGACATGGGAAGACCATTTACAATACATAGACAGAGTGCTAAGTAGATGTACACCCATCAATATGAAGATTTCACTAAAAAGGTGTAATTTTGGCCAACAAGAGCTACTAGCTCTAGGACATAAAGTCTCAGGTCTTAGTCTGGCAATTGACCAGAATAAAGTAGCAGCAGTACTGCAAAAGCCAGTACCAAAGAGCATCAAAGAGATGCAATCCTTCCTTGGGTTTGCCAGCTACTATAGAAACCACATTAAAACCTTTGCACACATAACTAGTAGCTTATACAAGTTATGTTCAAAAGATGTAGTTTTTGAAATAACCAAGGAAAGGAGGGATGCATATGAGAGGATCAAATATGAACTCACAAATGCACCTGTGCTCATCTTACCTGACTTTGAACTACCAATCAAGTTGTATATAGATGCAGCATGTAGTCAAGGCCTAGGAGCAGCCCTTCACCAAAGACAAATTGTGGATGGTGAACCAAGAGAAGGAGTAATTTGCTACATCTCAAGGCAGCTGAAAGATTCAGAAGCCAGGTATGGAGCCACCCAGACTGAGTGTCTATGCCTAGTCTGGGCTCTAGAAAAACTCCATTATTATCTGGAGGGTGCAGTCTTTGAAGTCTACACAGACTGCACAGCCTTGAAGTCTTTACTGAACATGAAGACTACAAATAGACACATGCTGAGATGGCAAATAGCCATCCAGGAGTATAGAGGGAACATGACCATCATATACAAGGAAGGTAAAAGCCATACCAATGCAGATGGCCTTAGCAGATGGCCACTGGACAATGTCAAAAGCAATCCAGCTTATGACCCTGAAGTTGCAGCCAAGATTCCTATCCATTTCATGGAAGTAGATAGGAAGAAGGACTTCAGATTTTCTGAATGGGCACCAGAAAGTGGTACCCTTGACAGTGGAAACACTGATTCAGAGGGAACAGAAACTCCCATACTGGGAATAAGTTCCTCAGAGCTACACAATAAATTTTTTAGTGCATTACTGAAGTCTTATTCCAAGCACAAACAGTCTGTCATATTACTACAACTCCTTCAACAAAAGTACAGGAGTCCAGAACTGGAATCCCAGCTGGAAGAACCCTGGTTGAGGGCCTATAAGGATAACAAGTTTTTTCTTATAGATGGCCTGCTCTACCACAGAGAAAATCACACAAGTGCACTCACAGTGGTAGACAGAGACCACATCTCATTGATTCTGCAGGAATGCCATGACTTCCCCTATATGGGACACATGAGTGAAGACAGGACCAAAGAGAGGGTAGCAAGCACAGATTGGTGGCCCAAGTGGGAGCAGGAGTTGAGTGAATACATCAACACCTGTGAAAGCTTCCAAAAGGCAAACAAGAAACATGGGAAGAAGTATGGGTTACTTTAACATATAGAAGAACCCAAGCACCCATGGGAAACCATCAACATGGACTGGGTTACAGGACTTGTCACAGGAGGAAAAGAAAACTACAATGCCTGCTTGATCATAGTTGATAGGTTCAGCAAGAGCATGAGGTGTCTGCCATGCCATAAAGAGGACACAGCCATGGATACTGCCCTGTTATTTTGGAATTACATCATATCTACCTGTGGAGTCCCTAAGATCATCATTAGTGATAGGGACCCAAAATTTACATCTGAATTTTGGACCAACTTATATGACATGCTTGGAACCAAGCTTGCTTTTTCCACAGCTTACCATCCACAAACAGATGGCCTAGCTGAGAGGATGATCCAAACAATGGAGGACATCCTCAGGAGATTCTGTGCCTATGGCATGGAATACAAGGACCATGAGGGATACACCCATGATTGGGTTACCCTCTTACCAGCAGTCCAACTGGCTTATAATACAAGCCAGCACTCCACCACAGGAAAAACACCTGCATTGGTAGAGAAAGGGTGGAATTCTTGTTGCCTGTGGATCATTTGAAGAAGAATCTTCTAACTATCCACCCCACAGCCAAAGACTTCCATGATATGTGGAAGAAGGCTTGTGACACAGCTGCTGAATGCATAGCTGAAGCAAAAGATTATAATAAGCAGAGGTGGGACAAGACACACATGGAACCTGACTTTAAGGAAGGGGACCAAGTACTAGTGTCTACACTGAACTTTAATAATCTTAAAGGACCCAAGAAGATGAGGGACTCATTTGTAGGGCCTTTCACTATCATTAATCTGATAGGAAAGAATGCAGTGGAAGTCAAGCTTACAGACGAATTTTCCAGGAAGCACCCAGTCTTCCCAGTAAGTTTGGTCAAACCATACTTCCAAACAGAGGAGGATAAATTCCCCTCCAGGAAAACGAACCCCACACCACCTGCTATAGTGGAAGTGGAGGACTCCCCAGGGCCAGGAAGATCAGACTTAATGGAAAGGATCAAAGACAATACTTAGTCAGATTCAAGCACCAAACAGCTGATAAGGACGAATGGTTGGCAGAAGATGCCATACCAGATGGGAACCTTCATCTAAGGAGATTCAGGGCTTCTAGGATGACTGTAAAGTCTCATCAATGATGAGCCTATTTTAGAGGGAGGGTATGTCAGCCTGTGACTCAAAACCAGAGCACAAGCATGACAGCCAAAATACCACAAACCAATGGTATAGCCAAGATACCACCAAGACATGGAGCTGAGCCAAATCAGCTCAAAATGTATCAAAAAAAAGAGGAAACTCACCTCTTTCTGAAAATATAAGTCCCATCACCATAGGACAAGAAATAACAAAGTTATTCCTGCTCAAAGTTATTGCTGAGCATAAACCTTAATTTTCACCTCTCATCTAAAATCTAGAAGGATAGGCTTAAGCCCATCAAATGGGTATTCAAAATAAAGCTCTAAGCCAGGGCTATCCAATGGTACCAGCCAAACTGAGCTAGCACCAATATTACTGGAGTTATGGTCAATTTCAGGCCAAATAAGGGTGAACAAAACATTCACCTCTCATCTAGCTTCTACAGTTTTAGTGTGGGATACTTGAAGTGGGTTCTTTTTGGAAAGAGCACAATCAGGGCTATCTGATGGTGTCATCCACTTCCCCACATCTCAACTACAGCAGAAGTTATGGGGCAAACAAGCTCAATACAGCTTTTTGCCTAAAACAGGCAAATGTACAAAAATCTTGTACATGGGATAGCTTTTCCATATTTAATAGTACCCGTATCCAATGAGGCACCATTGTGTATAGAACATACAGGGATACACACTGAACCAATTTTGAGGTTGATATCTCAAAAATTGACAAAGTTATGATTGTTTTAAGGTCAGATTCCCACCTGCTGTCATATACAGCCTTACCATGGGATAATATCCCATAATAATGGATATGAGGTGTCAAATAGACAAAGAAGCATGTTTTTGCTTCAATACCTCATATTTCAGTCAATACTGGGGTCCCATACAGTTTCTGTACAGCTTTCTACGTGTCATACACGTCAGAATCAGGCTGTGAGGTCCCCAGATGAAAATTTTCACCCTGTATTGGTGAAAACTTCCCAGATGTGGTTTCAAAGCCACATCTGAGCCCAATACAGGTTATACAGGCTGTTTGCAAACCACAAGTCAGTACTAGAGAGTGAAAAAATCTTCACTTCCTCTATGTGGAAAGGTCTAGCACCCTTTCCACCCCATTTCAGGATAAAAAGGAGGCTTTTCACAGCCAGAATTGTTTCCTCATCCTGCTCTTGAATATCTCATGTAGTAAACTGTCCAAAACTGTTTTACTCTTGGGTAATAATCAGGGTATAATTATAATCTTAATTATTGTAGTTCTTATTATAGTAATCCAACTGGTAAGACTGCATCCAGGGTTCTCAATAGCACTCACCACCACTTTTTTTCAATAGTAGAACCCTTTTTATTATTTTATAAACCATTATATTATCAAAAAACTCTTATTCTAAAATTATTTTCACGTGTCACAGTCATAGTTCTAGTTGTATATAGCCTAAATACTGCTTCAACATAGACTCCAGCTGACAGAGGCCCACCTTCCACACACCCAGTCTTCAAAAAACAAAGGGAGACTCACCACAAATTAAAATATTTGAGTTTAAAATATAACTAATTTTTGAAGAGATTGTTTTGATTTCAAAATATCACCTTTTTAATGGTCTAATTTATATTATTGTACCTCATCTATAGTATCTTTTAGACCAGAAGGTCTAATTTTCATTAAAATTTGGGGTTGTGTATCATTTAGAAATAAGAGGTGTAATAGATCTCCTATAATTCCAAAGACCATTATAATAAATCAAGTGAGATTCAAATAGTCATTTTTGAGACATTGAAATTACAAATATTCTTCCCAATTTGTTTTTCAAGAAATTTCTTTTAAGTCTGATATAAAAATACGTCTTTTTTGAGAACCCAAAAAATAATGAATTCAAAATTTTAAAGCACAAATCATTTCAGGTTTTTTCCCCACATGAATTAAGTTCCTTTAAAAATGAATATGTGAAATACATTTGTGGATATAAATTCTAATTTTCTTTCTTGGAGTAATTTTATTGGCTAAATTGGGAAAGTTTGTCAATTTGGGAAGAGAAAGAAATCATGAAAAGATGAGGGGAGATTTTGGGTGGGAAAAATTATAATTGAATGAATATTTTTGTGAAAATTTAATTGAATCAATATATGATATATTTTGAAAAAGGGCCTTTCTTATGCAAAATTTCCAAATCTTAAATTAATCCAGCCATTTTTTGGGAAGTTCAAAAAATAATTTGCAATATTCACATAAGAGCTTTTATTATTTTACCAAACACCTTTCTTTCTTTGTTTTTTTATTAGGTCTTATCCATTTATTTAATTTTATTTACTCTATTTGTTATACTTATTTTGTTTATCTTTTGTATGTTATTCATTTTTTATTTATTTTATTTATTTGAGTTATTTTATCTATTTTATCTATTTTATTTATTTTATTTAATTTTGACCTTTCATAAATATATAAGGATTACCTCAATTTTTGATAAGTTTAAAAAAGGAAATGGTACTTTTTAGAAGCATTTGGTTCATTTGGACTCCATAAAAGTATATATTTTAATTATAATCCATTGAATACAAACTTTAAGCTTGAGAAACATTGAAAATAATGATTTATTATTTTTTAATTTCTTAAAACTATGAATGTTTCTATTTATACCACATGACTTGGATATTAGTTAATATCGTTCATTTTCTATTACATGTAAAAAACTCTTTCTTCTTGTAAAAACTTATAAGCTTCTATAAATTCCTATCATATAAAAATATGAATGAATACTACTAAATTGAGGTAATAATTATTTCCTCTACATATAAAAGCTTAAATATTTGTTGTACTTTTGATTAATCCCTCTTTTGGGTCATCCAAGATATTTTTAAATCTGGAAGATGTTTTTTATTAAATCATTTCTACAGTAGTTTCTATAATTATTTGATCTTTTCATTTCATTTTTCTTGACTTTCACTCTCATGGAAGTAATTTTACAAGAGGGATATAATCATTTTTACCAATGAAATCAATAATTCCAATATCTGAGCTTTTTTTGATCTATATTTTTTACTTAATAATGTGTGATATTTTCATCCTGTCTTATTTCATTAAAGGAGATATAATTAGGAAGCTTACGGGTGAGATGTAATTGTTCAAAGTTTTTTGTGACAAGGGAATTCAACCTAAATTTGAGGAGCTCTAGTATAAAATAACCTTTTATATTATTTTTGAAAACACAGACAGGGTTAATGATATCTAACAAAAACTGTGATACTCCAGCGTAATTATAATTAATCTGAGATAGCTTTTTAACTTTTCCTGAATTTTTCCTTGTCAACAGAATTAGTGCCCATCATAAGACTTGTACTACCAAGATAAATGTCAATATGTACATATGTGTTGAAAAGCTTTAGCTCATCCAGCCACATTACCAAGTCAGGTAAGTTTCTTCATAAATACTTTGAGCTTAATTTTGTTTTTGTGAGAAGGAGAAATAAATAAAAGTTTTGGTGGGCCAATTTCTCAGTGTGTATAGGTTATGAATTGTGCCCTTTTCAAGTTCAAAATTGGATAAGAGATGGTTTAGTTTTCCCAATCCTACTTTTTTATATCCTGATGTTAATAATAAGTAAATCTTCTCAAAGAATTTATTTGAACACTTTCTTTTACAAAAATAAAATGCAGGGTCATGCAGACCTCTTTTTTTTAAAGTGGTCAAAGCGGTACATGATCTCTTGGAATAATATTTATAATAGTGGAAAATGTATTTCAAATGTTACAGTAGCTCTATAAAACCATTTTTAAACAAAATAGTCTACTTTTATAAATTCTGCTTGACCTAAATAATAATTTTTTTGGTAACTAGACAATAGAAGCTTTCTTACAAAACATATGTATTAAGTAACCATCACTATTATCCTAAATCTGATTTCATAAACCTCCTACAATCTTGTAGGAGCTCCATTATGATTGGTTATCAGTTTCCAGTCCTCGCGAATTTTGGTGAGGAGAATATTGGGAAATTAAAGAGGAAGAGTTTCTCAAGCTCCAACAATTTTAGCTTGTAATTATTTCATTTTCCAGGTCTTGTAATTATTTTTGAATCAAGATTTCATCTTGGGTCAAACATTCTCAATTGGATTTAGATCTGGAAATTTTGAAATCCAAGGTATTTTCTCAATTTCATTTTCCTGGAACCACTAATTTGAAACCCTTTCAATATTACTAGGGCTTCAATCTTCAATCCTTACTATAAAGTAACAACTTCAAATATAGGTTTCATTGAAAATTTGATTTAATAGCATGGCAGCGCATTTTGTGGGATATTTAAAAAGATAAGAGGTCCCTTGGTGGACCTAACTAATGAAGCCCAGATCAAAATTAATCAGAGACTGGAAAATGGTTTTCTTGGAGCTGGGAAAGGTCATACTTTTGTCCAGAGACTTCCATAGATGGACCTGAGAAAGTTTCTTTCCTAATTAATAAGAAGATTCATGTGTCAAAATGGAGCAGGTCCAGTGATTGAATGGTTGCAAAAATTCTAAGAAACAAAAAAATAAATGGGCACAGTTACAAGCTCTTCAGCTCCACATACAATTTCTTTTCTATTTTATTGATCTCCCTGCTCACTGTATGAGTTTATATTTCCCTTATTAAGTTTTTCAGCAAACTCAATGAGTGTCACTCATTGAGGATCTATCATGTATTAATTGTGGTCTTCTTAATGTTAAGTTCTTATAATTGTCCTATAACCTGGTTTATGTTCACTCTTACAGTGGCTGCATTCCTTTAATCAGTGAATTATATCCAAAACTGTGGACTTGGCTATATTTGGTTCATTGGAGATATCCCTAAATGATACCAATGCTTTCCTCAAACCCACAATCTGAGCCCTCACCTCAATTTCTATATATGACAGAATATCTGAAAGGTAATTAATCAATAGAAAAAATTCATAAACACCACAATCAAGGGTAAAATAGTCAATATAAAATTTAAGTTCCCAATTCTTAACAAAATCAAACTTTCCTAATCTATTTACCAATATATAAAACAAATCTTGAGAGTTCATTGAAAGAAATGGGATTGGAGAACTTAATCATCAGAATTGGTTAAAAGCAACCAACAAATAAGTAAACACTTAAAAAGAGAAAATTCCTTTAGTAATCAATCGAGCAAAGAAACATAGTGATGAAATTAATTCCTTTCTTTGTAAAAAAAATTCCCATGGATCCCATGCTTTGGGTCCAATCAGGAAGCGTCTGAATATATGCTTGGGGCCAATGTACTGTAAACAGTACAGTCGCCCAAAATATGTCTTTGGACACCATCTGCACGGATGCACAGCGCACGCTCTTTTTTTTTGTTTCTTAAAACAACTTATGTTGTGTTAACCTCCTTACCCCTACCTCAATTTTTCCCTTACATTTTGTTTTATTTTTCCTTCCTATTCAATCTCTCCTACCTCAATTTTCCTCTTGAAGTGTTTTTTTAATTAATTATGATTGGATTTGTCAAATCTTATTCTTGGTTCCTTTGGATTGTATTTGATTGAACCAATCAATGTTATCCTTTTAAAAGGCTTTTTCATGG
This sequence comes from Austropuccinia psidii, assembly GCA_023105745.1. Taxonomy (NCBI): domain Eukaryota; kingdom Fungi; phylum Basidiomycota; class Pucciniomycetes; order Pucciniales; family Sphaerophragmiaceae; genus Austropuccinia; species Austropuccinia psidii. The sequence goes on from JALGQZ010000011.1 coordinate 17,372,256, forward strand.
CTTTTTTTTCTGTTATTTCATATGTTTTTTCTTCTTTTGTTCTGTTTTGTTATTGATGATTCACTAATACATTGAATTGATTGTGATTCACCAATTTCTTTGTCACTTCAGATACTAATGCCCAAAAATCATAGAGTGGAGCAACGCAGCCAGATTGTAGGATGTGGCAGGCTGGTTTATCACTCCGAATGATCGCGTTGCAAATGGGGGTCCCCAAATAAACGGCGCATGACACCATCAGACGATTTTTAGAGAATGGCTCCTGTGCAAATCACCTGAAAACAGGCCAACCACCGTTGTTGAATGATGCAGACCAACAAAATGTGGATGCCTTTATTACTCAAAACAAAGAGCCAATTTGAATGAAATTTTGCAATCTATTCTGAACAATGTCAGCAATCAAGCCATCAGCAAGGAAATACATGATCTTGGCAAGCAATCATGTATTGCCTCCAAGAAGCCCCCCCTTTGCCAATTGGAATTTGATTGAAGACTCACATTTGCCCAGCAGTTTAGGCATTGGACTCTTCAACAATGGTCTTGCATCATTTGGACAGATGAATCCTCATTCAAATTAGGCAAGAAGGCTTATCAGGTGCACATTTGGCAAAGGCCTCAAGAAAAATGCTTATTAGAAAATCTTCAAGTTAATCATTGTTCAGGACAACAATAACCCATGGTATGGGGGTCTTTCATTGTCAGCACAAAAGGTCCACTTGTTTTTTTAGATGGTACCCAAACAGCAGAAATGTTTATCCAGTAAGTATCTTAACCACACTTGCAACCATTCTACAACTGCATGGTCAATGCACCTTATATTAGGACTTGAGAATGCATAGCAATGATGGAAGATGGCTCCCCAATTCACACAGCCTGAATATTGAACAAATGGCAGGCCACCAATAAGATGGAAAAGCTTCCCTGGCCAGCACACTCCCCAGACCTCAATTCAATTGAGAATGTCTGGAAATTCTTGAAAACTTGTGTAACAAAACATCACCAGCCCCAAACAATGGAAAAATTATGTGCAGCCATTCAGAGCACTTGGGATGACCTCTCACCTTCTTTCTTTGAGAAATTGCTCATTGGTATGCATAAGAAAATGGAGGCTGTGGTTGAATGTGATGGTAGACTGACAAGATGGTAGGACTTAAATTTTTGAAACCTATAGCATTAAATGGATTCTCAATGCTTCTTATATACTACTGATATTGATTGATTGTTCTTTTATCACATTTAAGATTATTTTTGAATATTCATTTTCACTTTATTGTTCATTAAATCCAAGAATTTGTACAAAAATTTAATTACAAATTAACATCACCATAAAAATAACAATTCAAATCACAAAAAAAATCACATGTTTACACATGTAATTTTTACCATGATCATCATGGAACCTAGGAGCAAACCCACATAACAGTCTTATGCACAGAAAACTTTTTTCAGAAAAAAAAATGTGTGAGAATTTATAAATTTTTCCTGGAAAAAAAGTGTTGGAAGATATATTTCAGGTCACTGTACATCTTGGTTGGTAAAAGTTGTGAATCCTTTCACAAATTGACTATTGTCATTTCAACTTTTGTAAATGGGATATTCACCATCAACAAACATTGTGTGTTCAGAAAAAGGCCTTGGAAAACAATACTTGCATTTGTCATTTTGCCAACATGCAAATTGTGCACTGCAAGGTTCATGAAGAATATTCCTTGTGACCAATTTGTATAAATTGGGACAAGCTTGAGGATTGGGAATTTCTGCTTATATAAATTTGTCAACCTTGTGAGGATTATTTGGAACATACACTCTATCTAGTATTAATAAGATATGTGCATGTGGCAAACCCCTTTTTTGTAATTTTACAGTATACACATATGATACCACTTTCCCAAGCAATTCTTTTCATAAGGTCCCTCATCATAATTTGCATCTTGAGGTAGAAAACTCAAGTAACAATATCAGGTCTGTTGACTGAAGTCTTTCCTGGGGCCAGTTGCTCTATAACTTCTGGCCAGCATGGATTTGCTGTCATGGTAATGAGCAACAATGGGTGCCTGAATTCTCCCACAAGACTCATGGAATCTTGAAACAGCTGAGACATTTCCCTTGGTCTGCAATAAATCATGAGGTAAGGACAATATGGCTTCTGTTTAAATCTAAATCATTTTTGAGGGCATCCAAAACTCCCTGGTACAGATTCACCTTCAGCCTGGCTTGGTTTTTCCTCATAAAATTTAGCCTATGACTTTAAATACAAATATACAAATCCACAACAAATTCTTTCAGTAAACAATGACCACAAATAATAAAACTGTATAAATTTCTTTGTTAGAATAGCAGGTAGGCATACCATTTGCACTGAGTAGTATTACTTGTGCATCCTATCATTGTTTTAAGTGATAAGTATAAATTTTCATTTTCTTTCACTTACTCTGTGTCTGCATGTTCTGCCCTAAATAGTCGGGGCTCCTGTGTTGTTTTCCATAAGGGAATATTACAGGATATCAAAGTGCAAGATACCCTGAATGTAGATCAGTCACATGCTTCAGTGAACCATCTCTCAGACATATAAGAATATCTTGTGGGGGAATTATTTCAGAAGAAGAGTTGAAAACAATGGCAAATTCATCAACTGTTGGTTGGTTGTAAGTAGCTGGATTTAGGCCAGGACCCATTATAGTGGCTAAACAGAAGTTATTTGTTGAAGATGTTAAGTGTTCATTTGCATATTCATAGACTTGTGTGTAAGGATTGTGAATTGATAAGAAATGGGCCCATTGGCTAACCACATCTCTTTAAATCCTCCCTCTTGCAGCTGTTGCTTGGATACCTGATGCTGAATTATCATCTGAAGCCAAAACATATATTTGTGCAAAGGAAGGTATCTTGTCTTCAAAAGGATAGAAATTACCAATGTTTTGATACAGATTCCCTAAAACTTGAAATCAAAAAACCCCTCCATGGCCAGCGACAGACCTGTCAATATTTTCCCTCAGGCTTGTATATGATATGGCATTATTTTACGACCTAATTTCTGAAAGTAAATGTTTGCACACTATAAAATCAATTAAAAACTTGTTTTTTTGCATAGTGTAAAAACAACTCACTGTTTCCATCAGATGAAAAATATATATATATCCAAAATGGAGCAATGTTCTGATCAGTTGTTGGAATGAAAGGTAGTTTTACAGCACCTTTTTGAAAGCATATGGAATAACTGGTTCCAATAATATTTCTTAGTTACCAGTTCATTATTCATTCCAATGAAATCCCAAACAGTTTCTGCAAATATCATTGCAAGAGCTGAAAGTATGTGGAAATGAACCTGGAAATTTACTTAAAATATATACTTCCATGTGGTTGGGTACTTAGGACTTGATTACCTAATGGCTCAATACAAAGGATGAATGTTGGTAGAGGGAAATGTGTTTTGATAATTTTTTTGAAATATCAGGGTAAAATGGAGCCAATTTATATGGTTTTGATTGTGAACTTATTGTCATTGCATTTATTGCATGTTCAGGGGTTTCTTAGGAACTAAGCTATCAATAAGTCTGCTTGTTGTAAAGAAAAATAAAAGCTGTTTATGTCATTGCATTCTTCTTAGGTTTGAAATTATATGCAGGTTCTTTAAGATACAACTAAATTAATCCTTGTTTGACCCTCAGGAATGTTTTTTACCTGTGGGGACAACACATTTGGGCTAATAGTGAATACAGCACCTATCTGGAAGGATATCAGTATGCAGATACACACCTTTGCCTTTTGGTTCAGGAGCAGTGTTCTCTCTGTCCAATGGGCTCTTGCATATTCTCTGTCTTTCATCATCAGACTAAATCTCAATTTCAGTTTGCCCTTGATCTTCTTTGCTAAGTCAGGTATAGATCCTTGTTGAGAACTTTTCTGTGGAGTTATTGATTTCATTTCTCTACCACCAATACAAATGTTAGCTTCTGAATTTATGTTTCAATTATTTTTGGGCTTACATCCTTTGTATACCACTGGATAGTGTAACAGGCCCATTTACAATTTCTCTGGCTTCTCAAGCATGTATGTGTCCTAATGTCACAGCAAGGTTGGATACCTAATAAAGAAAATCAGGAAAGATGCACATGAGGTAAAGGAAGGTGGATGAAAAACCTCAACATAAAATGTCTTTGTGTTGGGATGGTGTTCAACAATAGTTCCATGTAAATTCATCTCTCTACCAATTTGGATGAGGCCCAGAATATTGGCTGTGGCTTTGCTCTTTTAGACAATGTATTTAACCTTGAAATTGCAATAATCCCTGAACTGACTATACAAATTAATGTTAGCCTTTAATTATGTAGCATGAAACTCACATTATTGTGCCAGTCATTTTGCTTGACTGTTGTGAGAATGCCATATCCTTTTAAGTTGACATCATGAACATTTTCTATGTAAGTCTTATCAAGAACTATTCCAAGGCCAAATGCATTCACACAGTTCATTTTATTGAAAGTAACCTCTTTTTCAGGGATCAATTGTATGGGGAGTTTTTCTTGATAGAACACCACTGGGTCATTACCATCATGGGGAACTAAAAATCGAGGTGATAGTGAATAGACCCAGCCTGGTTGCAGGCCATTAACCTGCATTGTGTATGTTGAGAATTCAACATCAAATTTCCATGGATCATCTTCTGTATGACTTGATATAGATATCCCTCCAGTCACATTGAGTGCACCATAATTAGATTGGCCAACTAATGAAACATCCAACTAAAATAGTATATGTTAAAGCTGGGTATCTATTAATAACTTCAGAATTTGGACTTACTTCTCTGAATATTTCAAATAGTCCTCCAATATAAAAAGGATGGCTAACCTTCTTTGATACTGGCATTGTTTATTGTGGCTTATTTAATTAATTGTTTGTGAGAATAATAATTATAATGAGCTAATAGATTTGATATTTTCTTCTTCTTTATAAGGAAAAATTGTTGATATTTTTGGACACATGTAGTTCCTGTAGGTTGTCTGTTGCATGTAAAATTCAAGGGATGAGTGTTGTAGAGTCAAGGAATGCAGGTTGTAGATGTAACTAGCCTGATTGAATTGAGGTGGTGAGTAAACTCCCTTGGAATGATGGTTGACCCTCTATTTCAATGTATTCACTAAGTGTGCCCTATATCATATGTTGTGCTTCTCCAGCTCATGCAAGATTTGAAAAGGTTGGAATTTGGATCCTGCAAAAAATTATAATGATAAAAATAATACATGTTATTTTTGCACCACAGACCTAAAAACAATTAACAAACCAAGTTTGATAGCTAATAAAAGTAGGTCCAACATGATTGTTGTTTCACAGAGCTAAAATTTGTTAAAAAAGGGTTGGTATTATCTGGGAAAACTTGAGATGTATGGAAGAAATAGAACCTGCCACAAAATAACAGCAGGCCAAATGTATTTGTTGTGCCACATATCAAAAGCTGATTAAAAAAATAGTTGGTATTAGTTGGAAATACTTTGGATGGATTCACAAAATAGAGGGACCTGCACATACCATCTGTGGTAGTCAAGAACAGTAGGCTAACTCCGATGATCTAAAATGGAATGATGGATGGTTGTTATTAGCTGGGAGCACTTGAGATGGGCTTAAGAAATAGATGGACATGCCTCGCTTATTTTATGACTGATCACAGAGGGTGTTGTAACAGCAGGCCGAATGTATTTGATGTGCCACATATCAAAAGCTGATTACAAAATAGTTAGTATTAGTTGGGAATACTTCGGATGGATTGAAGAAATGGAGGGACTTGCCCCTACCATCTGTGGTAGCTAATAACAGGAGGCTAAATGTCACAGATCTAAAATTGAATGATGGCTTGTTGGTATCAGGTTGGAATACTTGAGATGGTTGAAGAAATAGATAGACTTTCCTTGCCTATGTTGTACCTGATCCCATTTGTAAGAGGGTGTTCAAATAAATCCTAAATATGTCAGAAAAGGATAGGCTTATGAAAAAATAAAAGATTGTTATAATATGAAAAAAAATTGAAAAATTGAAGTTACAAATAAATCCCAAAAAAAGCATTGTAATATAGAAAAAGAAAAAGAAAAACTCGGAACTGGCAAAATTGACTGTTTTTATTTTTTGAAATTGTTGTCTATAGTGAAGGTCACACCACTATTGGCTCTTTAACGCCACCGGTGTGCGCATTGCTTTGACTTTAATTGAAAAAAGGGGCAAATTTCCAGTTTCAAAAGTTCATTTTGATTTTTTGATTCTAATTCTCAAAATTTTATTTTTTTAGATTAAAGAAGAAAAAATAATATTTAGATATTTATCAAAAAAAGAAAATTATTTTGGATTAAAGAATATTTAGATATTTGGATTATTTTTTTTGGATGATACAAACTCTTGTCTTTTAAAGATATTTAGAAGCTCCACAGGTTTAGGAGCAAACAATTACGGCAAGAGTTGCAACATATCATTATCAGCCAAATTGGGACTATTTATGTCCAAAAATGGAATAACTCTTATGAGTACAAAAAAGGCATTCCCCTGGGAATCCAAGCCTCTTGGCATGCACAATAAGGCATGCCGTCCATCTTTTTTGCATATCCATAGTTGATCCAAATATGTGAAATGAAGGAGGCCCAGGCTACTTCGTCTTTGCATATTCATTTTAATGAGCTTTCTCGGGGGGCTTACTTGAACCCCTAGGCATCTTATCCCCGCCCTTGGTCTCTGCGTCTGGCCGCTGGCTGTTGACCATCTCCGCCAGCTCTTGACCATGGATAGTCTTCGCTCATCTGAGTTGGACTCGCCTTCCCATGACCAGCTTCATCAATCGCCGTCGCAAGCTGATCGCAGCAGGTATTGCACACAATGCCATTCCAATATCTACAAATATACCTGTCCGGCGTGTTCGGTACGCACATGCTCGCTATCGTGCTCGAAAAGGCACAAGGAGGCCAATGGTTGTTCTGGAAAACGCAATCGGGTGGCCTTTGTACCCATGAAACAGTACTCTTGGGGAAACCTCATGGAAGACTTCTCATATCTTGAAGGGCTCCATCGCTCGATCTCAGACGCCCGAAGCGGTCGGTCGATTGAATCAACGGAGCCTTTGTCATTTCGTAGGAACCACAAAGCTGTTGAAAGGCAAAGATTTTTGATGAGAAAAGCGTTGTTGGAGGGAATCGAGTTAATTCTCATGCCTGATGGGTTGATAAGGTCCAAGCAGAATCTCACAAACTTCAATCACAAGTCAGTTGAACCGAAAACCACTCCCTCATAAGTTTTGAAGCATCTTTTCTCTGACTTTTCGCGTGCATTTTGCCTTTTCGTTGAAGCACAAAAAGTCTCGTCTGGACTGTTGAATTTCTGTTCCCTTCTTTTCAAGAAGATGTAGACAGGGAGTCAAACGCTCCTTTGGCTACACAGTCGTCGGGTTCTTCCTCACACCTTCTTCATCAAATATCTTCAGCTACAAATATTGTAGATCTTTTGAAAAAAACTTTAAATTTAAAAAAACTAAAGCTTCCCAAGGAGCAAAAGCTCTCGCTAATGCCTTTGGTTGAAGAAGAGTGTAAAGATGGCTCTGGTGATCATTTGATTTTTGTCCTTCAATGTGAATTACCCTTGAAAATCGTGGGTACCGCCAGGAAAAATTCGCGCGAAGTATATCTAATAGAAGGTACATGGAGTTTGTCTCAAGCCTTACGAGGAACCAAAATTTTAGAGTGGCCAAGAATTGAAGTATGGCCGGCTTCGAGCTGGGCTCAGAAAATAAGCTCAGGCGGAATTTGCGTGGCCTCTAGGGTTCCCCGTCCTCCTGCGCCAACATTTCCTTTCAAAAGGCCACGCCTTGCGTCTGACACAAATGAAGTTCCGAAAGCAACTTTTCCGATAGCAGGACAGAGCACGCATGGTACTAGCATTAAAGCTGATGCAAATGGTATTTCAGCTGAATCAATAACGAGCGCACCCACCTCCCAACCAAATCCTACATCGTTGACATCCCTATTGCAATATGCCGACAGTGAGGACGATTCAATGACTTAATATTTCATTCTTTAAGCTCAAGAGGTTTTTCATAATGATTCCAACGTCTTGACGTGAATGGGTGAATTTATATATGAGCAGATCTGTCATATGCAAGTAGCTCAGATTATCAACGTTGTACACGTAGTACTTACCCGGGGTGATGCGCGGGACCCAAAAAGCATTACTGGCGTTGCTGTCTAAAGAGGTCTCTTGAATCAGCAAAATACGTTCTTGCGTCGTTATGCCGAGCCAAGGGGTTGTATGTACATTAGTTTGAATTGCAGTAAATCGTTAATCTGGTATTCTCACTTGTGACATTTTCACTTGGAAATGTTGGTTGTGGAGAAGCCAATCCCAAGGTCAAGGGTTTGAGAATGATTCAACTTGTACAATTCTCTTCCCGCTTAATAATTACATAACATTTTCTGTTGAAAATGGCGGCCTACACTTCTCAGTCTCAGAATCACTAGACCCTTGGACTACACACCAAGGGAGGCATTTTGGTAAAAATCCCGTTGTCAGTTTGACTATGGCCAGTCCAGCTGACCCTTCCTAACGCGCCCGATTATTTGCATTCGCTCCGTTTGTAGCGAAATACTCTAAAACTGAATTTTATTTGTAAAAGGCTTCTTACGCAAATTCAAATCATGTATTTTACATGAACCAGCTGACACTGTAGAGCAGTAAATAAAAATTCTGATGGGAAGTAATATCTAATGTTAATTATTTTGCATTTTCGTCATCTTATGCAGATGTGTGACCATTCTTCTCCAAGTGTAACCACTCTTTGAGACAGCTTAAGTAGGCAATTGTTTTACTTGCCATTCAAGCAATCCTTTTACTTTCCATTCAAGCATGTGAGCATGTGTGGAAGTAGCCAAATGACCCCTTTGCCAAAAGGCTTACTCAACAGAGGCTGATGAAGCTGGGATTGTGAGGTACTTCAGTACAATATAACCTAAATCAGAGAATTCCCCTGTGAGTATTTGACACTATGCAGAATAAACAAGTGAGTGAGGTAGACTACATAGAAGATTTTACTAAAGGAGGACATACTTACTTTCATATTTTAAAATGTTTTCATTTTCCATTATTTGATGGCACTGTTTCAAGTAGAGAAGCACCTTTCCCATGTTTGAATGACAACTCAATGCTAGTATAAAATTGATGGCACCATTGTACATCTTCAATAACTTGGAACTAGGAGATTCAATTGAGAAGGGTGGTGAGGATCAACATTTGGCTCCTTTGGTATCAACTTCAGTTATTAAAAAAATTAACTATCCAGTACCCAAGATTAGGGTTACTGCTCTATTAAAATATTTTATCTAGTAAAATTAACACCATTTATCAAGATTTAAAATTAACTTACCCCTTTAAACATCCAATACCAAAAGGAATTTTACCTCTTAAATTTAATGTATACAATTTTATCTCATTATCAACCACTATTAAAAAATAACAAACCTTGAAAAAAATATTATTTTACTATATTATAGCTTTACCTTAACAAAATGACCTTTATTGACACTCATCAAATTTTCCAGAACACCTTAAATAACCCATCTTACCAAACTTTTATCACCAAGAAGAAACCACTCACCCCAATTTCACTGAAAAATAAAAATTATACAGAAAAGTATTTCATTAAGATGTCAAATTTAACCAAAATTACTGACATCATTTTTCATATTACATACTAAATAGGTCTGATCTGAGACTTCTGAATTTTGTCTTTGTAAGTTGTGAAGCCACTTAATAATTTTATTTTTTGGTTTGTGAGCTCCAAGCAAGATTTTGTTCAGCATTTTAGGAGGGAAGGCAATACACCCTTGCCACCCTTGGTTACAGGAGTTATTTGCAATTCAAAACTAGTTAGCTGTGATTTTCCCCTCCAGGTACTGCCTCATTTTGATCCCACACAAGAGGAGTTCCCACAACACATACTGTACTATTTTTTGCAATAAGAATCAGAAAGTTTCCTTTTTACCTTTCAAAAGACAAATTACAGTAAACAAAGTATAACTAGTCAACTTGGAGTTAGAAAAGTTCAAGTCAGAACAAATGAATTAAGCTGAAGTAAGTCTTTGTCTTAATAAAAAACAGCAAAATGAACTCTATACCCTTTTATAAGACCACAAAGAAGCCTTTGAAACAGATAAAGAACCATTGGGGGAAATTATTGGTCATGAAATTGAAATTATTTTGAACATTGGGAGACCTTATGCACCACTATTGAGGAGGCCTGAATACCCAGAAAGCCCAAAATCAAGAGAAGCTATTGAGCTTAACATTAAAGAGCTCCTGGAACTTGATTTAATAGGAAAGGTTTGCCACAATGAAGAGGGAGAAATGACTACACCTGTCATAATGGCATGGAATAATGGAAAAGCCAGAATGGTTGGGGACCTTAGAGCTCTGAGCACTTAAACTGTCTCAGAAAGTTATTCAATATCAAAAAGCCAAATTGACCTCATTCAAATATCTCACAAAGTATATGTAAGCACAATGGATTCCCCAAAGGTATTCCACCAAATTGTAGCAACACCAAGGGCAAGAAAATACTTTAGAGTTATTTTTTTCATTGTGGAGTGTATGAATATTCAAGGATGTCTTTTGGTATAAAAAATGCACCTTCAAACTTTCAAAGGATGATTAATAAAATATTTCCTGATGAACTTTCAGAAGGATGGTTGATCATTTACATTGATGAAATTATTGTCTGTTCTAAGACTTGGGAAGAGCATATGTACAGATTATCTAGAGTTTTGGGAAAAACAAAATCTGTAAACATTAAAATTTCTTTAAAGAAATGTCATTTTGGATTCAAGGAGCTCAAAGCACTAGGACATGTAGTACATGGTCTGTCCCTTTGAATTGAAAAAATAATGTTTCAGCAGTACTACTGAAACCTATGCCACAGAAAAAATGGGAAATCCAGTCATTTTTGGGGTTTTCAGGATACTACAGGAAGCACATTAAATATTCTGAATCCATAGCAAGACCTTTTTATGAATTGGGTTACAAAGACACAGTATTTCAAATGACAGCTTATATAGTCAAAGCCTGCACCACTGCTGCACTTGTACTGATGCCAGATTTTAAGCTTCCCTTTAAGATTTAAGTTGATTCATCAGGAGATTGGATAGGAGCTACACTTCATGAAGTCCAAATATTAATGACAAACCTGTGAGAGGAACCATATGTTTCATTTATAGGAAAATCAAACCTACTGGGGCCACATATAGGGAAAATCAAATGGAATGTTTACGCCTTGTCTGGCCTTGGAAAAACTTAATTGTTTTCTTGAAGGATGTGTTTTGAGGTTATAACAGATTGTACCATTGTAAAATTGCTTCTGAACATGAAAACACCCAACAGACATATGATCAGATGGCAAATAGCCACAAAATAGTATAGAGGTAATATGACTATTGTGCACAAAGATGAAAATATTCACAAAAATGCAGATGGACTAAGCAGATGGCTATTACCAAATGATATTTAAAATCCTGCTTATGTAACAGAAGAAGCTTCTACACAAATAACAATAAAAAGAATCAGTGTTACAGACCTGAACACTAACTTCTTTGAGGAAGTAAAGAACAGCTATACCAAAGATAAGAATTGTAGCATCCTATTCCAATTACTTCCTAAAAGCTCTAGAGAGGAATCCTTAATACATTCCTTGGATGAAAAATGGAAAAGGTCATATGAATAAGGAAGATTTCATTTACTTTATGGAATTATTTACCATAGGATTAAACAAAAATGTGTAATTAAAGTTGTGGAAAGGTTCTTAATTAATCTTGTGTTGAAAGAATTCCATGACAGCACTAGGGAGAAACTCAAGACCTACATATGGTGGCCAATGTGGAAGAAAGATGTTTCAGAATATTGAAAAACCTGTGGTAGATGTCAAAAGGCAAATAAATACCCTGGAAAAAGCTGTGGAAATATGAGTAAAATGAAAGAACCCAGCAGGACTTGGGAAATTGTTCATATGGATTGGTTAACTGGTCTATCACCAGAGGGTGATAAAAGCTATACTGCATTCCTAGTGATTGGTGAAAGGTTCAGTAATCCTCCAATCTTTCTTCCATGTCACAAAGATGATACGGACATGGATACAGCTATTATAATATGGAATAGAGTAGTATTATGGACTGGCATATTCACAAATGTTTTGAGGGACAGAACTCCCAAATTTACCTCAGCACTATGAAAAATTCTTCACCAACTATTTGGGACCAAATTATCCTTCTATAAAGATTACCCTCACAAGCTCATGGGCTAGCTGAAAGAATTGTCCAAACTTTGGAATACATGGTCAGAAGACTTTGTGCATATGGCCTAGAGTTCTAATATTGTTATGAATTTCCTCCTGATTGGTGTACCCTTCTTCCTTCACTGGAGCTTGCATATAAAACATCAACTAATTCCAGTACCAATCAGACTCCTGCTATTATAGAAAAGGGATGAAGAACCAGACTAACCCAAGATTACTTGAGGAAGAATTTGGTTGAAATACATCCCACAGCTGCTGACTTGAAAATAATGCTAGAAAAAGCTAGAAAGCATGCAGTAAGGTGCATGGAAAACTCATTTTCATATGCCAAAGACAAATGGGACAAATCACATGCTACTCCAGACTTAAAGGTAGGTGATCTGGTACTTGTATCCACCATCAACTTGAATAACATAAAAGGCTGCAAAATTGTCAAAGACACCCTTGCAGGACCTTTTGTTACAAAGGCCCATGGGGAGAATTCTGTTCAAGTAGAATTATCTGAAGAACTTAGTGATAAGAATCCTAAATTTCCAGTAAGCTTGGTAAAGCCTTACAAATCTGGTGATTCTGAAAAATTCCCATAAAGGAATAACATCCCCCAGCATATACACCCTTTTGAAGCATCTGGTACTGAGAAAATTACCAAAGTCCTCAAAGAAAGGAAATTGAGAACTAAAAAAGTAAGGGAATACCTTGTCAGGTACAGTGACCCAACTTGTGAAGATGAATGGTTAGCAGAAAAAGACATACCCAAAGCTACCAAACTTATCAGAAGGTTCAGAAACACTATAAATAACAATATTACAACATAATATTTTTTTTAGGAGGAGGGAATGTGAGCTTGAGAGGTATTTTCATATACCCAAAAGGCCACAAATAACCAAATTAAGTTATAATTATAAATAAATAAATGTAGTTTTATTATACAAAGAAAAAATAAAATAGAAAGTTCATATACAAAATCAAAATTTTAATTCTAATTGAAGAATGTGAAAATACACTTTTACTTGCAAAAAATTAATCAAAAATAAATTTTCATCAAAAATATTGAAATTAAAATATTTTGGTAAAAAAAGTTAATGAAAATAATTATAGCTTTTTTTCAAATAAGTAAAATTATGAACATGATTGAACCATTGAATGCCTCATATTAAATCAGGTGGGGTCACCTCTGAGTGAGAATTCTGTTACTCAACTCTAAAGAAGCTTAAATTAAGTTTTTAGTATTTTCTTTATGAAAATATAAAAATCCTGAAAAAATTACTTCAATACATACCACATGTGGTGCTAAACATCAACTTTTGTGTTAAAATTGAGTTGTGGTGTGTAGTTTAGAAGTTATGAGGAATTGAAGTATTTTCAATTGAAATGTCAAAATGTGTGCATGTATCACATAACTGAACTTGGATTTACATGTGTGGAATCAATAATTTTAGTTGTTTACTATAAATTTTCAATTGAATTACATATGTAAATTTCTAGTATAGTACATGATAAAGCATTAAAGAAAAATATATTGGAAAGATTAATTTGAGGGGAGGGGAAGCAATCTTGGTGCCAAGGGTGCCCGACTCCCCCAAGTTACTTTCTCAAAGGCATTGGATGTTGAAATTCATGCAAAAGTTCATTACTTTTGGCCAGGAATTGAGTCACAGGGTCTGTGACTCAATTGATGATGAGACTTTAATACCAAACAGGTCAGTTTTAACTGTTGCCAAGAGGGCAAAACTACCCTTAAGCTAAAAAAATCTTGGTAAAAAGAGTTTTAACTGGTTTTGAGGTCTCCTACACACATTATGACATGTTTTGAAGGATTGAAACCAAGCCTTACTATAGCAATGACTGATTTAAGGGACCAAAAATGGCTAAAACCAGCCATTTTTTGGTCTAAATCAGGGTTCAATGATGGCATATTTTTCTTTTCTGTTGTAAGTGAGTTTCTCATGACTGATTAGAGTAAATTTTACTTTTGGAGTTAGCAAATTTGTGGCTATAAAAGAATGTCTTATTTGTCCCACTTTTCTCTTCATGTTGAGATCTTTTCCTTTTATAATTAGTTTAAACACTGTCAAACAAATCAATAAAAGATTAAACAAACATTTTTTTAAATAATTTTAAACCTTTTAACCAAGTGATAAAAATAACTTTCATAATTGTTTGTAGCTGTTATAATCATTGTTACCCTTGAACCACCCAAAAAGTGAATCAAAGCATCTTTCATCACTGTTAACTCTTTCACCTTGTTTCCACACTCACTCTGGTAACTTTTGAGTGTTTTAATCTTCAATATTTTTTAAAGAATTTGCTCTTATACTAATTGCATGTGGTTATTTTCTCAATTAATTGGAATTGAAAATTGCTCTTGAAGAAATTTCTTTTGTAGCCTCAATTATTTCTTGTAGAGTATTTTTGGATATATTTTTATTGTTAGAAAAAAATAAACATTTATAATATTATTGTTTTATACTAAAGAAGTTAAAAACAATATCTTTGGTCTGTTTTCTCTTACACTCTTAAAATTGACTATTTTTGATTTTTCATCAAAGTTTCAAATACACACCTTAAATTTGGGGGGCTAGCCATGATATTTTACCTGTGAAATATTTTTATATCTTTCTTTAATCTTTTTCTTATATTGAAAAATTTAAAAATCCAGAAGAAATACTTATAATTGAAAAAAATCACACAAAATAAAACTTTTTTCATATTATAAGTGAGGCTTTATTTTTCATTTCTCTTTTGAAAAACCTTTTTTACTTAAATAATTTCTTTTATCATTTATTTAAATGTCTGAAAACATGGTAAGACAAGAAAATATTGAAACAGCATCAACAGCCACTAGCATCATTCCTGCAAGTACTGTTAATTATGACCATAATAGCACTGTTATTATAACTCAGGATAATCAAGAAGAGCCAGTCATTTCTGTATTTTAACTTGGATATTAGTAATACACTCCAAAAATCAGAAACTTTGATCAATAGTAAGTTTTCGACATAGAAAAACTACTTTTAAGCTCTTTTACTTATGATTATTCCTTCAACAAGATCAGGAGCAAGTTATAAACCTGCAAGAAGCTCTCAGGAAAGGTTATAGACATGATTATGACAGAAGCCATTCAGTTGCATAAGGGAAAGGTTCATTAAATGAAGCCCAAACTGATGCACTATACCAATCTGAAGCTGATAACACTGTTTTACATTCAAAAAGAGCTGAAACTGCCACAAAAGTCCTCAGTGGACATGAAAAAAGCCAGACAGAAGGCATAAAAAAATTCACTTCAGAAAAAAGAGCATCAAATCCTAGAATACCTGGAGAGAAACTGCATGAACTCTTACCTGACTGTGAGAAAGCTTATGGGACATCCCAATAATTGCAAGTTACTGAATGGATGGCTTCCATTGATGGAAAAGAAGAAAATGATCATTTTAACAGAAGAATGGAGGAAAAACAACCCTCCACCACCCAAAAAGGTGCCAAAACCAGCCACAGCAGTCATCAGCAGAAATTCCAATGTGAGAAAGCTGTCACAAGCTCAGAAAAAGGAAAAGGGAAAAGAACCAGTCACAAAACCATACAGACAAGGATAAAGAATCCCAAAGATTCAACAGGATGCCATGGGAAATGTATTTCAGATGGCCAGAACCATGATGGAAATGCAGAAAAGGGAGGAAGCCAAATTAAAATATCAGAAATGATCTCTGAGATTTTGGATGGAATTACAGCCTTTTACATAGCTATAAAGGAGGTAAAAATCATATTTCTGACAAAAGGTTAACTATTTGTAACAATCTTAAGACAAATAATTTCAGTTTAAACCAAATAAATGAAACAACTATGTGTTTTGAAAAAGTTTTAAGAAAAATTAAAACTGTAACAACCATCCATCAGGGGTAAGGGTATTCATTCATACACCCACTCAAACACCTCAAATCAGAAAATCCAGTATCTGCATCAGCATTCAGTTCCAGCAATCTTCATTCTGAAACAGGCATACAGTTTGGTACATCAATACAGCCTGTCAATACCTGTACAGATTGGATTGACCCAATACAGTTTCAATACACCAGTATGAAACTGTATGATCACTCAAATACACCACACCTCTTGTACAGGCTCTGTACAGCTGTACAGGACCTGTATTGGCCAGACTCAATTCAATCATCATTTATTCTCAAGAAAATTCTTCCTCTGGATCAGGGCTGGTGTTTCTCACATATACCAGCCCCTCTTTCTCCCCCCTGGGGACTTTTCCCCAGTTAATTAATTTAGTTTATTTATTATTTTATAATTATTCTTATCCTTATTTTGGATATTATAATTATTTAATTTTAAGTTAGTCTTTGCATTTCTTTCTTTGCCTGTACAGTATGAGTTGGGTGGCCATATCCTTATTAACCCTTCTCTTTCCATTCTGACAGGTTGAAACAGTGGACTTGGACTTGTTTGTGGTTGGCTCTTCTAGTTCTTACTCTTATTTCTTTGTTGCTGCTTTTCTCATATCTTTTATTATAGTAATTCATTCCTCACACTGTTAAGTGTCTTTAATCTTTCCATATCCTTGAGCCCTCCATAAGTAAGTTCCAGGCCCTCCTCACTTCAAAGAGCCCCTGTGACATTAAATTAATTAACTCATATTTGATTCTTTCTTTTCATTCATTTATATTCATTTCTCTCATTCATCAATTATGATCTTCTTTATGACTTAATGATCTTTAATGATTATGAATTTTCTCTCTCATCAATTTCATCTCATTCATTTCATTCATATGGAATTGATTCTTCTTCTTTCTTAATCATTGCTGACCATTTCATTCACTTCATTTCATTTTATCAAATCAAATTTTTATGTGTTCTTATTCAGCTCTTATTCAGGATTGATTATTGGTTTAATTGATTGGATTATTTCATTGGGATTCATTGGTTTATTGATTCAGCGGCTCAGGATTCCTATTTGGATTGGATTGATTTATTTTGACTTCTCAAGATACTGATTGACCCTCAAGAGCTGATTTTGATTATTGATTGACTTTGAATCCTCAAGAATTGATTTTAATTATTGACTGATTTCGACTCATCAAGATATTGAATTGATTCCTGAAGACTTCAAATTGATTGATTGATTCCTCAAGACCTTGATTTCATATTTAAGACACTGATTCATTGATTGAATATTGATTTATTGTTGATTTACTCAAGACTATTGATATTTGATTTGAATTGATTGTTGATTGCTGAATTGATTTGACTGAATTTGATTTCACCTCAAGATTTGAATTGATTCCTCAAGATTCATCAAGTTTTATTGTGATTGATTTGGCCAAGTTTTGATTTCTATTCTCATACCATCAAGTTTATTTCATTTTTATTCAAAATGCCAGTTCAGCATAGCCCCCCAGGCAAAAATACTAGATCCCAAAGAATTCAAGCTGTTCTCACTCCTACAGCAAGGGATCCTCTTGACCGCACACCATCAGTTCATCAACTGAGTGCAAACTTGGACAGAGGACCACCAATGGAAGGGGCAGCACCCTCAAGAAGAGGTGGAATGAAATCTAGAAGATCAAGATCTTTCTCTGGACTTTTGGGTGGCTACCCTGGCATGTCTGAAGGTGCAAGAGAAAGACAAGGTGAAGCTGAAGATGAAGAGGGGGAAGAGTCTGTGGAAGAGGAAGATTCTGGGGAAACTGAAGTGGCAGATGACTTGGCAAATGCTCCAGAGGTGCCTCAGGGTTCTAATCTAGCCCTTTCTAGTCAACCTCTTGTCTCTCAAACTGATCCAAGTCGCCTCAAGATGATGGAGCAGATGACTCAATTCATGGGGCAACTCAATCAAGCAGTTGCTCCCAGGGACAATTCTAAAGCCCCTGCTTTCAAGACTCCATCCATGAAGGCACCTGATTCTTTTGATGGTACTCAAGCTCATAAATTGAGAGGATTTATCCAATCCTGTCAATTAATCTTCCATAATGATCCAGCAAATTTCTTCTCTGACAGGAAGAAAGTTCTTTACTCAACTGCTTTTCTCACTGGTAGAGCTGGAAAGTGGATTGAACCCTATCTCTCAAATATTTCCAATGAAGACCCTTCCTACCTCCTCAATAATTGGCCATTATTTGAATCTCAATTATTCACTCTGTTTGGTGACCCCAATGAAGTCAGGAAAGCTGAACAAGAGTTGGACAATTTGAGGATGAAGGAGAGTGGTCATGTTTCCTTGTACATTGCAGATTTCAGAAGCTTAATGTCAAGAATTGGAGATTGGGGGGAAAGAGCTTATATCCATGTTTACAGAAGAGGATTGGAATCAAGATTATTGGATCAGTTGGCTTCTCACCCTGGAACCTTTGATACTCTTCAAGAACTTATGGATGTCACTCTAGAATTAGACACCAGATATCATGAGAGGCAAAAAGAAAAAGGGTGGCAATCAAGAGAAGAAGCCTCCAGTCATTGGATCCAATCAATCTAGGCCTCCTCAAAATTCATCTACAAAGAGGCCTCACCAGAAGAAGAACGAGAAGGGCAAGCAATTTAAATCTTCAAAGGACAAGCCCCATGCCGCTCTCCTCAATAAGGACAATAAATTAATTGGTTCTGAAAAGGAGAGGAGGATCAAAGAGGGGTTGTGTACTTATTGTGGTGGAAAGCACCCAATTGAAAAATGCTTCAAGAGACCTCAGAACAAGCCTGGGTCATCATCAAGAGGCTTTCCTAGCAAGCAGGGAAAAGTCTGAGTGGGAATCATGATGTGTTCAATGGTTCTCACTTATTTCCTTCAAGAGCACAATTGTGCACTCTGAATACTAGTGTCAAGAAATCTTTAAAATTTCTTATTTTCTCTTCTGTCTCTGATATTTTTGATAGTATTCTCATTGATTCTGGTGCTACAAACTCTTTTATTGCAAAGAATTTTGTTCTCAAGTACTCATTGACTCTGTCAGAGCTCCCTGAAAAGATTCCTCTTTTCATTTTGGATTCTAATGAATCCCCTGCCTTGTTCATCACCCATTATACCAAGTGGGTAGTTGACTTGCCTTCCTTCCCGAGCTTTGAATGGGACTTCTTTATCATAGATTCACCCAAGGGAGAAGA
Organism: Austropuccinia psidii; assembly: GCA_023105745.1. Taxonomy (NCBI): domain Eukaryota; kingdom Fungi; phylum Basidiomycota; class Pucciniomycetes; order Pucciniales; family Sphaerophragmiaceae; genus Austropuccinia; species Austropuccinia psidii. The sequence goes on from JALGQZ010000011.1 coordinate 17,391,658, forward strand.
CCTGATATTGGGCTATGATTTCCTTTACCATTTTAATCCCATTATTGATTGGAAAAATGGATTGATCACCTATGATTCTAGTCATAAGGATTCTAGTGGTATTATTCCTTCTACTAGTAATGACTTAGCCACTGCTGTCAACAGTGTTGCTCTGGTTGGTGAACTTAAGACACGTTCCCTTCCTTCTTCTGTCCATATCCCTTCCATCATTCCTTCTCAGTCATTACTTCAATTAAGAGATGAAGTCTTCAAAGAGATAAAGGATGTTGGCCAAGATGTTGCCATATCTTCACTTCATCTCTTTCAAGGGGATATGGACCTTCCTCCCTTATCTTTTCATGCATCCCTGGAGGAGCAGTGGGATGAGGAGGAAGAGCCAGAAGAAATTGGAACTGTGTTGAAGGTAGTCCCTCCTGCTTATCACCAATATTTGGATGTATTCTCCAAGGTGAAAGCAGAGAAACTTCCTCCACACCGCGCCTGTGATCACCATATCCAATTGGAGGGTCTTCTACCTCCAATTGGTGTTATCTACTCATTATCAAATCAAGAGTCAGAAACACTGTGGGCCTACATTTCAGAGAATGTAGAGAAAGGTTTCATAAGACCAAGCTCCTCTTCAACAGGAGCACCTGTCCTTCTTGTCAAGAAAAAGGATGGAGGTCTTTGTTTGTGTGTTGACTATTGCAAACTCAATGCTGTCACTAGGAAGAACAGATATCCTGTTCCTCCTATGAACCAGCTCCTTACTGTATTCAATGGTTCCACTATATTCTCCAAGATAGATTTGAGTGGTGCATATAACCTTCTGAGAATCAAAGAGGGGGATGAGCACTTAACTGCCTTCAGAACCAAGTATGGTAGTTATGAGTATCTGCTCATGCCATTTGGTTTGACCAATGCTCCTGCTTCTTTCCAGAATCTTGTAAATGATATATTTGCAGATTTCTTGGATGTGTTTGTTGTGGTTTATCTAGATGATATTATGGTATTCTCAAATTCTGAGGAAGAACATGTCAAACATGTGACCTCTGTCCTCCAAAGACTCAGAGAAAATAATTTATTTGCCAAAGCCTCCAAGTGTGAATTCCATGCCTCAAGTGTGGAATACTTGGGCTATGTTGTTTCAAGTGATGGCCTCAAGATGGATTCTTCAAAGGTTCAGCAAATCCTCAATTGGCCTCAGCCCAAAAACATCAAGGCCCTTCAATCTTTTCTTGGCTTTGCCAATTTTTATTGTCGTTTCATTAAAAATTATTCCAAAAAAATCACTTCTCTCACTTCCCTTCTCAAAAAAGATTCTCCCTTTATCTTCAATGATGAAGCTCTTAGTCAGTTTCAAGCACTCAAAGAAGCTTTCACCTCTGCTCCTATCTTATCCCATTTCAATCCATCTCTACCTACTATTGTAGAGACTGATGCTTCTGATTATGCATTGGGCGCCGTACTGAGTCAGGTGAATGACTCAGGAAAGCATCCCATTGCATTTGATAGTCGCAAGCTCTTACCAGCCAAACTCAACTATGAAATTCATGACAAGGAACTCCTTGGCATAGTTTGGGCTCTCAAGCGCTGGAGAGCATTTCTTCTTTCTCTTTCCAATTCTTTTGAAGTCTTGACAGACCACTCTTCCTTGCAGTATTTCATGTCTTCCACAGTTCTTACTTGTTGTCAGGCCCGTGGGGCTGAATTTCTCTCAGAATTTCACTTCACTATCACTTACTGCCCAGGCAGGCTGGCCACTTTACCAGATGCCTTGTCACGTTGGGACAACGTGTACCCAGAGAGGGGGGTGGACTTCATCAGCAAGAATCCTCAAAATTTTCATCAAGTACTTAAGCAAGATGGAATTCAAGAGTCAAGATTCTTCTCAATCAAAGTGGAGATTTTCTCAGATTTAGTAGACAAGATTCAAAAAGTAGTATGGAAAGACAAAGACTATAAAGAAATACTCAAGCAACTAGCAAGAGGTGAATCAGTTCCAGATTATTCTCTTGAACCTCAAGCCAAGTTATTATTATTCAAAGATAGAGTGGTAATCCCAAGCAATGAAGAACTCCAACTCAATATTCTTCAAAAGCATCATGACTCACCATTGGCTGGCCATCCTGGCCAGGAGAAAACCCTCAAGCTCATCAAGAGGGATTTTTATTGGGCTGGCATGAATCAATTCATCAAGGACTATGTGTCCTCATGTCAGCAATGTTCAAGGAACAAGAACATTCATCACAAGAAGTTTGGATTACTCAAGCCTCTTTCAATTCTGTCTGGTCCTTGGAATTCATTATCAATGGACTTCATCACTCAATTGCCACTGTCAAACAACTTTGATTCAATTTTAGTAGTTGTAGACAGATTCTCAAAAATGGCAATCTTCATTCCAAATTATGGAACAATCACTGATCTGGACTTAGCTCAAATCTTCATTAGCCATGTATTTTCCAAGCATGGACTCCCAGTCAGTATTGTCAGTGATAGAGGATCCTTATTTGTTTCATCATTTTGGACTCAATTGTGTCAGCAGCTCAAGATATCAAGAGATCTTTCAACTGCCTTTCACCCTGAAACAGATGGACAGACAGAGAGGGTAAATCAGATACTAGAACAGTACCTTTGGATGTATGTCAGCTATCATCAAGATGACTGGTACACCTGGCTCCCTCCGGCTAAATCTGCCTATAATAATGCAGAACATTCATCAACCAAGCAATCACCTTTTTTCACCATTTATGGAAGAAATCCCAGCTTTGACTCAATCCATATTTCTCAAGACTCACCTGCTGGAAAGTTATCAAAAAAACTCCAATCAGTACAGCAAGTTGTCAAAGAAGAATTAGAGTCAGCAATAAGGAGATTCAAGAAGTATGCAGATAGAAATAGAGAAATTCCACCTGATTTCCAACCTGGGGAAAAATTATGGCTAGCTTCCAAGAACATCAAGACAACAAGACCCACCAAGAAGTTATCAGAAAGATGGTTGGGACCTTTTGAAGTTCTGAAGAAGATTGGCAGTCATGCATATCACCTCAAGTTGCCTCAGCAATGGAAGACAGTTCACCCTGTATTCCATGTGTCCTTATTAGAACCAGTCAAGCATTCAACTATCCCAAATCATCATCAATTGCTGCCACCACCAGTTTTAGTGGAGGAGCAAGAAGAATGGGAAGTGGCTCAGGTTCTGGACTCAAAACTCAAAAGAGGTAAATTATGGTATCTTGTAGAGTGGAAAGGATTCATTGAAGACCCAGAAAGAACCACTTGGGAACCAGCTTCAAACCTTACCAACTCACCAGATTTTGTCAAGGACTTCCATTCATTGTATCCAGACAAGCCTGGTGCAAATACCTCAAGAGTTTGATTTATGGTGCTTGGTGGGGAGAAGAAGTTATGAAAGTAAGTTCCTCTCCTGGCATGCACCTTTAAGGGGGTATTCTACCCATATGTTGTTGTAAGCATCACCTTGGCCACTTTGTGAGCACTTGTCAATTCTCCGGACAGGTTTAGGAAGCTTACAACACCAATACCCTCCAATTTGGACCTTATCAAGATATGGCCAAATGTTTCTTTCTTTAATTTTCTTTCTTTCTCTTTTATTTATCATTTCATTTATGCCAATCATCATAATTCAAGACATTCATTACTTCAAGTCATTTACGGCAATTCTTTTCAGAAGTCATTTATGGCAATTCATCTCAGAAGTCATTTATGGAAATTCTTTTCAATTTTATGGTGCTTGGTGGGGAGTGGAAGTTATGAAAGTAAGTTCCATCTCCTGGTATTCATCCCTGAGGGTTCTACTTCTTGTAAAACATTACCTTGGCCACTCTGTGAGCATCAAACGCTTGGTTTTCATTTTTCAGACACTTTTTGGCCAGAATCAAGCAACTCACCACAAGAAGGACCAACCATCAGGATTTTTTCTTTATTTCTTTCTTTACTCTCATTTTCTCTTATTCTTTTATTTTTTCTTTCTTTATTTACTTGTATAATTTTCTTTCTTTTATTTCCTTAAAGCAGCAACATCCCCTCCCAAATCATGTATTGGGAGGTTCCATTATTTTTTCATTTTTTAGTATTTATAAGAGTGGGGATAGAAGTAAAACCAAACACAAACAAGGAAAAGGAAAACTAGTTATCTCTACCCAAATCATCAAAAGTTCTCTGGAAATCATTTATCAACTCATCTTCATACCAGGCAAACTTTGCAGCCATCTCTTCAGAAGCAGTACCTGGAATAGTCCTGTCATTGGCATACATAATCACCTCTCTGCTAGTTCTATCAACCCTCCTGAAAAATCTGGCCACAGCATCTTGATTTTCACTAGCCACGTTGGGATCTTCTCTGGTAACCCGGATAGGCCAACGTTTTCTTCTTTGGAAAACTTGAGCAGCAGGAAACGGCAAAGGGGACAATCCATATCTTCTTCTGTTGGAGCTGGCCACAGGTGGGAGTTGACGGGAGGTGTTTATGGGTGAGTTTCTGGACTGTTGAACTGGTGATGGTCTTACTGCTGGATTCAAGGCAGGCCTGGTGGTGTGGGGAGTAGTTGGTGAAGGAGGAGGAAGGGTTGTAGGAATGGAAGCAAGCATTGGTTGGAAGGTTCTTGGAGGGCTGGGAATAACTTGACTTTGGAATCTAGTGTTGGCAAGAGGTTGAGAAGAGGAATTGCTGGATGGATGGCCAATTGAAGTAGGAATAACTTGAACTTCTTCACCATCCAACTCATCACTTCCTTCAGCATCTGGATCTGTTGGGGAATCAACAATTCTTCTTAGTTTCTTCACTACTTTCACCACTCCATCAGCATTGGTCCTTGAAATCGGGATTTCTGAGCTGTAGTGTATGGGCCTACCACCAATTGCAATGGACCCTCCAACATTAGTCCACCTGGCCACATCCCTCTGCCTGGAACCAGTCACTAAATCAAAATATCAGTATTAATTCAATCAAAATATGCAAATCACTCACATTGAGAAAATCCAGAAGTTGCATCAGGGGTACGTTCCTCAAGAATGGGGAATTCCTGCCCATAAGGCCCATCTTTCCTGCTCCATAAGTGTCTCCTGACCTGGGACAAAGTTGATCCGGTACGACAACATGGCTTCTTCCCAACAAAGCGAAAATGGCATTTTGACGATCAAGGATTGTAATGTTGAAAGCACTCCTTACCCCTGGCCAAACATTCAGTACAGGCAGGATCAAGAACTTCAACTGCTCTGAACCCATCATAGGTTTGGGAGGGGTCAAAATGGCCAGAAGACGCCATGGAAGGGGAGGACAATTGACTGAAGACGCCATAACCATGAAGAGCAGACGGTGGCAGTACAGAAGGAGAAGATTCAGTGAGCTCAGTCAGTTTGGAACTCATTACTGAAGAATATGCAAGCAGAAGATTCAAGACGTCAGAATCAATCCACTCCATATCAAGAAAAAGAATTCGACCTCAAGGAAACGGGGGCCATAACTCAATTATGCCCCCCCTCAAAGCCTCTAAGGTGAAGGTTCATACCCCTTTGGGGCTGTACTCATCACCCAGGGCCTCCCCTGCAGCTTTGGGGAGGCCAGGATCTTGATGGTCCTGGACCCCATCAATGGGTCCAGGCCATGTATGGTGAAAGTTATATTTGGGCCATTTCTGGGCCCCTTGGTCACCCTGGGTCCCCAGCAAATTTGGGCCCAGGGGCTCCATTTTGGTCCTGGGGGCCTCCAATAACCCCACGGACCGTAGGACCCCAAAGATGCAAAAAGGCCAAATATGGCCAAAAATCAAAGGATTACCCAACTTCACCAAAACACCCAAAAGGCCCAAAAGGCCATAAAAATCAAGAGGTATCAAGATTTCCTCAGGGGAGAGGCCACAGCCCAAAAGCACTTTGGAGGGCTGTTTGAGGCCATTTCCATGGACAATGGGGACAAGACCCCTGGAGGAAAATGTTTCAAGAATTCATTGGATTAAGCCTTGCCCAATGAGTACACTTCATATACTCATTGGGCATCATTTTTTGAGCACAAGAGCTCAGTGGCCCTTATTCTGGGATATATCCTAAGGCCACATTCCAAGGGCATGGTTGATTGATTCAGTAGAAAAGAAATGCATATTCTGAGGTGGAATACTTACTCAAACTTGGAAAAAAAGGGGGGATCAATTGAATTTGACAGAGATGGAGTAAAGAAGAATTTTCAGGTTAATGGTCAAGAGGAGAAGAAAGTGAAAAAGAAGTTTTTTTGAAAAAATGTGGGGTATTGAGATGCCACTCAACAGTGGCAGGGTATTATGGTGTTCAGGAGCCCACCAGTTTCAAGAGGGGGATACTGTAACAACCATCCATCAGGGGTAAGGGTATTCATTCATACACCCACTCAAACACCTCAAATCAGCAAATCCAGTATCTGCATCAGCATTCAGCTCCAGCAATCTTCATTCTGAAACAGGCATACAGTTTGGCACATCAATACAGCCTGTCAATACCTGTACATATTGGATGGACCCAATACAGTTTCAATACACCAGTATGAAACTGTATTATCACTCAAATACACCACACCTCTTGTACAGGCTCTGTACAGCTGTACAGGACCTGTATTGGCCATACTCAATTCAATCATCATTTATTCTCATGAAAATTCTTCCTCTGGATCAGGGATGGTGTTTCTCACATATACCAGCCCCTCTTTCTCCCCCCTGGGGACTTTTCCCCAGTTAATTAATTTAGTTTATTTATTATTTTATAATTATTCTTATCCTTATTTTGGATATTATAATTATTTAATTTTAAGTTAGTCTTTGCATTTCTTTCTTTGCCTGTACAGTATGAGTTGGGTAGCCATATCCTTATTAACCCTTCTCTTCCCATTCTGACAGGTTGAAACAGTGGACTTGGACTTGTTTGTGGTTGGCTCTTCTAGTTCTTACTCTTATTTCTTTGTTGCTGCTTTTCTCATATCTTTTATTATAGTAATTCATTCCTCACACTCTTAAGTGTCTTTAATATTTTCATATCCTTGAGCCCCCCATAAGTGAGTCCCAGTTTACTGAGTGCCAGGCCCTCTTCACTTTGAAGAGCCCCTGTGACAAAAACATAAAATAATGAAAATTCATTTGAAAATGAAATAAGTGAGCAATCTGTAATTTTAAAGGAATGAACAAATAAATATTCTGAATTCAATATTGATAAAATAATTGAAACAATAATAAATCAAGCCATAAGTATTAGAAAAATAGATAATGAGAACATCCTTGAATAGATTTCAAATTAATTTAATGAAGTAAAGACACACTCCATTCACAAGAAGAAGTATCAAAAGTAGCAATGAAATTGAATCAGATCATTTCTGATAATACTTGACAAACAGAATTAAGGAAATAAATTACAATTAAAGAAGACATGTATAAAATTGAGTTAATAATTTCAATACAAGGATTTAAACAAGAAGTCAGAAATTACACAAGGTGTAATACCAATAAAATACATGAAATGGAAAAATTACTGCACACCTTACCAAGAATGTCTACACCTGTGAATTAACGTGGGGTTATAAGAAATATCAACCCACAAGTATTGGATGTAGAAAATGCACAAATGAAGAATAAATTTTCCACCTCTTTCAATAACTTGGAATAATCAATGAGCCAAGCACTTTTAAAAGGAGTACCAAAACCTAAAGAGTGGCCTCACTTCAGTGGTGAAGGAGAATGTGACAAGATGGAATTCATAAGATGTATCGACATGTTCAAAGAATACTTTGGACTACCAGAAATATTGGGAACAAAGATATTTAACACCTTTTTTACAAAATCAGCTTACAGATGGTATATCAAGTTACGACAAGCACATGGACACCAAGGTTGGACTTGGTGGAAAACCCAAATCATTGATAAATGGGACAGAAATGCTTGGAGGTTTAAATTGGAATCACCCTTCCAATCTTCTAAGTTTAATGTTGACAAAGACCGATATTTACCATTGTTTTGCCAAAAAATGGTAAGGTAACAGCATAATATCCTGACATGTCAGAATTTTTGATCCACAGAAAAATTCTGAGAAAATGTGGAGGTGACTTAGAAAATTCTGTCAAAAGCAGGACTACTGAAAAATACTCATCAGAAAATCTTATAAATATATTGGAAGAAGTAACCACCAGAACCAAAACTGGTTCTAGTAGGATGAATCTTAAAACAAGTTTTAATACACCTTTGAAAGATTGTGTGGGAAAAAACTGTAAGATGTGTCTATGAAACTGTTGATAATATTACTATTAATAAGAAGTACTATGGATTTTCTGATGAAATATAATAAAAAGTATTTATTATAATAAAAATTAAACAAATAAATAAATAAATATTCCTTTTAATTGTTATACACTACTAGTGATTATAACAGTGAGCAGTAATTGTCTACAAGAAGTATTTAATAAGAAAACTTCTTTATTACAAAGATATAATCATAAATATAATATTTGAAGAAAACTAATACTAGAGAAAAACTTAAAGAATTCATTAAAAGAACTCACTAATACTCAAATAAAACCTTAAAAGGCTTGGTTAAGAGATTTGATGGATAAATTGTGGATTTAAGGATCAAAAATGATTTATAACAGTATTAAAATAAATCATAGTTTATTTCTATGATTTAACGCCTTTTTGATTTATTCTGAAAGATTAAAACACTTAAGAAAAAGATTTAACTAATAATTACTTGTTGGTAATAAAGGTATAATTGGATAATAAGATGATCTGGAAAAAACAGCAAGAGGAGGCCTCTTTTAAGTCAACAACAGATCAAAGAGGAATTCCATAGAACAAACTGAAAAATTAGTGAGTTAGAAAGGAATTATCCTTCTTGGATTATTGATTGAATCATCTGTTGTCACATAATATTATCATAATTACTTAATTAAGGCTTTTACATGACTACCAACCCATTTATGGTTAAGAACAAAAGGACTGAAAACTGCAAATTGTCTTTTACTTCAAAATAAACATTAATTTATCAAATTTAGCATTTTTATTGTATATTTTATCACAGGTTGTATTTTCTGTGAATTTCTGAAGATTCAGTGTTTCATGTGGAATCATCAAAAATGGACTGTATGTAAAACTCTGAATTTTACTTATTAAATGATAATTATTTTTGGTTTATTTATGGATAAAATTATTTTAAATTGGTAATGAGAGTTTCAGAAATATTAATTAAGAAGTGTATTTTTAATGAATTATTGAAGTTTTTGCCTTATTTATATGTAGAATTGCAAATAGCACAGTATAGCTTGTTGCCATGAGGTAATTGAATGGATACTAGTCAAAAAGATGTTTTAATTACTCCTTTAAGGTTTATAAGTAAAAAATAACTAAGAATTGACATGGCTTCAGGAGTCAGAGTTGCTCCTTACCTCCTTATCACATCAAAATAGCAGCTTATTTGCAATTTTCTTATGATTTAATGATATTTTAACTTGGTAACTAATTTCCCAAAAACTTTTGGTATATTAATTAGGCCATTATCAGCCATTTATCCAATATTTGAAACTATCCATGGCTCAGAGGCCTCAGAAGTTGGGTACCCTGGCTCTCTTTTATTTCTTTTGTCCCCCTTAGCTATTTTCACATCAAAAATAGTAATTCAGGCTTAAAGACTGATATCCACTATTGGTGTACCAAAAATATATGTAACAATACTATGATTTTAAGTACAAAAAACATGAATAATGCTAATCTTAGTGTACATGTAACATGGGATCTCTCACATTCCCATTATTTTGGTGTGAAATTGAGAAAAGCAAAAATTTCCACAATTCCTTTATGTGGTATTGAAGTATTTTGCATATTACCACCTCATAGAGTTAATTTAAGCTTATTAACTCTATGGAGTTACCCTAGGTGAATTTTTGTTTAGAATTTGAATCTGGCCCTAAATCCATGGATTTACTTACTAATATTTTCTTGAATCAAAAATGATGAATTTTGGATATATGCATTAATTATGGGTTATGCATAGCTCAGAATTTCTTTTAATATTAATTGTGGCCTATTTGGGTATGTAAAATACACCTCAAGGCTCACAAAAATCCTAAATGAAACTATATTAATATGAATTAAAAATCTGCAGATACAATCAAGAAGTGCCATATTTGCAAAAGAACCACACATTTAGCTAATACATGCACAAAAAGAGGAAAAATAAAGGAAATTGACATTGAGAAAGAACCTGATGTTGAAAAAGGTGATGTAAATGAGGAGAATTCAGATTATAAATCACTCATATTTTCTGAATATTCAAAATTTATAGAAAATACCAATGTCACACTTGACATCATGGAATCTTACTACCATTTTCCACAATTGAGAAATATCCAAATTGACTTATCAAAAATTCAAGATGCAAAACTCATGAAAGCTAAAAAAAAACAGGGGAAAAGGCTATACAGCTGGAAATATATGTATAACAGATGTGGTAATAGACAACAAACCCACTAATATGTTACTTGAACCAGGAGCCTTCTTCTCTTGTGTTGGAAAATATTTTCTCAAGGACTGTGTACCAAATTTTGAAAACCAACTATTACCAATTTATGTCATAAAATTCAACAGTGCAAGAAATTCAATGAAGGAATTGAAAATATTTTAAACCAATGTAATATTACCACATATCAATGAAAATTTGAGGATCACTGTTGAATTTGTTGCTATAGAAAACTGCTCTAGTACAGATTTAATATTGGGAAATGATTATTTAATCATGTATGGCATGGATTTGCATGGATTTACATAACAACAAAGACAGACTCCATACAATTGGTGACAATAAGAATCAGAAATTTGCCTTTTTACCTTTTAAAAGACAAATTAAGATAAATAAAGTACCACAAGTGAGCTTAGAGTTAGAAAGGTTCAAGTAAGAACAAATGAATGAAGCTGAAGTAAGTCTTAATCTTACTGACACACAGGAAAATGAATTATCTACCCTTATCTATGGCCAAAAAAGAAGCCTTTGAAACAGATAAAGAACCATTGGAGAAGATTATTGGTTGTGAAATTGACATTATTTTGAACATTTAGAGCCCTTATCCAACACTCTTGAGGAGGCCTGCATACCCAGAAAGCCCAAAATCAAGAGAATCCCTTGAGATCCACATTAAAGTGCTCCTGGACCTTGGTGTAATAAGAAAGGTTGGCTACAATAAAGAGGTAGAAATAAATACACCTGTAATAGCTGCATGGAGTAATGGAAAATCCAGAATGGCTGGGGAGTTTAGAGCTCTGAACACTTACACTATCTCAGACAGGTATCCCATACCAAATATGCAAATTGCCCTCACTCAAATATCTCAAGCAGTATATTTAAGCACTATGGATTCCCTAAAGGGATTCCACAAAGAATTTAGAGACACAAAGGGATAGAAAATATTTGACAATCATTTTTCATTGTGGAGTGAATGAATATTCAAGGATGTCTTTTGGTATCAAAAATGCACCTTCACACTTTCAAAGGATGATGCATGAAATATTTCCTGATGAACTTTCAGAAGGATGGTTGATCAATTACATTGATTAAATTATTTCCTGTTCTAAGACTTAGGAAGAGCATATGTACATATTATCTAGAGTCTTGGGGAAAATCCAATCTATAAAAATTAAAATTTTCTTCAAAGAAATGTCATTTTGGCTTCACACAAAATAGTGCAAGTATAAGGTTACCATGCCCCAGTGAAAAAGATCATGAAGTCCAGCAACATCAGAGCTAATGGAAAGGACCATAGACAATATTTGCTCAGATTGAAGAACCAAACAGCTGATAGGGATAAATAGTTGGCAGAAGATGGCATAAAAGATTGTTACTTGCACCTGAGAATATTAAGAGCCTCTAGGAGTGCTCAATATTTTCAACAATGATTATCCATTTTTGGAAGGAGCTTATGTCAGGCTTTGAGTCAAAAGTAGAGGACAAGCAGGATAGCCAGAATACCATAGATCAATGGTAGACCAAAAATATTACCAAAAATGGAGATGCGCCAAAAAAGCTCAAAAGATATTAAAAGAAAGAGGAACCTCACTCATTTCCAAATTTACAACTCCCATAATCATGGGGAAAAAATAACAAATTTATTCAGGCTGAAAGCAGTTGCTGAGCATAAACCTTGATTTTCACCTCTCATCTAAAATACATAGAAATACTCTGAACCCCATCAAATGGGTTTCCAGATTGAAGCTCTCAGTAAGGGCTTTCTAATGGTACTGTGGAGCTCCTTTAAGTGTGGGATTGGATAAGTCAGTCCTTGAGGGGGAAGTCACATGTCAGCCTGTGACTCAAGACCAGAGCACAAGCATGACAGCCAAAATACCATAAACCAATGGTATAGCCAAGATACCACCAAAACATGGAGCTGAGCAAAATTAGCTCAAAAGGTATCAAAAGATAGAGGAAACTCACCTCTTTCTGAAAATATAAGTCCCATCACCATAGGACAAGAAATAACAAAGTTATTCCTGCTCAAAGTTATTGCTGAGCATAAACCTTAATTTTCACCTCTCATCTGAAATCTAGAAGGAGAGGCTTAACACAATCAAATGGGTATTCAGAATGACGCTCTAGGCCAGGGCTATCCAATGGTACCAGCCAAACTGAGCTAGCACCAATATTACTGGAGTTATGGTCAAATTCAGGCCAAATAAGGGTGAACAAAACATTCACCTCTCTTCTAACGTCTACAGTTTTAGTGTGGGATACCTGAAGTGGGGTATCTTTGGAAAGAGCACAATCAGGGCTATCAGATGGTGCCACCCACTTCTTCATATCTCAACTATAACAGAAGTTATGAGGCAAACAAGCTCAATACAGCTTTTTGCCCAAACCATGCCTATGTACAAAAACCTTGCACATGGGATAACTTTGCCATATTTAATGATAACCATACCAAATTGGGTACCATTGTGTAGAGCCCATACAGGGCTATCTAATGAGCCAACTTTGAGCATGATATCTCAAAAACGGACAGAGTTATGGCTGGTTTAAGGTCAAAATCCCACCTGCTGTCATATACAGCCTCACCATGGGATAATATCCCATAATCATGAATATGAGGTGTCAAATAGACAAAGAAGCATGTTTTTACTTCAATACCTCATATTTCAGTCAATACTGGGGTCCCATACAGTTTCTGTACAGCATTCTATGCGTCATACACGTCAGAATCAGGCTGTGAGGTCCCCAGATGAAAATTTTCACCCTGTATTGGTAAAAACCGCCCAGATGTGGTTTCAAAACCACATCTCAGCCCAATAAAAGCTATACAGGCTGTTTGCAAACCACAAGCCAGTACTAGAAAGTGAAAAAATCTTCACTTCCTCTACGTGGAAAGGCCTAGCACCCTTTCCACCCCATTTCAGGATAAAAAGGAGGCTTTTCACAGCCAGAATTGTTTCCTCATCCTGCTTTTGAATACCCTACGTAGTAAACTGTCCAAAACAGTTTTACTCTTGGGTAATAAACAGGTATAATTATATATTTTAATTATTGTAACTCTTATTATAGTAACCCAACTGGTAAGATTGCACCCTGGGTTCTCAGTAGCGCTCACCACCACTATAATCCAATAGTAGAACCCCTTAAATATCTTATAAAACATCTTAAACTTCCAAAACCCATATTTTAAATCCATTTTTTCTACGTGTCACAGTCATAATTCTAGTTGCAAATACTTTTATTACCACTTCAATATAGACTCAACCTGACATTTTGGGGGCCTGGCTGTGTTTTCAACTTATTTTGGACCTTGCAAGTAAGTTTTTCTCTTCTTTATCATTTATTTACACCTGTTTTACTTTTTTTAGGCGTCATTTTCTCTTTAAAAATATATTTTATATATTTTTTCTTTAAATTTTTTGATATACTCACATATTATAGAGTATATGTCATGTGGCTTATAACCACAAGACTAGTATTTTTGGTGTGTTTTGTATATAAAAACACTTTGAGCCACTAATACAGCCTTAATTCTTAAGTGAATTAAGACAACTCATACTGATAAACCAACAGTTGAGGCGTGTTTGGGCACATTGTTAACTCAATTACCCTGTAATGCACCATTCTTTTGACAGATTATACTTGCTAATTACAAGTATTCTGTGAGATATTGGCATACAAACAGTATACCATATATCAGTAAGCTGTATTTTTGATGTGGAATTGTTAATTCAATTTCATTGTCATCATACAAGGGCATATGTAGTAACATACAGGCCCAGAGGCCATTCTTAGACGTGCAAAACCAGCCTTTTAAGAAGTCTTAACTGACATAAGCCCTCTTTTTTCCTGCTTTGATTCAGTGGAAGAAACCTTCATACCACTTGAAACCCAGTGACACCCTCAGAACCAGAGGGCAGCAAGGGAAAAGGAAAAAGATTTAGTGAAGGCCTCATTACAGCCAAGAAGTGGACACCAATAGCCACTAAGAGAAGTAGAAAACCACAAAACTCTGCTTCTATACAAGGTAAACCAACCTTAACCACTTGTACAGGAAAGATTACAATTATTAACCCAGTTGTAACTTCCAAAGGCAAACTGCCCAAGTCAGCAGACAATAAATTTGTACAAGGCACAGTAAAAGGTAAATACCCTAAGAACATAAAGTTTTTGACTGCTTGCAGACACTGATATGTCCCCTGCATACCTCAGAGATCTTTGCTTCCAAAGGAACCAGCCAGACAACAGAGAAGGATTGTCCAGAACCAAAAGACCTGGAAGAGGACACCTTGGACACAGTGGTGGATGGCAAAACAATGAGGGAGATAATATCAACCTTGCCATTCACACTCCAATTCAACAGAAACCTCAAACCAGAGGACTGGAAGGATATGGATCAAGTTCTTCAGATCCACCAACTCCTCAAAGACTTATTTCAATGGAGCATGGACAACAAGAGGTTCAACCTAGCAACTCACTGGGCAGAACTTGGATCAAGTTGCCAGAAGATCTGTCTCAAAGAGATAGACTTCAAAGACCTTATTGAAATCACCAAAGGTTGGAATCCTACCAAGCAGTTCAGACTCCTGGAGGCAAGGGCACACAGGATAAGGGAGAATCAAGCCACTATCCAAGCTATAGAAGAACAGTTAACCCAGACAGGGCCTACTCAGATTCCTTCAGGTTCACAAGGAGAAGGCCAAATCAGCTCTCCAGTGGCTTCACACCATTCAGAAACCAGCAGATCAGTGGCCAAGAGTCACCATTCTTGACAATTCCAGGAAGCTTCCAGGAGAAGACAAGGGAACAAAGGCAAGAACAAAACCTCCTTCAACAAGAGGAGGAAAGAGTCAGATCCCATGATCCAGAAGCTGTTAGATTTGGTAAAAGAAGTACAAAAGAACCAGAAGTAGTTGTAAACCACTCTAGAATCAGTAGTCCTAGTAATAGAAACATTACCCCCACTCAGACTGAAAATAACATTGTCACATCTGAGAGTAACATCAACAGTGATACACTGTGGTTACAAATGTCCCAATATGCTTAACAATCTGCAAAGCAGTTTGCAGAAATTAAAGCTGGCCAAGAGAAGATGAGACAAACTCAAGCCTCCTTGGAACAAATAGTTAAAAATCTTCAAGAAGGATATGCTCAACTGAGCAAAGCCTCTGAAGAAACCAACAAAAGACTGAATCTAGTCTTTGAAGAACAACACCACAGCACAAGGGACAGGGAGTGTCTGGATCATAACATTAACAAATTTTTTAATGCCTATCATAGCTTGAAGCCCCAACCACAAGGCCAAGCTATGGAGAATCCATATCAACCAGATGACATCAAACCAGATGCCATGTTGTTGAATAAGGCAAGATCTCCATCACAATACCAGGATGGAGATGGCATGTCTTATTCAGAGAAGGAAGGCCTGAAACAGCTTCCTGAGGCCTCAAACTGGCCCAAATTCTCTGGATCAGGAGAATATGATCATATGGAACTCATAGATTATATTGATGGACTCTTCATTGATGTACCAAGCATACCAGACTACTGGATTACTGCTAGATTGAATACTGCATTTAAAGGTCATGCAAGTATATGGTACACAGAAATGAAAGAAATCCATGGCAGAATAAACTGGCCATGGTGGAAGAGTCAAATCATCCAAAAGTACAGTAATGGAACTTGGATATGGCAAAAGACCATGGCATTTGAGAATGACAAATACTCTGTGGACAAATATCCATATGAGTGGTGTCTTAGACAGTCTCAAAGACTTAAAGCCATTGATCCTCAGATGGACATCCAAATGAGGAATCACAAAATTCTGACACAACTGCCAGGAGAGCTAGAGCATGCAGTAAAATGCAGGTGCAACCAGAATTGCACTCTAGATGACATAGCCAACACCTTACAAGACATAAGGAAGAGGACTAATATAGGGAAATACACCCTATATAGAAGCAGCAGTTTCAAAGAGAAACAACCACTCAGGGTAGAGTTTAAGGACAAACCCAGAGAAAGAGTGGAAGAAGTAGCTAAGAAGAAAAATTCTTGCCACAATTGTGGCTCAACAGACCATTATGCCAACAACTGTCCAAAGGCAAAGAAGAAAGTCTATGCCATAGAGAAAGTCCCTGAGGAAGAACCTCCAACAGAGGATTCTGATTCAGACTCTATGGGTGATGCCATCAGAGAACCATCTGAGGATGATCAAGACCCAAGAGAGGAGTTTCTAGTGGAATACCAAGAGGAAACACCACTGGAAATCCAGGACATACAGTTGGAAGCAGGAATGCCACAAGACACTGCTAACAAGAACTTGTGCAAACACACACAAGATGCACAAACATTCCTGGCTACACCAACCAAAGGAATGGCATATATACATGGAGCAGCCAAAAAAATGACTGTTTGTATTGACAATGCTCAGCATCCACTGATCATTGATAGTGGAGCACACTGCTCCATAGTGGCCAGAAACTATCTGGATACCCACTTCCCAAACTGGGAAAAACAGCTCTTCCCCACTAAGGCAAGGAACTTTAAAAGTGCATCAGGGAAGATGACTTCCATTGGGACAATTATCAAAGAGATAATTATACCCCATAAGAAGGGTAATATCAGACTCAATCCAGAGTTTGTAGTGCTTAATGATGCCCACATCCAAGGATTTTTACTGGGAACAGATTACCAGAGGATGTATGGCATAGACATTTACAACAGTAAAAATAGGCACATCACCATTGGTACTAACAAGGAAAAGAAATTTTCACTTCACATATACCAGATATCTTCTCAAGATACAATAGAAGAACTTCTGGAGGAATTCAGAGAGGGATAATTTAGCACTACCCTCACCAGTAAACAAAAATTAAGTCTACTGAAGATGCTGAGAAAGAACAGACCAGCATTTGCCATTGGTGAAGAACCATTAGGCAAGATCAAAGGCCATGATATAGAACTATATCTGGATGTGGAAAAGCCTTATCCACCTATGCTGAGGAGACCTCCTTATCCAGAAAGCCTGGAGACCAGGAAGGAAATTGGGAAACATATCAATGAACTCCTGGGCATGGATGTTATCAGAAAGATTGAACATAATGAAATAGTGGAAATCACCACTCCTGTCCTCATCACCTGGCATGATGGCAAGTCTAGAATGTGTGGGGACTTCAGAGCCCTGAATAACTACACAAAAGCAGACAGGTACCCTATACCAAGGATACCTCATGCCTTGGATAAGCTAGCCAAAGCCAGATACATAACCAAGATGGATTGTATGAAAGGCTTCCACCAAAATGGAGTTAAACCAAACTCCATGAAATTACTCAGAATAATATGCCATATGGGCATATATGAGTACACCAGAATGCCATTTGGCATCAAGAATGCACCAGCCCACTTCCAAAGGATAATGGACACAATATTTCAAGATGAAATATTGGAAGGCTGGATGGTAGTATATATTGATGATATCATTGTATACTCAGAGACATGGGAAGATCATGTGCAATACATAGACAGAGTGCTAAGTAAATGCACACCCATAAATCTGAAAATTTCACTTAAAAAGTGCAATTTTGGCCAACAAGAGTTACTGGCTCTAGGACATAAAGTCTCAGGTCTTAGTCTGGCAATTGACCAGAATAAAGTAGCAGCAGTACTGCAAAAACCAGTACCAAAGAGCATCAAAGAGATGCAATCTTTCCTTGGGTTTGCTAGCTACTATAGAAACCATATAAAATATTTTGCACACATAACTAGTAGTTTATACAAGTTATGTTCAAAAGATGTAGTTTTTGAAATAACCAAGGAAAGGAGGGATGCATATGAGAGGATCAAATATGAACTCACCAATGCACCTGTGCTCATCTTACCTGACTTTGAACTACCATTCAAGTTATATATAGATGCAGCATGCAGTCAAGGCCTAGGAGCAGCCCTTCACCAAAGACAAATTGTGGATGGTGAACCAAGAGAAGGAGTAATTTGCTACATCTCAAGGCAGCTGAAAGATTCAGAAGCCAGGTATGGGGCCACCCAGACAGAATGTCTATGTCTAGTCTGGGCTCTAGAAAAACTCCATTATTATTTGGAGGGTGCAGTCTTTGAAGTCTACACAGACTGCACAGCCTTGAAGTCTTTACTAATTATGAAGACTACTAATAGACATATGCTGAGGTGGCAAATAGCTATCCAGGAGTATAGAGGGAACATGACCATCATATACAAGGAAGGTAAAAGCCATACCAATGCAGATGGCCTCAGCAGATGGCCACTAGACAATGTCAAGAGCAATCCAGCTTATGACCCAGAAGTTGCAGCCAAAATCCCTATCCATTTCATGGAAATAGATAGGAGGAAGAACTTCAAATTTTCTGAATGGGCACCAGGAAATGGTATCTTTGACAGTGGAAACACTGATTCAGAAGGAACAGAAACTCCCATACTGGGAATCAGCTCCTCAGAACTGCACAATGAATTCTTCAGAGAAGTACAGAAGTCTTATGCCAAACACAAACAGTGTAGCATACTACTCCAACTCCTTCAACAAAAGTACAGTAGCCCAGAACTGGAGACCCAGCTGGAAGAATCCTGGTTGAGGGCCTATAAGGACAATAAGTTTTTTCTTATAGATGGCCTGCTCTACCATAGAGAAACACACACACGTGCACTCACAGTGGTAGACAGAGACCACATCTCATTGATCCTACAAGAATGCCATGACTGCCCCTATATGGGACACATGAGTGAAGACAGGACCAGAGAGAGGGTAGCAAGCGCAGCTTGGTGGCCCAAGTGGGAACAAAAGTTGAGGGAATACATCAACACTTGTGAAAGATGCCAAAAGGCACATAGGAAACATGGGAAGAAGTATGGGTTACTTCAACACATAGAAGAACCCAAGCACCCATGGGAAACCATCAACATGGACTGGGTTACAGGACTTGTCCCAGGAGGCAAAGAAAACTACAATGCCTGTTTGATCATAGTTGATAGGTTCAGCAAGAGCATTAGGTGTCTACCATGCCATAAAGAAGACACAGCAATGGATACTGCTCTGTTGTTTTGGAATAACATCATATCTACCTGTGGAGTCCCTAAGATCATCATTAGTGATAGGGACCCAAAATTCACATCTGAATTTTGGACTAACTTATATGACATGCTTGGTAATAAAATTTCTTTTTCCACAGCTTACCATCCACAAACAGATGGCCTAGCTGAAAGGATGATCCAAACAATGGAGGACATCCTCAGGAGATTCTGTGCATATGGCATGGAATACAAGGACCATGAGGGATACACCCATGATTGGGTTACCCTCTTACCAGCAGTCCAACTGGCTTATAATACAAGCCAGCACTCCACCACAGGTAAAACACCTGCACTGGTGGAGAAAGGGTGGAACCCCCTATTGCCTGTGGATCATTTGAAGAAAAATCTCCTGACTATCCACCCCACAGCCAAAGACTTCCATGATATGTGGAAGAGGGCCTGTGATACAGCTGCCAAATGCATAGCTGAGGCAAAGGAATACAATAAGCAGAGGTGGGACAAATCACATATGGAACCTGACTTCAAGGAAGGGGACCAGGTGTTAGTGTCTACACTGAACTTCAACAATCTCAAAGGACCTAAAAAAATGAGGGACTCATTTGTAGGACCTTTTACTATCATTAATTTGATAGGAAAAAATGCAGTGGAAGTCAAACTTACTGAGGAGTTTTCCAGGAAACATCCAGTCTTTCCAGTAAATTTGGTCAAACCATACTTCCAGACAGAGGAGGATAAATTCCCCTGCAGGAGAAACAACCCCACACCACAAGAGATAGTGGAAGTGGAGGACTCCCCTGGACCTGTGAGTAAGATCATCAGGGCCAGGAAGATCAGGCTCAATGGGAAGGATCAAAGACAATACCTACTCAGATTCAAGAACCAGACAGCAGATAAAGACAAATGGTTGGCAGAAGATGCCATACCAGATGGGAACCTTCATTTAAGGAGATTCAGAGCCTCTAGGAGGACTGAACAGTCTCATCAATGATGAGCCTTTTTTAGAGGGAGGGTATGTCAGCTTGTGACTCAAAACCAGAGCACAAGCATGACAGCCAAAATACCATAAACCAATGGTATAGCCAAGATACCACCAAAACATGGAGCTGAGCCAAATTAGCTCAAAAGGTATCAAAAGCTAGAGGAAACTCACCTCTTTCTGAAAATATAAGTCCCATCACCATAGGACAAGAAATAACAAAGTTATTCCTGCTCAAAGTTATTGCTGAGCATAAACCTTAATTTTCACCTCTAATCTAAAATCTAGAAGGAGAGGCTTAACCCCATCAAATGGGTATTCAGAATGAAGCTCTAAGCCAGGGCTATCCAATGGTACCAGCCAAACTGAGCTAGCACCAATATTACTGGAGTTATGGTCAAATTCAGGCCAAATAAGGGTGAACAAAACATTCACCTCTCATCTAACTTCTACAGTTTTAGGGTGGGATACCTGAAGTGAGGTATCTTTGGAAAGAGCACAATCAGGGCTATCAGATGGTGCCACCCACTTCTTCATATCTCAACTATAACAGAAGTTATGAGGCAAACAAGCTCAATACAGCTTTTTGCCCAAACCACGCCTATGTACAAAAACCTTGCACATGGGATAACTTTGCCATATTTAGTGATAACCATACCAAATTGGGGACCATTGTGTAGAGCCCATACAGGGCTATCCAATGAACTAACCTTGAGAATGATATCTCAAAAACTGACAGAGTTATGGCTGGTTTAAGGTCAAAATCCCACCTGCTGTCATATACAGCCTCACCATGGTATAATATCCCATAATCATGAATATGAGGTGTCAAATAGACAAAGAAGCATGTTTTTACTTCAATACCTCATATGTCAGTCAATACTGGGGTCCCATACAGTTTCTGTACAGCATTCTATGCGTCATACACGTCAGAATCAGGCTGTGAGGTCCCCAGATGAAAATTCTCACCCTGTATTGGTAAAAACAGCCCAGATGTGGTTTCAAAACCACATCTGAGCCCAATACAAGTTATACAGGCTGTTTGCAAACCACAAGCCAGTACTAGAAAGTGAATAAATCTTCACTTCCTCTACGTGGAAAGGCCTAGCACCCTTTCCACCCCATTTCAGGATAAAAAGGAGGCTTTTCACAGCCAGAATTGTTTCCTCATCCTGCTCTTGAATACCCTACGTAGTAAACTGTCCAAAACAGTTTTACTCTTGGGTAATAAACAGGTATAATTATATATTTTGATTATTGTAACTCTTATTATAGTAACCCAACTGGTAAGATTGCACCCTGGGTTCTCAGTAGCGCTCACCACCACTATAATCCAATAGTAGAACCCCTTAAATATCTTATAAAACATCTTAAACTTCCAAAACCCTTATTTTAAATCCATTTTTTTCTATGTGTCACAGTCATAATTCTAGTTGCAAATACTTTTATTACCACTTCAATATAGACTCAACCTGACATCACAGGTAAACAGTTTTGAATCGCTGAAATAATCCTGTAACCAAGAGCGCTAATGGTGTTTTGGCTGCCTCTCTGAATATAAAAAACAATCTCTTTACAGTCCTCAAAAATCAATATTTAAGATTGTGTCTTTAAAGCTAGAGAATACTTTTCAGCAGTCTCTATCCAGCCTAATCAATAATAAGACTAATGATAAAATAATAATAATTTAAAATAACTTCAAAAGGTAAATTTGTAGGTGTTTTTTAGGATAATAAAATAATAATTGAGTAAATAAATGGTAGATATAATAGTACTTAGCGGTTATTCAAGCTGTTTTCTTTGTTAAAGGTAGTTTGTTTAATGGATCATATTTTAATATGATAATATTTAGTAAAAGTACTAATATATAGTAATCTTTTTTAATATTTCAAATATTTGTAATTGATAAATAATTTTGATAATATGTTAGATCTATTTGTGATAATGATAATTGTGATAGCTAATAATTATATAGAAATTATGGATGATAGAACCACTATAGGTTTAAAAAATACTGGTGAAGGTTGATAGATTAATTACTACTTATAATAGTAATAATTGATGATAAGAGGGATGATAATAGAAAATAAGAGCTACTAATTGTAAGTGTAAGGAAGATACTAATGTGTACTTTTGTTTGTTATTTTTGATTTGATAATAAGAAAAATATGACTTGTCTTGTCAGCCTGTGACTCAAAACCAGAGCACAAGCATGACAGCCAAATACTATAAACTAATGGTAAAGCTAAGATACCACCAAAACATGGAGCTGAGCCAAATCAGCTCAAAAGGTACCAAAAGGAAGAGGAAAAACACCACTTTCCTAAATACACAAGTCTCACCATCATAGGACAAGGAATAAAAAAGTTATTCCTGCTCAAAGTTGCTGCTGAGCATAAACCTTATTTTTCACCTCTCATATGAAATCCAGAGGAAGAGACTTAAACCAATCAAATGGGTATTCAAATTGAAGCTCTAAGTCAGGGCTATCCAAAGGTACTAGCCAAACTGAGCTAGAATCAAAATTACAGGAGTTATGGCCAAAATAAGGTCAAATAAGGGTGAAGAAAATATCCACCTCTCATCTAACTTCTACAGCTTTAGTGGGAGATAGCTAGAGTGGAGTCTTTTTGGAATTAGCACAATAAGGCTATCTGATGGTGCCTCTCATTTCTCCATATCTCATCTAGAACAAAAGGTATGGAGCAAATAAGCTCCATACAGATATTGAGAAAATCATATGTATGAAGAACAAAACCTACACATGACATGACTTTGCCATATTGGATGTTACCCATACCAAATGAGGTACCATTGTGTAGATTGCATTCAGGGCTACACAATGAGAAAACTTTGAGCTCAATATCTCAAAACCTGAAACATTTATAGCAGTTTTAAGGTTAAAATCCCACAATTGGGCCAATACACCTTTACTGTGGGATTATAACCCATAACCATGATTATGAGGTGTCAAATAGACAAAGATGAATGTCTATAATTCAATACTGGGGTACCATACAGGTTCTTTACAGCATCCTACACGTCATACACATCAGAAGAGGGATGTGTGGTCCCAAAATGAAAGTTTTCACCCTGTATTGGTGAAACCTGCCCAGATGTGGTTTCAAAACCACATCTGGGCCCAATAAAGTGTATACAGGCTTTGTGAAAGCCACAAGACAGTACTTTAAAGTGAAAAACTCTTTACTTACTCTATGTGGATGGTCTAGAGGATCATTCCACCCCATTTTAGGATAAAAGGAGGCCTTTTCTTCACCAGAAAAGGTTTCCTCATCCTGCTCTTGAATTCCTATGTAGTACAGCTGTCCAAAACAGTTATAATCTTGGAAAATAATCAGGTATACTTCTAATATTAAGTATTTTAGTAGCTATTATTGTAAACCAACAAACAATTATTGCACCCAGGGCTTTCAGTAGCGCTCACCACCACTAAAACCCTTGAGTAAAGCCCTGAAACACTATTATAAAACCTTTTTTAATTAATTTTATCCATGTCACAGTCACAGTTAGAGTTGTATAATATATTTTATTTACTCTATCATAGACTCAGCATGACATTTTGGGGGCATGGTCATACTTCTTTTGACCTTTTTGACCTTTTTTCATGTAAAAAGTGAGTTTTTCTATTATATTCTTAGTTTCTGACAGGATTTTTTTTTTACTTTTTTAGGCATGAAATTATCAAAAAAGAAAATAAAATATATATCTTATTATTGTTTTTTTGAGTGGTATATCTTTATATACCACTGTTGTTTTTTTATTATTGCTTCTCTCACATGCTTGATTATAATTTAATCACCATTATACTTATTTTTTGGTGTGTTTTGCATATTCAAACACTTAAAGCCATTAATATTATTCTTTTTCAACTGAAAAGAACACCTCTTTTACTGTAAACCAACAGTATCAGAGGTATGGCTGGGCATATTGATAGTTTCAATTACCCATTACATAACCACTTCTGAGATTACACCTGTTAGTTGAAAGCTAATTTGTGAGATACTGGTACACAAACAGTGCACCAGAAACCCACAAGCTGTATTTTTGATGTGTAATTGATAATTTCAATCACAACATCATAATACAAGGGTATAATATAGAAATATATTTCCCAGAGGCCATTCTTAGACATGGAAACAGAATTATAAGAAGTCTTAACTGAAGTAAGCCCTCTTTTTCTTTGATTCAGAGGAAGAAAACTACATACCACGTGAAACCTACTCACAGGCCAACACACCAGTGACACCCTCAGAACCAGAGGGAAGCAAGGGCAAAGTAAAGAGGCACAGTGAAGGCCTAATCACACCAACAAAGTGGACACCAATTGCCACCCAGAGGAGTAGAAAACTATAAAGCTCTGAATCAATACAAGGTAAACCAACCTTAATCACTTGTACAGGGAATATTAAACTAATTAACCCAGTTGTAACCTCTAAAGGAAAGTTTTTCAAAGAAGTAGACAATAAATTTGTAAAAGGCACAGTCAAAGGTAAATACCCTAAGAACATTAAGTTTTTGACTGCTTGAAAACACTGATATGTCATCTGTATACCTCAGGAACCAGCCTGAGGACAGAGAAGGCTTGTCCAGAACCAGAAGACCTGGAGGAGGACATCTTGGACACAGTTTCCAGTGGCCTCACACCATTCAAAAACAAGCAGATTGGTGGCCAGGAGTCACCATTCTTCACAATCCCAGGTAGTTTCCAGGAGAAGACAAGGAAACAAGGGAAAAAACAAGACCTCTTTCAACCAAAGGCAGAGAGAGTCCGACCCAATGATCCAGAAGCTGTTAGACTTGGTGAAAGAAGTACACATGAACCAGAAGTAGTTGTAAACAGCTCTAGAATCAGTAGTCCCCTTAATAGAAATATTACCTCAACTCAGATTGAACATAATGCTGTATCACCTGAGAGTAACTTAAACAGTGATGCACTGTGGTTACAAATGTCCCAATATGCTGAGCAAACTAAAAAGCAGTTTGCACAACTTGAAGCAAGCCATGAGAGGATGAAAATATTGACATCCTCCATGGACAAAATTGTTCAAAACCTTCAAAAAGGATGTGCTCAATTGAGGAAAGCCTCTGAAGAAACCAACAAAAGACTGAATCTAGTTTTTAAGAACAACACCACAGCAAGAGGGACAGGGATTTTCTGGATCAAGAAATAAACAAACTGTTTAATGTATAACATAACATGAAGCCCAAACCACAAGGCCATGCTTTCAATGATTGTCAGCCTGTGACTCAAAACCAGAGCACAAGCATGACAGCCAAATACCAGAAATCAATGCTATAGCCAAAATACCACCAAAACATGGAGCTGAGCCAACTCAGCTAAAAATTTATCAAAATTGAGAGGAAACCCACCACTTTCCAAATACACAAGTCCCACCATCATAGGACAAATAATAACAAAGTTCTTTCTGCTCAAAGTTGTTGCTGAGCATAAACCTTATTTTTCACCTCTCATCTGAAATACAGAGGAAGGGGCCTAAGACCATCAAATGGGTGCTCAAAAAAAAGGCCTAGGTCAGGGCTATCCAATGGTACTAGCCAAATTGAGCTAGCATCAGAATTACAGGAGTTATGGCCAAAATAAGGCCAAATAAGGGGGAATAAAACATTCATCTCCCATCTAACTTCTACTGTTTTAGTGTGAGATACCTTAAGTGGGGTCTCTTTGGAAAGAGCAAAATCAAGGCTATCTGATGGTGCAATCCACTTCCTCATATCTCATCTAGAACAAAAGCTATGATGCAAATAAGCTCCATACAGATTTTACACAAATCATACATATGTACAAAAAGACTTTCACATGGCAAAACCTTTCCATACTTAATGATAAACATATAAAATAATGTACCATTGTGTAGAAAACATTCAGGGCTACACAATGAACCATCACTGAGCTTGATATCTCAAAAACTGACAGAGGTATGGCAGTTTTAAGGTAAAAATCTCACAGTTTGACCAATACAGCCTTACCATGCGATAATATCCCATAGCCATGATCATGAGGTGTCAACCAGAAAAAGAAGCATGTTTGTACTTCAATACCTCATAATTAATTCAGTACTGGGGTTCCATAAGGGTTCTGTACAGCATTCTACACGTCATACACGCGAGAAGAGGGCTATGTGGTCCCCAGATGAAGATTTTCACCCTGTATTGGTGAAAACTGCCCAGATGTGGTTTCAAAGCCACATCTGAGCCCAGTACAGGTTATACAGGCATTTTGAAAACCACAAGCAAGTCCTTGGAAGTGAAAAATATTCACTTCCTCTATGTGGAAAGGTCTAGAAGCCTTTTTCACCCAATTTTAGGATAAGAAGGGACCTTTTCTCCACCAGAAAAGGTTTCCTCATCCTGCTCTTGAATTCCTAAATAGTACAACTGTCAAAAACAGTTATACTCTTGGAAAATAATCAGGTATACTTATAATTTCAAGTATTGTAGTCTTTATTATAATAACCCAATTGATAAAGCTGCACCCAGGGCTCACCACCATTATTTCCAAATAGTAAAGCCCTGAATATATTATTATTAAGTTTCATTATCATCAATTAAACCTTTTTAAGTAAGCTCTAACGTGTCACAGTCATAGTTTAGGTTGTAAATAATGTTATCATCACCTCTTCATAGACTCAGCCTGACAATGATCCTTACTACCAGGAAGACATCAAACCAGATTCCTCATTGGGGAATAAGGCAAGGTCTCCATCTCAATACCAAGATGGAGATAATATGTCTTATTCTGATAAGAAAGCCTTGAAACAGCTCCCAGAAGCCTCAAATTGGCCCAAGTTCTCTGGCACAGGAGAATATGATCACATGGAGCTCATTGATCATATTGATGGACTCTTCATTGATGTACCAAGCATACCATACTACTGGAATACTGCTAGACTTAATACAGCATTCAAAGTTCATGCTAGCATATGGTACACAGAGATGAAGGAAATCCATGGTGGAAGAGTCAGATTATGCAAAAGTACAACAATGGTACTTGGATATGGCAAAGAACCATGTCATTTGAAAATGACAAGTACTCTTTGGATAAAGATCCATACGAGTGGTGTCTTATACAGGCCAAATGACTTAAAGCCATTGATCCTAAAATGAATATTCAGATGAGGAATCACAAACTCCTGACAACAATTCCAGGGGAACTAGAGCATGCAGTAAAATGCAGATGCAACCAAATTTGCACTCTAGATGACATTGCAAACATCTTACAATAGGTAAGTAAAAGAACAAATATAGGGAAATATTCCCAATTTAAACGCAGTAGTTTCAAAGAGAAACAACCTTTCAGGGTGGACTTCAAAGAAAAACCCAGAGAAAGGATGGCAGAAGTGACCAAGAAGAAAAATACTTTTCACAACTGTGGTTCAACAGACCACTATGCTGATAACTATCCAAAGGCAAAGAAGAAAGTCCCAGAGGATTCTGACCCAGACTCTATGGGTGATGCCATCAGAGAACAATCTGAAGATGACCAAGAACCAAGGGAAGGATTTCTTGTGCAGTACCAGGAGGAAACAAAAATAGAAATTCAGGACCTACAGTTAGAGGCAGGAATTTCACAAGATACTTCAAACAAAGACTTGTGTAAACACACACAAGCTGAAGAAACATTCCTAGTAACACCAAATAAAGGAATGGAATATATACATTGGACAACCAAAAATATGACTATTTGTATTGAAAATGCTCAACACCCATTGATCATTGACAGTGGTGCACACTGCTCAATAGTGGCAAGAACCTATCTGAATCATTCCTTCTCAAATTGGGAAAAGCAACTCTTTTCAACCAAGGAAAGAGCTTCAAAAGTGCATCAGGGAATATGAAATCCATTGGGACAATTATCAAAGAGATAATTATACCCCCTAGGAAAGGTAATATCAGACTCAACCCAGAGCTTGTTGTGATTCAAGGTTCCCGCATCCAAGGGTTTTTACTGGGGACATACTACCAGAGGATGTATGGTATTGATATTTACAATAGTAAAAACAGGCATATTACCATTGGTACAAACAAGGAAAAGGAATTTTCACTTGATATATACCAAATATCTACCCATGACCCTCTGGAAGAACTACTGAATGAATTCAGAGAGGGCCAATTCAGCACCACATCCACCAGTAAACAGAAACTTAGTTTACTGAAAATGCGGAGAACAAATAGGCCAGCATTTGCCATTGGTGAATAACCCTTAGGAAAAAACAGGGGCCATGACATAGATGTATATCTAGATGTGGAAAGACCCTATCCACCCATTCTGAGAAGACCCCCATACCCAGAACGTCTAGAAACTAGGAAGGAAATTGAGAAACACATCAATGAACTCCTAGACATGGATGTCATCAGGAAGATAGGACACAATAAAAGAGTGGAAATCAACACTCCTGTTCTTATCACCTGGTATGATGGCAAATCTAAGTTGTGTGGGGACTTCAGAGCTCTGAATAACTACACAAGAAGCTGACAGGTACCCTATACCAAGGATACCTCATGCCCTGGAAAAGCTGGAAAAAGCCAGATATATAAACAAAACAGATTGTATGAAAGGCTTCCACCAGACTTTAGTTAAAACAATCTCCATGAAGTCACTCAGAATCATATGCCATATGGGTATATATGAGTACACCAGGATTCCATTTGGCATCAAGAATGCACCAGTCCACTTCCAAAGGATGATGGACACAATATTTCAAGAAGCAATTTTGGAAGGCTGGATGGTAATATATATTTATGATATTATTATATACCCAGAAACATGGGAAGACCATGTGCAGTACATAGACAGAGTACTAAGTAAATGCACACCCATAAATCAGAAAATTTCACTTAAGAAGTGCAATTTTGGCCAACAAGAATCACTGGAACTAGGAAATAAAGTCTCAGATCTTAGTCTGGCCATAGACCAGAATAAAGTAGCAGCAGTACTGCAAAAACCAGTATCAAAGAACATCAAAGAGATGCAATATTTCCTTGGGCTTGCTATCTACAACAGAAACCACATCAAAAACCTTGCCCACATAACTAGTAGTCTATACAAGTTATGTTCAAAAGATGTAGTTTTTTGAATTACCAAAGAAAGAAGGAATGCATATGAGAGGATCAAACATGAACTCACTAATGCACCTGTGGTCGGCTTACCTTACTTTGAGCTACCATTGAAGTTATATATAGATTCAGCCTGTAGCCAAGGCTTAGGGGCAGCCCTTCACCAAAGACAAATTGTAGATGGTGAACCAAGAGAGGGAGTAATATGCTACATCTCTAGGAAATTGAAATATTCAGAAGCCAGGTATGGGGCCACCCAGATTGAACTTCTATTCTTATTCTGGGCTCTAGAGAAACTCCACTATTGTTTGGAAGGTGCAGTCTTTGAAGTCTACACAGACTGCACAGCCTTGAAGTCTTTATTGAACATAAAGACTACCAATAGACATATTTTGAGGTAGCAAATAGCTATCCAGGAGTATAGAGGCAAAATGACCATCATATACAAGGAGGGAAAAAGACACACCAATGCAGATGGCCTCAGAAGATGGCCACTGGATAATGTCAAAAGTAACACAGATTATGACCCTGAAGTAGCAGCCAAGATTCCTATCCACTTCATGGAAATAGATAGGAGGAAGAACTTCAGATTTTCTGAATGGGAACCAGGAAGTGGTACCCCAGAAAGTGGAGACACTCATTAAGAAGGAACAGAAGACCTATTACAAGACTAAACAGTGTAGCATACTGTTGAAGCTCCTTCAACAGAAGTACAGGAGCCCAGAACTTGAATTCCAGTTAGAAGGACCCTGGTTGAGGGATTATAAGGATAACAGGTTTTTCCTTATAGATGGCCTTCTCTATCATAGAGAAAGGCACACAAGTGCACTAAAATTGATATACAGAGACCATATATCCCTGATCTTGGAAGAATTCCATGACTTCCCCTATATGGGACACATGAGTGAAGACAGGACCAAGGAGAGGGTAGCAAGCACAGGTTGATGGTCCAAATGGGAACAATAGTTGAGTGAATATATCAACACTGGTGAAAGATGCCAGAAGGAACACAGAAAACATGGAAAGAAGTATGGGCTACTTCAACACATAAAAGAACCCAAACACCCATGGGAAACCATTAATATGGACTGGGTCACAGGACTTGTCCCAGGAGGCAAAGAAAATTTCAATGCCTTCCTAGTCATAGTTGATAGGTATAGAAAAAGTGTGAGTTGATTGCTATTTCACAAGGTGGACATAGCAATGAATACAGCTTTGTTATTTTGGAAAAGCATCATATTCACATTTGGAGTCCCAAAAATCATTATAAGTGACAGGGACTCAAAATTTACATCAGAATTTTAGACCAACCTCTATGAAATGTTGGGTACAAAACTTGCATTCTATAAAGCTTACCACCCACAGACAGATGGCTTAGCTGAAAGGATGATCCAGACTATGGAAGATATCATTGGGAGATTTTGTGCATATGGAATGGAATACAAGGAAAATTAAGGTTAAACCCATGACTGGGTTACCCTTCTACCAGCAGTTCAACTGACTTACAATACAGGTCAGCACTATACCACAGGGAAATCATCCTCCCTGGTAGAAAAAGGGTGGAACCCCATATTTCCTGTAGATCACCTGAAGAAGAATCTTCTGAATATCCACCCAACAGCCAAAGACTTCAATTATATGTGGAAGAGGAATAGTGATACAGCTGCTAGATGCATAGCTTAGGCAAAATCATACAACAAACATAGGTGGGACAAATCCCACATTGAGCCTGACTTTAAAGAAGGGGACCAAGTGTTAGTGTCCACACTCAACTTCAGCAATATTAAGGGACCTAAAAAGATGAGAGACTCATTTGTGGGTCCCTTCACTATCATTGAGCTGATAGGGAAAAATGCAGTGGAGGTCAAGCTCACAGAGGAATTTTCTAGGAAACACCCAGTATTCCCAGTGAGTTGGGTTAAGCCATACTTCCAAACAGAGGAGAATAAGTTCCCCTCCAGGAAGAGAAATCCCACTCCACCTAAAATAGTGGAAGTAGAAGACTCCCCTGGCCCTGTGAAGAAAATCATGAAGGCCAGGAAAATTAGACTGAATGGTAAATACCAGAGACAATACTTGGTCAGATTTAAAAACCAGACTGCAGACAAAGACAAATGGTTAGCAGAAGAGGCCATAACAGATGGAAACCTTAATCTGAGGAGATTCAGGGCCTCTAGGAGGTCTTATTATTTTCATCAATGATGAGCCTTTTTTAGAGGGAGGGTATGTCAGCCTGTGACTCAAAACCAGAGGACAAGCATGACAGCCAAATACCATAAACCAATGGTAAAGCTAAGATACCACCAAAAGATGGGGCTGAGCCAAATCAGATCAAAAGGTATCAAAAGAAATATGAAAACCATCACTTTCCAAATACACAAGTCCCAACATTATAGGACAAGTAATAACAAAGTTATTCCTGCTTAAAGTTGCTGCTGAGCATAAACCTTATTTTTCACGTCTAATCTGAAATACAGATAAATAGAATCAAACCCATCAAATGGGAATTCAAATTGAATCTCTAATTAAGGGCTATCCAATTGTGCTAGCCAAACTGAGCTAGCATCAAAAGTATAGGAGTTATGGCCAAAATAAGGTTAAATAAAGGTGAATAAAATATTCACCTCTCATATAGCTTCTACAGCTTTAGTGTGTGATACCTAAAGTGGGTTTATTTTGTAAAGAGAAAAATCAGGGCTATCTGATGGTGCCTTTCATTTCTCCATATCTCAGCTAGAACAAACATCATGGAGCAAATAAGCTCCATACAGATATTGAGAAAATCATATGTATGAATAACAAAACTTGCACATGGAATACCTTTGCAATATTTAATGTTACCCATACCAAATGGGGTATCATTGTGTATATTGCATTCAGAGCCACAAAATGAACAAACATTGATCCCAATATCTTAAAAACTGACAAAGTCATAGCAGTTTTGAGGTTAAAATCCCACAATTGGGCCAATACACCTTTAATGTGGGATAATCTTCCATAACTATGATTATGAGGTGTCAAATACACAAATAAGAATGTTTATACTTTAATAACTCATAGTGCATTCAATACTGGGGCCCCATACAGGTTCTGTACAGCATTATATGCATTATACACATCAGAAGAGGGCTGTGTGGTCCCCAGATGAAAGTTTTCAACCTGTATTGGTGAAAACTGTCCATATGTGGTTTCAAAACCACATCTGAGCCTAATACAGTGTATACAGGCTTTGTGGAAACCACAAGCCAGTACTCTGAAGTGAAAAACTCTCCACTTAATCTATGTGGATGGTATAGAGGATCATTCCGCCCCATTTTAGGATAAAAGGAGGCCTTTTCTCCACCAGAAAACGTTTCCTCATTCTGCTCTTGAATTCATATGTAGTACAACTGGCCAAAACAGCTATACTCCTGGAAAATAATCAGGTATTCATCTAACATTAAATATTGTAGTAGTTATTATTGTAAACCAACAGATAATTATTGCACCCAGGGCTTTCAGTAGCACTCACCACCGCTAAAACCCTTTAGTAAAGCCCTGAAACACTATTATAAAACCATTTTCCATTAATTTTATTCATTTCACAGTCACAGTTGGAACTGTATGTACTATTTTATTTACTCTATCATACACTCAGCCTGACATGTCTTCTAGTGAGAATAGTATAATGATATTTCCCTTAACTTGTTGAATATAAGTACTTTACTAATAGATGAATTTATAATATAGGAAGACCTACTGTTAACTAAAGCTTTTTATAAGCCAATATTTAGTGTAATTTAATAATAATAATAATTTCTAGATTAACCTACTAGTAAGGGATGAATAATTATTTGCCTTCTTGGTATATAATTATTTCAATTCATGGGTAAAATAGGAGAAAATGAGAGAGAGAGGCCTCCTTTCATGTTGTGAGAAGTACGCATGGGCTCTCCATGTAAGTCTTAATTCTTTCCCTTGGGATAATTTTTATGGTGTAGATTTTTGTACAAAAAAAGTCAGATGACATATCTGTTATACTTAACTAGTAAGCTTTCACAGCCTTGAGATATTAATTCTGTTGTGTAGAACTGATAAGAGTGTCAGATGACTGAGATATTCTCACCATTTGTTTGGCCAAATTTAAGATTGAGATGTTTTTGCTCTTTGGGGATATTGATGAAGAATATCAGATTATTTCTCCTTTACACTGCTTTAGTCAGCTTGCACATCCTTGAAGAATCAATTCTGGTGAGTAAAGGATGAAGATGGTGTCATGTGAATGAGCCCTTGCATAATTTGTTTGTAAGATTGATTTAATCCTAGGTGATCATGTTGTATAATGTGGGGATAGCTTGTGAGCTGTAATATCTGATTACTGTAATTTCTGTGAAGCTCTGAGTTTAGTGTGTTCTCCTTGCATGCAGCTAGTTGAATTTGAATTAAGTTCAGTTTGATGATCATGTGGCTGTGTAATGTCAAGATCCTATGCATGTGGACTGAATAAGCCTTTTTTGGGCTCCTATATTGTTGTGTAATTTTCAATTTTTTAGTGCATTTTCATGTATTGAGTTGGATTTGATACTATCACCTGATCCCTGTGCTTTGTAATCTTTATTTTGATGATTGTAACCCTTAGTAATATAATCATACTGATGTATTTAGGGTGGATATAATGCTACAATTTCACTTTGTCCATGTAATTTTTGAGTTTTCTGTATGCATTAAGCCTATATTGTGGTTTCTGTAAGGCATATATGTAAGATTTATTGTATATCTCTATAGGATTTGATTCCTCTACTATTTATTTATTTATAGAAATATTATGGTTATTTTTATTCTGAATGCTAAATTATTCCTTTCCTTCATGCTATTGCTGTTATTACTGTGTTTTTGGGATTTTAATATGGTCTTTTGAGCCATGAATTCCTGAATTAGTCATTGAGATCTTGATTTTTCCAACTTTTAATTTTAAAAGAACTGCTTGAAACTGGGACAAAAGGTATATAATACCACATCCCCCTCGCCATTTGATGCTGTCCCCAGCATTCCAGTGTCAAGTATAGTATTCTGGTTTTATTAATGAGAGTTTCCTTTCTTCCATTTTTTTAATAAGTTTGGTTTATGGTTTCTGTTTGAGGCTTGTTATGTTAATTTCCAATCTGCATAGCTTCTTCTTTTTGTTTTTTCTTCTTTCCAATTCATTCTCTTGCTGTTCTTTGAGTATTGAAAATATGATAAATCTTCTTTTTTTTATGTCCAATTCCTTTCAATTATCCTGTTATTGATTGTTTATGTTAATTTTGCATCTTACTTCTTTGTTAGTTGATTGGAATCCTGTTTTCTCTTCTTTATTTGTTTGTATATTTATATTGATTTTGTCCAACACCATCAATATTTCTTGAGGGCCATATCCTCTCAATTTGATAATTTCAACCAATTTTTCCTTTACCATAAAAATAAATAAATGAATAATAAAAAAAGAACTTGGCATAGCTTAAGGTTTAATCCAGGACCTATTCGGGAGGGAATTTTGTTGGTTAATGTTGAAAATAAAGTATTTAAACATTTTAAGGTTGTATCTAGGACCTTTTCTTGAATTGTTTTTTTTTGAATTTTCTTGATGAAAGATGAAATAGAGATTCAGCAAGCTGAAGGTTGTATCTAGGGCCTCTCCTTGAATTGTTGAGGTTTCTTAATGAAAAGATAAAAAAATGATTTCAACAGTTTAAGGTCTTATCAAGGACCTATGATGATCCAGTTTAAGGTCATACTTAGGAAATTTTCTTGAGTTGATTCTTATTGAATTGTCTTGATCAAAGATAAAATGATTATTTAAACAGTTTAAGTTCTTATCTAGGACCTATTATTATTTTAATTTGTTGATAATAAATATAAAATAGGATATTTAGATAGCTTAATGTCATATTAAAGACCTATCCTTGAGTTATATTCTGTTTATGGGATTATTTAACTAATTTGATTGATTTTTTTTAACTTTTTGTTATGTTGTTTTTTCCTTCTATTGTATTTAGTAATATTGAGGCCCCATTTTTTCTTTGGTATAATTAATACCCATGTCATCCTTTTCATAACATCTTCAAACTACATATCCTTTGATGATTAAATTGTTGGGATCCCCCTATCCATTTAGTAATCATCCCATAATTTCCACCTCTGATTATAATAAGAATTTTCTATTTGATAGTATAAATAAACATATTTTTTTCTTTTTTTTCAATATTTAACAATAATAATATAATAATATTGAGTACATAAAGATTATAGTAATAAATATTTTGAATAATAACATAAAATAAGATAAAAAATAAAAAAACTTAGAGAATAATACAAATTAATATAGATAATATGAATAATACATGAAATCTAAGTGTAATAATGCTTTTTTAAGGGAGCCAGTGTAAATACTCCAAATTTAAAGTATTTGTGTTTGTTTTCTGGCCATGGGTGTTTCTTTATTGTTTATTTTTTAGTGTAAATTCTACTTCTCATAAATTATATTTTCATTTAAGATTTGTTTTATTTTTTAAAGTCTACAGTACTGTAGCACTCTTTTTTAGCCACAATCAATCATTCTTCTTTCTATTTTTTTGTATTCCTTTTTTCAGTTCAATTATTTATTTATTTTTAGAAAAAACAAAAATAAAAAAATTAATAATAACTTTTTTTTTCTTTGTGTGTGTGATGTATAGTGCTGTACCCTTCTTTTGCCATTGAAATTGTTCATTTTCTTTTTTTGTTTTTATTCTTTTAACTTCTTT
Source organism: Austropuccinia psidii (assembly GCA_023105745.1). Taxonomy (NCBI): domain Eukaryota; kingdom Fungi; phylum Basidiomycota; class Pucciniomycetes; order Pucciniales; family Sphaerophragmiaceae; genus Austropuccinia; species Austropuccinia psidii. Next base: position 17,428,012 of record JALGQZ010000011.1, read on the forward strand.
TTTGCTGTTTTGCATTGTTCCGTGTTGTTCTTTTTTCTATATATATATATATATTTGTTTGTAGAGGAAAAAAAGAATAATAAAAATAATAAAAACAAGAAATAAATGACATATAAAATGAATTTATATAAATAAATAACACAATAATAAATAACATATAAGTAATAAAAAAAGGATTATTTTACTTTTCTAAAAAAAACAATAGAACAGTGATAAATAATATATAATTAATAAAAAAGGATTTTTTTTGGAATCAATATAGAAATGGTGTTCTTTTATGAATAAATGGGAAAATTTAGTAAAATATTAACTAAATAGGTGTGAGATACTGATACAAAACAAAACAAAGTGCCAGTCTGGTTTCTTTTATGGTTGTTTTAACATTATTTCTGGACCTCTCTCCCAGATTCATACTTAAATTTGGCGTTTCTTGTGGGATCAAAGTTTCAAGTATCTTCTTTATTGTTGAGTAGTGTTTCATTTTTTGTTTGAGCTTGTTTGTATCCTTTTTATCTTGAATTCCTAGTTTTTTATGATTTTGGTGAGCATTTTTTACCCATTCAATATGTTGATCTAAATTTTGGTATTCTTCCAGTCCTTTATCCTCAAATCTAACCTCTAATTGTTCATCCTTGCTGATCCAAAAGAATTCCCTTTCTTTCTTAGTGATTTTTTCTTTATTACTTGCTGTTTATTCATTTGGTACTTTCTGTATTTCTTCCAGCCACTTAACATGCTGACCTGAGCATTGATAATCCCATTCTGGTATTCTTTGAAGTTCCAGGTTGTAATTTTCATTTGTCAGCGGTTGCCAATTGGTATAGCCTTCCCAGGGGAATTGGTCTTCTGTAAGTAAAATTCAATCTGCTTCAAGTTCTTCTATATTTGTTTGTTCTGATAAAGGTTTTTGATCCTGTTTTCCCTGTCTGTTACTGATTTAATCACTAATTTCTTCATTTTTATTTATTTGGCTTTCCATAGCTTTGGCAAGGAAGAATAATTATTGAAGATTCCATTTGGGTGAGGGTGGTTCTCCATAAAATTGTCAGGGTGACTCTATGATATAGCTTCAAAATGCTAATAAAAACTATAACTCTGAGTGTGACACAAAAATCATGATGATTAATTAATGATTCAATGGTTAAAAGTGCTATACTAAAAGAATTTAGTGATGGTGAATGCTATTGATAGCCCTGGGTGCAGTGTTTACCTGTTGGTTTACAATAATTACAGTTATAATTATACCTGTTTAATTCTAAGGGTACCCCTTCTTAAAGATGCTATAACACATAAGAATATTGAGAACAGGATGATGGATTGGCCTTCTGGTGAGGAAAGGCCTCCTTTTATCTTGTTCTGGGGTAGTGGGAGGTTGTTTACCTCTTCACACAACCACAGAGTGAAACCCTTCACCACTGTGGGCTGGTTTGTGGCTCTAAACAGTCAATACAGATCGGGATTGGGTAGAAATGTGGTCTTAGAACCACAAGTTGTCATTTTTACCCTATACAGGGTGAAAATGTTCACCAATCAAGTTCACAGGTCTGTTCTGGTGCTTCTGACATGTCAGAAGCTGTACATAACCTGTATGGACCTCTTCATTTGACTTGACTATGAGGTATTGAATTATAAACAAGCTTATTTTTCTATCTAGCACCTCATAATCATACCTATGGGATATTATCCCACAGTAAAGCTGTATTGGTCTAAATGTGGGATCTTGACCTTAAAACTACTATAACTTTTTCAGTTTTTGAGATATTGAGCTCAAAGTTGGTTCATTGTGTAGCCCTGGATAGTATCTAAGCAAGTGTACCTCCTTTGTATGGGCGAAATCAGATATGGCCAAGTCATGCCAGGTTCAATTTTAGTTACCCAGATATATGATTATATTGAAATCTGTATGGAACTTGTTTGCCCCATAACTTTTGTTTTAGATCATATTTGGGGAATTGGATGGAACCATCAGATATCCCAGATTTTTCTCTTTCCAAAGAGACCCCACTTTGAGTATCTCACACCAAAACTCTAGAAGCTAGATGAGAGGTGAATATTTTATTCACCCTTATTTGACCTTATTTTGGCCATATTTCTATAGTTTTGGTGCTAGCTAAATTTGGCTAGTACCATTGAATAGCCCTTATTGAGAGCTTTAATTTGAATACCCATTGGATGGGGTTCAGCCTCTTTCTCTGCATTTTATATAAGAGGTGAAAATTAAGGTTTATTCTCAGCAACTGCTTTGAGCGTGAATAACTTTGTTATTCTTTGTCCTATGATTATAGGACTTGCATATTTGGAAAGAGGTGATTTTTCCCTTTCTTTTGATACATTTTGAGCCTGTTTGTCCCAGCTCCATGTTTTTGGTTGTATTCTGCTCTACCATTTGTTTATGGTATTCTGGCAGTCATTCTTGTGCTCTGGTTTTGAGTCACAGGCTGACAAAAATCTTGTTCCATACAATTTCTGATGTTGGTAGAATCTTTAGATTTTGGGTTAATTGTTTCTTCATGTTTAGTGATTTTTCTTTCCTTTCCTGCAGTAATTAGCTGTTTGATAGCTTTATTTTCAGGTTGGATCTCATTTTTCACCTTTCTGTTTGGGTTGAAAGCTTCAAGGTGCTGCAGATATTCTAGGAATATCTGATCCTTATTGGATGTAGGGATATGAAATAGGTCATTCTTTTCTAGAAGATAATTATATGATTCTTATTTTGGGTCTTGAATTAGTTCTTTGGACAAATATTGTTCTGATTTTCTTATTCCAGTTTTTAAATTTTGTAGGTCTTGTTTAGTAATATCTTTCTTTTCCATAATAAGCCTTGGGTCAATGTTTACCATATTTGGGGAAAAAGGTTGAAGTTTTTGAATTTTGTTATTATCCTTTTTGAGTGAACCTTTTGGCTGGGATATTTTTGCAAATCCAATTGGTGACCTGGTTATTCCTTGTGGTAAGAGCAATTTACTTTGATCCATATTATTTTTGATATTTGTTTTTCTGGATTCTTTCTTTTCAGTTTCTTTACCATAATCATTTTCATTTTTTGGTTGATTTTCAATGATATTTCACAAGCTTTTATCCAATTCGACATATTCTCTAGGTTTTGAAATTGAGTCAATACTTTCTTCCTAAACTCCAGGGTTTTCTTGAGGGTTGAGATGTTTATTTATGGTAATTTTGTATTTGAGAGAAATTTCCTTCAAAGAACTCAATGCTGATTTATCAGGATGACAGTTCAAATTCCTAGCTTCTTCTGTGAAATTAATGATTTTCATAACTGGCCTTATACTTGAGCTCCAATTATTTTTGAATATTCCTTTTGAAAGGGACTTCAATGCTTTAATAGGTGAGAGGAGCTTGATGAGTAGTTTCCTTCTGATTTCTTCAGGATTCTTCAAATCATAACTGTGGATGGCTTTAGATATTTGGTTAAACTGTTCTCTATAGTCCCCTCTTGAGTTTAAAATTCCTTTAGGGCTTCTTTATTTATGCTTTGAATTTATCTCTTTTTAATCCATTGGAGCTAAGTCCCCTTGAATTTTCACTTTGTATCTAGAATTTTTTACTTCTTTACTATCAAGTACTTGATGAGAATTTTCCTCTTTTCTGGTATTTTGCTTCTCTGAATAAAAAAATTTCCCTTTTTATTCAGATGAAGTCTTCTTTTTTACAGGTGTGTTGGCCAAAGTTTGAATTTCTTGAGGTGATTCTTTATTTTTGAAATATGTTACATTACTTCCTATATTCTCCTTTTCTTGTATTCTTAAACTATTTTATCCTTCTACTGTTGCAGATGAACAGGCTTCCATACCTCCTGGTGGGTTTTCTCTCCATCCTAATTTCTGTGGCAAACAAATTGGTAAACACAGTCTTCTTCCATATGGCTCTATGTAACTGAATATTTCCCCTTTTTGCTGCAAAAAACCTAGTCTGAGGTTATTTTCTGGAAGTAAGGGTCTTCCCCATAATGTGCAAGCTTCTCCTCTTTCCACAAAAAAGTGTATACTTCTTTCTTCCCCAGTAATTAGAGTAATAGGAGTAAATTCTGCTAATCCAGCTATTGAGCTACAGTGACCACCGATTCCCCTTAAATTCATGTTGAGACATCTTGTGGTGAGTCTGGCTTTCATTGCTGAATCTTCTGGTATTATGTTCAATTCTGATCCTGTATCTACTAATGCCATTATTTTATGTCCTCCTTCTCCTAAATATAGCTTCATAAAGCTCAATGGGAAGGAATAATGAATTTTGGTTTGTTTATAATCTATCAAATGATGGTTTATGAGCTTAGTTTGAACTTCTTTTGTGTCAAGTAAGTTGATTGAGTTTCTTTCTTCTGTTTTCAAACTTTTAAGTTGGTTGATAAATTTAGGTGACATAATCAGAACTTTCTCTAAGATGAGATTTATTTTCTGATCCAAAACTGTTTTGACAATTTGACTCATAACCTCTTGAAATTCTGTGTGTTCTTGCTTCATATCCTTGTTCTTAATAGTATTCTAAGTTGATTCCTGTTTCTTCCCATAATACTCTTCTTTTTAGCTTATGAGATAACTTCTTCCTCTTTGAATTCTTGAGGTGTCTTATATTTAGTGGGAATAATTGGTTTTCCACTGTACCGTGTTCATCTTCAATATAGGCTCCAGGTATTTTTGGTTTCATCTTTAGTGGTATTTCCATTGTTTTTGGTGATGTTTCTGCTATCCTTGGCAATGATTCTCTTAGTTCTTGACTTGGATTCTCATTTATTAAGGATCTTTGTTGGGTGTTTCTGAATCCATAATTATTGAGAAATGAATCATTGGCTGATGCTATAGTTGATGGCGGCCAGCTTCCCCAATCTTCAATTTTGGCTATAGCTGTTAAAATGTCATTTTTCTTTTCTTGTATTATGATTACTTCTTTTAGTTTTAGTGATGATTCTTTGCCTTCATCTTCTTCCCTTTTCTTGGTAAGCTATTCTTGTTCTTTTGAAAAGTCTTCAACTGATCTCTTTGGAGAGGTTTTTCCATCTGTTGGTACTCTTTGCCAATTGGGAAATAAGAATTCACTTCCTTTTCTTCTGGACCATTTTTTATTCTTATCTTCAAAGAGGTAGTTGCATCTATTCACTGAATATACTTCCTCCAGACAGCAATAACATTTGACATAAGGCTTTGGTATGTTTTGTGCTGGTGCATAAGGAGCATACCTTTGTGAGAATGCAGGTAAATCATTTCTTGGTTTGAACGGCTGATTATGGAGTTGATGATTCGTAACCCCACCCATTTTATTTTTGGATAAACCTTTCAATTCTTCCAGTTGAGTCATAATTTCTTTTAAATCTTCATTTTCCCCTTGTGACTCCTTTCTAGTTTCCCTTTTTTTCTCTTTGAGGGTTTCAGTAATTTCTTTCATTTTTTTAAAAGCGTCATTCCTTCCTGGGAAGGCCTCTTCTTTGAATTGAAATTTCTTCTCCTTGGCTTCAGTTACATTTCTGCCTTTATCTCTTGTTGATGAGAATCTTCTGGTGAATAATATTCTGGCTTCCAATTCCTGTTCAATGCACTTCTTGAGGATCTTCATAGGTGGTATAAGGTATCCTCCATCTTCAGCTCTAACCATAACATTATCTTTGATAATTTTCTTACTTATGGCCCCTTTAATATCATCTGAAACATAATCAAATAAGTATTCATGGAGCATGTTATATTGAGGAATATACCTGTATCTTAAGAAGTAAGTAACAACAGTTTCATACTCTCCCACAAATCTCTTATATTGTGAGAGACTACCAATTACTCCATCCTCTTAAGCTTCATAAAAAAGATTTATCAGTGAGCCTTTTCTGTATCTTCTTTCAGGTTCAACTCTTCCCAATTTTGTGATAAGATCTTTTTTAATTTTTGTCCAATTTCCTTCTTTGTAACCTGGAATATCTTCAATTGCATCACTCACCTTTTTTTCTATTGTCAAAAACGCCATTTGCATTTCTAGGTCCTCATCTGTTTCTCCTTAAATTTGAGCTATTTTTTCCACTTTATTGATAAACGTTTCTACTTCTTCTCCATCAAAATTTAGGTTGTAATCTTTTGCTTTAATTCTAACTACAGGTCTTTCTTGTCTTGGAAATTTCTGCTGCAATTGACTTGGGCTATTAGGTATGATGACAAAAACGCTCCTTGGAATATTTTGAGCTTTTGGCTCTTTTTCTGGAGTAGAGGTTGCTCTAGGCCCAGGTGTAGGTGATATTGGTGAATTTTCAGGCCTAACATGCCTTCGTAGTGTGGGTTCACTTGGACTAGCTCCAGGTGTGTGAGATGTCTGTTCCCTTCTTTTTCCTTTCTTTTATCTTTGTGTTAGTAATATATCTTGCATTTGCTTCATAAGGCTTTGGATCTGTACAGTGTGCTCTTCTTCTTCACTTTCTTCTGCATACTGTCCTTCTACAGAATCTTCAGGTAATAGTGGTAATTCTGAGGTTAATTGTTGATTGATTTCTCTTGATAAACTGATCCTTGAAACTCTCTTTTTATTTTGTGGTATTTATTTGCTTCTTTGATTAGCTTGAAGAAAAATCTCCTTAATTGTTCCTTTTCCTTATGTTCTGTTCTTGGTGTTGCAATTAGTTAATCAATATCCTGGGGTGTTTGATTTTCTGGCATCCTTTCTTTCACTGGATAATAAAAATGGTATGATTTATTTGAGGACTGTGATGGTTATGATGGTTTGGAATGGGATTGGTTTCCATATTCCAGGATTAATAAATGTGTTTAAGTTTAATCTTTTACAAATAGTATAATTCTGTGAGGTAAGCCAATTTTATGATCTTCTTTTGTTTATTATTGACTTATTGGTTAATATTTAAGTTTAAATGGCCAATTTTGGGACACCAGATGTGGAACTCCTTTTAGTGTGGGATTGGATAACGCAGTTCCTGAGGGGGAAATCACAGGTAAATAGTTTTGAATTGCTGAAATAATCCTGTAACCAAGGGTTCTAATGGTGTTTCAGGTTCCCCTCTGAGTATACTAATCAATCTCTCTACAGAGCTCACAAATCAATATTCAAGATTGTGGCTTTACAGATAGAGAAGACTTTTCAGCAGTATCTATACAATCTAATCAATAATCAGACTAATGATGAAATAATAATAATTTAAAATAATCTCAAAATATAAATTTGTGGGTGTTTTTAGGATGATAATAATAATTATTGAGTAAATAAATAGTAGATATAATATTACTGAGTGGTGATTTAAGTTTTTTTCTTTGTTGAAGGTATTTTTTAATGGATAATAGTTTAATATGAGAATATTTAGTAAAAGTGATAATATTTAATAATCTTTTTTAATATTTTGAATAGCTTTAATTGATAAATAATTTTCATAATATGCTAAAAATATCTGTGATAATAATAATTGTGATGGCTAATAAGTATTTAGAAGTTATAGATGATAGCAACACTATAGGCTTAAAAAATACCCGTGAAGGTTGATAGATTAATGACTACTTATAATAGTAGTAATTCATTATAAGAGGTATGATGATAGATAATAAGAGCTACTAATAGTAACTGTAATGAAGCTAATAACCTGTACATTTTTTTGTTATTTTTAATTTGAGAATAATAATAATATTACTTGTCTTCTAGTGAGAAGAGTATAATAGTATTTTTTTTTAACTTGTTGAATATAAGTATCTGACTAATAGATGAATTTATAATATAGGCAGACCTAATGTTAACTACAGCTATTTGTAAGCCAATATTTAGTGTAATTTAATAATAATAATAATTTATAGATTAACATACTAGTAAAGGATGAAAAATTATTCTCCCACTTGGTATATAATTGTTTCAATTCATGGATAGAAGAGGAGAAAATGTGTGAGAGAGGCCTCCTTTCATGTTTTGAGAAGTACCCATGGGCTCTCCATGTAAAGCTTAATTCTTTCACTTGAGATAATTCTGCTGGTGTAGATCTTTGCACAATAGAAGTCAGCTGACTTATCTGTTATACTGCACTAGTAAGCTTTCACAGCCTTGAGATATTAATCCTGGTGTGTGAAATTGATAATAGTGTCATATGAATGAGATATCTTCACCATTTGTTTGGCCAAATTTAGAATTGAGTGTTTTTGCTTCAGTGGGGATATTGATAAAGAATATCAGATGATTTCTCCTTTACACTGCTTTAGTCAGCTTGCACATACTTGAGGAATTAATGCTGGTGAGTAAAGGATAAAGATGGTGTCATGTGAATGAGCCCTTGCATAATTTGTTTTTAATATTTATTTAATCCCAGGTGATCCTGCTGTGTAATGTAGGGATAGCTTATGATCTGTAATATCTGATTACTTTAATTGCTGTGAAGTTCTTAGTTTGGGGTGTTTTCCTTGCATGAAGCTAGTTGAATTTGAATTCAGTTCAATTTGATGATCCTGTGGCTGTGTAATTTCCAGATCCTATGCATGTGGACAGCATAAGCCTTATTTGGGCTCCTGTATTGTTGTTTAATTTTCAATTTCTTAGTGGATTTTTATGTATTGAGTTGGATTTGATACTATCAGCTGATCCTTGTGCTTTGTAGTCTTTATTTTTATGATTGTAATTCTTAGTAATATAATATTCATGATTGATTTAGGGTGGATATAATGCTACAATTTCACTTTTTCCATGTAATTTTTGAGTTTTCTGTATGCATTAAGCCTATATTGTGGATTCTGTAAAGCTTATATGTAATATTTCTTGTATAGCTCCATAAGATTAGATTCCTCTATTATTCACTTAACTAGATAAATATGTTGGTTATTTCTATTCTGAATGATAAATTCTTCCTTTCCTTGATGCTATTTCTGTTAATACTGTGTTTTTGGGATTTTAATATGGTCTTTTGAGTGGTGAATTCCTGAATCAGTCATTGTGATCTTGATTTTTCCAACTTTTAATTTTGAAAGGATTGCTTCAAACTGGACCAAAAGGTACGGAATACCACAGTACTAGCCAAATTGAGCTAGCATCAAAAATACAGAAGGTATGGCCAAATTAAAGTCAAATAAGGGTAAATAAACTATTCACCTCTAGTCTAACTTCTACAGTGTTAGTGAGAGATACTGAAAGTGGGGTAATTATATAAATAGAACAATCAGGGCTATCTGATGGTTCCATTGATTTCCCCATAACTCATCTAGGAGAAAGGCTATAGAGAAAACAGGTTCCTGTCACCCTGTGACTAAAAGCCAGATCACAAGCATGACAGCCAGATACCATAAGCCAATGGTAGAGCAAAATCCCACCAAAACATGGATCTGAGCCAAACCAGCCCAAAGGGTATCAAAAGAAAGAGGAAACTCACCTGTTTCCAAAAATACAAGCCTCATCATCATAGGATAAAGAATAACAAAATAATTCCTTCTCAAAGAAGGTTCTGAGCATAAACCTTAATTTTCACCTCTCATCTGAAATCCAGAGAAATGGATTAACCCCAGCAAATGAATATCCAAATTGAATCTCTATATCAGGGCTATCAAATGGTATTATCCAAATTGAGAAAGGACAAAAACTACAGAAGTTATGGCCAAAATTAGGTCAAATAAGGGTGATTAAAAATGTCACCTCCCATCTAACTTATGAAACTTTAGTATGAGATATGTAAAGTGGGGTCATTTTTGAAAGAGAACAATCAGGGATATCTGATGGTGCCATCTATTTCCCCATATCTCATCTAGAACAAAATTTATGGGGCAAACAAGTTCCATACAGATCTTTAGAAAATCATATAACTGGATAACACAATTTGAACATAGCATAACTTTGCCATATTTAATGTGATCCATACCAAATGTGATACCATTGTGTGGATTTTATCAAGGGCTAAAAAAGAACCAATTTTGAGCCCAATATCTTAAGAACTGACAAAGCTATAGCAGCTTTAAAGTTGAAATCCCACGGATTGGCCAATACACCTTTACTGTGGGATACTATCCCATAACTATGATTATGAGGTGTCAAATAGACATAGTAGCTTTTTTATGGCTCAATAAGTCATAGTTAATCCAATACTTGGGTCCTGTACAGGTTCTTTACAGCCTTCCACGTGTCTTACATGTCAGAAGAGGTCTGTGTGGTCCCCAGATGAAAATTTGTACCCTGTATTGGGGGAAACTGCCCAGATGAGGTTTCAAAACCACATCTGAGCCCAATAAATATTATAGAGGCCATGTGCCACCCACAAGCCCAAACTTTGAAGTGGAAAATTTCCACATCCTCTACGTGGATGTTGTAGAGGACCTTTCCACCCCATTTCAGGATAAACCAAGGCCCTTCTCTGCCATAAAAGGAATCCTCAGCCTGCTCTTGAATTCCTATGTAGCACAGCTTTCCAAAACAGTTATACTCTTGTAAAATAATCAGTTATACATGAATTCTTAGTTTATTGTGGCTCTTATTATGGTAGCCCAACTGGTAAGACTGCACCCAAGGCTCTCAACAGTGATCACCACCACTATTCCACAATAGTAAAGCCCTTTGATTATTATTTGAAACCTTTTTTGATCATAATTATCCATGTCACAGTCATATTTAGAGCTGTGAATACTATTATTAATACTTCATCATAGACTCAGCCTGACAGTTCCATACAGGATTTGAGAAAAATTTATATTTCAATAATAGAAATTAAACATGGTGTAGCTTTGCCATACTTAATTTTATCCTTACCATATGAGATACCATTGTGTAGAGCCTATCTAGGGCTACAGGATGAAATAACTTTGAGCTCAATATAATTGAAACTGACAAAGCTATGGCAGTTTCAAGGTTATAGTCCCACAGTTTGGCTGATAAACCATTACTATGGGATACTTTCTCATATGCTTGAATATGAGTGGTCAATTCTACAAAGGAGCTTATTTATCCTTCATTAACAAATATTTTGGTCAGTAAATCATTCCCATCCAGGTTCTCTACAGCATTCTACATGTCATACCCATCAGAAGAGGGCTGTGTGGTGCTCAAATGGAACTTTTCACCCCATATTGGTGAAAAATTCCCAGATGTGGTTTCAAACGCACATCTGAGCCCAATACAAGATTTGAAAGCTTGGTAAGAGCCACAAGCCAGTCCTTGGAAGTGAAAAATCTTCACTCTTCCTATTCCAACAGGTCTAGACAGCCTTTTCACCCATCTTCAGGATAGAAAGGGACCTTTCTCTTCCCAAAAAAGAAATCTCCATCCTTCTCTGAAATTCCTACATAGTAAGTCTGTCAAAAAAGGCTATACTCTTGGAAAATAATCAGGTATAACTATAAGCTTAATTATTGTAGACTTAAGTATAATACCCCAGTTGGTAAAGCTGCATCCAGGGCTTGCAACAGTGCTCACCACCACTATCTTCTTATAGGAAAGCCCTTATAGCTCATCTCTAAAACTATTTTTAAACCTATTCTCCATGTCACAGTCATAGTTAAGCTTGTCAGCCTGTCACTCAAAACCAGAGCACAAGCATGACAGCCAGATACCATAAATCAATGCTATAGCTAAGATACCACCAAAACATGGAGTTGAGCCAAATCAGCTCAAAAATGTATCAAAGGAAAGGGTAAACTCACACCTTTCCAAATATACAAGTCCCATCACCATAGGACAAAGAACAACAAAGTTATTCCTGCTCAAAGTTGTTGCTGAGCATAAACCATAATTTTCACCTCTCATCTGAAATACAGAGTAAGAGGCTCAACCCCATCAAATGGGTATTCAAAATAAGGCTCTGGGTCAGGGATATCCATTGGTACCAGCCAAACTGAGCTAGCAACAGTATTACTGAAGTTATGGCCAAATTCAAGCCAAATAAGGAAGAACAAAATATTCACCTCTCATCTAACTTCTACAGTTTTAGTGTGAGATACCTCAAGTGAGGCTTTCTTTGGAAAGGGAACAACAAGGGCTATCTGATGGTGTCATAAATTTTCCCATATCTCAACTAGAACAAAGGTTATAGGGCAATCAAGCCCAATACAGCTTTTGCCTAAACCACACATATGTACAAAACTCTTGTACATGGCATACCTTTGCCATATTTAATTGTAACTGTATCAAATGAGGTACAATTGTGTAGAGCACATACAGGGCTATACACAGAACCAATTTTGAGGTGGATATCTCAAAAGCTGACAAAGCTATGGCAGGTTTAAGGTCAAAATCCCACAGTTTGGCTAATACAGCCTTACCATGGGATAATATCCCATAAACATGATTATGAGGTGTCAAAATGACAAGAAAGCCTGTTTATACTTCAATAACTCATATTTCATTCAATACTGGGGTCCCATACAGGTTTTGTACAGCCTTCTATGTGTCACACACCTCAGAATCAAGTTGTGTGGTCCCCAGATGAAATATTTCACCATGTATTGGTGAAAACTGCCCATATGTGGTTCCAAAACCACATGTGAGCCCAATATAGGCTATACAGGCCTATTGCAAACCGAAAGGCTGTCCTAGAGAGTGAAAAATCTTCACTTCCTCTATGTGGAAAGGTCTAGAAGCCTTTTCACCCCATTTCAGGATAAAAAGGGGCCTTTTCACAGCCACAAAAGGTTTGCTCATCCTGCTCGTGAATTCCTACCTAGTAAAACTGTCAAAAACAGTTATACTCTTGGAAAATAATCAGGTATAATTATAATTGTAATTATTGTAGTCTTTATTATTGTAACCCAACAGGTAAAGCTGCACCCAGGGCTTTCAACAGCGCTCACCGCCACTCTTACTCAATAGTAGAGCCCTTAATACTCTTATTAAAACCTTTTATATCATCGATAAATCATTTATTATTGTTTTTTACTGTGTCACAGTCACAATTAAAGCTTGTAAATAGTTATTAATAAGCTTCATCATATACTCAGCCTGACACTTTGGGGGCCTGGCCATGTTTTTTGATATTTTTGGACCTTAAAAGTAAGTTTTTCACTTATTTTCTTCATTCTGACATTTTGTTTTACCTATTTTTAGGAGTAAAAAACTCCTAAAAAATATATCATACATATCTTATTATATTTTTTCAGAGTGGTATATGTCTTATACCACTTTTATTCATAAATATTAATATTATTACCACGTGGTTAATAACCATCAAATTCTCTTTTTTTGGTGTTTTTTACATATAAAAATACATTAAGCCATTAATAAAGTCCAAATTTTTGATTAAATAAGGACACCCCTTTCTGTAAAACCAACCGTTGAGGCGTGGTGAGATGTATTGTTAATTCAATTAACCTCTTATACAAACCACTTTGTACAGATTATACTTGCTAATTACAAGTAAATCTGTGAGCTACTGGTATACAAACAGTATACCAGGCATCTGTAAGCTGTAATTCTGACGTGGAATTGTTAATACAATTACACCGTCATTATACAGGGCATATTGTAGTAACATACAAGCCCAGAAGCCATTCTTAGACGTGCAAACAGCATCTTAAGAAATCTTAACTGAAATTGAGTTCTTCTTTCCTGTTTGATTTAGTGGAAAAAAGCTACATACCACTAGAAACCCAGTCACAGGCCAACACACCAGTGACACCCTCAGAACCAGAGGGCAGCAACGGAAAAGGAAAGAGGCACAGTGAAGGCCTTATCACAGCAAAGAAGTGGACACACATTGCCACCCAGAGGAGTGAGAAGCCACCAAACTCTGCTTCAATACAAGGTAAACCAACCATAACGGCTTGTATGGGGAATATTACCATAATTACCCCACTTGGAACCTCTAAAGGTAAATTGCCCAAATCAGAAGACAACAAATTTGTACAAGGCACAGTCAAAGGTAAATACCCTAAGAACATAAAGTTTTTGACTCCTTTCAAACACTGATATGTCACCTGCATACCTCAGGGATCTTGGCTTCCAAAGGAACCAGCCAGAGGACAGAGAAGGCTTGTCCAGAGCCAGAAGACCTCAAAGAGGACACCTTGGACACAGTGGTCGATGGAAAAACACTGAGGGAAATCATACCCACACTGCCATTCACATTCCAATTCAACGGGAACCTCAAACCAGAGGACTGGAAAGATATGGATCAAGTTCTTCAGCTCCACCAACTCCTCAAAGATTTTTTTCAACAGAGCATGGACAGCAAGAGGTTCAACCTGGAATCTCAATGGGAAGAACTTGGAGCAAGTTTCCAGAAGATCTGTCTCAAAGAGATGGACTTCAAAGACCTTATGATAATCACCAAAGGTTGGAATCCCACCAGGCAGTTCATACTCCTGGAGTTGAGGGCAAACAGGATGAGGGAGAATCAAGCCACTATCCAAGCTATAGAAGAACAACTGACCCAGACAGGGCATACTCAGATTCCTTAAGGCTCACAAGGAGCAGGCCAAATCAGCTCTCCAGTGGCTTCACATCATTCGTAAACCAACAGATCAGTGGCCAAGAGTCACCATTATTCACACTCCCAGGAGGGTTCCAGGAGAATACAAGGACACAAGGGAAAAAACAAGACCTCTTTTCACCAAAGGCAGAGAGAGTCGGACCCAATGATCCAGAAACTGTTGGACCTGGTAAAAGAAGTACACATGAACCAGAAGCAGTTTTAAACAGCTCTAGAATCAGTAGTCCTCTTAATAGAAATATTACCCCAACTCATATTGAACATAATGCTGTCTCACCTGAGAGTAACTTAAACAGTGATGAACTGTGGTTACAAATGTCCCAATATGCTGAGGAAACTAAAAAGCAGTTTGCAGAACTTGAAGTAAGCCATGAGAGGATGAAAAATTAACAGCCTCCATGGATAAAATTATTAAAACTCTTCAAGAATGACATGCTCAATTGAGCAAAGCCTCAGAAGAAACCAAACAAAAACTAAATATAGTCTTTGAAGAACAACACCACAGCAGAAGGGACAGGGATTGTCTGGATCAAGAAATAAACAAATTGCTTAGTTTCTACCATAACATGAAGCCCCAACCACAAGGCCATGTTGTGGATAATCCATATCACCCAAATGACATCAAACCAGATGTCAGCCTGTGACTCAAAACCAGAGCACAAGCATGAAAGCCAAAATACCATAAATCAATGGTATAGCCAAGATACCACCAAAACATGGAGGTGATCCAAATTAGCTCAAAAGGTATCAAAAGAAAGAGGAAACTCACGTCGTTCTGAAAATTTAAGTCCCATCACCATAGGACAAAGAATAACAAAGTTATTCCTACTCAAAGTTGTTGCTGAGCATAAACCTTAATTTTCACCTCTCATCTGAAATCCAGAGGAAGAGGCTTAACCCCATCAAATGAGTATTCAAAATGAATCTCTAAGTCAGGGCTATGCAATGGTACCAGCCAAACTGAGCTAGCACCAATATTACTGGAGTTATGGTCAATTTCAGGCCAAATAAGGGTGAACAAAACATTCACCTATCATCTAACTTCTACAGTTTTAGTGTGAGATACTTAAAGTGGGGTCTTTTTGGAAAGAGCACAATCAGGGCTATCTTATGGTACCATCCATTCCCTTATATCTCAACTATAACAGAAGCTATGGGGCAAACAAGTCTAATACAGATTTTGCCCAAACCATACCCGTGTACAAAAAGTCTTGTACATGGGATAACTTTGTCATATTTAATGATAGCCATATCAAATGAGGTACCATTGTGTAGAGCCCATACAGGGCTATTCAATGAACCAACTGTGAGCATGGTATCTCAAAAATGGACAGATTTACTACCATTTGAAGGTCATAATCCCACAGTATGGCCAATACAGCAGTATTATGAGATAATACAGTTGTACTCTAATTATGAGGTGTAAAACAGATGAAGAAGAATGTTAATACTTCAATACCTCATAATTCAGCTAATACTTGCGTCTCGTACAGTTTCTGTACAGTATTCTACGTGTCATACACGTCAGAAGAAGGCTATGTGGTCCCCAGATGAGAATTTTCACCCTGTATTGGTGAAAGTAGCCCAGATGTGGTTTCAAAACCACATCTGAGCCCAACACAGGGTATACAGGCTGTTTGCAACCCACAAGTCTGTCCCAGAGAGTGAAAAATCTTCACTTCCTCTATGTGGAAAGGTCTAGCACCCTTTCCACCCCATTTCAGGATAAAAGGAGGCTTTTCACAGCCAGAATTGTTTCCTCATCCTGCTCTTGAATACCCAACGTAGTAAACTGTCAAAAACAGATTTACTCTTGGGTAATAAACAGGTATAATTATAATTTTAATTATTGTAGCTCCTATTATAGTAATCCATCTGGTAAGACTGCATCCAGGGTTCTTAATAGCGCTCACCACCACTATTCTTCAATAGTAGAGCCCTTTAATTATATTATAAATCTTCATTTTACTCAAAACACTCTTATTGTAAATCATTTTCTATGTGTCACAGTCAAATTTCTAGTTGTAAATAGCCTAATTACTGCTTCAACATAGACTCAGCCTGACACTTTGGGGGCCTGGCCGTGTTTTTTGACTTTTTTTGGACCTTATAAGTGAGTTTTTTACTTCTTTTATTTCTTTTGTGACACTTGTTTTATCTTTTTATGTGTAATTCTTTCTTCAAAATTTATATTTATTATATATTTACCCTTAGACTCATATTTTAAGAGTACTTGTCACATGGCTAATCACCACAAGACCCATATTTTGGCGTGTTTTACATATAAAAACACTTTTTAGCCATTAATACAGTCTAATTCTTAATTAAATTGAGACACCTCATACTGATAAATCAACAGTTGAGGCGTGGTTGGGCAGATTGTTAGCTCAATTACCCTCTTACGTACCACTTTTTGACAGTTTACACTTGCTAATTATAAGTTATTCTGTGAGATATTGGTATACAAACAGTATACCAAATATCAGTAAGCTGTATTCACCGGGGCGAATCTCGTGTCAATCGTCGGCGATTGACTTCACGTCAAGCAAACGTCAAGCAGGATAAAAGTCGAGCTCACGTCAAGCGAAAATCAAGCGAACGTCGAGCACACGTCACACTCTGGTCTTACACCAAATCCTGTGACATCCAATAATATTGGTTCCCCTGTGCCTTCAACTCAGATTCCTCACCGCCTGATCATCCCACAACCGTCCGATGATTGGTAAAAATTACACCAGACCCGCCTGTTTGCACACACACACATCAAAGATGTCCTTCAGCCAGTCTTGATGTAGGCGGGGGGTTTGACTTCACCAGGTCATCCATGAAGTGTGCGTGTGCATGCGTGGGGGCGGGTGCGTTTGCGTGTGCATTGGCGTGTGCGGGAGCATGTGCGGGTGGGTGTGCGTGTGCGGGTGCGTGGGCGTGTGCATTGGCGCGTGCCGGTGGGTGTGCGTGTGCGTGTGCATTGGCGCGTGCAGGTGCACATGCGGGTGTGGGTACGCAAAAGCCGATTCTGCTTCCAACATGATGATGGCGCAGTTAGAAATTTTGGATGCTGTGAAAGGTGAGTGTGTGGGTCATTTGATCATTGGACTTGGCTTATTCACACTGTACCCAATGTCAAAATAGTAACTTCTTTGTGGCAATGTGAAATAATGGGCTTTGCTTGTCACAATGGAATGTCTCTGTCACTAAATTTTGAGGCAATTATTTCACTAGCAAAATTGCTAATGAATCTGAGAGATTTGCATTTTAGTAGACTAAATATCATGAAATAACGGCTTTATCATTACAAGCAGTCCACATGACAGAGCTTTGTTATCATACAATCCACAGTTACCTTCTATTTCTTCTTCAGATATAATCAAGTGTCCATCATCAAAACCAACAGCTTTATAAATATTCAGATGCGGCCAATCTGGTAGGAAATTCACATCAATCTTCAAAGGTTTTAAAATCAGAAAGTTATTGTTCAGTATGCTAGATGGCTCAGAGACTTTGAAAATGCTATCAATAATACCAAATTGTCGTGAGTTGCCCCTCAGAAAACATATCACACTGTTGCTGATATTTTTGGATTCAGTTGAAAATATATTGTTCCCAATATTAATGTTTGAAACTGGAAAATACCAAGGTGAGACAATCCTTGAAGTGGGAGGACTTGTGGATTGCACGGTAGTGTCTAAGCTGATCCAATCAACTATTTCCCTTGTTGCATGAAAAGTCTGTAAGTACTCAACCAGGCAATCATAATTTTGTTGGTCATGGCGGGATGGCTTGTTATATTTATGGTGATTGAACACGGCAGGTGGCTGTGATTCGAAAAGCTGTTTTATTTCACATGGCACAGATGGGGATTTCAGGAGAACGGAAAGGTTGGAACATCGACAGATATGTTGAAGTAAGGTTTTATCTATATCATCTATTCAGAGTTGCAAAAAGTTAGTCTTATTCAGTTCAGGTGTTTAATCAATGTGAATATATTGATCTTATTAATTGACTTACATATCTTGTTATTTGTTGGCATCTTTGCAAATACTCCAATCAAGCGCTCATAACCCCATGTGGCTGAGGCTTGTGCTGGGCCCCAACGTTGGAAGAGTTCGGGAATATGATCAGCAAAATGATGATTTGGTTTACTTTTCTGTTTTGGGAACAGGTGTTGATTGGAAAGGCGGAATTTTTTCCAATGTTCAGCAAATGCAGTCGCATCATCTATTGAAACAGTCCAGCTTGTGGCAATGTTGATAGCACTAATCAAATGGAATGTATTCTTGGCTAGTTCATTTGCAAGTTCTTCTGACTGACCCATTTTTCTTTGAGTGTTGGCAGATTGGTGTGCATCTAATGACATCTGTTGACTGAGCATTAGAAATGGAATATAGACCTTATATAAGAGAGCCCATTCAGCGGCTTTTAAGCTACCATGAGAGGGGGAACCCATTTTGCGGGGAACTCTTGTCCATGATGAGGGAATTATGGTCTCAGATATGATTTGTCGGAGATGCTCAAGAGCCTCACCCTTGATCTGGTGATCACTCAGTGCAGTGATATCCAATTCAGAGGGTATTTCAGAAGTGGGGATGTAATCGGCATCAAATGAAGGAATCTCCGCAGAACCACTAGATGGATGTTCTGTGTTAGGGGTGGGCATTGGGAAGTAGTTTTTTCGGGTGGAAGTAGTGGGGAGTGGCTCATTTATTATTTTTGCTGCGTCTCTTCTCAGGGAGCGGGCCTCTCTCAATGTGATTTTATCAAGAGAGCTGTTGGAGGTCATGGAATCTGAGTCTGAACTGTTGGTGTCATTGGATTTCCTGCGGGACCTGAAGTAAATTTTTGATTTCGCCTCTGGAATGCACAATTTGAAAGTTGCATGATCCTTCAAAATTCCAAGTATTAAATTATGCATTATGTCAAGATTAACCATTCTGGTTGCATCCCAATACGGAAGGTCTTCCAAAATTGAATATCGCACTCCATACTCAGAGAAAATTGCTTGTCTTTGTTGTGGGGTTGCCCGAAGCCATTTGGCAATGGTTGATTTATGACTTTGGTATGAGCGCGTGTAGTGAAATTGAGGACCAATTTCTTCAATTTGAGCTTTGTGAATGGTGCAAAAATTACAAAAGTGGTTTCCTGAATGGGAAATAAATCCAGTAAGCTTGCGCATGGCAACCACATCCGCAATGGCTGTGAGGATGGCAACACGGATAAAGGATCCTGATGGACCTGTTGAGGTGGGTGCAAAATGGTAACCTTGCCATAGCTCTTTGAGCTCGTTGATGAGTGGCATTAATAGATAATTCAATTGAAGCGCAGTTGGCTCCTTTGGACCAGGGATGATTCCTGCAACATAGACATTCTCGGGCTTCAATCTTTCACTTGGGGGGAGATTAAGACAAATAAGCATGATAGGTCCAATGCTAGCCAACCGGGTTGACTTTCCATGTGCATTAAACCAGTCCACATATATGGAGAAGGCCAATGCACCAGGAATGGACATGAATGGGGGGTCATGGATATTTCTAGTGCCAGTGAAGCGTCTCCAGACCAATCCATCCCAGACGTCACGTTTTGGGGAATCTTCGGGAGTTTGGGATTGTTGATGTTGATGCAGAATGTCCATAATTCCAGCCTGCTGGAGGAATCTGGCAAGCCAATTTTTGAATGGTTGATAAATGAAATGTTTTGTTGGTATAAATTTTTGCTTCATGTTGGTTGTGTTTTGGGTGTGGGGTTCAGATGAATAGATGAATTTGCCTAATGATTGTGTGCAAGGGGGATCATGATCATTTGGGTCATTATGGCGTTGACAGTGGGGTTGGTCAGTTGTGACTGATTCAGTAAGGCCATTAAGAGAGAAACATTGAGGACAACATATATAGTTTTGAATCACTGGCTCCAATTGGAGATGTTCAAATATGGTACTCAGATCTTGAGGTATATGGAATGCAGGAGCGGGGGGACCAGCTGAGCTTGAGATACTGGACTTGATCAGCAGGTTCAGGGCGGGGTTGAGTATGCGTGAAGCCCTGCGGGGTAAATTATACCTTAATGATAGAATGGCAGATATTATCATTCCTAGGTCTTGTGGGGGAAGGGTTTGACTGCCACTATATGGTTTCTGTGCAGTTGAATTGAGACCCGCTGGAGTTGGGAAAGTGCTTTGGGTCAAACGTGAATAATCAGCTGGGAATATTTGATCCAATAGAATTTGTGGGCACCCAGATCCTGATGCAGAAGTAGGGATGTTTGGAAGAGATTTGGGTGCAATGGTTGATTTGAGCTTTTTAATGTGCTGTTTATATTGGAAAGGTGTGAAGGCAACTCCTTGCCTATCACCCTCAGGGGAAGAATGTGTTTGAGTTGAGCAGTGTTGACACATGCATATACGCATTGAGGAATATGGCCGGGTTGTCATTGTTGCAGGAATTGGGAGTACGGTTGGTTTGTGTATAAATATCTATGGTTGATGTGAAAGTGTTTAGGAGTGTTATTAATTGGAAATAAAATTCAGTGATTATTTATGAAGGGGGAGATGATTTGAGCCAGCTGAGGATTTTATCCCATTTGTAATGGAGCATGAGCTGCAGTGGATAAAGTTTAACATGTCTCATCTGGATGGCGGAATTGGTTAGGCGTTTAATTGGGTAAAATGCCATGCTGCTCAATGCTCATACATATTCTAGTTTATTTACACATTGTGATAGTGCGGGTTTGACCATTGAGGGGGTTCCATTAGTGAAGTGTTACCATTGAATTGAGGGGATTAACATTTAATCCATGTACGCTGGCACGCCATCGTACATGGTTTAAACCTTATTACAGACATAACTATATAACTCTATTACATAAGGGGTTGGAGTGCAGCTAAAGTCTTGGTATTTGGTTTGAGTACGGCGGGCTTTGAATCAGTTGGAATGTGATTTGGATTGTCTTGCCTTTCGTGAAAAGGTGATGTCTCTTTTGTGGGTAAATCCTTCATGAATATACCCCTTTACAGATGTACAATGTTGGGGAATTTCAATGCATATATTGGCAGTTTGGATAATTCACAAAATGTGACAATGGGGAGGCGGAAATGTTACCAAATATGATTACCTATGGATGATGGGTCCCCTTTCAGATCAAGGAAATATCACATTATATGCTGGTAGGCCGTGCAGGGTGGTTTCCGACAAAAGCGGAGGAGCTCAAGAGGAGGCAGGGAGGATTCTCCTCAAAAGAGTCTTATCCGACTTCCACACAACACTTAGTTCCAACTATTCATAGAATTTCTCTATTCTAAATTTGAAAAGATTTCATCTCATATCACTCTATTTTATCATAATACTGAGGTGTTTTATCTAGTTAAAAATATTACTGTACTTTTTCGGCCCTTATGTCATCTTTCAAGTCACATAAATCCTGTTCAGGTTCTGTTCATGACTCAAATAGTGAATCTAGCATAGAATATGTTCAAACACAGTCACCATTGAGTCCCAACATTCCTCTCACAACCCCTATCGCATCCTCAATGAATGTATCAGGTCTTAACATTGATGTGGGCAATCCAAAGGCTCCAACTTCAAGCACTTGGTCGATCCCAAATATTTCCGTCACTCCATTTCCCCGAATCCCACTAATACACAAATTCATGTGTCTCAGGGGCCAGAAGGCACACCTCAAATCTCCTCACACGCTAATCCCCAATCAAAATTTCCACATGAGTTCCTCCTTAATCCCGGTCGGAGTCCAGTCGCATCCCAGGATCCCTTTGGCCAAAGTAAACAGCCAACCCTCAATATTCCATCAGGATCGCAGGTTCATGTGGGTGATGAAAGGCGCGTGGATGGGGGGCGACGAAAAAGACCTTTGGAAAATGTAACTTGGAGCGGTCTGTCGGAGGGAAATCCAGTATTGACGCTTCATCAAAGTAAGTCATTTGAATTTTGGAGTAGAAACTTATTCATGATTTGATATGTTTGTTTCATGGGTTAGATATGGCACCTAAAGGCAAGTCAGTCCGATCTCAGGAGCCAATTGAAGATCTTGAGGATGACCAGTCTTCATTAATGTTTTAATGTGTTAACTGATGATTTGCATAGCAGGGGATGAACTTTATGCGTCTTCACCTCTGGTCCATAAAGAGAAAGTCAGTGGACGTCATCATCCATATGCCTCCAAACCAAGAACGGGTCATGCCAGTACATCAAGAGAAACAATGGTGGATGATGAGGATGAGAACATGTCTCCGACTCAAAGTGAAAGAAATGATGAACCAAGGAGGGACAATTTCACAGCGCATGAGCAAGGCACTCAATCAAATAGTGAGTTCACCCATCCTCAGCTGGGCCTCGCCCAGAGTATGCTTGAACAATCCGAGGTCAGACAGCAAAGGAACCAGGCCCGCAAAGCTCACAATGTGGCGAAACGTGCAAGCCAGAAGGAGCAACAAAAATGGCTGAAGGCAGAACTTCCAGAGAATGTCCATGGAATGAGATCAGCAGTACACGCACATTGCCTGTTCCTACTCAAAGTTAGGGATAAGGATTTTTCCTCACTACCAACACCACCCAGCACAGAAGAGCGTGAAATTGCAATTCAAGTGGCTGGTCATCTCGGTTATGTCCCCGAGGATGTGTTCAATGAGCCATCAACACAGGTTCAGTCTCAGGGTTTCCAAAGCTACTGCGAAAATGAGCTCCACAAGCTAGGACTAAAGCGATTCACTTGGGACTGGGAGAGCTCATGGCAACATCCGTTCAACGAGCTGATGTCTATGGTGTTTTACCGTACATTCCGTCTCGCACTTGTCAGCACTGAGTATCATCACTACTGTTGGAACAAGGATCATAACAACTATGGGGTCGTGGCGGCTTTAATGGAGCGATATTTCACTTATTTGAAAAGAGAATGGAAGTCTATTCAAAAGGATTCCGAGTATTTGGTAAAAAAGAAAGAGAATCAAAAGCTCGCAAAGATTCGTCAAAGAGTTAGTTACTGTATCTCTTCTTCATTGTGGACCAAGTCTGATGATGATCTACTTGATTATGTGCAGACCTGTGAGCGCCGTCGTGAATGGTGTGATACGGCTAAATTTCCCATCCTAGCATCACAATTCAATGACCCTCGAGTATGCTCAGATACTGAGGAGGTACTGGAAAATGGCCGTCAAGTTTACCGCAAAGTGGGATTACGCTGGCGCTCCCAGTTATTTAATGATTTGGTATTGAAAATGGATAGAGACATAGAGTTTTGTAATCGGATTAAAAAAAAGGGTAAAAAAACTATTGATAGATTGCCAGAATTACAATCGACAGATGATGGTGATATTCCGGAAGGCCTATCATTTCAGGTATTTGATCAAGATTGGCTCAAAGGCTGTAGTAAGATGCAGACTAGCGCCCTCAAGATACTTGACATGCGAGTTATTAGGCCTAATGGTGATGCTCTGCAATAACTTAGTAATTGGTCACGGTATAGCACTGTGACAAATTAAAATTTTGTGAATTATTTGTGCAGGTGTAATAAAATCTGATTATTATCTCTTAAGGATGCAACAACTTGCTAAATATGTTAGAATATAGACAATATGAATTGAAATGTATCACCGTCTCCCTTGCAATAATACTCTATTGCTCATTTTCATTGAGGAAATATTGAAGAAGTTCGATCCAGCTCATGGTGTTCATAATTGTGGACCTGTGCCAGAGTCAACAGGAGTTATCAACTTTGTCAATCACAAATTATATAATATCAGTAAGGCTCACGCAGTTAATGATTTTTTCTTTTCTTGGACCTATTGGTAATTGGAATATGGCATTCCCATAAGGAATGATTTCAGAATAGTAATACAATCAAGTGAAAGATGAGCTTGAAAGGTACCTTCCGCATGTTGACCTCAACTGAATGAGGAGTGATATAGTGGATGACCTGTACAGGTCGTTGTTGGCCAATACGATGTAGACAATCAACAGCCTGAGCCTCAATGGCTGGGTTCCAATTGGGCTCCTGGAAATGTGGATGTCAGGGTCCGAAAATCAGGGGAGAATTTTGGGGGGCCCCTCACCATTAAATAGACTACATTAGCACAAGTTATATTGAGGCCAGTTCCAGCCGCGGCAATGGATGCAATGAGTACTTCACATTCAGGATTATTGAAGAAATTCTCAAGCGCCTTGTCCTGCGCTCGTGGTGTAATTGTTCCATCAATTCGTGCTGAAAGGATAGAGTGATGGGCAAGAGCAATACCAATTCTACAATATAAAAAAGTCAGATGGAGTCAATTGGTAATGGATGCATATTAGAATTAACGCACAAATCTAGAAATTGGGTCCATTGGGTATAAACCACCGATTTCGTTGGACCACACCTTGTTTGTTTGTTCTTAATTAAGCTTTGTAGGAGGTGTGCAATTTTACTACTCATCATGCATGTTTCCACATCCACAATAGTTCGTGTGATTCTTGGGGAGTTATCCTGAGTGCTCCTGCCCTCGGGGTCTTCCAGCTCCGCCTCCGCAATTGTGTTAAGCATGATGTGATGGTTACAACATACTCGCAGCTTATGAATATTTCTGAAAAACTCTCCTGGTCCTTTGCTTTTGGATGATAGGAATTCTTCATATAATGTGGAATATTCTTGCTGCATGGTCGGGTTGAGTGGGAGCAGCTCATAATGATGGCTAATAGTGGGGAGAGATTTGAGATGTGTGGTTTTGGTGCGGCGCAAACTTAAATGCCGCAATGCCAAATGCAAAATATCATTGCAACCTTTTGAAAGACTACTCAGGATGAATGGTGACCAGTTATCTTGATCGGCGCTCTGGGGTTGAGTGATGAAGGATATTATGCCCAAAAGGTCATAAATGGTGTTGTGAATAGGTGTGCCCGTTAAACATATTCGACGGGATGAAAGGAGGCTATTAATGGCACGGTGAGTGGCAGTGTATTGAGAGCGAATATAGCTATAAGAGGGGGCAAGGGTTATTGGATATAAAAGGTAATTTGAATCATTTAAGCTCAGCCACTCACTGTGCTTCATCCAAGATTATACGATGCCAATTGATTTGAAAAATGAATGATGTAGAGGGATTGGTTTGCTTAAATTCTTGGGTGATAGTATTGTAAGAAGTGATGATGATATCATATTTTAAGATGTCGGCTTGGGATAATGAGTGACGAGTGGGACCATGGTAGATTTTCGCATGCAGTGCTCCAGCCTGAGCATGCTTGGATATTTCTGATTGCCAGTTGGTAATTAAGCGAGGGGGGCAGATGATCATGGTGGGCGTGGAGCGATGGGGGTTTGCAATTATCCGCTCCTTGGAGGTACCAATTAGAGCAATGGCCTGAATGGTTTTACCTAATCCCATATCATCCGCAAGCAGTCCTCCAAGAGGGGTATTGGTCGAAAGGGATTCAAATGAGCTAACGACCTTGTTTGTAATGATGTGCCTGGCATTAAAAGTGGATCCTGGGGGTGAGGTTGCCCAAAGGTTACGGGCTGATTGGCCATTGGGGATTTCTCGATCCCAGAGAAAAGCTAGTCCGGTCTTTTGATGAGGGAGGAGGGGGGTTTGAATAATGGCATGGGGCGGGGTCATCATGGGGAGGTCTGATCCACTGGGTAATTGTATCAGTTTTTGCTTGGAAATCAATGATGAAACAGCAGGATATGAAGCAGGCGTCGAGTTTGAAGCGGGAAATGTCGGAGTAAAGAGTTGACATTGACAATGAGTAGTACAGTCATATTCTTTGGGCATTTTAAGCTTGAAATCTTGTGTTCGAAAGCTTTCCATTATGAATAGAACGTTTGGATACCATGTGAAGAACGTCAATGCTAGATTGGGTTTCTGAGATGAGGAGGGATCATTGGCATCAGTCATAAATACTCCCTCAACGAATAATATTTGAGTAGGATTGGATTGGCAATTTTCAATCCATGCCCCACCAGGACCACAGTGCATGAACGTTTTGGGTGCCCCAAGGAATGGTATCAACGTTTGGGAAAGGTTTCCCGGGAGAGAGCCAATAGCATGCTGGTGATTGGGGAGATATACGAATATGTTGTGTTGATTGTGCCATAGGATAATCCAAAAAGCTAAGTGGGAATTCTCAGGATTTAAGGCTATATCACTATTTATTTGAATACGAATATTAATCATCCCAATGCAAAGTGGTTGTGAAGGGGTTGACATGATGGCTATTTTGAACTATTTGGGGACAGTTGGAAATTATATGATCGGGAGGGGGTAGCTAAACGGAATGAAGACAAACAAGCGCAGGTGGGGAACTTATATGAGAGGCAGCAATGGGGTCAAGGGGGGATGGCCTGTGGTTACGTGCATGGTCTTGATGGGGGTGGGCCTCTTGGGCTCATAATTTTCATATCCGATTTGGGGCATATATCAAGGCAAGGTGGCCAAAATGTGGGTGCACCATTTGACTGCTGGATCTGCAGCGAGTTACGAAACCTTTGGTGGAACAAGGCTGACATTAGCACATCCGAAATTGGGTGGGTTGTAGCAGCTTATTGTGGAGGGCATATTAGAGGCATGCAGTCATGTTCGCTGGTGTGACAGCGAACAATGAGCGTATCCTCCCCAGGTTAATTGTTCACAGGGACCTACTGGGCAATGTTGGCAGTTTCAAAGGGCAATCTCACTGTGGGGATGTTTGTGTGTGGGCGGGTGAGATATGTTCGGTGGCATGCCACCGAACATGACTTTGGTTTGGCCTGAAGTTTTTTGCTGACTGATGCATACTGGGCTTTCAGGGGGGAATGTCTGGGATGATCAAAGGGGGCGCCAGCCGTGAGCCATGATCCACATATACATTCACCCCTATGGCGTTTGAGGCGAGTACTAATCCACCGAGATTGGCATTGGCCTCTTTGCCTCACGCGCATACAGAACTCCGGAGAAAGAGGCCACACGCCCGAGGAATTTTTTGGCTGCAAGCCAGGTGCCACAACTTGCGCGGGGCGTGTGAGAACGTGAAGAAAATGACCCGCGGTGGGAGATACCCACGCGAACATGACCAGCCTCAGCAATCATAGGCTGAGATTGTTATTCTAATGTGGATGAGGCTGAAGCGAATCCACACTGATTGGCCTCAGGTTTCCACACGCAAGCGGGTGAGCGTCTGCAGTCAAGCTGACAACCCGACCAAGAAAATAGGCAGCTGGAAGACTGGCAGTAAAATGTCTTCCAGGCGTGTGAAAGTTGCCTGTGTATGACCCATCGGGGGTGCGTATGAAAGCGTGTGGCTGCCCGACAATGAACAAGCGGGCCAGTCATTGTTTGCCCCAACAATGGCACCGGAGTGAATCAACTCTTTGTGTTAGACCCAAATATTAAGTCATCCCATTAAGACCCACTTACATTAATTTGGATTACATGCGCATCTGTGCCGTAGTTAGGCAGAGCTGTCCAACAAGGTGCTTCAAAGGGATGCAGGTGAGAGATATGACTCGATGGCTTGACGTTATTGCATGTTACATTGTTGAACAGCTTTTTGCTCTGCCCCGCAGTACATTTACAAAGGTGTACTGCGTACTACAGTGTCGACTGTACTGTACAGATCAGGAAGGTGTAATACTACTTGAGCCTGCATCCATCGAGCAAATGTGCATGCACCTTCCGATCGTTTGCATTTACGTAGCTCATGTGCCACATGCTCAGCATTGCGTTTCACCCGATTTGCACACGCAAGCTGAGCATGTCATGGTCAAAAGCACCGTGAGAAAGTGCTCAGTAAAGCCATGGAATGAACTTTTTTGCAATAGTTCATTGGAAGGCTCAGTTTGGAGCACTTCACCAAAGCGTGTGAAATGCTGCACCTGGCTGAAATGTCATCCGATGCTGTGCCAAATGCTCAGAGTGCGCGCATACAAAAACGACTGAGCAATGGCTCAGCATGGTGCATTTGATATTGTTATATCTATAGTTCAATCACTGTGCAATTCCAATGTTCAGCCACTGAGCATTTCAATTATGACCCGAAAGCAAACCTGAGCAATGGGTCGAGGCAAGCTCACGCTGTATTCACTTGTCTTGCAGCCCCCCCCTTTGTTCACATACTATTACCAGGCCATATGGCCGGTAATCTCGCCGCGGTCACTTGTGACCAAATGCACCGGGTGCTTTTCTGCATGGGTCACTTGTGGATTGCACCCACAATGCACATTCAACATGGGCCTCACGACCACCCTCCTGGGTGATCGGGTGGCTATTTAAGGAAACAAAGGGGATTTGACTCAGCTTGACAATTCAATAAATTGCAATACTCAGAGGTGCATTTGATATTGTTATATCAATTGTTCAATTACTGTGCAATTAGAATGTTCAGCCACTGAGCATTTCAATTATGACCCGAAAGCAAACCTGAGCAATGGGTCGAGGCAAGCTCACGCTGTATTCACTTGTCTTACAGCCCCCCCCTTTGTTCAAAGACTATCACCAGGCCATAAGGCCGGTGATCTTGCCGCGGTCACTTGTGCATTGCACCCACAATGCACAATCAATAAGGGCCTCACGACCACCCTCCTGGGTGATCGGGTGGCAATTTAAGGAAACAAAGGGGATTTGACTCAGCATGACAATTCAATAAATTGCAATACTCAGCTTGACAATTCAATAAATTGAAATACTCAGCCAGACCCCCATTGTTCTTCTGCCTCACGCGAGCATTTCACTTCTCAGTTGCAGCATTCGCTGAGACTCAGCTTCAATTTTGCCCACACGCCTTGAAGCTGAGACTTTTGCGGGTGCTGCAACTGCTGAGATCGTCTCAGCTTCACCTTGGTATAAAAGACCATCTTCACACGACACGCACTTCACTTTCTTTCTCACCCGCTCCACTTCGCTCAACCTCACCCGCGTTTGTCCTTCTTGTGCGTATTCCCCCTCGTCTTCCTGCCTTTCCAGTCTTTTCTTTCGCACTCGACTAACCCCACTCCCCTTCCTGCTCGCTTTTTGTTTTTCCTGCTAATACTTTCAGAACCCCACTTCTATCTACTTTGTACGTTTTCTCCAATTAAACTTTCGTCAACATTATGTACCGATATTAATATTTTTCTTTCTTCACGACTTCCTTCCAGACTTTTAAAAACTTCCGACTAGAGCGTTTTTATATTGATTCCGTTTTAAATTTATATAAATCATCGTATGTCTTCCTTTTCTTTCTTGATTGCTTACTTTCTATTCAGTTACTAACCTGTTTTGTTTTGTTTTTAGATGTCGTGCACGTTATGCACCAAGCGGGGTATCCCCTGCATTCGCTCCTCGACGACAAACGACGCTTGTGATGCTTGCCGACAAGCACACAAGAAATGTTCGTTCGTTGTCCGCCCCTTCCGACCACGAGGCCAGACGAGTTCTTGCCCAAGACGCCCTCGCGAGGACTCCTTTGTGGTCGACGATGATGAAACCATTTCCGAGCATGAATGGACGCCGGGCCCCCAAACAGGCCAACGGGAACGATTCCGGACGATTAGCCCTGTCCCCTCCAGTATCGATTTGTCCACTCCCCCTCCTAGGCCACCATCCGATGGTCACTTCACTCCTTGACCGGAGCGAAGTGATTATCCGGCCGATGAAGGATGGCGATGGCGAGAGGACATTCGAGCTTGGGCTGATCGTCACCATGTCTTGTCACCGATGGGATTCAAACGCCAAAGTAAGTTTTATTTCTCCTCTTTATCTCATTTCTCTTCACGCAATAATACTGACTTTTTTCCATTACTCATAGAACCAAACCCCCCGAATCCCCCCCGACACGACTCTCCCGTTCCCAGTTTGCCTCGCGAGCAAACCCCCCGGCAACCCACTCCAGGCCCGAGTGGCACCCGATGGTCTGAGGAATTATTCCGTGGTAAGCAGCCAAAGTTTCATTTCATTTTCACTTTCACTTTTGAGTCGAGTGAACTGACTCTTACTCCTTTTTTAGAACCCTCCCGAACCGAAGAGCCACCTATTCCTGGCCCGAGTCCATCGTCCCAACCACCTGAGGACAATACGACTTGTGAGCCAGAACCTGAGGTGGCTCCTACGCAATCCACGGAGGAACCTTATGGTAAGTCACCCCTTCTTTCTCTTCGATCCATATTCACCTTTCCTCATTTTTTCTTTGACCGTCTCCAGATCGTCCCGCCACTCCTCGCTCGATCATCATCATCGACGATACGCCCGTGGGATCACCCCATCCCCCTCCCCCTTCTTCTTCACCGACTCCACCATCTTCCCCTTCCACTCCAACCCCGGTTCCCTCCCCAGAGATCCCTTCCAGTGCCCCCGAGAACCCCAACGCCTCCTCCCCCCCGGTGCCAAGCTCGTCTCATTCTCACGATGACGCTCGCCAGGAATTCACCGACCTGCGACCGACCCTAATGATTCCTCGAGCCATCGTCCACGATTCGATCAACCGAATCTTGTTGGAGCATCGTCGCTTGCTCCACATGATTCCTTTCGTGGATGCAACTCATCCAAATGAGATGCACCGGGAATTCCGGGAGGAACTAAACTCCCTCCTTGCCCAGGCACTGGAGGCTTATCCAAAGGAGGACATAACCGGGATGGTCTCCAAATTCCTTGAAAAATAAAAATTTAAAAAAAATGTCATTATTTCCTCTTTTTATTTTTTGTAATACTTTCTTTTGAATAAAATATTTGTCTTAAATTATTGTTATGTTCAAATTCTATTACATTCTTTGTTCACGTAAAAATTACTTATTTCCTCCTTAGAGAAAAACCCTGATTGCGTGAGAATTATTTTTGTAAGTGCCCCACCAAGAGTTTGAGTGAGTATTTGTTTTCGTGAACCTCTTTTTCTCAAAATGCGCCAATAGTTGCCGTTATCCTCTCCTATATTTTCTTCTCCCATGGTTTAGAGCCATACCCATTCTTAACTGTAAAAAAGCGGGAGGTTCCCGTATGTGAGCAATCGAGTCCAGATTAGTGAAACATGGCCTTTCCTATGGTCACACGCTATTAGTCTTACTCATGTATTGAATTGTTTAAATTGGCTAGAACCTTCACAAGCGTAAGGATTGGCGTGTGACTTGTCGGGAGGCTGCACAGGCATAAGGATTGGCGTGTGAATTGTTGGGAGCCTGCACAGGCATAAGGATTGGCGTGTGAATTGTTGGGAGCCTGCACAGGCATAAGGATTGGCGTGTGAATTGTTGGGAGCCTGCACAGGCGTAAGAATTTGTCAGCATTGTTGGCAACCCTCCCATGCGTAAGGATTGGCGTGTGAATCGTCGGAAGCCTGTACAGGCGTAAGGAATTTTAGCACTTTTGGGACCCTCCCCAAGCATAAGGATTAGCGTGTGAATTGTTGGGAGCCTGCACAGGCGTAAGAATTGGCGTGTGAATTCTTGGGATCCTGCACAGGCTAAAGAAAATTTCAGCATTGTGGGGAAGCTTCACAAGCGTAAGAATTGGCGTGTGAATCATCGAAAGCCTGTAAAGGCGTAAGGATTGGCGTGTAAACTTTTGGGAGCCTGCACAGGCATAAGGATTGGCGTGTGTAGCAATGGCCCCCCGCATAGGCGTAAGGAACTTTTAGCATTGTCAGAACCTGCACAAGCATGAGGATTCGCGTGTGAAGCATTGGCATCCTGGACAATAGCAACAAACCAGGACCGATGTACGATGGCATGCCACCGTACATAATCCACTTCACCCCTTTTTCATGTGAGACACCCCATCTCCCGCACTCGAATCCATCCAATCCTGGTGTATATTGTCCTCTGCCTTACCTCACCATTACTTACCCAACCCACTTGCAAATCTCCTCATTCTTTGAATCGGCATGAGATTGTATTACCATCCCTGATTTGATAGCCCGCTCTCTCGCCAATCTCATAATAGCCATTGCTTTTTTGCCGCATTGTTTTTGCTAACCTGCTTGAGCATTGTGCGGACATACCCACTAGTGTCGTGCTTTCGTTGTCCTGTGCTGGATCAGTATAATGAACAAATGTACTACTGGCCCACACTACCTGAATGAGCCCATGACATGTGGATAGATCAATCCAAAAATGCTCATTTGGGAAAATCAATTTTCCCCCTGTACACCGCTTTGACGCATCTCTTTGAATTTGGCCGGTCCGCTTATCAGCTTGAAACCACCATCCCGAAGCATACAGCGATGCATCCTTATCAACATGAGGTGCGATTTTGAATCCATTCATGGTGAAAGTGAGTGCGGAAGCGAACTCGAATGCACCCTGATTTGCCGGAATATCGCCTTCATAGTTGACTTGATCAAAAGACGGAACCCCCAATGAGTTGTAGCAATTTTGAATCTTCTGAAATAAATTATCCCCAACATATCGTAAGGATTGACCTAGAATGCGACCCACCGAGCTAAGATTGGCACCTCGGTCCCGCCATTCATCTTTTGCATTTTCAATTTTGCCAGCACTACCATACAGACCAAATTGTTCATTCTTCGTGGTGCATTTGCGCCACCCAATCGCGAACATAAATCCCTCCAGTAATGCTCCATTTGTTGCAATAGGGTCAGTGAACCTCTTTTCGCGAAATAAGAATTGTGATAATTCATCCCATTGATTGACCTCGACTTCACTCATTGTTGTGAATGGTCGGAATTCAACAAGGGCAATGAGTAATCCGGTTGAAGAGAAAATTGCCACACGGCCAAAGTGAATGCGTTTGATCTGATTGACATCCACCACCCTCCGAATTTCACTTGGGGTGATATTTGCTGATACTGGCATTGATATTTGTGCTGTTGGGCGAGAGGAGGAAAAAAACCTATTCATTCGGGTCGTTTTGCGCTCATTTGTCTTTTGGGATCTGCTACTATTCCCGAGTGGTTGCGGGATCACTATGTGTTGAAGCACACAAGATATCAGATACTGCCAAGGAGCTTTCTTCGGCACACATCCTTTGACTTCCCTGTTAGAGCCCACATGACATTGGCACAATCTGAACCGACTAAAGCCCATGTTCTTCAGTGGGGCCCAATGAGGGTGCCACATAAATGTGGAAGCATATATATATATCTATATATATACACTGAGATTAAGCGAGTAACTCACACTTTCCTTCCTCAGCCCGACGCTTTCTCGCGAGTTCCCTTTTACGCTCTTTTCCTTTTTTCGTGAATGGCATGCTTTCAGCAGAAAATGAAATGAAACCGAATGATTACTGATTTCTTAATATCACCTAAATTGGATTGCGGTGGATGAATCTTTTTTAATTGCGGCTAAAAAGAAAGCTCACGCCTGACCTTGGCAAATTCACGATCTCAAATACCTGAACCTGAAAATTGCAGTGGATAGTGCATTATTCAATTTTACACATTGATGTTCCCATGCAATCACTTTCCAATCCAGCAATTTGGAATATTGCAAGCACACGCAAATGCAATATGCATCCTGCTGCGGATCCCTAGTTATCCCACTCCTCTTGAAAGACACAGTAACCTTTTGCCTATTATGGGCTGGCGTGAAGTGATACACGCGACCTCCCGCAATGCCCCCGCGTGTGCTACTCGCGGGCACAACGCCTGACTCAGCTTGCGTCTTGTCGGAGTCTTCGCAATGATGTACGGAGGCATGCCGCCGTACAATTACTATTGGTACTCAGACTGTGGCATCCGGGCAGTAGTAGGATAGGAAGTCATGATTATTAAATTCATAAATATCTTTGCAAAATTAAATTACAATCTATCTAGTACAAAGCTAATCTAAAACGGGTCAATCCTGGTTGTGAGTTTAGCTGACCTGGGTACCGTCAAGGTGACCTCATCACTTGAACCAAGCCCGCGATTCGCCACCCAGGCATCACCAAAGTCTAATACTAAGCATCATGCAAAATCAAATCTAAGAGGTACAGTGGGGTTAAAAGACTCTGATGAGAAGAAACTTTTATTCAGTAAATTACATATATACTTATTAGTACGTAGCCACACTGGCTCCACTAGATTTTTACCCTCTGAAAGTTTTGCGGAAATGTCAATTAGTGCTAAAGCCCCTTTAACTGAGCTTGTTCTCCAGTCATCTGAGCATACCATCAAACCACGAACCCCCGCCGCACAGAATGCCGCTAATATACCATAGCAAATTCGATTGATTCCAAGATTCTTGTGACACGCCAAAAGATCTTTGATGGCCTCATTTTTTTTTGAGTTTGTGAGTTTGCCTTTGATGCCATTAACTTCGACCTTTGTATGTGCACGTACCATGTTGTATGCAATCATCAAATGGATAACTGTATCCATTAGATCCTCCAGGTTCTTGTGCGGCTTTGTGGATATCTCATTGTCAGCCCCGCCACCTTCAATGCTGAGTTGGGTTGCACGTTGCTTCGATTTACTCAAGCAGGAGGCAAGGTATTCAACTGCTCCCCGTTCGAGTCCAAGAGGATCGGTTGAATTTGATGTTGGTGCAACATATGGTTTGGGTGCAATCACATCGTATGAGACTAAACTAATGGATTCAAACATAACATTTGCCCAAAAATGTTTAACTGGATTGGCGGGGTAAAGAAGGCTCTGAACCATTTTGAAGAAGGAGTGTTCAGATTTTGGGAGATTATCTGGAGGTTTAGCTGATTCCTTCATCAATTTGAGATTCCAAATGTTGTGATCAAAAAACGCTTCTGTTTCGGTTGGCTTAAAAAAATCTAACCCTGTATATTGCAATTTATATCACCAGTCAACAGCCAATAATCAAGTATCATGCACAAAGATAAAAAAAAACTCACCTGCCATCTCAAGGTCCTGCAGCCAAGCCGACATTTTAAGATCTCGGTTACTGATCACCTTAATACCAACGGGCAGGAATGTATGAGCATCCTTTGTTGGTAAATTGTCCCATCTATTTTTGTAAATCCTATTGATATTATCAAGCCCCCTTTTCCATGATTGTTGAGTAATATTGGAATGATAATTCAAAACGCCTGCAAACTCTTCCATGCGGGATAAAAATATTCCTTGAAAATTCGCAGCGGATGACACTTCGGGCTCAGCGTCGGGAATTATATCAGTCATATCTCGTCCCATTGTATCATGTTTAATTGTTTCCCTTTCTTGAAAGGCTTGAATATTCCGAGGAGAGGCGGGAGGGGTTGCATCATGCATTGTTTCATTGGGTATCGGGGGACTTTCAGTATGTGGAGCTTCATCATGGATTGTTTCATTGAGTATTGGGGGGGGTTCAGTATGCAGAGGTTCATTATCAATATGGTCCCCTTCAACATTGATAATTTCATCACCTTGATCGCGAGAATCGTTTGCGGCTTCAAAGGTACGGCGTTTTTTGTTTGTTTTTTTGGTCGCATGTATATTTGGTCTTTTTCCTAATCCTTTGCCTGGAAATCCAATTACGACTCGAGATCCTTCAGGTAGAGATTCTCCCACCTCCACACCTGCCCATATATTGTAAGCAGCTATTTTTATCAATTTTGTTTTGAATTAGTAATGGACTTACGGTTCAAATCCATTTTGAGCAGGCTCATGGCTTCAGCAATCATTTGACGCACATAATCAGGAATTTTACTATCATTTTGGATTTTTTCGAGCCTTGGGATTGTTTGAGCAATGTTGGAGACAAATTGTTCCTTGGATATAATTTCCACCTCCCCACTGAAAATTACATCATCTTGCCCATCATCTTCTGTCGGTGCACAAGGTTCAACAGTCTTTTCCTTCTCATAACTTTTAAAATTCGGTTTCTGAGAGCTTGGAGGCTGCCCTGAAATAAAGGCTATGACACAATATCAGGTTTTGAGAGATTTGAAATATTAAAGATGGATGCATACTCACATTCCGGAAGAACTGGTGGATCTTGATTATCTTCATGTGACTGGCTCTCTACTTCAATGCCTAATTCACGACTACTGGCGATATCAGAGATTTCACTTCCACTCTCTGGGGCTGAAGTTGGTCGTTCATTGAATTCTGTTGAATTTCCCGGGGTTCGGGCCATAGCGGAGGTAGTTTATTAAGCAAATAGATGGTGACGAGTTGATTGCTAACTTGTTTGAAAATTTTTTGATAAAAGATCCAAATTCAAGAAAAAAGGTGCAAATGCGATTTGTCGGGAAATTGAAGGAGGCGATGTTTTGCAAATTATTTCATATCATGCAAATGAAATCACTTCCCTGTGAGACATTGAATAAAGTTGACTAGTGAGGAACCTACTAAAGTCAACTTTTGAACTATTCAATGCTCATGAGGTAAGGACTAAGCAAAGTGTTCATTTGATTGATATGAAATAAAATGGTTTTGTCGGCGAAACAGGAGACACAATTCTTGTCTTAAGTAGTCCACTTATTAGGTTTTAATTTGTGAGTCTCATGATTTAAACCCTAGCCACAACATTGTGAATATACTGACCAATTTCCCCTGAGGTCCTGTTGGCAGAGAAGGCCACTCAGCATATTTCGGCAATGGCGTCCATTGTGTACGCCAACAAGCCACCGTACACACTATGGATGTAGTACGGAAGCTTAAGGATGGTAACTGTTGTCGGAGGCATGTCGGGAGGGCACTACATGAGCGTAAGGATGGTAAGCAGTGTCGGGAGAATGTCGGGAGGGAGGGTAAGCGTTGTCGGAGGCATGTCGGGAGGGCACTACATGAGCGTAAGGATGGTAAGCAGTGTCGGGAGAATGTCGGGAGGGAGGGTAACTGTTGTCGGAGGCATGTCGGGAGGGCACTACATGAGCGTAAGGATGGTAAGCAGTGTCGGGAGAATGTCGGGAGGGAGGGTAACTGTTGTCGGAGGCATGTCGGGAGGGCACTACATGAGCGTAAGGATGGTAAGCTGTGTCGGAGGCATGTCGGGAGGGCACTACACAAGCGTAAGGGTCATCAGTGGTGTCGGAGGCATGTCGGGAGGGCACTACATGAGCGTAAGGATGGTAAGCGTTGTCGGAGGCATGTCGGGAGGGTATTACACAAGCGTGAGGATGGTAGGGGCGGGGGTGTGAAAGCGTAAGGAGTGGTGAGGACGGAGAGGGGTGGGCAGTGTCGGAGTCTCATCCGGATGGAGGGCGGTGCGGGTGCGTAAGCATGCTAAGCGTCGGGGAGGCGGAAGCCAATGAGGTGAAATTACACGAACGTTGCGCATAGTGTTGAAATGGGTTTGGGCTTTGAGTGACATTCTCATGTGACACATGTGACAATTGACGTTGTCTTGACGCTGACGTGACGTGACCCACTAAATCCAGTGACTATAAAGTGACACTAACGCGACTGAAGCAAGATTTTATACTGACCGCGGTGCGACGTGAAGTCAATCGCCGACGATTGACGCGAGATTTGCCCTGGTGATTTCTGACATGAAATTGTTAATTCAATTACACTGTAATTGTACAAGGGCATTGTGAGCCTTAGAGGTAATTTCATATACCCAAAAGACCACAAATATAAAAAATAACATATTAATATAAATAAAATAAATTCATTTATATTATTAAAATAAAAATAAAAAATATAAATATAAAATTATATTAAAAATAAAAAATTAATTATAATTTAAAAATAAAATTACTTTAAATTTTGTAAATATAAAATTACATTTATACTTGAAAAATTTAAGTAAAAATGAAATTTTAACAAAATTGTGAAAAAATAAATAAATTTGGAAAAAAGTTAAATAAAATTTATTATAACTTTTTATCCAATAAAGCATGCTGTCAAAAGCAGGACTACTGAACAATCTTCAGCAGAGGATATTATCAATATACTAGAAGAAGTAACCACCAGAACCAAAATTGGTTCTAGTAGGGTGAATCTTAAAACAAGGTTTAATACACCTTGGAAAGATTCTGTGGACAAAAACCCCAAAGAAAATTCTAGTAATATTAAATATAAATCTGCAGATACAGTCAGAAAATGCCATATTTGCCAAAGCACCACCCATTTAGCCAATACATGTCCAAAAAGGGGGGAAATCAATGAAATTGACATTGAAAAAGAACCAGATGTTGAAAAAGAAGACATAATTGAAGACAATTCAGATGATAAGTCATCCATATTCTCTGAATCTTCAAAAGATATAGAAAATATCAATGCCACTTTTGACATCATGGAATCTTATTCCCACTTACCACAATTGAGCAATGGTCAAGTTGATTTATCAAAAGTTCAAGATGCACAACTTATGAAGACAAAACCAAACAGAGGAAAAGGTTATACAGCTGGTAACTCCTGTATAACAGAAGTGGTGATTGACAACAAACCCACCAAACTTTTTCTTGACCCAGGAGCCTTCTGCTCTTGTGTTGGAAAATCTTTTCTTAAGACTTGTGTACCAAATTTTGAAGACCAATTGTTACCAATTGATGGTATAAAATTCAACAGTGCAAGTAACCCAATGAAAGAATTAGGAATCTTTGAGACCAATGTCATATTCCCACACATAAATGGGAATTTAAGGATCACAGTTGAATTTGTTGTTATGGAAAATTGCTCTAGTACCCATTTTATATTGGGAAATGACTATTTAATCATGTATGGGATAGATTTACATAATAACAAAGACAGATACTTTACAATTGGAGACAATAAGCACCAGAAATTTGCCTTTTTACCCTTTAAAAGACAAATTACAGTAAACAAAGTATCACCAGTCAACTTAGAGTTAGAGAAATTCAAGTCTGAACAGTTAAATGAGGCTGAAATAAGCCTTCATCTGACTGATAAGCAAGAAAATGAACTTTCTTCCCTTTTGTATGACCACAAAGGAGAATTTGCTACAGACAAAGAACCCCTGGGAGCAATTATTGGTCATGAAGCTGACATCATTCTTAACATTGAGAGACCTTATCCACCACTCTTAAGAAGACCTGCTTATCCAGCAAGTCCAAAATCAAGAGAAGCTCTAGAAATTCATATCAAAGAACTTCTAGACCTTGGTGTAATAAGAAAAGTAGGCCACAATGAGGAAGTAGAAATAACTACACCAGTCATAGTGGCGTGGCATAATGGAAAATCCAGAATGGTTGGGGACTTTAGAGCTCTGAACACTTGCACTGTTCCAGACAGATACCCAATACCAAAAATCCAAATTGCCCTTACTCAAATATCTCAAGCAGTGTATATAACCACTATGGATGCCCTTAAAGGATTCCATCAAAATGTAGTAACACCAAGAGCAAGAAAATACTTGAGAATTATTGTTCATTGTGGAGTGTATGAATACTTAAGGATGCCCTTTGGTATCAAAAATGCACCTTCACACTTCCAAAGAATGATGAATGAAATCTTCCCTGAAGAACTCTCAGAGGGATGGTTAATCATTTACATTGATGACATTATTATCTGTTCAAAGACTTGGGAGGAGCACATGTACAGATTATCAAGAGTTTTGACAAAAATCCAATCAGTAAACATGAAAATCTCCTTGAAGAAATGTCATTTTGGATTTAAAGAACTTAAGGCACTAGGACATGTTGTATCTGGTTTGTCCCTTGGAATTGATAAAAACAAAGTTGCAGCAGTATTGTTAAAACCCATGCCTCAGAATAAGAAGGAAATTCAGTCATTCTTAGGTTTTGCAGGATATTACAGGCAACACATTAAAGACTTTGCATCCATAGCAAGACCACTTTATAAGTTGTGTGACAAAGACACAGTATTTGAGATGACTGTTGACAGAGTCAAAGCTTTTGAGTCTCTAAGAGAAGCATTGACCACTGCTCCACTCTTACTGATGCCAGACTTTAAATTGCCTTTCAAACTGTATATTGATGCATCAGGGGATGGACTAGGTGCTGCACTTCACCAAGTTCAGATCATAAA
The DNA here is from genome assembly GCA_023105745.1 of Austropuccinia psidii. Taxonomy (NCBI): domain Eukaryota; kingdom Fungi; phylum Basidiomycota; class Pucciniomycetes; order Pucciniales; family Sphaerophragmiaceae; genus Austropuccinia; species Austropuccinia psidii. The sequence goes on from JALGQZ010000011.1 coordinate 17,468,152, forward strand.
TGACAAACCTGTAGAAGGACCAATATGTTTCATATCCAGGCAAATCAAACCAACTGAAGCCAGATATGGAGCAAGTCAAATGGAATGTCTATGCCTTGTCTGGGCCTTAGAGAAATTGAACTATTTCTTAGAGGGATGTGTTTTTGAAGTAATAACAGATTGTACAGCTGTGAAATCACTTTTGAACATGAAAACACCTAACAGACACATGCTCAGATGGAAAATAGCCATACAAGAATACAGAGGCAATATGACTATTGTTCATAAGGATGGGAATATTCATAAGAATGCAGATGGACTAAGCAGATGGCCATTACCAAATAACATTGATAATCCTGATTATGTTCCAGAAGAAGCTTCACCACAAATTCCAATAGAAGGAATAAGTGTTACAGACTTGAACACCACCTTCTTTGAAGAAGTCAGAAATAGTTACACTCAAGATAAGAATTGTAGCATCTTATGCCAATTACTTAACAAAGACTGTAAAGACAACTCTCTAATACATGCCTTGGATGAAGTATGGAGAAAATCTTATAATGAAGGGAGATTTCACTTACTGGATGGTATAATTTACCACAGAACCAAGCACACATGTGTGATGACAGTTGTAGACAGGTCATTAATCAATCTTGTACTGAAAGAATGCCATGATAGTCCCTTTTCAGGACATCTTTCTGAGGACAGAACAAGAGAGAAAGTAAAGACCTGCATATGGTGGCCAATGTGGCAAAAAGATGTTGCAGAATATTGCAAAACCTGTGACAGATGCCAAAAGGCAAATAAATCCACTGGCAAAAGACTTGGAAATATGATGAAAATCCAAGAACCAAACAGACCTTGGGAAATTGTCCATATGGATTGGGTAACTGGCCTACCACCAGGAGGTGACAGGAGCTATAATGCTTGCCTAGTAATTGTGGACAGATTCAGTAAAACTCCAATCTTTTTACCATGTCACAAAGATGATACAGCCATGGATACAGCTCTTCTGATATGGAATAGAGTAGTGTCATGGACTGGGATATTTACAAATATCATCAGTGATAGAGATCCCAAATTCACTTCAGCTCTATGGACAAATCTTCACCAATTATTTGGCACAAAACTGTCTTTCTCTACAGCCTACCACCCACAAACTGATGGTCTGGCTGAAAGAATGATCCAAACCTTAGAGGACATGGTGAGAAGATTTTGTGCATATGGCCTTGAATTCAAAGATTGTGATGGATTTACCCATGATTGGTGTACTCTGTTACCAGCACTGGAATTAGCATATAAAACATCAATCCATTCCAGTACCAATCAGACTCCTGCTATTCTAGAAAAAGGATGGAACCCCAAGTTACCCCAAGATTCCTTGAGGAAAGACTTAATTGAAATACATCCCACAGCTGCTAGCTTCAAAGGAATGCTAGACAAAGCTAGAAAGCATGCAGTGAGATGCATGGAGGACTCTTTTGCATATGCTAAAGACAAATGGGATAAATCTCATGCAACTCCAGATTTCAAAGTGGGGGACCTAGTTCTTGTATCCACCACTAACTTCAATAACATCAAAGGATGTAAAAAGTTAAAAGACTCCTTTGCAGGACCTTTTGTGATTAAGGCCCTCCATGGAGAAAATGCTGTTGAAGTAGAGTTATCTGAAGAACTTAGCAATAAGCACCCTACATTTCCAGTAAGCTTGATAAAGCCATACAAATCTAGTGATGCTGAGAAATTTCCCTTGAGGAATAAGATTCCCCAAGTTATACCTCCTATTGAGACATCTGGTACTAAGAAAATAACCAAAGTTCTTAAAGAAAGGAAATTAAGAACCAAGAAAGTAAGGGAATACCTTGTTAGGTACAGTGACCCAACTTGTGAAGATGAATGGTTAGAAGAAAAAGATATACCAGAAGCCACCAAACTCCTGAGGAGATTCAGACACACTAGAAACACCAATATTACAAAGTAATATTCTTTTTTAGGGGGAGGGAATGTGAGCCTTAGAGGTAATTTCATATACCCAAAAGACCACAAATATAAAAAATAACATATTAATATAAATAAAATAAATTCATTTATATTATTAAAATATAAATAAAAAATATAAATATAAAATTATATTAAAAATAAAAAATTAATTATAATTTAAAAATAAAATTACTTTAAATTTTGTAAATATAAAATTACATTTATACTTGAAAAATTTAAGTAAAAATGAAATTTTAACAAAATTGTGAAAAAATAAATAAATTTGGAAAAAAGTTAAATAAAATTTATTATAACTTTTTATCCAATAAATAAACATATAAATTTTATTTCACCATTGGATTCCTCATAAAAAATCAGGTGGGGTCACCTCTGAGTGAAATTTTTGTAACTCAACTCTAAATAAGCTTAAATTAAGTTTTTAATATTTTCAATACAAAAGTTGAAAATCCTCAAAACTTTAATTTAATTCACACCACATGTGGTGTTAACCATCAATTTTTGTGTTAAAATTGAGGTGTTGTGTTTAGTTTAGAAGTTATGAGGAATTGAAGTATTTTCAATTGAATTCAATTGAAATGTCAAAATGTGCACGTGTATTACATAAGTGAACTTTGATTTACATATGAGGTGTCAATTATTACTGTATTGTACTGTACAATTGAATTGAATTACATATGTAAATTATAAGTATAATACATGATGAGGAATTAAAGGAAAAAATAAATTGGAAAGATTAAATTTGGGGGGGAAAAGGAACTCCAGCTCCAAGGGGGAGCTAGACCCCCAAAATCCTTGCTGACAGGCGTGGGATGTCAAAATTCACGCAAAAGTTCATCACTTTTGGCCTGGAATTGAGTTACAGGGTCTGTGAACTCAATTGATGATGAGGTTTTGATACCAACTGGGGTAGTTTTAGCTGTTGCCAAGAGGGTAAAACTACCCTTAAGATAAAACAATCATAGTAAAAACAGTTTTAACTGGTTTCTACGCCTCTGACACACATTCTGACGTGTTTTGAAGGCTCTAGGCCTGGTATTGCTATAGTAATGGCTGATTTAAGGGTCTAAAATGGCTAAAAATGGCTAAAAATGGCTTAAACCAGCCCTTTTTTGGTCTAAACCAGGGTTCAATGATGCCATAATTGGCTTTTCTGTTGTCAGACTGTTTTTCACGACTGACAAGAGTAAATTTTACTTTTGGAGTAAGAGAATTGATGGCTATAAAAGAATGTCTTCTTTGCCCCACTTTTCTCTTCATGTTAGAATCTTTTCCTTTTATTAATTAGTTTAAAACTGTTAAACCAATCAATCAAAGATTCCAACCACCACTTTTAAATCATTTTAATCCTTTTAACCACGTGAAAAAATTATTATAATCATTGTTTGTAACTCTTATAATCATTTTTACCCCTGAACCACCCCAAAAGTGAATTAAAGCATCTTTCATCACTGTTAACTTTGTCACTTTGTTTCCAAATTCACTCTGGTCACTTTTGGGCGTGTTTTCTCTTTAAAATTCTTTTTAAAGACTTTGTTCTTTAATTAATTGCTTGCAGTTCTTTGCTCAATTAATTCCAATTGAAATTGCTCTTGAAGAAATTTCTTTTGTAGCCTTAAAATATCTCTTGTAGAGTATTTTTGGGATAAATTTTTATTGTTGGTAAAACAATAAATTTTTATAATATTATTGTTTTATACTAATAAAGTTATAAACAATAAAATTGGCGTGTTTTCTCTTAAAAATAATATTTCATACTATTTTTAATTGATTTTTACCTTATACAAATTTTGAGGACAGGAAAAGTACTTGATTTTTAATCAAAGTTTCATATCCACACCTTACAGGCATATTGTAGTAATATACAAGCCCAGAGGCCATTCTTAGACGTGCAAAAAGCATTCATAGAAGTCTTAACTGACATTAAGCCCTCTTTTTCCTGTTAGATTCAGTGGAAGATAACTTCATACCACTTGAAAGCCAGTCACAGGCCAACACACCAGTGACACCCTCAGAACCAGAGGGCAGCAAAGGCAAAGGAAAGAGGCACAGTGAAGGCCTGTTAACAGCAAAGAAGTGGACACCCATTGCCACACAGAAGAGTAGAAAACCACAAAATCCTGCTTCAATACAAGTTCAACCAACCTTGATAGCTTGTACAGGGAAGATTACTATAATTAACCCAGTTGTAACATCTAAAGGCAAATTTCCCAAATCAGGAGACAACAAATTTGTACAAGGCACAGTCAAAGGTAAATCCCCCAAGAACATAAAGTTTTTTACTGCTTGCAAACGCTAACATGTCACCTGTACACCTCAGAGATCTTGGCTTCCAAAGGAACCAGCCAGAGGACAGAGAAGGTTTGTCCAGAACCAGAAGACCTGAAAGAGGACATCTTGGACACAGTAGTGGATGGCAAAACAATGAGGGAGATAATATCAACCCTTCCATTCACACTCCAATTCAATGGAGACCTCAAACCAGAGGACTGGAAAGACATGGATCAAGTTCTTCAGCGCCACCAACTCCTCAAGGACTTATTCCAATGGAGCATGGACAACAATAGGTTCAACCTGGCATCTCACTGGGCAGAACTTGGAGCAAGTTGCCAGAAGATCTGTCTCAAAGAGAAAGACTTCAAGGACCTTATGGTAATCACCAAAGGTTGGAATCCTACCAGGCAGTTCAGACTCCTGCAGGCAAGGGCACAGAGGATAAGGGAGAATCAAGCCACTATCCAAGCTATAGAAGAACAGTTAACCCAGACAGGGCCTACTGAGATTCCTTCAGGATCTCAAGGAGCAGGCCAAATCAGCTCTCCAGTGGCTTTAAACCATTCAGAAACCGGCATATCAGTGGACAATAGTCACCATTCTTGACAATTCCAGGAAGCTTCCAGGAGAAGACAAGGAAACAATGGCAAGAACAAAGCCTCCTTCAAGCAGAGGAGGAAAAAGTCAGACCCTATGATCCAGAAGCTGTTAGATTTTTTAAAAGGAGTACACAAGAGCCAGAAGTAGTTGTAAGCCACTCTAGAATCAGTAGTCCTAGTAATAGAAACATTACCCCCACTCAGATTGAACATAACATTGTCACATCTGAGAGTAACATCAAAAGTGATACACTGTTGTTACAAATTTCCCAATATGCTGAGCAATCTGCAAAACAGTTTGCAGATCTTGAATCCAGCCATGAGAGAATGAAAAAATTACAAGCCTCCATGGAAAAAAGAGTTACTAATCTTCAAGAAGAACATGCTCAATTGAGCAAAGCCTTTTAAGAAACTAACAAAAGACTGAATTTAGTCTTTGAAGAACAACACCACAGCAAAAGGGACAGGGATTGTCTGGATCAAGACATGAACAAATTGTTTAAAGTCTACCATAACTTGAAGCCCCAACCACAAGGCCAAGTTATGGATAATCCATATCAACCAGATGACATCAAACCAGATTCCATGCTGATGAATAAGGCAAGATCCCCATCACAATATCAGGATGGAGATGGAATGTCTTATTCAGAAAAGGAAGCCTTGAAACAGCTTCCTGAGGCCTCAAGCTGGCCCAAATTATCTGGATCAGGAGAATATGATCATATGGAACTCATAGATTATATTGATGGACTTTTCATTGATGTACCAAGCATACCAGATTATGGGATTACTGCTAGACTAAATACAGCATTTAAAGGTCATGCTAGTATATGGTACACAGAAATGAAAGAAATCCATGGTGGAAGAGTCAAATCATCCAAAAGTACAGTAATGGAACTTGGATATGGCAAAAGACCATGTCATTTGAAAATGACAAATACTCAGTGGACAAAGATCCATATGAGTGATGTCTTAGACAGTCTAAAAGACTTAAAGCCATTGATCCTCAGATGAACATACAAATGAGGAATAACAAACTTCTGACACAACTGCCAGGAGAACTAGAGCCTGCAGTAAAATGCAGATGCAACCAAAATTGCACTCTAGATGACATAGCCAACACCTTACAAGACATAAGGAAGAGGACTCATATAGGGAAATTCACCCCATATAGAAGCAGTGGTTTTAAAGAGAAACAACCTCTCAGGATAGAGTTTAAAGACAAACCTAGAAAAAAAGTGGCAGAAGTGGCAAAGAAGAAGAATTTTTGTCACAATTGTGGTTCAACAGACCACTATTCCAACAACTGTCCAAAGGCAAAGAAAAAAGTCTATGCCATTGAGAAAGTCCCAGAGGAAGAATCTCCAACAGAGGATTCTGAATCAGACCCTATGGGTGATGCCATCAGAGAACCATCTGATGATGACCAAGACCCAAGAGAAGAATTTATAGTGGAATACCAAGAGGAAACCCCACTAGAAATTCAGGATATACAGTTAGAAGCAGGCATGCCACAAGACACTGCCAACAAAAACTTGTGCAAGCATACACAAGATGCACTAACATTCCTGGTTACACCAACAAAAGGAATGGCATATATACATGGAACAGCCACAAAAATGACTGTATGTATTGACAATGCTCAGCACCCACCAATCTTTGATAGTGGAGCACACTGTTCCATAGTGTCCAGAAATTATCTGCATAACCACTTCCCAAACTGGGAAAAACAGCTCTAGCCCAATGAAGCAAAGAACTTTAAAAGTGCATCAGGGAAGATGAATTCCATTGGGACAATTATCAAAGAGATAATTATAACCCACAGGAAGGGTCATATCAGACTCAACCCAAAGTTTGTAGTGCTGGATGATGCCCACATCCAAGGGTTCTTACTGGGAACAGACTACCAGAGGATGTATGGCATAGATATTTACAACAGTAAAAATAGGCACATTACCATTGGTACCAACAAGGAAAAGAAATTTTCACTTTATATATACCAAATATCTTCTCAGGATCCACTAGAGGAACTACTGAATGAATTCAAAGAGGGCCAGTTTAGGTCTTTCCTCACCAATAAACAAAAACTAAGTTTACTGAAGATGCTGAGAAACAACAGACCAGCATTTGCCATTGGTGAATAGCCATTAGGCAAGATTAAAGGCCATGATATAGAACTATATCTGGATGTGTAAAGACCTTATCCACCCATTCTCAGGAGACCTCCTTACCCAGAAAGCCTGGAAACCAGGAAAGAAATTGAAAACATATCAATGAACTCCTGGACATGGATGTCATCAGAAAGATTGGACACAATAAAATAGTGGCAATTACCGCTCCAGTCCTGATCACCTGGAATTATGGCAAGTCTACGCTGTGTGAAGATTTCAGAGCTCTAAATAACTACACAAACGCTGACAGGTATCCTATACCCAGGTTACCTCATGCCTTAGACAAACTGGAAAAAGCCAAATACATAACCAAAATGGATTGTATGAAAGGCTTCCACCAAAATGGAGTTAAACACAACCCCATGAAGTCACTCAGAATCATATTCCATATTGGAATATATTAGTACACCAGAATTCTATTTGGCATCAAGAATGCACCAGACCACTTGCAAAGGATGATGGGCATAATATTTCAAGAAGAAATATTGGAAGGCTGGGTGGTAGTATATATTGATGATATCATTATATACTCAGAGACATGGGATGTGAGCCTTTGAGATATGACCACATATCCAATAAGGTCACAAAAAAGACTAAGAATAATTATACCTTTAATATCATTATATTAAAATTACTTAGAATAATTATACATTAAAAATAATTACTTAAATATACAAAAAATACCATAAATTGGTACAAAAATTGGTTTAACTTAAAAACCAATGAACTAACATGTAAAATAAATTATACCATTGAATTCCACATGGAGAAATACACATATACCATTTTTATGGCATATCTGTAAAGTCAATATTTAATGAATTATAAGGTATAATACCTTATACAATCCATAAAACCTTAGTTATCTCAAGAACTAATGAGACAACATGTGAAATAAATTGTACCAGTGGATTCCCCACGAAATTCTACACATAAAACAATTAATAAGCTAATTCCCAAAGTTAATACTTAAGGAATTAACCTGAATATATGCACTTTTTGGTCAACGCATATATTCAAGGATCATAGCTAATATCTCCTAAACTATACATGATAGAATGATGAACCAAAAATAAAGTTACCACGTAATTACTGTAGGAGCACAGATATGAACTTTATTTTACAAATTATAAACAAGGTTAAAACCTATGATGAAATATTGATAAAAATCAACAGAGCTGTTGACCACTTTGTTGTGAAAGTGGTCCAAACTTAAAAAAAAGTATACAGTTGGATTCTACTAGTTCATTCGTGAAGAATGATGTAATTTGTATTATTAAATTCAGGGTATAACCCCCTGAAATCAAGGTTTGAAGTTTAAAATATTGAATTTCAACAGAAAAGATGAGTTACAAGGAAAATCATCAAAATTAGAGTTTTGATGATGTAATGAAAAGCTCTTGGCAGCATAATAACGTTATACCAGGCTTTCAGAATTCACTCTCTGAATTGCTGTAGCGTGTAGATCTTAAACGTTATTGAGGATCAAAGTTTGAGCTTAATTTGAGCAGTTATGATCACTTACTGTAACCTTAATTTAAGTTTAACAGTCTTAAGAGTGATAAAATTGGTGAATACTATTAGTTTATGATTAAAACTAATAAAATCCACGAAATTTGGGGTTCTGCCAAGCCTCTGATGTCATCAACTTTAGAGTTATAGTGATAACTCTAAATAATGGTGTAATAATGATGTAATATGGTTTGATAGTGATGTAATCATCTCCAAAGCTTAAAATATTGATCAATTCCAGTGGATATGATCAGTACACGTCTACTAGAAGCCTGTTGGACTCTAGGAGGGAGGTATTTACTATAAATAGAGCTCTTTTTACTCTATTTTCCCCTCAGACGCATAAAAAACATTAAATCAATTAAATCAAAGGTAATTTCTTTATTCTTTATATATAAAAGTATTATATTATTAAAGATTAAAGACCACCTTGCTATAATCATCTATTTTGACGTGATTAAATCATTTATTTAATTGTTTTTGTTAAAAAATCTCTCTAAAACTCATTTCCACGTAAAAATCCAGAATAATTTGTAATTTTCTTTATTTTTATTGTAAATACAATTTGAAAAGGTTGTATTTATATTTTTTGGCGTATAATATTTCAAAATTGATATATTAAGTGTTAAAAGTAGGTTATTTTCTCTTATTATAATAATTTCTCTATTATTACTCTCTTAATAATTTTTTAATTAATATAAATAGTATTTATATTAATTCATAACTTTAATATTAGTAATATTATTGTTATTAATTGTTTTTTATTAATAAAAAACAATTTTTTACGCCTTTATTATTTGTTGGTAACAATAATAAAGAGTTTTTTAAATATATTAATTATTTTATATTAATATATTTATTTATTATATTATTATATTTACTTAATAATATAATTATTTTATGCCATAATAATAATTATTATTTATTATTATTATATTTCTAATCTTATTTATTCAATTAATAAGGACATTCAGAGTACAATAAGTAATAAATTAGTAATTTTTACTTATTGTTTCATAGTCAAACCTTACATTTGGGGGCCTGGCCATGATATTTACTTAAAAGACCTTTAAAAAGATTCTAATTGGGTTTATCCAATAATAAATTATATTTATAATCATAAAATTATATAATAAATTTATATTTTATTGATTTTAAAAGCTATTGAGGCATTTGGAAAGCAATTGTACTGTCTTACACGTGGTTTTTCACATCCTTAGACTTGCAAGAACTTTCTTTGAGTGACTCTAGTGATTAAAAGAGATATTTGATAAATTAAAAATAAATTTATTATAATTTAATTTTATAAGAATCATATTCATTTTTTATTTTATTCTTTAAAAATGAAGATATAAAAAAAAATACTAATATTAAAAACCAATAAAAAAGTTATTTTTATTCATTTTTTATTCATTTCTTTATTTATTTCCATTTTTCAAAGATATAAAAGCAATTTCTACGTGGAAAATTGCCATATCTTGCCAAAAAAATAACACTTCTTATAAAAAGACTTATATTTATTTGTCTTTTTTAGTGTTTGAAGATAACCCAACAGAAGACAACCAAGCTACTGTTGAGAGATTGGTGGAAGAAACTTGTCAAAGTTCTCCAACACCAGTCATCACTAAAAGAAAGAAAGCTAAGAAATTAGATTTTCCAGGACCCACCATTCAAGACTCTGAAGGTGAGCACCTCTTTTATAATTGCCATAAAAAGAAATTTTATTCTAAAATACTTTTATTTATCTTATTCTTTAAATTATGACTACCAGAAGAGGTTCCCAATACTCCATCCAATCAGATGGAGCTGGACTCAGAGGTAGAACTGATCCCTCAAAAGGGAAAAGAAAGGGCAATATCCCCAGTGGAACAGAATCCACACAAGGAAGTGCCTTATCCCAAAGGCAAGTCCCAGAAATGCCCATGATATCTGAGCCTGAATTGGAACTAAGTATGAGTAACTCAAACAGGTACAAATCACATTCAGAGGGCTCAAATAAACATCTACATGAGCCAGTACAAGCAGTATTGCACAGTGTACAAGGACAAAGACTGGGAAATGTTGCCTCAAATACACCAAGGAGTGATGAGCTCCTGGCACATCCTGAAAAGGTTCCTCAAAGAGGAGGAGATAGTGAAATACTCCAATGGATGGAATCCACTGTCATCCAAACCTCAAATCAAAAAAATCAAGGATTACCATGCCAAAAAGAGGGAGGCAACCAAGGAAGAAGCCCCAGTAGCTTCTACCAGCAAACCCCAAGCCAACCCACTTCCCCAAGAAGGGAAGAAGAACAAGAAAAAGCATTGGAGGAAACCATATTCCCCAAGCTACATAATCCCAAGAATCCAAAAGGATGCCATGGACAATGTTTTCAACATGGCCAGAACCTTGATGGAATTCAAGTACAAGGAAGAGCAAAGAATGAGACAACCTCATTTCCCAAAGAGATAACCTTGTCCAAAGATGTTGTAAATACTTTAACAGAAATTAAAAATAGTATATTACCTCTAAAAGAAATTAAAGATAGTTTATTATCACTACAAGAAATAAATAACAATTTATCTTCTTTAACAAAAATTGTTGTGCAAAACAAAAAAGAAATTGACAACATTAAGTTTATTGTTGAAAATAATAAACCAAAGAATTTAATTGACAATACTCAAAAATTAATACAAGGACAACAATAATTGTATAAATACATAAAAGATATCAAAGACAAGACTTTGACAATCAATTATGATGTGAGTATTGACAATCTTACAGAAAAGTTAAATAAATTAAGTATCTCTGTAGAAAAATTTGAAGAAAAGACTTCATCACACCAAAAATTACTTTTGGACCATGTGGAAAAAAGTGATGAAGCAAGAATGCATCTGAAAGATGATATTCAGAGTGAAATAAGGCTTATTACTGAAAAAATGGACAAAATTAATGAGGCTAATTTAAATATGCCAAAGTTATCAACACCATTTTCTCATATAAGAAGCCCTGTTAAAACAAAAGAGGAATTGTCAAATCCTTTCATAACAGACTTGAGTCACCAAGATAATAACCAAGTCTTAATGAAGGAAGCACCTCAGCTGAAAGAATGGCCAACATTCACAGGAGAAGGTGAATATGACCACATGTCATTTATTAAAACAATTGACATGTTACAAGAAGACTATGCAATACCAGATGAATTAATCACTGCAAGATTACATTCATTGTTTGAGAAATCTGCAAAGAGATGGTATTATGGCATAAGACAAACAAATGGTAAAAATACCTGGTCTTGGTGGAAACAAGAAATAATCACCAAGTGGGCAAATGATGCCTGGAGGTATAAGATGAAAATGCATTTGAAAACTCTTTCTTTGACCCAGAGAAAGACAAACCTTTAACTTGGTTCTTAAAACAAGTTGAAAGGCTTAATGCACTGTACCCAGAAATGTCACAGAAGATGGTGCATATGAAAATACTTAAAAAATGTGGAGGGGAACTAGAACATGCCCTAAGAAGCAGATGTATAGAACCATGCTCCACAGAAGAGTATATAAATGCACTAGAAGATAGAGTGACAAGAACAAAAATTGGCAGGACTTGGAAAAAATTGGACATTAAAAGCCCAAATAAACCATTTATCAAAAAAGATAAATCAAAAGAATCCTTTAAGCCCAATACATCCAACAATAATGAGCAAAGAAAATGCCATAAATGTGGAGGTATTGGACACTTAGCCAATAATTGCCTTAAAAAAGCAAAGATTAATGAAATTGTGGAAACAGAAAGCCACAATGACAAAGAAGAGGAATCTGACTCTGAAAAAGAGACAGAAGAGTCAGAAAGCTCTGAAAGTGGTGAAATCAATATAATTAATGCACAAATTAATAATATTGATATAATTTATGAAGTACTGGATGTTAATTCAAACTTACCACAAGCTGGAACATCTGACACAAACCTGACAAACATACAAGATGCCAAAATGTATAGGACCAAACCTGCAAGAGGAATGGGATATACAGCTGGAAAATCAAGTATAAGTATTGTTATGGTTGATAACCAAGAAGGAAAAGTTAACTTGGATACAGGAACATATTGCACTTGTGTTGGCAAAAGCTATTTAAAAACCATTGTCCCAAACTGGCAATAGAAACTTATGCCAATACAAGGTGTCAAATTTAGTAGTACAAGTGAGAGCATGAAGCCCCTTGGAATAATTGATTTAACACTAATTTTTCCTCATCCCTTACAATGTGTCAGAATTAAAGTAGAGTTTGTAGTAATGGACAACTGTACTAGTAATCATTTCATACTTGGGAATGACTACTTATCAATCTATGGTATAGATATCTCCAACCAAAAAGATAGATATTTTACCATAGGAGATAACAAAAGACAAAAGTTTGGCTTCTTAAATAACACAAAACAAATCACAGTTATTAAGAAGGAAGAAAAAATTCCAGAAAAGGACCTTTTTATATCTGAACAACTTAAAGAGGCAGAATTCAATCAAGAATTAACAGAAAAAATGAAAGAAAAATTGATTGACCTCTTATTTAAGTATAAAAATGCCTTTGCAACTGACAAAGAGCCACTAGGTGCCATAATTGGACATGAAGTGGATATAATTCTTAATGTAGAAAAGCCTTACCCACCTTTATTAAGAAGACCTGCTTATCCAGCCAGTCCAAGGGCTAGAGAAGCCTTAGAGGTGCACATTAAAGAATTAATGGACCTTGGAGTATTAAGAAAGGTTGGACATAATGAACAAGTAGAAGTTACTACACCTGTCATTATAACTTGGCATAATGGAAAATCAAGGATGGTAGGAGACTTCAGAGCCCTGAATACCTATACCATTCCAGACAGATATCCAATACCCAGAATCCATGAGACATTGACCCAATTGTCACAAGCTAAGTTCATCACAGCTATGGATGCTCTTAAGGGTTTTCATCAAAATGTCTTAACAGACAATGCCAAGAAACTACTAAGAATAATAGTCCATTGTGGAATTTTTGAATACTTAAGAATGCCATTTGGGATAAAAAATGCACCTTCCCATTATCAAAGAATGATGAATACCATATTTCCTGAAGAATTATCAGAAGGATGGTTAATTATCTATATTGATGATATTATAGTTTGCTCAGAAACTTGGGAAAATCACCTTACAAGACTAGAAAGGGTACTACAGAAAATAGTCCAAGTGAATATGAAAATTTCCTTGAAAAAATGTCATTTTGCATATAGTGAATTAAAAGCACTAGGACATGTTGTATCTGGACTTAGTCTAGGCATAGACAAAAATAAAGTAGCAGCAGTACTACTTAAACCAATGCCTCAAACCAAAAAAGAAATGCAATCATTTCTAGGATTTGCTGGTTACTATAGACAGCATATAAAGGACTTTGCAAAAATTGCCAAATCCTTATATAAATTATGTGACCAACAAACAGTTTATGAAATGACTGAAGAAAGGGTCAAGTCATATGAAGAATTGAAAAATTCCCTAACAAATGCCCCATTTCTTGTAATGCCAGATTGGAAACTACCCTTCAAACTGTACATTGATGCTTGTGGAGAAGGACTAGGTGCTGCACTTCACCAAACACAAATTATCAATGATAAACCAGTGGAAGGACCAATTTGCTTCATTTCAAGGCAAATAAAGCCAACAGAAGCAAGGTATGGAGCAAGCCAAATGGAATGCTTATGCCTAGTGTGGGCTTTAGAAAAACTGCATTATTATTTGGATGGCACAGTATTTGATGTAATCACAGACTGTAATGCTGTGAAATCACTATTAAATATGAAGACTCCAAATAGACATATGCTGAGATGGCAAATTGCTATCCAAGAATATAGAGGAAATATGACTATTGTTCATAAATCTGGAAATATTCATAAAAATGCAGATGGTCTCAGCAGATGGGCTCTAGCAAATACCCCTGACAATCCAGCATGGGTACCACAAGAAGAGCACCATATAGAAGGAATATGTGTTACAGACATTGGCACAGAATTCTTTAACCAAGTTAAAGAAAGCTATAAGACAGACAAAAATTGCCATATCTTAAGCCAACTTCTAATGAAAGACTGCAAAGATCCATCACTTTCATCAAAACTAGATGAAATATGGAAAAAGGCATATGATGAAGGAAGATTCCACCTCCTTGATGGAATCCTTTACCATAGAACAAAACACACATGTGTTATGGCCTTAACAGACAGAACACTAATAAACACTATTTTACATGAGTGTCATGATAATGTTGCATCTGGACATCTCTCAGAAGATAGGACACTAGAGAGGGTGAAAACCTGCTCTTGGTGGCCAAATTGGAAGAAAGATGTTGCAGAGTACTGCCAAACCTGTGACAGATGTCAAAAAGCCAACAGAGCCACAGGAAAGAAATTTGGAATGATGATCCAAATCCAAGAACCAAAATCCCCATGGGAAATAGTTCATATGGATTGGGTAACAGCTTTACCTCCAGGAGGAGACAGGAGTTATAATGCATGCCTAGTGTTAGTTGACAGGTACAGTAAAACTCCCATGTTCTTACCATGTCGTAAAGATGACACAGCTATGGATACAGCCATAATGATATGGAATAAAGTCATTAGTCACACAGGCTTATTCCAAAATATTATAAGTGACAGAGACCCAAAGTTCACTTCAGCATTATGGACAAATCTCCATAACTTGTTTGGGACAAAGTTATCATTCTCAACAGCTTATCATCCTCAAACTGATGGTTTAGCAGAAAGAATGATACAGACCCTAGAGGATATGATCAGAAGATTCTGTGCTTATGGGCTAGAATTCAAAGATTCTGATGGTTTTACCCATGATTGGTGTACACTAATACCAGCACTTGAACTGGCATATAAGACATCAATCCATTCTTCTACTGGCAAAACACCAGCAATGCTAGAAAAAGGTTGGAATCCAAGACTTCCTTATGATACCCTCAAAAAGGACTTAGTGGACATATATCCAACAGCAAACAGTTTTAAGATAATGCTTGACAAAGCAAGACACCATGCAAACAGATGTATGCAAGACTCTTTTAAATATGCAAAAGAAAGATGGGATAAAAGTCATAAGCCACCTGATTTCAAAATAGGAGACTTGGTCTTAGTATCAACCCTTAATTTCAATAACATAAAAGGCCCAAAGAAATTGAAAGATTCCTTTGCAGGACCATTTATGATAAAAGCACTTCATGGACCCAATGCTGTGCAATTAGAACTCACAGGTGAACTAATGAACAAACACCCAACTTTCCCTGTAAGTCTGATAAAACCTTACAGTTCAAGTGACAAGGAGTTATTTCCACTAAGAAATAAACCCCCACTTGAGATTCCCCCCTTGGAAGAAGGAGAGGAAAAGAAAATAGTACAAGTCCTTAAAGAAAGAAGGACAAGAAACAAAAAAGAAAGGGAATACCTTGTAAGGTATAGAAATTCAACTCAAGAAGATGAATGGCTAATTGAGAAAGATATAACAAATGCTGATAAACTACTAAGAAGGTTCAGACATGAAAGAAAGCCTGAAAAATAGAAAAGTTAAGCATTATTGAGCTTCAAGAGTAACAAAGTCTATTGCAGAGGTAGGACAGTGGATGATACCCTAATCACACATATCAGATTGTGGTACAATCTTTTTTTGTGGTAGGGAATGTGAGCCTTTGAGATATGACCACATATCCAATAAGGTCACAAAAAAGACTAAGAATAATTATACCTTTAATATAATTATATTAAAATTACTTAGAATAATTATACATTAAAAATAATTACTTAAATATACAAAAAATACCATAAATTGGTACAAAAATTGGTTTAACTTAAAAACCAATGAACCAACATGTAAAATAAATTATTTCATTGAATTCTCCATGGAGAAATACACATACACCATTTTTATGGCATATCTGTAAAGTCAATATTTAATGAATTATAAGGTATAATACCTTATAAAAACCATAAAACCTTATTTATCTCAAGAACTAATCATACAACATGTGAAATAAATTGTATCAGTGAATTTCCCACGAAATTCCACACATAAAACAATTAATAAGCTAATTCCCAAAGTTAATACTTAAGGAATTAACCTGAATATATGCACTTTTTGGTCAACGCATATATTCAAGGATCATAGCTAATATCTCCTAAACTATACATGATAGAATAATTAACCAAAAATAAAGTTACCACGTAATTACTGTAGGTGCACAGATATGAACTTTATTTTACAAGTTATAAACAAGGTTAAAACCTATGATGAAATATTGATAAAAATCAACAGAGCTGTTGACCACTTTGTTGTGAAAGTGGTGCAAACTTAAAAAAAAGTATACAGTTTGATTCTACTAGTTCATTCGTGAAGAATGATGTAATTTTTATTATTAAATTCAGGGTATAACCCCCTGAAATCAAGGTTTGAAGTTTAAAATATTGAATTTAGACAGAAAAGATGAGTTACAAGAAAAATCATCAAAATTAGAGTTTTGATTATGTAATGAAAAGCTCTTGGCAGCATAATAACGTTATGCCAGGCTATCAGAATTCACTCTCTAAATTGCTGTAGCGTGTAAATCTTAAACGTTATTGAGGATCAAAGTTTGAGCTTAATTTGAGCAGTTATGATCACTCACTGTAACCTTAATTTAAGTTTAACAGTCTTAAGAGTGATAAAATTGGTGAATACTATTAGTTTATGATTAAAACTAATAAAATCCACGAAATTTGGGGTTCTGCCAAGCCTCTGATGTCATCAACTTTAGAGTTATAGTGATAACTCTAAATAATGGTGTAATAATGATGTAATATGGTTTGATAGTGATGTAATCATCTCCAAAACTTAAAATATTGATCAATTCCAGTGGATATGATCAGTACACGTCTACTAGAAGCCTGTTGGACTCTAGGAGGGAGGTATTTACTATAAATAGAGCTCTTTTTACTCTATTTTCCCCTCAGACACATAAAAAACATTAAATCAATTAAATCAAAGGTAATTTCTTTATTCTTTATATATAAAAGTATTATATTATTAAAGATTAAAGACCACCTTGCTGTAATCATCTATTTTGACGTGATTAAATCATTTATTTAATTGTTTTTGTTAAAAAATCTCTCTAAAACTCATTTCCACGTAAAAATCCAGAATAATTTGTAATTTTCTTTATTTTTATTGTAAATACAATTTGAAAAGGTTGTATTTATATTTTTTGGCATAACATATTTCAAAATTATTATATTAAGTGTTAGAAGTAGGTTATTTTCTCTTATTATAATAACTTCTCTATTATTACTCTCTTAATAATTCTTTAATTAATATAAATAGTATTTATATTAATTCATAACTTTAATATTAGTAATATTATTGTTATTAATTGTTTTTTATTAATAAAAAGCAATTTTTTACGCCTTTATTATTTGTTGGTAACAATAATAAAGAGCTTTTTAAATATATTAATTATTTTATATTAATATATTTATTTATTATATTATATTTTCATAATATAAATTATATTATTATATTTATTTAATAATATAATCATTTTACGCCATAATAATAATAATTATTTATTATTATTATATTTTTAATCTTATTTATTCAATTCATAAGGACATTCAGAGTACAATAAGTAATAAATTAGTAATTTTTACTTATTGTTTCATAGTCAAACCTTACATGGGAAGCCCATGTGCAATACATAGACAGAGTGCTAAGTAAATGTACATCAATCAATCTGAGAATTTCACTTAAAAAGTGTAATTTTGGCCAACAAGAGCTACTAGCTCTAGGACATAAAGTCTCAGGTCTTAGTCTGGAAATTGACCAGAATGAAGTAGCAGCAGTACTGAAAAAGCCAGTACCAAGAAACAACAAAGAGATGCAATATTTCCTTGGGTTTGCTAGCTACTATAGAAAGTACATCAAAACCTTTGCCCACATAACTAGTAGTTTATACAAGTTATGTTCAAAAGATGTAGATTTCCAAATTCCCAAGGAAATAAGAGATGCATATGAGAGGATCAAACATCAACTCACAAATGCACCTGTTCTCATATTGCCCAACTTTCAACTACCATTCAAGCTATATATAGATGCAGCATGTAGCCAAGGCTTAGGAGCAGCCCTGCATCAGAGACAAATTGTAGATGGTGAACCAAGAGAGGGAGTCATATGTTACATCTCTAGGAAACTGAAAGATTCAGAAGCCAGGTATGGGGCCAGCCAGACTGAATGTCTATGCTTAGTCTGGGCTCTGGAAAACTCCACTATCATTTGGAGGGTGCAGTCTTTGAAGTCTACACAGACTTCACAGCCTTGAAGTCTTTACTAAACATGCAGACTACCAATAGACCCATGCTGAGATTCCGAATAGCCATCCAGGAGTATAGAGGGAACATGACCATCATATACCAAGAAGGTATGAGTCATACCAAGGCAGATGGCCACTGTATAATGTCAAAAGCAATCCAGCTTATGACCCTGAAGTTTCAGCCAAGATCCCTATCTATTTCATGGAAATATATAGGAAGAAGAACTTCAGATTCTCTGAATGGGCACCAGAAAGTGGTACCCTTGACAGTGGAAACATGTCAGGCTGAGTCTATGATAAAAGTGTTATAAAGGTATTTACAACTTTTAACTACGACTGGAACAAGGTAAAAAAGATTTAAATAGTATTTTAAGAGCTTTCAAGATGTTTTAAGTTAATAATAAAAGGGATTTACTATATTAAATATAGTGGGGGTGAGCGCTGTTGAAAGCCCTGAGGGCAGCTTTACCTGTTGGGTTACAATAATTAAAGTTAAAATTATACCTGATTATTACCCAAGAGTAAAACTGTTTTTGACAGTTTACTACGTAGGGTATTCAAGAGCAGGATGAGGAAACAATTCTGGCTGTGAAAAGCCTCCTTTTTATCCTGAAATGGGGTGAAAAGGGTGCAAGACCTTTCCACGTAGAGGAAGTGAAGATTTTTCACCTTCAAGAACAGGCCTGTGGTTTTCAAACAGCCTGTATAGTCTTTATTGGGCTCAGATGTGGTTTTAAAACCACATCTGGCCAGCTTTCACCAATACAGGGTAAAAATTTTCATCTGGGGACCTCACAGCCTGATTCTGACATGTATGATGCGTAGAATGCTCTACAGAAACTGTATGGGACCCCAGTATTGACTGAAATATGAGGTATTGAAGTAAAAACAAGCTTCTCTGTCTATTTGACACCTCATATTCATGGTATGGGATATTATCCCATGGTAAAGCTGTATTGGACAGAATGTGGGATTTTGACCTTAAAGCAGCTATACCTTTGTCAGTGTTTGAGATATCAACCTCAAAACTGAACCGGTGTGTAGCCCTGTATGTTTTCTACACAATGGTACCTTATTTGATATGGTTATTATTAGATATGGCAAAGTTATGCCATGTACAAGATTTTTGTACATATGCGTGGTGTAGGCAAAAAGCTGTATTGAGCTTGTTTGCCCCATAACTTCTGCTATAGTTGAGATATGGGGAAATGGATGACACCATCAGATAGCCCTGATTGTGATTTTTCCTAAAAGACCCCACTTCAAGTATCTCACACTAAAACTGTAGAAGCTAGATGAGAGGTGAATCTTCTGTTCACCCTTATTTGGCCTGAAATTGACCATAATTCCAGTAATATTGGTGCTAGCTCAGTTTGGATGGTACCATTGAATAGCCCTGGCTTAAAGCTTCATTTTGAATACCCATTTGATGGGGTTAAGCCTCGTCTTCTGGATTTTAGATGAGAGGTGAAAATTAGGGTTTATGCTCAGCAACAACTTTGAGCAGGAATAACTTTTTTGTTCTTTGTCCTATGGTGATGGGACTTATATCTTCAGAAAGAGGTGAGTTTTGCCTTTCCGTTGATACCTTTTGAGCTAATTTGGCTCAGCTCCATGTTTTGGTGGTATCTTGGCTATACCATTGATTTATGGTATTTTGGCTGTCTTGCTTGTGCTCTGGTTTTGAGTCACAGGCTGACATACCCTCCCTCTAAAAAAGGCTCATCATTGATGAGACTGTTCAGTCCTCCTAGAGGCTCTGAATCTCCTTAAGTGAAGGTTCCCATCTGGTATGGCATCTTCTGCCAACAATTTGTCTTTATCAGCTGTTTGGTTCTTGAATCTGACTAAGTACTGTCTTTGATCCTTCCCATTAAGTCTGATCTTCCTGGCCCTGATGATTTTACTTACAGGTCCAGGGGAGTTCTCCACCTCCACTATGTCTGGTGGTGTGAGGTTCTTCTTCCTGGAGGGGATCTTGTTGTCCTCTGTTTGGAAGTATGGTTTGACCAAACTCACTGGAAACACTGGGTCTTTTCTGGAAAACTCCTTTGTGAGCTTGACTTCCATTGCATTCTTGCCTACCAACTTAATGATAGTGAAGGGCCCTATAAATGAGTGTCTCATCTTCTTGGGTCCTTTAAGATTGTTGAAGTTCAGTGTAGACACTAACACCTGGTCCCCTTCCTTGAAGTCAGGTTCCATTTGTGTCTTGTCCCACCTCTGCTTATTATAATCTTTAGCCTCAGCTATGCATCTAGCAACTGTGTCACAAGCCCTCTTCCACATATCATGGAAGTCTTTGGTTGTGGGGTGGATGGTCAGAATATTTTCCTTCAAGTAATCCACAGGCAACAAGGGATTCCACCCTTTCTCTACCAGCTCAGGTGTTTTTCCTGTGGTAGAGTGCTGCCTTGTATTATAAGCCAGTTGGACAGCTGGTAGAAGCGTAACCCAGGCATGGGTGTATCCCTCATGGTCCTTGTATTCCATGCCATAGGCACAGAACCTTCTAAGGATGTCCTCCATTGTTTAGATCATCCTTTCAGCTAGGCCATCTGTTTGAGGATGGTAAGCTGTGAAAAAAGCAAGCTTGGTGCCAAGTATGTCATACAAGTTGGTCCAAAACTCAGATGTGAATTTTGGCTATCTATCACTGATGATGATCTTAGGGACTCCACAGGTAGATATGATGTTATTCCAAAATAACAGAGCAGTATCCATGGCTGTGTCCTCTTTGTGGCATGGTAGACACCTCATGCTCTTGCTGAACCTATCAACTATGATCAAGAAGGCATTGTAGTTTTCTTTGCCTCCTGGGACAAGTCCTGTAACCCAGTCCATGTTAATGGTTTCCCATGGGTTTTTGGGTTCTTCTATATGTTGAAGTAACCCATACTTCTTCCCATGTTTCCTATTTTCCTTTTGGTATATTTCACAAGTGTTGATGTATTCACTCAACTCTTGTTCCCACTTGGGCCACCAAGCTGTGCTTGCTACCCTCTCTTTGGTCCTGTCCTCACTCATGTGTCCTATATAGGGGAAGTTATGGCATTCTTGCAGGATTGGAGAGATGTGGTCTCTGTCTACCTCTGTGAGTGCACTGGTGTGCTTTCTCTGTGATAGAGCAGGCCATCTACAAGAAAAGATTTTTTGTCCTTATAGACCCTCAACCAGTGTTCTCCCAGCTGGGTTTCCAGTTCTGGACTCCTGTACCTTTGTTGAAGGAGTTGTAGTAATATGCCACATTGTTTGTGTTTGGCATAAGACTTCAGCACTGCACTAAAAAAATTCATTGTGCAGTTCTGAGGAACTTATTCCCAGTATGGGAGTTTCTGTTCCTTCTGAATCAGTGTTTCCACTGTCAAAGGTACCACTCTCTGGTGACCATTCAGAAAATCTTAATTTCTTCTTCTTATCCACTTCCATGAAATGGATAGGGATCTTGGCTGAAACTTCAGGGTCACCAGCTGGATTGCTTTTGACATTTTCTAGGGGCCATCTGCATTGGTATGGCTTTTGCCTTCTTTCTATATGATGGTCATATTCCCTCTATACTCCTGGATGGCTATTTGCCATCTCAGCATGTGTCTATTTGTGGTCTTCATGTTCAGTAAAGACATCAAGGCTGTGCAGTCTGTGTAGACTTCAAAGACTGCACCCTCCAAATAATAATGGAGTTTTTCTAGAGCCCAGACTAGACATAGACATTCAGTCTGGGTGGCCCCATACCTGGCTTCTGAATCTTTCAGTTGCCTAGAGATGTAGCAAATTACTCCCTCTCTTGGTTCACCATCCACAATTTGTCTTTGGTGAAGGGCTGCGCCTAAGCCTTGGTTACATGCTGCATCTATATATAGCTTGAATGGTAGCTCAAAGTCAGGCAAGATGAGCACTGGTGCATTGGTGAGCTCATGTTTGATCCTCTCATATGCATCCCTCCTTTCCTTGGTTATTTCAAAGACTACATTTTTTGAACATCACTTGTATAAACTACTGGTTATGTGGGAAAGCCTTTTGTTGTGGTTTCTATAGTAGCTAGAAAACCCAAGGAAGGATTTCATCTCTTTGATGCTCTTTGGTACTGGCTTTTGCAGTACTGCTGCTAATTTATTCTGGTCAATTGCCACACTAGGGCCTGAGACTTTATGTCCTAGAGCTAGTAGCTCTTGTTGGTGAAAATTACACTTTTTGAGTGAAATTTTCAGATTGATGGGTGTACATTTACTTAGTGTGGTATTCCATACCATTTTCTTTCACCAGGCTCAAGCTCATAGTACCCCATAACAGCAGCAAATCCAGCCTACAGGCAGACTTACACTCAAATTTTACACCAAAAGGTTAATTTTACAGCAAGAAGCTGGATTTAACTCATAAAACCATGGCACAGGCACCAAAGGGCAGTGTATGTGTTTAAATAAATTATTCAATTTCATTATGCATATGTCAAAAATCAAGTTACATATAGTACACTAGTTACAACAAATGAGGTACCACCCTTTAAATTACACACCCCACCCAGCTTTACACCCCCCTACAGCCACAGGACTCATGCAACAAGAAAATGACACATGCATTAGTTATACAGCCAACTTGCATTCAAAGTCACATGATGCAAAGCTCAGCTCCATGGAATTCCTGCAATTTATTTACAACACAGCCCCAGGAGTACCTTATCTTATATCCACAGTAACCCCACTTAAAACCTTAAAACATATTTATTTACACCACTCATCACCTCATGCAAACCAAAGCAAGTTACAACAGGTTGCATGCAGTACACAATTTTATTCAAATCTCAACCACATGACTATGCACAGCATGTGTCAAACTCAAAAATCACATCATCTCATACATAACAGTAAATTCACCAGTGCAAGAAATTATCACCTGACTTCATTTTAAAGTTCAAAAAGAAGAAAAACAACCCTGACACCTGCATAAATTACACAGCCACTTCTACCAAACCTAAAATAGGACATATGCAAAGGAATTAAAAGGTCATCATGTGATACTGCATCCACCAACAGAATATCATGTGACAGGAAAGAGGCTGTGCACAACAAAAATCCCCAGCCAAAATTGAATCACCTCATGTATGCAAGGCAAATTCAAGAATATCACATCATAATTAGTTCACCAAAAAGACAATCATGTGATAAATGGAGGCTGTGCAGAAAGAAAATTATCACCAAACCTTAAATCACCTGACCCATGCAAGAAAGGTCCTCACCAAAAACAGAGTCACATGATGAAATCAAGAGGAATTAAAGTGGAAGAAGACAGCTCCAATGGAGGGCCCCCTGGGCTCTCAAAAGGTATAAATAGAGGGGCTCTCTCCCCCCAATTTTCAAATTCCCCCGCATGCACAATATATCCTCTGCACATTACAAGCACAGGAATAAGTCATCCCTCACCTGGGAGGTAGTCCAGCAAATTATAGTGAATTTACTTACCCAGTAGCTAAGCTCAGTGGAAGTATAGTGTTGAAGATTACCCAGTAGCTAAGCTCAGTGGAATCTTATTATTATTAAAATAAAAATAAAAATTACCCAGTACCCAAGATTAGGGTTACTACTCTATTAAAATATTTTATCCACTAAAATTAAAACAATTTATCAAGACTTAAAAATAACTTAACCTTTAAAAATTCAATATCAAAGAACCTTACCTCTTAAATTCAACAAATAAAATTTTATCTTATTATTAAACACTCTTAAAAAAAAAATAACAAACCTTTCAAAAAATTATTTTACTATATTAAAACTTTAACTTAACAAAACTACCTTTATCAACACCCATCAAATCTTTCAGAAAACCTTAAATAACCCATCCTACCAAGGATTTATCACCAAGAAGAAACCACTCACCTCAATTTAACCAAAAAATATTAAAATTAAACAGACAAGTATTCCATTAAAATATCAAATTTAACCAAAATTACTGACATTATTTTTCATATTATTTATTGAATAGGTCTGATCTGAGACTGCTGAATTTTGTCTTCTGCAGTTGTAAAGCCATTTACTAATTTTATTTTGGTTTGTGAGCTCCAAGGAAGATTTTGTTCAGTATTTTAGGAGGGGCAGGCAATACACCCTTGCCACCCTTGGTTACAGGAGTTATTAGCAATTCAAAACTAGTTACCTGTGATTTCCCCCTCCAGGTACTGCCTCATTTTAATCCCACACAAGAGGAGTTCCCACATCTGGTGTCCCAACAGTGGCCAGTCAACCTCAAACTTCAATAACATATAAATAAAATTCCAATAAATCAAAAAAAAAACTACATTAAAAAATATTATTGCTATAACAAAAACTGGATTCAAATAATCAAAATCATCAAAAACCATAATCTCAAGAATCTGAATCATCAACTCACTCTGACCATTACTATTATCCACCCAAACAAGAATCAGAATTAGGAGAGGAATCAGAAAAATATTCTAATTTTCCTATTGCAACACCAAGAACCAATAAAAGGGACTTGAAGGTTGTGGAAAAATTCTTCCTTGATCTCCTTGAAAGAAATAAACTCAATAAATCAATCTCAAAAGAGGAAATTAACCAATCAAAAATGGATAAACCTTCATCATCAAAATTACCTGGTAGTATTGAAGAAATCCAGGAAGAAAACTTTAATGAAGAAACTGTTGAAGGACAGGAAGAAATGTCTTCAACAGAGAGACTTCAGCAGAAGATGCTAGAAATGCAAGCAGAATTACTAGCATTAATCAAAAAGGAAGGCAAAAATAAATCATCAAGTTATACTCCACAAAATAGTCCACTTGAAGAGCAAACCACCCTTCCAAGATCATTCAGGCAGCATGGATCACCTTCACCTTATCCTAGACCCATGGCCACATCAACACCTTATACAGAACAAAGACAAAGTACCTTACCAAGAAGAGTCAACATTTCTTCCCAAATGCCAACTCCATTACATCAACAAATTCCAAGAAACACTACTCCAATAGTGAAAATCAGAGCCAAGTACTACAACTTGTGGTTTGATGGAAAGGATGTTGAAAGATTCATCAAGAAAGTTGAAAATATTGCAGAAATTGAAGGAGCAAGTGGAAGAGACATTGCAAGACAAATAATATTTTGGACAAAAGATGAAGAAATCAGTTATCATATTGAAGGAATGCCAGGATATGAAACAGCTGATTGGGATCAATTGAAAGTGGATATGAAAAGAAGATGGGGAACAGTCTCACCTGAAAGAAGATACAGATTATCCTCAATCACTGATTTATTCACAAAACCTCAACAAGAAGATGGAATAAGAAACATGACTCAATACAGAAAATTCATTGGGGAATATGAAGCAATCATCACTTACCTCAAAAGATACCAATATATCCAAGCTGATATCAATCATAACCAGGAAATATTGGCCAGCCTTTCCACTAGTGTTCAAGAATCAATTTACAAAGAAATGATTAAAGACAGAGCTATGGTCCAAGCCTTGGATGGAGGTTACATCATTCCAAGATTGGATATTTTGAAATTATACATTGAACAAGACTTGGAGGCCAAGGTACTTATTCAACAAAAGGAATTTTCTAAACCAAAACCTCCAGAAAAGAAAACAAGATTTGAGGATGAAAACTGGGATGAAGTTTTAAAACAAGTAAAAGAACTCACCCAAAAGATCAAAAATCCTCCACAACCAGAACCTCAACCAAGAAATGAGGGAAAAGAATCAGTTAAAGAAGTTTTAAATCAACTCAAAACCCTTTCAGAAGCAGTGAATCCACCAAGAAGGAATTGGAACAACAATCAAGAGCAAATATTACCTCAAAATAATCAGCCATATAGGCCCAGGAATCCTTTACCACCATTTTCATCCAGTTATCAACCTTACATACCAGCTCAAATGGCTCCAAGACCACCAATGAAATGTGCTTACTGCAAGGAAGAAGGACATTCAGCAACTAGATGCACTCACCTTGCTGAAGATTTGGACAAAAGGATTGTCAGAACTCAAGGAGCATCTTACCTTTTCCCCAATTATCAGAGAGTACCTATTGAAGGAAATGAAAGTGCCAAAGACATAGTCAGAGCTTTTGCAAAGGAACAAGCAGAACTCAACAAGAAATTTATGGAAAAACCTGCTGTCAAACCAAAACCAGAAGAAGAGTTTAAGCCCACTGAAAAGAAACAAGAGGATAAATCAACCTCAATTGCACATGTTGAAGATTGGTCAAATTGGAAACCACCTACTATTTCCTCAGCCAATGACCCATTTGAATCACACATTGGATTAAGGCAGACCAAACAAAGGTTGGAAAGACAATCCCAAAATCAAGAGCCAAAGAAGAAAGCAGCTATTCCAGGAACTTACATTGAAGAAGAAAAAGAAGAGGAAAGAGTCATAATTCCCACCAAATTCCAACATTCAAATATTCCAAAACCAGAGCAACCTGAGGAGGAAATTGAAAATATTGCCAATAAGAATGAAGATGAAGACATTCCAAAAGAAAAGAAAGTCAGCAAACCTCAAAAGAAACAAGCTGAAAGCAAACTAGAAATTGACAAAATTATTAAGAAAATCATGCAACAAAAGATCAACCTCACCATTGAAGAAATTTTGAGGATGTCACCAAATTTTGTCCATAAATTACAAGAATTATCAGAAAAAGACAAGGAAAAAATTAAATCACTCAACTCAATGGATCTTCAAGAAAGACTATTATCATTTGGATTCAAAGAAATACCCAAGCCCAAGATTCATTATGCCTGTCCTTTGGGATTTATGGAAATCTTCATTGGAAAGGAAGAATATCCTATCAGAGCATTAGTAGACACTGGGGCAGAACTCAACATTATACCAGAAGAAATAGCAATCAAAGCTTCACTCACAACAAGAAATCTTAACATGAACCTCAGAGGTATTGGAGGACATACCACTTCATTGGTTGCACTATCAGAATTTACTCCAATCATTTTGGCTTCAGGTGAAGAAACTCTAATTCACTTCTTCATTGCCAAAGGATCTGTCCATACAGTACTTGGAAGACCTTTCTTGGCAGACAACAATATCAGACTAGAATTCTCCCATAAACAAGGTGAAATACTAAGCTATCAAGAACCTGATGGAAGAAGATTATGCATGCCAATATGCAAGCCTCAAGCACTTGGATGGCAAACTGGTCCACCTAGAGGAATGGATTTATGCAATATGGCAACATTGGTCAGAAATAACCCAGGAAAGAAGTTTCAAAATGCAAAAAGAGACAATACCATAACCAATTTAACCCAGAAGACCCAAGAGTTATCCATATCTCCAAAAAGTGATAAATTTGGTCAAAATTTACAAAATACCCAATGGCCAAACAACCTCAAAAGACAACTTGAAGACTCAACCTCTGAAGATGAATTACCCAATATAATTTACAAGCCAATTAACAATAAGGAAGAAACATTCCAAATTTTGGTGGATGGAAATGAGAAAATACATGGAAACCCTTTCAAACCTAAACCCAAAAAGAATAAAGTCAGATTTAGTGAACATCATGAGCTCTCAGATGAAGAAATTATAAATGACATTGAAAAAGACCTCAAAATTATGGAAGAAAGAGACAAAAATTTAAAAGACACATACCATATCAACTTCTTGGACAGACCATTGAACAACCAAGAAGAACCTTATGAATGGCAACTGGAAAACCCTGAATTCATCCACCAACCTCCCAATGAAGATGATGAAACAGAATCAATCCTAGAAAATGAATACAACTACATTTACTTGCCATATATCACTTTTGAAGATATTTATGGGGATGAAGCTCAAGAAATTTTATGTGAAGATAAATATTTATATCACCTTCCAGGAGCAAACTTGAACAATATCCAATTCCTAGAACTATTAACTGAAGAGGGAATTAAAGGTAACCTCTCAAATCAATTCTGGGATAAAACATTTTCAATAGGAATTTTACCAAGAAGAGGTCTCTACTTCAATAAAATTTGGGCCCAGTGGTACCTTGGATTAAATGGATCAACATATCAAACTGGAAGACTGAAATGGGTTGGAGATGGATATATATTCATTGATGAAGACTTATGGTGGTCAGAATTTCCATCAGAACCAGAGATTGAGGAAAGAAATAACTTTGTGGAAGCCCTCAAAGACCTTATTTTGACCAGATTGCTCAACAGACACTCACCTTTCCCACTTGGGGGAGCTCAGCTTTGAATAAAACCAACAAAATCAAGATTTCTTTCAAAAATGTATCAGTATCATTCATCAAATGTATCATTAGTTTCTCTTTTATTTCATTTTTTCTCTCATATGGCAGTGACTTCCTGCCTTAACAAAGAAGAAATTTATCAATAAAGTATTTCTTAAATATAAAATAAAAAAGAAAAAACACTTACAAAAATATATCAATCACCTCCACCATGGCCAATTCACCAATTTTAGGATGCTATGGGGAAGAATTAATAAAAGAAGACCAAATTACCAAGGAAGAACTTCATTGGTCACCAGAAGATGAAGATTTCAATAAAGAGAACCTTTGGCACCTTAAGGATACTTCATCAATAACAAGAAACCAAGAAATTGAAGAAATCAAGGAATTGCTGAAAATTTTGGAGATTTCTGACAAAACCAATGATCAAATTATTCAAGAATTAATGGACCAATTAAATTTCAAACCATCAAGGCCCATCTTGAAGACACATAAAAGCTCTAATAATCAAAAATCAAATAAAATAGTCAGATTTCAACTCCATTAATCACTAGGCAGTGACCTCCTGCCTTATCAAAGAGGAAAATCATTTCTTAGCAACCAAAATCACCAATTTTCTTCACCCAAAACCCAATCATCATTAGGCAGTGACCTCCTGCCTTATCAAAGAGGAATATTCAAATTCTTACTCTAAATTACCATTGAAAACCCATTAAACCTACCATCAAACTATTTTTGATAAATAAATTTGATACTATTCTCTATTCATCTTACTTTAACACATCAAATCCCACCAAATCCTTCAAAATGGAGTCATGGCCATTACTTGATGAAAATCCCTGGTCAATGGACACAGATATCAGCTGGCTAGAACAAAAAGAATTCTGGGACAATTACATTAATCCACAAGAAATTGATGAAAATCCTGACTGGTTCTTGAAAATAAAACCAGAACCCTGTCCTGATATTTTCACCATAATACTTCCATACATTGAGTTTGAGGACATCTTTAAAAAAGAAAAACTACCATCTGAAACTATCATACCTCATCCATGGAAAGAATTACCTGGATTCAACCTCACAAAGTATGAATTCTTGGATTTACTGACCTGGGATGGAGTTGAAGGCAACCTTGGAAACAATTACTGGAATGAAATATTCAACATGGAAGAACACCTCAGAAAATCATTATTTTGGAAAACCTGGGAATGCCAAGACTGGTTCAACCTTCATAATTTTGAAATTCAAAATGGAAAAATTAGCAAGATCTCAAGAAACCATATTGTAGAAGATGCCACATGGGACTGTCACTGGGAAGAAGCACTCATACCAGCAATCCTCAGTCTTAAAAGTGGTGAAATTGAGCTTAATAAAGAAGCTTGGGACTCCTTCTGTCAAGAACACCTTTTCAAAACTTTCAAAAGAGAAAAATGGAGGGGAGGTAAAATTATAAAACAAGAATTATTAAAGAAATTACTTGGTCAAAGGAATTAATCAAAATAAATCTCACCTGCTAAGTACCCAATTCTTTGATTCATCATCCATCCCATTTCCATTGATATTATTATTATTTATTTCCTCAATTTTTTATTTTTTTTCTTGCCATTTCTTTATCTTTCCTCTTTACAATTCAATTTTCTTTCATAAAAAAAGAGACAAAAAAAAAGAAAATAATAAAATCTTAAAAAATTGAAAATAAGCTTCAATTCATATAAGCTTAGAAGGAAGAATTAAAATATAAACCTACTTGATATTGAAGAATTTTTATATTTGTTTTTTCAACATCAAAAAAAATATATATAAATAATTATCATCTTTAATTCTAAAAAATAATATAAATAAAAAGCACAATTAGTTTCAGTTTAATTCATATTAGTAGATGATAAATATAAAGGAAAAAAATCTTACATAATATCAAAATTCTATTTTATCATTTTCAACTTTAAAATTTATTCTATCTCAGTTCTAACTTTTATCAACTAAAAAATTGAAAAAAAAAAACAAACAAAAAAAAAAAAAAAAAAAAAAAAAAGTAAAAAAATTAACCAATAGTCCTAAATAAGACTGTAAACTGTTTAATTCAATTTTTAACTTGGTTTTGAAGATAAATCAAAACCAAAATTATTATCAAGAAAAGAAATCAACCAATGTCCTTAGCAAGACAATAAACTGCTAATTTGGTTTTTTTTTATATGTTTAATTTTTAGGGCATGAATTCAAGGAGAATGACCCCCATGGATTCAAAATAAATAAATAAAAGCCCTCATCAAGGCTTTAAATGGATGATTTTCTTAAATTTAACATACTTTTATTTTTTATAACTAAATTAATTCAAAGCCTCTTATTATTCAAAAGGAAAACAATAAAAAAGGGGCTATGAATTAAAAAAAACAAAGAGCCCTGGGCAAGGCTTTAAACTGCTTGTTTTGCTTTTCTTTTGTTTTTTTTTTTGATAATGTTGGCTAATCTTCATTTATTGGCCTTTAAATTACTAACATTGTTTTTATTCAGTTAAGACATTGAAAGAGCCCTCATCAAGGCTTTAAACTGCTTGGTTTTTATATTTAATTATTGGTTCTTTTTTTTTCAGCTCTAACATTGTTTTTTCTATTTTTGATACAGGGATATTTAAAACAAAACAAAAATAGTATATATATATATATATATATATATATATTTAATGACCTCAGAAGGTTAAAATACAACAAAAAAAAAGAGCCCTCAGTATGGCTATAAACTGCTTATTTCATTTTTTATGATTCAATTAGTTGACTAACCATTTTTTTGTTAGAGAATGAGGGCTGAAAATCAAATGCCCTCAGCATGGCCTAAAACTGCTTAGTTTTTTTATGAATTATAATTTTGATTTTTTAATTGGCTGATTGAATTTTTTATTTTGAAATTCTACAGGGCTATAATAAAAAAAAAAGAAAGTCCTGAACAAGACTTAAAACTGTTTAATTTCTTTTTTTATTATTAAAGCTCAATATTACTGATTTTTTTTCTTTTGATTAATGTATTATAAAAAAAAACAAAGATGCCCTCAGCATGGCTTAAAACTGCTTAGCTCTTTTATGAATTATAATTCTGATTTTTTAACTCGCTAATTGATTTTTTATTTTGAAATTGTACAGGGCTATAAGTTAAAAATAACAAAAAAAAAATTCCCTGAGCAAGGCATTAAACTGCTCAATTATATTTTTTATGTCTATTTATTGAATTATTCATTATTGAGTTTACTGATATTTTATATTTTCAGTTAGGAAAAATACCTTGGGAGGGCTTAAAAAAAATTATAAAAATTAAATAAAGAGCCCTGGGCAAGGCTTTAAACTGCTTGTTTTGCTTTTCTTGTGTTTTTTTTGATAATGTTGGCTAATCTTCATTTATTGGCCTTTAAATTACTAACATTTTTTTTATTCAGTTAAGACATTGAAAGAGCCCTCATCAAGGCTTTAAACTGATGATTTTCTTATATTCTTGTTTTTTATGTTTACAATAAATTATACTAACATATTTGATTTGGCTTTTACAGGTATTCAACATTAAAAAAAAAAAAACACTTTCAGGATCTTATAAGATTAAGAAAATGATTTTTAAATGAGAGGAGTCCTTAACAAGACTATAAACTGTTTAATCTAATTATGCAACTTGGCTTTGAAGATAAATCAAATCCCCTGAAAACCAAAAATTATCAAACAAAAGTGTTTGGACAAAAGAGGAGGCCCTCAGCAAGGCTTTAAACTGCTTATTTCTTTTTTCATTCTTAAATTGTGTTGGATACAAATGGAGCTGACACATTCAATTGTGCTACAGGTCTTCAATATACAAATGAGCCCTCAGTATGGCTATAAAATGCTTCTTTTACTTTATTTCTCATGATCTTTTTATCTTTGATATTAAATTGAACTGACATATTTTACCTTTTATGTGCTACAGGGCCATAAAGGACAATGCAAGCCCTCAGTATGGCTATAAACTGCTTATTTTGTTTTATTTTTCATTCTTACTTTATTTTTTGGATATTAAATTAAAACTGATATATTTCATTTTTTGATAGGTAAAGGGCTACAAATAAAAGATAATGCCCTGAGCAAGGCTTTAAACTGCTATTTTCTCTTTTATGATTTCTTATTTTGAATGATAACTATACTAACATATTTTATTTGGCTTCTACAGGTATTCAACATTAATAAAATATTTCTCTTATTTTATAGGCTTAAATATGCTTTTAAAGTGAAAATGAGTCCTCAATAAGACTATAAACTGTTTGAACGACTTATACAACTTGGCTTTGAAGATAAATAACATGCCATGAAACCCCAAAGGCAACAATCAGGTTCCTGAAGACAACATATGGTCCTTGGCAAGACCATAAACTGCCCACTCAGACTCTCAACAAGGACTCAAAGTAAAAAAAAATTAACCAAAAGTCCTGAACAAGACTTAAAACTGTTTAATTTCTTTTTTTATTATTAAAGCTCAATATTACTGATTTTTTTTCTTTTGATTAATGTATTATAAAAAAAACAAAGATGCCCTCAGCATGGCTTAAAACTGCTTAGCTCTTTTATGAATTATAATTCTGATTGTTTAACTTGCTAATTGATTTTTTATTTTGAAATTGTACAGGGCTATAAGCTAAAAATAACAAAAAAAAAATGCCCTGAGCAAGGCATTAAACTGCTCAATTATATTTTTTATGTCTATTTATTAAATTATTCATTATTGAGTTTACTGATATTTTATATTTTCAGTTAGGAAAAATACCTTGGGAGGGCTTAAAAAAAATTATAAAAATTAAATAAAGAGCCCTGGGCAAGGCTTTAAACTGCTTGTTTTGCTTTTCTTTTGTTTTTTTTGATAATGTTGGCTAATCTTCATTTATTGGCCTTTAAATTACTAACATTTTTTTATTCAGTTAAGACATTGAAAGAGCCCTCATCAAGGCTTTAAATTGATGATTTTCTTATATTCTTGTTTTTTATGTTTACAATAAATTATACTAACATATTTGATTTGGCTTTTACAGGTATTCAACATTAAAAAAAAAAAACACTTTCAGGATCTTATAAGATTAAGAAAATGATTTTTAAATGAGAGGAGTCCTTAACAAGACTATAAACTGTTTAATCTAATTATGCAACTTGGCTTTGAATATAAATCAAATCCCCTGAAAACCAAAAATTATCAAACAAAAGTGTTTGGACAAAAGAGGAGGCCCTCAGCAAGGCTTTAAACTGCTTATTTCTTTTTTCATTCTTAATTTGTGTTGGATACAAATGGAGCTGACACATTCAATTGTGCTACAGGTCTTCAATATACAAATGAGCCCTCAGTATGGCTATAAAATGCTTCTTTTACTTTATTTCTCATGATCTTTTTATCTTTGATATTAAATTGAACTGAAATATTTTACCTTTTATGTGCTACAGGGCCATAAAGGACAATGCAAGCCCTCAGTATGGCTATAAACTGCTTATTTTGTTTTATTTTTCATTCTTACTTTATTTTTTGGATATTAAATTAAAACTGATATATTTCCTTTTTTGATAGGTAAAGGGCTACAAATAAAAGATAATGCCCTGAGCAAGGCTTTAAACTGCTATTTTATCTTTTATGCTTTCTTATTTTGAATGATAACTATACTAACATATTTTATTTGGCTTCTACAGGTATTCAACATTAATAAAATATTTCTCTTATTTTATAGGCTTAAATATGCTTTTAAAGTGAAAATGAGTCCTCAATAAGACTATAAACTGTTTGAACTACTTATACAACTTGGCTTTGAAGATAAATAACATGCCATGAAACCCCAAAGGCAACAATCAGGTTCCTGGACACAAGATATGGTCCTTGGCAAGACCATAAACTGCCAACTCAAATTATCAACAATAATCAAGAAAAATTAACCAATGGTCCTTGGAAAGACCATACAATTCCCCTTCAAATATAAACAAGAAATCACTAAAATTATCAACAAGGACCAAAGCAAAGAAACCAATGGTCCTTGGTAAGACCATAAACTGCCCACCATTAGAATTATCAACAAGAACTCAAATTTACAACACAATCAAGCATTTTGGTCCTTAGCAAGACCATAAACTGCCTATTTAAAGTATTCAAAAAGATTGGAAAAGGACTACAAAAGGAGGATAAGTCCTAGGCAAGACTATGAACTACCTAAGGTTTTATTTTTTATTTTCTCTAATTTTATTTCATTATAAAGAAGAATTAGAGAGAATTACTGACTCAAACCTTTTGAACATATTTTTTTATTCCTTTTTTAAGTTTATTTATTTATTTTCACTAAGAATTAGGGGCATATCCCATTCATGATCTCAAAAATATTTTATTTATTATCTTTATTACACTTATCCTACTATCACAACAAGAGCCATCAAATTGGCTTAATATTTCAACTCAAAAAAAAACAAAAAAAAAAAAAAAAAAAAAAAAACAAACAAACAAACAAACAAAACAAACAAAAAAAAGAACAACTCTACATCAAGTATTTTTTTAAAAAAAAATGATCAATTTATTTGAAATATTTCTTCAATTACAAGAGAGTGATTGGAACTTGTTTGAAAATAAGAAGTATTTGTGTCATGAAGGAATTAATTGAACTCTGAAGGAGTTATTTATATTGGGGAATTTACATATTAATAACACCTCAATGTGCTATTTATTCCAAATGGGATTGAACAAGCCCCTCAAAAGCAAACAAGAGTTTTTTTAAATTGTACAAATTTTCAATTTCACTGTTTATATTTTTTTAACAACTCAAATGCATTTATGGGTAACAGAAAATCTGAACCATAAAGGGGATGGACTTGAAATAAAGTCTGAGTCACAATGATGATTCCAGAAAGGAAGAGTTGTGGCATCATAAGGGTCATTATATGAATAAAGGACTCAAATTATGATCATTCAACTATGTAATATTAATCATAAATACTCTCAAGAGCACCAATTTTTACTGATTGGCACAAATTACCACCTTCAACCAAACAGTTCCATGATCTTAATTGTGATTCATGTTTATTTCATTTGAATTGTACTTTTTACTCAGATATTTCAGTTAATGGGTATTTTATACTTACAGTAAAAAGAATAAAATATATATATATATATGTATTGAATCATCATCAAAATAAAATTATGTATATTTACTGTATCATTATTTATCCTCATCAAAATCACTATAAAAAATAAGGGGTGGGTAAACTTATTTCTTACACTATCCCTTATAGTGGAAGTTTTGGGGGAATGAGAACATATCCTCTTCAAAATTTGAAAACCAACTCAACATTTTTAAATGGAGAGGGGGGCCCTCATCCAAACAAATATTATAAAAAAAAATATATCAATAAATTAATATTAAAATCAATTTTAAATCACCTTATTATTACAATTTTTTTTTTTCATTTCTTTACAACAGGTATAATTCAGGAATACAAAAGAACAAAAGGACATGAATTATTTTGAAGAAATAGCAAGAGAATTGGGAAACAACTTATCATAGGACAATTATTCAGAATACTGAAAATGAAGAAGATTATTTATGAAGAAAAGCAGGGGTTCCTTATGGATTAACCTTTGGACAACACAAGACCTTGGACACTTCTTTGATTCTGGATTGAAACTCATTTGGAATTCAAGAATAACTGGCCAGGATTTATGGACTGAAGGATGACTCACTGGATTAATTCTTGACTCAGAACTCACTCAACATGATGGACCAACAAGATAATGTACAACACTCAACTCAAATTGCCCTTGGGATTTTAAAGAAGCTTGAAGACTCAAGAGGTCCTCAGCATGACACTAAACTGCTTCCCCTGTAGACTTGGGCAGGGAAACTTATAAAAGAAAATATTAGCCAAGAAGCTGGAGGGGATTGTCCTAGTCAGGAGAAGTGCTGAAGGACCACTTTTGTCCTTAGCATGACAATAAACTGCTCCCTTTGTGTAACAGGAACAAGGGGTTTCACAGGTGTTTATCATTATCAAATTGGCCAAAATGAACAAAGTGGAGTCCCAAGCCATCAATTAAAACAATAAAATTCCTCATCAAGAAATAAAACAAGCAGAAGAATCTTGCATCAAGTGGGAATCATGAAGATTGAAGAATAAAACAAGAGTCAAGTGGAATCCAAAATCAAGCCCAAAGGAGCTCAAGAATCAAGATAAGCCCTTGGATTAGGCCAGGAGGTCCTTGCATGACTTAAACTGCAGGACTTGTATACCTAATATACAGGGGTTACACACCTAGTTGTAGGTCCTGTATGACCTTAAACTACATTTTTTATAGAAGAAAGAAGAAAGAAGAATTGTGAAGACCTCAAGATTTCAGGACACTAGCAAATTCTTAGAAATAAAAAAAAATAAAAATAAAAATAAATAAATAAATAAATAAATAAATAAATAAATAAATAAATAAATAAATAAATAAATAAATAAATAAATAAATAAATAAATAAATAAATAAATAAATAAATCAATAAATAAATAAATAAAATAAATAAATAAATAAATAAATAAATAAATAAATAAATAAATAAATAAATAAATAAATAAATAAATAAATAAATAAATAAATAAATAAATAAATAAATAAATAAATAAATAAATAAATAAATAAATAAATAAATAAATAAATAAATAAATAAATAAATAAATAAATAAATAAATAAATAAATAAATAAATAAATAAATAAATAAATAAATAAATAAATAAATAAATAAATAAATAAATAAATAAATAAATAAATAAATAAATAAATAAATAAATAAATAAATAAATAAATAATTGAAGATGGATCACCAAATTTTAGCAGCCAAATACAAATCAGTCCTGAAGAAGGTGAGACCAGTCAATGAGCCAATGCCTCAAGACCTTAACCCACCTTTGGAAAGACCACCTTTGTCAAGAGATCCTTATGAAACACCTTTATCACCAAACCCACCTATATTTCAAGAAACCTTCAAGGTCACCCATGAAAGACTGCAAGCAGTAAATTTTGGCCCACCAGGATGGTTATCAAATGATGAAATCAATCTACTTAAAAATGTTATTACCTTAAGGGAAAAAGCAATAGCTTTCTGTGAAGAAGAAAGAGGATTACTCAAACACTCATATGGAAAACCTTACAAGATACCAGTAATACCTCATGAACCTTGGCAGAAGAAACCAATTCCCATTCCCAAATCAATTTTACCTCAGTTTACTGAATTAATCAGAGAAAGAATCAGGACTGGACTCTATGAGCAATCCACCTCAAGCTACACAAGCCCAATCTTTTGTGTGGCCAAATCAAATGGGAAACTCAGAATTGTCCATGACCTTCAAGAACTCAACAAAGTCACCATCAAGGATGCTGGCTTACCACCTCACATTGAAGAATTTGTAGATGCATTTGCAGGAAGAGCATGCTATGGTCTAGGAGACATAATGGGAGGATATGATGAAAGAGAATTAGATGTCACTACAAGACCCCTCACCACTTTTGAAACACCCCTTGGAAGGATTCAACTCACAAGACTACCCCAAGGAGCCACCAACTCAGTAGCAGTATACCAAGCCCAAATGACCTGGATACTTCAAGAAGAAATACCAGAAAGTGTAGGAATTTTTATTGATGATGGAGGAATAAAAGGACCAAGATCACTTTACAACCAAGAAACACTACCAGAAAACCCCTCAATCAGAAGATTTATATGGGAATATGCCATAACCTTAGAAAGAATTTTATTCAGGATTGAAGAAGCAGGACTCACTATCTCAGGATCCAAGTTTGCATGCTGTGTTCCAGCTTTGGACATAGTAGGGCATGTTGTATCATTCAAAGGAAGAACAATCTCAAAACAAAAGATCAACAAGATTTAAAATTGGCCAACACCTCTCAACAAAAAGGAAATTAGAGGATTTCTTGGACTTTGTGTCTATGTAAGGATGTTCATTGAAAACTTCTCACAAGTGGCATCACCACTCAGAAGGCTCACCAGAGAAGATGTTGACTGGGACTGGGATCAAAAATGTGAAGAAGCTTTCCATAAGCTCAGAAGAATAGTTGGAGAAGAAATAACTCTCAAGAAATTGGATTATGACAAAGGATCAGGAAAAATTAAGCTAGCAGTAGATTCAAGCTACATTGCTGCAGGAGCAGTACTCACTCAAGAAGATAAAGAAGGAAAAGACAGACCAGTATTATATGAATCAATAACTTTTTCAAAATTGGAATCAAAATACTCACAACCCAAATTGGAACTCTGTGGAGTTGCAAGAATTCTCAAGAAGCTAAAAACCATACTTTGGGGACAACATTTTGAATTACAGGTTGATGCCAAGGCTTTAATTGAAATGATCAACACCCCTTGCTTACCCAATGCCCCCATGACAAGATGGGTGGCTTTCATTCAGTTATTTTCCTTTGATTTGGTACACAAACCAGGGAAGACCTTCACTATGCCAGATGGGCTATCAAGAAGACCAAAAAACTCAGAAGAAGAAAATGAAGATGCACCAGAATTCGATGAAGAAGAAGATTGGATCAAGCCACACCCTGGATTTGGGGCTAAGAATGTAAATTCACTCCATTTTTCAGGAATACAAGTACCAACCAAACAAGAAGGATTTTGGAAGAGAATGCAAGGATACTTAAGTACAATGAAAAACCCAAAATCAAGTGAAGATGAAGAATTTAGAAGGATAAAAAGAAGGTCATCCAACTTTTTCTTGGAAGATGGCCAGCTTAAAAGAAGAAATAACCCAGTCCCTCAACTGGTGATATCAAGTCAAGAAGTTCAAACTACATTTTAAAGTCACTTCATGAAGACATGGGCCACAGAGGAGAAAATGAAACTTGCAGAAGAATTAAAGCAAGATTTTGGTGGGAAGGAATGAAGAAATCAGTCAAGAAATGGGTTCAATCTTGCCTAGCCTGCCAAAAGAGAAGTCAAAACTTACAAAGGGAACAAGGAAGGCCTACAGAAACATCAACAATCTTTGAAAGGGTAAGCATGGATGCAGTCCATATCAAATCTGGAAGATGGAAATATATGGTTGTGGCCAGAGATGATTTTTCAGGATGGCCAGAAACAGTTGGACTAGTCAAATTAACAGCAAAAGGAGTTGCAGAATGGTTCACCTCAGAATGGATATGCAGGTATGGCTCACCAAAAGAAGTAACTGTTGATGGGGGGCCAGAGTTTGGAAAAGAATTGCAAGATGCAGTAAAGAAAGCAGGATCAAAAATCAGAGTCACCACACCCTATTACCCAGAGTCTCAAGGAATGGTTGAAAGGGGCCATAAACAACTTAAAGATGCATTAGTCAAGATGTGTGGAGAAAATGGAGGAAAATGGAAAACATATCTACCTCTGGTTACATTGGCTGACAGAATCTCAACTAAAAGGACAACTGGTTTCTCACCATATGAACTCCAATTTGGACAACTACCAGTATTACCAATTGACATTGAAACAAAAACATTTTTAGCAGTAGAATGGCACAAAATATCCACAACTGAGGAATTACTGGAAGCCAGAGCCAAACAGTTGGATGGAAAAGAAGATATGAGAAGAAAAGCAGCAGAAAAACTCTAAAAATCAAGGGAAGACTCAATGAAATATTGGGATCGAAGAATGGCACACCAACTAAGATCACCACTCAATCCAGGAGATTTGGTCCTGGTTTACAACAAAGCAATAGAAACTAATTGGGGACTACTTTTCAAAAACAAATGGAATGGACCCTACAGAGTAATCAGACAAATAAACAATGGACCATATGAACTTGAGGAACTTGATGGAACAGAATTAGCAAGAAGATTTGCAGCATCTCAAGTCAAAAGGTTTTACCCAAGAGGAAAGTTGATAGATACAAAAGAAGACACAGAAGGAGAGGAAAGTGAAGAAGATGAATCAATAAATGAGGAGGAGGTATTGGAGGAAACCACAGAATCAGATGAAGAATAGAGAGCTCTCACCTGGAATGCTGGGGACAGCATTAAATGGAGAGGGGGATGTGGTATTCCATACCATTTTTTTTCACCAGGCTCAAGCTCATAGTACCCCATAACAGCAGCAAATCCAGCCTACAGGCAGACTTACACTCAAATTTTACACCAAAAGGTTAATTTTACAGCAAGAAGCTGGATTTAACTCATAAAACCATGGCACAGGCACCAAAGGGCAGTGTATGTGTTTAAATAAATTATTCAATTTCATTATGCATATGTCAAAAATCAAGTTACATATAGTACACTAGTTACAACAAATGAGGTACCACCCTTTAAATTACACACCCCACCCAGCTTTACACCCCCCTACAGCCACAGGACTCATGCAACAAGAAAATGACACATGCATTAGTTATACAGCCAACTTGCATTCAAAGTCACATGATGCAAAGCTCAGCTCCATGGAATTCCTGCAATTTATTTACAACACAGCCCCAGGAGTACCTTATCTTATATCCACAGTAACCCCACTTAAAACCTTAAAACATATTTATTTACACCACTCATCACCTCATGCAAACCAAAGCAAGTTACAACAGGTTGCATGCAGTACACAATTTTATTCAAATCTCAACCACATGACTATGCACAGCATGTGTCAAACTCAAAAATCACATCATCTCATACATAACAGTAAATTCACCAGTGCAAGAAATTATCACCTGACTTCATTTTAAAGTTCAAAAAGAAGAAAAACAACCCTGACACCTGCATAAATTACACAGCCACTTCTACCAAACCTAAAATAGGACATATGCAAAGGAATTAAAAGGTCATCATGTGATACTGCATCCACCAACAGAATATCATGTGACAGGAAAGAGGCTGTGCACAACAAAAATCCCCAGCCAAAATTTAATCACCTCATGTATGCAAGGCAAATTCAAGAATAACACATCATAATTAGTTAACCAAAAAGACAATCATGTGATAAATGGAGGCTGTGCAGAAAGAAAATTATCACCAAACCTTAAATCACCTGACCCATGCAAGAAAGGTCCTCACCAAAAACAGAGTCACATGATGAAATCAAGAGGAATTAAAGTGGAAGAAGACAGCTCCAATGGAGGGCCCCCTGGGCTCTCAAAAGGTATAAATAGAGGGGCTCTCTCCCCCCAATTTTCAAATTCCCCCGCATGCACAATATATCCTCTGCACATTACAAGCACAGGAATAAGTCATCCCTCACCTGGGAGGTAGTCCAGCAAATTATAGTGAATTTACTTACCCAGTAGCTAAGCTCAGTGGAAGTATAGTGTTGAAGATTACCCAGTAGCTAAGCTCAGTGGAAGTATAGTGTTGAAGATTACCCAGTAGCTAAGCTCAGTGGAAGTATAGTGTTGAAGATTACCCAGTAGCTAAGCTCAGTGGAATCTTATTATTATTAAAATAAAAATAAAAATTACCCAGTACCCAAGATTAGGGTTACTACTCTATTAAAATATTTTATCCACTAAAATTAAAACAATTTATCAAGACTTAAAAATAACTTAACCTTTAAAAATTCAATATCAAAGAACCTTACCTCTTAAATTCAACAAATAAAATTTTATCTTATTATTAAACACTCTTAAAAAAAAAAATAACAAACCTTTCAAAAAATTATTTTACTATATTAAAACTTTAACTTAACAAAACTACCTTTATCAACACCCATCAAATCTTTTAGAAAACCTTAAATAACCCATCCTACCAAGGATTTATCACCAAGAAGAAACCACTCACCTCAATTTAACCAAAAAATATTAAAATTAAATAGACAAGTATTCCATTAAAATATCAAATTTAACCAAAATTACTGACATTATTTTTCATATTATTTATTGAATAGGTCTGATCTGAGACTGCTGAATTTTGTCTTCTGCAGTTGTAAAGCCATTTACTAATTTTATTTTGGTTTGTGAGCTCCAAGGAAGATTTTGTTCAGTATTTTAGGAGGGGCAGGCAATACACCCTTGCCACCCTTGGTTACAGGGGTTATTAGCAATTCAAAACTAGTTACCTGTGATTTCCCCCTCCAGGTACTGTTTCATTTTAATCCCACACAAGAGGAGTTCCCACATTAGCACTCTGTCTATGTATTTCACATGGTCTTCCCATTTTCTGAGTATATAATGACATCATCGATATATACTACCATACAGCCTTCCAATATTTCTTCTTGAAATATTGTGTCCATCATCCTTTGGAAGTGGGCTGGTGCATTCTTGATGCCAAATGGCATCCTGGTGTACTCGTATATGCCCATATGGCATATTATTCTGAGTAATTTCATGGAGTTTGTTTTAACTCCATTCTGGTGGAAGCCCTTCATACAATCCCTTTTGGTTATATATTTGGCTGTTGCCAGCTTATCCAAGGCATGAGGTATCCTGGCTATAGGGTACCTGTCTGCTTTTGTGTAGTTATTCTGAGCTCTGAAGTCTCCACACAATCTAGACTTGCCATCATGCCAGGTGATTAGGACAGGAGTGGTTATTTCCACTATTTCATTACGTCCAATCTTCCTGATGACATCCATGTCCAGGAGTTCATTGATATGTTTTTCAATTTCTTTCCTGGTTTCCAGACT
Organism: Austropuccinia psidii; assembly: GCA_023105745.1. Classification (NCBI taxonomy): domain Eukaryota; kingdom Fungi; phylum Basidiomycota; class Pucciniomycetes; order Pucciniales; family Sphaerophragmiaceae; genus Austropuccinia; species Austropuccinia psidii. The sequence goes on from JALGQZ010000011.1 coordinate 17,511,814, forward strand.
TGCTGGATAAGGAGGTCTCCTAAGCATGGGTGGATAGGGTCTTTCCACATCCAGATATAGTTCTATATCATGACCTTTCATCTTTCCCAGTGGTTCTTCACCAATGGCAAATGCTGGTCTGTTCTTCCTCAGCATCTTCAGTAAGCTTAGTTTTTGTTTACTGGTGAGGGTAGTGCTAAACTGTCCCTCTCTGAATTCCTTCGGAAGTTCTTCTAGTGGGTCCTGAGAAGATATCTGGTATATATCAAGTGAAAATTTCTTTTCCTTGTTAGTACCAATGGTAATGTGCCTATCTTTACTAATGTAAATATCTATGCCATACATCCTCTGGTAGTCTGTTCCCAGTAAAAACCCTTAGATGTGGGCATCATCCAGCACTACAAACTTTGGGTTGAGTGTGATATGACCCTTCCTGTGGGTTATAATTATCTCTTTGATAATTGTCCCAATGGAATTCATCTTCCCTGATGTACTTTTAAAGTTCTTTGCCTCAGTGGGAAAGAGCTTTTTTCCCAGTTTGGGAAGTGGTTATGCAGATAATTTCTGGCCACTATGGAACAGTGTGCTCCACTATCAAAGATTGGTGGGTGCTGAGCATTGTCAATACATACAGTCATTTTTGTGGCTGTTCCATGTATATATGCCATTCCTTTCGTTGGTGTAACCAGGAATGTTTGTGCATCTTGTGTATGCTTGCACAAGTTTTAGTTGGCAGTGTCTTGTGGCATGCCTGCTTCCAACTGTATATCCTGAATTTCTAGTGGGGTTTCCTCTTGGTATTCCACTATAAATTCTTCTCTTGGGTCTTGGTCATCATCAGATGGTTCTCTGATGGCATCACCCATAGGGTCTGATTCAGAATCCTCTGTTGGGGATTCCTCCTCTGGGACTTTCTCAATGGCATAGACTTTTTTCTTTGCCTTTGGACAGTTGTTGGAATAGTGGTCTGTTGAACCACAATTGTGACAAAAATTCTTCTTCTTTGCCACTTCTGCCACTTTTTTTCTAGGTTTGTCTTTAAACTCTATCCTGAGAGGTTGTTTCTCTTTTAAACCACTGCTTCTATATGGGGTGAATTTCCCTATATTAGTCCTCTTCCTTATGTCTTGTAAGGTTTTGGCAATGTCATTTAGAGTGCAATTTTGGTTGCATCTGCATTTTACTGCATGCTCTAGTTCTCCTGGCAGTTGTGTCAGAAGTTTGTTATTCCTCATTTGTATGTTCATCTGAGGATCAATGGCTTTAAGTCTTTTAGACTGTCTAAGACATCACTCATATGGATCTTTGTCCACTCAGTATTTGTCATTTTCAAATGACATGGTCTTTTGCCATATCCAAGTTCCATTACTGTACATTTGGATGATTTGACTCTTCCACCATGGCCGGTTTCTTCTGCCATGGATGTCTTTCATTTCTGTGTACCATATACTAGCATGACCTTTAAATGCTGTATTTAGTCTAGCAGTAATCCCGTAATCTGGTATGCTTGGTAAATCAATGAAGAGTCCATCAATATAATCTATGAGTTCCATATGATCATATTCTCCTGATCCAGAGAATTTGGGCCAGCTTGAGGCCTCAGGAAGCTGTTTCAAGTCTTCCTTTTCTGAATAAGACATTCCATCCCCATCCTGGTATTGTGATGGGGATCTTGCCTTATTCATCAGCATGGAATCTGGTTTGATGTCATCTGGTTGATATGGATTATCCATAACTTGGCCTTGTGGTTGGGGCTTCAAGTTATGGTAGACTTTAAACAATTTGTTCATGTCTTGATCCAGACAATCCCTGTCCCTTTTGCTGTGGTGTTGTTCTTCAAAGACTAGATTCAGTCTTTCATTAGTTTCTTCAGAGGCTTTGCTCAATTGAGCATGTTCTTCTTGAAGATTTTTAACTCTTTTTTCCTTGGAGGCTTGTAATTTTTCATCCTCTCATGGCTGGATTCAAGATCTGCAAACTGCTTTGCAGATTGCTCAGCATATTGGGAAATTTGTAACAACAGTGTATCACTGTTGATGTTACTCTCAGATGTGACAATGTTATGTTCAATCTGAGTGGGGGTAATGTTTCTATTACTAGGACTACTGATTCTAGAGTGGCTTACAACTACTTCTGGTTCTTGTGTACTCCTTTTAAAAAATCTAACAGCTTCTGGATCATAGGGTCTGACTCTTTCCTCCTCTGGTTGAAGGAGGCTTTGTTCTTGCCATTGTTTCCTTGTCTTCGCCTGGAAACTTCCTGGAATTGTCAATAATGGTGACTCTTGTCCACTGATATGCTGGTTTCTTAATGGTGTGAAGCCACTGGAGAGCTGATTTGGCCTTCTCCTTGTGAGCCCGAAGGAATCCCCGTTGGGCCTTTCTGGGTTAACTGTTCTTCTATAGCTTGGATAGTGGCTTGATTCTCCCTTATCCTCTGTGCCTTTGCCTCCAGTAGTCTGACCTGCCTGGTAGCATTCCAGCCTTTGGTGATTATCATAAGGTCTTTGAAGTCTATCTCTTTGAGACAGCTCTTCTGGCAACTTGCTCCAAGTTCTTCCCAGTGAGATGCCAGGTTGAGCCTCTTGTTGTCCATGCTCCATTGAAACAAATCTTTGAGGAGTTGGTGGAGCTGAAGAACTTGTTCCATATCCTTCCAGTCCACTGCTTTGAGGTTCCTGTTGAATTGGGGTGTAATGGGAGGGTTGATATTATCTTCCTCATTGTTTTGCCATCCACCACTGTGTCCAAGGTGTCCTCTTCCAGGTCTTCTGGGTCTGGAAAAGCCTTCTCTGTCCTCTGGCTGGTTCCTTTGGAAGCCAAGGTCTCTGAGGTATACCAGTGACATATCAGTGTTTGCAAGCAGTCAAAAACTTTATGTTCTTAGGGTATTTACCTTTGACTGTGCCTTGTACAAATTTTTTGTCTGCTGATTTGGGCAATTTACCTTTAGAGGTTACAACTGGGTTAATTATAGTAATCTTCCCTGTACAAGTTGTTAAGGTTGGTTTACCTTGTATTGATGCAGAGTTTCGTGGTTTTCTACTTCTCTGGGTGGCTATTGGTGTCCACTTCTTTGCTGTAATCAGGCCTTCACTGTGCCTCTTTCCTTTGCCCTTGCTGCCCTCTGGTTCTGAGGATGTCACTGGTGTGTTGGCCTGTGACTGGGTTTCAAGTGGGATATAATTCTATTCCACTGAATCAAAGTAGGAAAGAGGGCTTATGTCAGTTAAGACTTCTTAAAATGCTGTTTGCACGTCTAAGAACAGCCTCTGGGCTTGTATGTTACTACAATATGCCCTGTATAATGACAGTGCAATTGAATTATCACTTCCACGTCAGAATTACAGCTTTTGGTACCCTGTCACACGGTTTGTGTGCCAGTATCCCACAGATACACTTGTGGTTTTCAATTTTAATCTGTATAAGTGTAATTGAGTTAACAATACACCTAACCACGCCTCAACTGTTGGTTTGACAGTCAGAGGTGTCCTTATTTAATCAAAAAACAGGACTTATTAATGGCTTATGTGTTTTTATATATAAAACATGCCAAAAATAAAGGTCTTGTGGGTATAAGCCATGTGACAGATACTCCTATAATATGAGTATGAAATGGTGCATAGACCAATTTAATAAAGAAAATATATAATATATATATATTAAGAAAAAATACGCCTAAAAATGTAAAACAAAATGTCAGAATCAAAGAAAAAAAGTGAAAAGACTTACTTTTAAGGTCCAAAAGAGGTTAAAAAACACGGCCAGGCCCCCAAAATGTCAGGCTGAGTCTATGATAAAAGTGTTATAAATGTATTTACAGCTTTTAAATATGACTTTGACATGGTAAAAAGGATTTAAAAAGGATTATAAGAGCCTTCAAGATGGTTTAAGTGAATAATAAAAGGGCTTTACTATATCAAATATAGTGGTGGTGAGCGCTGTTGAAAGCCCTGGGTGCAGCTTTACCTGTTGGGTTACAATAATTAAAATTATAATTATACCTTGCTATTACCCAAGAGTAAAACTGTTTTTGACAGTTTACTATGTAGGGTATTCAAGAGCAGGATGAGGAAACAATTCTGGCTGTGAAAAGCCTCCTTTTTATCCTGAAATGGGGTGAAAAGGGTGCTAGACCTTTCCACGTAGAGGAAGTGAAGGTTTTTCACCTTCCAGGATAGGCCTGTGGTTTGAAAACAGCCTGTATAGCCTGTATTGGCCTCAGATGGGGTTTTAAAACCACATCTGGGCAGATTTCACCAATATAGGGTGAAAACCTTCATCTGGGGACCTCACAGCCTGATTCTGACGTGTATGACGCGTAGAATGCTGTACAGAAACTTTATGGGACCCCACTATTGACTGACATATGAGGTATTGAAGTAAAAACAAGCTCCTTTGTCTATTTGACAGCTCATATTCATGGTATGGGATATTATCACATGGTAAAGCTGTATTGGTCAGAATATGGGATTTTGACCTTCAAATAGCTATAGCTTTGTCCGTTTTTGAGATATCAACCTCAAAGCTGAACCAATATGTAGCCCTGTATGTGCTCTACACAATGGTACCTTATTCTATATGGCGGAGTTATGCCATGTACAAGAGTTTTCTACATATGTGTGGTTTAGGCAAAAAGCTGTATTGAGCTTGTTTGCCCCATACCTTCTGCTTTAGTTGAGATATGGGTAAATGGATGACCCCATCAGATAGCCCTTATTGTGCCCTTTTCAAAAAGACCCCACTTTAAGTATCTCACACTAAAACTGTAGAAGTCAGATGAGAGGTGAATGTTTTGTTTGCCCTTATTTGGCCTGAAATTGACCATAATTCCAGTAATATTGGTGCTAGCTCAGTTTGGCTGGTACCATTGGATAGCCCTGGCTTGGAGCCTCATTTGGAATACCCATTTGATGGGGTTAAGCCTCTTCTTCTGGAATTTAGATGAGAGGTGAAAATTAAGGTTTATGCTCAGCAACAACTTTGAGCAGGAATAACTTTGTTATTCTTTGTCCTATGGTTATGGGACTTATATTTTCAGAAAGAAGTGAGTTTCCTCTTTTGTTTGATACCTTTTGAGCTAATTTGGCTCAGATCCAGGTTTTGGTGGTATCTTGGCTATACCATTGATTTATGGTATTTTGGCTGTCATGCTTGTGCTCTGGTTTTGAGTCACAGGCTGACAAAACACTAATTCAGAAGGAACAGAAACTCCCATACTGGGAATAAGTTCCTCAGAACTGCACAATGATTTTTTTTAGTGCCGTACTAAAATCTTATGCCAAACACAAACAGTGTGGCATATTACTACAGCTCCTTCAACAAAAGTACAGAAGTCCAGAACTGGAATCCCAGCTGGAAGAACCCTGGTTGAGGGCCTATAAGGATAACAAGTTCTTCCTAATAGATGGCCTGCTCTACCACAGAGAAAAGCACACAAGTGCACTCACAGTCATAGACAGAGACAACATCTCTCTGATCCTGCAGGAATGCTATGACTGCCCCTATATGGGACACATGAGTGAAGACAGGACCAAAGAGAGGGTAGCAAGCACAGCTTGGTGGCCCAAGTGGGAACAATAGTTGAGTGAATACATCAACACTTTTGAAATATACCAGAAGGAAAATAGGAAACATGGGAAGAAGTATGGATTACTTCAACATATAGAAGAACCCAAACACCCATGGGAAACCATCAACATGGACTGGGTTACAGGACTTGTCCCAGGAGGAAAAGAAAACTACAATGCCTGTTTAATCATAGTTGACAGATTCAGCAATATTATGAGATTTCTGCCATGCCATAAAGAGGAAAGAGCCATGGATACTGCTCTGTTATTCTGGAATAACATCATAACTACCTGTGGAGTCCCTAAAATCATCATTAGTGATAGGGACCCAAAGTTAACATCTGAAATTTAGACCAACTTGTATGACATGGTTGGCACCAAGCTTGCATTTTCCACAGCTTAACATCCACAAACAGATGGACTTCTGAAAGGATGATCCAGACAATGGAGGACATCCTTATAAGATTCTGTGCCTATGGCATGGAATACAAGTACCATGAAGGATACACCCATGACTTGGTTGCCCTTCTACCAGCAGTCCAACTGTGAACCTTTGAGATATGACCACATACCCAAAAAGGTCACTAGAAATATTCAGAATATTTATACCTTTAGAACAATTATCTTAAAATTGCAAAAACTGCCATAAATAGGCATAAACATGGAATTACCTTAGAAACCAATGAATAAGCATGCCAAATGAATCAATCCATTGAATTTCCCATGGTAAAATTCACATATACCATTTATATGGCATATCTGTAAAGTCAATACTTAACGAGTTATAAGTAACAATACCTTATAAAAGACATAAATCATTGATTATTTCAGAAACCAATGAGACAACATGTGAAATGAATTTTACTGTTGGATTTTCCATAAGGATTCACACTTAAAACAATTAAGAAATAATCTCCAAACTCAATACTTAATGAATTAAGTTGAATATATGCACTTTTTTGGTCAAGGCATATATTCAAGGATTCTACCTAATATCTTTTGAGATATACAAGATAGAGTGACAAACCAAAAATAAAGTCATCACGTAATTACTGTAGGAACACAGATATGAAATTTATTTTACAAGCTATAAACAAGGTTAAAACTTGTAAGGAATTATTGATTAAAATCAATAGAGCTGTTGACCACTTTGTTGTGAAAGTAGTCCAAACTTAAAAAGAATTCTACAGTTGGATTTTACTAGTTCATTCGTAAATAATGATGTAATTTTTATTATAAAATTCAGGGTATGACCCCTTGAAATCATGGTTTGAAGTTTAAAATATTAAATTTTGACAGAAAAGATGAGTTACAAGAAAAATCATCAAAAATAGAGTTTTGATGATGTAATAAAATTCTCTTTGCAGTATAATAAGGTTATTCCAAGCTACCAGAATTCACTCTCTGAATTTCTGTAGTGTGTAAAACCTGGAAGTTATCAAGGATCAAAGTTTGAGCTTAATTTGATCATTTATTATCACTCACTGCAACTTTAAGTTTATTTTAACAGTGATATGAGTGATAAAATTGGTGAATACTATTAGTTTATGATGAAAGCTAATAAAATCCACAAAATTTGGGGTTCTGTCAAGCCTCTGACGTCATCAAACTTAGAGTTATAGTGATAACTCTAAATAATGGCGTAATGATGAGATAAGATGGATTGATCATGATGTAATCATCACCAAACCTTAAACTATTGATCAATTCCAGTGGATATAATCAGTATACGTCTTTTAGAAGCCTTTTGGACTCTAGGAGGAAGTAATTTAATATAAATAGAGCTCTTTTTACTCTATTTCCCCCTCAGACACTTACAAAACACTAAATAATCAAATCAAAAGGTAATTTCTTTATTCTTTATATATAAAACTTTTATATCATTAAATACCAAGAATAAATCTTATTATAATCATCATCTTTGACGTGATTACTCCCATTATTTAACTGGTTTTTTTAAAATTCTCTTAAAACCTCAATTCCATGTAAAATTGAGATAAATTGTAATTTCTCTTAGCTCTTATTGTAAATCCAATTTAAATAAGTTGTATTGATATTCTTTGGCATAAAATTATTCAAAATCCTGATATTGAGTATAAAACGTAGGTTATTTCTTCTTATTATAATAATTTTCTCTCTATTATTACTTTAAATAACTCTATAATTAATGTAAATAGTATTTATATCAATCTATAACTTTAATATTAGTAATATTACTGTTATTAATTGTTTTTGATTAATAAAAAACAATTTTTTACGCCTTTTTTATTTTTTGGTAACAATAATAAAGTGTTTTTAAACATATGAATCATTTTATATTAATATATTTATTTATTATATTTTTTTTTATAATATAAATTATATAATTATACTTATTTAATAATATAATTATTTTTATGCCATGATTATAATTATTTTTATCTTATTCTTTTTATTCATAGGGACATTAAAAGTACAATAAGTAAAATATAAATAATTTTTACTTATTGTTTCATAGTCAAACCTTACACCAACTGGCTTATAATACAAGTCAGCAATCTACCACAGGAAAACACCTGCACTCGTAGAAAAAGGGTGGAACCCTTTGTTACCTGTGGATCACTTGAAGAAAAACCTTCTAACCATCCACCCCACAGCCAAAGAGCTTTATGACATGTGGAAGAAGTCCTGTGACACAGCTGCCAGATGCATAGCTAAGGCCAAAGAATATAACAAGCAGAGGTGGGACAAGACACACATGGAACCTTACTTTCCCAAAGGGGACCAGGTGTAAGTGTCTACACTAAGCTTTAGTAATCTTAAAGGACCAAACAAAATGAGAGACTCATTTGTAGGACCCTTCACTATCATTAACTTGATAGGGAAAAATGTAGTGGAAGTCAAACTCACAGAGGAATTTTCCAGGAAAACCCAGTCTTTACAGTGAGCTTAGTCAAGCCATACTTCCAGACAGAGGAGGATAAATTCCCCTCCAGGAGGAAACACCACCTCACCACAAATAGTGGAGGAATAAGACTCCCCTGGACCTTTGAATAAGGTTATCAAGGCCAGGAAGATCAGAGACAATAATTAGTCAGATTCAAAAACCAAACAGCTGATAAAGACAGATGGTGGGCAGCAGATGCCATACCAGATGGGAACCTTCATTTGAGGAGATTCAGAGCCTCTAAGAGGACTGAAAAGTCTCATAAATGATGAGCCTTTTTTAGAGGGAGGGTATGTCAGCCTGTGACTCCAAACCAGAGCACAAGCATGACAGCCAGATACCAGAACTCAATGGTATAGCTAAGATACCACCAAAACATGGAGATGAGCCAAATAAGCTCAAAAGGTATCAAACGAAAGGGGAAACTTACTCCTTTCCAAATATACAAGTCCCATCACCATAGGACAAAGAATAACAAAGTTATTCCTGCTCAAAGTTGTTGCTGAGCATAAACCTTAATTTTCACCTCTCATCTGAAATACAGATTAAGAGGCTCAAACCCATCAAATGGGTATTAATGGGTATTCAAAATGAAGCTCTAAGTCAGGGCTATCCAATGGTACCAGTCAAACTGAGCTAGCACCAGTATTACTGAAGTTATGGCCAGATTCAAGCCAAATAAGGGTGAACAAAACATTCACCTCTCATCTAGCTTCTACAGTTTTAGTGTGAGATACTTCAAGTGGGGTCCTTTTGGAAAGAGAAAAATCAGGGCCATCTGATTGTGTCATACATTTCCCCATATCTTAGCTAGAACAAAAGTTATAGCGCAAACAAGCCCAATACAGCTTTTGCCTAAACCACTCATATGTACAAAAATCTTGTACATGGCATAACTTTGCCATATTTAATGATAACTGTATCAAATGAGGTACCATTGTGTAGAGCACATACAGGGCTATACACTGAACCAATTTTGAGGTGGATATCTCAAAAGCTGACAAGTCATGGCAGTTTTAAGGTCAAAATCCCACAGTTTGGCTAATACAGCCTTACCATGGGATAATATCCCATAGCCATGATTATGAGGTGTCAAGCTGACAAAGAAGCCTGCTTATAATTTAAAGCCTCATATTTCATTCAATACTGGGGTCCCATACAGGTTTTGTACAGTATTCTACGTGTCATACACCTCAGAATCAAGCTGTGTGGTCCCCAGATGAAAGTTTTCACCCTGTATTGGTGAAAACTGCCCAGATGTCTTTTCAAAACCACATCTGAGCCCAATACAGGCTATCGAGGCCTATTGCAAACCACAAGCCTTTCTTAGAGAGTGAAGAATCTTCACTTCCTCTACATGGAAAGGTCTAGCAGCCTTTTCACCCCATTTCAGGATAAAAAGGGGCCTTTTCACAGCCAGAAAAGGTTTCCTCATCCTGCTCTTGAATTCCTACCTAGTAAAACTGTCAAAAACAGTTATACTCTTGGGAAATAATCAGGTATAATTATAATTTCAATTATTTTAGTCTTTATTATTGTAACCCAACAGGTAAAGCTGCACCCAGGGCTTTCAACAGCGCTCACCACCACTATTACTCAATAGTAAAGCCCTTAATACTCTTATTTAAACCTTTTATATCATCAGTAAATCATTTATTATCATTTCTTACTGTGTCACAGTCACAGTTAGAGCTTGTAAATAGTTATTAACAAGCTTCATCATAGACTCAGCCTGACAAAGCTTGTATAGAATATTACTATCACCTCATCATAGGCTCAGCATGACAAAATCTCTACCTGTTCATTTGCATCTGGCCATGTAAGATATCTTTGTTTTAAATTTGGAAATGCTGATACAATACATTTTGTATAAAATATCACAGTTGGTTGGCCCATTGTAAAAGTTGATCTAATACAACTGACAGAAGATCCTGTTCCATTACTACCTAGGTGGCACAGTGCTACAGACAATTGTATTTTGATATCATGCTGCTTAAACTTAGCATTATTCTTGAATACTTCATCATGGCTTATATGATTCACCAGATGTTGAAAGCTAGAATATCACATTCAGCAAAACTGTCCAAATTGCTCAAATGGTAAGCTTCCCAGCTCACATGCTTGTTAAATATATGGGGGGTTTAAACTTGACATTGCTTCAGATATTTCATTTCAAATGTATCCTTCATTTTATTAATCATTCTCACCTTCCATGGCATATGCGTAATGTGCTGTGTTTAAATCATGATTAATTTTTCTTCACTGTAAGCTCTTTGGCATTATAAAAGCATTAATTTGGTAGGCTTAAAAATATTTCAAGATGAGTTAGTGTTTAATTTTTTTGGTAAAGATTAAATTTGGTATTACAAGATCAAGTTTTGGGGGATTTAAAACACCACAGCTTTTGAGGTGTGATTTTGTTGAAATTCCAAAAATTAATTGTGTCATTTAGGTCAAAAAAAGGTGGGTGATTTTGTGCATGGTATATAGTAGCTTTTAGGGGGGGCTATTTGTGTCAATTAAAAAATTATAGTAAACAGCTGTGAGCCTTAATTCCTCATCTGCAATCTTAAGTTCACTTACTTGATACATGCACATATTTTAAAATCTCAATTGAAAATACTTCAGTTCCCCATACCTTCTAAACTATATTCCACACCTCAATTTCAACACAAAAATGGATGGTAAAAATCACATTTGATGTGAAAAAGATTGATATCTTCTAGTATTTTCAGTTTTCCATGCAAAAAATACTGAAAAATTAATTTAAGCTTATTTATATTTGAGCTACAGAAATTCCATCCAGCAGTGACCCAACCTAAATTTCAATGGGTAATCCAGCTCTAAGACAAAATTGATAATAAATCTATCAAATTTTGTTTTGAGGATTTTTGTTGAAATTTCATTTTTACCTATATTTTTTTTAAGTGAAATAGTAATTTTACAATCTTGATAATTTTTGTAATTCTTGTAAAAAAATTATTATTTAAATTTTTTTTTTCTATTATAGCTTTATTTTGATAATTTGAAAATAATTATTTCATTTTTGTTTATGGATTATATTTTAATTTGTGGTATTCTGAGTATACTCAAATATGTCTAAGGCTCACAATTTGAGTGGAATTCACTAATTATTATTATCATACCAATCCAAGTTTGTTGAATCATCTTTTATTTATATAGAAATTATGTTTTTCTCAATCCCCTAGCTTTGAGTTTTGTAAGTCTCAAACACATCCCTGAATTGAATCAAATCTGTCTTGTATCCTTTAATTAAAACAAAAAAAATCAAAATATGATGCTTCAAATTTTCAGTAAAGTGGCCAAAATTATAGAAAAATGTTTAATATTTTAAAGTTTTTCTTCTTCTTATTCTAATTGAGCCAGTCACAAGCTCTTTTTCTTTCATGAAAAACATGCTGGCATTCAATGTAATTCTGACTGATTCTGACCACTTTAATGCAAATCTGGCTCTAGTACAATTCCTAAAGTCTGTAGTGTCTGAAACTTGGCGCTTAGAGAACTCTGGAACTCATATTGGTGATATCTTCACTGAAATGGTATATTTCTGTACATTCATAAAGAAGTTTTAAGTTTATCCACATTTGAAATAGCTCAAGTCTCACTGCTTGAATAATTTTCTTCAACAATAATAAACATTTTTGGATGATATTTACTTGATAGCCTATTTCCTGTTCTTAATATCCAGGATGATCTCTTTATCTCATAGATACTCAATAGAAGGCATTTCCACTATGCTCCTAAAAATTCAAAAAAATATGGGCCTTTTCACATAATGAATCTATCAAAATCAAAAAGAAATAACACTTTTACTACAGCAATTAGAGTCCATATGAAAGCAAATTAGGTGATCCACTGTTTGAAATATTAAGCTGTAATTTATTTTACATTTAAAGACATTATTCTCAAGTAAATTCTTTATTGGAGTATTGGTTACTCCTCTCAATCAAATCAGACACACCTACATTGAAAATACTAACAATTCCAGTTTTTCAAATTTTACCACCTGTAGCAGGAATTGAAGGCTTGTGTTCAATTATGGAATAAATATCAAGAAAAGAAAATATAATGAAAACATATACTTTGTGTATTATTTCACTGGTGAAGCTGCACTTTATAAATTAATAAGAATTAAAAAAGGATATAAAAGACAAGATTCATCATAAAAAGCCTACATCAGGTCATGACAAAATATCAATATACATTTGATTTTTTCTGCCTGAGGACTTGAGAGAATTTGAAGATTGTGCATTCAATTTAAACCTAAAAGTAGATTTTTTGGTAGCAAATGCTTTTATTGAAACATTATTTTATTTTTATATCCTTCAAATTCTTAATCCTCAAGCTTGTCTTATGATAAGAATTATATCTCTAACTCAGCTGATGTTTAATAGGAAATAGCTGAGATTTACACTAATTCTAATTTATGACAAAAATGTATCAAATATTCTTATTTGATACTGGTATTTTTTGGGTGCATGCACACATGCACCCCCTAAGGACCCAAGGAAATGCATCATGACATTCAATTTAAAAACACTGATTCACACCACCCTACCATTGAGCCTTAGACTAAGGCATGGAATTCCTTGAGGGTTCAGCCTATCCCATACCTTTCCCATATAAAAATCCTGTGTTTTTTGTTTCTTCATTCCAGAGCCCACCTACCTTGGATTTCTGGGACCAGGAGGCAAAATGGGAATTAATATTTTATATTTTTTTTAGGTTTTTTTTACTTTTTCAATTTTTACTGTGCTCGGGAACCCTCTTGAATTTGCTGACCTATCCCAAGCCCTTTTCCCTTTGGGAATTTCAAAAAAAAGCTGGACCTTTTCCACAAATGTTTGGGTTTTCCTGCAGTAAAATTTCAATTTTTTGGGATTGGGCAGGTTCCATTCTTGTTCATGCACCTTTCTTTTCCATTTCATTGGTGTGCATTTAGGGTTCAATGGTGAATTTACTATGAAAAAAAACCTGTGCCCTTTCCACTAGGGAAAATTAGGGGTGTTTCCTGTGGGATTCCCCCACCACTTACAGGTCAATTATGGTGGGGAGACTGGGAAACCTTTCAAAATTCTGGAAAGCTCCTTTCTCCAACCTCTTTTTTTCTTCTTGATTTCTTCAATCAATTTTGTATGCTTTCTCTCACCACTTTTCTTTTCTTCTTTGCTTCACCAATCCTTTTTTTTTTTCTATGTTTCATCAATCTTATTATTTCTTATTAATTTCTTTCTGTTTCAAAAACATCCCATTTCAAATATTATAAAATTCCTTTTCTGAAAAAATAACCACACAAAAAACCTCTCAGTTATTTGGAAGCTGAATCAACAATTCAGCCATATATTAGTTAATGAACCACCACAGCCAAGAAATTATGGTTGTGGATTTATTTTTCAAATTCTTATAAAGACCATGTTAAATTTCCAGTTACAAACTGCAAAAGCTCTCCTTGCAAAAGAAAAACTCAAATTTGACTGTACTGGAAGCACAAAATCCATGAGCAACCATCTCAATTAATTTCACCATCTGAAAAACACTCAAAAATTCACTCTAGTGGAACATCAAGATACACTTTATAAGTATGTTCGTCACACAAAACCCAAAAAGATATGTTCATCTTTCATATTCATGAAGTTTTCAATTCTAAATAATGAACCAATTGTCTTTTTTAGACCTTGTCATTGGATTATTTGAAATCCACTTTGGCTTATTTCATGGCTGAGTGTTATCTACCTCTTTCAATAGCTGAAGCAATATTTTTTCAAGCCCTTCTTGATTTTTGAAACCTCTCAGTAAAAAAACCTCTTGTGCAAATAATAGCTCTTGTGTCTCATCTTTCTAAAATATTTTTTCCCACCAAGAAAACTTGAAAGATTCTATATCAAAAAATTAAACTCATATCTCTTTTACAACTGATACATGGACCAGCCCAAATAAAAAAGTTTTCTCAGCACTAGTTGGTCACTTGATCAATGAATATTTCAATTTTATCTTCATTCTTTTAGGATTAATTGAAATCAAAGGTGCATGGGTCACCCCAATATATCTTTTGGTTTTTTTGATATTCTCAATGTATTCAACAACTCTGAAGAATCTTCAGCAAACCACTTTGTAACAATTCTTAAGAAATACAGTATTTAAGACTCACTAAACTCAATAGCTTCTGACAATGTATCTGTAAATACTCAAATGGCCCATGAAATACAAGGATCACTTAATTAACTCTCAGCTTATAGACAGCTCATTGGCTGCATGGCTCATTTAATCCACTTAGAAGCATGGGATGGACTCAAAACCCCTCAATCCCCAAGAAAATGTAATCAATTAGAAGAAATTGGTTCAATGTCAATCACAAACCTAATTTAACCACCTGATTCGAGAAATGTGTACTATCATTCAATACTCCATTTTATTTCTTGCCTTTCAACATATGTTCAACACAGCCCACAGAAACTTGAATAGTTCACAACAACAGCCAAAGTCTTCCACAGTAATTCAAAGGCTACCTGTCACAGAATTTCTTGGTAAAAACAAAAGTTTCATGGCACTCTGGAATCATGGAAATCACTTAAAACACTAAAAAGAAATCAAAGAAACAAATAATAATATATTTCTTGAATATAAGAAAAGTGCAAGTACAAGATATGCAGAAAATAAGAAAAGGAAGCCAATGTCCAAAAGCCAACCAAGTAATTCCTTTAATCACTATTTCAACCTGCCAGAAAGGCAAAATAGATTTAGAAAAAGGATATGACCACCAATATTCACTTACAGGCAAAGAAAGAGGTGCAAAAAACTGACTTAAGAATATCAGTATTTGATTTCAAAAATGAAAAGAAAATAGAGATAAAAATAAATTCAATATACTAATCAACTGGGGAAAATTCCCCAAGGAGATGAAAGGGTGGCCAGTATATATGAAGAGCTGAAATATTAATCCTGGAGGATTTAAAAGCCATCTCTGTATGATTGGTGTACAGCTGTATTTACTGTTTTTCAAAATCCAGCTTGGCCATCTTGGGAAATGGACTGGGTGTTTTTATAACTATAGTAATTAAATTTAATTGACCCAAAAGGGTCAATTCCATACATATTGTATTGAATACAGTCTGTATGGATAATTGAGTTGTCCAAGGAGTGTTGGATCTTTGGCATCTTGACAGTTGACATTAATTAATCCCTCTTTAAGATCCTGGAAATACTTGACCAGTATTTCCTTGGGGGAAATACAGTATTAATATGAAATACCAATATCTGAATGGGCAAGGTTATTGGTGTCCTCAAATGGTTCAGCTGAAGTCCTACCCATTTCACCCCATGGCATATGGATTGATGCAATTGAATGCCTTCCTTCTAAAAGGGGCTCAAGGTCTGATGACTTTTTTTGAATTAAGAATTTGGGTCCTGAAATTGGCATAATTGGATTGCATAGGAAAAATTGTGAATAATGGTGTTTAACACCATACACCATGAAAAAAAAGGCTATCCCCTCCAGTGGGGGTAGCATATCTAACCTTATTTCTAGCCTTGAAACATTTTTTCAGATACTTTCAAACACTGGTTTTGTAATGAAGAAGTTCACTCAATTAAAATAGAAGATGATGGATTCTCCATGATTTCTATTTTTTTCACTTCCATTACATATATACTACTCACTAATCAACACAATTCTTAAACAAAAGCTATTTCTAACAGGAAAAGAAACTTCTTTCAAAGAAATCTTTTGATTAATTTCACTTTTATTCCATTAATATTGTCTGTTATACTTTAGTTGATTGACCGATCTCTGCTTCCCACCATTGATAAATGTGTGTATGAAGATTTTTACAAAATTAAACCTTTCATACATGGTGAATTTTATATACAGAAACAAGTTATCTACCACACAGTTAGTGTTTTTGTCTTTTGAAATAGCTTAAATAATTTCAAAGAGGGATTTCCACAAACTGGGATTATGTTTTGAAAAATTAAATAGATCTGTTTTTAATGACTAATATCCCGTATTCATTTTGAATACACAATTTCCACAAGATCTTGGAGATTATGGTTCAGAATTCAGAAATAATATTGTTTTTTCAAATATAAGCTCCCGTACCTTTATTATGAAAGATATTTGTAAGAAATGAAAATGGTTTTATAATTTCAATATTTTCTCACACATCTAGGTGATTTCTCCAATTTGATTGAATTTTTTCATTATTAAATTAATTTTTTAATTTATAATTGATTCCTACAGAGCTTTGCAAATCTATCAGAAATGAAATCTGGTCCTTAAGCAAATTTAGTTACACTTTTGGGATTATCAATTGAATTCTTTGGCAAAAACTCATAATTGCTCACATTTTTTTTAAAATCAAATACATTGAATTTCAAAAGAAATAAGAATTTTTTTTTCAAAGCTACCATATATTGGTTTGAGATCCATCATTTTTGGGCTCATTTGTGAATTCCCTGCAATTTCCATTTTAATCTTTCAATACCTTTTAGTATTTGAAATTTCATCAATTTCATCCAAAAAAATTGAAAAAAAAAACAAATGATCATCAAAACTGTCTTTTTTTGAAAAATCAATAACATTTCTTTTCTCAATTTTCAATTCCTTTCCTTTTGAAATTTTCTTATATTTTCAAGTTGTTTTTAATTTTACTTTTTATTTTTGTAATTCTCATGCATTTTTATGTTTCATTATATCTTTCTTACTTTTATCTTTTTATTGTTTATTTTTCATTTTTTATTAATTTCTTATTTCTGATTTGTTTTTTGTTTTTTTCTACCACTTTTTTTATTCATTTTTATTGTATTTATTTGTTATTTATTCTTATTTTTATTTTGCTGTTTTTTGAGGGTTTTTTGATTTGATTTTTCAATTCTTTTTTTTAAAATGAATGTTTTGAATTTTTTGGGGGTGCAGATCCCCTGGAATCAGTGTGATCATACTGATTCAAGTGTATCAGCACCCCAGAAAATCAATATGATTGAAAAAAATCAAAAAAATTAAATAAAGAATCAAAATATAAAAATACAAAAACCAAAAAATTAAAAAAATTTAGAAAATCAAAAATGATCAAAAAAAATACATAAAAAATTTATAAAAAAACCTGGAAGGAATTAAAATTAAATTTATAAAAGATTATGAGAAAATTGACACATAATTGAAAAAGGGATGAGAAATTAAAACAGAACTAAATGAAAAAAAATTGAAATAAAAAAATATCAATTTCATTCTCTCAGAATTTATAAAGATACTGAGATTCAAAAAAAATCCAATTCAAAAGAAAAAATATCAAAAGGGTGTTTGTGAGCCTGTGAGATATGTGTGACATACACATAAGGCCACAAATAACATCATACACAGTTTATTTAATCTTGAACAGAATTATCAATAGAATTTAAAATAAAAAATAACAAAAATTAAGTATAAATTTGTTTGGATAAACAAAGTTATAGCTATTATGTCATTTTTGGATTCTACTCCAAACATAACCTTGGGTAGACCCATAGGGTGTTATACCCAAAAATGAATGTTTCTTAAGCTATTAGAAGATTTAGGAATCTCACAGTACAATTGCAATTTTTTTAACCTTTTTTTTGAAACTTGTTAAATTAAAGCTTAAATAAGCTTAAATTGAAAGCTGAAGAAGGTTTATGCAAAAATACCAAATTTTTAGTTAAAATTAAGGTGTTGTGTATACTTAGTGAATTGGCTAAGGATTTTCCATACAGAATGTGAATCCTGTGCAAGCTCAATTTAAAGGGGTTTAAGGCCATAGTATGGCTCTAAATAAATAAAAGGGCAAAATCTTTTCAAAAAGGTGGGACAAAGTAAAAAGACAAAACAGAGTTGGGGTACCCAGCTTTGTGGATCTGCAAAGATTCAATTGAGTTTTTCCACCTGTATTGGGGGATTTTTAACCTTATTTATACTTTAAGATTAGACTTTTATCCAACATTAAAGCTGTAACTTGTTTTATCCCAATTTAAACAGGAATTTCAAGCTTCCAAAGGGTAAATTCCAATATGCAAGCTTGAAATTGAGGCTTTAAGAGCTGTCAAAGCTTAAATGAGCTTAAAATTACAAAACTACAAGCATACAAACCTTAACAAAAGTTAAGGTTTGGTGTGTATTTCTATTTTACATGGGAAAATAGCAATAACTTCATAAATTCATTAAAAATCCAATTCTTGATGGATTTTCTTGAAATTTTCACACAGCTTACAAATGAATGTTATCTGTGTATGAATTAAATTTTAAGTATCTTTTATAAACAGTTTTTATTTTCAATTATCTTGGAAATTTACTTTTTCAATTATACTTGAAAAAAATTAAGATTTCTTTAAACATTTATTGAAAATTGAGTTTAAGATATTTTTGCTTGAAGCTCTATTTTTAAGTTGTTCATGTGATTAACTTTAATTTAAATAAGCTTAAGTCATATTAAAGCTTGAGATAATTAATCCAAAAGAGGATTAAAGTTATTTGAAGCTAAGAATAACCCTGGTAACTTTAAATTGGAATTAGAAATAAGTTACCTTAAGTTAAGAACCTTATTTTTAAGTATGGTTTGGCATTTTTGACCTGAGAAGGCCCCCTATATCTATTATGAATTATGAGAGCTGCTCTGTAGACATAAAAGGAGTCTATTCATCACGGTTTTTTTCCATCACTAATCATCATTACAATCATATTAGACATTTAAACAGGTAAAGTTTTATTAAATATGAAATCTTATTTTCAAAGTAATAATTAAGTTATTTTATTCTTTATTATTTTTGAAAATTACGGAATTGAAATAATAGAATCCAGATTATTGTTGTAATCACCAATTAAATATTTAATTATATAAAATTATTGTCTTTAATATCTTTTGAAATCCACAAATTCCTCTTAAAGACTCTTGAGTCATATTTTTTATCATAAAAAGTTGTTTTATCTTTTAAAATATTGGTTTTTGGTGTGTTTTTAATTTATAATCATTATTTAATATAATAACTGTTGTTGTTTGACTTTTTGTATTAAATAAATATTATAAGTAAGTTTTCTTTAGAGTTCTATATTTATTTATGTAGTATTACTTTTTTTATAGAATTTTTCCATAAGAATTATCTCTACACAGTGTGTGTGATAATTTTTTTTATAAATAATATTCTTATATTATTTCCAAGTGTATAAATATTGATATTTTCCACATGTAATTTTCTCATTAAGAGCTTTACACTTCTTATTGTTATAACTGTCAGTGACTATAACAATAATAGAATAATTATAATTTATTATAATTATTGATAATTTGTTTATTATTAAAATATTTAATAACAATTTAATTTTTTTTTTATATATAATTATTTTAATAATTATATAGATTTGTGGTTATAATATTTAATTATATTATATTTTCTACTGAGGAAAGTCATAGTACTCTTGATATTTGTCACTATTATCAAGAGTTTCATAGACAAACCTTACAGTTTTGGTAGAAACATTTAATCTTTGAGTAAAATCACATAAGTGGCCTTCATTTTTGAAAAATTCCTCAGGTTTAGTTTTGAGGTTTTTTTTGAATTTTTTTTGCCATAATCTTTTTGAAACAGAATTTGAAGATCCCCAAATTTCTCCAAGTTGACCAATTTGGAAAAATGGTTTATTTTTTTAAAATATTCATTAAAAATATTTCCACTTATGAATTTCCTTTTTCTTCAAAAAAAAATGATGGGTTCAATCTTGCCAATTAAAAACCAGAAGCCCATTAACGCCCAAAAAGGTGTTTTGATCATTTTTGTAACATGACTATTTAAAATTACAAAAGTGCCACATGTTTAATTAGACATTATACTGAGGTGGGGAGCAATAAATAGGACTGAGTAGGGGGATAATTGGCATAAACTGTATATACAAAAAAATCAATCTGAATCAACCTCCAAAATAGTGGGCTTTTTCTGAGGGGGAGAGGAATATTGGACAAATATAACATCTTGTGTCTCTTAAATTTATTTTCCCACCCCAGGGCTTTTTGTTGGGCATCAACTTCCCAATCCACAGTAATGGGGGGCAGGGTAAACTTTATAAATGATGATATCCAATGGAACAAAATGAGAACAGCTATCCAAGAGACAGGTTAAAATGGGTGGATTGTCATATGGACAAAATTAATAATGGAGAAAAGAGAAATATTGGACTTTGGAATAAAATAAAACTGGTCATTGATACCTAGTTGCAATTGAATCCTCCATATCAGGCATGGACATCCACTTGCTCTTTGTATCCTGGCCAACATCTTCATACCACTCAATTCTGTCCATAAAAGAGGAGACTGATGGAATAAAAGTGTTCATGGCTTTATAAATGTCTTGATTTTTTTTAATTTCTTTAGCCAAGTCACCACTGAGATCACCCCATTGATCTTTAGTCTTGTAAATGTAATGGGATACTGTTCTGTAGCCACACTTTCCATCACCCTGGACATTGATGGTTTGGAAGGTGTATTTCAATATAAACTTTGGCAAGTCTTCTGAGCCAGTTACCTGATAAAAATACGTCAAAAAATATACATTATAATTAATAAGAAACTCACAAAGATGTTGGATAAATCATCACTTTTGTGATAATTGCTTTTGCAATGCTCACAGGTCAAGTAAATTGCATCATATAACTTGAAAGTTTTTTCAGGCTTGTGGAACTTTTTTTGTTAGGTTTTTCTACCCATTTCCAATCTTCTGGACCTTCTAAGGGTGACTCTTGATTTCCATATTCATTCAATTTGGTTGCTGAGGGTAGTGAATCTGATAAAGTTATGGATTTGGATAAGGAGACCTTAGAATCTTCAGATTAATCCACTTCCATAATTTGAGGGGGTGCAATCAACTGTGATCTTTATGTTGTTGTGCTGGTCACTTTTGATGAGGGTCTTCTTCTTCTCTTGGGTTGACTCTCAATTGTTTCAAATCTTGAGGTATCTGTTTTATTTTTATTTTTGGCTCCTTGAGATCTTCCACAGATATTTTTGCATTCTAGTGGGTCTTCATAATATTGATCATCCTCTTGACTCTTGGTAATTTGATCAAAAGGGACTTTTCCAGTAAAACCATCTTGAAAATGCTGAACAATTTGAGTTATTTCTGCCATTGTTCTTTGAAAAAGCTCTTTGGAAATATCTTCAAATATTCTTTTGGATTAATTCTTTATTTCTTTCTCAACACTTTGATAATCACCTTGATAGCCAGTCTGAGAAGAATATGATAAAAAGCTAAGAAATTGAAGTTCAAAAAATCCTCACTGGTAAATTCAAATGCCATTGAGGATAGAAGTCTGATATCTGGAGCTTTTGGAACTTGGCAAATGCCTTTTGGGCTTTGTACTTGCAAGATATTACTTGATAATTTTTGTATTTTCTGGTTCATTTTTCATTGGGATGAAATATTTTTTTGAAATTGCCAAAGGTCATCCTAAGGGCATAATTAGACACCTTTCCATTGAGAGCACAGCTGTGTGGAGGGAAATTATTGACATGGAAAATAATTTCTTTGGATATTTTTTTGATTATTTGAATAAATTGTTTCTTGAAAGCCATTTTAAGATCCCTAACTACACCCAGGAGAGTACCAATGAACTTTTGGAGTTAAATTTTAACCATTGCATGGGCACCTTCAACTCTTGAGGTGGATCCCACACCCATTTGGAAATGATATTTTGTCCAGGCTGGCACGTGATACTTATTTATAGGAAGTCAGGTATTTTCCAAATATTGCAATACTTCAAGATTTTTGACTTTATTTTGAAGCTTCTTCCAGTTATCATTGAAAGACTTTTAAGTGGATTTATACATAACTTGAGAAATGAATACCAAATTCATTAATAAAAACAATAATAACAATAAAATTGAAAGATATGATTATATTACTTGATTTCAAAAACCCATAAAGTTTTCAAAATCAGTTCCATGACCAATTTTCTTCATGCAATGGGAAGATACATCTTTATTTACATACCAAATGCATAAAATGAAGTTTTAGTCTTGGAAGATCTTCTTAAGAGAATTTTTCAAGGCCAAATCCCTGCCAATAACAATTACTGGAGGAGGAAAATTATTGGTGTTGTTGAGTACTTTTTCTATGTATTTATTCAATGCACAAGTATATGAGCGTTTTTTTTCATTCTTCATCAAACAAAAATCCCCAGAAAAGGTCTTATTGGTTTAGCTGAGTCCAACAATATGAAAAAGGGGCATTTTGTACTTATTGGATTTATAAGTAAAATCCGTAAGAATCACATAAAGAAAGCCATTAAGGAGCTTTATTTAAAAGGGGTGAGTGAAAAACAAAGAGGTAATGTGTCCCCCAGAATCCCTTTCAGAGGACCACACAAAAGTTTCTTCTTTGAGGGTGTCAATAGGAGCATTAATGGTCTTTCTGCCTTGCATTTTTTCTTTCTTGATTTTCTTTACTTGGTTGTAAATTTCTTGAAGGATTAAAGGCCTGTCAGACTCCCTCTGGATGCATGATTGGGCCTTAATTTGCCTTGGAATGAGCAGTGATTTAGAAATTTGAGCAATTATGGATGTTTGTTTCTCATTGAATTTTCTGAAAGCAGGATGTGCCATTATATTTTCAGTGGCATCATGGCTTTGTTCAGGATATTCAACTTTGAGAGTTCAATTAGTACTCTTGGCATATTTTCTGGCCTAAATTTGAAATGAAAAGTCAAGGTTTCTTGAAGTGACTGTTTTGGAGGTGTTTTTTGTGGGGATTTGGGGTCCCAGACCTGTCACAACCTATTTCAATTTTGTTGTGGGAAATATTGGACCTCAAGCTGGACACAGCATACCCCTTTTCCCTTGGAACATTATGCCAAAGAAGCTCAAGGGTCTGAAATTCACATTAACTAGGGTGTTGAAGCATTTTTATTGAAAAAGATGTATAAATTTAAAAAGGGGAGAATTCAGGGATTTGGAATGAGGGAAGAACCTTTCAAAATGTGAAAAAGAAGGGATAAAAGGTGTTCAAAGTCAAATAAAGTGGGAAAGGGTGGAATTAGGAAGTTTGAATTTAAAATAAAATAAGAGGGAAGGTTAAAAGGGAATTTTAGAGGCTTTGAAGCAGGTTTTTTTGGAGGAAAATGCAGTCTTTGGGGGAAAAAAGGAAAAAAAGTGTGGAAATATTTTCAAAATTTGTTTTTAATGCTTTTTTTCAAAAGAAAAAAATTGTTTTGGGGGATATAATGCGGATTATTTGGGTGTTTGGGTTTTTTGGGGGGGATGTGCAAAAAAAAATGAAACAAATGGGTTAGGGGGTTTTTGTGGGGAAAAAACCTTTTTTGGGGAGTTTGGAAGATTTTGCACCAATACATGTTTTTTTGTTTCATTTTAATTTAAAATGGTCCCAGGGAACCCCTTATGTGTTTTTACCAATTTATGAAAAAAAGATGTAAGTTTTTAGTAAAAACATGTAAGGGCTTATATGGGTTTGCCAACACCCTATCAAAGATAAAAAATTGATAAAATCCAAACACTAATGAAAATAGAATATCAAGCAATTCAAACAAAAACATGATTGGAAAAAATACTGATAAAATATAAAAATCAAAACATCAAATATTGAATGAGAAGAGTTAATTATAAATCAACAAATTTTACAATATAAATATAAGACTGTTAAAAAATGAAATGGGATTTTCAGCAATAATATTGATTTAAAAACTTGTAAATATTTACAAAAACATAATTTTCAGCTTAAAAAGTCCATGAGGATCAAGAAATTCAAAAGTAAAAATTGATGAAAAATTTTATTTCTTTCTCTTAACCACATTGAGACATCTTTCAGAGAACTTGAGCACCAAATATATTACTATTTTCAAAATGAGTTTCAATCAGATAAACAATATTTCTGTAATATTATTCAATACATTTTATGTGTAATTGATTTAAATTAGTAGCCCTCAATATACTCCAGCCTATTTGATAGCTTTGAGCTGTATGAGAATACCAATTTATAAAAATTTCACATATCCAAATTTTTGTCAACCAGACTCTAACAAACATCCAACCCAGTCAGTGGGTGTCAGTTGGGCCAAGGTTTGAGCAGAAATTTAAATACATTTGACTAAAGCTTTATCCATAAATTAAAACAAATCTCAAAGCCCCCAAACAGGGTCCAAGAAGGTTTTTTTTGAAATTATCACTTAGCAATTGCTCATTTTTTCTGAAAATAAAGCATTATGTAGCAGATTTAGTGCTATGTTAAGATTTTTCTGATGAAAACTCAAATAAAAATATGATTCTCATTTAATCAGAAAGCTGAATAGCTTAGAAAAAATCTTTTTTTCAATATGAATATTGTTATATCATATTATGAATCCTTAGATAGACAAATTCATGAAAATATTAATTTACTTAAATTTGACAAATTAGAAGCTTTAAAAAAATTTCCACAGTTTTTTACCAAATATTTTTAATAAAAAATTAAAAGGGAAAAAATTTTATAGCTTTTCTAAAAACATTATGAAAATAAAATGAGCTTGAAAATTTACATACATGACTTTTTCAATTCTTTCTATTAATAAAAAAGGTATAAAAAGTGATGATAAAGCTTTAAAATGAAATTATTTTTTTATTTTTCAACTCTTTAGGAATTAAATCTCCAAATTAAAAACTAGCTTTTGGATGATATTTCAGAAAAATTGTGGATTAAATAATTTCAGAAATTAAAAGCTACCTTTTCAGCCTCAACCATTCCATCTTGAGGAAATTATTAGTATTGTATTCAAATGTATGAACCCAATAGTTAAAAATTTTGAAAGTTTTATGTCTTTTATAAAGAGGGGATGAACTCATATTTCGTGAAAAGAAATTGATCAAAAGGTTGTTAATAAACCATATGGTTAATGATGTAGGGAAAAAATACAAAATAATATAGTTTACAAATCTGTGAAGAAGATTCCTATCTTTTAGGAATAATGAAAAAAATCCTTAAATGATATACAATTTAAATATTCTCTTCAAATTCTCTTTTAGGAACTTACAAGCTTGAGTAGCATTTTCTCTTGAGTTCAATTAATCCATTTAACTATGTAAATTCCAAAAAAGTCCTTTTGACTATCTCCTTGATGATAAAAAGGCTCAAAGAATAATTTATCCAAAGCTTTACACTTATCAACCAAGCTTTTTCATATTATCGATCATTCCAAAATATCTATTATATGAATGTCTTTAAGAGTAGTATTATGGAGCTTTCACATTGAACAGATATATATTTTTCCAGAAATATTAAAAATTTCTGAATGAAAGAGAATTCCAAAAAAGTTCATCTTTACCATTATCTTGAGCTTAGTATTTAAATAATAATCCTATTTAATAATCTTTCTTTAAATGAGAATAATGAATCGGGTTTTGAATTTAATATTAATTTATTAGAGGGGAAGGCTTCAAATTTGCTATATTGAATGTGCATCAACATGAGGTACTTGTATTTGAATATACTTATTAATCTTTTGATACAGTCCTCAAATCTTTAAAGCTGATTACATTGATATAATTATTAATTGAAATTTATGAGGGTTATAAAACCTTTTCTTTAAAGTAGTCATATATAATTAAATTTATATTGTAAAAAATATGTTTCAATACATTTTAAATTCTTAATTAATTGAAAATGAAAATGAGCCACTATCAAATATTACACCTATAATAAATTTTGAATTAGTAAATAATTGGAAATAAAGAAATAATGTGAAATAAATGTGAAAATGTTTTGGCATAAATAATTCCCTTTGAAAACCCCATTATGAAATAATACATTATCTATATATATAAAAAAGTTAATTTTCAGTGAACCCAGGACTTTTTCAATCAAAATTGAAGCCTAAAAATTCCTTGATATTTACTTCCTTATTTTTTTATATTATGTGCAGCTTTGTTGGGAATTTTTATTTTAAATAAGATTATTATTTATGAAAATAATTAATATTTATAAAAAACTGGAATAGTTTTAAATATTCTTGTTTTTATGAAGGAATAATAATTTATTCCCTTGTTTTTATTGGTAAAATTGATGATAATATTTCTCATTTCTCTCTGGAAAAGAAAAGAAAATTTATAAAGTGGGTTTATTTTGATTTCCTCATGTTAGTAGATCTCATGGAATTCTTTTTAAAGAATAATATTGTTATTAAGAAAAGAAAATTTTTAAATATATTCTTATATATTAGCTTATTGTGAAATTTTTGGGTATATTGTTAGCTATATGATATGCTAGGAGATTATTTTTTAACAATAAGAGATGTCAGCATATTTTTATCCAGGGAAAAGGGCATTACAATGAATAAAAATTGAATTTGAAAAAACTAAACATGGTGTTTCCAGTTAGTTTCAAATTCCAAAACAAAATCAAAGGCATAGAGAAATAGAAACCTATAACCAGTAAGTGTTTTTTGACAAGTAATTGATTTTGAGTTTAATACTCAAAATGAAATTCTAATATAGCTTTCCAATGGGTGAAAGAGAAATGGATATATTTTAATTTGTGTTCAATTTCCTTAAATTATAATAGATGAATCCTTCAGAAAAGATTAATGATGAATATTACATGAATTTTGTTTTTTTGTGAGTAAGAGAAACTCATGAGGGATAATTCTTTTGAAAAAAATTGTTTGACCTCAATATTTTTGACTGTGAAAATATTGAAATCTGATGAGAGAAATTTAAGATAAAAACTTATCAAAGGGAATATGTGATAGGAAACTGAAAAATAGCATGCATGAAACGTGAGAAACTTGCAATGATTTGTTCCATTGTTATTGGAGTTATATTGATTTGGGGATGAAAGAGGTTTTTGAAATAAATTATTATTTAGTATTGCAATAATCTACATAGCTTAATTTATTTCATATGCAGTATTTAGTAACCATTAAAATCCTGCTGGGAAGGGAACCAAACAATGATAGAAAGTTGGAACCCATTATGAAGCAAGCTGGAAGGCTGGTTGGACCTGGGTTAAACCTGCTATCCCTGCTGGAGGGGGTAGCTTTTTTTTATGGTGATATATGGCCATTGTGGTTCTTCATGGGACTGGTGGCCAAAATGGGGCCAGGTGGGCCAAGAGACATGGCCCATTGGCCTCATTGGATTTAGGCCAAACAGGTACCAGAGGGGTCTATGGAGCGTAGGCATTTTGGGGGGGCTAAATGACCCCAAATGATCATTTAAGCCAAAATTACCCTAATCAAAAGGGTCAGGCCAGGGCTCATAGGCCTATAGGACACTGGAGAGGTTCCCAGGCCCAATTTCAGTGGGATGGCCTGGGGGTCCAGGATATGGCCTGTGAGGCCATAAAAGAGGTGAGTATGGCCAATTGACCATAAGGTGGTTATGACAGGATTCACCCTAAATACACCCATTGTTGTGACACTACCTCACTATTAACTCATTTATGTACCATATGGAACTCCAATTATGATATGCTACAATGTGCATACTCTCTTGGGGAGGCCTATGATCAGTTTTGTGGACATTCCTTGAATGGGAGAAAGTAAAGGTGATAATAAATTTCCTCCTTCCTCTCTATGAAGAAACATTTATCATTTGTGGATCAGAATACCCAATGATCAATTACACATTACCACTCTATATTCCATTAATCAAACCAATTAACAAGGTAACCTATTATAACTCTAAGCAAAAACAAAATGAAAAAGCTGAGCCTTATTGTCTAAATATAGGCCTGTGAGAAGTATGACATACAGCAAATTGAACTGGCAGAAGCTGCAATGAAAGCCAAATTCTCAAAATACCTTCAATTATTAACCAAAAAAAAATCCATCATATGTGCCTCAGTTCTCAACCCACAATTCAAACTGAGGTTTTTTTTAAGAAACAACTCCTTATTAACTTGTTTTGACCTGTCAGCCAGTCATATTGCAAAAACCTTTGAAGATGAGGCAAGAAGACACTTTGGTGACTCAATATCCACTGGACCTACTGAAAATCTAGGCCTGGGTTTTTTTGATGACATGTACACATCAACATCCCTAGAAGCCAGCTTATTAGAAATGGAACTTCAGAGGTTCTTTGCAGAACCTATTGAACCAAAGTCAACCAATGTACTACAATTCTGGAGGTCTTGATGCACTGCCTTCCCTACACTAGGGGGAATGGCACATAAGTATTTAACCATTCCTACAACAAGTGCACCATTGGAAAGGATATTTTCCTGTGGTAGGAAAATCCTCACTGCCATGCACATAGAGAAATCGGCATGTCTCAAAGGTTGGATGCAAACCTTTGGTCATATCTACTATAATCATTAGCATTTTTCATTTTTTGCTTTTATTGTATTTCTAGTACTTTGCATTATTGTGTTTGTGCAATGGCTAAGAGTTCAAAAATTAGTTCAAGAGGAATAAGAGCCCCTTGGGGGCTCCACCTCCATACTGTCCCCCGACCCATTTTGAGATCACAAGGCCAATAATGAAAGATGAGGAGGTCCCGCCTCCGACGGAGAAACCTCGAAAAGTAGGGGTTGGGCGACACCCTTAGTGAGCATGCAGGGGATGTAGCATATCATGCCTATCACTTCAGGTAAAGTTGTTTTGGAGATGATGTCACCAGGATTGTTCATGCAAGGCCCTCAACATCATTTCTTCATTGCTGTTCAATCTTGAGTTATTTGTCATCACATATCATCTTGCCCTTGCAAATGCGAAAATGTTGATTTTCATGACCTGTCAAGATTCTCCATCACTACTCAACAGCTTGCTATAGGGTGGGTTAGAAATACTACTGTTTTGTAAATTGTGGCTTTTCGTCATTCCTTTCAAATGTTTTATGATTTTAACTTGGAACCTGAGTATATCAAAGAAAAAAACCAAAGGCGATAATGCTCTAAAAAGCTCATTTGTCTATGTAAGAAAACGCAGGGTTGAATTACTAAAAAAAAATATTATCTAAGCGTAGAACAAAAAATGCTTGGATTTACTTTATGATCAATAGGAGAGGCGAACAAAGAGTATTGTTTTATGATAAATATCAAAGACTTTCTGAGACATTTATTTAAGCTAATAAGATACCAGATGAGAAAAAAACTGTTTTTCTAAGAAAAAAAAAGACATGGAAAAATTAAAGAATGTCCTCATAAAGTTTTTTTCTGCAAAAAGTACTACCATCTATTTAAAAGAAAGAGAACCCCTGATGCCTTAATGAAAAATAAAATGATACATGAAATATGGCAAAAATTTAATGGGAGGTTAGGCTCCATTGATTTAATGGTACGTTCTTTGGCGACATCTTAGCATTGAATTGGCCTCCCCATTGTGGGGTAAACAATACAGTTACTGTTTGAGTGCCTGCCGGAATATTTGCCGCCAAGACTGTAACACCTGGGTTTGGTAAATCCGGTGATCCACTTGGAAGTGGTGGTAGCGTTGGCACTCTGACTGGTTGCACACTTTCAAACTTTGATCCAGCTGGGGACAGTAACGTGGCGGTCATTTTCTTGCCATTTAATTCAAGATCTGTAATGTTGACCAAACGAAATTTTATTTTTAGCGAAACGCTGATTATTTCAAAATGAAAGCTTCAATGCTTACTGGCTGTGGCACCATCCCCCGAAATATGAATGGTGGCATTAGTGTGAACTCGCCATTGAGAAGTTGTGCCTGCAGAGGTAATTTCATCTTGTAAGAGAACTTGTGTTCGACCGTTAAGCAGTCGAACCCCACGTTGAACTGCTGTGCCGTTGTAAGCTTGACTTAGGTCAGTGATCCAATAAGCAGTAGATTGACCCGAATTGATATTATAATTAATATTATCTTGAGCATCACCGGTAGATTCATACTTGACCACAGGGTTAGATGATGCCGGATTTTGATTGAGACCACCCATTAAGAGAGTATTTTGACCGGGAGTACCACATCGATAGTAAGACCAACGGACACTATTAGATGCCTCAGAAGAGAAATAACCTGTTCCTAAATAATCATTTTGACACAACTGTCCGACCCAGCGTTCGCCAAGAGCATCGAGAGAAAGATCACCAGCATCTAGATCACCATGAGTCTGATGGCCGGTCAAGTTGCCAGACTTGACTGAGACATAAAGTCCATCAGTATTAGTCCATGAGGAACGCATCGATACCCAAGCATCGCTAGGGTCAGAAAAGCTATGATCTAGTGGTAAACCGATAAACCATCCACCTGCGACTTGAGGATTATACCAGAACATGCTCAATGGATCAGGAGCGTCTTGACGATCCCGTTGGTATAAGATGTAACGAGGAACTAAACAAAATATTTTTTTTGTCAAAAAAAAAACCCTTACAAGCGACTGATGCAGTGATTTATGGGATTTGCTTACTTTGGAACTGATCGCCGTAAAATAGCATTGGATTAGCAGTAGCCACA
Organism: Austropuccinia psidii; assembly: GCA_023105745.1. Classification (NCBI taxonomy): domain Eukaryota; kingdom Fungi; phylum Basidiomycota; class Pucciniomycetes; order Pucciniales; family Sphaerophragmiaceae; genus Austropuccinia; species Austropuccinia psidii. The sequence continues at coordinate 17,542,693 of JALGQZ010000011.1, forward strand.
TATTTATTTGGACCACAATCACCGGTGTTGGCTTTGTCTAAAATGCGATTGAAAGGTTAAGGATGAACATATTTGAGAAAGTTTTTAATCAAGTCGACTACTTTACTTACAAGTGTTACCATAAACATGCATATGGTAAAGACCAGTCAGGTTGTAAGAAGGATTGGCTGTTAACATTTGTTGAGTGCTACCTGTTGCTGTTAATAAGGCCGAAGTTGCATGAGCATGGCCTTGAGAACCGAAGTACCTAGGTTATGAATTAGGTTGTTTTTTGTTTTAAAATGAACGACATAAATAAAAGCCAACGAAATTGGACCAATTAAATGATTGATTTACCAATAATCAGATGTTTCACTCCAAGTCCCGTCAGCGGAAACGGCATTGACACAGTTTGTTGAAGCAGATTGTAAAGCTAATGGAAGCAGCTTTTGAGCGGTTCCAGTTGGATCTTCGTTCATGATAGCTAGCGACCCAACGATCATTCCACCATTCGTGACACAGTTCCAATTACCATTTGTGGTTAGGAACCAAGCGTTATTAGCGTGCGATTCTATACCTTTTTGAAGACCTAATGTGATGATGGACCACATGATAGCGTTTCCTGAATTGAAACTTGATTAGTTTTCAAGCTGATGATTTGATTGATGATTTATAAAGAACTTACTTTGATCAGGTGTCCAAGCATCATACAGCCAATCATATGCAATTGCAAAAGCAATTGTAAATTCACTAACATCTAACCAATGACTACAAAAAAGCAATTGAGGCGAATTAATTGACTGAAGGGAATGAATCAATTAATTCGGCAAGAAAACAAGGATGATTTACTCGGTGTTCCAGTTATTTCCAGTCCTTCCAAACGGTTGAGACGTATTTCCCGAAGCAACTTGTAGTTCTCTCCAAGCTCTGTCGGCCCATTTTGTATCATTTGATAGCTTGTAAGCATAGGCCCAATGTTTTAATCTAAGCTGAACTTCACGAGCCACGTCGAGTACACCGGATCCGGCATAACCACCATCAATTGAATAATTAGTTGGTGGGAGGTTATAAAACATGGTAGCATTTAAGAAAATTGTAGCATTCCAGCTGGCCAGATAAGGGTCGTTTTGGATTAGGGCAGGTAAACGAGCCCATTTGTAGGCAGGGGCAAACAATCGAGGATGATCTTGACGAACAGAAGAACCAGATTGATCAGGCTGATTTGGATCTGTGCCCCAGCTCAAGGCATTTGAAGAAGAAAAAGAAGGGGGCGAATTAAAAAATTGATTTGCTGATTGAGGGTACTGCGGTACGCCATAAGAGCTATAGCCGGAGAAGAGGACTTGATGCAGGTCTTTTCCGGCACTTGCACCTGCGCCGCTTGCAGAAGCAACAGCGCTGAAGGTTGGACTTTTGGATGAATCTTTTGAAGAATGAGCACCGAGGATACCACCGAGGATAGCGGCGATGATGATAGCGACCAAGGCGATTGGTAGACCGAATTTGACCCAAGGCTTTGTCTTCTGCTTTGGAGCTGGATTCTTTCTGGGTGGATTCAAGTCTGTTTGATTGGCCTTGGGCTCAAAGGCATCATCGTTTGCATTACTATATTCAACTTTACTCAGCGGTCTTGATTGCGAATCGGAACTGAGACGTCTGCCATACATGATCAAAGTAGCACGAGATGAAGCCTGAAGCGATAAATCGAATTTTGAAAGCCAGCGATCTAAACGATTGAAGGAAACGATGGCTGAGGAATATTGAAAATGGAAGATTGATAACGAAAAGTACTAGGAGAGGAGAATCCTAGTCCAGTCTCGACATCCCTTGGTAAGAGCGGGTAAACTACTGCGGAGACTGTTTACTGTAACTGATTAATTAGCGCAATTTGACTGAGCTCGAGGCGAGGCGAGGCGGGGCGGGGCGGGGAATTAGGGAACACTGGGTGAGGCTGGGCTGATGGGCGTAGAGAAACCAGCCAGGGCTCAACTAATTCAATGTACTGTGGATGACTGCTCAAAAAATTATAAAAAATTCATTAAAACTTCATCAATCTCACTCAAATAAGCTCAAAAGGTTGTTAAAAGGGAAAAACTCACTTGGAATGATAAGAAAAACATAGAAAGTTTGGATTTCATTTTTTATGAATGGGAAGGAAACATTCCATAAGGCTTCCATGAGAGACTGTGTGGCCAAATTGGTACTCACATTCACAAATTACCTAAAAGAAGACTAAGAGTCACATTTAAACAGTATTTGAGGATTCTTTTTCTTTGGAACAAGAATGGATTATGTCTTTCAAGAAATTAATTATTGCTTAATTGTCGATTTCTAATTGATAGAGAAATTTTACCAATTCAAAACTTTTTTGCTCAAAAATTGTATTTAATAATTTTGATTGAGTTTTTTAAAGAAACTAAAAATATTTAATAATCGATTTATATTGAAAAAGACAATGTATTGACCTCATATGAATATCAAAATTACAAAATATATCTTAAGAGCATGAATTTCAAAACTTCAAAGAATAATTTTCTTCTGAAAATTCAAGTGAAAAAAATAGATATATATAATCATTAATTTAATTGATTTTTTCCAAAATTTCAGGCTTTCAAATTAAAAGAGCATTATATATAAATTTTTTAAAACTCACAATGTTTGAAGTGTTTCATTTTTTTATTCATAAAAAAGCTGGAAATTAAATGATTCCTTCAAATGACACTTGTTTTTCTGAGTTTTAAGAGGAAGACAAATTAAAAAACCCTTCATTTATTTTCTTTTGTTAAGGGAAAAAAAGAAAACAAATAGTTTTGAATAACAACTACTTTAATTAAAATGACAATAAGAGTAGAATTCGACATTTTATTTTGAATTATGACATAATTTCCTTCAAGTTTATTTTGAAATAAACCTTATTCCACAAATAATTACATATGTAGTGAATTGTTGAAAAAATAAAAATTAATATTCTTTAGTGATAATTTCTAATAATTCTGAATTCAAAATTTTTCTTTTATTCAGATTCTTCCAAGAAAATGACAAAACCCAATAATTGTACAAAAAAACATTTCTTTTTCAAATGGAAAATTTTGAGACACATTTTTTTTTTATTTTTTGAAAAGAACATTCTAAGATAATTCTATTTTTTCTCATAACTTCATTTGAAAAGAGAACATCATTCATTTTAATTTCCAAAAAAAAGGATATCATTTCAATTTTTTTGAGAATTACTGATTTATATTATTGAATGAATCAGCATTATGAGAAAAAAAATACTTTGAGAAATAGTGACAAAGTTTATTATCTAAAAACCTTAATATACACTAAAACTAATTGTTTTTTCTTTAAAAAAAAGGATCATCATTAATGTTACTTTTAAATTTAGGAATGAAGATTTAAATGAAAAAAATCTCTTTCCCATATAATTTCTTGTTTTAAAAACGCAAAATAAAATATAAGTAATAAGTTTTTATTTTATAAAAAGTCATTGAAACTACTTTTAAGGTGTTTTTAATTCAATTTTTTGTAATGGTTTTTTTATTAACTATATGAAATATATTTTTCAAAGAAAAAAAGTTTATTCATGATCACTTTAAAAGGTTTCAATTTAATAATATAATTTCTCTTCAAAAAATTATTAATATAAGTTTGATTCAACCTTTTTTTAAGGATTTCTATTTGTATTTTCATTTATAAGGGTAATTAAAGTGATACAAGGGTATTTTTGATTTGGATATATATGGTAATTTGAAATTTAGAAAAAAACAAAAAACAAAATGAAAACTTTCAAAAAGAAGTGAAAGAGAAGTCCAATTAATCATTTTGTTTTTTGCAAATGACAGATGTGATTTTTCTGTTTTTAAGAGATGAAATTAGATTAGAAGTAGATTAAGCTTAAGATTAAAAGGGTCTTAGAGGTAATTATCACATTAACCTAATAATTGTTTGATATCCTTTTTGTGGAGGTATACTTTGATTTTTAAAACCTAGTAAACAGTTCAATCAGAATTAACAATGATGCATGCACCATTGACATCATTCAATGTGCAAATTTGCTACGTTGATGATGTAATAACAAGGCTCTCAGATTTAAACACTTAATATTTATTATTTATATTTTTTGCGGCATGTCTCCTTTGGACACCCAAGTTCTCAACTCCAGTTAGAATGATGTGCCTCACCTGCTTTAACATTAATAGCTCTCAAAACCAAATCTCATCAAAGTAGCTTCTTTCTTTAAAACAAAATAAGAACTGTTCAAAATTTATGGATGACATGAATTCTACAGTCACAAATTAAGCAAAATACATTGGGAACCCAATGAAAAGGTAATTCACCACATATGACTTTGGTTTGGTCAGCATTCCCCACTCATAACCTTCGCTGCAACATCAAATGCTATGTTTGCCTGCAAGCTTCATCCAATTCTAAGCAAATCTTTTTAGTTTAAGTTAACTTATTTACTAAAAACTCCATGAGGTTATAAACATCCTGTGAATGGTTGGGGCGACGTGTTTGATATCTGGAAGGCCACAAGGACATAGTATTGAACCACATTGTATGAAAGAAACTCACGGATTTTGCACAACTTTGCGACTACTGAAACAATGAAAAAAAAGCGAAAAGAAAAATGAATTTTGATTTTACATTAAGCCTACGGCAGGGGAAGCTGGCAAAACACAGCCATGACAAAAAGCTTTGAACTTGGCACAGAAAACCTGCAAAAAAAACAAGGGCAGTATTATCTACAGACTATACGCAAATGACAAAGGATGGTTCACGGTAAGTACAAAAAATGCAAGAACAAATTAAGAAGGGTCACGAAGAAGTGGAGGACGACGAGTTTGTTGGACCTGGCAAAGCGCCATCATCGACCCAGCTGGCTTCGACTGTTTCCCGAACTTTCTTAATATAATCCTTCATGTTATCTCGATACAAGTTTGCTGCTTCTGCGTTGGCAGGTCTGCAAATAATATCATATTGCAATAATCAGCCATGATAAGCCTGACAAATTGGATCTGCGGTTAGCTTCAGCTTACGAGTTGGGGTTTGGGTCATGTAGCAAAGACTGAACCGATGTTAAGATAGCTGCAACATCATACGTCGGTGACCAACGATTTTGGAGAATGTCGAGGCACAACTCTCCGTTGGCGTATACGTTAGGGTGAAACATTTTTGATAAAAACTTGACCGTTGGGGCTAAAAAACAAATCCTTTTTCTTTCAGTTAAAATCAAAGCGAGATTGTGAATCAAGCCGAAATGAGTACAGACGCTTGTTCGGATATGATTCGTCAAATGTTAGAATTAATCTAAATGTTCCATCTTCAAATGGCGTATCAGCTTGCAAGATAATATGAGGTCACCAACAAGCCCAAGACAATGCAATAAATATCCCATAAATCAACCATTAGCACAACATACACTTGATTCAATGAATATATGCCAAAATATTTTGAGCAACAAAAAAGCACTTTACCAGGTCCGAAGATAACAGCATTCCAAACCATGATATTATCGGGACAGGGAGCGCCACTGATTCCTCCTGGTGGGTCCGATGACAATCGTTTGAAGTCTCGAATAAGCCTTCTGCGAGATGCGGTCGACTGCACAGTTTGTAGAGCATTTGCTGAGCCTCACACTGCAATAAGGGATATAAGCAATACATAAGGAACCGACCATTTTGAGAATTTAAGAAATTAACGTTGCAAGAACCGAGCAAAGTATCGATGGCCACGCCTGGTGAATGGAGAAATACTTAAGTGAACCTGTATGGGATGGATGCTTGTCTAGCAAGATGAGAAGATTCAAGGTGGATGGACGAGGGCGAGGAGGGGCGCAGGGACGGTGGTGGCTCCGATCCAGGCAGAGGCGGGGCGAGGACATCTGTGTGAAATGCCAGGTTTCATAGGCGACACCCAAACGGGCACCAGGGGAGCTTGGCGGCTGGTGTGAGAAGAGCGGGGTCGATTGGAGTTCAACCGCTTGTTGAAGGACTCATAATAGAGCTGCTAAGACTCAATAGGGGTTTCATTCCTTGACTGACTCACTACTATCCATGTGTCTGATTAGAGCTGGTTTTGAGATGTGACTGGCATGAAAGAAGACAGCAAATCAGATGGCTCTCCAAGTTAGCCAGAGCCCTTTTGGAACAATTTTGTCCTGAAATAGGGCAACTCTTTCTTATAATGGCTACGCTTTTGCACCATTTCTATTGAGATACAGCCAATGTTTGAATCCAAAAACTCAAAAGGGAAAATAAATTCAGATTACTTCTAATTTTTCAAAATTCAAAATCAGACATAGAATCAGTCATAAATCTTCATGATTGATTTCAAAAGAAAAAAGTGGCAAATAAGTCAAGGGATGAAACCCCCTATTTGTCGTTTTCTCTTTTGAATCCGTATAAAAAATAAATAAATAAATAAATCAGTTTGACTGGTTAGAAAATCAGTCATCAATCTTGATGACTGATTTTGAATTTTGAAAAATCAGAATTTTTTGCCCTTTCGAGTTTCAGACACAAAAATTGGCTATAAAAACCTACCCACTATAAGAAACTGTTACCCTATTTCAGGAAAAAAATGGTCCACAAGGGCTCCAGTCAACTTGCAGAAACATCTGAGTTGATTTCTGCTTTTGTTGGAAGCCACATCTCAGATAAAGTTCTAATTGGACACATCGATAGTGGTGAGTCAGTCAAGTAATGAAACCTCCTAATGAGCCAGCTCTTGGATTTGATGTGGATCCTGATCTGCTCTTAGTGGCATGGTTGGAACTCAGTCCTTCAGTTGGCTGGAAAACTTTTAGCACAAAAACCAAGGCTGCATAAGTCATTGGAATACTACTGGTGCAATATTTGTCAGTGATGAATAATCTGAGAAAGGATATGGAGAAAATTCAAAGTCAACAATATAAGCCTGAATAACTTCGTGGTTTTACTTGATGGCTCAACTATTTAGTTTTGTATGATTTTTCTATCTTAATTTTAAATTTTACTCTCGAAATTTGTTTCTTTGAAATCCCTGACAGAAACCAAAAGATATCTTCGATCAAAATACCAATTGATGACAATTTCCAACAATAAAAGAGTATTAGTAATTAAATTTGACATGAAATTTGTCTCGTGAAAAATTAAGCATAGTATAGGACGGAAAAGTATTTTATGATTTCATTCCTAGGGTTACTTTTAGGGATAAGTGAAGTATTGAAGAAAAAGTCCTTTAATTCCCAACTGAGTAATACATAAGCCACTACCCTATCATACATAGAATTTCTATGATAAAGAAATTCAATTTTTATAAACTCAAATCAACTATCTACATTTGAGTATAAAAATCACTTTTTTTTACTGAATTCCTCCATTTCCTTCACCAGCTCAGATACAGTAGAGCTTTTCCAGACCCATAAACCCTATTCACCCAGGTGCTTTTGGTTCCACAGAGACAGTGCCTTTGTTAGAGTGTTCCACCGTTTAACAGGGATTTTCAATCTGAATCATTTGTTTCATTCAATTATTTGTAGTTTTTATTGCACAAAAATAAAATACTTTTGTATATTTGCTTATTGTTTTATTTTTACTAAAATATACTGTAATCTTTAGTATTTAAAGAGACAGTACTTTGTTGTAACTTAGATATGACAAAGATAAATATTTGAAATAAAATAAATAAATTAGTAATCTAATCATTTTTTGTGACCACTACCTTAACACATTATCAGTACCAATTACTCAGCAATTGGCACCAATTTTTATTTAAAGCACTCAAGTCATTTTCAAATTGAATATATATATATATATATATATATATATTATAGTAGCTGCTAGAACCCATAGGAGGGACCTACTGGTTGAATCACAGCAATAAATAATTCTATTATTATTAATTCACCATAAACTTCAGGGGATAAAAATCCTAATGGTCATCAGAAATTACAGGGGAAGAAATTCCTACTGGTCGTCATAAATTTAAGGGGAAGAAAAGCCTACTGGTCATCTTATTATTCAAATATTTGGGGGAGAGTATCATACTGGTTAATATGACATAAAATAAACTTCTCAATTTTCTATTATTGAATTCTGGAAACTACTTCACTTGGGTTATAATGATGGAGTCAGAGCTATATAATATTGGTGCACTAGATTTTACTCTGGGAACAGATCAGAAATAAAAAAAATACAAAAAAGCCTTGATAAAAAGGCATACAAACTAATCATTTGCTGTCTAAATCAGGACAATATATCATTTGTTTCAAGCATTCTCAATCCAAACCAAAAAAGAGATTGACACATTCTCTGGAAGATTTTAAAAGAAAAATACATGTCAAATGATATATCCAGCCAAAATTTGGAATTTACCAACTTCAGTCAAGTTAAATTCTCACAAAATTCCAATTTTGTTCAAGAAATTTTTACTAATGTCAGAAAAATGCAGCTTTTAGGCTTTAAGGTAGAAGAGTCAGCATTTATAATCAGAGTTTTAAGCAAGTTTCCACCTGAACTCAATTCCTTTGTTTATGTGATGTCACATGGTTTTCAAAATAAAGGTCTAGATTTCACACTAAAGAGGCTAGAGCAAGACCATATACAATTCAGAATAAATGAAGACAGTAATGAAGCCACAACTGCATTGTACAGCTAAAAAAATAAAAGGTATTGTAACTACTGTAAAAAGAAAAGCCACCTGGAAGAATACTGTTGGAAAAAGTATCTCAAGAAGAAACAAGCTAACCTCATTGCTCAAGTCAATGTGGATTAGCCTTAAATAGCATTCTAATAATCCACCATCAACAGTGAGAGGGTGTTTTGGTGTATTCCACCGCTTAATGGTACTTTTCATTCTGAATAAAATGTTTCATTTTATTATTTGTACTTTTTATTGAACAAAAGTAATTTTTTTGTATATTTGCTTATTGTTTTATTTTCACTAGAGTGTAATGTACTCTTTAATATTTGAAGATAAAATACTTTGTTGTAACTTAAAAATGACAAATATATATATTTAAAATAGAATAAAGAAATTTGCACTCTCATCATTGTAATGACCACCATTGTAGGTATACTAGAAGTATTATTGAGAAAATGAATATGCATATAGAAAATTGAATCTACTCAGTGATAAATTTAAATATGCAAGATTCTAAAATTTGAAATTCTTTACAATAAAAATATTTCTCAGAGGAGATTTTTTATATTTCCTTAATATAATACTAATCAAATATATTTTATTAATTTTATAAATATACAGGTACAATACTTTTGTAGGGGAAATTTAAGCCTATCAAATACTATTATATCTAGAGTAGCTACCATATCAAATTAGTAATAGAAAAAGGAATATAAAATTATAGCTGAAATAAAAGGTTAAGGACCTTTGACTGCTAGAAGTGCAATAATACTCTATCCTTCACCTCAATTACCAATTTTTTTTCTGAATCAACTTTATATTATTATATTCACCAGGGTGAATTTTGTTTCAATCACTGGCAATTGACTTCATGTTTCACTGCTGTCAGTATAAAATCTTGCTTCAGTCATTTTAGTGTCACATTATAGTCACTGGATTTTATATGCCACCTCACATCTGTGTCAAGACAATATCAATTGTCAAATATGTCACCCAAAGAAAAAACCCTTATCAACACCATTCAAAATCTTTGGGTAATAACATCTCATGGTGTAAGCCAACAGTTTAGAATGCTCAGGCTCATGCATGAGATGACTTCTGCACTTCCGGATGATAATCTCCCCCTTTACCATGCCTACTATCATGCATGAATTGGCTTCCACACCTCCTGCTAATAATTCTTCCAGCTGACAATGCTTATTCTTATGCAAAGATTGGCTTCTGCCCCACCAACTCCACATATCCACCATATACCATACTTATGCTTCCCCACCCTGCCTCATGATCTCTACAAGTTACCATGCTTATTCTTCCTCACCCAGCCTCATTATTTCCACAAATTACCAGGCTTATGATCCTACACGTCCCTCTCATGTTCTCAATTTACAATCTTTATTCTCACAAAATGATTGGCTTACCCACAGAAGACTTCATTTTACCGGTTTCCCATCTTTATTCTCATGCAAAGATTGGCTTAAGCAACACCACCTTTGTAGATCCCCTGTATACCATCCTTACACATTCACACCCCTGCCTCATCATCTCCACATCTTATCATTCTTATGCTCCCACACTTCCCTCTCCCATTCTAAATTTACCATCCTTAAGCTCATGAAATAACTATATTCTGCACTGAGGCCTGTTCATTTCCCTAATTGGCCATCCTTACACTCAGAGAAGAATTTGCTTATGCATCATTTCCATTTGTAATTTATATCAAACTCTTGAATTCTAATTTACAGTGTCAAAATTTCAACACATAAGTATTTTGTTTGAGGATCCTCCTGTCTCACCTCCTCTCCAATTCCCAATGACCAATGCTCTCCCTCAATTTGATATGAGTGACATTTCATAATAGAAAGTGTTTAGAGCCATGGGGTATGGTGGCTTGTTGGTGTATCTAATTAACCCAATCACAGAAATATGCTTGTAAGGTTTGACTATGAATCAATAAGTAAAAATAACTAATATTTTACTTATTTTACTCTGAATTTCCTTATGAATAAAGTAAATAAGATACAAATAATCAGAATAATAAATAATTATTGTAATTAAGGCGTAAAAAGAATTATATTATTGAATAAATAAATATATTAATATATTTAAAGGCACTTTGTTATTGTTACCAACAAATAATGAAGGCGTAAAAAATAATAATAACAATAATATTACTAATATTAAATTTATAAATTAAGATAAATACTATTTATATTAATGAAAGAATTATTAAAGGAAATAATGAAGAGAAAATAACCCACTTTTAACACTTAGTATAATAATATTGAATGCCTTTACACCAAATAATATAAATAAAACCCATTACAATTGTATTTACAATTAAAAATAAGAGAAATTACAAATTTTCTTAATTTTATGTGGATTTGAGATTTTTAAGGGAATCATAACAAAACAGCAGAACAATTGAAGTAATCACATCAAAAATGATGATTATAATAAAGATTATCTTTGGTCTATAATAATTTAAAAGATTTATATATATATAATAAATATTTTACCTTTGATTTAATTGTTTTAATGTTTTGATATGTTTGAGGGGAAAATAGAGTAAAAAGAGCTCTATTTATAGTAAATACCTCCCTTCTAGAGTCCAGTAGGCTTCTAATAGACGTGTACTGATTTTATCTACTGGGAATGATCATTATTTTAAGGCTTAGTGATGATTACATGATGATCAAACCATCTTATCTAATTATTGCACCATTATTTAGAGTTATCACTATAAATCTAAGTTTGATGACATCATAGGCTTGGCAGAAGCCTAAAGTTTGTGGAATTTATTAGTATTAATCATAATAAAATATCATTCACCAGTTTTATCACTTATATGATTGTTAAACTTCAAATAAGATGACAGTGAGTGTGAGCCTGTGAGGTATGTATAACATAACCATGAGGCCACAAATAACTTTATATACAGTTAAATTTGTCTTTAACAGACTTTTTGATTGAATTTAAAATAAAAAATCACAAAAAATAAGTATAACTTTTTTTGGATAAACAAAGTTATAAATATTATGTCATTTTTGGATTCTACACCAAAAATAACCTAGGGTACATCCATAAGGTGTTATACCCAAAAACACTTATTTCTTATGTTATTGGAAAATTTAAGAATCTCACAGTACTAATGTGACTTTTTTAACATTTTTTTAAAATTGTTAAATTTAAGCTTAAATAAGCTTAAATTAAAAGTTGCATAAAGTTTATGCAAACTTACCAAAATTTTAGTTAAAATTGAGGTGTTGTGTATATTTACTGAATTGGCTAAGGATTTGCCATACAGAATTTAAATCCTGCGTGAGCTCAATTTAAAAAGGTTTAAGGCCATAGTATGGCTTTAAATATATAAAAGGGCAAAGTCCAACCAGAAAGGTGGGACAAAGGAAAAAGACCAAATAGAGCTGGGGTACCCAACTTTTTGGATCTGCAAGGATTAAGTTAAGGTTGTCCACCTGTATTGGAGGATTTTCAAACTTATTTAAACCTTAAGATTAGACTTTGATCCAACACTAAAGTTTAAACTGGTTTTATCCCAATTTAGACAGGAATTTCAAGCTTCCAAAGGGTAAATCCCAATATGCAGGCTTGAATTCAAGGTTTTAAGAACTGTCAAAGCTTAATTAAGCTTGAAAATCTTCAATAAGCTTGAAACTTCAAGGTTACAAGAATTAAAACCTTATCAAAAGTTAAGGTTTGGTGTGTATTGCTATTTTACATGGAAAAATAGCAATAACTTCAAAGATTCATTAAAATCCAATTCTTAATGGATTTTCTTGAACATTTCACACAGCTTACAATTTAATATTATCTATATATAAATTAAATTTTAAGTATCTTTCATAAATAAATTTCCTGGGTATTTAGCCTGGAAATTTACTCTTTATATTAAAGCTCAAAGAAAATTATAATTTCTTTAAAAATTAATTAAAAATTGAGTTTAAGAGATTTCTGGTTGAAACTCTATTTTTAAGTTGTTCATGTGATGAAATTTGATATAAATGCGTTTATTTATATTAAAAACTTAAAATAATTAGTTTAAATGAGGGTTAAAGTTACATGGAGTTAAGAATAACACTGATAACTTTAAATTGGAATTAAAATTAAGTTACCTTAAGTTAAGAGCTTTATTTTTAAGCATAGTTTTTTGGTTTTGACCTGAGTACGCCCTCTATATCCATTATGAATCATGAGAGCTGCTCTGAAGACATAAAAAGAGTCTTTTCATCACTGTTTTTGTCCATCATTCATTATCAATCCAATCATATTAGAAATTCAAACAGGTAAAGTTATATTAAATATAAAATCTTATTATTAAAGTAATTCTTAAGTTATTTTATTCTTTATTAATTAAAATTTAAGAATTGAAATAATAGAATTCAGATTATTGTTGTAATCACCAATAATACATTTTATTATATAAAATTATCATCTTAAATATCTTCTAAAAATCCACAAATTCCTCTTAAAAACTCTTTAATCAAAGCTTTTATTATAAAAAGCTGTTTTATCATTAAAAATATTGATTTTTGGCGTGTTTTTAACTTATAAGTATTATTGAATATAATAACTGTTTTTGTTTGACTTGTTGTATTAAGTAAATATTATAAGTAAGTTTTCTCTAAAGTTCTATATCTTTTTTATCTAGTATTAGTTTTTTTATATAGAATTTTATTCTATAAGAATTATTTCTGCACAGTATGTGTTTTAATTCTTTTATAAAGAATATTTATATTATTTATAAGTGGTTAATATTCATATTTTCCACGTGTAATTGTCCCATTAAGAGCTTTACACTTCTTATTGTTATAACTGTCAGTGACTATAACAATAATAGAATAATTATAATTTATTATAATTTATTATAATTTATTATAATTTATTATAATTTATTATAATTTATTATAATTTATTATAATTTATTATAATTTATTATAATTTATTATAATTTATTATAATTTATTATAATTTATTATAATTTATTATAATTTATTATAATTTATTATAATTTATTATAATTTATTATAATTTATTATAATTTATTATAATTTATTATAATTTATTATAATTTATTATAATTTATTATAATTTATTATAATTTATTATAATTTATTATAATTTATTATAATTTATTATAATTTATTATAATTTATTATAATTTATTATAATTTATTATAATTTATTATAATTTATTATAATTTATTATAATTTATTATAATTTATTATAATTTATTATAATTTATTATAATTTATTATAATTTATTATAATTTATTATAATTTATTATAATTTTTTATTATTATTATTATATTTTATAATGATAATTAAATTTATTTTTTTTATATAATTATTTTTAATAATTATATTTAAATTTGTGGTTATAATATTTTACTATATTATATATTTCTACTGAGGACAGTCATAGTACTCTTAATATTGCTACTATTATCAATAGCTTCATAGACAAACCTTACATTTGGGGGCTTGGCCATGATTTTAGCCAATTTTTGGGACATAAATCATATTATAGACCTTATTTTACTGTTTTTTGAAGTAAAATTGCCATATTTACCTTAATATTGGCTTTTTTGGGACTTATCCCTTATAAATAATCTTTATAATATTAATAAAGTTATGTTTTCTTAAGAATATTGTTTGAAAAAATTCACTATTGAGTGACTTGGAATAAGCTTCTTTTGTCTAACTAGTGGCTTTTTCACATCACAGACTTGAAATTTATTCTTTGAGGTATTCTAGTATAAAGTGAATAATAATACAATTTTGATTAATAAGCTTGTTAATTGAATAATTATTATTTCTTTAAAGAAAATATAAAATCAAATAAAAATATGAAATTCTTTATTAAAAATATTTTTTCTTTTATCTTAGACATTTTTCTTTATTTTTGACGTAATTTGCCATAAATTACATTAAAACAACTTTATTCAATAAGTTGAGTTTATAAGTTATTTTTATTGTTTGATAAAATAACTTATATTTTTACTTTTCTCTAGTGTCATCAAATAGACACAGCTCTTCAGACTCTGAAGCCCCAGAGTCTAGTATTGAAATTCAGACTAGCCCAGCACCAAGGGGTTTGATAACCAAAGAACCCTTCAAAGGTCCAGAAGGTGAATTCAATTCATTCTTAGTCTATTTTTTCTCAAAATTGACGTGAAATGACTCCTACTAGAAGTGGAAGTAATTACTCCATCCAATCAAATGGATCTGGACCAGGACATTCCAGTCACAAATCAAAAAGACAATAATGTCAGCCCAGAGGATGCCAGAACTTCCACCAGTTCCCAAAGGTTAGCCAGCACCTTTGAACATCTTATTGAGATTACAGAAGCTGATGTAACTGCTATTGCTGTTAGACCTGAATCATTTCTAACAGGCAGAAGTGGAGATTTACCAGTCTTAGTACAAGAACTGGTTTATGGCTGCAAAACAGCAAGAGTGGGAACTTCTCCCAAGTCTTTGGATAGGCACAATGAACTCTCATCTTCAAGTGAAGAAGTTCATGGGGACAGAAAAGACAGAAGAACTTCTGAAGGGTTGGACACCAATGTCTTGCAAAGGACAAGTCCAACTCATAAAGGCTTGGTTGAAAAACCAAAGCATGTTATCAGATTATCAGAAGAAGAAGTTGGCCCAAGGCAAGGAAAACAGCCCAGTGTAAGCTCCCCAAGCATCCAACAGCAAAACTCTGCCTCAACAAGTGCCAAACAAGCCCAAGCAAGCCCCAAAGACCAATCAGAAGGGAAAGCAAAAGGCAAAGCCAAAATGGAACAAGCCTTACCCACAGAATTACAGAATACCAAAGAAAGAAAAGACAGCCATGGACAATGTGTTCAATATCGCAAGAACTCTGATGGAATTCAAAAACAAGGAGGAGGAAATATTGAACCAATCTTTCCCAAAGAAATAGATCTTGTTAAGCTTGTAACTCAATTTGAATCTTCTAATAAAGATATTATGACAAAGTTTAAAACATTTGAGTATATCCAACAAAAGTCAGGTAATGAGATATTACAAGTAAAAGACCAACAAAAAACCATTATTGGCCTTGAAAATGTTAATAAAGACAATATTGTGTCTTTGACACAAATTTGTGCAAGAATTGAGTCTAAAGTTACTTTGCTCAATCAAACAGATGACAATTCAATTACTTTTATAACTGGACAGTTAAGAGAATTGAAATTACAAGTTCAAAACTTGGAAAATTAAACTGGTCACAATGCAGCTCTTTTCCAAGAACAATTGGAAAAAAGTGATAAAGAAAGACTTGAATTGAAAGAAGACATTCAATCAAGTATTCATAATATATCACTGAAAAATGAATTGCCAAGGCAATCCACACCAATTCTTGACAGAAATGTGCTTAATGATTTACATCATACCATTTCAAGTAATGAGGTGGAAACTGCTGGCAATTTCAAAGAAATTCCAAAATTAGAGGAATGGCCAACCATCAATGGTGAAGGAGAATATAATCATATGGAATTTATGAAAACAATTGATATGCTCAAAGAAGACTTTAACATACTGTAAGGTGTGGATATGAAACTTTGATAAAAAATCAAGTACTTTTCCTGTCCTCAAAATTTGTATAAGGAAAAATTCAATTAAAAATAGTAAGAAATATTATTTTTAAGAGAAAACACGCCAATTTTATTGTTTATAGCTTTATTAGTATAAAACAATAATATTATAAAAATTTATTGTTTTACCAACAATAAAAATTTATCCAAAAAATACTCTACAAGAGATATTTTAAGGCTACAAAAGAAATTTCTTCAAGAGCAATTTCAATTGGAATTAATTGAGCAAAGAACTGCAAGCAATTAATTAAAGAACAAAGTCTTTAAAAAGAATATTAAAGAAAAAACACGCCCAAAAGTGACCAGAGTGAATTTGGAAACAAAGTGACAAAGTTTACAGTGATGAAAGATGCTTTAATTCACTTTTGGGGTGGTTCAGGGGTAAAAATGATTATAAGAGTTACAAACAATGATTATAATGATTTTTTCACGTGGTTTAAAAGGTTTACAATGATTTTTAAAAATGGTGGTTGGAATCTTTGATTGATTGGTTTAACAGTGTTTAAACTAATTAATAAAAGGAAAAGATTCTAACATGAAGAGAAAAGTGGGGCAAAGAAGACATTCTTTTATAGCCATCAATTCTCTTACTCCAAAAGTAAAATTTACTCTTGTCAGTCGTGAAAAACATTCTGACAACAGAAAAGCAAATTATGGCATCATTGAACCCTGGTTTAGACCAAAAAAGGGCTGGTTTAAGCCATTTTTAGCCATTTTTAGCCATTTTAGACCCTTAAATCAGCCATTACTATAGAAATACCAGGCCTAGAGCCTTCAAAACACGTCAGAATGTGTGTCAGAGGCGTAGAAACCAGTTAAAGCTGTTTTTACTATGATTGTTTTATCTTAAGGGTAGTTTTACCCTCTTGGCAACAGCTAAAACTACCCCAGTTGGTATCAAAACCTCATCATCAATTGAGTTCACAGACCCTGTAACTCAATTCCAGGCCAAAAGTGATAAACTTTTGCGTGAATTTTGACATCCCACGCCTGTCAGCAAGGAATTTGGGGGTCTAGCTCCCCCTTAGAGCTGGAGTTCCTTTTCCCCCCCAAATTTAATCTTTCCAATTTATTTTTCCTTTAATTCCTCATCATGTATTATACTTATAATTCACATATGTAATTCAATTCAATTGTACAGTACAATACAGTAATAATTGACACCTCATATGTAAATCAAAGTTCACTTATGTAATACACGCGCACATTTTGACATTTCAATTGAATTCAATTGAAAATACTTTAATTCCTCATAACTTCTAAACTAAACACAACACCTCAATTTTAACACAAAATTTGATGGTTAACACCACATGTGGTGTGAATTAAATTAAAGTTTTGAGGATTTTCAACTTTTGTATTGAAAATACTAAAAACTTAATTTAAGCTTAATTAGAGTTGAGTTACAAGAATTTCACTCAAAGGTGACCCCACCTGATTTTTCATGAGGAATCCAATGGTGAAATAATTTTCATGTGTTTATTTATTGGATAAAAAGTTATAATAATTTTTATTTAACTTTTTTCCAAATTTATTTATTTTTTCACAATTTTGTTAAAATTTCATTTTTACTCAATTTTTTCAAGTATAAATGTAATTTTATACTTACAAAATTTTATGTATTTTTATTTTTAAATTGTAATTAATTTTTTATTTTTAATATAATTTTATATTTATATTTTGATTTTTATTTTAATAATGTAAATAAATTTATTTTATTTATATTAATATGTTATTTTTGTATTTGTGGTCTTTTGGGTATATGAAATTACCTCTAAGGCTCACATTCCCTCCCCCTAAAAAAGAATATTACTTTGTAATATTGGTGTTTCTAGTGTTTCTGAATCTCCTGAGGAGTTTGGTAGCTTCTGGTATATCCTTTTCTTCTAACCATTCATCTTCACAAGTTGGGTCACTGTACCTAACAAGGCATTCCCTTACTTTCTTGGTTCTTAATTTCCTTTCTTTAAGAACTTTGGTAATTTTCTTAGTACCAGATGTCTCAATAGGAGGTATAACTTGGGGAATCTTATTCCTCAAGGGAAATTTCTCAGCATCACTAGATTTATATGGCTTTATCAAGCTTACTGGAAATGTAGGGTGCTTATTGCTAAGTTCTTCAGATAACTCTACTTCAACAGCATTTTCTCCATGGAGGGCCTTAATCACAAAAGGTCCTGCAAAGGAGTCTTTCAGCTTTTTACATCCTTTGATGTTATTGAAGTTAGTGGTGGATACAAGAACTAGGTCCCCCACTTTGAAATTTGGAGTTGCATGTGATTTATCCCATTTGTCTTTAGCATATGCAAAAGAGTCCTCCATGCATCTCACTGCATGCCTCCTAGCTTTGTCTAGCATTCCTTTGAAGCTAGAAGCTGTGGGATGTATTTCAATTAAGTCTTTTCTCAAGGAATCTTGGGGTAACTTGGGGTTCCATCCTTTTTCTAGAATAGCAGGAGTCTGATTGGTACTGGCATGGATTGATGTTTTATATGCCAATTCCAGTGCTGGCAACAGAGTACACCAATCATGGGTAAATCCATCACAATCTTTGAATTCAAGGCCATATGCACAAAATCTTCTCACCATGTCCTCTAAGGTTTGGATCATTCTTTCAGCCAAGCCATCAGTTTGTGGGTGGTAAGCTGTAGAGAAAGACAGTTTAGTGCCAAATAATTGGTGAAGATTTGTCCATAGTGCTGAAGTGAATTTGGGATCTCTATCACTGATGATATTTGTAAATATTCCAGTCCATGACACTACTCTATTCCATATCAGAAGAGCTGTATCCATGGCTGTATCATCTTTGTGACATGGTAAAAAGATTGGAGTTTTACTGAATCTGTCCACAATTACTAGGCAAGCATTATAGCTTCTGTCACCTCCTGGTGGTAGGCCAGTTACCTAATCCATATGGATAATTTCCCAAGGTCTGCTTGGTTCTTGGATTTTCATCATATTTCCAAGTCTTTTGCCAGTGGATTTATTTGCCTTTTGGCACCTGTCACAGGTTTTGCAATACTCTGCAACATCTTTCTGCCACATTGGCCACCATATGCAGGTCTTCACTTTCTCTCTTGTTCTGTCTTCAGAAAGATGTCCTGAAAAGGGACTATCATGGCATTCTTTCAGTACAAGATTGATTAGTGACCTGTCCACAACTGTCATAACACATGTGTGTTTTGTTCTGTGGTAAATTATACCATCTAGTAGGTGAAATCTTCCTTCATCATAAGATTTTTTCCATACTTCATCCAAGGCATGTGTAAGAGAGTTGTCCTTACAGTCCTTGTTAAGTAATTGGAATAAGATGCTACAATTCTTATCTTGAGTGTAACTGTTTCTGACTTCTTCAAAGAAGGTGGTGTTTAAGTCTGTAACACTTATCCCTTCTATTGGAATTTGTGGGGAGGCTTCTTCTGGTACATAAGCAGGATTATCAATATCATTTGGTAATGGCCATCTGCTTAGTCCATCTGCATTTTTATGAATATTGCCATCTTTGTGAACAATAGTCATATTGCCCCTATATTCTTGTATGGCTATTTGCCATCTAAGCATATGTCTGTTGGGTGTTTTCATGTTCAGAAGTGATTTAACAGCGGTACAATCTGTTATTAATTCAAAGACACATCCTTTTAGAAAGTAATTTAGCTTTTCTAGAGCCCAAACAAGGCATAAACACTCCATTTGACTTGCTCCATATCTGGCTTCAGTTGGTTTGATTTGCCTAGATATGAAACATATGGGTCCTTCTACAGGTTTATCATTTATGATCTGAACTTGGTGAAGTGCAGCACCTAGCCCATCTCCTGATGCATCAATATAAAGCTTAAAGGGCAGCTTAAAGTCTGGCATCAGTAAGAGTGGAGCAGTGGTCAAGGCTTGTCTCAAAGATTCAAAGGCTTTTACTCTGTCAACTGTCATTTCAAAGACTGTGTCTTTGTCACATAGCTTATAAAGAGGTCTTGCTATGGATGCAAAATCTTTAATGTGTTGCCTGTAATACCCTGCAAAACCCAAAAATGATTGAATTTCTTTTTTGTTTTGAGGCATGGGTTTAAGCAGTACTGCTGCAACTTTGTTTTTGTCAATTCCAAGAGATAAACCAGATACTACATGCCCTAGTGCTTTAAGCTCTTTAAATCCAAAATGGCATTTCTTTAAAGAAATTTTCATATTGACAGATTGAATTTTTGTCAAAACCCTGGACAATCTGTACATATGTTCTTCCCAAGTTTTGGAGCAGACTATAATGTCATCAATGTAAATGATTAACCATCCTTCTGAAAGTTCTTCAGGGAAGATTTCATTCATCATTCTTTGGAAGTGTGAAGGTGCATTTTTGATACCAAAAGGCATTCTTAAATATTCATAAACTCCACAATGAACAATGATTCTCAAATACTTTCTTGCTCTTGGTGTTACCACATTCTGATGAGATCCCTTAAGAGCATCCATAGTGCTTATATATACTGCTTGAGATATTTGAGTGAGGGAAATCTGGATCTTTGGAATTGGGTATCTTTCTGGAACAGTATAAGTGTTCAGAGCTCTAAAGTCCCCAACCATTCTAGATTTTCCATTATGCCAAGCCACTATGACTGGTGTAGTTATTTCTACTTCTTCATTGTGGCCTACTTTTCTTATTACACCAAGGTCTAAAAGTTCTTTAATATGGCTTTCCAGTGCTTCTCTTGATTTTGGACTTGCTGGATATGCAGGTCTTCTTAAGAGTGGTGGATAAGGTCTCTCAATATTAAGAATAATATCAACTTCATGACCAATAATTTCCCCTAGGGGTTCTTTATCTGAGGCAAATGCTTCTTTATGGTCATATAAAAGAGAAAAGAGTTCATTTTCTTGTTTATCACTCAAATGAAGGCTTATTTCAGCTTCACTTAAGTGTTCAGACTTGAATTTCTCTAACTCTAAGTTGACTGGTGATACTTTGTTTACTGTAATTTGTCTTTTAAATGGTAAAAAGGCAAATTTTTGGCGCTTATTGTCTCCAATAGTAAAGTATCTGTCTTTGTTGTTGTGTAAATCTATGCCATACATGATTAAATAATCATTTCCCAATATGAAATGGGTACTAGAACAATTTTCCATAACAACAAATTCAACAGTGATTCTTAAATTTCCATTGATATGTGGAAATATGACACTAGTCTCAAATATTCCCAATGCTTTCATTGGGTTACTTGCACTATTGAATTTTATGCCATCAATTGGCAACAATTGATCTTCAAAGTTTGGTACACAAGTTTTAAGAAAAGATTTACCAACACAAGAGCAGAAGGCTCCTGGGTCAAGCAAAAGTTTAGTGGGTTTGTTGTCAATCACCACTTCTGTTATACAGGAGTTACCAGCTGTATAACCTTTTCCTCTGTTTGGTTTGGTTTTCATGAGTTGTGCATCTTGGATTTTTGATAAATCAAGTTGACCATTGCTTAATTGTGGCAAGTGGGAATAAGATTCCATGATGTCAAAAGTGGCATTGATATTTTCTATATCTTTTGAAGATTCAGAAAATATGGATGACTTGTCATCTGAATTTTCTTCAATTATGTCATCTTTTTCAACATCAGGTTCTTTCTCCACATCAATTTCATTGATTTTCCCTCTCTTTGGACATGTATTGGCTAAATGAGTGGTGCTTTGGCAAATATGGCACTTTCTGACTGTATCTGCAGACTTATTTTTAATATTATTAGAGTTTTCTTTGGGGTTTTTGTCCACAGAATCCTTCCAAGGTGTATTAAACCTTGTTTTGAGATTCACCCTACTGGAACCAATTCTGGTTCTTGTGGTTACTTCCTCTAATATATTGATAATGTCTTCTGCTGAAGATTGTTCAGTAGTCCTGCCCTTGACAGCATGCTCTAAGTCACCTCCACATTGTCTTAGAATTTTTCTATGAATCATAAATTCTGACATGTCAGGGTATAATGCTGTTAACCTGTCCTTTTGTTGACAAAACCATGGTAAGGCTTTGTCTTTATCAGCATTAAATTTGGCGGATTCAAAGGCTGTTTCAACTTTAAACCTCCATGCATCATTGGCCCATTTGTTGACAATTTGGGTTTTCCACCAAGTCCAACTCTGGTGTCCATGTGCTTGTCTCAATTTGATATACCATCTGTGAGCTGATTTGGTAAACAAGGTGTTAAACCTGGCTGTCACCAATCTGTCTGGTAATTCAAAATCTTCTTTGATCATGTCAATACCTCTGATAAATTCCATATGGTCATATTCTCCTTCACCACTGAAGTGAGGCCATTCCTTAAGTTTTGGAACTTCTTTTAATAGTGCTTGGCCCATTGATGGTTCCAAGTTATGAAAAGAGGTAGAAAATTCATCTTTTAACTGTGAATTTTCTCCATCCAATACTTGTGGATTGGGAATTCTTGCACCCTCATTCTGGTTCAGAGGTGTAGACATTCTTGGTAAGGTGTTTAGCAGTTGTTCAATATCATTCATTTTACTGTTGTTACACCTTTGAGAATTTTTTAACTCATGTTGTAAGCTTTGTATAGAGTCTATGACATTCTTTTTATGTTCATCCTCTTTATATGTAAGCTCATTCCATAACTCTGTTTGTCTAGTATTATCAGATATAACTTCATTTAATTTCATTGTTAATTTTGATATTTCCTCTTTTGAGGTATCAAAATCCCTTTTCAAGGCAATTGTATTTGTCTTTACTTCAGCAAATGCTTTTGAAATATAATCCAGAGTCTTTTTATTGTCCTCTTTGATAGTACTAATGGCATGTTTTATTCTTGTCTCAATTATGTCATCAATATTGAGTTTAGAATATTTTTCTGTTAATTCATTAATGATTGCATATTGTTCATTTATCTTAATGCCAAAAGAAGTATCATTATTAGGAGTTTTAATTGTTCTTAAAACCTTTTCAAAACATGTAAGTGTTTCATTGATTTGGCACAGGCTCAAGTTGCTTGTTTTAATGTTGTTACAAATGGATTCATTTTTATCAGAAAGATGTTTTTTCACGTCATTTATAGCATCATACAACTCTGGGATGGAATCAAATATATCAGAAATCATTTCTGGAACTTTAATCTGGCTTCCTCCTTCTTTTGTAATTCCATCATGGTTCTGGCCATCTGAAATACATTTTCCATGGCATCCTGCTGAATCTTTGGGATCCTGTAGCCCTGGCTGTAAGGTTTTGGAGCTTGTGCCTTCCCTTTGCCCTTGTTTGGAGGTTGTGGCTGCTTTTTCACATTGGAAGTGCTGCTGCTGGCCACTGGGGCTGTTTTTGGCACTGGTTTGGGAGGTGGAGGGTTGTTTTTCCTCCATTCTGCTGTTAAGAGCATCATATTCTTCTTTTCCATCAATGGATGCCATCCATTGAGTAACTTGCAAGTGTTGGGATGGCCCAGGAATTTCCTTACAGTTAGGTATGAATTCATGCAGTTTCTCCACAGATCTGCAAACATCTGGTACTCTTTGTACTGAAGTGCATTGTTGTAAGCCTTCTGGCTGGCTTTGTAAATGTCCACTGAGGCTTCTTGTGGCGGTGTCAGCTCTTTTTGAAGGTAAAATAGTGTCATCAGCTTCAGAATTGGACAATTTATTGTTGTGGAAGTCTTTTACTGACCCTTGTCCTTCTGTATCTGATTGGCTTCTGCCATAATCACGTCTATGACCTTTTTGGGAGCTGCTTGAGGGTTTATAGCTTGCTCCTGATGTGGTTGAAGGCATATTTATGATTAAAAAGGTTAAAAATAGTAATTTTACGTCAAAAAACTAACTATTTGCCAAATTTCTAGCTCTCTGAAGGGTATTACTTATATCCAAGTTAATTAATTCAGAGGTTATTGGCTCAGGTTGGTTATTTTGAGTCACAATAACAGTGCTATTATGGTCTGAAATCACAGTGCTTGCAGGAATAATACTGGTAACTGTTGAGGCTGTTTCAATGTTTTCTTGTCTTACCACGTTGTCAGACACTAAAATTAATGAAAAAGCCAAATAATTAAGTAAAAAAAAGGTTATTTAAAAAAAAGAAATAAAAATTAAAGCCTCACTTATAATATGAAAAATAATATTTTTTATTGATTTTTTTGAATTATAAGTATTTTTTATATGTTTTTTAAATTTTTCAATATAAGAAAAAGATTAAAAAAGAGTAAAAAAATATGTCACAGGTAAAATATCACGGCTGGGCCCCCAAATGTAAGGTGTGGATATGAAACTTTGATAAAAAATCAAGTACTTTTCCTGTCCTCAAAATTTGTATAAGGAAAAATTCAATTAAAAATAGTAAGAAATATTATTTTTAAGAGAAAACACGCCAATTTTACTGTTTATAACTTTATTAGTATAAAACAATAATATTATAAAAATTTATTGTTTTACCAACAATAAAAATTTATCCAAAAAATACTCTACAAGAGATATTTTAAGGCTACAAAAGAAATTTCTTCAAGAGCAATTTCAATTGGAATTAATTGAGCAAAGAAATGCAAGCAATTAATTAAAGAACAAAGTCTTTAAAAAGAATATTAAAGAAAAAACACGCCCAAAAGTGACCAGAGTGAATTTGGAAACAAAGTGACAAAGTTTACAGTGATGAAAGATGCTTTAATTCACTTTTGGGGTGGTTCAGGGGTAAAAATGATTATAAGAGTTACAAACAATGATTATAATGATTTTTTCACGTGGTTTAAAAGGTTTACAATGATTTTTAAAAATGGTGGTTGGAATCTTTGATTGATTGGTTTAACAGTGTTTAAACTAATTAATAAAAGGAAAAGATTCTAACATGAAGAGAAAAGTGGGGCAAAGAAGACATTCTTTTATAGCCATCAATTCTCTTACTCCAAAAGTAAAATTTACTCTTGTCAGTCGTGAAAAACAGTCTGACAACAGAAAAGCCAATTATGGCATCATTGAACCCTGGTTTAGACCAAAAAAGGGCTGGTTTAAGCCATTTTTAGCCATTTTAGACCCTTAAATCAGCCATTACTATAGCAATACCAGGCCTAGAGCCTTCAAAACACGTAAGAATGTGTGTCAGAGGCGTAGAAACCAGTTAAAACTGTTTTTACTATGATTGTTTTATCTTAAGGGTAGTTTTACCCTCTTGGCAACAGCTAAAACTACCCCAGTTGGTATCAAAACCTCATCATCAATTGAGTTCACAGACCCTGTAACTCAATTCCAGGCCAAAAGTGATAAACTTTTGCGTGAATTTTGACATCCCACGCCTGTCAGCAAGGAATTTGGGGGTCTAGCTCCCCCTTAGAGCTGGAGTTCCTTTTCCCCCCCAAATTTAATCTTTCCAATTTATTTTTCCTTTAATTCCTCATCATGTATTATACTTATAATTTACATATGTAATTCAATTCAATTGTACAGTACAATACAGTAATAATTGACACCTCATATGTAAATCAAAGTTCACTTATGTAATACACGCGCACATTTTGACATTTCAATTGAATTCAATTGAAAATACTTTAATTCCTCATAACTTCTAAACTAAACACAACACCTCAATTTTAACACAAAATTTGATGGTTAACACCACATGTGGTGTGAATTAAATTAAAGTTTTGAGGATTTTCAACTTTTGTATTGAAAATACTAAAAACTTAATTTAAGCTTATTTAGAGTTGAGTTACAAGAATTTCACTCAAAGGTGACCCCACCTGATTTTTCATGAGGAATCCAATGGTGAAATAATTTTCATGTGTTTATTTATTGGATAAAAAGTTATAATAATTTTTATTTAACTTTTTTCCAAATTTATTTATTTTTTCACAATTTTGTTAAAATTTCATTTTTACTCAATTTTTTCAAGTATAAATGTAATTTTATACTTACAAAATTTTATGTATTTTTATTTTTAAATTGTAATTAATTTTTTATTTTTAATATAATTTTATATTTATATTTTGATTTTTATTTTAATAATGTAAATAAATTTATTTTATTTATATTAATATGTACTTTTTGTATTTGTGGTCTTTTGGGTATATGAAATTACCTCTAAGGCTCACACATACCAAATGAATACATAAGTGCCAGATTACACTCATTATTTTCCAGATTAGCAAAGAAATGGTATTAC
Source organism: Austropuccinia psidii (assembly GCA_023105745.1). Lineage (NCBI taxonomy): Eukaryota > Fungi > Basidiomycota > Pucciniomycetes > Pucciniales > Sphaerophragmiaceae > Austropuccinia > Austropuccinia psidii. The sequence goes on from JALGQZ010000011.1 coordinate 17,569,026, forward strand.
AAAATGAGACAAGACCATGGTAAACATTCTTGGCCTTGGTGGAAAGAACAAATTATTTCCAAATGGGCAAATTATTCCTGGAGATTTAGAATGGAAAATTCTTTTGAAGAAGCCATTTTTAATTTTGAGAGGGACAGGCCCATGTCTTGGTTTCTTAAACAGAAGGACAGATTAACTGCCCTTCATCCTGATATGTCTGAAACAATGGTACATAAAAGGATATTAAGAAAGTGTGGTGGTGACCTTGAGCATGCTATAACAAGAAGATGTATTGAGCCTTGCTCTACAGAAGATTATATCAATGCTATGGAGGACATCACTACTAGGAAAAAAATTGGAAGAAATTGGTCCAAATACCCAATAGACAACAAGACTAATGGGAAACAAATTTCAAAGCCAAATAAGCCACAAGACAGACTTCCCTTGAAATGTCAAAAATGCAGAAGTACATCTCATTTAGCAAACACTTGCCCAAAAAAGACAAGAATCAATGAGATAAATCTTGAAAAAGTGGAAGACACAAAAGAAACAACTGATGTATCTTTACATGAAAGTGATTCTGAGCCTTCAGAAGGAGAAGAAGTACCAGAAGAGCTTAGTATAGAAAACATTAATGTTTCTTTTGAAGTCACTGAGGTACACACTCATTTACCACAGTATAGTGATGAATGTATGGATCTCATACATGTGCAAGATGCTAAAATGCAGAAAACCAAACCTGCCAGAGGTAAAGGTTATACAGCTGGTTCATCTTGTATCACTAATATTGTGATAAAAAACACAGAAGCCAAGATACACCTTGACTCAGGTGCTTTTTGCACTTGTGTTGGAAAAGATTATCTTGAAAAAGTTTGTACCAATTGGCAAGATAAATTAATACCAATTGAAGGTATAACATTCAGCAGTGCTAGCCATATTGCACCCCTTGGGTATATTTGAAGCAGGAATAATATTTCCTCATCCTACAGGAAGTATAAGATCTAAAGTTGAAATTTTTGTCATGAATAATTGTACTTCACAACACTTTATACTTGGAAATGATTATCTCAATATTTATGGTATTGATATTCATAATCATAAGGACAGGTATTTCACTATAGGGGAAAATAAAAGACAGAAATTTGCTTTTCCTCTAGAAAAAAGAGAAATTACTGTCATTAAACAAGTAAAAAATGTTAATAAGGAAAAATTTGGGTCAAGTCAATTGATTGAAGCACAAATTAGTCCTGAATTAACACTAGAAATGAAGGGAGAGCTTATTGAAATTTTATTTCAATAAAGTGAAGCCTTTGCTTCAGATAATGAACCACTTGGAGCTATAAAAGGCCATGAAGTGGACATTATGCTTAATGTGAAAAGGCCTTATCTGCCACTATTAAGAGGACCAGCTTACCCAGCTAGCCCTAGGGCTAGAGAAGCATTAGAAAGTCATATTAATGAACTAATGAAACCGGGAGTTCTTAGAAAGGTTGGACACAATGAGGAGGTAGAAGTCACAACTCCAGTAATCATTACTTGGCATAATGATAAGGCAAGGATGGTTGATGATGTTAGAGCACTGAATACCTATACTATTCCAGACAGGTATCCATTCCCTAGAATTCATGAGACTTTGACTCAATTATCCAAAGCAAGATTCATTACTTCCAAGGATGCTCTGAAAGGCTTTCATCAGAATGTTTTGACACCTCATGCTAGGAAATTATTGAGAATAATTGCTCATTGTGGGATTTATGAGTATTTAAGAATGCCTTTTGGTATTAAAAATGCACCCTCTCATTATCAGAGAATGATGAATAACATCTTCCCACATGAATTGTCAGAAGGATGGTTAATCATTTATATTGATTAAATTATCATTTGTTCAGAAACCTGGCAATTACATTTAGAGAGACTTTAATCAGTACTTAGAAAGATTCTTCAAGTGAACATGAAAATATCTCTTAAGAAATGTAATTTTGGGTTTCATGAGTTAAAAGCTCTAAGACATGTAGTCTCAGGACTAAGCCTTGGTGTTGACAAAAACAAAGTGGCTGCAGTTTTACTGAAGCAAATGCCTGAGAACAAAAAAGAAATGATGTATTTTTTAGGGTTTTCCAGTTATTACAGGCAACACCTTGAAGATTTTGCCATCCATGCCAGATCATTATACAGAATTTGTGATCAACAAACTGTTTTTGAAATGACACAGGAGAGGATTCAAGCATATGATAAAATCAAGTATGCCTTGACCAATGCACCATTATTATTGATGCCAGACTGGGAACTTCCTTTCAAGCTGTATATTGATGCATGTGGTGAAGGGTTAGGAGCTGCTCTTCATCAAGCTCAAGTTGTCAATGACAAACCTTATGAAGGTCCAATTTGTTTTATTTCAAGACAAATCGGACCTACTGAGGCCAGATATGGAGCTAGAAAAATGGAGTGTGTTTGCCTTGTTTGGGCTTTAGAAAAACTTCATTACTATCTTGATGGTAGCGTGTTTGAAGTAATTACTGATTGTAATGCAGTAAAATCACTTCTTAACATGAAAACTCCAAACAGACACATGTTAAAATGGCAGATTGCTATACAGGAGTATAGAGGCAATATGACCATAGTACATAAAGGTGGAAATATTCATAAGAATGCTGATGGCTTAAGTATATAGACATTACCAAATACACCTGACAACCCTGCCTATGCTCCTACAAGTGCAGAACCTCAAATTCCAATTGAAGGAATTAATATCACAGATGTTGGAACAGAATTCTTTGAAGAAGTTAGATAAAGCTATAAGCAAGATAAGAACTGTCATATTCTTACTGCCTACTTGACAAAGATTGCAAAGATGTAGCCTTGGCTAATTCTCTGGATGAAATTGGAAAACATCTTATGATAATGGAAGATTCCATTTGTTTGATGGTATACTATATCATGGATCTAAACACACATGTGTCATGGTCCTATGTAGTAGAATGTTAATTAACACCATACTACTAGAATGCCATGATAAACTATATTCTGGACGTCTGTCTGAAGAAAGAACTATGGAAAGAGTTAAGACATGTGCCTGGTGGCCATCTTGGAGAAAAGATGTCATTGAATACTGTCACAGTTGTGATAGATGCCAGAAAACCAATCAAGCTACTGGTAAAAGATTTGGTTTAATGATCCATATTCAAGAACCAAGTACCACATGGGAAGTGGTTCACATGGATTGGGTAACTGCCTTACCACCTGGAGGTGATAAAAGTTACAATGCATGTCTTGTTATTGTGGACAGATATAGCAAAACCCCAATCTTTTTACCATGTCACAAAGATTACACAGCTATGGATACCGCTCTTTTGATTTGGAATAGAGTCATATCCCATACTGGTCTCTTTAAAAGTATTATCAGTGATAGAGACCCAAAATTCACATCAGCCTTATAGACTAATTTACATAAGATTTTGGGTACAAAACTATCATTCTCAACAACCTACCATCCACAAACAGATGGGCTGGCAGAAAGAATGATTCAAACCCTTGAGGACATGAGCAGAAGATTTTGTGCTTATGGCCTGGAGTTCAAAGCTTCTGATGGCTTTACCCATGATTGGTGCACTCTTATACCAGCATTGGAATTAGCCTACAAGACCTCCATCCATGCTTCAACAGGAAAAAGTCCTGCAATGTTGGAAAAAGGATGGAACCCCAAACTTCCAGCTGATACTTTGAAAAACGATCTGATTGATATTCATTCAACTGCCTCAAGCTTCAAGTTATTGCTTGATAAAGTGAGACATCATGCAAATAAAAGCATTAATAGTGCTTTTGAATATGTCAAAAACAAATGGGATAAAAGTCATAAGACCCCAGAATTCGAAGTAGGGGATTTAATACTAGTTTCAACCTTGAACTTTAATAATATTAAAGGCCCAAAGAAATTGAAAGATTCCTTTGCAGGACCATTTATTATCAAAGCCCTTCATGGGGCAAATGCAGTACAAGTAGAACTGACAGGATAACTGGAAAACAAACATCCAAATTTCCCTGTCAGTCTAGTAAAGCATTACATTTCAAGTGATAGGGAATTTTTTCCTTTGAGAAATGAAACACCCTTAGAAGTACCCCCACTAGATCAAAGTGAGGATAAAAAGGTACTAAAAGTCTTTAAAGAAAGAAGACTTAGGGGAAAAAATGAAAGAGAATACTTAGTCAGGTATAAAAATCCACAACTTGATGATGAATGGATTGTAGAAAGCAAAATACCTGATTCCTGAAAGTTTCCAAGAAGATTCAGACATGAGAGAAGATAAATTGCTCAATAAAAAGTTTGAATTGTGTGCTTTACATACTTAGAAAAGTATAAGTAGAGAGGTTGGACAGTGGATTATACCCCCCCAAATAACTTGGGGGTATACTACAAAAGAAAAATTGTGGTACAATTTTTTTTTGGTGGTAGGGAATGTGAGCCTGTGAGGTATGTATAACATACCCATAAGGCCACAAATAACTTTTTATACAGTTAAATTTGTCTTTAACAGACTTTTTAATTGAATTTAAAATAAAAAATAACAGAAAATAAGTATAACTTTTTTTTGGATAAACAAATTTATAAATATTATGTTATTTTTGGGTTCTACACCAAAAATAACCTAGGGTACATCCATAAGGTGTTATACCCAAAAACACTTATTTCTTATGTTATTGGAAGATTTAAGAATCTCACAGTACTAATGTAACTTTTTTAACATTTTTTTAAAATTGTTAAATTTAAGCTTAAATAAGCTTAAATTAAAAGTTGCATAAAGTTTATGCAAACTTACCAAAATTTTAGTTAAAATTGAGGTGTTGTGTATATTTACTGAATTGGCTAAGGATTTTCCCTACAGAATGTAAATCCTGCGTGAGCTCAATTTAAAAAGGTTTAAGGCCATGATATGGCTTTAAATAAATAAAAGGGCAAAATCCACACAGAAAGGTGGGACAAAGGAAAAAGACCAAATAGGGCTGGGGTACCCAACTTTTTGGATCTGCAAGGATTCAATTAAGGTTTTCCACTTGTATTGGAGGATTTTCAACCTTATTTAAACCTTAAGATTAGACTTTGATCCAACACTAAAGTTTAAACTGGTTCTATCCCAATTTAGACAGGAATTTCAAGCTGCCAAAGGGTAAATCCCAATATGCAGGCTTGAATTTAAGGTTTTAAGAACTGTCAAAACTTCATTAAGCTTGAAACTTTAAGGTTACAAGAATTAAAAACTTATCAAAAGTTAGGGTTTGGTGTGTATTTCTATTTTACGTGGAAAAATAGCAATAACTTCAAAATTCATTAAAAATCCAATTCTTAATGGATTTGCTTGAACATTTCACACAGCTTACAATTTAATATTATCTATATATAAATGAAATTTTGAGTATCTTTCATAAATAAATTTCCTAGGTATTTAGCCTGGAAATTTACTCTTTTAATTAAAGCTCGAAGAAAATTATAATTTCTTTAAAAATTAATTAAAAATTGAGTTTAAGAGATTTCTGGTTGAAACTCTATTTTTAAGTTGTTCATGTGATGAAATTTAAAAAAAATAAGTTTATTTCTATTAAAAACTTAAAATAATTAGTTTAAATGAGGGTTAAAGTTACATGGAGTTAAGAATAACACTGATAAATTTAAATTGGAATTGAAAATAAGTTACCTTAAGGTAAGATCTTTATTTTTAAGCATGGTTTTTTGGTTTTGACCTGAGCACGCCCTCTATATCCATTATGAATCATGAGAGCTGCTCTGAAGACATAAAAAGAGTCTTTTCATCACTGTTTTTGTCCATAATTCATTATCAATCCAATCATATTAGAGATTTAAACAGGTAAGGTTATATTAAATAGAAAATCTTATTATTAAAGTAATTCTTAAGTTATTTTATTCTGTATTAATTAAAATTAAAGAATTGAAATCATAGAATTCAGATTGTTGTTGTAATCACCAATAATACATTTTATTATATAAAATTGTCATCTTAGATATCTTCTAAAAATCCACAAATTCGTCTTAAAAACTCTTTAATCATAATTTTCATTATAAAAAGTTGTTTTATCATTAAAAATATTGATTTTTGGCGTGTTTTTAACTTATAATTATTATTTAATATAATAACTGTTTCTGTTTTACTTGTTGTATTAAATAAATATTATAAGTAAGTTTTCTCTAAAGTTCTATATCTTTTTTATCTAGTATTAGTTTTTTTATATAGAATTTTATTCTATAAGAATTATTTCTGCACAGTCTGTGTTTTAATTCTTTTATAAATAATATTTATATTATTTATAAGTGGTTAATATTCATATTTTCCATGTGTAATTGTCTCATTAAGAGCTCTACACTTCTTATTGTTATAACTGTCAGTGACTATAACAATAATAGAATAATTATAATTTATTATAATTATTATTTTTTTCATTATTATATTTTATAATGATAATTAAATTTATTTTTTTTATATAATTATTTTTAAAAATTATATTTGAATTTGTGGTTATAATATTTTACTATATTATATATTTCTACTGAGGACAGTCATAGTACTCTTGATATTGCTACTATTATCAAGAGTTTCATAGACAAACCTTACAGTGAGTGATCATAAATGATCAAATTTAAGCTTAAGCTTTGATCATTAATAGCTCTTAAGTTATACACGCTACAGCTATTCTGAGAGTGAATTCTGATAACTTGGCATGTTCTTATCAAACTGCCAAGAGAATTTCATTAAATAATAAAAACTATATTTTTGATGATTTTTCTTGTAACTCATCTTTTCTGTCAAAATTTAATATTTTAAACTTCAAAACATGATTTCAAGGGGTTATACCTTGAATATTATAATCAAAACCAAATAATTATTTATGTATGAACTAGTAGAATCTTACTGTCTACTTGTTTTTAAGTTTGGACCACTTTCACAACAAAGTGGTCAACAGCTCCATTGATTTTATTCAATAATATATTACAAGTTTTAACCTTGTTCATAACATGTAAAATAAAGTTCATATCTGTGCTCTTACAGTAATTACATGATTTTTTTTTGGTTTATCTCTTTATCTTGTATATTTCAAAAGATATTAGCCAAAAACCATGAATAGATGCATTGACCAAAAAAGTGCATATATTCAGCTTAATTCCTTAAGTATTGACTTTAGAGAATAGATTTATAATTGTCTTATATGTGAAATTTTATGGATAATCCAATGGTACAATTTATTTTACATGTTGATTCATTGGTGTCTGAGTTAAATAAGGTTTTATACCTTTTTTAAGGTATTATTACTTATGCTTCAGTAATTATTGACTTTTCGATATGCCATAAAAATGACATATGTGTATCTTACCATGAGGAATATAATGGTGTAATTTATTTCACATGTGTACTCATTAGATTCTGAGTTAATTCAGCTTTTGTACTTATTAATGGTATTTTTACTAGTCTTTGAGATAATTATTATAAGTATAATTATTACAGAAATTTTGCTGTGACCTTTTTGGATATGTGGTCATATCTCAAAGGCTCACATTCCCTACCACCAAATAAGATTGTACCACAATCTGGTATAGTTAATTAAGGTATCATCCACTGCCCTACCTCTTCAATAGACTTTGTTAGTCTTGAATCTCAATAATGCTTGATTTTTCTATTCTTTAGGCTTTATTTCATTTCTGAACTTTCTTAATAGTTTATCAGCATTTGTTATATCCTTCTCAAGTAGCCAATAATCTTCTTGAGTTGGATTTCTATACCTTACAAGGTATTCCCTTTCTTTTTTGTTTCTTGTCCTTCTTTCTTAAAGGACTTTTACAATTTTTTTCTTCTCCTTCCCCTAAAGGGGGTATTCCAACTGGGGGTTTATTTCTTAGTGGAAATAATTCCTTGTAACTTGAGCTGTAAGGTTTTATCAGAACTACAAGGAAAGTTGGTTCTTTGCTCATTAGTTCACCTGTGAGCTCTAATTTCACAGAATTAGGTCCATGTAGTGCTTTTATCATAAATGTTCCTGCAAAGGAATCTTTCAATTTATTTGGGCCTTTTATATTATTGAAATTTAGAGTTGACACTGAGACCAAGTCTCCTATTTTGAAGTCAGGTGGTTTATCAATTTTATCCCATCTTTCTTTTGCATACTTGAAAGAATATTGCATACATCTGTTTGCATGGTGTCTTGCTTTGTCAAGCATTAACTTGAAGCTACTTGCTTTTGGATGTATATCCACTAAGTCCTTTTTGAGGGTATCATAAGGGAGTCTTGGATTCCCGCCTTTTTCTAGCATTGCAGGTGTCTTTACAGTTGAATAATGGATTGATGATTTATATGCCAGCTCAAGAGATGGTATTAATGTACACCAATCGTGGGTAAAACCATCAGAATATTTGAATTCTAGTCCATAAGCAAAGAATCTTCTGATCATGTCTTCTAATGTCTGTATAATTCTTTTTGCTAGATCATCAGTTTGAGGGTGGTAAGCTGTTGAGAATGATAGTTTTGTTCCAAACAGGTTATGGAGGTTTGTCCATAATGCTGAAGTGAATTTTGGGTCTCTACCACTTATGATGTTTTGGAATAAGCCTGTGTGGCTAATAACTTTATTCCATATCATTATGGCTGTATCCATAGCTGTATCATCCTTGTGACAAGGTAAAAACATTAGAGTTTTGCTATATCTGTCAACTAATACTAGGCAAGCATTGTAACTTCTGTCTCCTCCTGGAGGTAATGCTGTTACCCAATCCATATGAACTATTTCCCAAGGGGATTTTGGTTCTTGGATTTGGATTATCATTCCAGATTTCTTACCTGTGGCTCTGTTTGCTTTTTGGAATCTGTCATAGGTTTGGCAGTATTATGCAACATCTTTCTTCCAATTTGGCCACCAAGAGCAGGTTCTTACCCTCTCTAGTGTTCTGTCTTCTGAGAGATGTCCAGCTGCAACACTATCATGAAATTCATGTAGTATGGTGTTTATTAGAGTTCTATCTGCTAAAGCCATAACACATGTATGTTTAGCTCTATGGTAAAGGATTCCATCAAGGAGGTGGAATCTTCCTTCATCACATGATTTTTTCCATGTTTCATCTAGTTTTGATGAAAGTTATGGGTCTTTACAGTCTTTCATTAGAAGTTGGTAATAAGATATGGCAGTTTTTATCCATTTTATAGCTCTCTTTAAATTGGTTAAAGAATTCTGTGCCTATAGCTGTTACACATATGCCTTCTATATGGTGCCCTTCCTGTGGTACCCATGCTGGATTTTCAGGTGTATTTGCCAGAGCCCATCTGCTAAGACCATATTATTTTATATGAATATTACCATATTTATGAACTATAGTCATATTTCCTCTATATTCTTGGATGGCAATTTGCCATCTTAACATATGTCTATTTGGGATTTTCATGTTATGTAAAGATTTTACAGCATTTCAATCTGTAATTTCATCAAACATTGTCCCATATAAATAATAGTGTAATTTTTCCAAAGCCCACACTAAGAAGAATCATTCCATGTGGCTTGATTCATACCTTGCTTTTGTTGGCTTTATTTGTCTTGAAATGAAGCAAATTGGTGCTTCAACAGGTTTCTCATTGATGATTTGTGTCTGGTGTAGTTCAGCACCTGGTCCTTCTCCACAAGCATCAATGTAAAGTTTGAAGGGTAGTTTCCAATCTGGCATCAGAAGAAATGGGGAATTTGTTAAGGAATTTTTCAATTATTCATATGCCTTAACTCTTTCTTCAGTCATTTCATAGAATGTCTGTTGGTCACAGAGCTTATACAATGACTGAGCAATTCTTGCATACTCTTTTATATGTTGTCTGTAATAACCAGCAAATCCTAGAAATGATGGCATTTCTTTCTTTGTTTGGGGCATTGGTTTCAAATAGTACTGCTGCTACTTTGTTTTTGTCTATGCCCAAACTTAGTCCAGATACAACATGTCCTAGTGCTTTCAGTTCACTGTATGCAAAATGACACTTTTTCAGAGAGATTTTCATGTTTACTTGGACTATTTTTTGCTAGACTCTTTCTAGTCTTGATAGGTGGCTGTCTCAAGTCTCTGAGCAAAATATGACATCATAAATATAAATAATCAGCCATCCTTCTGATAATTCTTTAGGAAATATGGTATTCATCATCCTTTGGTAATGGGATAGTGCATTTTTTATCCCAAATGGCATTCTGAGATATTCAAAGATCCCACAGTAGACTATCATCCTTAGTAGCTTCTTGACATTGTCTGTTAAGACATTTTGATGAAAACCCTTCAAAGAATCCATGGCTGTGATGAACTTAGCTTGAGATAATTGTGTTAATGTCTCATGGATTCTGGGTATTGGATATCTGTCAGGGATAGTATAGGTGTTTAGAGCTCTAAAGTCCCCTACCATCCTTGATTTTCCAATATTCCAGGCTATAATGACAGGTGTAGTGACCTCTACCTGTTCATTATGTCCTACTTTCCTTAATACTCCAAGGTACATTAGTTCTGTAATGTGTAACTATAAAGCTTCTCTAGATCTTGGGCTGGCTGGATAAGCTGGTCTTCTTAATAGAGGTGAATAAGGTTTTTCTACATTAAGAATTATGTCTACCTCATGTCCAATTATGGAACCTAGTGGTTCCTTGTCAGTTGCAAAGGAGTTTTTATATTTAAATAAGAGTTCAATCAATTTTTCTTTCATTTTTTCAGTCAATTGATGATTCAATTCTGCCTCTTTTAGCTGTTAAGTTATGAAAAAATCCATTTCTGGGCTTTTTGTTCATTCTTGACAACTGTAATTTGTCTTTTGTTATTTAATAAGCCAAATTTTTGTCTTTTATTGTCTCCCATGGTAAAATATCTATCTTTTTGGTTAGAGATATCTATGCCATAAATTGATAAGTAGTCATTTCCAAGTACAAAATGGTTACTAGTGCAGTTGTCCATTACTACAAATTATACTTTCAATCTGATACATTGTGAAGGATGAGGAAAAATGAGTGTTAAGTCAATTATTCCAAGGGGCTTCATGCTTTAACTTGCACTACTAAATTTGACTCCTTGTATTGGTATGGGCTTTTCTTCCCAATATGGTACAATTGTTTTCAAATAACTCTTACCAACACAGGTACAATATGCTCCTGTATCTAAGTTCACTTTTGCCTCTTGGTTTCCCACCATGACAATACTCATATTTGATTTTTCAGCTGTATCTCCCATCCCTTTTTCTGGTTTGGTTCTATACAGTTTAGCATCTTGTATGTTTGTGAGGTTTGTATCAGATGTTCCAACTTGTGGTAAGTTTGAATTGAAATCCAGTACTTCATATATTAAATCAATATTATTAATTTGTGCATTGATTATGTTAATTTCATCACTTTCAGAAGTTTCTGATTCTTCAGTGTCCTTTTCAGAATCAGATTCTTCTTCTTTCTCATTGTGGTTCCCTGTTTCCAAAATTTCATTGCTTTTTGCTTTTTTAAGGTAATTATTGGCTAAGTGTCCAAAAACTCCACATTTGTGGCATTTTCTTTGCTCATTACTGTTGGATGTATTGGGCTTGAAAGCTTCTTTTGGTTTATCTTTTTTTATAAATGGCTTATTTGGACTTTTGATGTCCAATTTTTCCCAAGTTCTGCCAATTTTTGTCCTTGTCACTATGTCTTCTAGTGAATTGATATACTCTTCTGTGGAGCATGGCTCTATAAACCTGATTCTCAGGGCATTTTCCAGTTCTCCTCCACATTTCTTAAGTATTTTCATGTGTAACATTTTTTTAACGTTTCTGGGTATAGTGTATTTAATATTTCAGCTTGTTTCAAGAGCCAAGTCAAAGGTTTATCCTTGTATGGGTCAAAGAAGGAGTTTTCAAATGCATTTTCTATTTTGTACCTCCAGGCATCATTAGCCCACTTGGTGATTATTTCTTGTTTCCACCAAGACCAGGTATTTTTGCCATTTGTTTGCCTTATGACATAATACCATCTTTTTGAAGATTTCTCAAATAGTGAGTGTAATTTGGCAGTGATCAATTCATCTGGTATGGAATAATCTTCTTGTAACATGTCAATTGTTTTAGTAAATGACATATGGTCATATTCACCTTTTCCTGTGAACTTTGGCCATTCTTTTAATTGAGGTGCTTCCTTCATTAAGACTTTGTTATTGTCTTGGTGACTAAAGTCTGTTATTAATGTATTTGTTATTTCCTCTTTTGGTTTAACAGGGCTTCTTATGTGAGAAAATGGGGTTGATAACTTTGGCATATTTCAGTTAGCCTCATTAATTTTATCCATTTTTTCAGTGATAAGCCTTATTATACTTTGAATGTCATCTTTCAGATTCATTATTGCTTCATCACTTTTTTCCACATGGTCTAAAAGTAATTTTTGGTGTGATGAAGTCTTCTCTTCAAATTTTTCCACAGAAATACTTAATTTGTTTAATTTTTCTGTAAGATTATCAATACTCACATCATAATTGATTTTCAAAGTTTTTTCTTTGATATCACTTATGTATTTGTACAACTCTTGTTGTCTTTGTATTAATTTCTGAGTATTGTCAATTAATACTTTTGGTTTATTATTTTCAATCATAAATTTTATGTTATCAATTTGTTTCTTATTTTGTGCAACAAGTTTTGTTAAAGATGATGAGCTATTATTTATTTCTTGTAATGATAATAAACTATTTGTAATGTCTTTGAGAGGTAAAATACTATTTTTAAGCTCTGTTAAAGTATTTACAACATCAGGAGACAAGGTTATTTCTTTGGGAAATGGGGTTGTCTCATTCTTTGTTCCTCTTTGTCCTTGAATTCCATCACATTTCTGGACATGTTGAAGACATTTTCCATGGCATCTTGTTGGATTTTGGGAATCCTGTAACTTGGGGAATATGGTTTTCTCCAGTTCTTTTTCTTGTTCTTCTTCCCTTATTGGGGAAGTGGGTTGGCTTGGGGCTTGCTGGTAGAAGCTACTGGGGCTTCTTCCTTGGTTGCCTCCTTATTTTTGGAATGGTACTCCTTGATCTTTTTGATTTGAGGTTTGGATGATAGTGGATTACATCAATTGGAGTATCTCAATATTTCCTCCTCTTTGAGGAACCTTTTGAGTATGTGCCAGGAGTTCATGACTCCTTGGTGTATTTGTGGCAACATTTCCCAGTCCCTGTCCTTGTACACTGTGTAGTACTGTTTTTAATGGCTCATGTAAATGTCTATCTGAGCCCTCTGAATGTGATTGGTATGTTTTTGAGTTACTCATACTTAGTTCTAACTCTGGTTCAGATATCATTGGAATTTCTGGGATTTGCCTTTGGGATAAGGCACTTCCTTGTGTGGATTCTGTTCCACTGGGGATATTGCCCTTTCTTTTCCCTTTTGAGGGATCCATTCTACCTCTGAGTACAGCTCCATCTGATTGGATGGAGTATTGTGAGCCTCTTCTGGTAGTCATAATTTGAGAAATAAGAAATAAGAAGATTTCAGGACAAGAATTCTTCTTATCGCAATTTATAAAGGAGGTACTCAACTTCAGAGTCCTGAATAGTGGGTCCTGGAAAGTCTAATTTCTTAGCTTTCTTTTTCTTAGTTACAATTGATGTTGGAGAACTTGGGCAAGTTTCTTCCACCAATCTTTCAACAGTGGCTTGATTGTCATCTATTGGATTATCTTCAAACACTAAAAAAGACAAATAAATATAAGTCTTTTATAAGGAGTGTTATTTTTGGTAAGATATGGCAATTTTCCATGTAAAAATTGCTTTTATATCTTTGAATAAATGAAATGAATAAAGAAATGAAAAAAATGAATAAAAACAACTTTTTTTATTGGTTTTTTAATATTTTTTAATATTTTTATGTTTTTATTTTTGAAAAATAAAATAAAAATTAATATGATTCTATTATGAAATTAATTTATAATATAAAATTATTTTTAATCTATCAACTATCTCTTCTAATCACTAGAGTCACTCAAAGAAAGTTCTTGAAAGTCTAAGGATGTGAAAAACCATGTGTAAGACAGTACAATTGCGTTTGAAATGCCTCAATAGCTTTTAAAATCAATAAATATAAAATTATTATATAATTTTATGATTATAATTATAATTTATTATTGGATAAACCCAATTAGAATCTTTTTTAAGGTATTTAAGGTAAATATTCCCAATCAGGCCCCCAAACGTAGGGTTTGAATATGAAACAATAAGTAAAAATTACTAATATTTTACTTATTGTACTCTGAATGTCCTTATAAATAAAGTAAATAAGATAAAAATAATTATAATAATAAAAAATTATTATAACTAAGGCATAAAAATAATTATATTATTGAATAAATAAATATATTAATATATTTAAAGGAACTTTATTATTATTACCAACAAACAATAAAGCCGTAAAGAAATGTTCTTTATTAATAAAAAATAATTAATAATATTAAAGTTAGAAATTAATATAGATACTATTTATATTAGTTAAAGAATTATTAAAAGCAATGATAAAGAGAAATTATTATAATAAGGGGAAATAACCTACTTTTAACACTCAGTATAATAATATTGAATAATTTAAGGCCAAATAATATAAATGAAACTTATTTAAATTGTATTTACAATTAAAAATAAGAGAGATTACAAATTTTATTGATTTTACATGGATTAGAGATTTTTAAAAGAATTATAAGAAAACAGCAGAGAAATTGAAGTAATCACATCAAAAATGATGATTATAATAAAGATTGTCTTTTGTCTATAATAATATAAAAGATTTATATATATATATATAATAATGATTTTACCTTTGATTGAATTGTTTTAATGTTTTGATACATTTGAGGGGAAAATGGAGTGAAAAGAGCTCTATTTATAGTAAATACCTCCCTTCTAGAGTCCAGTAGGCTTCTAATAGACATGTACTGATGGTATCCACTGGAAATGATCAGTATGTTAAGGTTTAGTGATGATTACATCATGATCAAACCATCTTATCTCATTATTACACCATAATTAAGAGTTATCACTATAACTCAAAGTTTGATGACATAATAGGATTAGCAGAAGCCTAATCTTTGTGGATTTTTTATTATTAATCATAATCTAATAGTATTCACCAGTTTTATCACCTATATGACTGTTAAGCTTAAAATAAGATTACAGTGAGTGATCATAAATGATCAAATTTAAGCTTGAGCTTTGCTCATTAATGAATTTCTAGCTATACACACTACAGCTATTATGAGAATGGATTCTGATAGCTTGGCATGTCCATATTAAACTGCCAAAAGCATTTTATTAAATCATGAAAACTCTATTTTTGATTATTTTTCTTGTGACACATCTTTTCTGTTGAAATTTAATATTTTAAACTTCAAACCATGATTTCAAGTGGTTACACCTTGAATATCATAATAAAAATTACATAATTATTCACTTATGAACTATTGGAATCTGACTTTCTACCTTTTTTTAAGTTTGGACCACTTTCACAACAAAGTGGTCAACAGCTCCATTGATTTTATTCAATAAGCCATTACAAGTTTTAACCTTGTTTATAACTTTTGAAATAAAGTTCATATCTGTGTTCTTACAGTCATTAAATGGCAACTTTATTTTTGGTTCCTCTGTAACTTGTATATTTCAAGAGATATTTGCTAAAAACCATGAATATATACATTGACCAAAAAAAGTGCATATATTCAGCTTAATTCCTTAAGTATTGACTTGAGAAAATAGCTTTATAAGTGTTATATATGTGGAATTTTATGGAGAATCCAATGGTACAATTTATTTTAGATGTTGTTTCATTGGCTTTTGATTTAAATAAGGTTTTATACCTTTTTTAAGGTATTATTACTTATACTTCAGTAATTATTGACTTTTCAGATATGCCGTAAAAATGACATATGTGTATTGTACCATTGGAATCAAATGGTGTAATTTATTTCACATGTTTACTCATTAGATTCTGAGCTAATTCAGCTTTTGTACTTATTTATGGTATTCTTACTAGTCTTTGAGATAATTATTATAAGTATAATTATTACAGAAATTTTTCTGTGACCTTTTTGAATATGTGGTCATAACCCAAAGGCTCACAATTCTGAGTGGCCTTTTTCACCAAATTCTTCTGGGGGGCTATTGGTGGGGACATTAACAATGTTGTGGTTAGTGTTTAAATAATGAGATGCACAAATTAAAACCTGATAAGTGTAATATTTAAAACTGGAATTGTGTCTCTTGTTTCTCTGAAAAACCATTTTATTTCATATCATTCAAATGAAACAATTTGCTTGGTACTTACCTCATGGGGGCTGAATAGTTCGAAACTTGACCTTAGTAGGTTTCTCACTAGTAAATTTCATTCAATTTCTCACAGGGAAGTGATTTCATTTGAATGAGATGAAATGATTTTCAACACATAAAATCCTTGATATTCCCTGAAAATCAAATTTTGAAAATGCATTACAAGTTAAATAGATATTGATGGAAGGTTCCAAGTCTGTGGATTGGAAGATTTCTTTTTGTGAGCTTGTGGTTTGAAAATTATTTTTTTCTAGAAAATTCACTAACTATTGAACCAATTAAAATTGATATTTAACATCTTTCAACCTTTCTGAAATCCCCTATAATTATATTACCCAAAAAAGAGTAAATCATTAATAGCATGAATTTAATTCACTTCAACCACTTTCAGAACTACTGCATTTTTTCTACAATTTTAATCTTTTTATTCTACAATTTTCAATCAAGTTATCAATCAAATTGTCACTGTATATTTACTCAATAAACTATCTTCACTATTCCCCAAGCCCCAGGAATTTCAACAGAATTAAATCAACTACCAACTTCCACCCCAGAGAGTGTAAGTGAAATCTCTGATATGGTTAGTATTGATAAATTAGGAATTTAAGTAGAGAGACTGGCACATGAAAATAATCAACATACACCAGTTATTCCAGAATGTAAGCAGAAATTTATTTTGAATATTTGTAATCTCCCAAAACCTGATTTTTTTCATAGCCTTTATTTCAGCTCATCCTCCAAGCTCTCAAAGCCCAAGTATAAAGGGGTATGAGAAGGAGAAGACTCTGGAACCTTGGGAACTGACAGAAGATGCTGGGAAAGGTGAGGTAACTTTCAGCAGAGAGGTTGAAATTATATCCAAGGAAAAATTGTGTCAAACATGAAAGAAACAATCCACAGGCTTGAAAAAATTCAAAAGGATAGTAAAATTCCTGATTATGTGAGTCAAAAGATTGGTGAGGGAATTAGCCTCCTCAAGATGGATTTGAACCATAATTCCATTAATAATTGCATACAAAATTGATCAAAAAAGCTTCCTACAATATATGGATAGGTGTGGAGGTTGGAGAATCTCTACCTGAAGGATCTCAAGTGGTGATTGGAGTCCCAGGCCAAGGCTTAGGAAAAAGATCAAATATAAATTACACAAAAAAAAACAACAAAAGCCACAATACCTTTGAAGCCAGAAAATATTCTCTTGATTAAGATTATGACACTATCTATCTTGAAGTCAAAAATAATGATAATGAAGGCTCTCAAACTTAAACCCCCCTTGAACTCAATGAAAAAATGCATTATTAAACCCCTCCTGCCTCTCCTCAAAATATTCAAGCATCCTGATAATGTGAGAAGTTTAAACATGATACAATAGGTCAAGATATGAGTGATATAATGCCTGAATCTGAGCGCAAAGTTTCAAACTCCACTAATGATCAAGGAATTTTTCATCCCACATTGAAGAGTTTGGAGAAATGTTCAATTATCATTCTAATATTACTCAAGAATAATGGAAAAGAGGGCTTGAAAATATCAATAGTATTCACACAAATCAATGGGAAAATTTGATAAAAATTGATTTAGATAAGTTCCTGCCTGGCTTTATTGAGGTGATCAGTAACTGAGAGCTCAAACCTTTAGCCAGGCTTTAGGAGTTGATATTGCAGCTGAGTTTCATCTTTGTCAATGATACATGATGATTTGGCTGTTGAATAATGTGATATACATTACAATATATAGGGATGGATTTTTTTAAAGCAAAAGAAACCAAAGAATCTTTTAGTAACAACATTTGGAATCTCAAATTGATGAAGGAATCAGAAAACCTCCAGATAATCTCCCAGAATCTGAACACTCCTTCTTCAAAATGGTTCATAGCCTTCTTTACCCCTCCAATCCAATTAAATATTTTTGGGAGAATTTTATGTTTGAATCAATTAGTTTAGTTTCATAAAATGTGATTTCTCCCAAACCACATGGGGAACTATAAAAAATTCCTACCAATTCTCTGGGTGTGAACCTTTGAGATATGACCACATACCTAAAAAGGTCTCAAGAAATATTTAATATAATTATACATTAAAAATAAGTACTTTTAAAAATACAAAAATACCATAAATTGGCATAAAACTTGGTTTAGCTTAAAAACCAATGAATAAACATGTGAAATAAATTATACCATTGGATTCCCCATGGTAAAATACACATATACCATTTTCATGGCATATCTGTAAAGTCAATATTTAATAAGTTATAAGTAATAATACCTTAGAAAATACACAAATCCTCATTTATTTCAAACACCAATGAGACAACATGTAGAATGAATGGTACCAGTGGATTTTTCATAAACCTCCACATATAAAACAATTAAGAAGCTAAGCTTCAAACTCAATACTTAAGGAATTAACCTGAATATATGCACTTTTTTGGTCAATGCATATATTCAGGGATTTTAGCTAATATCTCTTAAATTATACATGATAGAGTGATGAACCAAAAATAAAGTCATCACGTAATTACTGTAGAAGTACAGAAATGAAGTTTATTTCACAAGTTATAAACAAGGTTAAAACCTGTAAGGAATTATTGATTAAAATCAACAGAGCTGTTGACCACTTTGTTGTGAAAGTGGTCCAAACTTAGAAAAAAAATGGACAGTGAGATTCTACTAGTTTATTCGTGAAGAATGATGTATTTTCTTATTATAATATTCAAGGTATAACCCCTTAAAATCATAGTTTGAAGTTTAAAATATTAAATTTCAACAGAAAAGATGAGTTACAAGAAAAATCATCAAAGATAGAGTTTTGATGATGTATTAAAATGCTCTTGGAAGCATAATGAGGTTATGCAAAGCTATTAGAATTCACCCTCTGAATGTCTGTGGCGTGTAAATATTAAAAGTTATTGAGGATCAAAGTTTGAGCTTAATTTGATCATTTATGATCACTCACTGTAACCTTAAATTAGGTTTAACAGTCATATGAGTGATAGAATTGGTGAATACTATTAGTTTATGATTAAAACTAATAAAATAAACGAATTTTGGGGTTCTTCCAAGTCTTTGACGTCATCAAACTTAGAGCTATAGTGATAACTCTAAATAATGGCGTAATAATGATGTAATATGGTTTGATCATGATGTAATCATCACCAAACCTTAAAATATTAATCAATCCCAGTGGATATGATCAATACACGTCTACTAGAAGCCTGTTGGACTCTAGGAGGGAGGTATTTACTATAAATAGAGCTCTTTTTACTCTGTTTTCCCCTCAGCCACATCAAAAACATTAAATCAATACAATAAAAAGGTAGTTTCTTTATTCTTTATATATAAAAATTTTATATTATTAAAGAACAAAGATAATCTTATTATAATCATCAATTTTGACGTGATTAAATCAGTTATTTAATTGTTTTTGTTAAAAATCTCTCTAAAATCCCATTTCCATGTAAAAATCAAGAATATTTGTAATTCCTCTATTTTTATTGTAAATACAATTTGGATAAGTTGTATTTATATTACTTGGCGTAAAATATCTCAAAATTATTATATTAAGTATTAAAAGTAGGTTATTTTCTCTTATTATAATAATTTTCTCTCTATTATTCTTTTAATAATTCTTTAATTATTATAAATAGTATTTATATTAATTTATAACTTTAATATTGGTAATATTATTGTTATTAATTGTTTTTTATTAATAAAAAACAATTTTATACACCTTCATTATTTGTTTGTAACAATAATAAAGTGCCTTTGAATATATTAATTATTTTATATTAATATATTTATTTTATTATATTATATTTTATAATAGAAATTATATTATCATATTTTATTAATAATATAATTATTTTTACGCCTTAATTATAATAATTATTTTTATCTTATCTATTTCATTTATAAGGACATTCATAGTACAATAAGTAAAATATTAGTAATTTTTACTTATTGTCTCATAGTCAAACCTTACATTTAGGGGCCTGGCCGTGATATTTACTCTAAAAGACCTTTAAAAAGATTCTAATTGGGCTTATCCAATAATAAATTATATTTATAATCATAAAATTATATAATAATTTTATATTTATTGATTTTAAAAGCTATTGAGGCATTTGGAAAGCAATTGTAATGTCTTACACGTGGTTTTTCTCATCCTTAGACTTGCAAAAACTTTCTTTGGTGACTCTAGTGATTGAAAAAGATATTTTATAAATTAAAAATAACTTTATATTATAAATTAATTTGATAAAAGAATCATATTCATTTTTTTATTCTTTAAAAATAAAAACTAAAAATATATATATATATTAAAAACCAATAAAAAAGTTATTTTATTCATTTTAATTCCATTTCTTTAATTATTTTCATTTTTTTAATAAAAAAAGATGTAAAAGAAATTTTTACGTGGAAAATTGCCATATCTTACCAAAAATGACACTTTTATATAAAAGACTTATATTTATTTGTCTTTTTTAGTGTTTGAAGACAACCCAACAGAGGATAACCAAACCACTGTTGAAAGATTGGTGGAAGAAACTTGTCAAAGTTCCCCAACACCAATAATCACTAAGAAAAAGAAAGCCAAGAAATTGGACTTTCCAGGACCCACTATTCAGGACTCTGAAGGTGAGTACCTCATTTATAAATTGCCATAAGAGTATTTCTGTTCTAAAATCCTCTTATTTCTTATTTTTCTTATAATATGACTACCAGAAGAGGCTTCCAATACTCCATCAAATCAGATGGAGCTGGACTCAGAGGTAGAATCGATTCCTCAAAAGGGAAAAGGAAGGGCAATATCCCCAGTGGAACAGAATCCACACAAGGAAGTGCCTTATCCAAAAGGCAAGTCCCAGAAATGCCCATGATATCTGAACCTGAATTTGAACTTAATATGAGTAACTCAAATAGGTACAAATCACATTCAGAGGGCTCAAATAGACATCTACATGAGCCAATACAAACAGTACTACACAGTGTACAAGGACAAATATTGGGAAATATTGCCTCAAATACACCAAGGAGTGATGAACTCCTGGCACATCCTAAAGAAGTTCCTCAAAGAGGAGGAAATAGTGAGATACTCCAATGGATGGAATCCACTATCATCCAAACCTCAAATCAAAAAGATCAAGGAATATAATGCCAAAAAGAAGGAGGCAACCAAGGAAGAATCCCCAGTAGCTTCTACCAGCAAGCCCCAAGTCAACCCACTTCCCCAAGAAGGGAAGAAGAACAAGAAAAAGAATTGGAGAAAACCATATTCCTCAAGTTACAGGATTCCCAAAATCCAACAAGATGCCATGGACAATGTCTTCAACATGGCCAGAAATTTGATGGAATTCAAAGACAAAGAGGAACAAAGAATGAGACAACCCCATTTCCCAAAGAAATAACCTTGTCTCCTGATGTTGTAAATACTTTAACAGAGCTTCAAAATAGTATTTTACCTCTCAAAGACATTACAAATAGTTTATTATCATTACAAGAAATAAATAATAGCTTATCATCTTTAACAAAACTTGTTGCACAAAATAAGAAAGAAATTGATAACATAAAATTTATGATTGAAAATAATAAACCAAAAGTATTAATTGACAATACTCAGAAATTAATACAAAGACAACAAGAGTTGTACAAATACATAAGTGATATCAAAGAAAAAACTTTGAAAATCAATTACGATGTGAGTATTGATAATCTTACAGAAAAATTAAACAAATTAAGTATTTCTGTGGAAATATTTGAAGAGAAGACTTCATCACACCAAAAATTACTTTTGGACCATGTAGAAAAGAGTGATGAAGCAAGAATGCATCTGAAAGATGAAATTCAAAGTGAAATAAGGCTTATTACTGAAAAAATGGACAAAGTTAATGAGGCTAATTTGAATATGCCAAAGTTATCAACACCATTTTCTCTCATAAGAAGCCCTGTTAAACCAAAAGAGGAATTAACAAATCCATTCATAACAGACT
The DNA here is from genome assembly GCA_023105745.1 of Austropuccinia psidii. Taxonomy (NCBI): domain Eukaryota; kingdom Fungi; phylum Basidiomycota; class Pucciniomycetes; order Pucciniales; family Sphaerophragmiaceae; genus Austropuccinia; species Austropuccinia psidii. The sequence goes on from JALGQZ010000011.1 coordinate 17,591,315, forward strand.
TGAGTCACCAAGACAATAACCAAGTCTTAATGAAGGAAGCACCTCAATTGAAGGAATGGCCAACATTCACAGGAGAAGGTGAATATGACCACATGTCATTTATCAAGAAAATTGACATGCTACAAGAAGATTATGCCATACCAGATGAATTAATCACTGAAACATTACATTCATTGTTTGAGAAATCTGCAAAAAGATGGTATTATGGCATAAGGCAAACAAATGGCAAAAATACCTGGTCTTGGTGGAAAGAAGAAATAATCACCAAGTGGGCTAATGATGCCTGGAGGTACAAAATAGAAAATGCATTTGAAAATTCTTTCTTTGACCCAGACAAAGACAAACCTTTAACTTGGTTCTTAAAACAAGTTGAAAGACTTAATGCATTGTACCCAGAAATGTCACAAAAGAGGGTGCATATGAAAATACTCAAGAAATGTGGAGGAGAGCTAGAACATGCCCTAAGAAGCAGGTGTATAGAACCATGCTCCACAGAAGAGTACATTAATGCACTAGAAGACATAGTGACAAGAACAAAAATTGGCAGGACTTGGAAGAAATCGGACATTAAAAACCCAAATAAACCATTTATCAAAAAAAAAAATCAAAAGAGCCCTTCAAGCCCAATACATCCAACAATAATGAGCAAAGAAAATGCCATAAATGTGGAGGTATTGGACACTTAGCCAATAATTGCCTTAAAAAGGCAAAGATTAATGAAATTGTGGAAACAGAAATCCACAATGACAAAGAAGAGGAATCTGACTCTGAAAAAGAGACAGAAGAATCAGAAAGTTCTGAAAGTGATGAAATCAATATAATTAATGCAAAAATTAATAATATTGATATAATTTATGATGTACTGGATGTTAACTCAAACTTACCACAAGTTGGGACATCTGACACAAACCTGACAAATATAAAAGATGCCAAAATGTATAGGACCAAACCTGCAAGAGGAATGGGATATACAGCTGGAAAATCAAGTATAAGTATTGTTATGGTTGATAACCAAGAAGGAAAATTTAGCTTAGATACAGGAGCATATTGCACCTGTGTTGGTAAAAGTTATTTAGAAACCATTGTCCCAGACTGGCAAGAAAAACTTATGCCAATACAAGGTGTCAAATTTAGTAGTGCAAGTGAGAGCATGAAGCCCCTTGGAGTAATTGATTTAACACTAATTTTTCCCCATCCCTCACAATGTGTCAGACTTGAAGTAGAGTTTGTAGTAATGGACAACTGTACTAGCAATCACTTCATACTTGGGAATGACTACTTATCAATTTATGGTATAGATATCTCTAACCAAAAGGATAGATATTTTACCATAGGAGACAACAAAAGACAAAAGTTTGGCTTCTTAAATAACAAAAAACAAATCACAGTTATTAAGAATGAAGAAAAAATTCCAGAAAAGGAGCTTTTTATATCTGAACAACTTGTAGAGGCAGAATTCAATTAAGAATTAACAGAGAAAATGAAAGATAAATTGATTGACCTCTTATTTAAGTACAAAAATGCCTTTGCAACTGACAAAGAGCCACTAGGTGCCATAATTGGACATGAAGTGGATATAATTCTTAATGTGGAAAAACCTTACCCACCTTTACTAAGGAGACCTGCTTACCCAGCTAGTCCAAGGGCTAGAGAAGGCCTAGAGGTACACATTTTTAAGAATTAATAGACCTTGGAGTATTAGGAAAGGTAGGACATAATGAGCAGGTAGAAGTCATTACACCTGTCATTATAACTTGGCATAATGGAAAATCAAGGATGGTAGGAGACTTCAGAGCCCTGAACACCTATACCATTCCAGACAGGTATCCAATAACCAGGATGCATGAGACATTGACCCAATTGTCACAAGCTAAGTTCATCACAGCCATGGATGCCTTAAAGAGTTTTCATCAAAATGTCTTAACAGACAATGCCAAAATACTACTGAGGATAATAGTCCACTGTGGAATTTTTGAATACTTAAGAATGCCATTTGGCATGAAAAATGCACCTTCCCATTATTAAAGAATGATGAATACCATATTTCCTGAAGAATTATCAGAAGGATGGTTAATTATCTATATTGATGATATCATAGTTTGCTCAGAAACTTGGAAAATCACCTTGCAAGACTAGAAAGGGTACTACAAAAAATAGTCCAAGTGAATATGGAAATTTCCTTGAAAAAGTGTCTTTTTGCATACAGTGAATTAAAAGCACTAGGACATGTGGTATCTGGACTTAGTCTAGGCATAGACAAGAATAAAGTAGCAGCAGTACTACTTAAACCAATGCCTCAAACCAAAAAAGAAATGCAATCATTTCTAGGATTTGCTGGTTACTATAGACAGCATATAAAGGACTTTGCAAAAATTGCTAAATCCTTGTATAAAATATGTGACCAACAAACAGTCTATGAAATGACAGAAGAAAGAGTCAAGGCATATGAAGAATTGAAGAATTCCTTAACAAATGCCACATTTCTTCTAATGCCAGATTGGAAACTACCCTTCAAACTTTACATTGATGCTTGTGTAGAAGGACTGGGTGCTGCACTACACCAGACGCAAATTATCAATGATAAACCAGTGGAAGGACCAATCTGTTTTATTTAAAGACAGATAAAGCCAACAGAAGCAAGATATGGAGCAAGCCAAATGGAATGCCTCTGCTTAGTGTGGGCTTTAGAAAAATTACATTACTACTTGAATGGAACAGTATTTGATGTGATTACAGACTGTAATGCTGCAAAATCTCTGTTAAATATGAAAACTGCAAATAGACATATGCTGAGATGGCAAATTGCTATCAAAGAATATAGAGGAAATATTACTATTGTTCATAAATCTGGAAATATTCATAAAAATGCAGATGGTCTTAGCAGATGGGCTCTAGCAAATACCCCTGACAATCCAGCATGGGTACCACAAGAAGAACATCATATAGAAGGAATATGTGTTACAGACATTGGCACAGAATTCTTTAACAAAGTTAAAGAAAGCTATAAGATAGACAAAAATTGCCATATTTTAAGCCAACTTCTAATGAAAGACTGCAAAGACCCATCACTTTCATCAAAACTAGATGAAATATGGAAAAAGGCATATGATGAAGGAAGATTCCACCTCCTTGATGGAATCCTTTACCATAGAACAAAACACACATGTGTTATGGCCTTAACAGATAGAACCCTGATAAACACTATTTTACATGAGTGTAATGATAGTGTTGCAGCTGGACACCTTTCAGAAGACAGGACACTAGAGAGGGTAAAAACCTGCTCTTGGTGGCCAAATTGGAAGAAAGATGTTATAGAATACTGCCAAACCTGTGACAGATGTCAAAAAGCCAAAAGAGCCACAGGAAAGAAATTTGGAATGATGATCCAAATCCAAGAACCAAAATCCCCTTGGGAAATAGTTCATATGGATTGGGTAACAGCATTACCTCCAGGAGGAGACAGAAGCTATAATGCATGCCTAGTATTGGTTGAAAGGTATAGCAAAACTCCCATGTTCCTACCATGTCATAAAGATGACACAGCTATGGACACAGCCATAATGATATGGAATAAAGTTATTAGCCATACAGGCTTATTCCAGAATATTATAAGTGACAGAGACCCAAAGTTCACTTCAGCATTATGGACAAATCTCCATAACGTTTTTGGGACAAAATTATCATTCTCAACAGCTTACCATCCTCAAACTGATTGTTTAGCAGAAAGAATGATACAGACATTAGAGGACATGATCAGAAGATTCTGTGCTTATGGGCTAGAATTCAAAGATTCTGATGGTTTTACCCATGATTGGTGTACACTAATACCAGCTCTTGAACTGGAATATAAAACATCAATTCATTCTTCTACTGTCAAAACACCAGCAATGCTAGAAAAAGGTTGGAATCCAAGACTTCCTTATGATACCCTTAAAAAGGACTTAGTGGATATACATCCAACAGCAAGCAGTTTTAAGATAATGCTTGACAAGGCAAGACACCATGCAAACAGATGTATGCAAGATTCTTTCAAATATGCAAAAGAAAGGTGGGATAAAAGTCATAAGCCACCTGATTTCAAAGTAGGAGACTTGGTCCTAGTATCAACCCTTAATTTCAATAACATAAAAGGCCGAAAGAAATTAAAAGATTCCTTTGCAGGACCATTTATGATAAAAGCACTTCATGGACCCAATGCTGTGCAATTGGAACTCACAGGTGAACTAATGAACAAACACCCAACTTTCCCTGTAAGTCTAATAAAACCTTACAGCTCAAGTGATAAGGAGTTATTTCCACTAAGAAATAAACCCCCACTTGAAATCCCCCCCTTGGAAGAAGGAGAGGAAAAGAAAATAGTAAAAATCCTTAAAGAAAGAAGGACAAGAAACAAAAAAGAAAGAGAATACCTTGTAAGGTATAGAAATTCAACTCAAGAAGATGAATGGCTACTTGAGAAAGATATAAAAAATGCTGATAAACTACTAAGAAGATTCAGACATGAAAGAAAGCCTGAAAAATAAAAAAGTTAAGCATTATTGAACTTCAAGACTAACAAAGTTTATTGAAGAGGTAGGACAGTGGATGATACCCTAATTATACATATCAGATTGTGGTAGAATCTTTTTCGGTGGTAGGGAATGTGAACCTTTGAGATATGACCACATACCCAAAAAGGTCACAAGAAATATTTAATATAATTATACATTAAAAATAAGTACTTTTAAAAATACAAAAATACCATAAATTGGCATAAAACTTGGGTTAAATCAAAACCCAATGAATAAACATTTGAAATAAATTATAACATTGGATTCCCCATGGTAAAATACACATATACCATCTTTATGGCATATCTGTAAAGTCAATATTTAATAAGTCATAAGTAATAATACCTTATAAAATACACAAATTCTTATTTATTTCAAAAACCAATCAGACAACATGTGAAATAAATGGTACCAGTGGATTTTCCATAAACCTCAACATATAAAAAAATTAATAAGCTAAGCTTCAAACTCAATACTTAAGGAATTAACCTGAATATATGCACTTTTTTGGTCAATGCATATATTCAGGGATTTTAGCTAATATCTCTTGAATTATACATGATAGAGTGATGAACCAAAAATAAAGTCATCACGTAATTACTGTAGGAATACAGAAATGAAGTTTATTTCACAAGTTATAAACAAGGTTAAAACCTGCAAGGAATTATTGATTAAAATCAACAGAGCTGTTGACCACTTTGTTGTGAAAGTGGTCCAAACTTAAAAAAAATGGACAGTGAGATTCTACTAGTTTATTCGTGAAGAATGATGTATATTTTCTTATAATATTCAAGGTATAACCCCTTGAAATCATAGTTTGAAGTTTAAAATATCAAATTTCAACAGGAAAGATGAGTTACAAGAAAAATCATCAAAAATAGAGTTTTGATGATGTAATGAAATTCTCTTTGTATAATAATGAGGTTATGCAAAGCTATTAGAATTCACCCTCTGAATGGCTGTAGCGTGTAAATCTTAAAAGCTATTAAGGATCAAAGTTTGAGCTCAATTTGATCATTTATGATCACTCACTGTAACCTTAAATTAAGTTTAACAGTCATATGAGTGATACATTTGGTGAATAATATTAGTACATGATTAAAACTAATAAAATCCACGAATTTTGGGGTTCTGCCAAGTCTTTGACGTCATCAAACTTAGAGCTATAGTGATAACTCTAAATAATGGCGTAATGATGATGTAATATGGTTTGATCATGATGTAATCATCACCAAACCTTAAAATATTGATCAATCCCACTGGAAATGATCAATACACGTCTACTAGAAGCCTGTTGGACTCTAGGAGGGAGGTATTTACTAAAAATAGAGCTCTTTTTACTCTGTTTTCCCCTCAGCCACATCAAAAACATTAAATCAATACAATAAAAAGGTAATTTTTTTATTCTTTATATATAAAACTTTGATATTATTAAAGAACAAAGATAATCTTATTATAATCATCAATTTTGACGTGATTAAATCATTTATTTAATTGTTTTTGTTAAAAATCTCTAAAATCCCATTTCCATGTAAAAATCATGAATATTTGTGATTTCTCTATTTTTATTGTTAATACAATTTGGATAAGTTGTATTTATATCATTTGGCATAAAATATCTCAAAATTATTGTATTAAGTATTAAAAGTAGGTTATTTTCTCTTATTATAATAATTTTCTCTCTATTATTCTTTTAATAATTCTTTAATTAATATAGATAGTATTTATATTAATTTATAACTTTAATATTGGTAATATTATTGTTATTAATTGTTTTTTATTAATAAAAAACAATTTTATACGCCTTTATTATTTGTTTGTAATAATAATAAAGTGCCTTTGAATATATTAATTATTTTATATTAATATATTTATTTTATTATATTATATTTTATAATATAAATTATATTATCATATTTTATTAATAATATAATTATTTTTATGCCATAATTATAATAATTCTTTATTATTATAATTATTTTTATCTTATTTATTTCATTTCTAAGGACATTAATAGTACAATAAGTAAAATATTAGTAATTTTTACTTATTGTCTCATAGTCAAACCTTACACTGGGACTCAAAAAGTGAGCATTTGAATACCTTGCCTCCTTCTTGAGTAAATCAAAGCAAGGTGCAACACAACTTATCATTGAAGGTTCTGGGGCTGACAATGAGATATCAACAAAGACCCACAAGAGCTTGGAGAAACCAATGGATACAGGTATCCACCTAATGACTGCGTACAACATGGTACATGCACATAAAAAGGTTGAAGTCTAAGGCATTAAAGAAAAACTCACTATTTTGACAAAAATGAGGCCATCAAAGATCTTTTGGTGTGTCACAAGAATATTGGAGCAAATAAAATATGCTATATTATATTAGCTTCATTATGTGCAGTGGGTGCTTGTGGATTGATGGTATGCTCAGATGACTGGAGAGAAAGCTCATTGAAAGGGACTTTATAACTCATTGAAATTTCAAAAAGGCTTTCAGAGGATAAAAATCTAGTAGAGAAAGTGTGGCTACATACTAATTGATATATATGTAATTTACTGAATAAGAGTTTCTTCTCAACAGAGTCTTTTAGCCCCACTGTACCTATTAGATTTGAATTTGAACAATTCTTGGTATTAGACTTTGGTTATGTCTAGGTGGAGAAGCAGGGTTTTGGTTCAAATAGAGAGGTCAAATTGACTGTACCCTGGTCAGATAAACTTGCAACCAGTATTTACCCATTTTAGATTAGCTTTGTATCAAATGGATTGTAATTTGATTTTGAAAAGTGATTTATGAGTTTGAAAAATTGTTACTACCTATCTCCTTTGGTTCCCTTAGGATTAATGAAAATAATAAAAAAATTTGTATGGTGGCATGCCTCCATACACCATAGAAAATCCTCTGATATAACACAAAGTCAGTCATGAAGCTGTGCCCTCAATGACCACACACAGGGGCATTGTGGGAAGGTGATATTTTAATCTCCATCTCATAATGTGACAAATTGAACTACTTCTCTTCAAATTAATCCTTGAGAAAGTGCAGGACAGCCAGGACCCATCATCTGCAGCAGGGTGCACAAAGAAATGTCCATGGGGTGCATGTTCTACTTGCGCTTGGTTGCAATATTTGAGATAGTTCAATTTAAAACTCATTGAGTGGGAAAATAAATCTATCAAATTGAATAATGTAGTATCTATTTCAGTGAATTTGGTTCAGGTAATTTATATCACCAATTTGTGAAAGTCAAATGTTATCATTTGTTTTTGATGGGAGAAAAAATTTGCAGACCAATAACAAATTGAGGTGAAAATAATAATTTACACAACAGTCACTAATACATTGGTTTCATTCAATTTTACTGAGAAAGCATGCCATTCACAAAAAAGGAAAGGAGCATAAGAGGGAACTTGCGGCAAAACGTCAGTGGGAGGAAGGAAAGTGCGAGTTTCTCAGTTATTTTCAAGGTATATATATATATATCCGTGGGCCAGAATTTATGTGGCACCCTCATTGGGCCCCATGGAGTAACATTGGCTTTGGTAAGTTCAGATAAAGCCAATTCCGTGTGGGCTCCAATAAGGAGCTCATAGATGTGTGCTGGATGAAGCTCATTTAGTGTCACAGCCATGGAGAAAGGCAGGACATTACCATGCATTACTAATTGAGGATCTTCCAGCACCTAATCAGCAAGGGGGTTCATGGAAGATTCACCAAATGCAGTTTCAAACCTCAATACAGCTCAATAAAGGCAAACCCCAAATACAGGATTCATCAAATACAGGCCTGTCCTCAATACAGGTGCAAACACCTATATTGATTCAAATAACTGTATTGGATACACCAATACAGTTTCACATCTAAAATACAGATTCCTCCCTCATATAGTCATGGTTTCTCAACACTAAAACTCCAGCCTGGCATTTTTTCACAAATACCAGCCCCCTTTCTCTCACCTGGGGGTTTTTCCCCCAGTTAATTAAAATATTTGATTTATTATGAGTATTATTTTATTTCTCACTCAGAAGTATTATTTTATTAATTATCAAGTTGAAACAGTGATACAGGATTATTTCTGGTTGACTCTTTATTATTGCTTTTTTTTTCTCTCACGTCTTTCAATGCTTATTATTTTATGACTAGAAATTCATCTCTTATCTCATTAATCTTATCCATTGAGTATTTATTCTGAGCACTCCAAAAGTAAGTCTGTTCACTGAGTGCCAGGCCCTCTTCATTTAGAAGAGCCCCGGTGACATTATTTTAATTAACTAATAATTTTGTCTTTCTTTCATTCATTTTTATTCATTTCTCTCATTCTTCATTATGATTTTTATGACTTCATTATCTCTCATCAATTTTCATCTCATTCATTTTATTCAAATGAAAATTGATTCTCTTTCTCATTTCTAAAATTCTTCTGACCATTTAACTTTATCCTTTATTCAAAATCAAATTTTATTTTCATTTTCTGTCTGAATTCAGGTTCTTCTATCAGGTTTAATTGATTTGTCATTTCAGGAGTTTTCATTGAATTGGGGTTATTATCTATTGATTTTGGAATTTCTCAAGAATTATTGATTGAATGAATTGATTATTCAAGAAATTGACTTTACCTCAAGATTCTGATTTGATTTGATTGATTGACCTGATTTGATTCCTCAAGATAGCCAAACTATCCACAAGATTTGACTTAATTGATTTATTTAAATTTCATTTCTCAAGAAATTGCATTGATCTTGAAGATATTGACTGAATTCCTCAAGAAATAATTGATTTGATTGACTTGATTTGACTTATTTACTGAAATAAATTATTCATGAGCATTTGATTCTGTCATCTTCATTATTCAAGATTTAGTCATATTGATTTAACTTCAAGAATTTTGATTGATTTTTCAAGTTCATCAATATTCCCATTTGATTGATTTGGTCAATCCTTGTTTTATTCTCAAGTATCATCAATTTTTATTTCCTTTCTTTAATAATGCCAGCTCAGCATAGCCCTCCAGGCAAGAATACAAGATCTCAAAGACATCAAGCTGTTCTCACTCCTACAGCAAGGGATCCTCTTGACCACAATCCATCAGTTCATCAACTGAGTACAAATTTGGACAGAGGACCACCAAAGGAAGGAGCAGCACCTTCCAGAAGAGGGGGTGTGAAGTCAAGAAGATCAAGATCATTGTCAGGTTGAGTCTATGAAAAGGTGATAATGAAGAGTATTTACAACCTAAACTATGACTGTGAAACGGATAATAATGTTAAAGATGGGTCTTTAATAGAATAAAAGGGCTTTACTAATGATCATTAGTGGTGGTGAGCGCTGTTGAAAGCCCTGGGTGCAGCTTTACCTGTTGGGTTACAATAATAAAGTCTAAAATACTAAATTTTATAGTATAACCTGATTATTTTCCAAGGGTATAAATTTTTTTGACAGTTGTACTATGTAGGAATTCAAGAGCAGGATGGGGATTCCTTTTCTGGCAGTGAAAAGGCCTCCTTTTATCCTGAAATGGGGTGAAAAGACTGCTAGACCTTTTCACATAGAGGAAGTGAAGATTTTTCACTCTCAGGGACAGGCTTATGGTTTGAAAAAGGCCTTTATAGCATTTATTGGGCTCATATGTGGTTTTGGAACCACATCTGGGCAGCTTTCACCAATACAGGGTGAAAACTTTCATCTGGGGACCACACAGCCTGATTCTGATGTGTATGACACGTAGAATTCTGTACAGAACCTGTATGGGACCCCAGTATTGAAGTAAAAACAAGCTTCTTCATCTTTTTGACACCTCATAATCATGGTTATGGGATATTATCCCATGGTATGGCTGTATTGGCCAAACTGTGGGATTTCGACCTTAAAACAGCCATATATTTGTCAGTTTTTGAGATATAAACCTCAAAATTGGTTTTGTGTGTAGCCCTGTATGTGTTCTACACAATGGTACCTCATTTGATATGGTTATCATTGAATATGGCAAAGTTATCCCATATACAAGATTTTTGTACATATGCATGTGTTAGGCAAAAAGCTGTATTGGGCTTGTTTGCCTTATAGCTTGTGTTCTATATGAGATTTGGGGAAACAAATGGCACCATGAGATAGCCCTGACTGTGCTCTTCCAAAAAAGACCCAACTTGAGGTATCTCACACTAAAACTGTAGAAGCTAGATGGGAGGTGAATATTTTATTTAAAATAATTTGGCCTGAATTTGGGCATAACTTCTGTAATACTTGTGCTAGCTTAGTTTTTCTGGTACCATTGGATAGCCCTAACTTAGAGCTTCATTTTGAATACCAATTTGATGGAGATAAGATTCATACTATGTATTTCAGATGAGAGGTGAAATTTAAGGTTTATGCTCAGCAACAACTTTGTTATTCTTTGTCCTATGGTGATGAGACTTGTATATTTGGAAAGGGGTGAGTTTCCTCTTCGTTTTGATACATTTTGAGTTGATTTGGCTCAGCTCCAAGCTTTGGTGGTATCTTGGCTATACCATTAATTTATGGTATTTGGCTGTCATGCTTGTTCTCTGGGTTTGAGTCACAGGCTGACATACCCTCCCTCTAAAAAAAGGTGTATCATTGATGAGACTGTTCAGTCGTCCTAGAGGCTCTGAATTCCCTTCAATGAAGGTTCCCATCTGGTAAGGCATCTTCTATCAACCATTTGTCCTTATAAGCTGTATGGTTCTTGAATCTGACCAAGTACTGTCTCTGATCCTTACCATTAAGTATGATCTTCGGGGCCTTGATTATTTTTTTCACTGGTCCAGGGGAATCCCCCACTTCCACTATTTCTGGTGGTGTGGGGTTCCTCTTCCTGGAGGGGAATTTATCCTACCTGTCTGGAAATATGGCTTGACTAAACCTGTGAGCCTTTGAGATATGACCACATACCCAATAAGGTCACAAAAAAGATTAATAATAATTATACCTTTAATATAATTATATTAAAATTACTTAGAATAATTATACATTAAAAATAATTACTTAAATATACAAAAAATACCATAAATTGGTACAAAAATTGGTTTAACTTAAAAACCAATGAATCAACATGTAAAATAAACTGTACCATTGGATTCCTCATGGAAAAATACACATATACCATTTTTATGGCATATCTGTAAAGTCAGTATTTAATGAATTATAAGGTATAATACCTTATAAAAACCATAAAACCCTATTTATCTCAGGAACTAATGAAACAATATGTGAAATACATTGTACCAGTGGATTGCCCACGAAACGCCACACATAAAACAATTAATAAGCTAATTTCCAAAGTCAATACTTAAGGAATTAACCTGAATATATGCACTTTTTGGTCAAAACATATATTCAAGGATCATAGCTAATATCTTCTAAACTATACATGATAGAATGATGAAACAAGAATAAAGTTACCACGTAATTACTGTAAGAACACAGATATGAGCTTTATTTTACAAATTATAAACAAGGTTAAAACCTATGATGAAATATTGATAAAAATCAACAGAGCTGTTGACCACTTTGTTGTGAAAGTGATCCAAACTTAAAAAAAAAGTATACAGTTGGATTCTACTAGCTCATTCGTGAAGAATGATGTAATTTTTATCATTAAATTCAGGGTATAACCCCCTGAAATCAAGGTTTGAAGTTTAAAATATTGAATTTCAACAGAAAAGATGAGTTACAAGAAAAATCATCAAAATTAGAGTTTTGATGATTTAATGAAAAGCTCTTGGCAGCATAATAAGGTTATGCCAGGCTATCAGAATTCACTCTCTGAATTGCTGTAGCGTGTAAATCTTAAAAGTTATTGAAGATCAAAGTTTGAGCTTAAATTGAGCAGTTATGATCACCTACTGTAACCTTAAATTACGTTTAACAGTCATAAGAGTGATAAAATTGGTGAATACTATTAGTTTATGATTAAAACTAATAAAATCCACGAAATCTGGGGTTCTGCCAAGCCTCTGATGTCATCAAACTTAGAGTTATAGTGATAACTCTAAATAATGATGTAATATGGTTTGATCATGATGTAATCACCCTCAAACCTTAAAATATTGATCAATTCCAGTGGATATGATCAGTAAACGTCTACTAGAGGCCTGTTGGACTCTAGGAGGGAGGTATTTACTATAAATAGAGCTCTTTTTACTCTATTTTCCCCTCAGACGCATCAAAAACATTAAATCAATTAAATCAAAAGGTAATTTATTTATTCTTTATATATAAAAGCATTATATTATTAAAGACCAAAGACCTCCTTGCTATAATCATCTATTTTGACGTGATTAAATCATTTATTTAATTGTTTTTGTTAAAAATCTCTCTAAAACTCATTTCCACGTAAAAATCCAGAATAATTTGTAATTTTCTTTATTTTTATTGTAAATACAATTTGAAAAGGTTGTATTTATATTTTTTGGCATAAAATACTTCAAAAGTATTATATTAAGTGTTAAAAGTAGGTTATTTTCTCTTATTATAATAATTTCTCTATTATTACTCTCTTAATAATTCTTTAATTAATATAAATAGTATTTATATTAATTCATAACTTTAATATTAGTAATATTATTGTTATTAATTGTTTTTTATTAATAAAAAACAATTTTTTACGCCTTTATTATTTGTTGGTAACAATAATAAAGAGCTTTTTAATATATTAATTATTTTATATTAATATATTTATTTATTATATTATAATTTCATAATATAAATTATATTATTATATTTATTTAATAATATAATTATTTTACGCCATAATAATAATAATTATTTATTATTATTATATTTTTAATCTTATTTATTCAATTTATAAGGACATTCAGAGTACAATAAGTAATAAATTAGGAATTTTTTACTTATTGTTTCATAGTCAAACCTTACATTTGGGGGCCTGGCCGTGATATTTACTTAAAAGACCTTTAAAAAGATTCTATTTGGATTTATCCAATAATAAATTATATTTATAATCATAAAATTATATAATAATTTTATATTTTATTGATTTTAAAAGCTATTGAGGCATTTGGAAAGCAATTGTACTGTCTTACACGTGGTTTTTCACATCCTTAGACTTGCAAGAACTTTCTTTGAGTGACTCTAGTGATTAAGAGAGTTTTTTTTTAAATTAAAAATAATTTTATTATAATTTAATTTTATAAGAATCATATTCATTTTTTATTTTATTCTTTAAAAATAAAAATATATAAAAAATATTAAAAAATATTAAAAACCAATAGAAAAGTTATTTTTATTCATTTTTATCCATTTCTTTATTTATTTCAATTTTTTAAAGATATAAAGCAATTTCTACGTGGAAAATTGCCATATCTTGCCAAAAATAACACTTCTTATAAAAAGACTTATATTTATTTGTCTTTTTTAGTGTTTGAAGATAACCCAACAGAAGACAACCAAGCTACTGTTGAGAGGTTGGTGGAAGAAACTTGTCAAAGTTCTCCAACACCAGTTATCACCAATAGAAAGAAAGCTAAGAAATTAGACTTTCCAGGACCCACCATTCAAGACTCTGAAGGTGAGCACCTCTTTTATAATTGCCATAAAAGAATTTTTATTCTAAAATACTTTTATTTATTCTTATTCTTTAATTATGACTACCAGAAGAGGTTCCCAATACTCCATCCAATCAGATGGAGCTGGACTCAGAGGTAGAATTGATCCCTCAAAAGGGAAAAGAAAGGGCAATATCCCCAGTGGAACAGAATCCACACAAGGAAGTGCCTTATCCCAAAGGCGAGTCCCAGAAATGCCCATGATATCTGAGCCTGAATTAGAACTAAGTATGAGTAACTCAAAAAGGTACAAATCACATTCAGAGGGCTCAAATAGACATCTACATGAGCCAGTACAAGCAGTATTGCACAGTGTACAAGGACAAAGATTGGGAAATGTTGCCTCAAATACACCAAGGAGTGATGAACTCCTGGCACATCCTGAAAAAGTTCCTCAAAGAGGAGGAGATAGTGAAATACTCCAATGGATGGAATCTACTGTCATCCAAACCTCAAATCAAAAAAATCAAGGATTACCATGCCAAAAAGAGGGAGGCAACCAAGGAAGAAGCCCCAGTAGCTTCTACCAGCAAGCCCCAAGCCAACCCACTTCCCCAAGAAGGGAAGAAGAACAAGAAAAAGCATTGGAGGAAACCATATTCCCCAAGCTACAGAATCCCAAGAATCCAAAAGGATGCCATGGACAATGTTTTCAACATGGCCAGAACCTTGATGGAATTCAAGGACAAGGAAGAGCAAAGAATGAGACAACCTCATTTCCCAAAGAAATAACCTTGTCCAAAGATGTTGTAAATACTTTAACAGAAATTAAAAATAGTATATTACCTCTAAAAGAAATTAAAGATAGTTTATTATCACTACAAGAAATAAATAACAATTTATCTTCTTTAACAAAAATTGTTGTGCAAAACAAGAAAGAAATTGACAACATTAAGTTTATTGTTGAAAATAATAAACCAAAGAATTTAATTGACAATACTCAAAAATTAATACAAGGACAAGAAGAATTGTATAAATACATAAAAGATATCAAAGACAAAACTTTGACAATCAATTATGATGTGAGCATTGACAATCTTACAGAAAAATTAAATAAATTAAGTATTTCTGTAGAAACATTTGAAGAAAAGACTTCATCACACCAAAAATTACTTTTGGACCATGTAGAAAAAAGTGATGAAGCAAGAATGCATCTGAAAGATGATATGCAGAGTGAAATAAGGTTTATTACTGAAAAAATGGATAAAATTAATGAGGCTAATTTAAATATGCCAAAGTTATCAACACCATTTTCTCATATAAGAAGCCCTGTTAAAACAAAAGAAGAATTGTCAAATCCTTTCATAACAGACTTGAGTCACCAAGATAATAACCAAGTCTTAATGAAAGAAGCACCTCAATTAAAAGAATGGCCAACATTCACAGGAGAAGGTGAATATGACCACATGTCATTTATTAAAACAATTGACATGTTACAAGAAGACTATGCCATACCAGATGAATTAATCACTGCAAGATTACATTCATTATTTGAGAAATCTGCAAAAAGATGGTATTATGGCATAAGACAAACAAATGGTAAAAATACCTGGTCTTGGTGGAAACAAGAAATAATCACCAAGTGGGCAAATGATGCCTGGAGGTATAAAATAGAAAATGCATTTGAAAACTCTTTCTTTGACCCAGAGAAAGACAAACCTTTAACTTGGTTCTTGAAACAAGTTGAAAGGCTTAATGCACTGTACCCAGAAATGTCACAAAAAATGGTGCACATAAAAATACTTAAAAAATGTGGAGGGGAACTAGAACATGCCCTAAGAAGCAGGTGTATAGAACCATGCTCCACAGAAGAGTATATAAATGCACTAGAAGATATAGTGACAAGAACAAAAATTGGCAGGACTTGGAAAAAATTGGACATTAAAAGCCCAAATAAACCATTTATCAAAAAAGATAAATAAAAAGAATCCTTTAAGCCCAATACATCCAACAATAATGAGCAAAGAAAATGCCATAAATGTGGAGGTATTGGACACTTAGCCAATAATTGCCTTAAAAAAGCAAAGATTAATGAAATTGTGGAAACAGAAAGCCACAATGACAAAGAAGAGGAATCTGACTCTGAAAAAGAGACAGAAGAGTCAGAAAGCTCTGAAAGTGATGAAATCAATATAATTAATGCACAAATTAATAATATTGACATAATTTATGAAGTACTGTATGTTAATTCAAACTTGCCACAAGTTGGAACATCTGACACAAACCTGACAAACATACAAGATGCCAAAATGTATAGAACCAAACCTGCAAGAGGAATGGGATATACAGCTGGAAAATCCAGTATAAGTATTGTTATGGTTGATAACCAAGAAGGAAAAGTTAACTTGGATACAGGAGCATATTGAACTTGTGTTGGCAAAGGTTATTTAAAAACCATTGTCCCAAACTGGCAAGAAAAACGTATGCCAATACAAGGTGTCAAATTTAGTAGTGCAAGTGAGAGCATGAAGCCCCTTGGAATAATTGATTTAACACTAATTTTTCCTCATCCCTCACAATGTGTCAGAATTAAAGTAGAGTTTGTAGTAATGGACAACTGTACTAGTAATCATTTCATACTTGGGAATGACTACTTATCAATCTATGGTATAGATATCTCCAACCAAAAAGATAGATATTTTACCATAGGAGATAACAAAAGACAAAAGTTTGGCTTCTTAAATAACAAAAAACAAATCACAGCTATTAAGAAGGAAGAAAAAATCCCGAAAAGGAACTTTTTATATCTGAACAACTTAAAGAGGCAGAATTCAATCAATAATTAACAGAAAAAATGAAAGAAAAATTGATTGACCTCTTATTTAAGTATAAAAATGCCTTTGCAACCAACAAAGAACCACTAGGTGCCATAATTGGACATGAAGTGGATATAATTCTTAATGTAGAAAAGCCTTACCCACCTTTATTAAGGAGACCTGCTTATCCAGCCAGTCCAAGAGCTAGAGAAGCCTTAGAGGTGCACATTAAAGAATTAATGGACCTTGGAGTATTAAGAAAGGTTGGACATAATGAACAAGTAGAAGTTACTACACCTGTCATTATAACTTGGCATAATGGAAAATCAAGGATGGTAGGAGACTTCAGAGCCCTGAATACCTATACCATTCCAGACAGATATCCAATACCCAGAATCCATGAGACATTGACCCAATTGTCACAAGCTAAGTTCATCACAGCTATGGATGCTCTTAAGGGTTTTCATCAAAATGTCTTAACAGACAATGCCAAGAAACTACTAAGAATAATAGTCCATTGTGGAATTTTTGAATACTTAAGAATGCCATTTGGGATAAAAAATGCACCTTCCCATTATCAAAGAATGATGAATACCATATTTCCTGAAGAATTATAAGAAGGATGGTTAATTATCTATATTGGTGATATTATAGTTTGCTCAAAAACTTGGGAAAATCACCTTACAAGACTAGAAAGGGTACTACAGAAAATAGTCCAAGTGAATATGAAAATTTCCTTGAAGAAGTGTCATTTTGCATATAGTGAATTAAAAGCACTAGGACATGTGGTATCTGGACTTAGTCTAGGCATAGACAAAAATAAAGTAGCAGCAGTACTACTTAAACCAATGCCTCAAACCAAAAAAGAAATGCAATCATTTCTAGGATTTGCTGGTTACTATGGACAGCATATAAAGGACTTTGCAAAGATTGCTAAATCCTTGTATAAGCTATGTGACCAACAAACAGTCTATGAGATGACAGAAGAAAGAGTCAAGGCATATGAAGAATTGAAAAATTCCTTAACAAATGCCCCATTTCTTCTAATGCCAGATTGGAAACTACCCTTCAAACTGTACATTGATGCTTGTGGAGAAGGACTAGGTGCTGCACTTCACCAAACACAAATTATCAATGATAAACCAGTGGAAGGACCAATTTGTTTCATTTCAAGGCAAATAAAGCCAACAGAAGCAAGGTATGGAGCAAGCCAAATGGAATGCTTATGCCTAGTGTGGGCTTTAGAAAAACTGCATTATTATTTGGATGGCACAGTATTTGATGTAATCACAGACTGTAATGCTGTTAAATCACTATTAAATATGAAGACTCCAAATAGACATATGCTGAGATGGCAAATTGCTATCCAGGAATATAGAGGAAATATGACTATTGTTCATAAATGTGGAAATATTCACAAAAATGCAGATGGACTCAGCAGATGGGCTCTAGCAAATACCCCTGACAATCCAGCATGGGTACCACAAGAAGAGCACCATATAGAAGGAATATGTGTTACAGACATTGGCACAGAATTCTTTAACCAAGTTAAAGAAAGCTATAAGACAGACAAAAATTGCCATATCTTAAGCCAACTTCTAATGAAAGACTGCAAAGATCCATCACTTTCATCAAAACTAGATGAAATATGGAAAAAGGCATATGATGAAGGAAGATTTCACCTCCTTGATGGAATCCTTTACCATAGGACAAAACACACATGTGTTATGGCCTTAACAGATAGAACCCTGATAAACACTATTTTACATGAGTGTCATGATAGTGTTGCATCTGGACATCTCTCAGAAGAAAGGACACTAGAGAGGGTGAAAACCTGCTCTTGGTGGCCAAATTGGAAGAAAGATGTTGCAGAGTACTGCCAAACCTGTGACAGATGTCAAAAAGCCAATAGAGCCACAGGAAAGAAATTTGGAATGATGATCCAAATCCAAGAACCAAAATCCCCATGGGAAATAGCTCATATGGATTGGGTAACAGCCTTACCTCCAGGAGGAGACAGGAGTTATAATGCATGCCTAGTGTTAGTTGACAGGTACAGTAAAACTCCCATGTTCTTACCATGTCATAAAGATGACACAGCTATGGATACAGCCATAATGATATGGAATAAAGTCATTAGCCACACAGGCTTATTCCAAAATATTATAAGTGACAGAGACCCAAAGTTCACTTCAGCATTATGGACAAATCTCCATAACTTGTTTGGGACAAAGTTATCATTCTCAACAGCTTATCATCCTCAAACTGATGGTTTAGCAGAAAGAATGATACAGACCCTAGAGGATATGATCAGAAGATTCTGTGCTTATGGGCTAGAATTCAAAGATTCTGATGGTTTTACCCATGATTGGTGTACACTAATACCAGCACTCGAACTGGCATATAAGACATCAATCCATTCTTCTACTGGCAAAACACCAGCAATGCTGGAGAAAGGTTGGAATCCAAGACTTCCTTATGATACCCTCAAAAAGGACTTAGTGGATATACATCCAACAGCAAGCAGTTTCAAGATAATGCTTGACAAAGCAAGACACCATGCAAACAGATGCATGCAAGACTCTTTTAAATATGCAAAAGAAAGATGGGATAAAAGTCATAAGCCACCTGATTTCAAAATAGGAGACTTGGTCTTAGTATCAACCCTTAATTTCAATAACATAAAAGGCCCAAAGAAATTGAAAGATTCCTTTGCAGGACCATTTATGATAAAAGCACTTCATGGACCCAATGCTGTGCAATTAGAACTCACAGGTGAACTAATGAACAAACACCCAACTTTCCCTGTAAGTCTGATAAAACCTTACAGTTCAAGTGACAAGGAGTTATTTCCACTAAGAAATAAACCCCCACTTGAGATTCCCCCTTTGGAAGAAGGAGAGGAAAAGAAAATAGTAAAAGTACTTAAAGAAAGAAGGACAAGAAACAAAAAAGAAAGGGAATACCTTGTAAGGTATAGAGATTCAACTCAAGAAGATGAATGGCTACTTGAGAAAGATATAACAAATGCTGATAAACTACTAAGAAGGTTCAGACATGAAAGAAAACCTGAAAAATTAAAAGTTAAGCATGATTGAGCTTCAAGACTAACAAAGTCTATTGAAGAGGTAGGACAGTGGATGATACCCTAATCACACATATCAGATTGTGGTACAATCTTTTTTGGTGGTAGGGAATGTGAGCCTTTGAGATATGACCACATACCCAATAAGGTCACAAAAAAGATTAATAATAATTATACCTTTAATATAATTATATTAAAATTACTTAGAATAATTATACATTAAAAATAATTACTTAAATATACAAAAAATACCATAAATTGGTACAAAAATTGGTTTAACTTAAAAACCAATGAATCAACATGTAAAATAAATTATACCATTGGATTCCTCATGGAAAAATACACATATACCATTTTTATGGCATATCTGTCAAGTCAATATTTAATGGATTATAAGGTATAATACCTTATAAAAACCATAAAACCCTATTTATCTCAGGAACTAATGAAGCAATATGTGAAATAAATTGTACCAGTGGATTCCCCATAAAAATCCACACATAAAACAATTAATAAGCTAATTTCCAAAGTCAATACTTAAGGAATTAACCCGAATATATGCACTTTTTGGTCAACGCATATATTCAAGGATCATAGCTAATATCTTCTAAACTATACATGATAGAATGATGAACCAAAAATAAAGTTACCACGTAATTACTGTAAGAACACAGATATGAACTTTATTTTACAAATTATAAACAAGGTTAAAACCTATGATGAAATATTGATAAAAATCAACAGAGCTGTTGACCACTTTGTTGTGAAAGTGGTCCAAACTTAAAAAAAAAGTATACAGTTGGATTCTACTAGCTCATTCGTGAATAATGATGTAATTTTTATCATTAAATTCAGGGTATAACCCCCTGAAATCAAGGTTTGAAGTTTAAAATATTGAATTTCGACAGAAAAGATGAGTTACAAGAAAAATCATCAAAATTAGAGTTTTGATGATGTAATGAAAAGCTCTTGGCAGCATATTAAGGTTATGCCAGGCTATCAGAATTCACTCTCTGAATTGCTGTAGCGTGTAAATCTTAAAAGTTATTGAAGATCAAAGTTTGAGCTTAAATTGAGCAGTTATGATCACCTACTGTAACCTTAAATTACGTTTAACAGTCATAAGAGTGATAAAATTGGTGAATACTATTAGTTTATGATTAAAACTAATAAAATCCACGAAATCTGGGGTTCTGCCAAGCCTCTGATGTCATCAAACTTAGAGCTATAGTGATAACTCTAAATAATGATATAATATGGTTTGATCATGATGTAATCACCCTCAAACCTTAAAATATTGATCAATTCCAGTGGATATGATCAGTACACGTCTACTAGAAGCCTGTTGGACTCTAGCAGGGAGGTATTTACTATAAATAGAGCTCTTTTTACTCTATTTTCCCCTCAGACGCATCAAAAACATTAAATCAATTAAATCAAAAGGTAATTTCTTTATTCTCTATATATAAGAGCATTATATTATTAAAGACCAAAGACCTCCTTGCTATAATCATCTATTTTGACGTGATTAAATCATTTATTTAATTGTTTTTGTTAAAAATCTCTCTAAAACTCATTTCCATGTAAAAATCCAGAATAATTTGTAATTTTCTTTATTTTTATTGTAAATACAATTTGAAAAGGTTGTATTTATATTTTTTGGCGTAAAATACTTCAAAAGTATTATATTAAGTGTTAAAAGTAGGTTATTTTCTCTTATTATAATAATTTCTCTATTATTACTCTCTTAATAATTCTTTAATTAATATAAGCAGTATTTATATTAATTCATAACTTTAATATTAGTAATATTATTGTTATTAATTGTTTTTTATTAATAAAAAACAATTTTTTACGCCTTTATCATTTGTTGGTAACAATAATAAAGAGCTTTTTAATATATTAATATATTTATTTATTATATTATAATTTCATAATATAAATTATATTATTATATTTATTTAATAATATAATTATTTTACGCCATAATAATAATAATTATTTATGATTATTATATTTTTAATCTTATTTATTCAATTTATAAGGACATTCAGAGTACAATAAGTAATAAATTAGTAATTTTTTACTTATTGTTTCATAGTCAAACCTTACAAAACTCACTGGAAAGGCTGGATGTTTCCTGGAAAATTCCTCTGTGAGTTTGACTTCCACTGCATTTTTACCTATCAATTTAATGATAGTGAAGGGCCCTACAAATGAGTCCCTCATTTCCTTGGGTACTTTGAGATTATTAAAGTTGGGTGTACACACTAACACTTGGTCCCCTTCTTTAAAGTCACATTCCATGTGTGATTTGTCCCACCTCTGCTTATTATGTTCTTTTGCCTCAGCTATGCATTTGGCAGCTGTGTCACAAGCTCTCTTCCACATTTCATGGAGATCTTTGGCTGTGGGGTGGATGGCCAGAAGATTTTACTTCAGGTGATCCACAGGCAATAGGGGATTCCACCCTTTCTCTAACAGGGAAGGTGTTTTTCCTGTGGTAGAATTCTGACTCGTGTCATAATCCAGCTGGACTGCTGGTAAAAGGGTAACCCAGTAATTGGTGTAACCCTGATGGTCCTTGTATTCCATTCCATAGGCACAGAATCTTCTGAGGATGTCCTCCATTGTCTGGATCATCCTTTCAGCTGATCCATCTGTTTGTGGATGGTAAGCCATAGAAAAAGCAAGTTTAGTACCCAGCATGTCATAGAGGTTGGTCCACAACTCAGATGTGAACTTTGGTTCCCTATCACCAATGATGATCTTAGGGACTCCACAGGTAGATATGATGTTGTTCCAGAATAACAGAGCAGTATCCATGGCTGCGTCCTCCTTGTGACATGGTAGGCACCTCATACTCTTGCTGAACCTATCAACTATGATTAATCAGGCATTGAAGTTTTCTTTGCCTCCTGGGACAAGTCCTGTAACCCAGTCCATGTTGATGGTTTCCCATGGGTGTTTGGGTTCTTCTATGTGTTGAAGTAACCAATACTTTTTCCCATGCTTTCTATTTGCCTTTTGGCATCTTTCACAAGTGTTGATGTATTAACTCAACTCTTGTTCCCATCTGGGCCACAAAGCAGTTCTTGCTACCCTTTCTTTGGTCCTATCTTCACTCATGTGTTGCATATAGGGGCAATCATGGCATTCCTGTAGGATCAAATATATATGGTCTCTGTCTATTATTGTGAGTAAACTAGTATGCTTCTCTCTATGGTAGAGTAGGCTGTCTATAAGGAAAGATTTATTGCATTTATAGTCCCTCAACCAGGGTTCCTCTAACTGGGATTCCAGTTCTGGGCTCCTGTATTTTTGCTTAAGGAGTTGTAACTATATGCCACACTGTTTGTGTTTGACCTATATCTTCATCACTGCATTGAAAAATTCAGTTTTCAGTTCTGAGGAAGGTATTCTCAATATAGGAGTTTCTGTTCCTTCTGAGCTAGTGTTTCCACTGTCTGGTGCCCAATCAGAAAACGTCAAGTTTTTCTTCCTGCCTATTTCCATGAAATGGATAGGAACTTTAGCTGCTACTTTGGGGTCATAAGCTGGGTTGCTTTTGGCATTATCCAGTAGCGGTCCACTGAGGACATCTGCATTGGTATGACTTTCACCCTCTTTGTATATGATGGTCATATTCATTTTATACTCCTGGATGGCTATTTCCCACCTCATCATGTGTCTATTGGTAGTCTTCATGTTTAGTAACAACTTAAAGGCTGTTAAATTTGTGTAGACATCCAAAACTGCACCCTCCAAATAATAATGGAGTTTCTCTAGAGCCCAGACTAGGCATAGACATTCTGTCTGGGTGGCCCCATACCTGGATTCTGAATCTTTCAGCTGCCTAGAGATGTAACATCTTACTCCCTCTCTTGATTAATCATTCACAATTTGTCTTTGGTGAAGGGCTGCTCCTAAGCCTTTACTAAATGATGCATCTATGTATAACCTGAGTGGTAGTTCAAATTCAGGCAAGATGAGCACAGGTGAATTTGTGAGTTCATATTTGATCCTCTCATATGCATCTCTTTTTTGCTTGGTAATTTCAAAAACTATATCTTTTGAGCATAACCTGTATAAACTACTAGTTATGTGGGAAAATGTTTTGATGTGGGTTCTATAGTAACTAGCAAACCTAAGGAAAGATTGCATCTCTTTGATGTTTGTTGGTACTGGCTTTTGCAGTACTTCTGCTACTTTGTTCTGGTCGATTGCCAGACTAAGACCTGAGACTTTATGTCCTAGAGCCAGTAGCTCTTGTTGGCCAAAATTACACTTTTTCAGTGAAATTTTCAGATTGACGGGTATGCATTTACTTGGCACTCTGTCTATGTATTGCACATGGTCTTCCCATGTCTCTGAGTATATAATGATGTCATCAATATATACTACTATCCAGCATTCCAATATTTCTTCTTGAAATATGGTTTCCATCAATCTTTGGAAGTGGGCTGGTGCATTCTTGATGCAAAATGGCATCCTGGTGTACTCATATATGCCCATATGGAATATGATTCTGAGTAATTTAATGGAGTTTGATTTAACTCCCTTCTGGCGGAAGCCTTTCATACAATCCATTTTGGTTATGTATTTGGCTTTTTCCAGTTTGTCTAAGGCATGAGGTATCCTGGATATAGTGTACCTGTCAGCTTTTGTGTAGTCATTCAGAGCTCTGAAATATCCACACAGCCTAGACTTTCCCTCATGCCAGGTGATTAGGAAAGGAGTGGTAATTTGTACTATTTCATTGTGTCCAATTTTTCTGATGACATCCATGTTCAGGAGTTCATTGATATGTTATTCAATTTCCTTCCTGGTTTCCAGACTTTTTGGGTAAGGAGGTCTCCTGAGCATGGGTGGATAAGGTGTTTCCACATCCAGATATAGTTCTATATCATGGCCTGTAATCCTTCCTAATGGTTCTTCACCAATGGAAAATGCTGGTCTATTCTTTCTCAGCATTTTCACTATGACTGTGACACGGATGATAATGTTAAAGATGGGTTTTTAATAGAATATAAGGGCTTTACTAATGATTATTAGTGGTGGTGAGCGCTGTTGAAAGCCCTGGGTGCAGCATTACCTGTTGGGTTACAATAATAAAGTCTACAATACTCAATTCTATAGTATAACCTGATTATTTCACAAGGGTATAAACTTTTTTGACAGTTGTACTATGTAGGAATTCAAGAGCAGGATGGGGATTCCTTTTCTGGCAGTGAAAAAGCCTCCTTTTATCCTGAAATGGGGTGAAATGACTGCTAGACCTTTTCACATAGAGGAAGTGAAGGTTTTTAACTCTCAAGGACAGGCTTATGGTTTGAAAAAGGCCTTTATAGCATTTATTGGGCTCATATGTGGTTTTGGAACCACATCTGGGCAGCTTTCACCAATACAGGGTGAAAGATTTCATCTGCGGACCACACATCCTGATTCTGATGTGTATGACACGCAGGATTCTGTACAGAACCTGTATGGGACCCCAGTATTGAAGGAAATATGAGGTATTGAAGTAAAAACAAGCTTCTTCATCTTTTTGAAACCTCATAATCATGGTTATGGGATATTATCCCATGGTAAGGCTGTATTGGCCAAACTGTGGGATTTTGACCTTAAAACAGCCATACATTTGTCAGTTTTTGAGATATCAACCTCAAAATTGATTTGGTGTGTATCACTGTATGTGATCTACACAATGGTACCTCATTTGATATGTTTATCATTAAATATGGCAAAGCTATCCCATGTACAAGATTTTTTGTACATATGTGTGTTTTAGGCAAAAAGCTGTACTGGGCTTGTTTGCCTTATAACCTTTGTTCTAGATGGGATATGTGGAAATGAATTGCACCATAAGATATACCTGTTTGAGCTTTTACCAAAAAGACCCCACTTTAGGTATATCACACTAAAACTGTAGAAGTTTGATGAGAGGTGAATATTTTATTCACCCTTATTTGGCCTGGATTTGGGCATAACTTCTGTAATACTGGCGCTAGCTCAGTTTGGCTGGTACCATTGGATTTCCCTGACTAAGGGCTTCATTTTGATTCCACATTCAATGGGGCCAAGCCCTCTTACTCTGTATTTCAGATGAGAGGTGAAAATTAAGGTTTATGCTCAGCAACAACTTTTAGTAGGAATAACTTTGTTATTCTTTGTCCTATGATGATGGGACTTGTATATTTGGAAAGAGGTGAGTTTCTTCTTTTGTTTGATACATTTTGATTTGATTTGGCTCAGCTCCATTTGTTGGTGGTATCTTGGCTATACCATTGATTTATGGTATTTGGCTGTCATGCTTATGCTCTGGTTTTGAGTCATAAGCTGACATACCCTCTCTCTAAAAAAGGCTCATCATTGATGAGACTTTTCCGTCCTCCTAGAGGTTCTGAATCTCCTTAAATGAAGGCTCCCATCTGGTATGGCATCTTCTGCCAACATTTTATCCTTATCAGCTGTCTTGTTCTTGAATCTGACTAAGTACTGTCTCTGATCCTTACCATTAAGTCTGTTCTTCCTGGCCTTGATGATTTTTTTCTGTGGTCCAGGGGAGTCCTCCACCTCCGCTATTTCTGGTGGTGTGGGGTTCTTCTTCATGGAGGGGAATTTATTCTCCTCTGTTTGGAAGTATGGCTTGACTAAACTCACTGGAAAGACTGGGTGTTTCCTGGAAAACTCTTGTGTGAGTTTGACTTCCACTGAATCTTTCCCTATCAATTTAATAATATTTAAGCGCCCTAAAAATGAGTCTCAAAACTCCTTGGGTCTTTTTAGATTATTAAAGTTAAGTGTAGACACTAACACTTGGTCCCCTTCTTTAAAGTCAGGTTCTGTGTGTGGTTTGTCTGTCACAACCATGGCAATTCACCTCCTTGGATCCCCATATGGCATATCAAGCCACGGTTTTTTTATGGCCAATTGGCCATATCCATCACCAGTGGCCAATATGGCCACGTCATTATCTTATGGCCCATTTATGGCCATTTGTGTTTTGGGGCCTCCATGGCCCTTCACCTCAATCCAGAACCCATAGCGGCAATTTATGCCCAAATGGGTATTTCTGGTCATTTCCCTCAAAACCAGGGGAAATGGCCCAAATGGCTGTTTTTGGCCATTTGGGCTCATAATGCGCATTTTGCGCACTTTTGCGCATTTGCGCACTTTTTGCGCACTTTGTGCATTTTGTGCATTTTGTGCATTTTTGCGCACTTTGACGCAAAGTGCCCAAAAGACACTTTCCCGCCTTTTGGGCCAGTTTTGGCTCAGGACCCAAAAATGGCCAAAAACCCCAAAAGGCCCAGAAACACCATTCCAAGCTCTGAAGTCATTACATCCATCCTTTTCCCTCTGCCTTTCCATGTCAAGACCTTTGGACGTAATCTTCTTGCCAATCAACCAATATGCCATAAATGATGTTATATATCATTGTGCATCATTTTTCAATAGCAATTCAATGGTGGCAATATCAAATGTTCATTTCAACATTCCAACATCTCATCACGTCATCAAGGCACCCAATCATTCAGAGGAATCATCAAGGCTCAAGAGCAAGTGTTTCAGCGTCAAAGACCAATGACGCCATCAAGCAGTCATTGGTTATTCTCACTCCAAGTATTCATTCCAAGGGAATACTTTCAATTCATTCTCAAGTGTATTCAAGAGGCAGCGCCAAAAAGAAGTTGTCAAGTGTCAAAGCTCCACTCATTCCATCTTGGCAACCATATTCATTTCAATACAGTCTGGATCCATCAAGACCTGTATTTCATTTTCAATCATGGGAAATTCATTCAACCCAATTCAATTTCAATATTAGCCAGCTGTATCAATTCCCAAAACAATCAATACAGCCTCAAGGATCAATACAGATCAGTTTTCAGCCTGAAGAACTCAAGCTCCCAACTTTTCACATATACCGGCTACCCTTTCCACCCTGGGGGGTTTTCCCCAGTTAATTAATATATTTTGATTTTATTTTATTTCTATTTTCTTTTCATTTTAGTTAAGCAAATACTGATATTATTAAGTCAGTCATTTAGCACCTTCTCTTTTCTCTTTCTTCGCCTGTCAATGGATATTTGGTGGTCATATCCTTACTAATTCCAGTATTCATTTTTGGCAGGTTGAAACAGTGATTAAGGACTTACTTGGTTGGCTCTTTGGCCATTTGGCTTCCCTTTCCTCTTTTGCATCTCATCTTGTACCTGCATATCTCTTAGAGGAATTCATTCTTATTATTTTTATTCTTTATCCTTTTGGAGTCTTCCAAGTGAGTTCCCTGATTGCTGAGTGCCAGGCCACTCTTGTATTTCTGTCCAAGAGCCCCTGTGACATTGTCCCACCTCCACTTGTTATATTCTTTTGCCTCAGCTATGCATTTGGCAGCTGTGTTACCAGCTCTCTTCCACATTTCATGGAACTCTTTGGTTGTGGGGTGGATGGTAAGAAGGTTTTTCTACAAGTGATCCACAGGCAATAGAGGATTCCACCCTTTTTCTACCAGGGAAGGTGTTTTTCCTGTGTTAGAGTGCTGAATTGTGTTATAAGCCAGTTGGACTGCTGGTAGAAGGGTAACCCAGTCATGGGTGTAACCTTCATGGTCCTTATATTCCATGCCAAAGGCACAGAATCTTTTAAGGGATTCCTCCATTGTCTGGATCATCCTCTCAGCTAGTTCATCTGTTTGTGGATGGTAAGCTGTAGAAAAAAGCAGGTTTAGTACCCAGAATGCCATAGAGGTTGGTCCAAATTTCAGATGTGAGCTTTGGGTCCCTATCACTGATTATGATCTTAGGGACTCCACAGGTGGATATTGTGAGCCTGTGAGGTATATATAACATACCCATAAGGCCACAAATAATTTTATACACAGTTAAAACTGTCTTCAACAGACTTTTTAATTGAATTGAAAATAAAAAATAACAAAAAATAAGTATAACTTTTTTTTGGATAAACAAAGTTATAAATATTATGTCATTTTTGGACTATACACCAAAAATAACCTAGGGTACATCCTAAGGTGTTATACCCAAAAACACTTATTTCTTATGTTATTAGAAGATTTAAGAATCTCACAGTAAAAATGTAACTTTTTTAACTTTTTTTTTAAAATTGTTAAATTTAAGCTTAAATAAGCTTAAATTCAAAGTTGCATAAGGTTTGTGCAAACTTACCAAAATTTTAGTTAAAATTGAGGTGTGGTGTATATTTACTGAATTGGCTAAGGATTTGCCATACAGAATATAAATCCTGTGTGAGCTCAATTTAAAAGGGTTTAAGGCCATAGTATGGCTTTAAATGAATAAAACGGCAAAATCCACGCAAAAAGGTGGGACAAAGGAAAAAGACCAAATAGAGCTGGGGTACCCAGCTTTTTGGATCTGCAAGGATTCAATTAAGGTTGTCCACCTGTATTGGAGGATTTTCAACCTTATTTAAACTTTAAGATTAGACTTTGATCCAAAACTAAAGTTCAAACTGGTTTTATCCCAATTTAGACAGGAATTTCAAGCTGCCAAAGGGTAAATCCCAATATGCAGGCTTGAAATCAAGATTTTAAGAACTGTCAAAGCTTAAATAAGCTTAAAACTTTAAGTTTACAAGCATTAAAACCTTATCAAAACTTAAGGTTTGGTGTGTATTGCTATTTTACGTGGAAAAATAGCAATAACTTCAAAAATTCATTAAATATCCAATTTTTAATGGATTTGCTTGAATATTTCACAAAGCTTAAAATTTAATATTATCTACATATAAATCAAATTTTAGGCATTTTTTATAAATACATTTCCTGGGTAATTAGCCTGGAAATTTACTCTTTTAATTAAAACTCAAAGAAATTTATAATTTCTTTAAAAATTGAGTTTAAGAGATTTCTTCTTGAAACTCTATTTTTAAGTTGTTCATGTGATGAACTTTAATATAAATAAGTTTATTTATATTAAAAACCTAAAATAATTAGTTTAAATGAGGATTAAAGTCACATGGAGTTAAGAATAACCTTGTTAACTCTAAATTGGAATTAAAATTAAGTTACCTTAAGCTAAGAACTTTATTTTTAAGCATGGTTTTTCAGTTTTTACCTGAGCACGCCCTCTATATCCATCATGAATCATGAGAGCTGCTCTGAAGACATAAAAAGAGTCTTTTCATCACTGTTTTTGTCCATCATCAATTATCAATCCAATGATATTAGAAATTCAAACAGGTAAAGTTTTATTAAATATAAAATCTTATTATTAAAGTAATTCTTAAGTTATTTTATTCTTTATTAATTAAAATTAAAGAATTGAAGTCATAGAATTTAGATTATTGTTGTAATCACCAATAATATATTTTATTATATAAAATTAATCATCTTAAATATCTTTTAAAATCCACAAATTCCTCTTAAAAACTCTTTAATCATAATTTTTATTATAAAAAGTTGTTTTATATTTTAAATTATTGATTTTTGGCGTGTTTTTAACTTATAATTATTATTCAATATAATAACTGTTGTTGTTTGACTTGTTGTATTAAATAAATATTATAAGTAAGTTTTCTCTAAAGTTCTATATCTTTTTTATCTAGTATTAGTTTTTTTATATAGAATTTTATTCTATAAGAATTATTCCTCCACAGTGTGTGTTATAATTCTTTTATAAATAATATTTATATTATTTATAAGTGGTTAATATTCTTATTTTCCACATGCAATTGTCTCATTAAGAGCTTTACACTTCTTATTGTTATAACTGTCAGTGACTATAACAATAATAGAATAACTATAATTTATTATAATTATTATATTTTTATAATCATAATTAAATTATTCTTTTTATATAAAATTATTTTTAATAATTATATTTAAATTTGTGGTTATAATATTTTGCTATATTATATATTTCTACTGAGGACAGTCATAGTACTCTTCATATTGCTACTATTATCCAGAGTTTCATAGATAAACCTTACATTTGGGGGCCTGGCCGTGATTTTAACCAATTTTTGGGACATAAATCATATTATAGACCTTATTTTACTCTTTTTTGACGTACAATTGCCATATTTGTCTTAATATTGGCTTTTTTGGGACTTATCCCTTATAAATAATATTTATAATATTAATAAAGTTATTTTTTCTTAAAAATATTGTTTGAAACAAAATACTATTGAGTGACTTGGAATAAATTTCTTTTGTCTTACTAGTGGCTTTTTCACATCACAGACTTGAAATTTATTCTTTGAGGTATTCTAGTATAAAGTGAATAATACTACAATTTTGATTAATAAACTTCTTAATTGCATAATTATTATTTCTTTAAAGAAAATAAAAAATCAAATAAAAATATTTAAAAATTTAAAATCTTTGCTAAAAATATTTTTTCTTTTATATTTAAATTTTTCTTTAT
Organism: Austropuccinia psidii; assembly: GCA_023105745.1. Classification (NCBI taxonomy): domain Eukaryota; kingdom Fungi; phylum Basidiomycota; class Pucciniomycetes; order Pucciniales; family Sphaerophragmiaceae; genus Austropuccinia; species Austropuccinia psidii. The sequence goes on from JALGQZ010000011.1 coordinate 17,622,698, forward strand.
TTTTGACGTAATTTGCCATAAATTACATTAAAACAACTTTATTCAATAAGTTGAGTTTATAAGTTACTTTTATTGTTTTATAAAATAACTTATATCTTTTTTTTCTCTAGTGAATCAATTAGAGACAGCTCTTCAGACTCTGAAGCCTCAGACTCTTGTATTCAAATTCAGACTAGCCCAGCACCAAGGGGTTTAATAACCAAAGAACCCTTTAAAGGTCCAGCAGGTGAATTCAATTCATTCTTAGTCTATTTTTTTTCTTAAAATTGAGGTGCAATGACTTCTACTAGAAGTGGAAGTAATTACTGCATCCAATCAAATGGATCTGGACCAGGACATTCCAGTCACAAATCAAAAAGACAAGAATGTCAGCCCAGAGGAGAGGCACAAATGGAGGATGCCAGAACTTCCACCAGTTCCCAAAGGTTAGCCAGCACCTTTGAACATCTTATTGAGAGTCCGGAAGCTGACATAACTGCTATTGCTGTTAGACCTGAATCATTTCCAACAGGCAGCAGTGGAGGTGTACCAGTGTCAGTACAAGAACTGGTTTATGGCCGCCAAACAGCAAGAGTGGGAACTTCTCCCAAGTCTTTGGATAGGCACCATGAACTCTTATCTTCAATTGAAGAAGTTCATGGGGCCAGAAAAGACAGAAGAACCTCTGAAGAGCTGAACATTAATGTCTTGCAAAGGACAAGTCCAACAGATAAAAGCTTGGTTGAAAAACCAAAGCATGTTATCAGAGGATCAGAAGAAGAAGTTGGCCCAAGGCAAGGAAAACAGCCAAGTGGAAGCTCCCCAAGCATCCACCAGCAAAAATACGCCTCAACAAGGGCCAAGCAAGCCCCAAAGACCAATCAGAAGGGAAAGCAAAAGGCAAAGGGAAAGGAAAAGCCCAAGTGGAACAAGCCTTACCCACAGAATTACAGAATCCCAAAGAAAGAAAAGACAGCCATGGACAATGTGTTCAACATGGCAAGAACTCTGATGGAATTCAAAAAAAAGGAGGAGGAAAGATTGAGCCAATCTTTCCCAAAGAAATAGATCTTGTTAAGCTTGTAACTCAATTTGAATATTGTAATAAAGAAATTATAACAAAGCTTAAAACATTTGAGTATATCCAACAAAAGCTGGGTAATGAGATATTACAAGTGAAAGACCAACAAAAGAAAATTATTGGCCTTGAAAATTTTAATAAAGTCAATATTGTGTCTTTGAAGCAAATTTGTGCAAGAATTGAGTCTAAAGTTACTTTTCTCAATTAACCAGATGACAATTCAATTTCTTTTGTAACCAGACAGTTAAGAGAATTGAAATTACAAGTTCAAAACTTGGAAAATTCAACTTGTCACAATGCAGCTCTTTTCCAAGAACAATTGGAAAAAAGTGATAAAGCAAGACTTGAATTGAAAGAGGACATTCAATCAAGTATTAATAATATATCACTGAAAAATGAATTGCCAAGGCAATCCACACCAATTCTTGACAGAAATGTGCTTAATGATTTACATCATACCATTTCAAGTAATGAGGTGGAAACTGCTTGCAATTTCAAAGACATTCCAAAATTAGAGGAATGGCCAACCTTCAATGGTGAAGGAGAATATAATAATTTGGAATTTATGAAAACAATTGATATTTTTAAATAAGACTTTGACATACCAGATGAATACATAAGTGCCAGATCACACTCATTATTTACCAGATGAGCAAAGAAATGGTATTACAAAATGAGACAAGACCATGGTAAACATTCTTGGCCTTGGTGGAAAGAAAAAATTATTTCCAAATGAACAAATGATTCCTGGAGATTTAGAATGGAAAATTCTTTTGAAGAAGCCATTTTCAATATTGAGAGGGACAGGCCCATGTCTTGGTTTCTTAAACAGAAGGACAGATTAACTGCCCTTCATCCTGATATGTCTGAAACAATGGTACATGAAAGGATATTAAGAAAGTGTGGTGGTGACCTTGAGCATGCTATAAGAAGCAGATGTATTGAGCCTCGCTCTACAGAAGATTATATCAATGCTATGGAGGACATCACTACTAGAACAAAAATTGGAAGAAATTGGTCCAAACCCCCAATAGACAACAAGACTAATGGGAAACCAATTTCAAAGCCAAATAAGCCACAAGACAGACTTCCTTTGAAATGTCACAAATGTGGAAGTACATCTCATTTAGCTAACACTTGCCCAAAAAAGACAAGAATCAATGAGATAAATGTTGAAAAAGTGGAAGACACAAAAGAACCAACTGATGTATCTTTACATGAAAGTGATTCTGAGCCTTCAGAAGAAGAAGAAGTACCAGAGGAGCTTAATATAGAAAACATTGATGTTTCTTTTGAAGTCACTGAGGTACACACTCATTTACACCAGTATAGTGATGAATGTATGGATCTCATACATGTGCAAGATGCTAAAATGCAACAAACCAAACCTGCCAGAGGTAAAGGTTATACAGCTGTTTCATCTTGTATCACTAATATTGTGATAAACAACACAGAAGCCAAGATACACCTTGACTCAGGTGCCTTTTGCACTTGTGTCGAAAAGGATTATCTTGACAAGGTTTATACCAATGGGCAAGACAAATTAATGCCAATTGAAGGTATAACATTCAGCAGTGTTAGCCAAAATATGCACCCTTTGGGTATATTTGAGGCAGCAATTATATTTCCTCATCCTGCAGGAAGTATAAGATTGAAAGTTGAAATTGTTGTCATGAATAATTGTACTTCAAAACACTTTATACTTGGGAATGATTATCTCGATATTTATGGTATTGATATTAATAATCTTAAAGACAAGTATTTCACTATAGGGGAAAATAAAAGACAAAAATTTGCTTTTCCTTTAGAAAAAAGAGAAATTACTGTCATTAAACAATTAAAAAATGTTAATAAGGAAAAAGTTGTGTCAAGTCAATTGATTGAAGCACAAATTGGTGCTGAATTAACTCTAGAAATGAATTAAGAACTGATTGAAATCTTATTTCAATACAGGGAAGCCTTTGCTTCAGATAATGAACCACTTGGGGCTATAAAAGGCCATGAAGTGGATATTATGCTTGATGTGGAAAGGCCTTATCCGCCACTATTAAGCAGACCAGCTTACCCAGCTAGCCCTAGGGCTAGAGAAGCATTAGAAAGTCATATTAATGAACTAATGAAACTGGGAGCTTTTAGAAAGGCTGGACACAATGAGGAGGTAGAAGTCACAACTCCAGTAATCATTACTTGGCATAATGATAAGTCAAGGATGGTTGGTGATTTTAGAGTACTCAATACCTATACTATTCCAGACAGGTATCCAATACCTAGAATTCATGAGACTTTGACTCAATTATCCAAAGCAAGATTCATTACTTCCATGGATGCTCTGAAAGGCTTCCATCAGAATGTTTTGACACCTCATGCTAGGAAATTATTGAGAAAAATATCTCATTGTGGGATTTATGAGTATTTAAGAATGCCTTTTGGTATTAAAAATGCACCCTCTCATTATCAGAGAATGATGAATACCATCTTCCCACATGAATTGTCAGAAGGATGGTTAATCATTCATATTGATGACATTATCATTTGTTCAGAAACCTGGAAATTACATTTAGAGAGACTTTCATTAGTACTTAAGAAAATCCTTCAAGTGAACATGAAAATATCTCTTCAAAAATGTAATATTGGGTTTCATGAGTTAAACACTCTAGGACATGTAGTCTCAGGACTGAGCCTTGGTGTTGACAAAAACAAAGTGGCTTCAGTTTTACTGAAGAAAATGCCCCAGAACAAAAAAGAAATGATGTCTTTTTTAGGGCTTTCCAGTTATTACAGGCAGCACCTTAAAGATTTTGCAATCCATTCCAGATCATTATACAGAATTTGTGATCAGCAAACTGTTTTTGAAATGACACAGGAGAGGATTCAAGCATATGATAAAATCAAGTATGCCTTGACCAATGAACCATTATTATTGATGCCAGACTGGAAACTTCCCTTCAAGCTGTAGATTGATGCATGTGGTGAAGGGTTAGGAGCTGCTCTTCATCAAGTTCAAATTGTGAATGACAAACCTTATGAAGATCCAATTTGTTCTATTTCAAGACAAATTAAACCTACTGAGGAAAGATATGGAGCTAGCCAAATGGAGTGCCTTTGCCTTGTTTGGGCTTTGGAAAAATGTCATTACTATCTTAATGGTAGTGTGTTTGAAGTAATTACTGATTGTAATGCAGTAAAATCACTTCTTAACATGAAAACTCCAAACAGACACATGTTAAGATGGCAGATTGCTATACAGGAGTATAGAGGCAATATGACCATAGTGCATAAAGCTGGAAATATTCATAAGAATGCTGATGGCTTAAGTAGATGGGCATTACCAAATACACCTGATAACCCTGCCTATGTTCCTAAAAGTGCAGAACCTCAAATTCCAATTGAAGGAATTAATATCACAGATTTTGGAACAGAATTCTTTGAAGAAGTTAGAGAAAGCTATAAGAAAGAGAATAATTGTCATATTCTTACTGCTCTACTTGACAAAGATTGCAAGGATGTAGCTTTGGCTAATTCTCTGGATGATATTTGGAAAACATCTTATGATAATGGGAGATTTCATATGTTTGATGGTATACTATATCATAGATCTAAACACACATGTGTCATGGTCCTATGTAGTAGAATGTTAATTAACACCATACTACTAGAATGCCATGATAAACTATATTCTGGACGTCTGTCTGAAGAAAGAACTATGGAAAGAGTTAAGACATGTGCCTGGTGGCCATCTTGGAGAAAAGATGTCATTGAATACTGTCACAGTTGTGATAGATGCCAGAAAACCAATCAAGCTACTGGTAAAGGATTTGGTTTAATGATCCATATTCAAGAACCAAGTACCCCATGGGAAGTGGTTCACATGGATTGGGTAACTGCCTTACCACCTGGAGGTGATAAAAGTTACAATGCATGTCCTGTTATCGTGGACAGATATAGCAAAACCCCAATCTTTTTACCATGAAACAAAGATTACACAGCTATGGATACCGCTCTTTTGATTTGGAATAGAGTCATATCCCATACTGGTCTCTTTAAAAGTATTATCAGTGATAGAGACCCAAAATTCACATCAGCCTTATAGACTAATTTACATAAGCTTTTGGGTACAAAACTATCATTCTCAACAACCTACCATCCACAAACAGATGGGCTGGCAGAAAGAATAATTCAAACCCTTGAGGACATGAGCAGAAGATTTTGTGCTTATGGCCTGGAGTTCAAAGCTTCTGATGGCTTTACCCATGATTGGTGCACTCTTATACCAGCATTGGAATTAGCCTACAAGACCTCCATCCATGCTTCAACAGGAAAAAGTCCTGCAATGTCGGAAAAAGGATGGAACCCCAAACTTCCAGCTGATACTTTGACAAAAGATCTGATTGATATTCATCCAACTGCTTCAAGCTTTACGTTATTGCTTGATAAAGTGGGACATCATGAAAATCAAAGCATGAATGATGCCTTTGAATATGCTAAACAGAAATGGGATAAAAGTAATAAGACCTCAGAATTCAAAGTAGGGGATTTAATACTAGTTTCAACCTTGAACTTTGATAATATTAAAGCCCCAAAGGAATTGAAAGATTCCTTTGCAAGACCATTTATTATTAAAGGCATTCATGGGACAAATGCAGTACAAGTAGAACTTTCAGGAGAATTGGAAAACAAACATCCAACTTTCCCTGTCAGTCTAGTAAAGAATTACACTTCAAGTTATAAGAAATTATTTCCTTTGAGAAATGAAACACCCCTAGAAGTACCCCCACTAGATCAAAGTGAGGAGAAAAAGGTACTAAAAGTCTTGAAAGAAAAAAGACTTAGGGGAAAAAATGAAAGAGAATACTTTGTCAGGTATAAAAATCCACAACATGAAGATGAATGGATTGTAGGAAACAAAATACCTGATTCCCAAAAGTTTCTCAGAAGATTCAGACATGAGAGAAGACAAATTGCTCAATGGAAAGTTTGAATTGTGTGCTTTACATACTTAGAAAAGTATAAGTAGAGAGGTTGGACAGTGGATTATACCCCCCCAAATAACTTGGGGGTATACTACAAAGGGAAAATTGTGGTACAATTTTTTTTTGGTGGTAGGGAATGTGAGCCTGTGAGGTATGTATAACATACCCATAAGGCCACAAATAAATTTATATACAGTTAAAAATGTCTTTAACAGACTTTTTAATTGAATTTAAAATAAAAAATAACAAAAAATAAGTCTAACTTTTTTTGGATAAACAAAGTTATAAATATTATGTCATTTTTGGATTCTACACCAAAAATAACCTAGGGTACATCCATAAGGTGTTATACCCAAATACACTTATTTCTTATGTTATTAGAAGATTTAAGAATCTCAAAGTACTAATGTAACTTTTTAACGTTTTTTTAAAATTGTTAAATTTAAGCTTAAATAAGCTTAAATTTAAAGCTGCATAAGGTTTATGCAAACTTACCAAAATTTTAGTTAAAATTGAGGTGTGGTGTATATTTACTGAATTGGCTAAGGATTTGCCGTACAGAATGTAAATCCTGTGTGAGCTCAATTTAAAAGGGTTTAAGGCCATAGTATGGCTTTAAATGAATAAAAGGGCAAAATCCACGCAAAAAGGTGGGACAAAGGAAAAAGACCAAATACAGCTGGGATACCCAACTTTTTGGATCTGCAAGGATTCAATTACGGTTGTCCACCTGTATTGGAGGATTTTCAACCTTATTTAAACTTTAAGATTAGACTTTGATCCAAAACTAAAGTTCAAACTGGTTTTATCCCAATTTAGACAGGAATTTCAAGCTGCCAAAGGGTAAATCCCAATATGCAGGCTTGAAATCAAGATTTTAAGAACTGTCAAAGCTTAAATAAGCTTAAACATTTAAGGTTACAAGCATTGAAACCTTATCAAAACTTAAGGTTTGGTGTGTATTGCTATTTTACGTGGAAAAAGAGCAATAACTTCAAAAATTCATTAAATATCCAATTCTTAATGGATTTGCTTGAATATTTCACACAGCTTACAATTTAATATTATCTACGCATAAATCAAATTTTAGGTATTTTTTATAAATAAGTTCCCTGGGTAATAAGCCTGGAAATTTACTCTTTTAATTAAAACTCAAAGAATTTATAATTTCTTTAAAAATTAATTAAAAATTGAGTTTAAGAGATTTCTTCTTGAAACTCTATTTTCAAGTTGTTCATGTGATGAACTTTAATATAAATAAGTTTATTTATATTAAAAACTTAAAATAATTAGCTTAAATGAGGACTAAAGTCACATGGAGTTAAGAATAACCCTGTTAGCTTTAAATTGGAATTAAAATTAAGTTACCTTAAGTTAAGAACTTTATTTTTAAGAATGGTTTTTCAGTTTTGACATGAGCACTCCCTCTATATCCATTATGAATCATGAGAGCGGCTCTGAAGACATAAAAAGAGTCTTTTCATCACTGTTTTTGTCCATCATCAATTATCAATCCAATCATGTTAGAAATTTAAACAGGTAAAGTTTCATTAAATATAAAATTTTATTATTAAAGTAATTCTTAAGTTATTTTATTCTTTATTAATTAAAATTAAAGAATTGAAATCATAGAATTTAGATTATTGTTGTAATCACCAATAATATATTTTATTATATAAAATTAATCATCTTAAATATCTTTTAGAATCCACAAATTCCTCTTAAAAACTCTTTAATCATAATTTTTACTATAAAAAGTTGTTTTATATTTTAAATTATTGATTTTTGGCGTGTTTTTAACTTATAATGATTATTTAATATAATAACTGTTGTTGTTTGACTTGTTGTATTAAATAAATATTATAAATAAGTTTTCTCTAAAGTTCTATATCTTTTTTATCTAGTATTAGTTTTTTTATATAGAATTTTATTCTATAAGAATTATTTTTGAGCAGTGTGTGTTATAATTATTTTATAAATAATATTTATATTATTTATAAGTGGTTAATATTCTTATTTTCCACGTGTAATTGTCTCATTAAGAGCTTTACACTTCTTATTGTTATAACTGTCAGTGACTATAACAATAATAGAATAATTATAATTTATTATGATTATTATTATTTTTTTATTATTATATTTTTTAATAATAATTAAATTCTTTTTTTTGTATATAATTCTTTCAAATAATTATATTTAAATTTGTGGTTATAATATTTTGTTATATTATATATTTCTACTGAGGACAGTCATAGTACTCTTGATATTGCTACTATTATCAAGAGTTTCATAGACAAATCTTACAGATATGATGTTTTTCCAGAATAACAGAGCAGTATCCATGGCTGTATCCTCCTTGTGACATGGTAGGCACCCCATAATCTTGCTGAACCTATCAACTATGATTAAGCAGGCATTGAAAATTTCTTTGCCTCCTGCAACAAGTCCTGTAACCCAGTCCATGTTGATGGTTTCCCATGGGTGCTTAGGCTCTTCTATGTGTGGAAGTAACCTATATGTCTTCCCATTTTTCCTAGTTGCCTTTTGGAATCTTTCACAAGTGCTGATGTATTCAATCAACTCTTGTTTCCATTTGGGCCACCAAGCAGTGCTTGCTACCCTTTCTTTGGTCCCGTCTTCACTCCTGTGTCCCATATAGGGGCGATCATGGTATTCCTGCAGGATGAAAGATATGTGGTCTCTGTCTATTATTGTGAGTGCACTAGTGTGCTTCTCTCTATGGTAGAGCAGGCCATCTATGAAGAAAAATTTATTTTCCTTATAGCCTCTCAACCAGGGTTCCTCTAACTGGTATTCCAGTTCTGGGCTCCTGTACTTGTGTTGGAGAAGTTGTAACAGTATGCCACACTGTTTGTGTTTGAAATATGTCTTCATCAATGCATTGAAGAATTCAGTGTGAAGTTCTGAGGAGCTTATTCCCAATATGAGAGTTTCTGTTCCTTCTGAGTAAGTGTTTCCACTGTCTGGGGTACCACTTCCTGGTACCCATTCAGAAAATCTGAAGTTTATCTTCCTGTCTATTTCCATGAAATAGATAGGAAGTTTAGCTGCTACTTTAGGGTCATGAGGTGGGTTGCTTTTTACATTATCCAGTGGACATCTGCATTGTTATGACTTTTACCCTCTTTTTATATGATGGTCATATTCCCTCTATACTTCTGGATGGTGATTTTCCACCTCAGAATGTGTCTATTAGTAGTATTCATGTTTAGTAAGGACTTCAAGGCTGTTCAGTCTGTGTAGAGCTCAAAGACTTCACCCTCCAAATAATAATGCAGTTTCTCTAGAGCCCAGACTAGGAATAGAAATTCTTTCTGGGTGGTCCCATACCTAGCTTCTGAATCTTTCAGCTGTCCAGAGATGTAAAATATTACTTCCTCTCTTGGTTCACATTCCACAATTTGTATTTGGTGAAGGGCTGCTCTTAAGCCTTGGCTACATGCTGCATCTATGAATAACTTGAATGGTAGTTCAAAGTCAGGCAAGATGAGCACAGGTGCATTTGTGAGTTCATATTTTATCCTCTCATATGAATCCCTTCTTTCCTTGGTAATTTTGAAAACTACATCTTTTGAACATAACTTTTATAAACTACTAGTGATGTGGGCAAAAACTTGGATGTGGGTTCTATAGTAGCTAGCAAACCCAAGGAAAGATTGCATCTCTTTAATGTTTTTTGGTACTGGATTTTGCAGTACTGCTGCTACTTTGCTCTGGTCAATTGCCAGAATAAGACCTGAGACTTTGTGTCCTAGAGCTAGTGCCTCTTGTTGGCCAAAATTGCACCTTTTAAGTGAAATTTTCAGATTTATGGGTATGCATTTACTTAGCACTCTGTCTATGTATTGCAGATGGTCTTCCCATGTCTCTGAGTATATAATGATGTCATCAATATATACTAACATCCAGACTTCCAATATATCTTCTTGAAATATGGTGTCCATCATCCTTTGGAAGTGGGTTGGTGCATTCTTGATGCCAAATGGCATCCTGGTGTACTCATATATGCCATATGGCATATGATTCTGAGATATTTCATGGAGTGTGGTTTAACTCCATTCTGGTGAAAGCCTTTCATACAATCCATTTTGGTTATGTATTTGGCTTTTGCCAGTTTGTCTCATGCATGAGGTATCCTTGGTATAGGGTACCTGTCAGCTTTTGTGTAGTCATTCAGAGCTCTGAAATCTCCACCCAGCCTAGACTTTCCATCATGCCAGGTGATTAGGACAGGAGAGGTAATTTCCAGTATTTCATTGTGTCCAATCTTTCTGATGACATCCATGTCCAGGAGTTAATTGATATGTTTTTCAATTTCCTTCCTGGTTTTAAGACTTGCTGGATAAGGAGGTCTCCTGAGAATGGGTAAATAAAGTCTTTCCACATCCAGATATAATTCTATATCATGGCCTCTGATCTTGCCTAATTGCCCTTCACCAATGGCAAATGCTGGTCTATTCTTTCTCAGCATTTTGAGTAAAGTTATTTTCTGTTTCCTGGTGAGGGTAGTGCTAAACTGACCCTCTCTGAATTGATTCAATAGATCTTCTAGTGGATCCTGGGCAGATACTTGGTATATATCAAGTGAAAATTTCTTATCTTTGTTGGTAACAATGGTAATGTGTCTGTTTTTACTGTTGTAAATGTCAATTCTATACATCCTCTAATAATCTGTCCCCAGTAAGAACCCTTGGAGTTGGGCATAATCAAGCACTACAAACTCTGGATTAACCTTCCTGTGGGGTATAATTATCTATTTGATAATTGTCCCAATGGAAGTCATCTTCCCTGAAGCACTTTTGAAGCTCTTTGACTTGGTGGGAAAGAGCTCGTTTTCCCAATTTGGGAAATGGCTATCCAGATAATTTGTGGCTACTATTAAGCTTTGTGCTCCACTGTCAATGATCAATGGATGTTGAGCATTGTCAATACAAAAAGTCATTTTTGTGGCTGTTCCATGTATGTATGCCATTCCTTTGGTTGGTGAAACCAGGAATGTTTGTGAATCTTGTGTGTGTTTGCACAAGATTTTGTTGGCAGTCTCTTGTGGCATGCCTGCTTCCAACTGTATGTATTGGATTTGAAGTGGAGTGTCCTCTTGGTATTCCACTAAGAATTCTCCCCTTGGGTCTTGATCATGATCAGATTTTCCTATGATGGCATCACCCATAGAGTCTGAGTCAGAATCCTCTGTTAAAGATTCCTCCTCTGGGACTTTCTCAATTGCATATATTTTTTTCTTTGCCTTTGGACAGTTGTTGGCATAGTTGTCTGTTGAACCACAGTTGTGACAAGAATCTTTCTTCTTTGCCACTTCTGCCACTCTTTTTCTGGGTTTGTCTTTAAAATCCACAGTGAAAGGTTGTTTCTCTTTGAAACCACTGCTTTTAGGTGGGGCATGTTTCCCTATGTAAGCTCTTTTCCTTACATCATGTAAGGTATTTGCAATGTCATCTAGCGTGCAATTGTGATTGCATCTGCATTTTACTGCATGCTCTAGTTCTCCTGGCATTTGTGTAAGGAGTTTGTGATTTCTAATGTGAATGTTCATTTGAGTATCAATGGCCTTAAGTCTTTTAGACTGTCTGAGACACAACTCATATGGGTCTTTGTCCACAGAGTACTTGACATTCGCAAATGACATGGTTATTTGCCATATCAAAGTACCATTGCTGTACTTTTGGATGATTTGACTCTTCCACCATGCCCAGTTTCTTCTGCAATGGATTTCTTTCATTTCTGTGTACCACATACTAGCATGTCCTTCAAATTTTGTGTTGGGTATAGCGGTAATCCAATAGTTTGGAATACTTGGTACATCAATGAAGAGTCCATAAATATAATCTATGAGTTCCATATGATCATATTCTCCAGTTCCAGAGAATTTGGACCAACTTCAGGCCTCAGGAAGCTGTTTAAAGGGTCACTTCTCTTAATAAGACATATTATCTCCATCCTGGTATTGTGATCGAGATATTGCCTTATTCATCAACTTGGCATCTGGGTTGATGTCATCCTAATTATATGGATTATCTATAACATGGCCTTGTGGTTGAGGCTTAATGTTATGGTAGACATTGAACAGTTTGTTCATGTCTTGATCCAGACAACCCCTGTCCCTTTTGCTGTGGTGTTGTTCTTCAAAGACTAGATTCAGGCTTTTGTTGGTCTCTTCAGAGGCTTTTCTCAACTAAGCATGTCCCTCTTGAAGAGTTTTGAAAATTTTGTCCATGGAGGCTGTTAATGTTTTCATCCTCTCATGGCTTGCTTGGAGTTCTGAAAACTGATTTTGAGTTTACTCAGCAAATTGGGACATTTGAAACCACAGTATATCACTGTTTAAGTTACTATCAGGTGTGACAAAATTATGATCAATTTGAGTGGGGGTAATATTTTTATTAATAGAACTACTGATTCTAGTGTTATTTACAACTACTTCTGGTTCTTGTGAACTTCTTTCACCAAATACAACAGCTTCTGGATCATTGAGTCTGGCTCTTTCTTCCTCTGGCTGAAGGTGGTCTTGTGTTTGCCCTTGTATCCTTGTCTTCTCCTGGAAACTTCCTGGGATTGGGAAGAATGGTGACTCTTGGCCACTTATCTGTTGGTTTCTGAATGATGTGAAGTCACCGGAGAGCTGATTTGGCCTGCTCCTTGTGAGCCTGCAGGAACATGAGTATGCCCTGTCTGGGTCAGCTGTTCTTCTATAGCTTGGATAGTGGCCTGATTCTCCCTTATCCTGTTTGCCCTCACCTCCAGGAGTCTGACCTTCCTGGTGGGATTCCAACCTTTGGTGATTACCATAAGGTCTCTGAAGTCTATCTCTTTGAGACAGATCTTCTGGCAACTTGCTGCACGTTCTGCCCAGTGGGATGCCAGGTTGAAACTCTTGTTGTCCATGCTCCATTGAAAGAAATCCTTTGGAGTTGGTGGAGCTGAGGAACTTGATCCATATCTTTCCAGTCCTCTGGTTTGTGGTTCTTGTTGAATTGGAGAGTGAATGGCTCAATGGTTATAATTTCCCTCAGTGTCTCGCCATCCACCACTGTGTCCAAGGTGTCCTCTTCCAGGTCTTCTGGTTTTGGAAAGACCTTTTCTGTCCTTTGGTTGGTTCCTTTGGAAGCCAAGGTTTCTGAGATGTACAGGTGACATATCAGTGTTTGCAAGCAGTCATAAAATTTATGTTCTTAGGGTATTTACCTTTGACTGTGCTTTGTACAAAGTTTCTGTCTGCTGATTTTGGAAGTTCACCTCTAGAGGCTACAACTGGGTTAATCATGGTAATTTTCCCTGTAAAAGTGGTTAAGGTTGGTTTACCTTGTATTGAAGCAGAGTGTCATGTTTTTATATTCCTCTGAGTGGCAATGGGTGTCCACCTTTTTGCTGTAATGAGACCTTCACTAAGCCTCTTTCCTTTACCCTTGCTGCCCTCCTGTTCTGAGGGTGTCACTGGTGTGTTGGCCTGTGACTGGGTTTCTAGTGGGATGTAGTTTTCTTCCACCAAATCAAACAGGAAAAGAGGGCTTAATGTCAGTTGAGACTTCTTAAAATGCTGTTTGCATGTCTAAGAATGTCCCCTGGGCTTGTATGTTACTACGATATACCCTTATATAATGATAGTGTAATTGAATTAACAATTTCACATCCAAAAATATAGCTTACAGATATCTGGTACACTGTTTGTATGCCAGTATCTCACATGATAACCTGTAATTAGCAAGTACAATCTGATAAAAGTGGTATGAAAGAGGGTAATCAAATTAAAAATACAACCAATCACACCTCAACTGTAGGTTTTACAGTAAGAGGTATCCTTATTTAATAAAAAAAAGAACTGTATTAATGGCTCAAAGTGTTTTTATATGAAAAACATTCCAAAAATAAAGGTTTTGTGGTGATTAAGCTATAATCAACCATGCAAAAATATGATTAAAAAAAGATAACTATTAGTGGTATATAACATATACCACTTAAATACACAAAACATATGTGTTTTATATGTTTATGTTGAAAAAAATACACCTAAAAAGATAAAACAAGTTTGTCAGAATAGAGAAAATAAGAGAGAAAACTCACTTGTAAGGTCTAAAAAGGTCAAAAAACATGCCCAGGCCCCCAAAATGTCAGGATGAGTCTATGATAAAGAAGTAATAAGGCTATTCACAACTTTATATATGACTGTGACATGGATAAAAGGTATTTAAAAAGGCTTAATTATAAAACTAAATGGCTTTACTAATTAGAATTAGTGGTGGTGAGTGCTGTTGAAAGCCCTGGGTGCAGCTTTATCTGTTGGGTTACAATAATAAAAGACTACAATACTGAAGTTTATAGTATAACCTAATTTGTCAGCCTGTGACTCAAAACCAGAGCACAAGCATGACAGCCAAATACCATAAAGCAATGGTATAGCCAAGATAACACCAGAACATAGAGCTGAGCCAAATCAGCTCAAAAGGTATCAAAGGAAAGAGGAAACCTACCCCTTTTCAAATATACAAATCCCATCATCATACTACAAAGAATAACAAAGTTATTCCTGCTCAAAGTTGTTGCTGAGCATAAACCTTAATTTTCACCTCCTATCTGAAATACAGAGTAAGAGGCTTAACCTCATCAAATTGGTATTCGAAATGAAGATATATGTAAGGGCTATCCAATGGTACCAACAAAACTGAGCTAGCACCAGTATTAGAGAAGTTATGGTCAAATTCAGGCTAAATAAGGGTGAATAAAACATTCACCTCCCATATAGCTTCTACAGTTTTACTGTGAGATACCTAAAGTGGGGTCTTTTTTGAAATAGAACAATCAGGGCTATCTGCTGGTGTCATCCATTCCTCAATATCTCCACTACAACAAAGGTTATAGGGAAAACAAGCCCAATACAGCTTTTGCCTAAAAACACGCACATGCACAAAAAACCTGTACATGGGATAGCTTTGTCATATTTAATGATAACCATAACAAATAGGGTACCATTTTGTAGAGAACATACAGGGCTACACATTGATTCAATTTTGAGGTTGATATTGCAAGAACTGACAAAGCCATAGCTGCTTTAAGGTCAAAATCCCACATTTTGACCAATAAAGCCTTACCATGGGATAATATCCCATAATCATGATTATGAGGTGTCAAACTGACAAAGAAGCTTGTTTTTACTTCAATACCTCATAGTTCATTCAATACTGGGGTCCCATACAGGTTCTGTACAGCATTCTACACATCATACATGTCAGAATCAGGCTGTGTGGTCCCCAGATGAAATATTTCACCCTGTATTGGTGAAAACAGCCCAGATGTTGTAAGATTTGACTATGAAACTGATGATAGTATTAATATTAATCAACAGTACTATGTCTGTTCTTATGAAATATAATAATAAAATATTATTATAGCCACAATTAAATAATTAAAGAATTATTTGTTTCACGTGTTAAACACTACTAGTGATTTCAACAGTGAGCAGTAATTGTCTACAAGAATCAATTACAAGAAGAATTTAATAATAAAAACTTCTTTTATTAAAATAATTAAATTATTTGAATATAAAACTATCTATTGCAAGAATAATTATAAAAATAGTTCTTGAAGAAAACTAATTTTAGAGAAAAAATTTAAGAATTAAACATAAATGACTCACTTATACTCCAAAGAACTTATTGAAAGATATAAGTAGAGAAATTTGGCGTAGAACTGTGGATTTGAGGGATCAAAATGATTTATAGCAGGATTAATACAATATATAGTTGGATTGTATTATTTCACGTGCTTCTGATTGATTCTGAATCAACTAAAACACTTAAAAATAGTTGCACTAATACTTACTTGTTGGTAACAGTGATATAAATGGATAATCAGATGATTATTGGAAAAAAACAGAAAGAGGAGGCCTCTTTGAAGTCAACAAAAGCTCACAGAGGCGTGCCATGGAGCAAACTGAAAAACCAGTGAGTGAGAAAACAATAAACCCTTTTGGATTATTAATTGCATCATCTGTTGTCACATAAGATTATCATAATTACTTAATTGATGCTTCTATGTGACTAACAACCCCAATATGGTTAAGAATAAAAAGAGTAAAATCTGTAAATCTTCTTTTATTTCAAAATGATCATTGATTTGTCAAAGTTTTCAATGTTATTGGAAATTTCATCACAGGTTGTAATTACTGTGAATTTTTGAAGATTCAGTGTTTCACATGGAATAGTCAAAAATGGACTGTAGGTAAACCTTTTAATTTTACTAGTAAAACTATGATTATTTTTAGTTGAACCATAGCTAATACAGTTCTCCATTGGTCCTGAAGGTTTCAGAGAGATTCATTAAGAATTGTTTTTTAATGAATTTTTGAAGTTTTTACCTCATTTCTACATAGAATTGGAAATATCAGTGTTTAACTGGTTGCTATGAGGTAAATCAATGGATACAAGTCCAAGAAGGGTTTTAATTACTCTTTTAGGGTCTACCCATGGAAAATCATCAAGAATGGACATGGTTAAAGGAGTCTAAGTAGCTCTTTACCTCGGCACGTCAAAATAGCAGGTTATTTACTATTTTCTTATGATTTGTTGTAGCTGCAACATGGTAACCAAGTTCCCAAAGTGTTTTAGTTTACTAACTGGGCCAAGATCATCCATGGACCCAATATTTGGAGCTTTCCACACCTTTGAGGCCTCAGAAGTTGGGTACCCTGGCTCTCTTTGATGTCTTTTGTCCCCCTTGCTTATTTTTCACGTCAAAATAGAAATTTAAGCTTCCACTATGGGTGTATCAAAAGTCCATGTAGGAATACCATGATATTAAGTGCCCAAAACATGCATAACACTATTCTCAATGTATATGTAACATGCAATTTCTCACATTCCCATTATTTTGTCATGATTAAGATGAAGAAAAGATTTTCACAGATCTTTTATGTGGTATTGAAGTATTTTCCATATTACCACCTCAAAGAGTTAATTTGAGCTTATTCACTCTATGATGCTACCCTACGTGAGTTTTTGTGTAAAATCCAAATCTGGCCTCAAATCCATAGATTTACTTACTCAATAAAACATTATTCATCTTTTCTTAAATACAAAAATGATGAATTTTGGATATATGCATGACTTGTGAGTTATGCATAATTCAGAATTTATTTTTAAGATAATTGTGGCCTATTTGGGTATGTAAAATATACCTCAAGGCTCACATTCCCTCCCACAAAAAAATAAAATTGTATTACATTCTTATTAATGGTATAAAGAATAAAAATCCCCAAAAGGGGGTTAATGTCCACTGTCCAACCTCTTTACATTACTCAGATCAAGTAATTCAAAGCACATTTATAGAAATATTCAGGCTTGTGGCCTTCTTTCATGTGTAAATCTTTGCAAGAGTTTATCTGAGTCAGGTATTTCTGATTCTGCCACCCATTCATCTTCATGTACTGGATTTCTATATCTGACAAGATACTCTCTCTGATTTTTACCCCTAAGTCTCCTTTCTTTATCTTTTTGTCTTCATTCTGTTCCACTGGTGGTACAGGTAAAGGAGTTGGGTTCCTCAAAGGGAACAATTCTTTGTCAGCTGGTTGATAAGGTTTTATCAAGCTGACTGGAAACGTGGGGTGTTTATTTTCCAATTCACCACTTGATTCCAGTTGAACTGCATTGGTTCCATGTAAGGCAAAAATAACAAAAGTTCCTATATAAGAATATTTAAGTTTCTTTGGGACTTTTCTATTATTAAAATTCAAGGTTGAAACTAGAACTAAGTCCCCTACTTTGAAGTCTGGTACTTTACAACTCTTGTCCCACTTCTGCTTTGCATAGTCAAAAGCTTCATCCATGCTTTGTTTTGCATGATGTTTCACTTTATCAAGAATTATCTTGAAGCTGGAAGCTGTAGGATGAATGTCAATCAAGTCTTTCCTCAGTGTGTCTTCTGGGAGGCTTGGATTCCATCCCTTTTCTAACATAGCAGGAGTTTGTCCTGTGGAAGAATGGACTGATGTCTTATATGCCAATTCTAATGCAAGTATCAGAGCGCACCAGTCATGGGTGAAGCCATCCGAGTCTTTGAATTCTACTCCATAAGCACAGAGTCTCCTGATCATTTCTTCTAAAGTTTGAATCATTCTCTCTGCTAGCCCATCTGTCTTAGGGTGGTATGCTGTAGAGAATCATAACTTAGTCCCAAAAAATCTATGAAGATTGGTCCAAAGTGAAGATGTGAACTTGGGATCTCTGTCACTTGTGATATTCTTAAGTAATCCTGTATCAGAAATAACTCTACTCCATAGAAGAAGATCTGTATTCATAGCAGTGTCATCTTTATGACATGGTAAGAATATGGGAGTTTTGCTATATCTGTCTAGAGTGACTAAACAAGCATTATATCTTTTGTCACCACTTGGAGAAATTGCTATGACCCAATCCATGTTAACAACTTCCCAAGGGGATTTTGGTTCTTGAATATGGATCATAAGTCCAAATTTCTAGCCTGTACTCCTGTTTGCTTTTTGACGTCTATCAGAGGTATTGAAATTCTCAATGATTTCTTTTCTCCAGGATGGCCACCATGCACAGTTCTTCACTTTTTCAAGTGTTCTTTCTTCTGATAGGTGTCCAGATTATATGCTATCATGGCATTCATGAAGAATGGTATTGATAAGAAATCTGCTACATAATGTCATTACACAAGAATCTTTGGTTCTGTGGTAAAAACTCCCATCAAACAAGTGAAAACTTCCTTCAGAATAGGAATTTTTCCAAGCTTCATCCAGTGCATTGACTAAAGATGTATCTTTGCAGTTTTTATCTAATCAAGAAGTCAAGATATGGCAATTCTTGTCTTGCTCATAATATTTTCTGAATTCTTCAAAGAATTCAGTCCCAATATCAATTATGTTAATTACTTCAATTGGAATTTGAGGTTCAGCTTCCAAAGGTACATAAGCTGGGTTATCAGGAGTGTTGGCTAGTGCCCACCTACTAAGTGCATCAGCATTCTTGGGAATGTTTCCTTCTTTATGAACTATAGTCATGTTTCCTCTATATTCTTGAATGGCTATTTGCCATCTCAACATATGTCTGTTGGGAGTTTTCATGTTAAGAAGTGATTTCATGGCATTAAAGTCAGTTATCACTTCAAAAACACTGCCATCAAGATAATAGTGTAATTTCTCAAGTGCCCATACCAAAAATAAGAACTCCATTTGGATTGCACCATATCTGGCTTCTGTTGGTTTGATTTGTCTTGAGATGTAACAAGCTGGTCCTTCTAGAGGTTTGTCATCAGTAATTTGGACTTTATTAAGGGCTGCCCCTAATCCATTGCCACATGCATCAATGTAAAATTTAAAAGTCATATTCCATAGCACCTAATGGTTCATTATCAGAGGCAAATGCATTATTGTATGTGTATAACACGTCAATAAGTTCACTCCTCATCTTTGGTGACAATGATGGATTAATGTGTGCTTCAACAAGTTGATTAGACACAAATTCATCTTTATAAGTATCCTTAACAGAAGATACTACAGATATTTGTTTTGGCATATTGGAAAAAGCAAATTTCTGCCTCTTGTTATCCCCAATTGTGAAATATCTGTCTTTATGGTCATTGATGTCAATACCATAAATATTCAAGTAATCATTTCCAAGAATGATGTGCTGAGATGTGCAATTATCCTTTACTACTATCTCTGTCTTCATTCTTATACTTCCTGCAGGGTGTGGGAACACAATATTAGTGTCCAATATGCCCAAAGGGTACATATTGTTACTGGCACTACTACATTGTACACCTTCTATTGGTAATAGGTGGTTTTTCCATCCAGGAAGTATAACTTGGAGATAATCTTTTCCTACACAACTGCAGAATGCGCCTGTATCCAAATTTACCTTGGTTTCAATATCATTCATCAGAATTGATGTGATACAAGATGCTCCAGCAGTATAACCCTTACCTCTAGCAGCTTTGGTCTTACACATCCTGGCATCCTGGATATTGATCAGGTTGTAGCAATCCTCACTGTACTGTGGCAAGTGGGTATGGACTTCTGTGACCTTAAAGAAAGCTATACTGTTTTCAATGCGATAGTCCTCCACTGGTGTAACCTCAGAGACTGCAGAGTCTTGATCAGATTCTTCTTTCTCTTCAGTACACTTAATTCCTTAAATGACTTGAACTTCATTGATTTTTGTGTTTTTGATGCAAG
The DNA here is from genome assembly GCA_023105745.1 of Austropuccinia psidii. NCBI lineage: Eukaryota > Fungi > Basidiomycota > Pucciniomycetes > Pucciniales > Sphaerophragmiaceae > Austropuccinia > Austropuccinia psidii. The sequence goes on from JALGQZ010000011.1 coordinate 17,642,958, forward strand.
TGTTTGCTAAATATGAAGTGCTTCCACATTTATGACACTTCAAGACAGGTCTTTCTGGTCTTCTGTCCTATCTGGGAATCTTTGAGACCATCTTGGATTCCATAGGGATTTTAGTCCAAGTTTTACCAATTCTTGTTCTGGTAATGATATCTTCCATGGCATTAATGTAGTCCTCTGTTGAACAGGGTTCCACAAATCTGCTTTTGATAGCATGTTCCAGTTCTCCTCCACACTTCCTTAACATTTTCATATTAATCATAGTGTCAGACATATCTGGGTGTAAAGCAGATAATCTGTCTTTTTGCTTGAAGAACCAAGTAAGTGGTTTATCTTTCTCTGAGTTAAAAATGGAACTTTCAAAAGCATTCTCCATTTTAAACCTCCAAGAATTATTTGCCCATTTGGTAATCACTTCTGATTTCCACCAAGACCAATCATGTTTCCCATGGTCCATTCTCATCTTGTAATACCATTTCTTTGCAGTTCTGGTAAACAGACAGTGTAATTTTCCCACTATGAATTCATCAGATATATTAAAGTATTCTTGCAAAATATCAATAGTTCTGATGAGCTCAATATGGTTGTATTCACCTTCACCAGAGAATGTGAGCCATTCTTCTGATTTGGGAATATCTCTGGCAGAGATAACATTTTCTCCTAAGAGTGGGGTCAAACTTCCTTTAACAGAAAGCTTTTCTTCAGTCAAAGGTATAGAAGGTCTTGGCATATGTGGGTAATAATTCTTATGAATTTGTTCCACATTTGCAATGATTTCATCCTTTAACTTTTGCCTTTCACAGTCACCTTTTGCTAAATGTGTAGCAAATTGATTGATATTCTCAGATATTTCTAAGATATGATCTTTTTAGAATTTTGAGTTGGTCATTAATGTTAAAAATGGAAAGATCTTCCATTTCATCATTTTGAACTTGACATTTACTCTCAATTATGTCACATGTATTAATAATGGAATAAAGTCTCACATTTGTCAATTGATATCATTCAGTATGCTTCTTATCATTTCTTTTCAATTCACTCATATCTGATGTAATTTTATTTATCTTTGCATCAAATTTACCAAGTTCTACATCAATACTACTTTTTACAAAATGTATCTTATCTATTATTTCTTTGGAAAAGTTCTGTTCATCCTTTCCTGCTCTTTGGCTGTGAATTCCATCAGAGTTCTGGCCATGTTGAATACACTGTCCATGGCTGAAGGCTCCAATTTGGGGATCCTGTACCCTTGTGGGTAATATCTGTGCCAATTGCCTTTGCCTTTGCCCTTGCCTTGATGGTTCTTGGGCCTCTCTGCTTCTTGTGAGGTCTCTTGGGCTTGTCCTTGGACACTTCTGGAGCTGGTAGACGCCACTGGGACCTCTGTCTCCAAAGCTGGAGTCATTTCCAACTCTTTCTTCTGGTCTATGGATAAAAGAATTTGGTTCTTCAACCAATTTTTTATCTTTTTGACCTTGTCTTTGCAAGACAATGGGCTCAAACTTCCTAAGAGTTCTATGGTCTTCTCCTTACCCAGAAAGCTCTTGATGTGTAAGTAAGAGTTCATGGCCCCCTGCAAGAGGTTTGGGCATATTTCCCACTCCTCTTCTTTGGCTGCTCTGAACCAATTTCTGTACTGGCATAGATATATTTCTATTGCTGCCACCTGAAAATGGTTCAGCCCCGGAAATATTGCCATGAATCAGTTCAGACTCAGAATTAACGTCAACATCTGTTGGTACAGACCTTGGGGAATGGGGGGAGACTCTGGAATCCTCCAGATGTGTCTTTCTTGAGGAAGACTTGGCACTACTGGATTTGGTCTTGCCTCTTCCTTGTCCACATCCATCTGGTTGGACTGAATAGTTGCTTCCATTTCTGGTATGCAGCATTTTAATGTCAATCTAAAGATAAAAGGTGAAAATATAAGATAAAACACACACCTTTTGGTGGTAATTTATTCTTTTATGAGTTAAATAAGGTGCCTCTTTTAGCAATTTGCACCTCAATACTGTCTTCAGATTCTGGTTCTGAAGATTCTGGACTAGTGATATATCTTTTACTGAGTCTGTTTCCAGCTGCACAGTATTTGATTAAAGGCACTAGGAAAAATTATAAAAGAGAAAAATTATTTTTTATACTTTTTAAAATATTTTCAAAGATTTTTTGTAAGTTTTATATCTTTTAATATTAAAAAAATTATTCTTTCTAGAGAAAAAAAATTAAAATTTAAGAATTTGAATCAAAATCAATTCAGAGTATCTCAAAGAATAACTTTATAAGTTTTTGGATGTGAAAAAGCCATGTGTAAAAACAGTATAAAATTAAACCAAATTGCTCAATGAAAATAATTTTAAGATGATTTCAAAAATAAAAATTTGTTTTAACTTCAAATTGAAAGAAAAAAATCATCAAATTAATATATTTTAGAGCTTAAAAATATATTAATTAGTTGAAAAAGGTTCAAAAAACATGGCAAAGCCTGTAAATATAAGATATGGGTAAGTGTAGTAGCTTTTTAGAAGGAAAAATGAAGTCTAGAATATGATTGAAGCCAAGTCTATGGACAAAATCACAGTCAGGCCCCAAAATGTAAGATTTGACTATGAAACTGATGATAATATTACTATCAATCAACAGTACTATGTTTGTTCTTATGAAATATAATAATAAGATATTATTATAACCACAATTGAATAATTAAAGAATCATTTGTTTCACGTGTTAATCACTACTAGTGAGCTCAACAGTGAGCAGTAATTGTCTACAAGAATCAATTACAAGAAGAATTTAATAATAAAAACTTCTTTTATTAAAATAATAAAATTATTTTAATATATAATTATCTTTTGCAAGAATAATTTTAAAGATAATTCTTGAAGAAAACTAATATTAGGGAAAAACTTTAAGAATTAAGGATGAATGACTCACTTATACTCCGAAGAACTTATTGAAAGATATAAGTAGAGAAATTTGACGTAGAATTGTGGATTTAAGGGATCAAAATGATTTATAGCAGGATTACAACAATATATAGTTGGATTGTATGATTTCACGTCCTTCTGATTGATTCTGAAAGAATTAAAAGACTTAAGACCAGTTTAACTAATACTTACTTGCTGGAAACAGTGATATAAATGGATAATAAGATGATTCTTGGAAAAAAACAGCAAGAGGAGGCCTCTTTTAAGTCAACAACAGCTCACAGAGGCGTGCCATGGAGAAAACTAAAAAACCAGTGAGTGAGAAAAAAATAGACCCTTTTGGATTATTGATTTCATCATCTGTTGTCACGTAAGATTATCATAATTACTTAATTGATGCTTTTACGTGACTAACAACCCCAATATGGTTAAGAATGAAAAGAGTAACATCTGTAAATCTTCTTTTATTACAAAAGAATCATTAATATCTCCAAGTTATCAATTTTTTGGCAATTTCATTGCAGGTTGTAATTACTGTGAATTTTTGAAGATTCAGTGTTTCACATAGAATAGTCAAACATGGACTTTAAGTAAACCTTTCAATTTTACTAGTAAAACTATAATTATTTTTGGTTTTACCATAGATAGTACAGTTCTCCATTGGTCCTGAAGGTTTCAGAGAGATTAATTGAGAATTGTATTTTTAATGAATTTTTGAAGTTTCTACCTCATTCCTATGTATAATTTGAAATATCAGTATTTAACTGGTTGCTATGATGTAAATCAATGGATAAAAGTCCAAAAAGTGTTTTAATTACTCTTTTAGGGTCTATCCAGGGAAAATCATTGAGAATTGACATGGTTACAGGAGTCTAAGTAGCTCTTTACCTCGGCATGTCATAATAGCAGGTTATTTACTATTTTCTTATGATTTACTGTAGCTGCAACATGGTAACCAAGTTCCCAAAGTGTTTTAGTTTACTAACTGGGCCAAGATCAGCCATGGATCCAAGCTTTGGAGCTGTCCATGCCTATGAGGCCTCAGAAGCTGGGTACCCTGGCTCTCTTTGATGTCTTTTGTCCCCCTTGCTTATTTTTCACATCAAAATAGAAATTTAAGCTTAAAGTGAGATATCCACTATGGGTGTATCAAACATCCATGTACAAATACCATGGTATTAAGTGCCCAAAACATGCATAACACTATTCTTAGTGTATATGTAACATGGGATTTCTCACATTCCCATTATTTTGGCATGAAATTAAGAAAAACAAAACTTTTCATGGATATTTTATGTGGTATTGATGATGTGGTATTGAAGTACTTTCCATATTACCACCTCAAAAATTTCATTTGAGCTTATTCACTCTATGGAGCTATCCTAGGTGAGTTTTTTGTGTAGAATCCAAATCTGGCCTTAAATACATGGATTTACTTACTCAATAAGAGGCTCTTCATCTTTTTTGAAATCAAAAATGATGAATTTTGGATATATGCATGACTTAGGAGTTATGCATAATTCAGAATTCATTTTCAAGATAATTGTGGCCTATTTTAGTATGTCAAATATACCTCAAGGCTTATAGATGTGGTTTCAAAACCACAACTGAGCCCAATACAGGCTATACAGGCCTTTTGTAAACCACAAGCCTGTCCCAGAGAGTGAAAAATCTTCACTTCCTCTATGTGGAAAGGTCTAGCCACCTTTTCACCCCATTTCAGGATAAAAAGGGGGCTTTTCACAGCCAGAAAAGCTTTTGTCATTGTGATCTTAAATTCCTAAGTAGTAAACTGTCAAAAACAGTTTTACTCTTGGAAAATAATCAGGTTCTACTATAGACTTTGGTATTGTAGTTCTTATAATAATAATACAGCTGGTAAGACTGCACCCAGGGCTTTCAGCAGCACTCACCACCACTATTTCTCAATAGTAAGGCCCTTTTTCTTTAATTATAACCCTTATTATCTTAAGAACACCTTTGTTTTGATGTTTATAACTGTGTCACAAACATAGTTAAAGTTTTAACTAGCCTATTTACCACTTTATAATAGTTTTATCCTGACATTTTGGGGGCCTGGCTGTGTTTTTTTGAAATTTTTGGATCTTACAAGTAAGTTTTTCACTTACTTATTGCTTTCTGAGAATTGTTTCTATGATTTTTCGGCGTATTTTTCCTTAAATATATATATATTATATATCCTATATTGGTAATTAGTGTATATACCATTTTATACTCATATTATAAGAGTACTTGTCACGTGGCTAATAGCCACAAGACCTTTATTTTGGTGTGTTTTACATATAAAAACACTTCAGCAATTAATAGGTCCTGTATATTTGACTAAATAAGGACACCTCTGACTGTAAAACCAACAGTTGAGGCGTGGTAAGTGTATTGTTGACTCAATTACACTTATACAAAACCACTTCATACAGATTGCACTTAAAAACCACAAGTCAATATGGGGGATACTGGTACACAAACAGTGTAACAGGGTACCAAAAGCTGTAATTCTGAAGTGAAATTGTTAATTCAATTACACTGTCATTATACAGGGCAGACTGTAGTAATATACAAAGCCCAGAGGACATTCTTAGATTTGCAAACAGCATTTTAAGAAGTCCTAACTGACCTTAAGCCCTCTTTTTCCTGTTTTGATTCAGTAGAAGAAAACTATATCCCACTAGAGAATCAGTCACAGGCCAACACGCCAGTGACACCCTCAGAACCAGAGGGAAGCAAGGGCAAAGGAAAGAGGCACAGTGAAGGCCTGATTACTGCAAAGAAGTGGACACCAATAGCCACCCAGAGGAGTAGAAAACCACAAAACTCTGCATCATTACAAGATAAACCAACCTTGATAACTTTTAAAGGGAAGATTACTATAATTAACCCAGTGGTAACCTCTAAAGGTAAATTGCCCAAATCAGCAGACAACAAATTTGTACAAGGAACAGTCAAACGTAAATACCCTAAGAACATAAAGTTTTTGACTGCTTGCAAACACTGATATGTCACCTGCACACCTCAGAGACCTTGACTTCCAAAGGAACCAGCCAGAGGACAGAGAAGGCTTGTCTAGAGCCGGAAGACCTGGAAGAGGACACCATGAACACAGTGGTGGATGGAAAAACAATGAGGGAGATAATATCAACCCTGCCATCCACACTCCAATTCAACAGGAAGCTCAAACCAGAGTACTGGAAGGATATGGATCAAGTTCTTCAGCTCCACCAACTCCTAAAATATTTATTTAAATGGAGAATGGACAACAAGAGGTTCAACCTAGAATCTCACTGAGCAGAACTTATATCAAGTTGCCAGAGTATCTTTCTCAAAGAGATAGACTTCAAGGGCCTTATGGTAATCACCAAAGGTTGGAATCCTACTAGGCAGTTCAGACTACTGGAGGCAAGGGCACAGAGGATAAGGGAGAATCAAGCCACTATCCAAGCTATAGAAGAACAGTTAACCCAGACAGGGCCTAATCAGATTCCTTCAGGCTGACAAGGAGCAGGCCAAATCAGCTCTCCAGTGGCTTCACAACATTCAGAAACCAACAACTCAGTGACCAGGAGTCACCATTCTTCACAATTCCACAAGGCTTCCAGGAGAAGACAAGGATACAAGAGGAAAAACAAGACCTCTTTCAATCAAAGGAAGAGAGAGTCAGACCCAATGATCCAGAAGTTGTTGGATTTGGTCAAAGAAGTGCATAAGGACCAGAGATAGCTGTGAACCACTCTAGAATCAGTAGTCCTATTAATTGAAATATTACCCCCACTCAGATTGAACATAATGCTGTCTCACCTGAGCGCAACTTAAACAGGGATGCACTTTGGTTACAAATGTCCCAATATGCTGAGAAAACTCAAAAGAAGTTTTCAGAACTTGGAGCAAGCCATGAGAGGATGAAAGAATTAACTGCCTCCATGGATAAAATTGTTAAATCTCTTCATGAAGGACATGCTAAATTGAGCAAGGTCTCTGAAGAAACCAACAAAATACTGAATATAGTATTTGAAGAACAACACCACAGAAGAAGGGACAGGGATTGTCTGGACCTAGATATAAACAAATTGCCTAATTTCTACCATAATATGAAGCCCCAACCACAAGGCCATGTTATGGATAATCCATATCACCCAGATGACATGTTGGGCAATAAGGCAAGATCTCCATCACAATAACAGGATGGAGATAATATGTCTCATTCTAAAAAGGAATCCTTGAAACAGCTTCCTGAGGCCTCAAGCTGGCCCAAATTCTCTGGAACAGGATAATATGATCATATGGAACTCATAGGTTATATTGATGGACTCTTCATTGATGTACCAAGCATACCAGATTACTGGATTACTGCTAGACTAAATAAAGCATTTAAGGGACATTCTAGTATATGGTACACAGAAATGAAAGAAATCCATGGCAGAAGAAACTGGCCATGGTGGAAAGGTGAAATCATCCAAAATTACACTAATGGTACTTGGATATGGCAAAAGACCATGTCATTTGAAAATGAAAAATACTCCGCGGACAAAGATCTATATGAGTGGTGTCTTAGACAATCTAAAAGACTTAAGGCCATTGATCCTCAGATGAACATCCAAATGAGGAATCACAAGCTTCTGACAAAACTTCCAGGAGAGCTAGAGCATGCAGTAAAATGCAGATGCAACCAAAATTGCACTCTGGATGACATTTCTAATACCTTACAAGACATAAGGAAAAGAACTAATATAGGGAAATTCACCCCATATAAGAGCAGTGGTTTCAAAGAGAAACAACCCTTCAGGGTAGATCTTAAAGACAAACCCAAAGAAAGAGTGGCAGAAGTGGCAAAGAAGAGGTATTATTGTCACAATTGTGGCTCAACAGACCACTATGCCAACAGATTTCTCAAAGGAAAAGAAAAAAGTCTATGCCATTGAGAAAGTCCCAGAGGAGGAATCCCCAACAGAGCATTCTGAATCAGACTGCATGGGTGATGCCATCAGAGAGCCATCTGATGATGAAAAAGGTCCAAGAGAAGAATTTCTAGTGGAAAACCAAGACGAAAACCCACCAAAAATTCAGGACATACAGTTGGAAGAAGGGATGTCACAGGATACTGCAAACAAAAACTTGTGAAAACATACCCAAGATGCACAAACATTGGTGGTCCCACCAACCAGAGGAATAGCATATATACATGGAACAGCCACAAAAATGAATTTCTGTATTGACAATTCTCAACATCCATTTATCATTGATAGTGGGGCACACTTCTCCATAGTGGCCAGAAATTATCTGGATAACCACTTCCCAAATTGGGAAAAACAGCTCTTGCCAACCAATGCAAAAAACTTCAAGAGTGCATCAGGAAAGATGAATTCTATTGGTACAATTATTAAAGAAATAATTATACCTCATAGGAAGGGTAATATCAGGCTCAACCCAGAGTTTGTAGTGCTTGTTGATGCTCACATCCAAGGGTTCTTGCTGGGAACAGATTACCAAAGGATGTATGGCATAGATATTTACAATAGTAAAAACAGGAATATTACCATTGGTAACAACAAAGAGAAGATATTTTCACCTGATATATACCAAATCTCTACCCATGACACACTGGAGGAGCTACTGAATGAATTCAGGGAGGGCCAGTTTAGCACTACCCTCACCTGTAAACAAAAACTAAGTTTACTGAAGATGCTGAAGAAGAACAGACCAGCATTAGCCATTGGTGAACATCCATTAGGCAAGATCAAAGGCCATGATATAGAACTATATCTGGATGTGGAGGGACCTTATCCACCCATGCTCAGGAGACCTCCTTATCCAGGAAGTCTGGAAACCAGGAAAGAAATTGAAAAACATATCAATGAACTGCTGGACATGAATGTCATCAGAAATATTGGACATAATGAAATAGTGGAAATCACCACTCCTGTCCTAATCACCTGGAATGATGGAAAGTCTTGAATGTGCGGAGACTTCAGAGCTCTGAATAACTATGCAAAAGCAGAAAGGTACCCTATACCCAGGATACCTCATGCCTTAGATAAACTGGCAAAATCCAAATACATAACCAAAATGGATTTTATGAAAAGCTTCCACCAAAATGGGGTTAAACCAAGCTCCATGAAATTACTCAGAATCATATGCCATATGGGCATATATGAGTACACCAGGATGCCATTTGGCATCAAAAATGCACCAGCCCATTTTCAAAGGATTGCAGACACAATATTTCAAGAAGAAATATTGGAAGGATGGATAGTAGTATATATTGATGACATCATTATATACTCAGAGACATGGGAAGACAATGTACAATACATAGAAAGAGTGCTGAGTAAATTTACACCCATCAATATAAAACTTTCACTGAAAAAGTGTAATTTTGGCGAACAAGAGCTACTAGCGCTAGGACGTAAAGTCTCAGGTCTTAGTCTGGCAATTGAACAGAATAAAGTAGCAGCAGTACTGCAAAAGCCAGTACCAAAGAGAATCAAAGAGATGCAATCTTTCCTTGGGTTTGCTAGATACTACAGAAACCACATCAAGAATTTTGCTCACATAACTAGTAGTTTATACAAGTTATGTTCAAAAGATGTAGTTTTTGAAATTACCAAGGAAAGAAGGGATGCATATGAGAGGATAAAATATGAACTCAAAAATGCACCTGAGACCATCTTTCCTGACTTTGAACTACGATTAAAGCTATACATAGATGCAGCATGTAGCCAAGGTTTAGGAGAAGCCCTTCACCAAAGACAAATTGTGGATGGTGAACCAAGAGAGGGAGTAATATGTTCCATCTCTAGGCAACTGAAACATTCAGAAGCCAGGTATGGGGCCACCCAGACTGAATGTCTATGCTTAGTCTGGGCTCTGGAAAACCTCTATTATTATTTGGAGGGTGCAGTCTTTAAAGTCTACACAGACTTCACAGCCTTGAAGTCTTTACTAAACATGAAGACTACCAATAGACACATGCTGAGATGCCAAATGGCTATCCAGGAGTATAGAGGGAACATGACCATCATATACAAAGAAGGTAAGAGTCATACCAAGGCATATGGTCTTAGCAGATGGCCACTGGATAATGTCAAAAGCAATCCAGCTTATGACCCTGAAGTTAAAGCCAAGATCCCTATCTATTTCATGGAAATAGATAGGAAGAAGAACTTCAGATTCTCTGAATGGGCACCAGAAAGTGGTACCCTTGACAGTGGAAACACTGATTCAGAAGAACAGAAACTCCCATACTGGGAAGAAGTTCCTCAGAACTGCCTGCACAATGAATTTTTTAGTGCAGTGCTGAAGTCTTATGCCAAACACAAACAGTGTGGCATATTACTACAACTCCCTCAACCAAAATACAGGAGCCCAGACCTGGAATCCTAGCTGGAAGAAGGCTGGTTGAGGGCCTACAAGGATAACAAGTTTTTCCTTGTAGATGGCCTGCTTTACCACAGAGAAAAGCATACAAGTGCACTCACAGTGATAGACAGAGATCACATCTCCCTGATCCTGCAGGAATGCTATGACTGCCCCTATATGGGACACATGAGTGAAGACAGGACCAAAGAGAGGGTAGCAAGCACAGCTTGGTGGCCCAAGTGGGAACAAGAGTTGAGTTATTACATCAACGCTTGTGAAATATGCCAAAAGGCAAATAGGAAACATGGGAAGAAGTATGGGTTACTTCAACACATAGAAGGACCCAAACACCCATGGGAAACCATCAATATGGACTGGGTCACAGGACTTGTCCCAGGAGGCAATGAAAACTACAATGCCTGTTCAATAATAGTTGATAGGTTCAGCAAGAGTATGAGGTGCCTGCCATGCCATAAAGAGGACGCAGCCATGGATACTTCTCTGCTATTGTGGAAGAACATCATATCTACCTGTGGAGTCCCTAAGATAATCATTAGTGATAGGGACCCAAAATTCATTTCTGAATTTTGGACCCCCTTGTATGACATGCATGGCACTAAGCTTGCATTTTCCACAGCTTACCATCCACAAACAGATGGCCTAGCTGAAAGGATGATACAGACAATGGAGGAAGTCCTTAGAAGGTTCTGTGCCTATGGCATGGAATACAAGGACCATGAGGGATACACCCATGACTGGGTTACCCTCCTACCAGCTGTCCAACTGGCTTATAATACAAGTCAGCACTCTACCACAGGAAAAACAACTTCCCTGTTAGAGAAAGGGTGGAATCCTCTGTTGCCTGTGGATCACTTGAAGAAGAATATTCTGACCATCCAATCCACAGCCAAAGACTTCCATCATATGGTAAGAGGGGTTGTGACACAGAAGCCAGATGCATAGCTGAGGCCAAGGAATATACCAAGCAGAGGTGGGACAAGATACACATGGAAGCTGACTTTAAGGAAGGGGACAGGTGTTAGTGTCTACACTAAACTTTCATAATCTTAAAAGACCTAAGAAAATGAGAGACTCATTTGTAGGGCCCTTCACTATCATTAAATTGATAGGGAAAAATGCAGTGGAAGTCAAACTCACAGAGGAATTTTCCAGGAAACACCCAGTCTTCGCAATGAGCTTAGTCAAGCCATACTTCCAGACAGAGGAGGATAAATCCCCCTCCAGGAAGAGGAACCCCACACCACCAGAAATAGTGGAGGTGGAAGGCTCCCCTGGACCAGTGAAGAGAATAATCAAGGCCATGAAGATCAGACCTAATGGTAAGGATCTAAGACAGTACTTGGTCAGATTCAAGAGCCAGACAGCTGATAAAGACAAGTGGCTGACAGAAGATGCCATAGCAGATGGGAACCTTTGTTTAAGGAGATTCGGAGCGTCAAGGAGGACTGAACAGTCTCATCAATGATGAGCCTTTATTAGAGGGAGGGTATGTCAGCCTGTGACTCAAAACCAGAGCACAAGCATGACAGCCAAATACCATAAACCAATGGTATAGCCAAGATACCACCAAACCGTGGAGCTCAGCCAAATTGGCTCAAATGGTATCAAAATAAAGAGGAAGCTCACCCCTTTCCAAATATACAAGTTTAATCATCATAGGACAAAGAATAACAAAGTTATTCTTGCTCAAAGTTGTTGCTGAGCACAAACCTTAATTTTCACCTATCATCTGAAATAAAGAGTAAGAGGCCTAACCCCATCAAATGGGTATGCAAAATAAATATCCAAGCCAGGGCTATCCAATGGTACCAACCGAACTGAGCTAGAACCAGTATTACCAAAGTCATGGTCAAATTCAGGCCAAATAAGGGTGAAAATACATTCACCTCTCATCTAACTTCTACAGTTTTAGTGTGAGATACTTAAAGTGTGGTCTTTCTAGAAAGGACACAATCATGGCTATCTGATGGTGCCATTCAATTATTCATATCTTATCTAGAACAAAAGGTATGAGGCAAATAATCTCAATACAGCTTTTTGCCTAAAACACTCTGTGGTAACTCCTTTTGGTGTGGGATGAAATAAGGCAGTACCTTGAGGGGGAAATTATTGGTAAGTCTGTTTTGAATTTCAGAATTGTCCAATAACCATGGGTGCTAAGGTGTATTAGCTGCCCCGCTAAATAATACTGAATAGTCAGCCTACAGAGAATCACAAAATAAAAAAAGATTTGTGGCTTTAACAGATAGAGAAGACTTATCAGCAGTCTCTAAATCAGACCTATCAATAACACTACAGTAAAAATTCTGATCTAAAATTTCTGATAAAATAAACACTACATTTTTTTTATTTTTATTTTAATAAAAGTGATGATAATATATATATATTAATGCTTTGGGTTTCTGTTATTTTAATGAAACTAATAAGAATATTTTTTTTTTTTTTTAATAAGAATGATAAGAATATATATATTTTTTATGGTTTTAGGTTGATTATAATGATTTTTCTTTTGATATGAGTACTAATAATAAGACTACTGGATTTGATTCTTTTAGGATTTTTTTCAATACTGAGTTTATATCACTACTACTTCTCTTTGTTAATAACACTAAGATTTTGAGCAAGGCTACTGAGCTTTTACTATGGCTATACTACTATTCTTCACTAATACTAAGCTACTGAGCAAGGCTACTGAGCTTTTACTACGGTTATACTACTATTCTTCACTAATACTAAGCTACTGAGCAAGGCTACTGAGCTTTTCACTACTAAAACACTACTACTATTCTAGATATCCTGCTAGTTCAGGGATGGTGGTGATCCTGGATAGTGGGAACCTGTTCCATGATCATGGGAAAAATGAGGGAGAGAGGACCTCTATTTATAGCTTTTAGGCCTCCATAGAGCTTCTCAAAACAGGGTACTTAGAAAAAATCATAGTTGAGAGGTTCTAGCTAGTAAGACGTGTAGTTTTGATGTAGCAACGTGTTTGCTGAGAGAATTATGCTGGTGGTGCTTTTTCTTATCAAAATCATGTGATGTATTTGAGATAATTTGGCTGGTGAGATTTTCTTTTTATCAGGAAAGTGGAGAAAATACAGCTCCTGACAATTGAAATTTCTTCTAGTCATATGATATATATGAGAAAATTATGCTGGTGCTTCTGTTTCTTATCAAAATCATGTAATGTATTTGAGATAATTTGGCTGGTGAGATTTTCTTTTTTCCAAGAAAGTGGAGAAAATACAGCTCCTGAAAATTGAAACTTCTTCTAGTCATATGATATATATGAGAAAATTATGCTGGTGCTTTATTTTAGTATTGTGTCATTTCATATGGAGATTGCATCATTTCTATCAATTTTGATGCATGTCATTATTACTAAGCAAACCTTTGTTCTTGCAAAATATATATTGTAATGTTATGCATAGCCTTGAGTTATTTCTTCTTTCAATTGAATCAAGGTGGGGAAAATACATCTTCTGATGCTTTGGTCCATCTTCATATACCTTTATTTAAATTAACTGCCTTTAATGACGTAATTTGTTATTGATGATGCAATAAGGTGGATAAATTCTTTGATACTATACTGTTTTGATAAGATCTTGAGGCTGTGTATTGTATATTTATTTTTGAAATTTGTAATTGTAATGTGTAAATCTGTTTTGCGTAATTCTTTTTATCATCATTTTTTTTTGTTTTATTGGTAAGCTTGAAACTGGTACTAATGGTATGGAATACCACATCCCCCTCTCCATTTAATGCTGTCCCCAGCATTCCAGTTGAAAAGCTTGCCAATATCAATCAGATCCATTTTGATCAATTTCTTCTCCCTCTGATATTGAATCTTCTTCTCCAATTTCTTCACTGCTGTCATTTTCTGACTCTGTACTTCATTCAACTTTCTTTCCTCTGGGATAAAACCTCTTGATGTGACTTGCTGCAAATTTTCTTGTAAGCTTAGTGCCATCCAATTCTTCAAGCTCATAAGGTCCATTATTAATTTGATTTATGACTCTATAAGGTCCATTCCAACGGTTCTTGAAGAGTAAACCCCACTGTGACTCAAGTGGCTTATTATAAACTAATACCAAGTCCCCTAGTTCAAGTGGATTTCTCAATCTATGTGCCATCCTTTTGTCCAAATATTTAACTGATTTGTTTCTTGAATCTCTTAATTTCTCTGCTGCTTCTAATCTTGTTTCCTCTTTTGCTGCAATCTGTATTGCTCTTGCTTCCAATAGCTCTTCTGTTGTTGAGATTTTATTCCATTCTATGGCCAGGTATGTGTTTGTTTCTATGTCAATTGGTAAGACAGCCTGCTGACCAAAATGAAGCTCAAATGGTGAGTATCCTGTTGTTCTTTTTACCAAAATTCTATCTGCCAAGGTTACAATCGGTAAGTATTCTTTCCATTTGGATCCATTTTCACCACACATTTTTACAAGTGCATCCTTCAATTGCTTATGGCCTCTTTCAATCATTCCTTGTGCTTCTGGGAAGTAAGGTGTAGTTATTCTGATTCTTGATCCTGCTCTTTTGACTGCTTCTTGTAGCTCTTTTCCAAATTCTGCTCCTCCATCTACTGTGACTTCTTTGGGTGCTCCATATCTACAAATCCATTCTGAATTAAACAATTCTGAGACTGATTTTGCCGTTAGCCTAGTTAATGCAACAGTTTCTGGCCATCCTGAAAAGTCATCTCTTGCTACAACTAAGTATTTTCATCTTCCTGCCTTAATGTGAACCACATCTATGCTGACTCTTTCAAATAAAGTAGATGTTACAGATATCTTTGCTTCTTCTTTTTGTTGCAAATGACTCTTTTTTTGACATTCGTGACATGATTTTACCCATTTTTTAACTAAATTTTTCATTCCTTCCCACCAATATCTCTTCTTGATTCTCCTTTATGTTTCATTTTCCCCTCTATGCCCCAGCTCTTCATGCATTTTCTTTAGTATCTGTTTCTGAGCTTTTTCATTGTATACAACTATTTGTGGATGTGCTTGATTTCTTCTTTTCAGCTGCCCTCCTTCTAAATAGAAATTCACTGATCTTCTTTTAATTTTCTTGAAGTAGTCTTCCCCAATACTTTGTGGCTTTTTCAAACTATTCAAATATTCCTGCATATATTTTCCAAATCCTTCCTGTTTTATTGGAATTTCAATATTGTTTGTTTTGTTCCTTGATAATTTTCCCACTTTACTTGTATTTACTTCTTTTAGGCCAAATCCTGGATGTGGTTTAATCCAATCTTCATCTTCATCAAAATCATCCCTTTCACTTTCTTCTTTGTCTTCTCCTTTTGGTCTTCTTGATAACCCATCTGGCATAGTAAATGTTTTTCCTGGTTTGTGTAGAAGATCAAATGAAAAAAGTTGAATGTATGCCACCCATCTTGTCATTGGTGCATTTGGTAAACATGGTGTATTGATCATTTCTATTAAAGCTTTAGCATCTACTTGAAGTTCAAAGTGTTGCCCCCATAATATTGTTTGAAGTTTTTTGAGTATTCTTGCTACACCGCAAAGCTCTAATTTTGGCTGAGAGTATTTAGATTCTAGTCTGGAAAATGTTACTGATTCATATAGTGCTGGTCTATCCTTTCCATCTTTATCCTCTTGCATAAGAACTGCACCGGCTGCAATATAACTTAAATCTATTGCTAATTTTATTTTTCCTGAATCTTTATCATAATTTAATGTCTTCAAAGTAATCTCTTCTCCTACTATTTTCCTGAGTTTTATAAATGCTTCTTCACATTTTTCATCCCATTTCCACAATACATCCTCCCTTGTCAATCTTCTCAATGGTGCTGCAACTTGTGAAAAGTCCTTGATAAACATTCTGACATATGCACATAGTCCTAAGAATCCTCTAACTTCCTTCTTTGTTGTTGGTCTAGGCCAGTTTTGTATCTTGTTTATCTTCTTTTTTGAAATCTTTCTTCCTCCCAAAGACACAACATGCCCCACAATATCGAGTGTTGGAACACAACATGCAAATTTTGATCCTGAAATTGTGAGTCCTGCCTCTTCTATACTGAAAAGTATTCTTTCTAGTGTTACTGAATATTCCCAAACAAATCTTCTTATGAGTGGATTCTCCTTCAATTTTTTGTGCTGATACGTTGATCTGGGTCCTTTAATTCCTCCATCATCTATAAATATTCCAAGGTGCTCTGGTATTTCCTCCTGAAGTATCCAAGTCATTTGTGCTTGATAAACTGCCACAGAGTTTGTTGCTCCTTGAGGTAGTCTTGTAAGCTGAAGTTTTCCAAGTGGTGTTTCAAATGTTGTAAGTGGTCTTGTATTAATATCCAATTCTCTTTCATCATATCCTCCCATAATATCTCCCAATCCATAACATGCTCTTCCTGAAAATGATCCTACAAACTCATAAACATTTGGTGGCAATCCTGCATCTTTTATTGTTACTTTATTGAGGTCTTGAAGATCATGAACTATTCTAAGTTTTCCATTGGGCTTTGCCACACAAAATACTGGGCTGTTATAGCTTGATGTTGATTGTTCATAGAGTCCTGTACGTATTCTTTCTCTGACTAGCTCAATAAATTGAGGTAAAATTGATTTTGGTATTGGTATTGGTTTCTTTTGCCATGTCAGCCTGTGACTCAAAACCAGAGCACAAGCATGACAGCCAAAATACCATAAACCAATGGTATAGCCAAAATACCACCAGAACATGGAACTGAGCCAAATTAGCTCAAAAGGTATCAAAAGCAAGAGGAAACTCACCTCTTCCTGAAAATATAAGTCCCATCACCATAGGACAAGAAATAACAAACTTATTCCTACTCAAAGTTATTGCTGAGCACAAACCTTACTTTTCACCTCTCATCTAAAATCTAGAAGGAGAGGCTTAACCCCATCAAATGGGTATTCAAAATGAAGCTCTAAGCCAGGGCTATCCAATGGTACTAGCCAAACTGAGCTAGCACCAGTATTACTTGAGTTATGGTCAAATTCAGACCAAATAAGGGTGAACAAAACATTCACCTCTCATCTAACTTTTACAGTTTTAGTGTGAGATACTTAAAGTGGGGTCTTTTTGGAAAGAGCACAATCAGGGCTATCTGATGGTGTCTTCCATTTCCTCATATCTCAACTAGAACAGAAGTTATTGGCCAAACAAGCTTAATACAGCTTTTTGCCCAAAACACGCCAATGTATAAAAACACTTGTACATGGGTTAACTTTGCCATATTTAAGGATAACCTTGTCAAGTTGGGTACCATTGTATAGAGCTCATACAGGGCTATTCAATGAACCAACTTTGAGCTTGATATCTCAAAAACTGACAGAGTTATGACAATTTTAAGGTAAAAATCCCACCTGCTGTCATATACAGCCTTACCATGGGATAATACCCTATAACCATGAATATGAGGTGTCAAATAGACGAAGAAGCATGTTTTTACTTCAATACCTCATATTTCAGTCAATACTGGGGTCCCATACAGTTTCTGTACAGCATTCTACGCGTCATACACGTCAGAATCAGGCTGTGAGGTCCCCAGATGAAACTTTTCACCCTGTATTGGTGAAAACTGCCCAGATGTGGTTTTGAAACCACATCTGAGCCCAATACAGGGTATACAGGCTGTTTGCAAACCACAAGCCTGTCATGAGGAGTGAAAAATCTTCACTTCCTCTACGTGAAAAGGTCTAATAACCTTTTCACCTCAATTTCAGGATAAAAGGAGGGCTTTTCACTGCCAAAACACTTTCCTCATCCTGCTCTTGAATAACCTACGTAGTAAACTGTCAAAAACAGTTTTACTCTTGGTTAAATAATCAGGTATACTCTTAATTTAAAGTATTGTAGTCTTTATTATTGTAATCCAACAGGTAAAGCTGCACCCAGGGCTTTCAACAGCGCTCACCACCACTATATCTCTATAGTAAAGCCCTTTAAATCTTAAATTAAATCATTTATTATCAATCTTATCATCTTTTAAAACCATTCTTACCGTGTCACAGTCATAGTTAAAGCTTGTAAATACTCATATACACCTTTATCATAGACTCAGCCTGACATTTTGGGGGCCTGGCCGTGTTTTTTTTGACTTTTTGGACCTTACAAGTAAGTCTTTTCTCTTTTTTATGACTTATTAACCATTGTTTTTATCTTTTTTAGGCGTAATTTCTTTATTTAAATATATATATTATATATATTTATCCTTTTTTATACATACTCATATATTAAAGAGTATTATTCACGTGGCTAATACCCACTGAATTTAATTATTTTTGGCGTGTTTTGTATATAAAAACACATAAGCCATCAATAAAGTCCTGTATTCTTGACTGAATAAGGACACCTCTGACTGAAAAACCATCAGTTGAGGCGTGGTCAAGTGTATTGTTAATTCAATAACACTTGTATACAAACCACTTTTACAGAGTACACTTTCAAACCACAAGTGTATCTGTGGGATACTGGCACACAAACAGTGTGCAGGGCACCATAAGCTGTATTTTTGACGTGAAATTGTTAATTCAATTACACTGTCATTATACAAGGGCATATTGTAATAATATACAAGCCCAGAGGCCATTCTTAGACGTGCAAAACCAGCCATTTAAGAAGTCTTAACTGACATAAGCCCTCTTTTTTCCTGTTTTGATTCAGTGGAAGAAAACTATATCCCACTTGAGACCCAGTCACAGGCCAACACACCAGTGACACCCTCAGAACCAGAGGGCAGCAAGGGTAAAGGAAAAAGGCTTAGTGAAGGCCTCATTACAGCCAAGAAGTGGACACCAATAGCCACTCAGAGGAGTAGAAAACCACGAAACTCTGCTTCAATACAAGGTAAACCAACCTTAACCACTTGTACAGGGAAGATTACAATTATTAACCCAGTTGTAACCTCCAAAGGCAAACTGCCCAAATCAGCAGATAACAAATTTGTACAAGGCACAGTCAAAGGTAAATACCCTAAGAACATAAAGCTTTTGACTGCTTGAAAACACCAACATGTCACCTGTACACCTCAGAGATCTTTGCTTCCAAAGGAACCAACCAGAGGACAGAGAAGGTTTGTCCAGAACCAGAAGACCTGAAAGAGGACACCTTGGACACAGTAGTGGATGGCAAAACAATGAGGGAGATGATACCAACCCTGCCATTATTACTCCAATTCAATGGAGACCTCAAAACAGAGGATTGGAAAGACATGGATCAAGTTCTTCAGCTCCACCAACTCCTCAAGGAATTATTCCAATGGAGCATGGAGAACAAGAGGTTCAACCTGGCATCTCACTGGGCAGAACTTGGAGCAAGTTGCCAGAAGATCTGTCTTAGAGAGATAGACTTCAAAGACCTGATGGTAATCAACAAAGGTTGGAATCCTACCAGGCAGTTCAGGCTCCTGGAGGCAAGGGCACAGAGGATAAGGGAGAATCAAGCCACTATCCAAGCTATAGAAGAACAGTTAACCCAGACAGGGCCTACTCAGATTCCTTCAGGCTCACAAGGAGCAGGCCAAATTAGCTCTCCAGTGGCTTCACACCATTCAGAAACCAGCAGATCAGTGGCCAAAAGTCACCATTCTTCACAATTCCAGGAGGCTTCCAGGAGAAGACAAGGAAACAAGGGCAAGAACAAAACCTCCTTCAACCAGAGGAGGAAAAAGTCAGACCCTATGATTCAGAAGCTGTTGCATTTGGTAAAAGAAATGCACAAGAACCAGAAGTAGCTGTAAACCACTCTAGAATCAGTAGTCCTAGTAATAGAAACATTACCCCCACTCAAACTGAAAATAACATTATCACATCTGAGAGTAACATTAACAGTGACACACTGTGGTTACAAATGTCCCAATATGCTGAGCAATCTGCAAAGCAGGCTACAGAATTTGCAGCTGCCCAAGAGAGGATGAGAAAAACTCAAGCCTCATTGGAGCAGATAGTTAAAAACCTTCAGGAAGGATATGCTCAACTGAGCAAAGCCTCTGAAGAAACCAACAAGAGACTGAATCAAGTCTCTGAAGAACAACACCATAGTAGCAGGGACAGGGAGTGTCTGAACCAAGACATCAACAAATTGTTTGATGCCTACCATAGCTTGAAGCCCCAACCACAAGGCCAAGCTATAGAGAATCCATATCAACCAGATGACATCAAACCAGATGCCATGTTGTTGAATAAGGCAAGATCTCCATCACAATACCAGGATGGAGATGGCATGTCTTATTCAGAGAAGGAAGCCTTGAAACAGCTTCCTGAGGCCTCAAGCTGGCCCAAATTCTCTGGATCAGGAGAATATGATCATATGGAACTCATAGATTATATTGATGGACTCTTCATTGATGTACCAAGCATACCAGATTACTGGATTACTGCTAGACTGAATACTGCATTTAAAGGTCATGCAAGTATATGGTACACTGAAATGAAAGAAATCCATGGCAGAAGAAATTGGCCATGGTGGAAGAGTCAAATAATCCAAAAGTACAGTAATGGAACTTGGATATGGCAAAAGACCATGTCATTTGAAAATGACAAATACTCTGTGGATAAAGATCCATATGAGTGGTGTCTTAGACAGTCTAAAAGACTTAAAGCCATTGATCCTCAAATGAACATTCAAATGAGGAATCATAAACTTCTGACACAACTGCCAGGAGAACTAGAGCATGCAGTAAAGTGCAGATGCAACCAAAATTGCACTCTAGATGATATAGCCAATACCTTACAAGACATAAGGAAAAGGACTAATATGGGGAAATTCACCCCATATAGAAGCAATAGTTTCAAATAGAAACAACCTTTCAGGGTAGAGTTTAAAGACAAACCCAGAGAAAGAGTGGCAGAAGTGGCAAAGAAGAAGAATTCTTGTCACAATTGTGGTTCAACAGATCACTATGCCAACAACTGCCCAAAAGCAAAGAAGAAAGTCTATGCTATAGAAAAAGTCCCTGAAGAAGAACCTCCAACAGAGGATTCTGAATCAGACTCTATGGGTGATGCCATCAGGGAACCATCTGATGAGGATCAAGACCCAAGAGAGGAATTTCTAGTGGAATACCAAGAGGAAACCCCACTAGAAATCCAGGATATACAGTTGGAAGCAGGCATGCCACAAGACACTGCCAACAAGAACTTTTGTAAACACACACAAGATGCACAAACATTCCTGGTTACACCAACCAAAGGAATGGCATACATACATGGAACAGCCACAAAAATGACTGTATGTATTGACAATGCTCAGCACCGATTGATCATTGACAGTGGAGCACACTGCTCCATAGTGGCCAGAAATTATCTGGATAACCACTTCCCAAACTGGGAAAAAGAACTCTTGCCCACCAGGGCAAAGAACTTTAAAAGTGCATCTGGAAAGATGACCTCTATTGGGACAATTATCAAAGAGATAATTATACCCCACAGAAAAGGTAATATCAGACTCAACCCAGAGTTTGTAGTGCTTGAAGATGCCCACATCCAAGGGTTTTTACTGGGAACAGATTACCAGAGAATGTATGGCATAGATATTTACAATAGTAAAAATAGACATATTACCATTGGTACTAACAAGGAAAAGAAATTTTCTCTTGATATATACCAGATATCTTCTCAGGACCCACTGGAAGAACTTTTGAGAGAATTCAGAGAGGGACAGTTTAGCACTACCCTCACCAGTAAACAAAAACTAAGTTTACTGAAGATGCTGAGGAAGAATAGACCAGCATTTGCCATTGGTGAAGAACCATTAGGCAAGATCAAACGCCATGATATAGAACTATATCTGGATGTAGAAAGGCCTTATCCACCCATGTTAAGGAGACCTCCTTACCCAGCAAGTCTGGAGACCAGGAAAGAGATTGAGAAACATATCAATGAACTCCTGGACATGGATGTCATTAGGAAGATTGGACATAATGAAATAGTGGAAATCACCACTCCTGTCCTAATCACCTGGCATGATGGCAAGTCTAGACTGTGTGGAGACTTCAGAGCCCTGAACAACTACACAAAAGCAGACAGGTATCCTATACCAAGGATACCTCATGCCTTGGATAAATTGGCTAAAGCCAAATACATAACCAAGATGGATTGTATGAAGGGCTTCCACCAAAATGGAGTTAAACCAAACTCCATGAAATTACTCAGAATTATATGCCATATGGGCATATATGAGTACACCAGGATGCCATTTGGCATCAAGAATGCACCAGCCCACTTCCAAAGGATGATGGACACCATATTTCAAGAAGAAATAATGGAAGGCTGGATGGTAGTATACATTGATGATATCATTATATACTCAGAGACATGGGAAGACCATGTACAATACATAGACAGAGTGCTAAGTAAATGTACACCCATCAATCTGAAAATTTCACTCAAAAAGTGTAATTTTGGCCAACAAGAGCTACTAGCTCTAGGACACAAAGTCTCAGGCCTCAGTCTGGCAATTGACCAGAACAAAGTAGCAGCAGTACTGCAAAAGCCAGTACCAAAGAACATCAAAGAGATGCAATCTTTCCTTGGATTTGCTAGCTACTATAGAAACCACATTAAGAACTTTGCACACATAACCAGTAGTTTATACAAGTTATGCTCAAAGGATGTAGTTTTTGAAATAACCAAGGAAAGGAGGGATGCATATGAGAGGATCAAATATGAACTCACTAATGCACCTGTGCTCATCTTGCCTGACTTTGAACTACCATTCAAGTTATATATAGATGCAGCATGCAGCCAAGGCTTGGGAGCAGCCCTTCACCAAAGACAGATTGTGGATGGTGAACCAAGGGAAGGTGTAATATGTTACATCTCCAGGCAGCTGAAAGATTCACAAGCCAGGTATGGGGCCACCCAGACAGAATGTTTATGTCTAGTCTGGGCTCTAGAAAAACTCCATTACTATTTGGAGGGTGCAGTCTTTGAAGTCTACACAGACTGCACAGCCTTGAAGTCTTTACTAAACATGAAGACTACTAATAGACACATGCTGAGATGGCAAATAGCCATCCAGGAGTATAGAGGGAACATGACCATCATATACAAGGAAGGTAAAAGCCATACCAATGCAGATGGCCTTAGCAGATGGCCACTGGACAATGTCAAAAGCAATCCAGCTTATGACCCTGAAGTTGCTGCAAAAATTCCTATCCATTTTATGGAAATAGATAGGAAGAAGAACTTCAGATTCTCTGAATGGGCACCAGGGAGTGGTACCCTTGACAGTGGAAACACTGATTCAGAAGGGACAGAAACCCCCATACTGGGGATAAGTTCCTCAGAACTGCACAATGAATTCTTCAATGCAGTACTGAAATCTTATGCTAAACACAAACAGTGTAGCATACTAATCCAACTCCTTCAGCAAAAATACAGGAGCCCAGAACTGGAAACCCAGCTGGAGGAACCCTGGTTGAGGGCCTATAAGGACAATAAATTCTTCCTTATAGATGGCCTGATTTATCACAGAGACAAGCACACCAGTGCACTCACAGTGATAGACAGAGACCACATCTCTTTAATCCTGCAGGAATGCCATGACTGCCCCTACATGGGACACATGAGTGAGGACAGGACTAAGGAGAGGGTAGCAAGCACAGCTTGGTGGCCCAAGTGGGAGCAAGAGTTGAGTGAATACATCAACACTTGTGAAAGATGCCAAAAGGAAAATAGAAAACATGGGAAGAAATAGGGGTTGCTTCAACCCATAGAAGAACCCAAACACCCATGGGAAACCATCAACATGGACTGGGTCACAGGACTTGTTCCAGGAGGAAAAGAAAACTACAATGCCTGCTTAATCATAGTTGATAGGTTCAGCAAGAGCATGAGATGTCTACCATGCCATAAAGAGGACACAGCCATGGACACTGCTCTGTTATTTTGGAATAACATCATATCCACCTGTGGAGTCCCTAAGATCATAATTACTGACAGGGACCCAAAATTTACATCTGAATTTTGGACCAATTTATATGACATGCTTGGCACCAAGCTTGCTTTTTCCACAGCTTACCATCCACAAACAGATGGCCTAGCTGAGAGGATGATCCAAACAATGGAGGACATCCTCAGGAGGTTCTGTGCCTATGGCATGGAATACAAGGACCATGAGGGATATACCCATGATTGGGTCACCCTCTTACCAGCAGTCCAACTGGCTTATAATACAAGCCAGCACTCTACCACAGGAAAAACACCTGCACTGGTAGAGAAAGGGTGGAATCCCCTGTTACCTGTGGATCACTTGAAGAAAAATCTTCTGACCATCCACCCCACAGCCAAAGACTTCCATGATATGTGGAAGAAAGCCTGTGATACTGCTGCCAAATGCATAGCTGAGGCCAAAGAGTACAACAAGCAAAGGTGGGACAAGTCACATATGGAACCTGACTTCAAGGAAGGGGACCAGGTGTTAGTGTCTACACTGAACTTTAACAACCTCAAAGGACCTAAGAAAATGAGAGACTCATTTGTAGGGCCCTTCACTATCATTAAGTTGATAGGGAGGAATGCAGTAGAGGTCAAGCTCACTGAGGAGTTTTCTAGGAAACAACAAGTCTTTCCAGTGAGCCTGGTCAAACCATACTTCCAAACAGAGGAGGATAAATTCCCCTTCAGGAAGAAAAACATTACTCCACCAGAAATAGTGGAAGTAGAAGACTCTCCTGGACCTGTGAGTAAAATCATCAGGGCCAGAAAAATCAGACTTAATGGGAAGGATCAGAGACAATATCTAGTCAGATTCAAGAACCAGACAGCTGACAAAGACAAATGGTTGGCAGAGGATGCCATACCAGATGGGAACCTTCATTTAAGGAGATTCAGAGCCTCTAGGAGGACTGAACAGTCTCATCAATGATGAGCCTTTTTTAGAGGGAGGGTATGTCAGCCTGTGACTCAAAACCAGAGCACAAGCATGACAGCCAAAATACCATAAACCAATGGTATAGCCAAAATACCACCAGAACATGGAACTGAGCCAAATTAGCTCAAAAGGTATCAAAAGAAAGAGGAAACTCACCTCTTCCTGAAAATATAAGTCCCATCACCATAGGACAAGAAATAACAAAGTTATTCCTACTCAAAGTTATTGCTGAGCATAAACCTTAATTTTCACCTCTCATCTAAAATCTAGAAGGAGAGGCTTAACCCCATCAAATGGGTATTCAAAATGAAGCTCTAAGCCAGGGCTATCCAATGGTACTAGCCAAACTGAGCTAGCACCAGTATTACTTGAGTTATGGTCAAATTCAGACCAAATAAGGGTGAACAAAACATTCACCTCTCATCTAACTTCTACAGTTTTAGTGTGAGATACTTAAAGTGGGGTCTTTTTGGAAGGAGCACAATCAGGGCTATCTGATGGTGTCATCCATTTCCTCATATCTCAACTAGAACAGAAGTTATTGGCCAAACAAGCTTAATACAGCTTTTTGCCCAAAACACGCCAATGTATAAAAACACTTGTACATGGGATAACTTTGCCATATTTAAGAATAACCTTGTCAAGTTGGGTACCATTGTATAGAGCTCATACAGGGCTATTCAATGAACCAAGGATGAGCTTGATATCTCAAAAACTGACAGAGTTATGACAATTTTAAGGTAAAAATCCCACCTGCTGTCATATACAGCCTTACCATGGGATAATACCCTATAACCATTAATATGAGGTGTCAAATAGACGAAGAAGCATGTTTTTACTTCAATACCTCATATGTCAGTCAATACTGGGGTCCCATACAGTTTCTGTACAGCATTCTACGCGTCATACACGTCAGAATCAGGCTGTGAGGTCCCCAGATGAAACTTTTCACCCTGTATTGGTGAAAACTGCCCAGATGTGGTTTCAAAACCACATCTGAGCCCAATACAGGGTATACAGGCTGTTTGCAAACTACAAGCCTGTCATGAGGAGTGAAAAATCTTCACTTCCTCTACGTGAAAAGGTCTAATAACCTTTTCACCTCAATTTCAGGATAAAAGGAGGGCTTTTCACTGCCAAAACCCTTTCCTCATCCTTCTCTTGAATAACCTACGTAGTAAACTGTCAAAAACAGTTTTACTCTTGGTTAAATAATCAGGTATACTCTTAATTTAAAGTATTGTAGTCTTTATTATTGTAATCCAACAGGTAAAGCTGCACCCAGGGCTTTCAACAGCGCTCACCACCACTATATCTCTATAGTAAAGCCCTTTAAATCTTAAATTAAATCATTTATTATCAATCTTATCATCTTTTAAAACCATTCTTACCGTGTCACAGTCATAGTTAAAGCTTGTAAATACTCATATACACCTTTATCATAGACTCAGCCTGACATGCCATGGTTCATGTGGTATAACTGGTATTTTATAAGGTTTTCCATAAGAATGCTTTAGTACACCTCTTTCTTCTTCACAAAATGCTATAGCCTTTTGCCTTAGTAATATAACATTCTTTAATAAATTAATCTCTTCTTCTGATAACCATCCAGATGGTCCAAAGTTTATCATTGAAATTCTTTCTTCTGTAACTTTTGATGTTTCAAAAAAGGGAGGTGGGTTAGGTGATAGGGGTGTTTCATATGGATCTCTTGATAATTCAGGTCTTCCCAAAGGCGGATTCAGATCTCGAGGCATAGCTTCATTGACTGGTCTAACCTTCTTGAGTACTGACTTATATTTTGCAGCATTGGCTTGAGCTTCCATGATTATTAGTCTGGTTTTAAAGCATAAATTGATAATTTTTTTTAGTTGAAATAAAAACAGTCTTTTCAGTTCTTTCTTTTCTTTTTATTCATAATTGTATTTGAGTTGTAGCTTTAAGTCATGCAAGGACTTTACCTCTAGGTGGATAAAACCCAGTATATTAGGTATACCAAATCCTGCAGTTTAATGTCATACAAGGACATTTGTGAGCCCTAGTCCCGAGTTTACTGTTTTACTTGAGGCTTTCATTATTCTATTACTCATTTTTGTTTTACTCTTGATATCTTCTCTTTTTTTGTATTTTCTTGATTCCTTGATTTTACTTGCATCTTCAGCCCTCTGGTGTGCTACCCCTGTAGTTTGAAGTCATACAAGGACTAATTTTGGCCGTCTGGGAACCGCCCTGTAGTTAAAGTCATACAAAGACTAATTTTAGCATTCAGGTTGCTACCCTGTAGTTTAAAGTCATACAAGGACTAATTTTAGCCTTAAGGTTGCTACCCTGTAGTTTAAAGTCATACAAGGACTAATTTTAGCCTTAAGGTTGCTACCCTGTAGTTTAAAGTCATACAAGGACTAATTTTAGCCTTAAGGGTGCTACCCTGTAGTTTAAAGTCATACAAGGACTAATTTTAGCCTTCAGGTTGCTACCCTGTAGTTTAAAGTCATACAAGGACTAATTTTAGCCTTAAGGTTTCTACCCTGTAGTTTAAAGTCATACAAGGACTAATTTTAGCCTTAAGGTTGCTACCCTGTAGTTTAAAGTCATACAAGGACTAATTTTGGCCGTCTGGGAACCACCCTGTAGTTTAAAGTCATACAAGGACTAATTTTGGCCGTCTGGGAACCACCCTGTAGTTTAAAGTCATACAAGGACCAATTTTTTACCTTCTTTATTTGACCTGATCTTTTATCCTTAATTTTAATCACAACAGTTTATTTTATTTATTTTTGTTATTATAAATTTTTTTTATGTTGAAAAAAGATTTTTTTTTTTTTTTTTAAAATTATTTTTTGTTGAAAAAAAATTTTTTTTTTTATGTTGAAAAAATTTTTTTTTTTTTTTTTTTATGTTGAAAAAAAATTTTTTTTTTTTTTATGTTGAAAATTTTTTTTTTTTTTTTTTTTTTTTTTTATGTTGGAAATTTTTTTTTCTTTTTTTTATGTTGAAAATTTTTTTTTTTTTTTGGGTGATTAAATTGATGAGTGATGTTGAATGAGTTTTCAATTTGAGGAGTGATGTTATATTTTGAAATGGTGTAGTGGTTAGTGATTCCGGGTTGCTTTCAACTTTCACCAAGGTCCTGGGTTCAATTCCCGCCTCTGGCAGCAGTGTCGTCAAGCTACAATCATGCTGGAATTATGTTCATCACTCTGTGGGGGGTGCTCTGTACTGATGGCCTAGTATCTGTTGAGTTATGGTGATCTGTTAGGACTAATTGAATGATATTCTGGCTATGTTTGGGGAGCCCACACCCTCTTTCATATCTACGATCACTGTGTTCAATTTGAATTTCTGAGGTGGATGTATGGGAGTACGTCAAAGAGTGGCTAAACCAATAATATTGGGCTAACGTTATCCAGTATACCTCTGTGTGTAATGTTTTTTTTTTGTTAATTGTGCCATAAATTTGAATTACTTTTCTGGTTTATATTCCAAGGTCTTCTTTTACTGTATCTGAGCACCTTTTGTTGTTTGGTTACTTCTTTTTCCTATCCAGATACTGCTTGCTTTTTCTGAAGTCACTGACCCAATTATGACCGGCGGTCACAATTTTGACATTTTAAATTCTTTGATCTTCCTTTTCTGTATCTGAATGGCCCATCTTGTTTGGTTGGTTTTTCTTCCCTTTCTTGATATAGTTTTCTCCCTTTTATGGCAAATTATGACCGGCGGTCATAATTTTGACATTTTTAACTTCTTCTATCTTCTTTTTCTGTATCTGAATAGCCTAGCTTTTTTTTTGGTTGGTTTTTGTTTTTCTTGTTTTTGTTTCCATATTTTATCTCTTCCTGTCTCACAAAACCAAATTCTGACAAGCAGTCATAATTTTGATATTTTGAGCTATCTATATCTTCTTTTGCTGTTTCTTCACACCATCTTTTCATTGTTTTTTTTTTCAAAAAAGAGAGATAACATTAATAAAGGCCTATGGGCCCACACTTCCCCAAACTTGTGCCATCTTCTTTTATGAGGTGGCGTAAGAACAGATAACCACCCCTGTTTTTTTTAAATAAAATCATGATACTTGTACATTGAAAAAAATCTCTTGGAAAATGTTGACTTTGAAGTCCGTTATTGAATACTGATTTATAGCCTTGAGTGATAAGATACTTGAAAAAAAATTGAAAAAAATTGAAATTCCTCTTTGATAAGGCAGGAGGCCATTGCCCTGAGTGATAAGAGTGTTTAAAAAAGATCTTTTTTATAAGGTAGTTTGAATGATTTGAAATTCCTCTTTGATAATGCAGGAGGTCACTGCTGTAAGGTGTGGATATGAAACTTTGATTAAAAATCAAGTACTTTTCCTGTCCTCAAAATTTGTATAAGGTAAAATTCAGTTAAAAATAGTATGAAATATTATTTTTAAGAGAAAACACGCCAATTTTATTGTTTATAACTTTATTAGTATAAAACAATAATATAAAAATTTATTGTTTTACCAACAATAAAGATTTATCCAAAAAATACTCTACAAGAGATATTTTAAGGCTACAAAAGAAATTTCTTCAAGAGCAATTTCAATTGGAATTAATTGAGCAAAGAACTGCAAGCAATTAATTAAAGAACAAAGTCTTTAAAAAGAATATTAAAGAGAAAACACGCCCAAAAGTGACCAGAGTGAATTTGGAAACAAAGTGACAAAGTTAACAGTGATGAAAGATGCTTTAATTCACTTTTGGGGTGGTTCAGGGGTAAAAATGATTATAAGAGTTACAAACAATGATTATAATGATTTTTTCACGTGGTTAAAAGGATTAAAATGATTTAAAAGTGGTGGTTGGAATATTTGATTGATTGGTTTAACAGTTTTAAACTAATTAATAAAAGGAAAAGATTCTAACATGAAGAGAAAAGTGGGGCAAAGAAGACATTCTTTTATAGCCATCAATTCTCTTACTCCAAAAGTAAAATTTACTCTTGTCAGTCGTGAAAAACAGTCTGACAACAGAAAAGCCAATTATGGCATCATTGAACCCTGGTTTAGACCAAAAAGGGCTGGTTTAAGCCATTTTTAACCATTTTTAGCCATTTTGAACCCTTAAATCAG
Source organism: Austropuccinia psidii (assembly GCA_023105745.1). Taxonomy (NCBI): domain Eukaryota; kingdom Fungi; phylum Basidiomycota; class Pucciniomycetes; order Pucciniales; family Sphaerophragmiaceae; genus Austropuccinia; species Austropuccinia psidii. The sequence continues at coordinate 17,673,237 of JALGQZ010000011.1, forward strand.
CCATTACTATAGCAATACCAGGCCTAGAGCCTTCAAAACACGTCAGAATGTGTGTCAGAGACGTAGAAACCAGTTAAAACTGTTTTTATTATGATTGTTTTATCTTAAGGGTAGTTTTACCTTCTTGGCAACAGCTAAAACTACCCCAGTTGGTATCAAAACCTCATCATCAATTGAGTCCACAGACCCTGTAACTCAATTCCAGGCCAAAAGTGATGAACTTTTGCGTGAATTTTGACATCCCACGCCTGTCAGCAAGGATTTTGGGGGTCTAGCTCCCCCTTAGAGCTGGAGTTCCTTTTCCCCCCCAATTTTAATCTTTCCAATTTATTTTTTCCTTTAATTTCTCATCATGTATTATACTTATAATTTACATATGTAGTTCAATTGAATTGTACAGTAAAATACAGTAATAATTGACACCTCATATGTAAATCACAGTTCACTTATGTAATACACGCGCACATTTTGACATTTCAATTGAATTCAATTGAAAATACTTTAATTCCTCATAACTTCTAAACTAAACACAACACCTCAATTTTAACACAAAAATTGATGGTTAACACCACATGTGGTGTGAATTAAATTAAGGTTTTGAGGATTTTCAACTTTTGTATTGAAAATACTAAAAACTTAATTTAAGCTTATTTAGAGTTGAGTTACAAAAATTTCACTCAGAGGTGACCCCACCTGATTTTTTATGAGGAATCCAATGGTGAAATAAAATTTATATGTTTATTTATTGGAAAAAAGTTATAATAAATTTTATTTAACTTTTTTCCAAATTTATTTATTTTTTCACAATTTTGTTAAAATTTCATTTTTACTTAAATTTTTCAAGTATAAATGTAATTTTATATTTACAAAATTTAAAGTAATTTTATTTTTAAATTATAATTAATTTTTTATTTTTAATATAATTTTATATTTATATTTTTTATTTTTATTTTAATAATATAAATAAATTTATTTTATTTATATTAATATGTTATTTTTTATATTTGTGGTCTTTTGGGTATATGAAATTACCTCTAAGGCTCACATTCCCTCCCCCTAAAAAAGAATATTACTTTGTAATATTGGTGTTTCTAGTGTGTCTGAATCTCCTCAGGAGCTTGGTGGCTTCTGGTATATCTTTCTCTTCTAACCATTCATCTTCACAAGTTGGGTCACTGTACCTAACAAGGTATTCCCTTACTTTCTTGGTTCTTAATTTCCTTTCTTTAAGAACTTTGGTTATTTTCTTAGTACCGGATGTCTCAATAGGAGGTATAACTTGGGGAATCTTATTCCTCAAGGGAAATTTCTCAGCATCACTAGATTTGTATGGCTTTATCAAGCTTACTGGAAATGTAGGGTGCTTATTGCTAAGTTCTTCAGATAACTCTACTTCAACAGCATTTTCTCCATGGAGGGCCTTAATCACAAAAGGTCCTGCAAAGGAGTCTTTTAACTTTTTACATCCTTTGATGTTATTGAAGTTAGTGGTGGATACAAGAACTAGGTCCCCCACTTTGAAATCTGGAGTTGCATGAGATTTATCCCATTTGTCTTTAGCATATGCAAAAGAGTCCTCCATGCATCTCACTGCATGCTTTCTAGCTTTGTCTAGCATTCCTTTGAAGCTAGCAGCTGTGGGATGTATTTCAATTAAGTCTTTCCTCAAGGAATCTTGGGGTAACTTGGGGTTCCATCCTTTTTCTAGAATAGCAGGAGTCTGATTGGTACTGGAATGGATTGATGTTTTATATGCTAATTCCAGTGCTGGTAACAGAGTACACCAATCATGGGTAAATCCATCACAATCTTTGAATTCAAGGCCATATGCACAAAATCTTCTCACCATGTCCTCTAAGGTTTCGATCATTCTTTCAGCCAGACCATCAGTTTGTGGGTGGTAGGCTGTAGAGAAAGACAGTTTTGTGCCAAATAATTGGTGAAGATTTGTCCATAGAGCTGAAGTGAATTTGGGATCTCTATCACTGATGATATTTGTAAATATCCCAGTCCATGACACTACTCTATTCCATATCAGAAGAGCTGTATCCATGGCTGTATCATCTTTGTGACATGGTAAAAAGATTGGAGTTTTACTGAATCTGTCCACAATTACTAGGCAAGCATTATAGCTCCTGTCACCTCCTGGTGGTAGGCCAGTTACCCAATCCATATGGACAATTTCCCAAGGTCTGTTTGGTTCTTGGATTTTCATCATATTTCCAAGTCTTTTGCCAGTGGATTTATTTGCCTTTTGGCATCTGTCACAGGTTTTGCAATATTCTGCAACATCTTTTTGCCACATTGGCCACCATATGCAGGTCTTTACTTTCTCTCTTGTTCTGTCCTCAGAAAGATGTCCTGAAAAGGGACTATCATGGCATTCTTTCAGTACAAGATTGATTAATGACCTGTCTACAACTGTCATGACACATGTGTGCTTGGTTCTGTGGTAAATTATACCATCCAGTAGGTGAAATCTCCCTTCATTATAAGATTTTCTCCATACTTCATCCAAGGCATGTATTAGAGAGTTGTCTTTACAGTCTTTGTTAAGTAATTGGCATAAGATGCTACAATTCTTATCTTGAGTGTAACTATTTCTGACTTCTTCAAAGAAGGTGGTGTTCAAGTCTGTAACACTTATTCCTTCTATTGGAATTTGTGGTGAAGCTTCTTCTGGAACATAAGCAGGATTATCAATGTTATTTGGTAATGGCCATCTGCTTAGTCCATCTGCATTCTTATGAATATTCCGATCCTTATGAACAATAGTCATATTGCCTCTGTATTCTTGTATGGCTATTTGCCATCTGAGCATGTGTCTGTTAGGTGTTTTCATGTTCAAAAGTGATTTCACAGCTGTACAATCTGTTATTACTTCAAAAACACATCCCTCTAAGAAATAGTTCAATTTCTCTAAGGCCCAGACAAGGCATAGACATTCCATTTGACTTGCTCCATATCTGGCTTCAGTTGGTTTGATTTGCCTGGATATGAAACATATTGGTCCTTCTACAGGTTTGTCATTTATGATCTGAACTTGGTGAAGTGCAGCACCTAGTCCATCCCCTGATGCATCAATATACAGTTTGAAAGGCAATTTAAAGTCTGGCATCAGTAAGAGTGGAGCAGTGGTCAATGCTTCTCTTAGAGACTCAAAAGCTTTGACTCTGTCAACAGTCATCTCAAATACTGTGTCTTTGTCACACAACTTATAAAGTGGTCTTGCTATGGATGCAAAGTCTTTAATGTGTTGCCTGTAATATCCTGCAAAACCTAAGAATGACTGAATTTCCTTCTTATTCTGAGGCATGAGTTTTAACAATACTGCTGCAACTTTGTTTTTATCAATTCCAAGGGACAAACCAGATACAACATGTCCTAGTGCCTTAAGTTCTTTAAATCCAAAATGACATTTCTTCAAGGAGATTTTCATGTTTACTGATTGGATTTTTGTCAAAACTCTTGATAATCTGTACATGTGCTCCTCCCAAGTCTTTGAACAGATAATAATGTCATCAATGTAAATGATTAACCATCCCTCTGAGAGTTCTTCAGGGAAGATTTCATTCATCATTATTTGGAAGTGTGAAGGTGCATTTTTGATACCAAAGGGCATCCTTAAGTATTCATACACTCCACAATGAACAATAATTCTCAAGTATTTTCTTGCTCTTGGTGTTACTACATTTTGATGGAATCCTTTAAGGGCATCCATAGTGGTTATATACACTGCTTGAGATATTTGAGTAAGGGCAATTTGGATTTTTGGTATTGGGTATCTGTCTGGAACAGTGTAAGTGTTCAGAGCTCTAAAGTCCCCAACCATTCTGGATTTTCCATTATGCCACGCCACTATGACTGGTGTAGTTATTTCTACTTCCTCATTGTGGCCTACTTTTTTTATTACACCAAGGTCTAGAAGTTCTTTGATATGAATTTCTAGAGCTTCTCTTGATTTTGGACTTGCTGGATAAGCAGGTCTTCTTAAGAGTGGTGGATAAGGTCTCTCAATGTTAAGAATGATGTCAACTTCATGACCAATAATTGCTCCCAGGGGTTCTTTGTCTGTAGCAAATGCTCCTCTGTGGTCATACAAAAGGGAAGAAAGTTCATTTTCTTGCTTATCAGTCAGATGAAGGCTTATTTCAGCCTCATTTAACTGTTCAGACTTGAATTTCTCTAACTCTAAGTTGACTGGTGATACTTTGTTTACTGTAATTTGTCTTTTAAAGGGTAAAAAGGCAAATTTCTGGTGCTTATTGTCTCCAATTGTAAAGTATCTGTCTTTGTTATTATGTAAATCTATCCCATACATGATTAAATAGTCATTTCCCAATATAAAATGGGTACTAGAGCAATTTTCCATAACAACAAATTCAACTGTGATCCTTAAATTCCCATTTATGTGTGGGAATATGACATTGGTCTCAAAGATTCCTAATGCTTTCATTGGGTTACTTGCACTGTTGAATTTTATACCATCAATTGGTAACAATTGGTCTTCAAAATTTGGTACACAAGTCTTAAGAAAAGATTTTCCAACACAAGAGCAGAAGGCTCCTGGGTCAAGCAAAAGTTTGGTGGGTTTGTTGTCAATCACCACTTCTGTTATACAGGAGTTACCAGCTGTATAACCTTTTCCTCTGTTTGGTTTTGTCTTCATAAGTTGTGCATCTTGAACTTTTGATAAATCAACTTGACCATTGCTCAATTGTGGTAAGTGGGAATAAGATTCCATGATGTCAAAAGTGGCATTGATATTTTCTATATCTTTTGAAGATTCAGAGAATATGGATGACTTATCATCTGAATTGTCTTCAATTATGTCTTCTTTTTCAACATCTGGTTCTTTTTCAATGTCAATTTCATTGATTTTCCCCCTTTTTGGACATGTATTGGCTAAATGGGTGGTGCTTTGGCAAATATGGCATTTTCTGACTGTATCTGCAGATTTATATTTAATATTACTAGAATTTTCTTTGGGGTTTTTGTCCACAGAATCTTTCCAAGGTGTATTAAACCTTGTTTTAAGATTCACCCTACTAGAACCAATTTTGGTTCTGGTGGTTACTTCTTCTAGTATATTGATAATATCCTCTGCTGAAGATTGTTCAGTAGTCCTGCTTTTGACAGCATGCTCTAAGTCACCTCCACATTGTCTCAGAATTTTTCTATGGATCATAAATTCTGACATGTCAGGATATAATGCTGTTAATCTGTCCTTTTGTTGGCAAAACCATGGTAAAGCTTTGTCTTTATCAGCATTAAATTTGGCAGATTCAAAGGCTGTTTCAACTTTAAACCTCCAAGCATCATTTGCCCATTTGTTGATGATTTGGGTTTTCCACCAAGTCCAACTCTGGTGTCCATGTGCTTGTCTTATTTTGATGTACCATCTGTGAGCTGATCTGGTAAACAAGGTGTTAAACCTGGCTGTTACCAATCTGTCTGGTAATTCAAAATCCTCTTTGATCATGTCAATACCTCTAATGAATTCCATATGGTCATACTCTCCTTCACCACTGAAGTGAGGCCATTCTTTAAGTTTTGGAACTTCTTTCAAGAGTGCTTGGCCCATTGATGGTTCCAAGGTATGAAAAGAAGTGGATAATTCATTTTTTAATTGTGAATTATCAGGATCCAATACTTGTGGATTTGAAATTCTTGTGCCCTCATTTTGATTTAGAGGTGTAGACATTCTTGGTAAGGTGTTCAGTAATTGTTCAATGTCATTCATTTTACTGTTGCTACACCTTTGGGAATTTCTGTATTCATGTTGGAAGCTTTGTATTAAATTTATTACTTCAATTTTATACATGTCTTCTTTATGTGTAAGTTCTTGCCATAACTCTGTCTGTCTTGTATTATCAGCAGTGACTTGATTCAATTTCATTGATAATTTTGATACTTCTTCTTGTGAAGCATCAAAACACTTTTTCAAGGCAATGGTATATGTCTTTACTTCAGTAAATGAATTTGAAATGTCATCAAGGACTTTCTTGTTATCTGTCTTGATAATATTTGTGGCTTGTTTAATTCTTGTTTCAATTATGTCATCAATATTGAATTTAGAATATTTATCTGTTAATTCTTTAATAATGGCAGATTGTTCATTTATTTTATTGTTAGAAGAATTATCATTATTGGAATTTTTAATTGTTCTCAAAACTTTTTCAAAACACATAAGTGTTTCATTAATTTGGCACAGACTCAGGTTGTTTGTTTTAATGTTGTTACAAATGGTGTCATTTTTATCAGAAAGATGTTTTTTCACGTCATTTATAGCATTATACAACTCTGGGATGGAATCAAATATGTCAGAAATCATTTCTGGAACCTTAATCTGGCTTCCTCCTTCTTCTGTAATTCCATCATGGTTCTGGCCATCTGAAATACATTTTCCATGGCATCCTGCTGAATCTTTGGGATTCTGTAGCCCTGGCTGTAAGGTTTTGGGGCTGGTGCCTTCCCTTTGCCCTTGTTTGGAGTTTGTGGCTGCTTTTTCACGTTGGAATTGCTGCTGCTGGCCACTGGGGCTGTTTTTGGCACTGGTTTGGCTGGTGGAGGGTTGTTTTTCCTCCATTCTAGTGTCAAAAGCATCATGTTTTTCTTCTCCATCAATGGATGCCATCCATTGAGCAATTTGCAAGTGTTGGGATGGCCCAAGAATTTTCTTACTGTCAGGTAAGAATTCATGCAATTCTTCCACAGGTCTGCAAGGATCTGGTACTCCTTGAATTGGAGTGCATTCTTGTATGCACTGTGGCTGGCTTTGTATATGTCCACAGAGGCTTGTTGTGGCGGTGTCAGCTCTTTTTGAAGGTAAAATGGTATTATCAGCTTCAGAATGACCCATTTTAGTTGTTTGGAAGTCATCAACTGACCCTTTTCCTTCTGTACCTGGTTGGCCTCTGCCATAATCACGTCTATTACCTTTTTGGGAGCTGCTTGAGGGGTTGTAGCTGGCTCCTGACCTGGTTGAAGGCATAATTATGGTTAAAGAAGGCTTAAAATAGTATTTTTACGTCAAAAACTTACTATTGGCCAAATTTTTGGCTTTCTGAAGTGTATTACTTATATCCAAGTTAATTAATTCAGAAGATATTGGTTCAGGTTGATTATTTTGAGTCACAATAACAGTACTATTATGATCAGAATTAACAGTACTGGCAGGGATAATGCTGGTTACTGTTGAGGATGTTTCAATGTTTTCTTGTCTTACCACGTTGTCAGACACTAAAATTAATGAAAAAGCCAATTAATTAAGTAAAAAAAAGGTTATTTCAAAAAAGAAATAAAAATATAAGCCTCACTTATAATATGAAAAAAATTATTTTTTAAGGATTTTTTTGGATTATAAGTATTTTTTATATGTTTTTAAATTTTTCAATATAAGAAAAAAGATTTAAAAAGAGTAAAAAAAATATGTCACAGGTAAAATATCACGGCTGGGCCCCCAAATGTAAGGTGTGGATATGAAACTTTGATTAAAAATCAAGTACTTTTCCTGTCCTCAAAATTTGTATAAGGTAAAATTCAGTTAAAAATAGTATGAAATATTATTTTTAAGAGAAAACACGCCAATTTTATTGTTTATAACTTTATTAGTATAAAACAATAATATAAAAATTTATTGTTTTACCAACAATAAAGATTTATCCAAAAAATACTCTACAAGAGATATTTTAAGGCTACAAAAGAAATTTCTTCAAGAGCAATTTCAATTGGAATTAATTGAGCAAAGAACTGCAAGCAATTAATTAAAGAACAAAGTCTTTAAAAAGAATATTAAAGAGAAAACACGCCCAAAAGTGACCAGAGTGAATTTGGAAACAAAGTGACAAAGTTAACAGTGATGAAAGATGCTTTAATTCACTTTTGGGGTGGTTCAGGGGTAAAAATGATTATAAGAGTTACAAACAATGATTATAATGATTTTTTCACGTGGTTAAAAGGATTAAAATGATTTAAAAGTGGTGGTTGGAATCTTTGATTGATTGGTTTAACAGTTTTAAACTAATTAATAAAAGGAAAAGATTCTAACATGAAGAGAAAAGTGGGGCAAAGAAGACATTCTTTTATAGCCATCAATTCTCTTACTCCAAAAGTAAAATTTACTCTTGTCAGTCGTGAAAAACAGTCTGACAACAGAAAAGCCAATTATGGCATCATTGAACCCTGGTTTAGACCAAAAAGGGCTGGTTTAAGCCATTTTTAGCCAATTTTAGCCATTTTAGACCCTTAAATCAGCCATTACTATAGCAATACCAGGCCTAGAGCCTTCAAAACACGTCAGAATGTGTGTCAGAGGCGTAGAAACCAGTTAAAACTGTTTTTATTATGATTGTTTTATCTTAAGGGTAGTTTTACCTTCTTGGCAACAGCTAAAACTACCCCAGTTGGTATCAAAACCTCATCATCAATTGAGTCCACAGACCCTGTAACTCAATTCCAGGCCAAAAGTGATGAACTTTTGCGTGAATTTTGACATCCCACGCCTGTCAGCAAGGATTTTGGGGGTCTAGCTCCCCCTTAGAGCTGGAGTTCCTTTTCCCCCCCAAATTTAATCTTTCCAATTTATTTTTCCTTTAATTCCTCATCATGTATTATACTTATCATTTACACATGTAATTCAATTCAATTGTACAGTACAATACAGTAATAATTGACACCTCATATGTAAATCACAGTTCACTTATGTAATACACGCGCACATTTTGACATTTCAATTGAATTCAATTGAAAATACTTTAATTCCTCATAACTTCTAAACTAAACACAACACCTCAATTTTAACACAAAAATTGATGGTTAACACCACATGTGGTGTGAATTAAATTAAGGTTTTGAGGATTTTCAACTTTTGTATTGAAAATACTAAAAACTTAATTTAAGCTTATTTAGAGTTGAGTTACAAAAATTTCACTCAGAGGTGACCCCACCTGATTTTTTATGAGGAATCCAATGGTGAAATAAAATTTATATGTTTATTTATTGGAAAAAAGTTATAATAAATTTTATTTAAATTTTTTCCAAATTTATTTATTTTTTCACAATTTTGTTAAAATTTCATTTTTACTTAAATTTTTCAAGTATAAATGTAATTTTATATTTACAAAATTTAAAGTAATTTTATTTTTAAATTATAATTAATTTTTTATTTTTAATATAATTTTATATTTATATTTTTTATTTTTATTTTAATAATATAAATAAATTTATTTTATTTATATTAATATGTTATTTTTTATATTTGTGGTCTTTTGGGTATATGAAATTACCTCTAAGGCTCACAAATGCCCTTGATACTAATACAGATATATACAGAATTCTCTTCTTTTTAGTGATTTTTTTATTGTATTTTGCTATTTTTTATATGGTTTTTTATTTTTTTACTTGGTGATTGAAATTGGATTACTTCAGCTGTTATTGAGAAATATTCAACCTTCTGTTGTGAATTACTGAAAGACATATGTCCTTCAATATTTCTCCAAATATCTTGTTGCGTTGTTTTCTTTGTGTATTTCCTTTCCATTATGAAACAAAACCTTTGACTTCATGAATAAACATGTACCCAAAATCACACCAGCAAAGAGTTCCCCCCAAGATTTCCAAACCATCTAGATTCAAGTCTTCTTGAGCCCATAAAATTTTGTGATACAGTCCTTCTATTGTCATTTGATAATATCCATAAGGCTTCTTCCAGTAAGGATTCCTTAAATTTCCTTTGATTCCAATAGTGGTTAGTAATTCCAGAAAATCAAAATTTGTAAGATTTGATCCAGGTAGTTCTGAAGTATATTTGGTTTGAATTATTGGTGAATCTAGCTCATAATCATACAGTTCCTTGAAGGTTATCATTGGAAGTATTACATAATCTTCCAGTCCTTCATATTCTAGTATGTCTTTCTGTATGCCATTTTGATTCTGGGAGTCATTTGGTAATCCAAATTTAGCTCCTTGATTTTGATTAAATAAATCAGTTGAGCTTGTAAGGCAGAATATTTGATCATAGGCATGATTAAATTCTTCTAGAATTCTAAGTCCAGCTAGCCCTTGTGTATTTTCTGATAACTTTCCTTCTTCTAGATCTTCAAATATTCTTCCTTGCTTATATTTATCTTCCAAATCTCCATTATTTTGTTGGTATAACTTCAAGTCATCTTCTGATTCTGCTGTTTCCATTTTTTTCTCATTCCTCTTTTGAATATTTCTATCCCAAACTTGATCCATTTTGTCTTCAGTAATTATGGCACTATCCTTTTTCAATTCTTCAAATTTTCTTTTTGCCAATGGCTTGATCATGCCATCTTTTGGCTCTTCACTTAGTAAATTTTTTCAGTGTCACCAATGTACCCAATTTCCTCTTGAAATAAATTGAAATAGTCTTCTGAAATTCTTGAGGAATTTGCTTCAGGTGGCTTCAGATCCATTTTGAATTTCTTCTGTGGGCTTTCTACTTGATCTTCTTTGTTCATACCACTTAACTCAAGTGCTAGCCATTTCTCTGGATCTTCTATGGCCATGTCCAAATTTCTTCTCATCTTCTTCAGTTCCATTTTTATTTTTTCTATTTCTTCACTATCTCCTACCTTGAATTCATCCTCTTCTGGATCCTTCCCTTTAGATTTTCTTTCAGTTTGAGGTGGAATACTTTCTTTAGATGAAGATAATATGCTTAACTTTTCTTCATCTATTATCTGGTTGAAATTTTCAAATACTAAGAAGTCCAGGTAGGTTTTCTCTTCATTTTCCAAAGTGACTTCAAGATTTTTAATTTGACCAATTGGCTTCAAAAAGTTATCTGATGATTTTGATGTGTAAGGGCTGATTTTTAATTATGCTTTTAGGGCCATTTCCTGAGCTATAACATTCAAGTCATTTTTTGCATCAAAAATGGCTGAGAAGGGTATTTTGTTTATTCCAAGAAATATTGTCTTCAATCTTGTTGAAGATTGACTTTCTGTTTCCTCTGTTTCTTTTCTTTTGGATGATTCTGCTCCATGTATTGACCATTTTCCAATCTCTGAAGATGCACAAAGCTCCATAACTATTGGTGGAGAAATTTGCCAGCCCAAGGTTGAGGGTTACATATTGGTAAGCATAATCAACGTCCATCTTGCTCTGGATAACTAAATATTTCCCCTTGCTTGTGTGAAAATTCCAATTTAACATTATTATCTGCTAAAAATGGTATTTCAAGTATGGTGTGTACAGCTCCTTTTGCTATGAATAAATGAATTTCTTTTTCTTCTCCTGTTATCATAGTAATTGGTGTGAATTCTGAGAGTCCAACCAAGGATGTGGTATGTACATCAATTCCTCTGAGATTCATATTGAGCTTTCTACTTGTAAGTGAGGCTTGAATTGCAATTTCCTCTGGTATTATATTAATTTCTGATCCAGTATCCACCAATGCCATTGTAGGATATTCTTCTCTTCCAATAAATACTTCCATAAATCCAAGTGGGCATGCATAATGTAATCTTGGGGTATCATAGTCCCGTAGCTTTACTGAAAGTAATATTTCTTGAATATTTGACGTATTGACTGATTTTATTACTTCTTTTTCCTGGGTAGTTAAATTTTGTAGCTTATCAATAAAGGTTGGTGACATTGATAATATTTCTTCAAGAGTAAGATTTATCTTTTGTTCAATTATTCTCTTCATCACATGTTCAATTATTATCTTTGGGTTATTGGGTGTAGATTTTACCTTGTTTTTTAATTCCATCTTTTGTGAATCCTGTCTAAGTACCTCCTTATTTTTTTCCTTGGAAATGATTTCAATATCATTATTGACTTCCTTTCCTTCTTGTGTTTTCTTGTATTTTGTTGGAATTAGAACTCTTATTTCTTCTTCTGCCTCATCTTCCTCGTGGTAGGCACCTGGTATCTTCTTTTTAAAGGGTTTGTGTGTTTCATTTTTATCCTCTTGCTGGGTTTGACTTTGAGTTTCCTGTCTTGAAGCTCTTTGCCTTGTCTGTCTAAGCCCAACATTTATTTGAATATTTTCATTTGCTGGTGATATTTGAGGAGGCTTCCAGTTTCCCCATTCTTCTATTTGAGCTATAGCTGCTGCCTTCTCACCTTTCCTTTCCTCAATTACTATTGTCTCTTGCTTCTTTTGGGGTGGATTTGATTGTTCCATCATTTTATTTGTAAAATACTCCTGCTCTTTGGCAAAATGTCTAACTAATTCTTTTGCAGATTTAGGGCCTTCTGTGGGTATTCTTTGAAAATTTGGAAAAAGATATGTTCCTCCACGCTTCAAGACAATTCTTTTCTCCAAGTCTTCTGTGAGGTGATTACATCTTATTGCGGAATGTCCTTCTTCTAAGCAGTAATAACACTTCAGTAGCTGTCTTGGAGCCATTTGTGCTGGAACATATGGTTGATAACCAGAAGATATGGGTAGTAAAGGATATCTTGGCCTGAGTGGCTGTGAGTTTTGTGTAACTTTCTGATCTCGATTATTGCCTGCTTGTATTTTATTTGGAGATTCAAATACTTTTGAAAGGTGTTTGAGCTGATTAAATACTTGCTTAACTGATTCCTTCCCAGTATCCTTTGATTGATGCCCTTGCGGCTGAGGATTTTGAATTTTTTGGGTAAGATCTTTCATTTGCTTTAAGACTTCTTCCCAGCTTTCCTCTTCAAACCTAGCTTTCTTCTCTTGTGACTTTGGTTGTGAAAATTCCTTCTGTTGAATTAAGAATTTGGCTTCCAAATCTTGTTCAATATATAACTTTAAGATTTCCAATCTTGGAATGATATAACCACCATCCAAAGCTTGCACCATGGCCTTATCTTTAATCATTTCTTTGTAAATAGATTCTTGAACACTTGAGGAAAGACTGGCCAAAATTTCTTGATTGTGATTGATATCTCCTTGTATATATTGATACCTTCTGAGATAATTAATAATGGATTCATATTCACCAATGAACGTTTTATATTGGGTCATATTTCTAATTTCTCCTTCTTGTTGAATCTTTGTAAATAATTGAGTAATTGAGGACAGCTTGTATCTTCTTTCAGGTGACACTGTTCCCCATCTCCTCTTCATATCCAATTTTAATTGCTCCCAATTGCTAGTTTCATATCCGGGCATTCCTTCAATATGGTAGCTAATTTATTGATCTTTAGTCCAAAAGGATATCTGTCTTGCTATATCCCTTCCACTTGCTCCTTCAATTTCTGCTATATTTTCTACTCTTTGAATAAATCTTTCCACTTCCTTTCCATCAAACCATAAATTATAATCCTTTGGTCTGATCTTGACAATGGGTGTATTGTTTTGTGGGATTTCTTGTTGCAATGGGCTTGAAGCCTGTGCATGAATATTAACCCGCTTTGGTAGAGTATTTGGTCTTTGTGAAGTGAATGGAGTTGATGAGGCCATAGACCTAGAAAATGGTGATGGTGACCCTTCTTGTCTAAAGATTCTTGGCATGCTTGTAGTTTCTTCCATTGGGCTGTTTTCTGCGGTAAAAATTGACTCTTTCCTTTTCCCTTCTTTTTTAAGGAGTTCAATTAATTCTTGTTGCATTTCCAACATTCTTTGATGAAGTCTTTCTACATCAGAAATATCTTCTTGTCCTTGCATGGTCTCTTCATTTATAATTTCTTCTTTGGATTCATCTGGATTGTGTGGTATCTTTGATGATGATGCTGAATCCATATTGATATATTCTTTATTTATTTTCTCTTTTTCACTTTTCTTTTTAATTTCAAATATTTCCTTGAGTAATTTCTGAAAATAATCTGTAACTATCTTTTGATCTTTCTTCTTAGTTCTTGGTGTACCAACTGGTATACTATAATCTATAGGTGATTCTTCTCCAGGTGGTGTTTCTCCTCTTTTTGGATAATAATAGTGAAATGATTTTGTTGAAGAACTTGATGGTGATGATGATTTAGAATTTTGTGGTTTTTCTGATTCCAGATTGACTTGATAGGTGCTTAAAATTGTTTATTGATAAAAGGCTTTTTCTTTTTATGGACTAAATTTGATTTTTTTTCTTTGATAATTGATGGATTATTGATGATTGAAGTTTTTCAAGCCACTGTTGGGACACCAGATGTGGTAACTCCTTTTGGTGTGGGATGAAATAAGGCAGTACCTTGAGGGGGAAATTATTGGTAAGTCTGTTTTGAATTTCAGAATTGTCCAATAACCATGGGTGCTAAGGTGTATTAGCTGCCCCTCTAAATAATACTGAATAGTCAGCCTACAGAGAATCACAAAATAAAAAAAGATTTGTGGCTTTAACAGATAGAGAAGACTTATCAGCAGTCTCTAAATCAGACTTATCAATAACACTACAGTAAAAATTCTGATCTAAAATTTCTGATAAAATAAACACTAGATTTTTTTTATTTTTATTTTAATAAAAGTGATGATAATATATATATATATTAATGCTTTGGGTTTCTGTTATTTTAATGAAACTAATAAGAATATTATTATTTTTTTTAATAAGAATGATAAGAATATATATATTTTTTATGGTTTTAGGTTGATTGTCATGATTTTGTTTTTGATATGAGTACTAATAATAAGACTACTGGATTTGATTCTTTTAGGATTTTTTTCAATACTGAGTTTATATCACTACTACTTCTCTTTGTTAATAACACTAAGCTTTTGAGCAAGGCTACTGAGCTTTTACTATGGCTATACTACTATTCTTCACTAATACTAAGCTACTGAGCAAGGCTACTGAGCTTTTACTACGGTTATACTACTATTCTTAACTAATACTAAGCTACTGAGCAAGGCTACTGAGCTTTTACTACGGTTATACTACTATTCTTCACTAATACTAAGCTACTGAGCAAGGCTACTGAGCTTTTCACTACTAAAAAACTACTACTATTCTAGATATCCTGCTAGTTCAGGGATGGTGGTGATCCTGGATAGTGGGAACCTGTTCCATGATCATGGGAGAAATGAGGGAGAGAGGACCTCTATTTATAGCTTTTAGGCCTCCATAGAGCTTCTCAAAACAGGGTACTTAGCAAAAATCATAGTTGAGAGGTTCTAGCTAGTAAGACGTGTAGTTTTGATGTAGCAACTTGTTTGCTGAGAGAATTATTCTGGTGGTGCTTTTTCTTATCAAAATCATGTGATGTATTTGAGATAATTTGGCTGGTGAGATTTTCTTTTTATCAGGAAAGTGGAGAAAATACAGCTCCTGACAATTGAAATTTCTTCTAGTCATATGATATATATGAGAAAATTATGCTGGTGTTTCTGTTTCTTATCAAAATCATGTAATGTATTTGAGATAATTTGGCTGGTGAAATTTTCTTTTTGCCAAGAAAGTGGAGAAAATACAGCTCCTGACAATTGAAACTTCTTCTAGTCATATGATATATATGAGAAAATTATGCTGGTGCTTTATTTTAGTATTGTGTCATTTCATATGGAGATTGCATCATTTCTATCAATTTTGATGCGTGTCATTATTACTAAGCAAACCTTTGTTCTTGGAAAATATATATTGTAATTTTATGCATAGCCTTGAGTTATTTCTTGTTTCAATTGAATCAAGGTGGGTAAAATACATCTTCTGATGCTTTGGTCCATCTTCATATACCTTTATTTAAATTAACTGCCTTTAATGACGTAATTTTTTATTGATGATGCAATAAGGTGGATAAATTCTTTGATACTATACTGTTTTGATAAGATCTTGAGGCTGTGTATTGTATATTTCTTTTTGAATTTTGTAATTGTAATGTGTAAATCTGTTTTGCGTAATTCTTTTTCTCATCATTTTTTTTTTGTTTTATTGGTAAGCTTGAAACTGGTACTAATGGTATGGAATACCACAACGCATAAGTACAAAAAGCTTGTACATGGGATAACTTTGCCATATTTAATTATACCCACATCAAATAAGGTACCATTGTGTAGAATGCATACAGGGCTAAACACCGATTCAATTCTGAGGTTGATATCTCAAGAACTGACAAAGGTATAGCTGTTTTAAGGTCAAAATCCCACACTTTGACCAATACAGCCTTACCATGGGATAATATCCCATAACCATGATTATGAGGTGTCAAAATGACAAAGAAGCTTGTTTTTACTTCAATACCTCATAGTTTATTAAATATCGGGGTCTCATACAGGTTCTGTACAGCATTCTATGCGTCATACATGTCAGAATCAGGCTGTGTGGTCCCCAGATGAAAATGTTCACCCTGTATTGGTGAAAACTGCTCAGATGTGGTGTCAAAGCCACATCTGTGCCCAATATAGGATATAAATACCTTTTTGTAAACCACAAGCCTGTCCTAGAGAGTGAAAAATGTTCACTTCCTCTACGTGGAAAGGTCTAGCAACCCTTTCACCCCATTTCAGGATAAAAAGGGGGTTTTTCACAACCAGAAAAGCTTTCCTAATCCTGCTCTTGAGCTCCTATGTAGTAAACTGTCAAAAACAGTTTTACTCTTGGAAAATAATCAGGTTATACTATAAATATTAGTATTGTAGCTCTTATTCCCGTAATCCAACTGGTAAGACTGCACCCAGGGCTTTCAGCACCACTCACCACCACTATCTCTTGATAGTAAAGCCTTTTTATTTTATTAAATACCCTTATTATCTTCCAAGTCTTTACTCTAAGATTTTTTTTTCCATTTCACAAACATAGTTAAAGTTGCAATTAGTCTATTTTACACCTTTATCATAGTTTCATCCTGACAGATATCTCTAACCAAAAAGATAGATATTTCACCATGGGGCACAATAAAAGACAAAAATTTGGCTTCTTAAATAACAAAAAACAAATTACAGCTATTAACAATGGAGGAAAAATCCCAGAAAAAGAATTCTTTATAGCTGAACAACTAAAAGAGGCAGAATTCAATCATGAATTAACAGAAAAAATGAAAGAAAAATTGTTTGACCTCTTATTTGAATATAAAAATGCCTTTGCAGCTGACAAGGAACTACTAGGTTCCATAATTTGACATGAGGTAGACACAATCCTTAATGTGGAAGAACCTTATCCACCTCTATTAAGAAGACCAGCTTATCCAGCTAGCCCAAGGGATAGAAAAGCTTTAGAGGTACACATTAAAGAATTCATGGACCTTGAAGTATTAAGGGAAGTAGGACATAATGAAAAGGTAGAGGTCACTAAGCCTGTCATTATAACCTGGAAAAATGGAAAATCAAGGATGGTAGGGGACTTTAGAGCTCTAAGCCCCTATACTATCTCTGACAGATATCCAATACCCAGAATCCATGAGACATTGACAGAATTAGCTCAGGCTAAGTTCAACACAACCATTGATACTCTAAAGGGCTTTCATCAAAATGTCTTAAAAGACAATGCCAAATGACTACTGAGGATAATAGTCCACTGTGGAATTTTTGAATATCTGAGAATGCCATTTGGTATAAAAAATGCATGTGAGCCTTAGAGGTATTTTCATATACCCAAAAGACCACAAAAGATAAATTAAGATATAAATATAAATAAAATAAATTTATTTATATTATAAAAATATAACTTTCAATATAAATACAAATTTATATTTAAAAATCAAAATTTAATTATAATTCAAAAACAAAATTTAAAATTATGAAATTATATTTTTACTTGTAAAAATTAAGTAAAAATGAATTTTTAATAAAAATTATAAATTAAAATATTTTTGCTAAAAAGTTATACAAAATATATTGTAGCTTTTTATCCAATAAATAAACATAAAGAAATTATCACATCATTGGATTCCTCATGAAAGATAAAGTGGGGTCATCTCTGGATGAAATTTCTGTAACTCAACTCCAAATAAGCTTAAATTAAGTTTTTAGTATTTTCAATACAAAAATTGAAAATCCTCAAACCTTTAATTTAATTCACACCACATGTGGTTTTAACCATCAATTTTGTGTTAAAATTGAGGTGTTGTGTTTAGATTAGAAGTTATGAGGAATTGAAGTATTTTCAATTGAATTCAATTGAAATGTCAAAATGTGCATGTGTATTACATAAGTGAACTTTGATTTACATATGAGGTATTAATAATTACTGTATTGTACTGTAAAATACAATTGAATTACATATGTAAATTACAAGTATAATACATGATGAGAAATTAAAGGAAAAAATAAATTGGAAAGATTAAAATTGGGGGGGAAAAGGAACTCTAGCTCTAAGGGGGAGCCAGACCCCCAAAATCCTTGCTGACTGGCATGGTATGTCAAAATCCACGCAAATGTTCATTACTTTTGGCCTGGAATTGAGTCACAGGGCCTGTGACTCAATTGATGATGAGGTTTTGATACCAACCAGGGTGGTTTTAACTGCTGCCAAGAGGGTAAAACTACCCTTAATTTAAAACAATGTTAGTAGAAACAGTTTTAACTGGTTTCTACGCCTCTTACACACATTCCGACGTGGTTTGAAGACTCTAGACCAGGTATTGCTATAGTAATGGTGATTTAAGGGTCTAAAATGGCTAAAAATGGCTTAAACCAGCACTTTTTTGGTCTAAACCAGGGTTCAATGATGCCATAATTAACTTTTCTGTTGTCAGACTGTTTTTCACGACTGACAAGAGTAAATTTTACTTTTGGAGTAAGAAAATTGATGGCTATAAAATAATGTCTTCTTTGCCCCACTTTTCTCTTCATGTTAGAATCTTTTCCTTTTATAATTAGTTTAAAAACTGTTAAACCAATCAATAAAAGATTCCAACCACCTTTTTTAAACATTTTAAACCTTTTAAACCATGTGAAAAAATCATCATAATCATTGTTTGTGACTCTTATGATCATTTTTACCACTGAACCACCCCAAAAGTGAACTAAAGCATCTTTCATCACTGTGAACTTTGTGACTTTGTTTCCAAATTCACTCTGGTTACTTTTGGGCGTGGTTTTTCTTTAATATTTTTTGAAAGACTTTGGTCTTCAATTATTTGCTTGCAGTTCTTTGCTCAATTAATTCCAATTGAAATTGCTCTTGAAGAAATTTCTTTTGTAGGCTTGAATATCTCTTGTAGAGTATTTTGGCATAAATCTTTATTCTTGGTAAAACAATAAATCTTTACAATATTATTTTTTTATACTGATAAAGTTATAAAAGTAGAATTGGCATGTCTTCTCTTGAAAATAATATTTCTTTCTATTTCTAATTGATTTTTACCTTATACAAATTTTGAGGACAGGAAAAGTACTTGATTTTTAATCAAAGTTTCATATCCACACCTTACAATGTATTTGAGATGACACAGGAGGGAATTAAAGCTTATGAGAAGATAAAGAAAGGTCTTACAGAAGCACCTTTACTCCTCATGCCTAAATGGAATATTCCTTTTAAATTGTAAATTGATGCATGTGGAGATGGATTAAGGGAAGCCCTACATCAAGGTCAAATCATTGATGACAAACCTACAGAGGGACCAGTGTGTTATATCTCAAGAGAAATAAAACCAACAGAGGCCAGATATGGTTCAAGCCAAATGTCGTGCTTATGTTTGGTATGGGCACTTGAGAAATTACACTATTATCTTTATGGAAGTGTTTTTGAAGTGATAACTTACTGTAATGCAGTAAAATCACTTCTTAACATAAAAGCTCCCAACAAACATATGTTGAGATGGCAAGTAGCCATTCAAGATTGTAGAGGAAACATGACCATAGTTCACAAAGCAGGAAACATTCACAAGAATGCTGATGGACTTAGCAGGTGGGCATTAGCAAACACTCCTGATAACCCAGCTTATGTACCTTTGGAAGTTGAACCACAGATTCCAATTGGAGGGATTAAAACAACTGATATTGGGACTGAGTTCTTTGAAGAGGTCAGAGAATCTTATAAGCAAGACATGAATTGCCATATCTTGACTTCTTTACTAGATAAAGACTGCAAAGATACATCTTTAGTCAATGCACTGGATGAAGTTTGGAAAAATTCCTATTCTGAAGGAAGATCTCACTTGTTTGATGGGATTATTTACCATAGAACCAAACATTCTTGTTTAATGACATTATGCAGCAGATTGCTGATCAATACCATTATTCATGAATTCCATGATAGAAGCTACTCTGGAAACCTGTCAGAAGACAGAACACTTGAAAAAGTGAAGAACTGTGCATGGTGGCCATCTTGGAGAAAAGAAACCATTGAATATTGCAATACATGTGACAGATGTCAAAAAGCAAACAGGAGTACAGGCAAGAAATCTGGAATTCTGATCCATATTCAAGAACCAAAATCCCCTTGGGAAGTTGTTCACATGGATTGGGTCACAGAACTTCCTCCAAGTGGTGACAAAAGATATAATGCTTGTTTAGTCACTGTAGACAGATATAGCAAAACTCCCATATTCTTACCATGTAATAAAGATGACACTGCTATGAATAAAGCTCTTCTTCTATGGAGTAGAGTTAGTTCTCATACAAGATTATTTAAGAATATCATAAGTAACAGAGATCCCAAGTTCACATCTACACTTTGGACCAATCTCCATAGATTGTTTGGGACTAAGTTATCATTCTCTACAGCATATCGCCCTCAAACAGATGGGATAGCAGAGAGGATGATTCAAACTTTAGAAGACATGATCAGGAGATTTTGTGCTTATGGGTTAGAATTAAAAGACTCAGATGGCTTCACCCATGACTGGTGCACGCTGATACCTGGATTAGAATTGGAATATAATACATCAGTCCATTCTTCCACAAGACAAACTCCTGCTATGTTAGAAAAAGGATGGAATCCAAGACTCCCAGCAGACACACTGAGGAAAGACTTGATTGAAATTCATCCTACAGCTTCCAGCTTCAAGATAATTCTTGATAAAGTGAAACATCATGCAAAACAAAGCATGGATGAAGCTTTTGACTATGCAAAGCAGAAGTGGGACAAGAGTCATAAAGTACCAGACTTCAAAGTAGGGGACTTAGTTCTAGTTTCAACCTTGAATTTTAATAATATCAAAGTCCCAAAGAGACTTAAATATTCTTATATAGGACCTTTTGTTATTGTTGCCTTACATGGAACCAATGCAGTTCAAGTGGAATTGAGTGGTGAATTGGAAAATAAACACCCCACTTTTCCAGTCAGCTTAATAAATCCTTATCAACCAGCTGACAAAGAATTGTTCCCTTTGAGGAACCCAACTCCTTTAACTGTACCACCAGTGGAACAGAATGAAGACAAAAAGATAAAGAAAGTCATTAAAGAAAGGAGACTTAGGCGTAAAAATCAGAGAGAGTATCTTGTCAGATATAGAAATCCAGTAGAAGAAGATGAATGGCAGGCAGAATCAAAAATACCTGACTCAGATAAACTCTTGAGAAGATTTAGACATGAAAGAAGGCCACAATCCTGAATATGTCTATAAATGTGCTTTAAATTACTTGATCTGAGTGATGTAAAGTGGCTGGACAGTGGAAATTAACCCCATTTGGGGCTTTTATTCTTCATACCATTGAAAAAATTGTAGTCAATTTTTTTTTTTGGGAGGGAATGTGAGCCTTGAGGTATATTTTACATACCGAAATAGGCCACAATTATTTTAAAAATAAATTTTGAATTATGCACAACTCATAAGTCATGCATATATCCAAAATTCACCATTTTTGATTTCAGGAAAGATAAATAGCCTTTTATTGAGTGAGTAAATCCATGGATTTAAGGCCAGATTTGGATTCTACACACAAATTCACCTAGGGTAGCTCCATAGAGTGAATAAGCTCAAACTAACTCCTTGAGGTGGTAGTATGGAAAATACTTCAATACCATATAAAAGATCCGTGAAAATTTTTCTTTTTCTTATTTTCACACCAAAATAATGGGAACGTGAGAAATACCACGTTACATATACACTAAGAATAGTGTTATGCATGTTTTGGGCACTTAATATCATGGTATTCTTAAATGGACCTTTGGTACACCCATAGTGGATATCTCACTTTAAGCTTAAATTTCTATTTTGACGTGACAAATAAGCAAGGGGGGACAGAAGACATCAAAGAGAGCCAGGGTACCCAACTTCTGAGGCCTTAGAGGCGTGGACAGCTCCAAAGCTTGGATCCATGGCTGATCTTGGCCCAATTAGTAAGCTAAAACACTTTGGGAACTTGGTTACCATGTTACAACTACAGTAAATCTTAAGAAAATAGCAAATAAACTCCTATTTTGATGTGCCAAGCAGGTAAAAAGCTACTTCCACTCCTGTAACCATGTCAATTCTTGATGAATTTCCATGGATAAACCCCAAAAAAGTAATTAAAACCCTTTTTGGACTTGTATCCATTGATTTACCTCATAGCAACCAGTCAAACACTGATATTTGCAATTCTACATAGAAATGAGGCAAAAACTTCAAAAATTCATTAAAAATACAATTCTGAATGAATCTCTCTGAAACGTTCAGGACAAATGGGGAGCTGTAATATCTATGGTACAACCAAAAATAAATATGGCTTTACTAGTAAGACTTACAGCTTTACTTACAGTCCATTTTTGACTATTCTATGTGAAACACTGAAGCTTCAAAAATTTGCAGTAATTACAACCTGTGATGAAATTTCCAATAAAAATGATAGCTTTGAGAAATCATCGATTCTTTTGGAATAAAAGAAGATTTACAGATGATACTCCTTTTATTCTTAACCATATTGGGGGTGGTAGTCACGTAAAAGCATCAATTAAGTAATTATGATAATCTTAGGTGACAACAGATGATGCAATCAATAATCCAAAAGGATTTATTGTTTTCTCACTCACTGGGTGTTCAGTTTGCTCCATGGCACACCTCTTTGAGCTGTTGGTGACTTAAAAGAGGGCTGCTCTTGCTTTTTTTTGGAAATCATCATCTTATTATCATTTAAATCATTATTTACCAGCAAGTAAGCATTAGTTAAAGCAATTCTTAAGTCTCTTAATTCCTTCAGAATCAATCAGAAAGACGTGAAATCATAGAATCCAAATATATATTGTTGTAATACTGTTATAAATACATTTTGATCCCTTAAATCCACAATTCTACATCAAATGTCTCTATCTTATCTTTCAATAAGCTCTTTGGAATATTAATGAGTGATTTATCCTTAATTATTGAAGTTTTTCTCTAAATAATTAGTTTTCT
The DNA here is from genome assembly GCA_023105745.1 of Austropuccinia psidii. Lineage (NCBI taxonomy): Eukaryota > Fungi > Basidiomycota > Pucciniomycetes > Pucciniales > Sphaerophragmiaceae > Austropuccinia > Austropuccinia psidii. The sequence continues at coordinate 17,696,367 of JALGQZ010000011.1, forward strand.
TCAAGAATTATATTTATAATTATTATTGCAAAAGATAAGTATATATTAAAGTAATTTTATTATTTTAATAAAAGAAGTTTTATTATTGAAATCTTCTTGTAATTGATTCTTGTAGACAATTACTGCTCACTGTTAAAATCACTAGTAGTGTTTAACATGTGAAAGAAATAACTCTTTAACTATTTAATTGTGGTTATAATAATATTTTATTATTATATTTAATAAGAACAGACATAGTAATGTTGATTAATAGTAATATTATCATCAGTAAAGAATTATTCAATTGTGGTTATAATAATATTTGATTATTATATTCCATAAGAAGAAACATAGTACTGTTGATTAATACTAATATTATCATTGGTTTCATAGTCACATCTTACAGCTGCCCCTAATCCATCTCCACATGCATAAATGTACAATTTAAAAGGAATATTCCAGTCAGGCGTGAGGAGTAAAGGAGCTTCTGTAAGAACCTTCTTTATATTCTCATAAGCTTTAATTCTCTCTTGTATCATCTCAAATACAGTCTGTTGATCACAGATTCTATAGGGTGACTTGGCTAGAATTGCAAAGTTCTTCAGGTGTTGCCTATAGTAACAAGAAAATTTAAGAAAAGACATCATTTCTTTTTTATTCTGGGATATTGGCTTAAGTAACACTGCTGCCACTTTTTTTTATCAATACCCAAGCTTAAACCAGAAACAAAATGTCCTAATGCTTTGAGTTCTTCAAAACCAAAATTACATTTTTTAGGTGAAATTTTCATGTTCACTTCTGAAACTTTGTGAAGTACCCTTGCAAGTCTTTCAAGGTGCAAAGACCATGAATAAGAGCATATGATAATATCATCAATATAAATGATAAGCCATTCTTCAGACAATTCTGTGGGAAAGATGGTAACCATCATTCTTTGATAATGGGATGGAGAATTTTTAATGCCAGATGGCATTCTAAGATACTCATAAATACCACAGTGAGTGATAATTCTGAGTAATTTCTTAGCTTTAGGCGTCAAAACATTTTCATGGAAGCTATTCAATTCATCCATTGATGTTATATACTTGGCTTTAGACAATTGAGTCAAGGTTTCTTGAATTCTAGGGATTGGATACCTATCTGGAGCTGTGTAAGTATTCAATGCTCTGAAATCTCCCACCATTCTTGACTTATCATTATGCCAGGCAATCATAACAGGTGTTGTCACTTCAACTTCCTCATTATGGCCTACTTTCCTCAGTACACAAAGTTGGATTAACTCTTGAATATGTTTCTCCAAGGCTGCTCTAGCTCTGGGACTGGCTGCATAAGCTGGTCTTCTAAGTACTGGAGGATATGGTCTGTCAATATTAATAGTAATATCAACTTCATGTCCCCTTATAGCACCTAATGTTTCATTATCAGAGGAAAATGCATTATTGTATGTGTATAAAAAATTGATAAGTTCATTCCTCATCTTTAGTGACAATGATGGATTAATTTGTGCTTCAACAAGTTGATTAGACACAAATTCCTCCTTATAAGTATCATTTTTGGAAGATACTATTGATATTTGTTTTGGCATATTGGAAAAAGCAAATTTTTGTCTTTTGTTTTCTCCAATTGTGAAATATCTGTCCTTATGGTTATTGATGTCAATACCATAAATATTCAATAATCATTTCCAAAAATGATATTCTGAGATGCGCAATTGTCCATCACCACAATCTCAGTCTTCACTCTTATGCTTCCTGCTGGGTGTGGAAATACAAGATTAGTGTCCAATATACCCAAGGGGTACATATTGTTACTGGCACTACTAAATTGCACACCTTCTATTGATAATAGATTGTTTTTCCATTCAGGAAGTATAACTTGGAGATAATCCTTGCCCACAAAAGTGCAAAATGCCCCTGTATCCAAATTTGCTTTGACTTCAATATAATTCATCAAAACTGATGTGATACAGGATGCTGCAGCAGTATAACCTTTTCCTCTAGCAGGTTTGGTCTTACACATTCTGGCATCTTGGATATTGATCAGGTTTTAGCAATCTTCACTGTACTGTGGTAAGTGGGTATGTACTTCTGTGACTTCAATGAAAGCTGTAATGTTTTCAATGGGATATTCCTCCAATGGTGTGTCCTCAGAGATTGCAGAATCTTGATCAGATTCTTCTTTCTCTTCAGTACAGTGAACTTCATTGAATTTTCTCTTTTTGGTGCAAGTGTTGGCTAAATGTGAAGTACTTCCACATTTATGACACTTCAAGAAAGGTCTTTCTGGTCTTCTTTCCTCCCTGGGAATCTTCTAAACTATCCTGGATTCTATAGGGACTTTAGTCCAAGTTTTACCAATTCTTGTTCTGGTAATGATATCTTCCATTGCATTCACCAGGGCGAATCTCGTGTCAATCGTCGGCGATTGACTTCACGTCAAGCAAACGTCAAGCAGGATAAAAGTCGAGCTCACGTCAAGCGAAAATCAAGCGAACGTCGAGCACACGTCCTACTCTTGTCTTACACCAAATCCTGTGACATCCACCAATATTGGTTCCCCTGTGCCTTCAACTCAGAATCCTCACCACCTGATCATCCCGCAACCGTCCGATGGTTGGTGAAAATTACACAAGACCCACCTGTTTGCACAAACACACATCAAAGAGGTCCTTCAGCCAGTCTTTATGTAGGCGGGGGGTTTGACTTCACCAGGTCATCCATAAAAGGACTCCGCCCGAGCGGGATTGTCGTTTTGCAGGTGACACTGGTAGAGCCCGCTGCACAATACCAGGTGTGCGTGTGCATTGGCGTGTGTGGGTGCAGGTGCGCTTGCGTGTGCATTGGCGTGTGCGGGTGCAGGTGCGCAAGGGCCGCTTCTTCTTCCTATATGATGATGGCGCAGTTAGAGATTTTGGATGCTGTGAAAGGTGAGTGTGTGGGTCATTTGATCATTGAACTTGGCTTATTCACACTGTACCCAATTTCAAAATAGTAAGTTCTTTGTGGCAATGTGAAATAATGGGCTTTGCTTGTCACAATGGCATGCCTCTGTCACTAAATTTTGAGGCAGTTATTTCACTAGCAAAATTGCTAATGAATCTGAGAGATTTGCATTTCTGTAGACTAAATTTCATGAAATAACGTCTTTATCATTACAAGCAGTCCACATGACAGAACTTTGTTATCATACAATCCACAGTTACCTTCTATTTCTTCTTCAGATATAATCAAGTGTCCATCATCAAAACCAACAGCTTTATAAATATTCAGATGCGGCCAATCTGGTAAGAAATTCACATCAATCTTCAAAGTTTTTAAGATCAGAAAGTTATTGTTCAGTATGCTAGATGGCTCAGAGACTTTAAAAATGCTATTAATAATACCAAATCGTCGTGAGTTGCCCCTCAGAAAACATATCACACTGTTGCTGACATTTTTGGATTCAGTTGAAAATATATTGTTCCCAATATTAATGTTTGAAACTGGAAAATACCAAGGTGAGACAATCCTTGAAGTGGGATGACTTGTGGATTGCACGGTAGTGTCTAAGCTGATCCAATCAACTATTTCCCTTGTTGCATGAAAATTCTGTAAGTACTCAACCAGGCAATCATAATTTTCTTGGTCATGGCGGGATGGTTTGTTATATTTATGGTCATTGAGCAGGGCAGGTGGCTGTGATTTGAAAAGCTGTTTTATTTCACATGGCACGGATGGGGATTTCAGGAGAACGGAAAGGTTGGAACATCGACAGATATGTTGAAGTAAGGTTTTATCTATATCATCTATTTAGAGTTGCAAGAAGTGAATCTTATTCATTTCAGGTGTTTAATCAATGTGAATATATTGATCTTATTAATTGACGTACATATTTTGTTATTTGTTGGCATTTTTGCAAATACTCCAATCAAGCGCTCATAACCCCATGTGGCTGAGGCTTATGCTGGGCCCCAACGTTGGAAGAGTTCGGGAATATGATCAGCAAAATGATGATTTGGTTTACTTTTCTGTTTTGGGAACAGGAGGTGATTGGAAAGGCGGAATTTTTTCCAATGCTCAGCAAATGCAGTCGCGTCTCCTATTGAAACAGTCCAACTTGTGGCAATTTTGATAGCACTAATCAAATGGAATGTATTCTTGGTTAGTTCATTTGCAAGTTCTTCTGACTGACCCATTTTTCTTTGAATGTTCGCGGATTGGTGTACATCTAATGACATATGTTGACTGAGCATTAAAAATGGAATATAGACCTTATATAAGAGAGCCCATTCAGCGGCTTTTAAGCTACCATGAGAGGGGGAACCCATGTTGCGAGGTACTCTTGTCCATGATGAGGGAATTATTGTCTCAGATATGATTTGATGGAGATGCTCCAGAGCCTCACCCTTGATCTGGTGATCACTCAGTGCAGTGATATCCAATTCAGAGGGGATGTAATTGGAATCAAATGAAGGAATCTCCACAGAACCACTAGATGGATGTTCTGTGTTAGGGGTGGGCATTGGGAAGTAGTTTTTTTGGGTGGAAGTAGTGGGGAGTGGCTCATTTATTATTTTTGCTGCGTCTCTTCTCAGGGAGCAGGCCTCTCTCAATGTGATTTTATCAAGAGAGCTGTTGGAGGTCATGGAATCTGAGTCTGAACTGTTGGTGTCATTGGATTTCCTGCGGGACCTGAGGTAAATTTTTGATTTGGACTCTGGAATGCACAATTTGAAAGTTGTATGATCCTTCAAAATTCCAAGTATTAAATTATGCATTATGTCAAGATTAACCATTCTGGTTGCATCCCAATATGGAAGGTCTTCTAAAATTGAATATCGCACTCCATACTCAGAGAAAATTGCTTGTCTTTGTTGTGGGGTTGCCCGAAGCCATTTGGCAATGGTTGATTTATGATTTTGATATGAGCGTGTGTAGTGAAATTGAGGACCAATTTCATCAATTTGAGCTTTGTGAATGGTGCAAAAATTACAAAAGTGGTTGCCTGAATGGGAAATAAATCCAGTAAGCTTGCTCATGGCAACCATATCCGCAATGGCTGTGAGAATGGCAACACGGATAAAGGATCCTGAAGGACCTGTTGAGGTGGGTGAAAAATGGTAACCTTGCCATAGCTCTTTGAGCTCCTTGATGAGTGGCATTAATAAATAATTCAATTGAAGGGAAGTTGGCTCCTTCGGACCAGGGATGATTACTGCAACATAGACATTCTCTGGCTTCAATCTTTCACTTGGGGGGAGATTAAGACAAATAAGCATGATAGGTCCAATGCTGGCCAACCGGGTTGACTTTCCGTGTGCATTAAACCAGTCCACATAAATGGAGAAGGCCAATGCACCAGGAATGGACATGAATGGGGGGTCATTGATATTTCTAGTGCCAGTGAAGCGTCTCCAGACCAATCCATCCCAGACATCACATTTTGGGGAACCTTCGGGAGTTTGGGATTGTTGATGTTGATGTAGGATTTCCATAATTCCAGCCCGCTGGAGAAATCTGGCAAGCCAATTTTTGAATGGTTGATAAATGAAATGTTTTGTTGGTATAAATTTTTGCTTCATGTTGGTGGTGTTTTGGGTGTGGGCTTCAAATGAATAGATGAATTTGCCTAATGATTGTGTGCAAGGGGGATCATGATCATTTGGGTCATTATGGCGTTGACAGTGGGGTTGGTCAGTTGTGACTGATTCAGTAAGGCCATTAAGAGAGAAACATTGAGGACAACATATATAGTTTTGAATCACTGGCTCCAATTGGAGATGTTCAAATATGGTACTCAGATCTTGAGGTATATGGAATGCAGGAATGGGGGGACCACCGGAGCTTGAGATGCTGGACTTGATCAGCAGGTTTAGGGTGGGGTTGAGAATGCGTGAAGCCCTGCGGGGTATATTATACCTTAATGATAGAATGGCAGATATTATCATTCCAAGGTCTTGTGGAGGAAGTGTTTGACTGCTGCTGTATGGTTTCTGTGCAATTGAATTGAGCCCCGGTGCTGTGGAGAAGGTGCTTTGGGCCCATGGTGAATAATCAGCTGGGAATGTTTGATCCAATAGAAGTTGTGGGCACTCAGATCCTGATGCAGAAGTAGGGATGTTTGGAAGAGATTTGGGTGCAATGGTTGATTTGAGCTTTTTAATGTGCTGTTTATATTGGAAAGGTGTGAAGGCAACTCCAGGCCTATCACCCTCAGGGGAAGAGTGTGTGTTTGAGTTGAGCAGTGTTGACACATGCATATACGAATTGAGGAATAGTGGCGGGTTGTCATTGTTGCAGGAATTGGGAGTACGGTTGGTTTGTGTATAAATATCTATGGCTGATGTGAAAGTGTTTAGGAGTGTTATTAATTGGCAAAAAAATTGAGTGATTATTTATGAAGGGGGAGATGATTTGAGCCATCTGAGAATTATATCCCATTTGTAATGGTGCGTGAGCTGCAGCTGATGGAGTGTAACATGTCTCATCTGGATGGCGGAATTGGTTAGGAGTTTAATTGGGTAAAATGCCATGCTGCTCAATGCTCATACATATTCTATTTTATTTGCACATGGCAATACTGCAGTTTTGACCCTTGAGGGGTGTTCCAATAGGGATGTGTCAACATTGATTTGAGGGGATTGACATTCAAACCATGTATGCTGGCACGTCATTGTACATGGCTTAAACCTTATTACAAACATAACGATATAACTCTATTACATAAAAGGTTGGAGTGCAGCTATGGTCTTGGTATTTGGTTTGAGTGCAGCAGGCTTTTGATTGGTTGGAATGTGATTTGGATTCTCTTGCCTTTCTTGAAAAGGTGATGTCTCTTTTGTGGGTAAATCCTTCATAAATATACCCCTTTACAGGTGTACAATGCTGTGGAATTTCAATGCATATATTGGCAGTTTGGATAATTCACAAAATGTGACAATGGGGAGGCAGAAATGTTACCAAATATGATTACTTATGGATGATGGGTCCCCTTTGAGATCAAGGAAATATTACATTATATGGTGGTAGGCCGTGCCGGGTGGTTTCCGATAAAAGCGGAGGAGCTCAAGAGGAGGCAGGGAGGATTCTCCTAAAAAGAGGCTTATTGGACTTTCACGCAACACTTAGTTCCAACTATTCATAGAATTTCTCTATTCTAAATTTGAAAAAATTTCATCTCATATCACTCTATTTTATCATAATACTGAGGTGTTTTCTCTAGTTAAAAATATTAGTGTACTTTTTCGGCCCTTATGTCATCTTTCAAGTCACATAAATCCCGTTCAGGTTCTGTTCATGACTCAAATAGTGAATCTAGCATAGAATATGTTCAAACACAGTCACCATTGAGCCCCAACATTCCTCTCACAACCCCTATTGCATGATCAATGAATGTATCAGGTCTTAACATTGATGTGGGCAATCCAAAGGCTCCAACTTCAAGCACTTGGTCGATCCCAAATATTTCCGTCACTCCAATTCCCCCGCATCCCACTCATACACAAACGCATGTGTCTCAGGGGCCAGAAGGCACACCTCAAATCTCATCACACGCTAATCCTCAATCAAAATTTCCACGTGAGTTCCTCCTTAATCCCGGTCGGAATCCAGTCGCATCCCAGGATCCCTTTGGCCAAAGTAAACAGCCAACCCTCAATATTCCATCAGGATCTCAGGTTCATGTGGGTGATGAAAGGCGCGTGGATGGGGGGCGACAAAAAAGACCATTGGAGAATGTAACTTGGAGTGGTCTGTCGGAGGGAAATCCAGGATTGACACTTCATCAAAGTAAGTAATTTTAATTTCGGAGTATAACCTTTTTCACAATTTGATATGTTTGTTTCATGGGTTAGATATGGCACCTAAAGGCAAGTCAGTCCGATCTCAGGAGCCAATTGAAGATTGTGAGTATGACCAGTCTTCATTAATTTTTTGATGTGTTAACTGATGTTGTGCATGGCAGGTGATGAACTTTATGCATCTTCACCTCTGGTCCATAAAGAGAAAGTCACTGGACGTCATCATCCATATGCCTCCAAACCAAGAACAGCTCATGCCAGTTCATCAAGAGAAAAAATGGTGGATGATGAGGATGAGAACATGTCTCCGACTCAAATGGAAACAAATGATGAACCAAGGAGTGACAATTTCATGGCGCATGAGCATGGCACTCAGTCAAATAATGAGTTCACCAATCCTCAAATGCCCCTTGCCCAGAGTATGCTTGAACAATCCGAGGTCAGACAGAAAAGGAACCAGGCTCGTAAAGCTCACAATGTGGCAAAATGTGCAAGCCAGAAGGAGCAACAAAAATGGCTGAAAGCAGAACTTCCAGAGAATGTCCATGGAATGAGATCAGCAGTACATGCACATTGCCTGTTCCTACTCAAAGTTAGGGATAAGGATTTTTCCTCACTACCACACCACCCAGCACAGAAGAGCATGAAATTGCAATTCAAGTGGCTGGTCATCTCGGATATGTCCCCGAGGATGTTTTCAATGAGCCATCAATACAGGTTCAGTCTCAGGGTTTCCAAAGCTACTGCAAAAATGAGCTCCACAAGCTAGGACTAAAGCGATTCACTTGGGACTGGGAGAGCTCATGGCAACATCCGTTCAATGAGCTGATGTCTATGGTGTTTTACCGTACATTCCGTCTTGCACTGGTCAGCACCAAGTATCATAATTACTGTTGGAACAAGGATCATAATAACTATGGGGTCGTGGCGGCTTTAATGGAGCGATATTTCACTTATTTGAAAAGAGAATGGAAGTCTATTCAAAAGGATGCGGAGTATTTGGTTAAAAAGAAGGAGAATCAAAAGCTCGCAAAGATTTGTCAAAGGGTTAGTTAATGTATCTCTTTTTCATTGGGAGCAAAGACTGATGATGATCTACTTCATTATGTGCAGACCTGTGAGCGCCGTTGTGAATGGTGTGATACGGCTAAATTTCCCATTCTAGCATCACAATTCAATGACCCTCGAGTATGTTCAGATACTGAGGAGGTACTGGAAAATGGCCGTCAAGTTTACCGCAAAGTGGGATTACGCTGGCGCTCCCAGTTATTTAATGAATTGGTATTAAAAATGGATGGAGACATAGAGTTTTGTAATCACAATGAAAAAAAGGGTAAAAAAACTATTGATAGATTGCCAGAATTACGATTGACAGATGATGGTGATATTCCAGAAGGCTTATCATTTCAGGTATTTGATCAAGATTGGCTCAAAGGCTGTAGTAAGATGCAGACTAGTGCCCTCAAGATACTTGACATGCCAGTTATTAGGCCGAATGGTGATGCTCTGCAATAACTTAGTAATATAAATGTATAGCACCGTTACAAATTAACATTTTGTGAATTATTTGTGCAGGTGTAATACAATCTGAGTATTATTTCTTAAAGATGCAACAACTTGCTAAATATGTCAGAATATAGACAATATGAATTGGAACGTATCACCGTCTCCCTTAGAAAGAATACTCTATTGCTCATTTTCATTGAGGAAATATTGAAGCAGTTATATCCAACTCATGGTGTTCATAATTGTGGACCTGTGATGGGGTGAAAAGCAATTATCAAATTTGTCAAACTCAAATTAGATAATGTCAGGAAGGCTCACGCGGTTAATGAGTTTTTCTTTTCTTGGACCTATTTGTGATTTGAATATGGGATTCCCATAAAGAAAGATTTTAGAATAGTAATACAATCAGGGACAAAGATGAGCTTGAAAGGTACATTCCGCATGTTGACCTCAACTGAATGAGGAGTGATATAGTGGATGACCTTTACAGGTTGTTGTTGGCCAATACGATGGAGTCGATCAACAGCCTGAGCCTCAATGGCTTGGTTCCAATTGGGCTCCTGGAAATGTAGATGTCAGGGGCCGCAAATCAGGGCAGAATTTTGGGGGTCCCCTCACCATTAAATAGACCATATTAGCACAAGCTATATTGAGGCCAGTTCCAGCTGCGGCAATGGATGCAATCTGTGAGCCTGTGAGGTATGTTTAACATACCCATAAGGCCACAAATGATTTTATAAACAATTAAATTTGTCTTAAACAGACTTTTAGTTGAATTTAAAATAAAAAATAATAAAAAATAAGTATAACTTTTTTTTGGATAAACAAAGTTATAATTATTATGTCATCTTTGGATTCTACACCAAAAATAACCTAGGGTACACCCATAGGGTGTTATACCCAAAAACACTTATTTCTTGTGTTATTAGAAGATTTAAGAATCTCACAGTACTAATGTAACTTTTTAACATTTTTTTTAAATTGTTCAATTTAAGCTTAATTAAGCTTAAATTTAAAGTTACATAAGGTTTATGCAACTTTACCAAAATTTTAGTTAAAATTGAGGTGTGGTGTATATTTACTGAATTGGCTAAGGATTTTCCATACAGAATGTAAATCCTGCGTGAGCTCAATTTAAAAGGGTTTAAGGCCATAGTATGGCTTTAAATAAATAAAAGGGCAAAATCCACGCAAGAAGGTGGGACAAAGGAAAAAGACCAAATAGAGCTGGGGTACCCAACTTTTTGGATCTGCAATGATTCAATTAAGGTTGTCCACCTGTATTGGAGGATTTTCAACCTTATTTAAACCTTAAGATTAGACTTTGATCCAACCTTAAGGTTTAAACTGGTTTTATCCCAATTTGGACAGGAATTTCAAGCTGCCAAAGGGTAAATCCCAATATGCAGGCTTGAACTTAAGGTTTTAAGAACTGTCAAAGCTTAATTAAGCTTAAAAAGTTTAAATAAGCTTAAAACTTTAAGGTTCCAAGCATTGAAACCTTATCAAAAGCTAAGATTTGGTGTGTATTGCTATTTTACGTGGAAAAATAGCAATAACTTCAAAAATTCATTAAAAATACAAATCTTAATGGATTTGCTTGAAAATTTCACACAGCTTAGAATTTAATATTATAAATATATAAATTAAATTTTAAGTATCTTTTATTAATAAGTTTCCTGTGTAATTAGCCTGGAAAATTACTTTTTTAATTAAGCTTAAAGAAAATTATGATTTCTTTAAAAATTAATTAAAAATTGAGTTTAAGAGATTTCTGCTTGAAACTCTGATTTTATGTTGTTCATGTGATGAACTTTAATATAAATAAACTTATTTTATATTAAAACTTAAAATAATTAAACTAAATGAGGATTAAAGTTACTTGGAGTTAAGAATAACACTGGTAACTTTAAATTGGAAGTAAAAATAAGTTGCCTTAAGTTAAGAACTTAATTTTTAAGCATGGTTTTTCAGTTTTTGACCTGAGCACGCCCTCTACATCCATTATGAATCATGAGAGCTGCTCTGTAGACATAAAAAGAGTCTTTTCATCACTGTTTTTGTCCATCAAATTCAGAATCAATCCAATCATATTAGAAATTTAAACAGGTAAAGTTTTATTAAATATAAAATCTTATTATTAAAAGTAATTCTTAAGTTATTTTTATTCTTTATTTATTAAATTAAAGAATTGAAGTCATAGAATTCAGATTATTGTTGTAATCATCTATAATAAATCTCATTATATAAAATTATCATCTTAAATATCTTTTAAAATCCACAAATTCCTCTCAAAAACTCTTTAATCATAATTTATAGTATAAAAAAGCTGTTTTATCTTTAAATTTATTGATTTTTGGCGTGTTTTTAACTTATAAATCTTTATTTAATATAATAACTGTTGTATTTGACTTGTTGTATTAAATAAATCTTATACGTAAGTTTTTTCTAAAGTTCTATATATTTTTTTATCTAGTAATAGTTTTTTTTATATAGAATTTTATTCTATAAAGAATTATTTCTGCACAGTGTGTGTTTAATTCTTTTTATAGATAATATCTATATTATTTATAAGTGGTTAAATATTTATATTTTCCACGTGTAATTGTCTCATTAAGAGCTTAACACTTCTTATTGTTATAATTGTCAGTGACTATAACAATAATAGAATAATTATAATTTATTATAATTATTATATTTTTTTTATTATTATATTTTTATAATAATAATTAAAGTTATTATTTTATATAATTATTTTCAATAATTATATTTAAATTTGTGGTTATAATATCTCATTATATTATATTTTTCTACTGAGGACAGTCATAGTACTCTTGATATTGCTACTATTATCAAGAGTTTCATAGACAAACCTTACATTTGGGGGCTTGGCCGTGATTTTAAACCAATTTTTGGGACATAAATCATATTCTAGACCTTATTTTACTTTTTTTGACGTAAAATTGCCATAATTGTCTTAATATTGGCTTTTTTTTGGGACTTATCCCTTATAAATAATCTTTATAATATTAATAAAGTTATTTTTTCTTAAGAATATTGTTTGAAACAATATACTATTGAGTGACTTGGAATAAATTTCTTTTGTCTAACTAGTGGCTTTTTCACATCACAGACTTGAAATTTATTCTTTGAGTTATTCTAGTATAAAGTGAATAATAAATATAATTTTGATTAATAACTTGTTAATTGCATAATTATTATTTCTTTAAAGAAAATAATAAATCAAATAAAAAATCTTTTAAAAATAAAAAAATCTTTACTAAAAATATTTTTTTCTTTTATCTTAGACATTTTTTCTTTATTTTTTGACGTAATTTGCCATAAATTACATAAAAACAACTTTATTTAATAAGTTGAGTTTATAAGTTATTTTTATTGCTTTATAAAAGAACTTATATTTTTTTTTATTTCTCTAGTGTCTTCCATCAGAGAAAATTCTTCAGACTCTGAAGCCTCAGAGTCAAGTATTGAAATTCAAACCAGCCCAGCACCAAGGGGTTTAATAACCAAGGAGCCCTTTAAAGGTCCTGCAGGTGAATTCAATCCATTTTTACTCTAATTTTTATTAAAATTGACGTAAAATGACTCCTACTAGAAGTGGAAGCAACTACTCCATCCAATCAAATGGATCTGGACCAGGACATTCCAGCCATAAATCCAAAAGGCAAGAATGTCCTCCCAGAGGAGAGGCACAAATGGAGGATGCCAGAACTTCCACCAGTTCCCAAAGGTTAGCCAGCACCTTTGAACCTCTTCTTGAGAGTCCAGAAGCTGACATAACTGCTATTGCTGTTAGACCTGAACCATTTCCAACAGGCAACTGTGGAAATTTATCAATCCCAATGGAAAAACTGGTTCCTGGCGTCAAAACAACAAGAGTGGGAACTCCTTCCAAGTCTTTGGATAGGCACCATGAACTCTTATCTTCAAGTGAAGAAGTTCATGGGGCCAGAAAAGACAGAAGATCTTCTATTGGGTTGGACACCAATGTCTGTCAAAGGGCAAGTCCAACAGATAAAAGCTTGGTTGAAAAACCAAAGCATGTTATCAGAAGACCAGAAGAAGAAGTTGGCCCAAGGCAAAGACAACAGCCAAGTGGAAGCTCCTCAAGCATCCACCAGCAAAAATCCGCCTCAACAAGTGCCAAACAAGCCCAAGCAAGCCCCAAAGACCAACCAGAAGGGCAAGCAAAAGGCAAAGGGAAAAGCAAAGCCCAAGTGGAACAAGCCTTACCCTCAGAATTACAGGATTCCAAAGAAGGAAAAGACAGCCATGGACAATGTGTTCAATATGGCAAAAACTTTGATGGAATTCAAAAACAAGGAGGAGGAAAGATTGAACCAATCCTTTCCAAAGAAATAGACCTTGTAAAGCTTGTAACTTACTTTGAATCTTGTAATAAAGAAATTATGGCAAAATTTAAAGCATTTGATCATGTCCAACAAAAGCTGGGCAATGAGATAGTACAAGTTAAAGACCAACAACAGACCATTATTGGCCTTGAAAATGTTAATAAGGCAAATATTTTGTCTTTGACGCAAATTTGTGAAAGACTTGAGCATAAAGTTACCTTACTCAATAAACCAGATGAGAATTCAATTTTTTTTATAACTGGACAGTTAAGAGAATTGAAAATACAAGTTTAAAACTTGGAAAATTCAACTGGTCACAATGCAGCTCTTTTTCAAGAACAATTAGAAAAAAGTGATAAAGCAAGACTTGAATTGAAAGAAGATATTCAATCAAGTATTAATAATATATCACTAAAAAATGAATTGCCAAGGCAATCCACACCATTTCTTGACAGAAATGTTCTTAACTTGAATAATGATTTACATCATACAATTTCAAGTAATGATGTGGAAACTGCTTGCAATTTCAAAGACATTCCAAGATTAGAGGAATGGCCAACCTTCAGTGGTGAAGGAGAATATAATCATATGGAATTTATGAAAACAATTGATATGTTCAAAGAAGACTTTAACATACCAGATGAATACATAAGTGCCAGATTACACTCATTATTTACCAAATCAGCTAAGAAATGGTATTATAAAATGAGACAAGACCATGGTAAACATTCCTGGCCTTGGTGGAAAGAACAAGTTATTTCCAAATGGGCAAATGATTCCTGGAGATTTAGAATGGAAAATTCTTTTGAGGAAGCCATGTTTAATATTGAGAGGGACAGGCCCATGACTTGGTTTCTTAAACAGAAGGACAGATTAACTGCCCTTCATCCTGATATGTCTGAACCAATGGTACATAAAAGGATATTAAGAAAGTGTGGTGGTGACCTTGAGCATGCTATAAGAAGCAGATGTATTGAGCCTTGCTCTACAGAAGATTATATCAATGCTATGGAGGATATCACTACTAGAACAAAAATTGGAAGAAATTGGTATAAACCCCCAATAGACAACAAGACTAGTGGGAAACCAATTTCAAAACCAAATAAACCACATGACAGACCTCCTTTGAAATGTCATAAATGTGGAAGCACATCTCATTTAGCAAACACTTGTCCAAAAAAGACAAGAGTCAATGAGATAAATGTTGAAAAAGTGGAAGACACAAAAGAAACTGATGTAGCTTTACATGAAAGTGATTCTGAACCTTCAGAAGAAGAAGAAACATCAGAAGAACTTAGTATAGAAAATATCAATGTTTCTTTTGAGGTCACTGAGGTACATACTCACTTGCCACAGTACAGTAATGAATGTATGGATCTCATACATGTGCAAGATGCCAAAATGCAAAAAACCAAACCTGCCAGAGGTAAAGGTTATACAGCTGGGTCATCTTGTATCACTAATATTGTGATAAATAACACAAAAGCCAAGATACATCTTGACTCAGGTGCCTTTTGCACTTGTTTTGGGAAAGATTATCTTGACAAAATTTATACCAATTGGCAAGACAAGTTGATGCCAATTGAAGGTGTAAAATTCAGCAGTGCTAGCCAGAATATGCATCCTTTGGGTATATTTGAAGCTACAATAATATTTCCTCACCCTGCAGGAAGTATGAGATTGAAAGCTGAATTTGTTGTTCTGAATAATTGTACTTCACAACACTTTATACTTGGAAATGATTATCTCAATATCTATGGTATTGATATTAATAATCATAAGGACAGATATTTCACTATAGTGGAAAATAAAAGGCAAAAATTTGCTTTTTCTCCAGAAAGAAAAGAAATTACTGTCATTCAAGAAGTAAAAAATGTTAATAAAGAAAGATTTGTGTCAGATCAATTAAGTGAAGCACAAATTAACCCTGAATTAACACTAGAAATGAAGGAAGAGCTTATTGAAATTTTATTTCAATTTAAAGAAGCCTTTGCTTCTGATAATAAACCACTTGGGGCTATAAAAGGCCATGAAGTGGATATCATGCTTAATGTGGAGAGACCTTATCCCCCACTATGAAGAAGACCAGCTTACCCAGCTAGCCCTAGGGCTAGAGAAGCATTAGAAAGTCATATTCATGAACTAATGAAACTGGGAGTTCTTAGAAAATTTGGGCACAATGAGGAAGTGGAAGTCACAACTCCAGTAATCATTACTTGGCATAATGATAAGTCAAGGATGGTTGGGGATTTTAGGGCATTGAATACCTATACTATTCCAGACAGGTATCCAATCCCTAGAATCCATAAGACTTTGACTCAATTATCCAAAGCAAAGTTTATTACTTCCATGGATGCTCTTAAAGGCTTCCATCAGAATGTTTTAACACCTCATGCTAGGAAATTATTGAGAATAATAGCTCATTGTGGTATTTATGAATATTTGAGGATGCCTTTTGGTATTAAAAATGCACCCTCTCATTATCAAAGAATGATGAATACCATATTCTCACATGAATTATCAGAGGGATGGTTAATCATTTATATTGATGAAATTATCATTTGTTCAGAAACCTGGCAATCACATTTAGAGAGACTTTCATTAGTACTTGAGAAAATTCTACAAGTGAACATGAAAATTTCTCTTAAAAAATGTGATTTTGGGTTTCATGAGTTGAAAGCTCTGGGACATGTAGTATCAGGACTAAGCCTTGGTGTTGACAAAAACAAAGTGGCTGCAGTTTTACTGAAACAAATGCCCCAGAACAAAAAAGAGATGATGTCTTTCTTAGGATTTGCCAGTTATTACAGGCAACACCTTAAAGATTTTGCAATTCATGCCAGATCATTATACAGAATTTGTGATCAACAAACTGTTTTTGAAATGACACAAGAGAGAATTCAAGCATATGATAAAATCAAGTATGCCTTGACCAATGCACCATTATTATTGATGCCAGACTGGAAACTTCCTTTCAAGCTGTATATTGATGCATGTGGTGATGGTTTAGGAGCTGCTCTTCATCAAGTTCAAATTGTCAATGACAAACCTTATGAAGGTCCAGTTTGTTTTATTTCAAGACAAATTAAACCTACTGAGGCAAGATATGGAGCTAGCCAAATGGAGTGCCTTTGCCTTGTTTGGGCTCTGGAAAAACTTCATTATTATCTTGATGGTAGTGTGTTTGAAGTAATTACTGATTGTAATGCAGTAAAATCACTTCTTAACATGAAGACTCCAAACAGACACATGTTAAGATGGCAGATTGCTATACAGGAGTATAGAGGCAATATGACCATAGTACATAAAGCTGGAAATATTCATAAGAATGATGATGGCTTAAGTAGATGGGCATTACCCAATACACCTGATAATCCTGCCTATGTTCCTACAAGTTCAGAACCTCAAATTCCAATTGAAGGAATTAATATCACAGATGTTGGAACAGAATTCTTTGAAGAGGTTAGAGAAAGCTACAAGCAAGATAAGAATTGTCATATTCTTACTGCTCTAATTGACAAAGATTGTAAAGATGTAGCCTTGGCTAATTCTCTGGATGATATTTGGAAAACATCTTATGATAATGGAAGATTTCATTTGTTTGATGGTATACTATACCATAGATCTAAACACACATGTGTGATGGTCCTATGTAGTAGAATGTTGATTAACACAATACTACTAGAATGCCATGATAGCATTTATTCTGGACATCTGTCTGAAGACAGAACAATGGAAAGAATTAAGACATGCGCCTGGTGGCCATCTTGGAGAAAAGATGTCATTGAGTACTGTCGTAGTTGTGATAGATGCCAGAAAGCCAATAAAGCTACTGGTAAAAGATTTGGTTTAATGATCCATATTCAAGAACCAAGTACCCCATGGGAAGTGGTTCACATGGATTGGGTAACTGCTTTACCACCTGGAGGTGATAAAAGTTACAATGCATGTCTTGTTATTGTGGACAGATATAGCAAAACACCAATCTTTTTACCATGTCATAAAGATGACACAGCTATGGATACAGCTCTTTTGATTTGGAACAGAGTCATATCCCATACTGGTCTCTTTAAAAATATCATTAGTGATAGAGACCCAAAATTCACATCAGCCTTATGGACCAATCTAAATAAGCTTTTGGGTACAAAATTATCATTTTCAACAGCCTACCATCCACAAACAGATGGACTGGCAGAAAGAATGATTCAAACCCTTGAGGACATGATCAGAAGATTTTGTGCTTATGGCCTGGAGCTTAAAGATTCTGATGGCTTTACCCATGATTGGTGTACTCTTATACCAGCATTGGAATTAGCCTACAAGACCTCCATCCATGCTTCAACGGGCAAGACTCCTGCAATGTTGGAAAAAGGATGGAACCCCAAACTTCCAGTTGATACTTTGAAAAAAGATTTGGTTGACATTCATCCAACTGCTTCAAGCTTTAAGCTGCTGCTTGATAAAGTGAGACATCATGCAAATCAAAGCATGAATGATGCCTTTGAATATGCTAAGCAGAAATGGGATAAGAGTCATAAGACACCAGAATTCAAAGTAGGGGACTTAATACTAGTTTCAACCTTGAACTTTAATAATATTAAAGGTCCAAAGAAATTGAAAGATTCCTTTGCAGGACCATTTATTATTAAAGCCCTCCATGGGACAAATGCAGTACAAGTAGAACTGTCAGGAGAGTTAGGAAACAAACACCCAACTTTCCCTGTCAGTCTTGTAAAGCATTACACATCAAGTGATAAGGAATTATTTCCTTTGAGAAATGAAACACCCTTAGAAGTACCCCCACTTGAACCAAGTGAGGAAAAGAAAGTACTGAAAGTCTTAAAAGAAAGAAGACTTAGGGGTAAAAATGAAAGAGAATACTTAGTCAGGTACAGAAATCCACAACATGAAGATGAGTGGGTTGAAGAAAGTAGAATACCTGATTCCCAAAAGTTTCTCAGAAGATTCAGACATGAGAGAAAACCAATTCCTCAATAAAAAGTTTGAATTGTGTGCTTTACATACTTGAACAGTATAGGTAGAGAGGTTGGACAGTGGATTATACCCCCCAAATAACTTGGGGGTATACTACAAAGGAAAATTGTGGTACAATTTTTTTTGGTGGTAGGGAATGTGAGCCTGTGAAGTATGTTTAACATACCCATAAGGCCACAAATGATTTTATAAACAATTAAATTTGTCTTAAACAGACTTTTAGTTGAATTTAAAATAAAAAATAATAAAAAATAAGTATAACTTTGTTTTGGATAAACAAAGTTATAATTATTATGTCATTTTTGGATTCTACACCAAAAATAACCTAGGGTACACCCATAGGGTGTTATACCCAAAAACACTTATTTCTTGTGTTATTAGAAGATTTAAGAATCTCACAGTACTAATGTAACTTTTTAACATTTTTTTTAAATTGTTCAATTTAAGCTTAATTAAGCTTAAATTTAAAGCTACATAAGGTTTATGCAACTTTACCAAAATTTTAGTTAAAATTGAGGTGTGGTGTATATTTACTGAATTGGCTAAGGATTTTCCATACAGAATGTAAATCCTGCGTGAGCTCAATTTAAAAGGGTTTAAGGCCATAGTATGGCTTTAAATAAATAAAAGGGCAAAATCCACGCAAGAAGGTGGGACAAAGGAAAAAGACCAAATAGAGCTGGGGTACCCAACTTTTTGGATCTGCAATGATTCAATTAAGGTTGTCCACCTGTATTGGAGGATTTTCAACCTTATTTAAACCTTAAGATTAGACTTTGATCCAACCTTAAGGTTTAAACTGGTTTTATCCCAATTTGGACAGGAATTTCAAGCTGCCAAAGGGTAAATCCCAATATGCAGGCTTGAACTTAAGGTTTTAAGAACTGTCAAAGCTTAATTAAGCTTGAAAAGTTTAAATAAGCTTAAAACTTTAAGGTTCCAAGCATTGAAACCTTATCAAAAGCTAAGATTTGGTGTGTATTGCTATTTTATGTGGAAAAATAGCAATAACTTCAAAAATTCATTAAAAATACAAATCTTAATGGATTTGCTTGAAAATTTCACACAACTTAGAATTTAATATTATAAATATATAAATTAAATTTTAAGTATCTTTTATTAATAAGTTTCCTGTGTAATTAGCCTGGAAAATTACTTTTTTAATTAAGCTTAAAGAAAATTATGATTTCTTTAAAAATTAATTAAAAATTGAGTTTAAGAGATTTCTGCTTGAAACTCTGATTTTATGTTGTTCATGTGATGAACTTTAATATAAATAAACTTATTTTATATTAAAACTCAAAATAATGAAACTAAATGAGGATTAAAGTTACTTGGAGTTAAGAATAACACTGGTAACTTTAAATTGGAAGTAAAAATAAGTTGCCTTAAGTTAAGAACTTAATTTTTAAGCATGGTTTTTCAGTTTTTGACCTGAGCACGCCCTCTACATCCATTATGAATCATGAGAGCTGCTCTGTAGACATAAAAAGAGTCTTTTCATCACTGTTTTTGTCCATCAAATTCAGAATCAATCCAATCATATTAGAAATTTAAACAGGTAAAGTTTTATTAAATATAAAATCTTATTATTAAAAGTAATTCTTAAGTTATTTTTATTCTTTATTTATTAAATTAAAGAATTGAAGTCATAGAATTCAGATTATTGTTGTAATCATCTATAATAAATCTCATTATATAAAATTATCATCTTAAATATCTTTTAAAATCCACAAATTCCTCTCAAAAACTCTTTAATCATAATTTATAGTATAAAAAAGCTGTTTTATCTTTAAATTTATTGATTTTTGGCGTGTTTTTAACTTATAAATCTTTATTTAATATAATAACTGTTGTATTTGACTTGTTGTATTAAATAAATCTTATACGTAAGTTTTTTCTAAAGTTCTATATATTTTTTTATCTAGTAATAGTTTTTTTTATATAGAATTTTATTCTATAAAGAATTATTTCTGCACAGTGTGTGTTTAATTCTTTTTATAAATAATATTTATATTATTTATAAGTGGTTAAATATTTTTATTTTCCACGTGTAATTGTCTCATTAAGAGCTTTACACTTCTTATTGTTATAATTGTCAGTGACTATAACAATAATAGAATAATTATAATTTATTATAGTTATTATATTTTTTATTATTATTATATTTTTATAATAATAATTAAAGTTATTATTTTATATAATTATTTTCAATAATCATATTTAAATTTGTGGTTATAATATCTCATTATATTATATTTTTCTACTGAGGACAGTCATAGTACTCTTGATATTGCTACTATTATCAAGAGTTTCATAGACAAACCTTACACAATCAGTACTTCACATTCAGGATTATTGAAGAAATTCTCCAGTGCCTTCTCCTGTGCTTGTGCTGTAATTGTTCCATCAATTCGTGCTGAAAGGATAGAGTGATGGGCAAGTGCAATACCAATTCTACAATATGAGAAAGTCAGATGGATTCAATTGGTAATGGATGCATATTAGAATTAACGCACAAATCTAGAAATTGGGTCCATTGGGTATAAACCACCGATTTGGTTGGACCACACCTTGTTTGTGGTTTCTTCATTAAGCTTTGTAGGAAGTGTGCAATTTTACTACTCGTCTTGCATGTTTCCACATCCACAATATTTCGTGTGATTGTTGGCAAGTTATCCTGAGTGCTCCTGCCCTCGGGGTCTTCCAAATCCGCCTCCGCAATTGTGTTAAGCATGATGTGATGGTTACAACATATTCGCAGCTTATTAATATTTCTGAAAAATTCTCCTGGTCCTTTGCTTTTGGATGATAGGAATTCTTCATATAATATGGAATATTCTTGCTGCATGGTCGGGTTGAGTGGGAGCAGCTCATAATGATGGCTAATAGTGGGGAGGGATTCGAGATGTGTGGTTTTGGTGCGGCGCAAACTTAAATGCCGCAATGCCAAATGCAAGATATCATTGCAACCTTTGGAAAGACTACTCAGGATGAATGGTGACCAGTTATCTTGATCGGCACTCTGGGGTTGAGTGATGAATGATATTATGCCCAAAAGGTCATAAATGGTGTTGTGAATAGGTGTGCCCGTTAAACATATTCGACGGGATGAAAGGAGGCTATTAATGGCACGGTGAGTGGCAGTGTATTGAGAGCAAATATGGCTATAAGATGGGGCAAGGGTTATTGGATATAAAAGGTAATTTGAATCTTTTAAGATCAGACACTCACTGTGCTTCATCCAAAATTATACGATGCCAATTGAATTGAAAAATGAATGATGTAGAGGTATTGGTTTGCTGAAATTCTTGGGTGATAGTATTGTAAGAAGTGATGATGATATCATATTTTAAGATGTCGTCTTGGGATAATGAGTGACGAGTGGGACCATGGTATATTTTGGAATGCAGTGCTCCAGCCTGAGCATGCTTGGATATTTCTGATTGCCAGTTGGTAATTAAGCGAGGGGGGCAGATGATCATGGTGGGCGTGGAGCAATGGGGGTTTTCAATCATCCGCTCCTTGGAGGTACCAATTAGAGCAATGGCCTGAATGGTTTTACCTAATCCCATATCATCCGCGAGCAGTCCTCCAAGAGGGGTATTGGTCGAAAGGGATTCAAATGAGCTAATGACCTTGTTTGTAATGATGTGCCTGGCATTGAAAGTGGATCCTGGGGGTGAGGTGGCACAAAGGTTACGGGCTGATTGGCCATTGGGGATTTCTCGATCCCAGAGGAAAGCTAGTCCGGTCTTTTGATGAGGGAGGAGGGGGGTTTGAATAATGGCATGGGGAGGTCTGATCCACTGGGTAATTGTATCAGCTTTTGCTTGGAAATAAATGATAAAACAGCAGGATATGAAACTGGCGTCAAGCTTGAAGCGGGAAAAGTCGGAGTGAAGAGTTGACATTGACTATGAGTATTACAGTCATATTCTTTGGGCATTTTAAGCTTGAAATCTTGTGTTCGAAAGCTTTCCATTATGAATAAAATTTTTGGATACCATGTGAAGAACATCAATTCTAGATTGGGTTTCTGAGATGAGGAGGGATCATTTGCATCAGTCATAAATACTCCCTCAACGAATAATATTTGAGAAGGATTGGATTGGCAATTTTCAATCCATGCCCCACCAGGACCACAGTGCATGAACGTTTTTGGTGCCCCAAGGAATGGTATCAACGTTTTGGAAAGGGTTCCAGGTAGAGAGCCAATAGCATGCTGGTGATTGGGGAGATAAACAGATATGTTGTGTTGATTGTGCCATATTATAATCCAAGAAGCTAAGTGGGAATCCTCAGGATTTAAGGCTATATCACTATTTTTTTGAATACAAATATTAATCATCCCAATGCAAAGTGGTTGTGAAGGGGTTGACATGATGGCTATTTTAAATTATTTGGGGACAATTGGAAATTATATGATCGGGAGGGGTTAGCTAAACGGAATGAAGACAAATAGGCGCAGGTGGGGAACTTATATGAGAGGCAGCAATGGGGTCAAGGGGGGATGGCCTGTGTTTACGTGCATGGTCTTGATGGGGGTGGGCCTCTTGGGCTCATAATTTTCATATCCGATTTGGGGCATATATCAAGGCAAGGTGGCCAAAATGTGGGTGCACCAATATGACTGCTGGATCTGCAGCAAGGTACAAAACCTTTGGTGGAACAAGGTTGACATTAGCATATCCAAAATTGGGTGGGTTGGAGCAACTTATTGTGGAGGGCATATTAGAGGCATGCAGTCATGTTCGCTGGTGTGACAGCAAACATGGATGCATATCTTACCCAGGTTAATTGTTGCACAGGGACCTACTGGGAAATGTTGGCCGTTTCAAAGGGCAATCTCACTGTGGGGATGTTTGTGTGTGGGCGGGTGAGATATGTTTGGTGGCATGCCACCGAACATGAGTTTGATTTTGCGTGAAGTTTTTTGATTACTGATGCCAACTAGGCTTCAGGAAGCGATGTGTGGCATGATCAAATGGGGCACTGACCATGAGGCGTGATCCACATATACATTCACCCCTATTGCGTTTGAGGCGGCTACTAATCCCCCGAGATTGGGATCACGGTCTTTGCCTCACACGTGTACGAAACTCCAGAGAAAGAGGCCACACGCCCAAGGGAATTTTTGGCTGCCAGCCAGGCCCCACAGCTTGTGCGGGGCGCGTGAGAACGTGCAAAAAATGACCCGCGGTGGAAGATACCCACGCAAACATGACCAGCCTCAGCAATCATAGGCTGGGATTATTCTAATGTGGATGAGGCTGAATCAAATCCACACTGATTGGCCTCAGGTTTCCACGTGCAAGCGGGTGAGCGTCTGCAGTCAAGCTGACAACCCGACCAAGAAAATAGGCAGTTGGAAGACTGGCAGTCAAATGTCTTCCACGCGTGTGAAATTTACCTGTGTATGACCCGTTGGGGGAGCGTATGAAAGCGTGTGGCTGCGTGACAATGAACAAGCAGGGCCAGTCATTGTTTGCCCCAAAAATGGCACCGGATGGAATCCAATGTTTGCGTATGACCCAAATAAACAGTCATCCCACTATGACCCACTTACATTAACTTGGATTACATGCGCATCTGTGCCGTAGTTAGGCAGAGCTCTCCAACAAGGTGCATCAAAGGGATGCAGTTGAGATATATGACTCAATGGCCTGACGTGATTGGATGTTACATTGTTGAACAGCTTTTGCTCTGCCCTGCAGCATACATTTACACAGGTGTACTGTGTACTACAGTGTTGGCTGTACAGATCAGGAAGGTGTTATACTACTTGAGCCTGCATGCATATAGCAAATGTGCATGCACCTTCCGATCGTTTGCATATACGTAGCTCATGTGCCACATGCTCAGCATTGTGTTTCACCCCATTTTCACACGCAAGCTGAACATGTCATGGTCAAACGCACCGTGTGGAAGTTCTCAGTAAAGCCATGGAATGAACTATTTTTGCAATAGTTCTTTGGAAGGCTCAGTTTGGAGCACTTCACCAAAGCGTGTGAAATGCTGCAGCTGGCTGAAATGTCACCCGATGCTGTGCCAAATGCTCAGATTGTGGGCATACAAAAACGACTGAGCAATGGCTCAGCATGGTGCATTTGATATTGTTATATCAATAGTTCAATCACTGTGCAATTAAAATGTTCAGCCACTGAGCATTTCAATTATGACCCGAAAGCAAACCTGAGCAATGGGTCGAGGCAAGCTCACGCTGTATTCACTTGTCTTACAGCCCCCCCTTTGTTCAAACACAATTACCAGGCCATACGGCCGGTAATCTCGCCGCGGTCACTTGTGCATTGCACCCACAATGCACATTCAACAAGGGCCTCACGACCACCCTCCTGGGTGATCGGGTGGCTATTTAAGGAAACAAAGGGGATTTGACTCAGCTTGACAATTCAATAAATTGCAATACTCAGAGGTGCATTTGATATTGTTATATCAATAGTTCAATCACTGTGCAATTAAAATGTTCAGCCACTGAGCATTTCAATTATGACCCGAAAGCAAACTTGAGCAATGGGTCGAGGCAAGCTCACGCTGTATTCACTTGTCTTACAGCCCCCCCCTTTGCTCCAAGACTATCACCGGGCCATATGGCCAGTGATCTTGCCGCGGTCACTTGTGACCAAATGCACCGGGTGCATTTCTCCATGGGGCATTTGGGAATTGCATCCACAATGCACATTCAACGAGGGCCTCACGACCACCCTCCTTGGTGATTGGGTGGCAATTTAAGGAAACAAAGGGGATTTGACTCATCTTGACAATTCAATCAATAGCAATACTCAGCCAGAACCCCATTGTTCTTCTGCCTCACGCGAGCATTTCACTTCTCAGTTGCAGCATTTGCTGAGACTCAGCTTCAATTTTGCCCACACGCCTTGAAGCTGAGCCTTTTGCGGGTGCTGCAACTGCTGAGATCGTCTCAGCTTCACCCTGGTATAAAAGACCATCTTCACACAACACGCCCTTCACTTTCTTTCTCACCCGCTCCACTTCGTTCAACCTCACCAGCGTTTGTCCTTCTTGTGCGCATTCCCCTTGGTCTTCCTGCCTTTCTACTTTTGTCTTTCGCACTCCACTAAACCCACTCCCCTTACTTTTGCTTGTTTGTTTCTTCTGCTGATCCTTTCAGAACCTCCCTTCTATCCACCTCGTGCGTTACCTCATTTTTTAGCTTTTGTCAACATTATGTACCCATATTAATACTTATTTTTCTTAACGACTCTTTTCCAGACTTTTGAAAACTTCGGACTAGAGCGTTCTTATTTTGTTTCCGATTTAAATTTATAATTCATCGTATGTCTTCATTTTTTCTCTTGATTGTTTACTTTGTATGCAGTTACTAACCTCAATTGTTTTGTTTTTAGATGTTGTGCACTTTATGCACCAAGCGGGGTATCCCCTGCATTCGTTCCTTGACGACAAACGACGCTTGTGATGCTTTCCAACAAGCACACAAGAAATGTTCGTTCGTTGTGCGCCCCTTCCGACCACAAGCCCAGAGGAGTTCCCGCCCAAGACGCCCTCGCGAGGACTCCTTTGTGGTTGACGATGATGAAACCATTTCCAAGCGTGAATGGACGCCGGGCCCCCAAACAGGCCAACAGGAACAATTCCGGACAATTAGCCCTGTCCCCTCCAGTATTGATTTGTCCACTCCCCCTCCTAGGCCACCATCCGATGGTCACTTCAGTCCTCGACCGGAGCGAAGTGATTATCCGGCCAATGAAGGATGGCGATGGCAAGAGGACATTCAAGCTTGGGCTGATCGTCACCATGTCTTGTCACCGATGGGATTCAAACGCCAAAGTAAGTTTTCTTTCTCCTCCTTATCTCATTTCTCTTCACGCAATAATACTGACTTTTTTCCATTGCTCATAGAACAAAACCCCCCGGATCCCCCCAACAAGACTCTCCCGTTCCTAGTTTGCCTTGCGAGCAAACCCCCCGGCAACCCACTGCAGGCCTGAGTGGCACCCGATGGTCTGAGGAATTATTCTGTGGTAAGCAGCCAAAGTTTCATTTCATTTTCACTTTCACTTTTGAGTCGAGTGAACTGACTCTTACTCCTTTTTTAGAACCCTCTCGAACCGAAGAGCCACCTATTCCTGGCCCAAGTCCATCGTCCCCACCACCTGAGGACAATACAACTCGTGAGCCAGAACCTGAGGTGGCTCCTACTCAATCCACGGAGGAACCTTATGGTAAGTGACCCCTTCTTTCTCTTCGATCCATATCCACTTTTCCTCATTTTTTCTTCGACCGTCTCCAGATCGTCCCGCCACTCCTCGCTCAATAATCATCATCGACGATACACCCGTCGGATCCCCCCATCCCCCTTCTTCTTACCATACTTTCCCACCTTCCCCTTCCGTTCCCCCCCCCCTCCACTCCAACCCCGGTTCCCTACCCAGAGATTCCTTCCAGTGCGCCCAAGAACCCCAACGCCTCCTCCCCCCCGGTGCAAAGCCCCTCTCATTCCCACGATGATGCTTGCCAGGAATTCACTGACTTACGACCAACTTTAATGATTCCTTGAGCCATTGTCCACGAGTCGATCAACCGAATCTTGTTGGAGCATCGCCGTTTGCTCCACATGATTCCTTTCCTGGATTCAACTCATCGAAATGAGATGCACCGGGAATGCCGGGAGGAACTAAATTCCCTCCTTGCCCAGGCACTGGAGGCTTATCCAAAGGAGGACATCACTGGGATAGTCTCGAGATTCTTAGAAAAATAAAAATTTAAAAAAAATGTCATGCTTTCCTCTTTTTATTATTTGTAATACTTTCTTTTAGATAAATTATTTGTCTTCAATTATTGTTATGTTCAATTTCTATTACATTCTTTGCTTACATGAAATTATATTTTCCTCAATGGTTCAAATATCCTATTGCGTGAGAAAAATTTTCATAAGTGCCCCACCAAAATTTTGAGTGAGTATTTGTTTTTGTGAACCTCTTTTTCCCAAAATGCGCCAATAGTTGCCGTTACCGTCCCCTATATTTTCTTCTTCCATGGTTTAGAGCCATATCCATTCTTAACTGTAAAGAAGCGGGAGCTTCCCGCATGTGAGAAATCCACTCCAGATTTGTGAAACATGGCCTTTCCTATGGTCACATGCTATTATTTTAACCATGTATTGAATTGTTTAAATTGTCTGGGACCTTCACAGGCGTAAGGATTGGTGTGTGACTTGTCGGGAGGCTGCACAGGCGTAAGGATTGGCATGTGAATTGTTGGGAGCCTGCACAGGCATAAGGATTGGCGTGTGAATTGTCGGGAGCCTGCACAGGCATAAGAATTTGTCAGCATTGTTGGAAACCTTCCCAAGCGTAAGGATTGGCGTGTGAATCGTCGGAAGCCTGTGCAGGCGTAAGGAATTTTTAGCATTTATGGGACCCTTCACAAGCACAAGGATTGGCGTGTGAACTGTTGGGAGCCTGCACAGGCGTAAGAATTGGCGTGTGAATGCTCGGGATCCTGCACAGTCCAAGAAATTTTCAGCATTGTGGGGAACCTTCACAAGCATAAGGATTTGTGTGTGAATCGCCGGAAGCCTGTACAGGCGTAAGGAATTTTTACCATTTTTGGGAACCTTCACAAGCGTCAGGATTGGCATGTAAATTTTTGGGAGCCTGCACAGGTGTAAGGATTGGCGTGTGTAGCTTCGGCACCCCGCATAGGCGTAAGGAACTTTTAGCATTGTTGGAACCTGCACAAGCATAAGGTTTTGCATGTGAAGCATTGGCATCCTGGACAATAGCAACAAACCAGGACAGATGTACAATGGCATGCCACCGTACATAATCCACTTCACCCCTTTTTCATGTGAGACACCCCATCTCCCACACTTGAATCCATCCAATTCTGGTGTATATTGTCCTCTGCCTTACCCCAC
Source organism: Austropuccinia psidii (assembly GCA_023105745.1). Taxonomy (NCBI): domain Eukaryota; kingdom Fungi; phylum Basidiomycota; class Pucciniomycetes; order Pucciniales; family Sphaerophragmiaceae; genus Austropuccinia; species Austropuccinia psidii. The sequence goes on from JALGQZ010000011.1 coordinate 17,724,919, forward strand.
CATTACTTACCCAACACACATGCAAAACTCCTCATTCTTTGAATCGGCATGAGATTGTATTACCATCCCTGATTTGATAGCCCGCTCTCTCGCCAATCTCATAATAGCCATGGTTTTTTTGCCGCATTGTTTTTGCTAACCTGCTTGAGCATTGTGCGGACATACCCACTAGTGTCGTGCTTTCGTTGTCCTGTGCTGGATCAGTATAATGAACAAATGTACTACTGGCCCACACTACCTGAATGAGCCCATGACATGCGGATAGATCAATCCAAAAATGCTCATTTGGGAAAATCAATTTTCCCCCTGCACACAGCTTTGACGCATCTCTTTGAATTTGGCCGGTCCGCTTATCAGCTTGAAACCACCATCCCGAAGCATACAGCGATGCATCCTTATCAACATGAGGTGCGTTTTTGAATCCATTCATGGTAAAAGTGAGTGCGGAAGCAAACTCGAATGAACCCTGATTTGCCGGAATATTGCCTTCATAGTTGACTTGATCAAAAGACGGAACCCCCAATGAATTGTAGCAATTTTGAATCCTCTCAAATAAATTATCCCCAACATATCGTAAGGATTGACCTAGAATGAAACCCACCAAGCTAAGATTGGGACCTCGGTTCTGCCATTCATCTTTTGCGTTTTCAATTTTCCCGACACTTCCATACAGATCAAATTGTTCATTCTTGGTGCTGCATTTGCGCCACCCAATTGCAAACATAAATCCCTCCAGTAATGCTCCATTGGTTGCAATTGGGTCGGTGAATCTCTTTTCGCGAAATAAGAATTGTGATAATTCATCCCATTGATTGACCTCGACTTCACTCATTGTTGTGAATGGTCGGAATTTGACAAGGGCAATGAGTAATCCGGTTGAAGAGAAAATTGCCACACGGCCAAAGTGAATGTGTTTGATCTGATTGACATCCACAAACCTCCAAATTTCACTTGGGGTGATATTTGCTGATACTGGCATTGATATTTGTGCTGTTGGGCGAGAGGAGGAAAACACCCTATTCATTCGGGTCGTTTTGCGCTCATTTGTCTTTTGGGATCTGCTACTATTCCCAAGTGGTTGAGGGATCACTATGTGTTGAAGCACACAAGATATCAGATACTGCCAAGGAGCTTTCTTCGGCACACATCCTTTGACTTCCCTGTTGGAGCCCACATGACATTGGCACAATCTGAACTGACTAAAGCCAATGTTCTTCCGTGGGGCCCAATGAGGGTGCCACATAAATGTGGAAGCATATATACAATGAGATTAAGCGAGTAACTCACACTTTCCTTCCTCAGCCCAACGCTTTCTCGCGAGTTCCCTTTTACGCTCTTTTCCTTTTTTCATGAATGGCATGCTTTCAGCAGAAAATCAAATGAAACCGAATGATTACTCATTTATTAATATCACCTAAATTGGATTGCGGTGGATGAATCTTTTTTAATTGCGGTAAAGAGAAAGCTCACACCTGACCTTGGCAAATTCACGATCTCAAATACCTGAACCTGAAAATTGCAGTGGATAGTGCATTATTCAATTTTACACATTGATGTTCCCATGCAATCACTTTCCAATCCAACCATTTGGAATCTTGCAAGCACACGCAAATGCATTTTGCATCCTGCTGCGGATCCCTAGCTATCCTAGTCCTCTTGATAGACACAGGAACATTTGGCCTATTATGGGCTGGCCCGAAGTGATAAACACGACTTCCCGCAATGCCCCCGGGTGTGCTACTCGCGGGCACAACGCCTGACTCAGCTTTTGTCTTGTCGGAGTCTTTGCAATGATGTACGGAGGCATGCCGCCGTACAATTACTATTGGTACTCAGACTGCGGCATCCGGGCAGTAGTAGGATAGGAAGTCATGATTATTAAATTCATAAATCACTTTGCAAAATTAAATTACAATCTATCTAGTACAAAGCTAATCTAAAACGGGACAATCATGGTTGTGAGTTTAGCTGACCTGGGTACCGTCAAGGTGAGCTCATCACTTGAAACAAGACCGCGTTTCGCCACCCAGGCATCACCAAAGTCTAATACTAAGCACCGTGCAAATTCAAATCTAAGAGGTACAGTGGGGTTAAAAGACTCTGATGAGAAGAAACTTTTATTCAGTAAATTACATATATACTTATTAGTACGTAGCCACACTGGCTCCACTAGATTTTTACCCTCTGAAAGTTTTGTGGAAATGTCAATTAGTGATAAAGCCCCTTTAACTGAGCTTGTTCTCCAGTCATCTGAGCATACCATCAAAGCATGAACCCCTGCCGCACAGAATGCCGCTAATATACCATAGCAAATTCGATTTATTCCGAGATTCTTGTGACACGTCAAAAGATCTTTGATGGCCTCATTTTTTTTTGAGTTTGTGAGTTTGCCTTTGATGCCATTAACTTCAACCTTTGTTTGTGCACGTACCATGTTGTACGCAATCATCAAATGGATAACTGTATCCATTAGATCCTCCAGGTTCTTGTGCGGCTTTGTGGATATCTCATTGTCAGCCCTGCCACCTTCAATGCTGAGTTGGGTTGCACGTTGCTTCGATTTACTCAAGCAGGAGGCAAGGTATTCAACTGCTCCCCGTTCGAGTCCAAGAGGATCGGTCGAATTTGATGTTGGTGCAACATTGTAACAACCATCCATCAGGGGTAGGGGTATTCATTCATACACCCACTCAAGCACCCCAAATCAGCAAATCCAGTATCTGCATCAGCATTCAGTTTCAGAAATCTTCATTCTGAAACATGCATACAGCTTGGTACATCCATACAGCCTGTCAACACCTGTACAGGTTGGATTCACCCAATACAGTTTCAATACACCAATATGGAACTGTATGATCACTCAAATACACCACACCTCTTGTACAGGTTCTGTACAGCCGTACAGGACCTGTATTGGCCAGACTCAATTCAATCATCAAATATTCTCATGAAAATTCTTCCTCTGGATCAGGGCTGGTGATTCTCACATATACCAGCCCCTCTTTCTCCCCCCTGGGGACTTTTCCCCAGTTAATTAATTTAGTTTATTTATTATTTCATAATTATTCTTATCCTTATATTTGGGTATTATAATTATTTAATTCTAAGTTAGTCTTTGCATTTTCTCTCTTCGCCTGTACAGTATGAGTTGGGTGGCCATATCCTTATTAACCCTTCTCTTTCCATTCTGACAGGTTAAAACAGTGGACTTGGACTTGTTTGTGGTTGGCTCTTCTATTCTTTATTCTTATTCTTTTGTTGCTGCTTCTTATATTCATTCTTTTAGTAATTCATCTTTAACACTCTTAAGTGTATCCTTTCTTACCATATCCCTGAGCCCTCCATAAGTGAGTCCCAGTTTACTGAGTGCCAGGCCCTCTTCACTTCGAAGAGCCCCTGTTGACATTAAATTAATTAACTCATATTTGATTCTTCTTTTCATTCATTTATATTCATTTCTCTCATTCATCAATTATGATCTTTTTTATGATTTAATGATCTTAATGATTATTATTTTTCTCTTTCGTCAATTTTCATCTCATTCATTTCATTCTTATGAAAATTGATTCTTTCCTTTCTTAATCATTGCTGACCATTTCATCAATTCATTTTATTATTATCAATCAAATTTTTCTGTGTTCTTATTCAGGTTTTATCTAGGAATTATTGATTGGATTATTCATTGGGATTCATTTGGGTTATTGATTCAGGATTTATTGGATTTATTGACTTTGCACTCTCAAGATATTGATTGATCCTCAAGAATTGATTTTGATTATTGATTTGATTTGACTCATCAAGATATTGAATTGATTTCTGAAGATTTTGAACTGATTGATTGATTCCTCAAGACTTGATTTCATATTGAAGACATTTATTGATTGATTATTGATTGAATATTGATCGATTATTGATTTCCTCAAGATTATTGATATTTGATTTGAATTGATTTTGATTGATTGAATTGATTTGACTGTTGATTGAATTTGATTCCTCAAGATTTGAATTGATTCCTCAAGATTCATCAAGATTTATTGTGATTGATTTGGCCAAATTTGATTATTCTTCTTAATACCATCAAGTTATTTTAATTCCTTTCATAATGCCAGTTCAGCATAGTCCCCCAGCCAAGAATACTAGATCCCAAAGAATTCAAGCTGTTCTCACTCCTACAGCAAGGGCTCCTCTTGACCGCACACCATCAGTTCATCAACTGAGTGTAAATTTAGACAGAGGACCACAAATGGAAGGAGCAGCACCCTCAAGAAGAGGTGGAATGAAATCTAGAAGATCAAGATCTTTCTCTGGACTTTTGGGTGGCTACCCTGGCATGTCTGAAGGTGCAAGAGCAAGACAAGGGGAAGTTGAAGATGAAGAGGGGGAAGAGTCTGTGGGAGAGGAAGATTCTGGGGAAACTGAAGTGGCAGATGCCTTGGCAAATGCTCCAGAGGTGCCTCAAAGTTCTAATCTAGCCCTTTCTAGTCAACCTCTTGTCTCTCAAACTGATCCAAGCCTCCTCAAGATGATGGAGCAGATGACTCAATTCATGGGGCAACTCACTCAAGCAGTTGCTCCCAGGGACAATTCCAAAGCCCCTGCTTTCAAGACTCCATCCATGAAGGCACCTGATTCTTTTGATGGTACTCAAGCTCATAAGTTGAGAGGATTTATCCAATCCTGTCAACTAATTTTCCATAATGATCCAGAAAACTTCTTCTCTGACAGGAAGAAGGTTTTGTACTCAACTTCTTTTCTTACTGGTAGAGCTGGCAAGTGGATTGAACCTTACCTCTCAAATATTTCCAATGAAGACCCTTCCTACCTCCTCAATAATTGGCCATTGTTTGAATCTCAATTATTCACTCTGTTTGGTGACCCCAATGAAGTCAGGAAAGCTGAACAAGCGTTGGACAATTTGAGGATGAAGGAAAGTGGTCATGTTTCCTTGTACATTGCAGATTTCAGAAGCTTAATGTCAAGAATTGGAGATTGGGGGGAAAGAGCTTATATCCATGTTTACGGAAGAGGATTGGCATCAAGATTATTGGATCAGTTGGCTTCACACCCTGGAACTTTTGATACTCTTCAAGAACTTATGGATGTCACTTTAGAATTAGACACAAGATTTCATGAGAGACAAAAAGAAAAGGGTGGCAATCAAGAAAAGAAGCCTCCTGTCAATGGATCCAATCAATCTAGACCTCCTCAAAACTCATTTTCAAAGAGGCCTCATCAAAAGAATAATAAGAAGGGCAAGCAATTTCAGTCTTCAAAGGACAAGCCTCACTCTGCTCTCCTCAATAAGGACAATAAGTTGATCGGTTCTGAAAAGGAGAGGAGGATTCAAGAGGGGTTGTGTACTTATTGTGGTGGCAAGCACCAAATTGAAAAATGCTTCAAGAGACCTCAGAACAAGCCTGGGTCATCATCAAGAGCATTCCCTAGCAAGCTGGGAAAAGCCTGAGTGGGAATCATGATGTGTTCAATGGTTCTCACTTATTTCCTTCAAGAGCACAATTGTGCACTCTGAATACTAGTGTCAAGAAATCTTTAAAATTTCTTATTTTTTCTTCTGTCTCTGATATTTTTTATAGTATTCTCATTGATTCTGGTGCTACAAACTCTTTTATTGCAAAGAATTTTGTTCTCAAGTACTCATTGACTCTGTCAGAGCTCCCTGAAAAGATTCCTCTTTTCATTTTGGATTCTAATGAATCCCCTGCCTTGTTCATCACCCATTATACCAAGTGGGTAGTTGACTTGCCTTCTTTCCCAAGCTTTGAGGGGGACTTCTTTATCATAGATTCACCCAAGGGAGAAGACCTGATATTGGGCTATGATTTCCTTTACCATTTTAATCCCATTATTGATTGGAAAAATGGATTGATCACCTATGATTCTAATCATAAGGATTCTAGTGGTATTATTCCTTCTACTAGTAATGACTTTGCCACTGCTGTCAACAGTGTTGCTCTGGTTGGTGAACTTAAGACACCTCCCATTCCTTCTTCTGTCCATATCCCTTCCATTATTCCCTCTCAGTCATTACTTCCATTAAGAGATGAAGTCTTCAAAGAGATAAAGGATGTTGGAGAAGATGTTGCCATATCTTCACTTCATCTCTTTCAAGGGGATGTGGACCTTCCTCCCTTATCTTTTCATGCATCCCTGGAGGAGCAGTGGGATGAGGAGGAAGAGCCAGAAGAAATTGAAACTGTGTTGAGGGTTGTTCCTCCTGCTTATCACCATTATTTGGATGTATTCTCCAAGGTGAAAGCAGAGAAACTTCCTCCACACCGCGCCTGTGATCACCATATCGAATTGGAGGGTCTTCTACCTCCAATTGGTGTTATCTACTCATTATCAAATCAAGAGTCAGAAACACTGCGGGCCTACATTTCAGAGAATGTAGAGAAAGGTTTCATTAGACCAAGCTCCTCTTCAACAGGAGCACCTGTCCTTTTTGTCAAGAAAAAGGATGGAGGTCTTCGTTTGTGTGTTGACTACCGCAACTCAATGCTGTCACTAGGAAGAACAGATACCCTGTTCCTCCTATGAACCAGCTTCTTACCGTATTCAACGGTTCCACTATCTTCTCCAAGATAGATTTGCGTGGTGCATATAACCTTCTGAGAATCAAAGAGGGGGATGAGCACTTAACTGCCTTTAGAACCAAATTTGGCAGTTATGAGTATTTGGTCATGCCATTTGGTTTGACCAATGCACCTGCTTCTTTCCAAAATCTAGTAAATGATATCTTTGCAGATTTTTTGGATGTGTTTGTTGTGGTTTATCTAGATGATATTATGGTCTTTTCCAGTTCTGAGGAGGAACATGTCAAACATGTGGCCTCTGTCCTCCAAAGACTGAGAGACAATAATATGTTTGCCAAAGCCTCCAAGTGTGTATTCCATGGCTCAAGTGTGGAATACTTGGGCTATGTTGTTTCAAGTGATGGCCTCAAGATGGATTCTTCAAAAGTTCAGCAAATCCTCAATTGGCCTCAGCCCAGAAACATCAAAGCTCTTCAATCCTTTCTTGGCTTTGCCAATTTTTATCGTTGTTTTATTAAAAATTATTCCAAGAAAATCACTTCTCTCACTTCCCTTCTTAAAAAAGATTCTCCTTTCATCTTCAATGAGGAAGCTCTTAGTCAGTTTCAAGCACTTAAAGAAGCTTTCACCACTGCTCCTATCTTATCTCATTTCAATCCATCTCTACCTACTATTGTAGAGACTGATGCTTCTGATTATGCATTGGGCGCCGTACTGAGTCAGGTGGATGACTCTGGAAAGCATCCCATTGCATTTGATAGTCGCAAGCTCTTACCAGCTGAACTCAACTATGAAATTCATGACAAGGAACTCCTTGGCATAGTTTGGGCTCTCAAGCGCTGGAGGGCATTCCTTCTTTCTCTTTCCAATCCTTTTGAGGTCTTGACAGACCACTCTTCCTTGCAGTTTTTCATGTCTTCCAAAGTTCTTACTCGTCGTCAGGCCCGTTGGGCTGAATTTCTCTCAGAATTTCATTTCACTATCACTTACCGCCCAGGCAGGCTGGCCACTTTGCCAGATGCCTTGTCACGTCGGGAAGATGTGTACCCAGAGAGGGGGGTGGACTTCATCAGCAAGAATCCTCATAATTTTCATCAAATACTTAAGCAAGATGGAATTCAAGAATCAAGATTCTTCTCAATCAAAGTGGAAATTTTCTCAGATTTAGTGGACAAGATTCAAAAAGAAGTATGGCAAGACAAAGATTATAAAGAAATACTCAAGCAACTAGCAAGAGGTGAATCAGTTCCAGATTATTCTCTTGAACCTCAAGCCAAGTTATTATTATTCAAAGATAGAGTGGTAATCCCAAGCAATGAAGAACTTCAACTCAATATTCTTCAAAAGCGTCATGACTCACCATTGGCTGGCCATCCTGGCCAGGAGAAGACCCTCAAGCTCATCAAGAGGGATTTTTATTGGGCTGGCATGAATCAATTCATCAAGGACTATGTGTCCTCATGTCAGAAATGTTCAAGAAACAAGAACATTCATCACAAGAAGTCTGGATTACTCAAGCCTCTTTCAATTCCGTCTGGTCCTTGAAATTCATTATCAATGGACTTCATCACTCAATTGCCACTGTCAAACAACCTTGATTCAATTTTAGTAGTTGTGGACAGATTCTCAAAAATGGCAATCTTCATCCCAACTTATGGCACAATCACTGCTCTGGACTTAGCTCAAATCTTTATTAGTCATGTATTTTCCAAACATGGACTTCCAGTCAGTATTGTTAGTGATAGAGGATCCTTATTTGTTTCATAATTTTGGACTCAATTGTGTCAGCAGCTCAAGATATCAAGAGATCTTTCAACTGCCTTTCACTCTGAAACAGATGGACAGACAGAGAGGGTAAATCAGATTCTAAAACAGTATCTTTGGATGTATGTCAGTTACCATCAAGATGACTGGCACACCTGGCTCCCTCTGGCTGAATTTGCCTATAATAATGCAGAACATTCATCCACCAAGCAATCACCTTTTTTCACCATTTATGGAAGAAATCCCAGCTTTGACTCAATCCATATTTCCAAGACTCACCTGCTGGAAAGTTATCAACAAAACTCCAATCAGTACAGCAAGTTGTCAAAGAAGAATTAGAGTCAGCAATAAGGAGATTCAAGAAGTATGCAGATAGAAATAGAGCAATTCCACCTGATTTCCAACCTGGGGACAAAGTATGGCTGGCTTCCAAGAACATCAAGACAACAAGACCCACCAAGAAATTATCAGAAAGATGGTTGGGACCCTTTGAAGTTCTGAAGAAGATTGGCAGCCATGCATATCACCTCAAGTTGCCTCAGAAATGGAAGACAGTTCACCCTGTATTCCATGTGTCCTTATTAGAACCAGTAAAGCAATCAACTATCCCAAATCGACATCAATTGCCACCACCACCAGTCTTAGTGGAGGAGCAAGAAGAATGGGAAGTGACTCAGGTTCTGGACTCAAAACTCAAAAGAGGTAAATTATGGTATCTTGTAGAGTGGAAAGGATTCAGTGAAGACCCAGAAAGAACCACTTGGGAACCATCTTCCAACCTTACCAACTCACCAGACCTTGTCAAGGATTTCCATTCATTGTATCCAGACAATCCTGGTCCAAATACCTCAAGAGTTTGATTTATGGTGCTTGGTGGGGAGAAGAAGTTATGAAAGTAAGTTCCTCTCCTGGCATGCACCTTTAAGGGGGTATTTTACCCATATGTTGTTGTAAGCATCACCTTGGCCACTTTGTGAGCACTTGTCATTTCTTTGGACAGGTTCAGGAAGCATACAGCATCAATACCCTCCATTTGGACCTTATCAAGATATGGCCCGATGTTTTCTTCTTTATTTTTCATTTCTTTCTCTATTTATCATTTCATTTTATGCCAATCATCATAATTCAAGACATTCATTACTTCAAGTCAATTACGGCAATTTATTTCAGAAGCCATTTATGGCAATTCATCTCAGAAGTCATGAATGGCAATTCTTTTCAATTTTATGGTGCTTGGTGGGGAGTGGAAGTTATGAAAGTAAGTTCCATCTCCTGGTATGCATCCCTGAGGGTTCTACTTCTTGTAAAACATTACCTTGGCCACTCTGTGAGCATCAAAATGCTTGGTTTTCATTTTTTAGACACTTATTGGCCAAAATCAAGCAACTCACCACAAGAAGGACCAACCATCAGGATTTTTTCTTTATTTCTTTCTTTACTCTCATTTTCCTCTTATTTATTTTCATTTCTCTTCTTTCTTTACTTGTATAATTTTCTTTCTTTTATTTCTTTAAAGCAGCAGCATCCCCTCCTCAAATTATGTATTGGGAGGTTCCATTATCTTTTTTATTTTTTTTATTTTTTAGTAGTTATAAGAGTGGGGATAGAAGTCAAACCAAACACAAACAAGGAAAAGGAAACTAGTTATCTCTACCCAAGTCATCAAAAGTTCTCTGGAAATCATTTATCAACTCATCTTCATACCAGGCAAATTTTGCAGCCATCTCTTCAGAAGCAGTACCTGGAATAGTCCTGTCATTGGCATACATAATCACCTCTCTGCTATTTCTATCAACCCTCCTGAATAATCTGGCCACAGCATCTTGGTTTTCACTAGCCGCGTTGGGATCTTCTCTGGTAACCCGGATAGGCCAACGTTCTCTTCTTTGAAAAACTTGAGCGGCAGGAAACGGCAAAGGAGACAATCCATCTCTTCTTCTGCTGGAGCTGGCCACAGGTTGGAGTTGACGGGAGGTGTTTATGGGTGAGTTTCTGGGCTGTTGAACTGGAGATGGTCTTACTGCTGGATTCAAGGCAGGCCTGGTGGTATGGGAAGTAGTTGGTGAAGGAGGAGGAAGGGTTGTAGGAATGGAAGCAAGCATTGGTTGGAAGGTTCTTGGAGTGCTGGGAATCACTTGGCTTTGGAATCTGGTGTTGGCAAGAGGTTGAGAAGAGGAATTGCTGGATGGATGGCCACTTGAATGAGGAATAACTTGAACTTCTTCAACATCCAACTCATCACTTCCTTCAGCATCTGGATCTGTTGGGGAATCAACAATTCTTCTTAGTTTTTTCACTAATTTAACCACTCCATCAGCATTGGTCCTTGAAATTGGGATTTCTGAGCTGTAGTGTATGGGCCTACCACCAATTGGAATGGGCCCTCCAACATTAGTCCATCTGGCCACATCCCTCTGCCTGGAACCAGTCACTACATCAAAATATCAGCATCAATTCAACCACGAAATGCAAATCACTCACATTGAGAAAATCCAGAAGTGGCATCAGGGGTAGGTTCCTCAATAATGGGGAATTCCTGCCCATAAAGCCCATCCTTCCTACTCCATAAGTGCCTCCTGACCTGGGACAAAGTTGATCCGGTATGGCGGCAAGGCTTCTTCCCAATAAAGCAGAAATGGCATTTTGACGATCAAGGATTGTAATGTTGAAAGCAATCCTTACCCCTGGCCAAACACTCAGTACAGGCAGGATCAAGAAATTCAACTGCTCTGAACCCATCATATGTTTGGGAGGGGTCAAAATGGCCAGAAGACGCCATGGAGGGAGAAGACAATCAACTGAAGACGCCAGAACCATGAAGAACAGACGGTGGCGGTGCAGAAGGGGAATATTCAGTGAGTTCAGTCAGTTTGGAACTCATAACTGAAGAATGTGCAAGCAGAAGATTCAAGACGTCAGAATCAATCCACTCCACATCAAGAAAAAGAAATTTGACTCAAGGAAATGGGGCCATAACTCAATTATGCCCCACCTCAAAGCCTCTAAGGTGAAGGTTCACACCCCTTTGGGGCTGGACTCATCACCCAGGGTCTCCCCTGCAAATTTGGGGGAGGCCAAGATCTTGATGGTCCTGGACCCCTTCAATGGGTCCAGGCCATGTATGGTGAAAATTGGGAATGGGCCATTTCTGGGCCCCCGGGTCCCCCTGGGTCCCCAGCAAATTTGGGCCCAGGGGCTTCATTTTGGTCCTGGGGGCCTCCAATAACCCCCACAGACCGCGGCGTACGGCCCGCGTACCGTAGGACCCCAGAGGCTCAAAAAAGCCTATTAGGGCCAAAAATCAAAAAAAGTGCCTCAATCACCAAAACACTCAACAAGGCCAAAAAAGGCCATAAAAATCAAATTACATCAAGATCACTGAGGAAGGAGGCCACAGCCCAAAAACCACTTGGAGGACTGTCTGAGGCCAATTCCTTGGATAATGGGGACAAGACCCCTTGGAGGAAAGTTTCAATCATTCAGTGGATTAAGTCTGGGCCAATGAGTAAAAGTCATATACTCATTGGGCACCAATTTTTGAGCACAAGTGCTCAATGGCCTTTATTCTGGGATATATCCCAAGGCCACATCCCAAGGCATGGCTGATTGAATCAAAAGAAAAGAATGGCGTAATCTGGAAGGAATACTCACTCAAGCTTGGAAAAAGGGGGGAATCGATTGAATTTGGCAGGGAAGAAGTAATGAAGGATTTTCAGGATAATGGTCAAGAGGAAAGAAAATTAAAAAGAAATTTTTTTTGAAAAAATGTGGGGATATTGAGATGCCATTCAACAGTGGCAGGGTATTATGGTGTTCAGGAGTCCACCAGTTTCAAGAGGGGGATACTGTCACAACCATCCATCAGGGGTAGGGGTATTCATTCATACACCCACTCAAACACCCCAAATCAGCAAATCCAGTATCTGCATCAGCATTCAGTTTCAGCAATCTTCATTCTGAAACATGCATACAGCTTGGTACATCCATACAGCCTTTCAACACCTGTACAGGTTGGATTCACCCAATACAGTTTCAATACACCAATATGGAACTGTATGATCACTCAAATACACCACACCTCTTGTACAGGTTCTGTACAGCCGTACAGGACCTGTATTGGCCAGACTCAATTCAATCATCAAATATTCTCATGAAAATTCTTCCTCTGGATCAGGGCTGGTGATTCTCACATATACCAGCCCCTCTTTCTCCCCCCTGGGGACTTTTGCCCAGTTAATTAATTTAGTTTATTTATTATTTCATAATTATTCTTATCCTTATATTTGGGTATTATAATTATTTAATTCTAAGTTAGTCTTTGCATTTTCTCTCTTCGCCTGTACAGTATGAGTTGGGTGGCCATATCCTTATTAACCCTTCTCTTTCCATTCTGACAGGTTGAAACAATGGACTTGGACTTGTTTGTGGTTGGCTCTTCTATTCTTTATTCTTATTCTTTTGTTGCTGCTTCTTATATTCATTCTTTTAGTAATTCATCTTTAACACTCTTAAGTGTATCCTTTCTTACCATATCCCTGAGCCCTCCATAAGTGAGTCCCAGTTTACTGAGTGCCAGGCCCTCTTCACTTTGAAGATCCCCTGTTGACAAACATATAGTTTGGGTGCAATCACATCATATGAGACTAAACTAATGGATTCAAACATAACATTTGCCCAAAAATGTTTAACTGGATTGGCGGGGTAAAGAAGGCTCTGAACCATTTTGAAGAAGGAGTGTTCTGATTTTGGGAGATTATCTGGAGGTTTAGCTGATTCCTTCATCAATTTGAGATTCCAAATGTTGTGATCAAAAAACGCTTCTGTTTTGGTTGGCTTAAAAAAATCTAACCCTGTATATTGCAATTTACATCACGAGTCAACAGCCAATAATTATGTATCATGCACAAAGATAAAACTCACCTGCCATCTCAAGGTCCTCCAGCCAGGCCGACATTTTAAGCTCTCGGTTACTGATCACCTTAATACCAACAGGAAGGAATGTATGAGCATCCTTTGTTGGTAAATTGTCCCCTCAATTTTTGTAAATGTTATTGATATTATCAAGCCCCCTTTTCCATGATTGTTGAGTAATATTGGAATGATAATTCAAAACGCCTGCAAACTCTTCCATGCGGGATAAAAAGATTCCTTGAAAATCAGCAGACGATGACACTTCGGGCTCAGGGTCAGGAACTATATCAGTCATATCTCGTGCCATTGTATCATGTTTAATTGTTTCCCTTTCTTGAAAGGCTTGAATATTCCGAGGAGAGGCGGGAGGGGTTGCATCATGCATTGTTTCATTGGGTATTGGGGGGCTTTCAGTATGTGGAGCTTCATCATGGATTGTTTCATTGAGTATTGGGGGGGGTTCGGTATGCGGAGGTTGATTATCAATATGATCCCCTTCAACATTGATAATTTCATGACCTTGATCGCGAGGATTGTTTGCGGCTTTAAAGGTACGGCGTTTTTTGTTTGTTTTTTTGGTCGCACGTATATTTGGTCTTTTTCCTAATCCTTTTCCTGGAAATCCAATTACGGCTTGAGATCCTTCAGGTAGAGATTCTCCCACCTCCACACCTGCCCATATATTGTAAGCAGCTTTTTTTATCAACTTTGTTTTGAATTAGTAATGGACTTACGGTTCAAATCCATTTTGAGCAGGCTCATGGCTTCAGCAATCTTTTGACGCACATAATCAGGAATTTTACTATCATTTTGAATTTTTTCGAGCCTTGGGATTGTTTGAGCAATGTTGGAGACAAATTGCTCCTTGGATATTTTTTACACCTCCCCACTGAAAATTACATCATCTTGCCCATCATCTTCTGTCGGTGCACAAGGTTCAACAGTCTTTTTCTTCTCGTAAATTTTAAAATTCGGTTTCTGAGAGCTTGGAGGCTGACCTGAAATAAAGGCTATGACACAATATCAGGCTTTGAGAGATTAGAAATATTCAAGATGGATGCATACTCACTTTCTGGAAGAACTGGTGGATCTTGATTATCTTCATGTGACTGGCTCTCTACTTCAATGCCTAATTCACGACTACTGGCGATATCAGAGAGTTCACTTCCACTCTCTGGGGCTGAAGTTGGTTGTTCATTGAATTCAGTTGAATTTCCCGGGGTTTGGGCCATAGCGGAGGTAGTTTATTAAGCAAATAGATGGTGACGAGTTGATTGATAACTTGTTTGAAAATTTTTGAATAAAAAGATCCAAATTCAAGAAAAAAGGTGCAAGTAAAATAATCGCATTTGCAAAATGCGATTTGTCAGGAAATTGAAGGAGGCAATTTTTTGCAAATTATTTCATATCATGCAAATGAAATCACTTCCCTGTGAGACATTGAATAAAGTTGACTAGTGAGAAACCTACTAAAGTCAACTTTTGAACTATTCAACGCTCATGAGGTAAGGACTAAGCAAAGTGTTCATTTGATTGATATGAAATAAAATGGTTTTGTCGGGGAAACAGGAGACACAATTCTTGTCTTGAAAAGTCCACTTATTAGGTTTTAATTTGTGAGTCTCATGATTTAAACCCTAACCACAACATGGTGAATATACTGACCAATATCCCCTTAGGTCCTGTTTGCAGAGAAGGCCACTCAGCATATTTCGGCAATTGCATTCATTGTGTACGCCAACAAGCCACCGTAGTGTACACTATGGATGTAATACGGAAGCGTGAGGAGGGTAAGTGTTGTCAGAGGCATGTCAGGAGGGCACTACATGAGCGTAAGGATGGTAAGGGTTGTTGGAGGCATGTCGGGAGGGCACTACATGAGTGTAAGGATGGGAAGCTGTGTTGGAGGCATGTCGGGAGGGTACTACACAAGCGTAAGGATGGTAAGGGGGGGGTGTGAAAGCGTAAGGAGTGGTGAGGACGGAGAGGGGGGGCAGTGTTGGAGTCTCATCTGGATGGAGGGCGGTGCGGGTGTGTAAGCATGCTAAGCGTTGGGGAGGCGGAAGCCAATGAGGTGAAATTACACAAACGTTGCGCATAGTGTTGAAATGGGTTTGGGCTTTGAGTGACATTCTCATGTGACACATGTGACGATTGACGTTGTCTTGACGCTGACATGACGTGACCCACTAAATCCAGTGACTATAAAGTGACACTAACGCGAGTGAAGAAAGATTTTATACTGACCGCGGTGCGACGTGAAGTCAATCAACAACAATTGACGCGAGATTCGCCCTGGTGAGGAATTGAAGTATTTTCAATTGAATTCAATTGAAATGTCAAAATGTGCGCATGTATTACATAAGTAAACTTTGATTTACATATGAGGTATCAATTATTACTGTATTTTACTGTACAATTCAATTGAATTACATATGTAAATCAAAATTGGATTACATGATGAGGAATTAAGGAAAAAATAAATTGGAAATATTAATTCTGGGGGGAAAAGACACTCTAGCTCTAAGGGGGAACTAGACCCCAAAGACCTTGCTGACTGGAATGAGATGTCAAAATTCACGCAAAAGTTCATTAATTTTGGCCTGGAATTGAGTCACAGGGTCTGTGACTCAATTGATGATGAGGTTTTGATACCAACCAGGGTAGTTTTAGCTGCTACCCAGAGGGTAAAACTACCCTTAAGGCCAAACAATGTTATTCAAAAAAGTTACAACTGGTTTCTACTCCTCTTACACACATTATGACGTGTTTTGAAGGCTCTAGACCAGGTATTGCTATACTAATGGCTGATTTAAGGGTCTAAAATGGCTAAAAATGGCTTAAACCAGCCCTTTTTTGGTCTAAACCAGGGTTCAATGATTCCATAATTGGCTTTTCTGATGTCAGACTGTTTTTCACGACTGACAAGAGTAAATTTTACTTTTGGAGTAAGAAAATTTATGGCTATAAAAGAATGTCTTCTTTGCCCCACTTTTCTCTTCATGTTAGAATCTTTTCTTTTTATTATTAGTATAAACACTGTTAAACCAATCAATAAAAGTTTCCAACAACCTTATTTTAAAAACATTTTGAACCTTTTCACCAAGTGAAAAAATTATTATAATCATTGTTTTTCACTCTTATAATCATTTTTGCCCCTTAACCACCCCAAAACCGAATTTAAGCATCTTTCATCACTGTTAACTTTGTCACTTTGTTTCCAAATTCACTCTGGTCACTTTTGGGTGTGTTTTCTCTTGAATATTTTTTTTAAAGACTTTGTTCTTTAATTAATTGCTTGAAGCTCTTTGCTCAATTAGTTCCAATTGAAATTGCTCTTGAATAAATTTCTTTTGTAGCCTTGAATATCTCTTGTAGAGTATTTTTGGATAAATTTTTATTGTTGGTAAAACAATAAATCTATATAATATTATGGTTTTATACTAATAAGGTTATAAACAATAAAATTGGCGTTTTTTCTCTTAAAAATAATATTTATTACTATTTTTAATTTATTTTTACCTTATACAAAATTTGAGGACAGGAAAAGTACTTGATTTTTAATCAAAGTGTCATATCCACACCTTACACTTTCGGATTTATTTTTTCTTTAATTCCTCATCATGTAATACAATCATAATTTACATATGTAATTCAATTGAGTTTTTAATTACACATCTGTAATAATAGATACCTCATATGTAAATTAAAATTCACTTATGTAATACACGTGCACATTTTGACATTTCAATTGAAAATACTTCAATTCCTCATAGCTTCTAAGCTAAACAAAACACCTTAGTTTTAGCACAAAAATTGATGGTTAACACCACATGTAGTGTGAATTAACTTAAGGTTCTGAGTATTTTCATAATTTTGTACAAAAAATACTAAAAACTTGATTTAAACTTAATTAGAGTTGAGTTACAGAAATTTCATCCAGAGGTGACCCCACTTTATTTTTTATGAGGGATGAGATGATGTGATAATTTCTTTATGTTTATTTATTTGATAAAAAGCTACAATATATTTTATATAACTTTTTAGCAAAAATATTTTAATTTATAATTTTTATTAAAAATTCATTTTTACTTAATTTTTACAAGTAAAAATGTATTTTCATAATTTTAAATTTTATTGTAATTTTATTTTTAAATTATAATTAAATTTTGATTTTGAAATATAAATTTGTATTTATATTTCCATTTTTGTTTACATAATATAGATAAATTTATTTTATTTGTATTTGTATCTTAATTTATCATTTGTGGTCTTTTGGGTATATGAAAATACCTCTAAGGCTCACAGGAAAGGTATGAAGGCAACTCCCTGCCTATCATTCTCAGGGGAAGTGTGTGTTTGAGTTGAGCAGTGTTGAAACATGCATATATGCATGAGGAATAGCAGCGGGTTGACATTGTTTCAGGAATTGTGAATAAGGTTGGTTTGTTTATAAATATCTATGGTTGATGTGCAAGTGCTTAGGGGTGTTATTAATTGGAAAAAAAATTGAGTGATTATTTATGAAGGGGGAGATGATTTGACCCATTTGAGGAGATTATCCCATTTGCAATGGTGGAAAGGCAGCAGGGGATAAAGTGTAACATGTCTCATCTGGATGGGCAAATTTGTTAGGAGGTTAGTTGGGTAAAATGCCATTCTGCTCAATGCTCATACATATTCTATTTTATTTACACATGGTGATACCAGGGGTTTGATCCTTGAGGGGCGTTCCATTAGGGATGTGTCAGCATTGAATTGAGGGGATTATCATTCAAACCATGTACACTGGCATGCCATCCTACATGGTTTGAACCTTATTACAGGCATAATGATATAGCTCTATTACACAAGCTTTTGGAGTGGAGCTAAGGTCTTGTTATTTGGTTTGAGTGCAGAGGGCTTTTAATAGTTTGGAATGTGATTTGGGTTGTCTTGCATTTCTTGAAAAGGTGATGTCTCTTTTGTGGGTAAATCCTTCATTAATATATCCTTATACAGATATAGAATGCTGGGGAATTTTGATGCATATATTGGCTGTTTGGATAATCTGCACAATGTGACAAGGGGGAGGGGGAGATGTTTATTGAATATCATTACTTATGGATGATGATTCCCCTTTGATATTAAGGAAATATCACATTGTATGCTGGTAGGCCTTGAAGTGTGGTTTCCAACAAAGGCAGAGGAGCTCAAGAGTAGGAAGGGGCAATCCTGCTAGAAATGGTCTTATTAGTCTTCCAAAAGAGACTTGGTTCCCACTTTTCATGGTATTTCTCTATCATAAATTTGAAAACATTTCATCTCATATTGATATATTTTATCATAAAACTGAGGTGTTTTATCAAGTTGAAAATATTACTATAGTTATTTAGCCCTTATGTCATCTTCCAAGCCACATAGATCCCGTTCAGGTTCCGTTCATGACTCAGATACTGAATTTAGCATAGAATATGACCAAAAAAAGTCACCAATGAGTCCAAACATTCCACTCACAACCCCTAATGCATCCTCAATGAATGTATCAGGTCTAAACATTGATTCGGGAAATCCAATGGGTCAAACTTCAAGCACTTAGTCAATCCCAAAAATTTCCGTCACTACAATTCACCCAAATTCCACTAATACACAAATGCATGTGCCTGAGGGGCCAGGAAGAACACCTAAAATCTCATTAAAGGGTAACCCCCAATCAAAATTTCCACTTGGCTTCCTCCTGAATCCTGGTCGGAATCCAGTCACATCCCAGCAACCTTTTGGGTCAAGTAAACAGCCAACCCTCAATATTCCATCAGGATCTCAGGTTCATGTGGGCAATGAAAAGCGGGTTGATGGGGGGAAACAAAAAAAACCATTGGAAAATGTTACTCCGAGTGGTCTGTTGGAAGGAAATGCAGGATTGCAGCTTCATCAAAGTAAGTCATTTTGATGTTGGATTATGAAATTTTTCACAATCTGATATGTTTGTTTCATTCGTTAGATATGGCACCCAAAGGCAAGTCAGTCCAATCTCAGGGGCCAATCAAAAATTGTGAGTATGACCAGTCTTTATTAATTTTTTGATGTTTTAACTGATGATTTGCATGGCAGGTGATGAAGCTTATGCAACTTTGCCTCTGGTCCATAAAGAAAACGTCACTGGACTTGATCATCCATATACCTTCAAACCAAGAACAGCTCATGCCACTTCATCAAGAGAAAAAATTGTGGATGATAAGGATGAGAACATGTCTCCCAATCACAGTGAAACAAATGATGAACCAAGGAGGGACAATATCATGGTGCATGAGGAGGGCACTCAGTCAAATAGTAAGTTCACCCATTATCAAATGCCCTTTTCCCAGAGTATGTTTGAACAATCTGATGTCATACAGCAAAGGAACAAGGCTTGCAAAGCTCACAATGTGGCAAAACCTGCAAGCCAGAAGGAGCAACAAAGGTGGCTGAAAGCAGAAATTCCAGAAAATTTCCATGGGATGAGATGAGATGTACACACCCATTGCCTGTTCCTACTCAAAATGAGGGATAAGGAGTTTTCCTCACAACCAACACCACCAAGCACACAAGAGTGTGAAATTGCAATTCAAGTTGCTGGTCATCTGGGATATTTTCCCAAAAATGTTTTCAATGAGCCATCAACACAGGTTCAGTCTCAGGGTTTCCAAAGCTACCCCAAAAATGAGCTCTATAAGTTAGGACTAAAGCAATTCACTTGGGACTGGGAGTGCTTGTGGAAACATCCATTAAATGAGTTGATGTCTAGGGTTTTTTACTGTACCTCCTGTCTCACTATTGTCAGAAGCAAGTATCATCTTTACTATTGGAACAAGAATCATAATTACTATGGGGTCATGGCAGCTTTAATGGAGCAATATTTCACTTATTTGAAAAGAGAATGGAAGTCTACTCAAAAGGATGCAGATTATTTAGTAAAAAAGAAGGACAATCAAAAGTTTGCAAAGATTCATCAAAGGGTTGGTTACTGTTTCTCTTCTTCATTGTGAAGTAAGTCTGATGATAATCTGATTGATTATTTACAAACCTGTGAGCGCCATTGGGAATGGTGTGATACAGCTAGATTTCCAATTCTAACATCATAATTCAATGACCCTCAAGTATTCTCAGATACTGAGGAGGTAGTGGAAAATGGCCATCAAGTTTACCGCAAAGTGGGATTACGCTGATGCTCAAGCTTATTTAATGAATTGATATTAAAAATGGATAGAGACATAGAGTTTTGCAATTGGCTGAATAAAAAAGGGTAAAAAAAATATTGATAGATTTCCAGAAATACAATCAATAGATGATGGCAATATTCCAGAAGGCCTATATTTTCAGGTATTTTACCAAGAGTGGCTCAAAAGGTGTAGTAAGATGCAGAATGTTTCCCTTAAAATACTTGAAATTCCAGTTATTAGGCCTAGTGGTGATTCTCTGCAATAACTTATTAATATAAATGTTTATCACAGTAACACATTATCTGATTATTGTTTCCTAAATATGCAACAGCTTGCTAAATAAGTTAAACTATAAACAATATGAATTGGAATTTATCACCGTCTCCCTTAGAAATAATACTCTATTGCTCATTTTCATGGAGGAAATATTGAGAAGTCTGTTCCAGCTCATGGTGTTCAAAATTGTGGACCTGTGACAGGGTGAAAAATAGTTATCGGCTTTGTCAAACACAAATTAGATAATATCAGGAAGGCTCACACAGTTAATGAGTTTTTCTTTTCTTGGACCTATTGGTGATTGGAATATGGGATTCCCATAAAGAAAGATTTCAAAATAGTAATACAATCAGGGAGAATGAACAGCTTGAAAGGTCCCTTCCACATGTTGACCTCAACTGCATGTGCTTCACAGGTTGTTGTTGGCCAATACGATGGAGTTGATCAACAGCCTGAGCCTCAATGGCTGCATTCCAATTGGGCTCCTGGAAAGGTGGATGTCCGAGTCTGAAAATCAGGGTAGACTTATGGGGGTCCCCTCACCATTAAATAGACAATATTAGTGCAAGTTATGTTGAGTCCAGTTCCAGCTGCGGCAATGGATACAATCAGTACTTCACATTCAGGATTATTGAATAAATTCTCCAGGGCCTTCTCCGGGGCTTGTGCTGTAATTGTTCCATCAATTTGTGCAAAAAGGATAGAGTAATAGGCAAGTACAATATAATCGATGCATATTAAAATTAACTCAAAAATAAAGAAATTGGGTCCATTGGGTGTAAACCACTGATTTGGATGGACAACACTTTGATTTTTTTGTTCTCCAGTAAACGTTTGAGTAGGTGTGCAATTTTACTACTCATCATGCATGTTTCCACATCCACAATAGTTTGGGTGATTGTTTAGGACTTATCCTGAGTGCTCCTGCCCTTGTGGTCTTCCAAATCTGCATCTGCCATTGTTTTAAGCATTATGTGATGGTTACAGCATATTTGCAGCTTATTAATATTTCTGAAGAATTATCCTGGTCCTTTTCTTTTGGATGATAGTAATTGTAAGGTTTAACTATGAAGCAATAAGAAAAATTACTAATATTTTACTTATTGTACTCTGCATGTCCTTTGTAAGATGTGACTATGAAACTGATGATAATATTACTATTAATCAACAGCACTATGTCTGTTCTTATGAAATATAATAATAAAAATTATTATAACCACAATTAAATAATTATAAAATTATTTCTTTCACGTGTTATACACTACTAGTGATTATAACAGTGAGCAGTAATTGTCTACAAGAATCAATTACAAGAAGAATTTAATAATAAAAACTTCTTTTATTAAAATAATAAAATTATTTTAATATATAATTATCTTTTACAAGAATAATTATAAAGATAATTCTTGAAGAAAACTATTACTAGAGAAAAACTTTAAGAATTAAAGATAAAAGACTCACTAATACTCCAAAGAACTTATTGATAATAAAAGTAGAGAAATTTGACGTGGAATTGTGGATTTAAGGGATCAAAAGGATTTATAACAGTATTACAACAATATATAGTTGGATTCTATGATTTCACGTCTTTCTGATTGATTCTGAAAGAATTAAAACACTTAAGAATAGTTGAACTAATACTTACTTGTTGGTAATAAAGATTTAATAAATTGATAAGATGATGATGAGGAAAAAACAGCAAGAAGAGGCTTCTTTTAAGTCAATAACAGCTCACAGAGGCGTGCCATGGAGCAAACTGAAAAACCAGTGAGTGAGAAAACAATAAACCTTTTTGGATTATTGATTGCATCATCTGTTGTCATGTAAGATTATCATAATTACTTAATTGATGCTTTTACGTGACTACCAACCCCAATATGGTTAAGAATAAAAGGAGTAACACTTGTAAATCTTCTTTTATTCTAAAATAATCATTGATTTCTCAAAGTTATCAATGTTATTGCCAATTTCATCACAGGTTGTAATTACTGTGAATTTTTGAAGATTCAGTGTTTCACGTAGAATATCCAAAAATGGACTGTAAGTAAAACTTTTAATTTTACTAGTAAAACTGTAATTCCTTTTGGTTGTACCATAGATAATACAGTTCTCTTTTAGTCCTGAAAGTTTCAGAAAGATTCATTAAGAATTGTATTTTTAATGAATTTTTGAAGGTTTTACCTCATTTCTACGTAGAATTGCAAATAGCAGTGTTTTGCTGGTTGCTATGAGGTAAATCAATGAATATGGGTCCCAAAAGGGTTTTAATTACTCTTTTGGGGTTTATCCATGGAAAGTCATTAGTAATTGACATGGTTACAGGAGTGTAAGTAGCTCATTACCTCCTTGGCACGTCAAAATAGCAGGTTATTTGCTATTTTCTGATGTTTTACAGTAGTTGTAACTTGGTAACCAAGTTCCCAAAGAGTTTTAGTTTACCAATTGGGCCAAGATGAGCCATGGATCCATGCTCTGGAGCTATCCACGCCTCTGAGGCCTCAGAAGTTGGGTACCCTGGCTCTCTTTGATGTCTTTTGTCCCCCTTGCCTATTTTTTACGTCAAAATAGTAATTTAAGCTTAAAGTGAGATATCCACTATGGGTGTACCAAAAGTCCATGTAAGAATACCATGATATTAAGTGCTCAAAACATGCATAACACTATTCTTAGTGTATATGTAACATGGGATTTCTCACTTTCCCATTATTTTGGCTAAAAATCAAGAAAAACAAAAATTTTCACGGATCTTTTATGTGGTATTAATGATGTGGTATTGAAGTATTTTCCATTTTACCACCTCAAATACTTAAATTGAGCTTATTCACTCTATGGAGCTACCCTAGGTGAAATTTTGTGTAGAATCCAAATCTGGTCTTAAATCCATGGATTTACTTACTCAATAAAAAGTTATTCATCTTTTCTGAAATTGAAAATGATGAATTTTGGATATATGCATGACTTATGAGTTTTGCATAATTCAAAATTTCTTTTTAAGATAATTGTGGCCTATTTGGGTATGTAAAATATACCTCAAGGCTCACATTCCCTCCCACCAAAAAATAAAATTGTACTACAATTTTATTAGTGATAAAAAGAATAAGGCCCCAAAAGGGGTTTTAATGTCCACTGTCCAACCTCTTCACATTACTCAGATCAAGTAATTTAAAGCACATTTATAGACATATTCAGGCTTGTGGCCTTCTTTCATGTCTAAATCTTCTTAAGAGTTTATCTGAGTCAGGTATTTCTGATTCTGCCATCCATTCATCTTCATGTACTGGGTTTCTATATCTGACAAGATATTCTCTTTGATTTTTACCCCTAATTCTCCTTTCTTTGATGACTTTCTTAATCTTTTTGTCTTCATTCTGTTCCACAGGTGGTACAGTTAAAGGAGTTGGGTTTCTTAAAGGAAACAATTCTTTATCAGCTGGTTGATAAGGTTTTATCAAGCTGACTGGAAATGTGGGGTGTTTATTTTCCAATTCACCACTCAATTCCACTTGAACTGCATTGGTTCCATGTAAGGCAACAATAACAAAAGGTCCTACATAAGAATCTTTAAGTTTCTTTGGGCCTTTGATATTATTAAAATTCAAGGTTGAAACTAGAACTAAGTCCCCTACTTTGAAGTCTGGTACTTTATGACTCTTGTCCCACTTCTGTTTTGCATAATCAAAAGCATCATCCATACTTTGTTTTGCATGGTGTTTTACTTTATCAAGCATTAATTTGAAGCTGGAAGCTGTAGGATGAATGTCAATCAAGTCTTTCCTCAGTGTGTCTGCTGGGAGTCTTGGATTCCATCCTTTTTCTAACATAGCAGGAGTTTGTCCTGTGGAAGAATGGACTGATGTCTTGTATGCCAATTCTAATGCAGGTATCAGAGTGCACCAGTCATGGGTAAAGCCATCTGAGTCTTTAAATTCTAATCCATAAGCACAAAATCTCCTGATCATGTCTTCTAAAGTTTGAATCATCCTCTCTGCTAGCCCATCTGTTTGAGGGTGATATGCTGTAGAGAATGATAACTTAGTCCCAAACAATCTATGAAGATTGGTCCAAAGTGCAGATGTGAACTTGGGGTCTCTGTCACTTATGATATTCTTAAATAACCCTGTATGAGAAATAACTCTACTCCATAAAAGAAGAGCTGTATCCATAGCAGTGTCATCTTTATGACATGGTAAGAATATGGGAGTTTTGCTATATCTGTCTACAATGACTAAACAAGCATTATAACTTTTGTCACCACTTGGAGGAAGTGCTGTGACCCAATCCATGTGAACAACTTCCCAAGGGGATTTTGGTTCTTGAATATGGATCATTAATCCAAATTTCTTGCCTGTACTCCTGTTTGCTTTTTGGCATCTATCACAGGTATGGCAATATTCAATGGTTTCTTTTCTCCAAGATGGCCACCATGCACAGTTCTTCACCTTTTCAAGTGTTCTGTCTTCTGATAGGTGTCCAGAGTAAATGCTATCATGGCATTCATGAAGAATGGTATTGATGAGCAATCTACTACACAATGTCATCACACAAGAATGTTTTGTTCTATGGTAAATAATCCCATCAAACAAGTGAAATCTTCCTTCAGAATAGGAATTTTTCCAAACTTCATCTAGTGTATTAACCAAAGATGTGTCTTTGCAGTCTTTATCCAATAAAGAAGTCAAGATATGGCAATTCTTGTCTTGTTTATAAGACTCTCTGACCTCTTCAAAGAATTCAGTCCCAATATCAGTTATGTTAATCCCTTCAATTGGAATCTGTGGTTCAGCTTCCAAAGGTACATAAGCTGGGTTATCAGGAGTGTTGGCTAAAGCCCATCTACTAAGTCCATCAGCATTTTTGTGAATGTTTCCTGCTTTATGAACTATAGTCATGTTTCCTCTATATTCTTGAATGGCTATTTGCCATCTCAACATATGTCTGTTGGGAGTTTTCATGTTAAGAAGTGATTTCACGGCATTACAGTCAGTTATCACTTCAAAAACACTGCCATCAAGGTAATAGTGTAATTTCTCAAGTGCCCATACCAAACATAAGCACTCCATTTGGCTTGCACCATATCTGGCTTCTGTTGGTTTGATTTGTCTTGAGATATAACAAACTGGTCCTTCTGTAGGTTTGTCATCAATAATTTGGACTTGGTGTAGGGCTGCCCCTAATCCATCCCCACATGCATCAATGTACAATTTAAAAGGAATATTCCAGTCAGGCATGAGGAGTAAAGGTGCTTCTGTAAGGGCTTTCTTTATCTTCTCATAAGCTTTAATTCTTTCCTGTGTCATTTCAAATACAGTCTGTTGATCACAGATTCTATAAAGTGACTTGGCTAGAATTGCAAAATCTTTCAAGTGTTGCCTATAGTAACTAGCAAATCCAAGAAAAGACATCATTTCTTTTTTATTCTGGGGTATTGGCTTAAGTAACACTGCTGCTACTTTATTCTTGTCAATACCCAAGCTCAAACCAGAAACAACATGTCCTAATGCTTTGAGTTCTTCAAAACCAAAATTGCATTTCTTAAGTGAAATTTTCATGTTCACTTCTGCAACTTTATGAAGTACTCTTGCAAGTCTTTCAAGGTGCAAAGACCATGAGTCAGAACATATAATAATATCATCAATATAAATGATAAGCCATCCTTCAGACAATTCTGTGGGGAAGATGGTATTCATCATTCTTTGATAATGAGATGGAGCATTTTTAATGCCAAATGGCATTCTAAGATACTCATAAATACCACAGTGAGTGATAATTCTAAGTAATTTCCTAGCTTTAGGCGTCAAAACATTTTGATGGAAGCCTTTTAATGCATCCATTGATGTTATATACTTGGCTTTAGACAATTGAGTCAAGGTTTCTTGGATCCTAGGGATTGGATACCTATCTGGAACTGTGTAGGTATTCAAAGCTCTAAAATCTCCAACCATTCTTGACTTATCATTATGCCATGCAATAATAACAGGTGTTGTCACTTCAACTTCCTCATTATGGCCTACTTTCCTTAGCACACCAAGTTGGATCAACTCTTGGATATGTTTTTCCAAGGCCTCTCTAGCTCTGGGACTGGCTGGGTAAGCTGGTCTTCTAAGTACTGGAGGATATGGTCTATCAATATTAAGAGTAATATCAATTTCATGTCCCCTTATAGCGCCTAATGGTTCATTATCAGATGCAAATGCATTATTGTATGTATATAATACATCAATAAGTTCATTCCTCATCTTTGGTGATAATGATGGATTAATTTGTGCTTCAACAAGTTGTTTAGATACAAATTCATCTTTGTAAGTATCTTTGACAGAAGATACTACAGATATCTGTTTTGGCATATTGAAGAAAGCAAATTTTTGCCTTTTGTTATCTCCAATTGTGAAATATCTGTCTTTATGGTTATTTATATCAATACCATAAATATTCAAGTAATCATTTCCAAGAATGATATGCTGAGATGTACAATTATCCATTACTACAATCTCAGTTTTCATTCTTACACTTCCTGCTGGATGTGGGAATACAATATTAGTATCCAATATGCCCAAGGGGTACATATTGTTACTGGCACTACTGAACTGTACACCTTCTATTGGTAATAGATGGTTTTTCCATTCAGGAAGTATAATTTGGAGATAATCCTTGCCAATACAAGTGCAAAATGCTCCTGTATCCAGATTTACTTTGGCTTCAATATCACCCATTAGAACTGATGTGATACAGGATGCTCCAGCAGTATAACCCTTTCCTCTAGCAGGTTTTGTTTTACACATTCTGGCATCTTGGATATTGATCAGGTTGTAGCAATCCTCACTGTACTGTGGCAAGTGGGTATGGACTTCTGTGACTTCAAAGAAAGCTGAAATGTTTTCAATGGGATGGTCCTCTACTGGTGTATCTTCAGAGACTGCAGAATCTTGATCAGACTCTTCTTTCTCTTCAGTACACTGAATGTCTTCAATGATTTGAACTTCATTGATCTTTGTCTTCTTAGGGCAAGTGTTGGCTAAATGTGAAGTACTTCCACATTTATGACACTTCAAGACAGGTCTTTCTGGTCTTCTTTCCTCTCTAGGAATCTTTGAGACTATTTTGGACTCTATTGGGTTTCTAACCCAAGTTTTACCAATTCTTGTTCTGGTAATGATATCTTCCATAGCATTAATGTAGTCCTCTGTTGAACAGGGTTCCACACATCTGCTCTTGATAGCATGTTCCAGTTCTCCTCCACACTTTCTTAATATTTTCATATTAATCATAGTGTCAGACATATCTGGGTGTAAAGCAGATAATCTGTCTTTTTGTTTGAAGAACCAAGTAAGTGGTTTGTCTTTTTCTGAGTTAAAAATGGCACTTTCAAAAGCATTCTCCATTTTAAACCTCCAAGAATTATTGGCCCATTTGGTAATCACTTCAGATTTCCACCAAGACCAGTCATGTCTTCCATGATCCATTCTCATCTTGTAATACCATTTCTTTGCAGTCTTGGTAAACAAACAATGTAATTTTCCTACTATGATTTCATCAGGTATATTAAAGTCTTCTTGCAACATATCAATAGTCCTGATGAATTCAATATGGTTGTATTCTCCTTCACCAGAGAATGTTGGCCATTCTTCTAATTTGGGAATATCTTTTGCAGAAATAACATTCTCTCCTAAGAATGGAGTCAAACTTTCTTTGACAGAAAGTTTTTCTTCAGTCAAAGGTGTAGAATGTCTTGGCATATGTGGTTCATGATTCTTATGAATTTGCTCCACACTTGCAATTATTTCATTCTTCAATTTCTGCCTTTCACTGTCACTTTTTGCTAAATGTATAGCAAATTGATTGGTGTTCTTAACTATTTGTAAGACATGGTCTTCAAGAGTTTTAAGTCTATCATTTACTTTAAAGATGGAAAGATCCTCTGTGTCATTATTTTGACATTGGTTCTCAATTCTTTCACAAGCATTGCTAATTGACTCAAGGGTGACAGTTGTCAATTTATGCCAATCAGAATGTTGCTTGTCATTTTTCTTTAAATCATTGATGTCTAATGTAATTTGCTTCAACTTTGACTCAAGTTTGCCAATTTCTACACTAATACTTCTATGTACATCATTTATTTGCGTGGAAAAGTCCTGTTCATCCTTTCCTGCTCTTTGGCTGTGAATTCCATAAGAGTTCTGGCCATATTGAAGACACTGTCCACGGCTGAAGGCTCCAATCTGGGGATCCTGTACCCTTGTGGGTAAGGTCTGTGCCAATTGGCTTTGCCTTTGCCCTTGCCTTGATGGTTCTTGGGACCTCTCTGTTTCTTTTGAGGTCCTTTGGGCTTGTCCTTGGATGCTTCTGGAGCTGGTTTGGAGCTGGTAGATGCCACTGGTGCCTCTGTCTCCAAAGTTGGAGTCATTTCCAATTCTTTCTTCTGGTCTATGGATAAAAGACTCTGGTTCTTCAACCAATTCTTTATCTTTTTGACCTTGTCTTTGCAAGACAGGGGGCTCCAACCTCCTAAGAGTTCTATGGTCTTCTCCTGACCCAGAAAGCTCTTGATGTGTAAGTAGGAGTTCATGGCCCCCTGCCAAAGGCTTGGGCAGATTTCCCACTCCTCTTCTTTGGCTTCTCTGAACCAATTTTTGTACTGGCTCTGATATATTTCTATTGCTGCTACTTGAAAATGGTTCAGCCCTGGAAATATTATCATAAATTAGTTCAGGCTCAGAATTCACGTCAAAATCTGTTGGTACAGACCTTGGGGAATGGGGGGCAACTCTGGCATCCTCCAGATGTGCCTTTCTTGTGGAAGATTTGGCACTTCTGGATTTGGTCTTGCCTCTTCCTTGTCCACATCCATCTGGTTGGACTGAATAGTTGCTTCCATTTCTGGTATGCACCATTTTCACGTCAATTTAAAGATAAAAGGTGAAAATATAAGATAAAATACACACCTTTTGGTGGTAATTTAGCTTTTTCTGAGTTGAATAAGGTGCCTCTTTTAGCAATCTGCACCTCAATACTGTCTTCAGATTCTGCTTCTGAAGATTCTGGACTAGTGATATATCTTTTACTGAGTCTGTTGCCAGCTGCACAGTATTTGATTAAAGACACTAAAAGAAATTATAAAAGAGAAAAAATTATTTTTTATACTTTTTAAAATATTTTTTAAAGATTTTTTATAAGTTTTATATTTTTTAATATTAAAAAAATTATTCTTTTTAAAGAAAAAAAATTAAAATTTAAGATTTTGAATGAAAATTAATTCAGAGTAACTCAAAGAATAATTTTATAAGTTTTTGGATGTGAAAAAGCCACGTGTAAAAACAATATAAAATTAAACCAAATTCCTCAATGAAAAAGATTTTAAAACAATTTCAAAAATAAAAATATTTTAACTCCAAATTGAAAGAAAAAAATTAATTAAATTAATATATTTTAGAGCTTAAAAATATATTAATTAAGGGTACAAGGTTCAAAAAACACGGCCAGGCCCCCAAATGTAAGATGTGGTAGGTATGGTGGTTTTTTGGAACACAAAAATGAAGTTTAGAATATGATTAAAGCCAAGTCTATGGATAAAATCACGGCCAGGCCCCCAAATGTAAGATGTGACTATGAAACTGATGATAATATTACTATTAATCAACAGCACTATGTCTGTTCTTATGAAATATAATAATAAAAATTATTATAACCACAATTAAATAATTATAAAATTATTTCTTTCACGTGTTATACACTACTAGTGACTATAACAGTGAGCAGTAATTGTCTACAAGAATCAATTACAAGAAGAATTTAATAATAAAAACTTCTTTTATTAAAATAATAAAATTATTTTAATATATAATTATCTTTTACAAGAATAATTATAAAGATAATTCTTGAAGAAAACTATTACTAGAGAAAAACTTTAAGAATTAAAGATAAAAGACTCACTAATACTCCAAAGAACTTATTGATAATAAAAGTAGAGAAATTTGACGTGGAATTGTGGATTTAAGGGATCAAAAGGATTTATAACAGTATTACAACAATATATAGTTGGATTCTATGATTTCACGTCTTTCTGATTGATTCTGAAAGAATTAAAACACTTAAGAATAGTTGAACTAATACTTACTTGTTGGTAATAAAGATTTAATAAATTGATAAGATGATGATGAGGAAAAAACAGCAAGAAGAGGCTTCTTTTAAGTCAATAACAGCTCACAGAGGCGTGCCATGGAGCAAACTGAAAAACCAGTGAGTGAGAAAACAATAAACCTTTTTGGATTATTGATTGCATCATCTGTTGTCATGTAAGATTATCATAATTACTTAATTGATGCTTTTACGTGACTACCAACCCCAATATGGTTAAGAATAAAAGGAGTAACACTTGTAAATCTTCTTTTATTCTAAAATAATCATTGATTTCTCAAAGTTATCAATGTTATTGCCAATTTCATCACAGGTTGTAATTACTGTGAATTTTTGAAGATTCAGTGTTTCACGTAGAATATCCAAAAATGGACTGTAAGTAAAACTTTTAATTTTACTAGTAAAACTGTAATTCCTTTTGGTTGTACCATAGATAATACAGTTCTCTTTTAGTCCTGAAAGTTTCAGAAAGATTCATTAAGAATTGTATTTTTAATGAATTTTCGAAGGTTTTACCTCATTTCTACGTAGAATTGCAAATAGCAGTGTTTTGCTGGTTGCTATGAGGTAAATCAATGAATATGGGTCCCAAAAGGGTTTTAATTACTCTTTTGGGGTTTATCCATGGAAAGTCATTAGTAATTGACATGGTTACAGGAGTGTAAGTAGCTCATTACCTCCTTGGCATGTCAAAATAGCAGGTTATTTGCTATTTTC
This sequence comes from Austropuccinia psidii, assembly GCA_023105745.1. Lineage (NCBI taxonomy): Eukaryota > Fungi > Basidiomycota > Pucciniomycetes > Pucciniales > Sphaerophragmiaceae > Austropuccinia > Austropuccinia psidii. The sequence continues at coordinate 17,756,450 of JALGQZ010000011.1, forward strand.
TGATGTTTTACAGTAGTTGTAACTTGGTAACCAAGTTCCCAAAGAGTTTTAGTTTACCAATTGGGCCAAGATGAGCCATGGATCCATGCTCTGGAGCTGTCCACGCCTCTGAGGCCTCAGAAGTTGGGTACCCTGGCTCTCTTTGATGTCTTTTGTCCCCCTTGCCCAATTTTTACGTCAAAATAGTAATTTAAGCTTAAAGTGAGATATCCACTATGGGTGTACCAAAAGTCCATGTAAGAATACCATGATATTAAGTGCTCAAAACATGCATAACACTATTCTTAGTGTATATGTAACATGGGATTTCTCACTTTCCTATTATTTTGGCTAAAAATCAAGAAAAACAAAAATTTTCACGGATCTTTTATGTGGTATTAATGATGTGGTATTGAAGTATTTTCCATTTTACCACCTCAAATACTTAAATTGAGCTTATTCACTCTATGGAGCTACCCTAGGTGAATTTTTGTGTAGAATCCAAATCTGGTCTTAAATCCATGGATTTACTTACTCAATAAAAAGTTATTCATCTTTTCTGAAATTGAAAATGATGAATTTTGGATATATGCATGACTTATGAGTTTTGCATAATTCAAAATTTCTTTTTAAGATAATTGTGGCCTATTTGGGTATGTAAAATATACCTCAAGGCTCACATCCTTATAAATAAAGTAAATAAAATAGAAAGAGTCATAATTATAAATAATTATTATATTTAAGGCCTCAAAATAATTACATTATTGAATAAATAAAATATTATAATAAATAAATATATTAATATATAATAATTAATATATAATAATTAATATATTTAAAAGCACTTTATTATTGTTCCCAACAAATAATAAAGGTGTAAAAAGTTATTTCTTATTAATAAAAAACAATTAATAACAATAATATTACCAATATTAGAGCTATATATTAATAAAAATACTATCTATATTAATTGAAGAATTATGAATAGTAATAATAGAGAGAAATTGTTATAATAGGAGAAAATAACCTACTTTTGATTCTTAATATAATAATTTTTGATGAATTTGGGCCTAATAATTTAAATACAACTTGTTTAGATTGTATTTACAAATAAAAATAAGAGAAATTACAAATTTTCTAGATTTTACATGGCAAAACAGCTTAACAATTGAAGTAATCATGTCAAAAATGATTATTAAATAAACATTATATTTGGTCCTTCATAATATGAAAAGATTTATATACAAAGAATAAAGAGTTTACCTTTGATTCAATTGTTTTAATGTTTTGATGAATCTGAGGGGAAAAAAGAGTAAAAAGAGCTCTATTTCTAGTAATTACCTCCCTTCTAGAGTCCAGTAGGCTTCTAGTAGACATTAATTGATTGTATCCACTGGAAATGATCAGTATTTTAAGGTTTAGTGATGATTATGTCATGATCAAACCATCTTATCTCATTATTACGCCATTATTTAGAGTTATCACTATAACTCTAAGTTTGATGATATCATAGGCTTGGTAGAAGCCTAAAGTTTGTGTATTTTGCTAGTATCAATCATAATATAATATTAATCATCATTTTTATCATTTATATAACTGTTAAACCTAAAATAAGATTACAGTGAGTGATCATAAATGATCAAATTTTAAGTTTAAACTTTGATCATCAATTGCTTTCAGGTTATACACGCTAAGGCTTTTCTGAAAGTGGATTCTGATAGCTTGGATTGTCCCTATTGAACTTCCCAGAGCATTTCATTACATCATCAAAACTCTATTTTTGATGATTTTTCTTGTAACTCATCTTTTCTGTTGAAATTTAATATTTTAAACTTCAAACCATGATTTCAAGGGGTTATACCTTTAATATTATAATAACAATTACATAATTCTTCACATATAAACTAGTAGAATCTTACTGTCAAATTTTTCAAGTTTGGACCACTTTCACAACAAAGTGGTCAACAGCTCCACTGATTTTAATCAACAATCCATTAAATATTTCAACCTTGTTTATAGCTTGTGAAACGAAGTTTATATATGCCTTCCTACAGAAATTATGTGGTGACTTTCTTTTTGGTTTATTGCTCTATTGCGTATATTTCAAGAGATATTAGCTAAAAACCATGAATATATGCATTGACCAAAAAAGTGTATATATTCCCCTTAATTACTTGACTATTGACTTTAGAGAACAGCTTTATAATTGTTTGATGTGTGGTAATTTATGGAGAATTCAATTGTACAATTTATTTTACATGTTGTTTCATTGGTCCCCTCTCTTTTGATACCTTTGGAGCTAATCTGCCTCAGCTTCATGTTTTGGTGGTATCTTAGCTATACCATTGGTTTATGGTATTTTGGCTGTCATGCTTGTGCTCTGGTTTTGAGTCACGGGCTGACATACCCTCCCTCTAAAAAAGGCTCATCATTGATGAGACTGTTCAGTCCTCCTAGAGGCTCTGAATATCCTTAAATGAAGGTTCCCATATGGCATAACATCTTCTTCCAACCATTTGTACTTATCAGCTGTTTGGTACTTGAATCTGACTGAGTATTCTCTTTGATCCTTCCCATTAAGTCTGATCTTCCTGGCCCTGATGATCTTACTGATAGGTCCAGGGGAATCCTCCACTTCCACTATCTGTGGTGGTGTGGGGTTCCTCCTCCTGGAGGGGAATTTGTCCTCCTCTGTTTGGAATTATATTTTGACTAAAGTTATTGGGAAGACTGGGTGCTTCCTGGAAAATTCCTGCATAAGTTTGATTTCCACTGTATTCTTTGCTGTCAACTTCATGATAGTGAAGGGCCCTACAAAGGAGTATCTCACCTTCTTGGGTTCTTTGAGATTATTAAAGTTTAGTGTAGACACTTGCACCTGGTCCCCTTCCTAAAAGTCAGGTTCCATGTGTGTCTTGTCCCACCTCTGCTTATTATATTATTTTGCCTCAGCTATGCATTTGGCAGCTGTGTCACAAGCCCTCTTCCACATGTCATGGAAGTCCTTGCCTGTGGGGTGGATGGTCAGAAGATTCTTCTTCAAGTGATCCACAGGCAACGGGGGAATCCACCCTCTATCTAACAGTGCAGGTGTTTTTCCTGTGGTAGAGTGCTGACTTGTATTATAAGCCAGTTGAACAGCTGGTAGAAGTGTAACCCATTCATGGGTATATCCCTCATGGTCCTTGTATTCTATGCCATAGGCACAGAACATTCTAAGGATGTCCTCCATTTTCTGGATCATCCTTTCAGCTAGGCAATTGGCTTGTGGATGGTAAGCTGTGGAAAATGCAAGCTTGGTGCCAAGCATTTCATACAAGTTGGTCCAAAATTCAGATTTGAATTTTGGGTCCCTATCACTAATGATGATTTTAGGGACTCCACAGGTAGATATGATGTTATTCCAGAATAACAGAGCAGTGTCCATGGCTGTGTCCTCCTTATGGCATGGTAGACACCTCATACTCTCACTGAACCTATCAACAATGATTAAGCAGGCATTGTAGTTTTATTTGCCTCTTGGGACAAGTCCTGTGACTCAGTCAATATTGATGGTTTCCCATGGGTGTTTGGTTCCTCTATATGTTTAAGTAACCCATACTTCTTCCCATGTTTCCTATTTGCCTTTTGGCATCTTTCACAAGTTTTGATGTATTCACTCAACTCTTGTTCCCACTTGGGCCACCAAGCTGTGCTTGGTACCCTCTCTTTAGTCCTGTCCTCACTCATGTGTCCCATATAGGGGAAGTCATGGCATTCCTGCAGGATCAGGGGGATGTGGTCTCTGTCTACAACTGTGAGTGCACTTGTGTGCTTCTCTCTGTGGTAAAGCAGGCCATCTACAAGGAAGACCTTGTTATCCTTTTAGGCCCTCAACCAGGGTTCTTCCAGCTGGATGCCAGTTCTGGACTCCTGTATTTTTGTTGAAGGAGTTTTAGTAATGTGCCACACTGTTTGTGTTTGGAATAAGACTTCAGTACCGAACTCAAAAATTCATTGTGCAGTTCTGAGGGACTTATTCCCAGTATGGCAGTTTCTGTTTCTTCTGAATCAGGGTTTCAACTTTCAAGGGTACCAATTCCTGGTTCCCATTCAGAGAATCTGAAGTTTTTCCTCCTATCTATTTCCATGAAATGGATAGGGATCTTGGCTGAAACTTCAGGGTCATAAGCTGGATTTCTCTTGACATTATCCATTGGCCATCTGCTAAGGCCATCTGCATCAGTATGACTTTTTCCTTCTTTGTATATATAATGGAGTTTTCCTAGAGCCCAGACTAGAAATAGAAATTCAGGCAGGGGGCCCCATACCTGGCTTCTGAATATTTCAGTTTCCTAAAGATGTAACATATTACTCCCTCTCTTGGTTCACCATCTACTATTTGTCTTTGGTGAAGGGCTGCTCCTAGGCCTTGGCTACATGCTGCATCTATGTATAACTTGGATGGTAGTTCAAAGTCAGGCAAGATGAGCGCAGGTGCATTTGTGAGTTCATATTTGCTCCTCTCATATGCATCCCTCCTTTCCTTGGGAATTTCAAAAACTACATCTTTTGAACATAGCTTGTATAAACTACTAGTTATGTGTGTTAAATTCTTGATGTGGCTTCTATAGTAGCTAGCAAACCCAAGGAAAGATTGCATCTCTTTGATGCTCTTTGGTACTGGCCTTTGCAGTACTTCTGCAACTTTATTCTGGTCAATTTCCAGACTAAGACCTGAGACTTTATGCCCTAGAGCTAGTAGCTCTTGTTGCCCAAAATTACACTTTCTCAGTGAAATTTTCAGATTGATGGGTGTACATTTACTTAGCAGTCTGTCTATGTATTGTACATGGTCTTCCCATTTCTCTGAGTATATAATTATATAATCAATATATACCACCATTTAGCCTTCCAACCTTTCTTCTTGAAATATTGTGTCCATCATCCTTGGGAAGTGGGCTGGTGCATCTCCACAATTTCATTATTTCCAATCTTCCTGATGACATCCATGTCCAGTAGTTCATTGATATGTTTTTCAATTTCTTTCCTGGTCCCCAGACTTGCTGGATACGGAGGTCTCCTGAGCATGGGTGGATAAGGTCTTTCCACATCCAGATATGGTTTTATATCATGGCCTTTGGTCTTGCCTAGTGGTTCTGCACCAATTGCAAATGCTGGTCTGTTCTTCCTCAGCATCTTCAGTAAACATAGTTTTTGTTAGCTGTTGAGGGTAGTGCTAAACTGGCCCTCTCTTCATTCATTCAGTAACTCCTCCAGTGGATCATGGGTAGAGATTTGGTATATATCAAGTGAACATTTATTCTCCTTGTTGGTATCTATGGTAATATGCCTGTTTTTACTATTGTAAATATCTATGCCATAAATCATTTGGTAATGTGTTCCCCGTAAGAAGCCTTGGATGTGGGCATCATCAAGCACTACAAACTCTGGGTTGAGTCTGAATTTACCCTTCCTGTGGGGTATAATTATCTCTTTGATAATTGTCCCAATAGAAGTCATCTTCCCTGAAGCACTTTTAAAGTTCCTTGCCTTGGTGGGCAAGAGCTGTTTTTCCCAATTTATGAAGTGGTTATCCAGATAATTTCTGGCCACTATGGAGCAGTGGGCCCCACTATCAATGATCAGTGGATGTTGAGCATTGTCAATACAGACAGCCATTTTTGTGGCTGTTCCATGTATATATGCCATTCTTCTGGTTGGTGTGACCAGGAATGTTTGTGCAACTTGTGTATTTTTGCAAAAGGTTTTGTTGGCAGTGTCCTGTAGAATCCCTTCTTCCAACTGTATGTCCTGAATTTCTAGTGGGTTTTTCTCTTGGTATTCCACTAGAAATTCTTCTCTTAGGTCTTGGTCATCATCAGATGGTTCTCTGATGGCATCACCCATGGAGTCTGATTCATAATCCTCTGTTGGGGATTCCTCTTCTGGGACTTTCTCAATGGAATAGACTTTTTTCTTTGCCTTTGGACAGTTGTTGGAATAATGGTCTGTTGAGCCACAATTGTTACAAGAGTTCCTCTTCTTTGCCACTTCTGCTACCCTTTCTTTGGGTTTTTCTTCAAACTCTACCCTGAAAGGTTGTTTCTCTTTGAAACCACTGCTCTTATATGGGGTGAATTTCCCTATATTAGTTCTTTTCTTATGTCTTCTAAGGTATTATAAATGTCATCTAGGGTGGAATTTTGGTTGCATCTGCATTTTAATGCATGCTCTAGTTCTCCTGGCAGTTATGTCAGAAGCTTGTGATTCCTCATGTGGATGTTCATCTGAGGATCAATGGCTTTAAGTCTTTTGAACTGTCTAAGACACCACTCATATGTATATTTGTCCAAAGAGTATTGGTCATTGTCAACTGACATAGTCTTTTGCCATATCCAAGTACAATTACCTTACTTTTGGATGATTTGACTCTTCCACCATGGCCAGTTTCTTCTGCAATGTATTTCTTTCATTTCTGTGTACCACATACTAGCATGACCTTTAAATTATGTATTTAGTCTAGCAGTAATCCAGTAATCTGGTATGCTTGGTAAATCAATGAAGAGTCCATCAATATAATCTATGAGTTCCATATGATCATATTCTCCTGTTCCAGAGAATTTGGGCCATCTTGAGGCCTCAGGAAGTTGTTTCAAGGCTTCCTTCTCTGAAAAAGTCATAATATCTTCATCCTGGGATTGTCATGGAGATCTTGACTTATTCATCAACATGGCATCTGGTTTGATGTCATCTTGGTGATATGGATTATCCATAACATGGACTTGTGGTTGGGGCTTCATGCTGTGGTAGACATTAAACAGTTTGTTTATGTCTTGATCCAGACAATCCTTGTTCCTTTTGCTGTGGTGTTGCTCTTCAAAGACTAGATTCAGTCTTTTGATGGTTTCTTTGGATGCTTTGCTCAATCGAGAATGTCCTTCTTGAAGGGTTTTAACAATTTTATCCATGGAGGCTGTTAATTTTTTCATCCTTTCATGGCTTGCTTCCAGTTGTTCAAACTGCTTTTGAGTTTGCTCAGAATATTGGGACATTTGTAACCAAAGTGCATCACTTTTGAAGTTACTTTCAGGTGTGACAACATTATCTTCAATCTGAGTGGGGGTAATATCTCTATCAATGGGACTAGTGATTCTAGAGTTACTTACTACTTCTGGTTCTTGTGCACTTCTTTAACCAAATCCAACAGCTTCTGGATCATGGGGTCTTACTCTCTCTTCCTCTGCTTGAAGGAGGTCTTGTTTTTGCCCTTGTTTCCTTGTATTCTCCTGGTAACTTCCTGGAATTGTGAAGAATGGTGACTTGTGGCCACTGATCTGCTGGTTTTTGAATGGTGTGAAGCCACTGGAGAGCCCATTTGGCCTGCTCCTTGTGAGGCTGAAGGAATCTGAGTATGCCCTGTCTGGGTCAGCTGTTCTTCTATAGCTGTGATAGTGGCTTGATTCTCCCTTATCCTGGTTTCCCTTTCCTCCAGGAGTCTAAACCGCCTGGTCGGACTCCAACCTTTGGTGATTACCATAAGGTCCTTGAAGTGTATCTCTCTGAGACAGATCTTCTGGAAACTTGCTCCAAGTTCTGCCAAGTGAGTTGCTAGGTTGAACCTCTTGTTGTCCATGCTCCATTGAAATAAATCTTTGAGGAGTTGGTGGAGCTGAAGAACTTGATCCATGTCTTTCCAGTACTCTGGTTTGAGGTCCCTGTTGAAATGGAGTGTGAATGGCAAGGTGTATATTATCTCCCTCATTGTTTTGCCATACACCACTGTGTCCAAGGTGTCATCTACCAGGTCTTCTGGTTCTGTACAATCCTTCTCTGTCCTCTGGTTGGTTCCTTTGGAATCCAAGGTCTCTGAGGTATACAGGTGACATGTCAGCGTTTGCAAGAAGTCAAAAACTTTACACTCTTAGGGTATTTACCTTTGACTGTGCCTTGTAAAAATTTGGTGTCTGCTGATATGGGCAATCTACCTTTAAAGGGTTACAACTAGGTTAATTATGGTAATCTTCCCTTCAAAAGCTGTTAAGGTTGGTTTACCTTGTATTGAACCATAATTTCATGGTTTTCTACTCTGCTGAGTGGAAATAGGTGTCCACTTATTTTCTGTAATCAGGCCTGCACTGTGCCTCTTTCCATTGCCCTTGCTTCCCTCTGGTTCTGAGGGTGTCACTGGTATGTTGGCCTGTCACTGGCTTTCAAGTGGTATGAAGTTATCTTCCACTGAATCAAACAGAAAAAGAGGGCTTAATGTCAGTTAAGACTTCTTAAAATTCTGTTTGCACGTCTAAGAATGGCCTCTAGGCTTTTATATTACTACAATATGCCCTTGTATAATGACAGTGTAACTAAATCAAAAATTTCATGTCAGCAATACAGCTGACTGATATTTGGTATACTGTTTGTATACCAATATCTCACAGAATAACTTGTAATTAGCAAGTATAAGCTAAAAAAGTGGTATGTAAGAGGCTAATTGAATTAACAATATGCGGAACCAGGCCTCAACTGTTGGTTTTAAAGTAACTGGTGTCTTTATTTAATTAAAAAAAAGACTTTATTAATGGCTTCAAGTGTTTTTATATGTAAAACCCGCCAAAAATGAAGGTCCTGTGGTTATTAGCCACGTGACAGGTACTCTTTTTAATATGTGTACAAACAGAAATATATAATATATATATATATTAAGGAAGAATTAATCCTAAAAACATAAAACAAAATGTCAGAAATAGAAAAAATAAGTGAAAAAACTCACTTTTGAGGACAAAAAAGGTTAAAACATGGCCAGGTTGCCAAAATTAAAGGGTGAGTCTATGTAGAAGTAGTAATTAGGCTATTTAAAACTTTAACTGTGACTGTGACACGTGATAAAAGATTAAAAATAAAGGTATTTATTGATAATAAGGATTTATAATAAGATTAAAAGGGATTTATTATTATAAAATAGTGGTGGTGAGCGGTGTTGAAAGCCCTGGGTGCAGCTTTACCTGTTGGGTGACAATAATAAAGACTAAAATAATTAATATTATGATTATAACTGTTTATTTTCCAAGGATATGACTGTTTTTGACAGTTTTACTACATAGGAATTTAAGAGCAGGATGTGGAAAGTTTTTCTGGCTGTGAAAAGCCCTCTTTTTATCCTTAAATGGGGTGGAAAGGCTTCTAGACCTTTCCACGCAGAGGAAGTGAAGATTTTTTCACTCTCTGAGACAGGCTTGTGGTTTGCAAAGGCCTGTATAGCCTTTATTGGGCTCAGATGTGGTTTTGAAACCACATATGGGCAGTTTTCACCAATACAGGGTGAGATCTCTCATCTGGGGACCACATAGCCTTCTTCTGATATGTATGACCCATAGAATGCTGTATAGAAATTATACGGGACCCCAGTATTGACCGAATTATGAGGTATTGAAGTATAAACATGCTTCTTTGTCTGTTTGACACCCCATAATCATGGTTATGGGATATTATCCCATGGTAAGGCTGTATTGGCCAGAATGTGGGATTTTGACCTTAAAACAGCCATGACTTTGTCAGTTATTGAGATATCAACCTCAAAATTGGTTCAGTTTGTAGCCCTGTATGTGATCTACACAATGGTACACTTTTTGATATGGCTATCATTTAATATGGCAAAGTTATCCCATGTACAAGATATTTTGTACATATGCATGTTTTAGGCAAAAGTGGTATTGGGCTTCTTTGCCCAATAACCTTTGTTCTAGTTAAGATACAACAAAATGGATGACACCATCAGATAGCACCGATTGTGCTCCATCCAAAGGACCCCACTTCATGTATCTCACACTAAAACTGTATAAGCTAGATGAGAGGTGAATGTTTTGTTAATCCTCATTTGGTCTGAATTTGACCATAACTCCTGTAATACTGGTGCTAGCTCAGTTTGGCTGGTAACATTGGATAGCCCTGACGTAAAGCTTAATTTTGAATACCCATTTTATGGGGTTAAGCCTCTTACTCTGTATTTCAGATGAGAGGCAAAAATTAAGGTTTATGCTCAGCTACAACTTTGAGCAGGAATGAAATTGTTATTCTTTGTCCCATGATGATGGGAATTGTGTATTTGGAAAGGGGTGAGTTTCCCCTTTCTTTTGATACCTTTTGAGCTAATCTGGCTCAGCTCCATTTTTTGGTGGTATCTTAGCTATACCATTGGTTTATGGTATTTTGGCTGTCATGCTTGTGCTCTGGTTTTGAGTCACAGGCTGACATACCCTCCCTATAAAAAAGGCTCATCATTGATGACACTGTTCAGTCCTCCTAGAGGCTCTGAATATCCTTAAATGAAGGTTCCCATGTGGCATGGCATCTTCTGCTAACCATTTGTCCTTATCAGCTGTTTGATTCTTGAATCTGACTGAGTATTGCCTTTGATCCTTCCCATTAAGTCTGATCTTCCTGGCCCTGATGATCTTACTGATAGTTCCAGGGGAATCCTCCACTTCCACTATCTCTGGTGGTGCGGGGTTCCTCCTCCTGGAGGGGAATTTGTCCTCCTCTGTTTGGAAGTATGGTTTGACTAAACTTACTGGGAAGACTGGGTCCTTCCTGGAAAATTCCTTCATAAGTTTGATTTCCACTGTATTCTTTCCTATCAACTTAACGATAGTGAAGGGCCATAAAAAGGAGTCTCCCACCTTCTTGGGTCCTTTGAGATTATTAAATTTTAGTGTAGACACTTGCACCTGGTCCCCTTCCTTAAATTCAGGTTCCATGTGTGTCTTGTCCCACCTCTGCTTATTATATTCTTTTGCCTCAGCTCTGAATTTAGAAGCTTTGTCATAAGCCCTCTTCCACATGTCATGGAAGTCCTTGTTTGTGGGGTGGATGGTCAGAAGATTCTTCTTCCAGTGATCCAGAGGAAACAGGGTATTCCACCCTTTCTCTACCAGTGCAGGTGTTTTTCCTGTGGTAGAGTGCTGACTTTTATTATAATCCAGTTTTAAAGCTGGGAGAAGGGTAACCCAGTCATGGGTCTATCCCTCATGGTCCTTGTATTCTATGCCATAGGCACAGAACCTTCTAAGGATGTCCTCCATTGTATTGATCATCCTTTCAGCTAGGGCATTGCATTGTGGATGGTAAGCTGTGGAAAATGCAAGCTTGGTTCCAAGCATGTCATACAAGTTGGTCTAAAATTCAGATTTGAATTTTCGGTCCATATCACTAATGATGATTTTAAGGACTCCACAGGTAGATATGATGTTATTCCAGAATAACAGAGCAGTGTCCATGGCTATGTCCTCCTTATGGCATGGTAGACACCTCATACTCTTACTGAACCTATCAACTATGATTAAGAAGGCATTGTAGTTTTATTTGCCTCTTGGGACAAGTACTGTAACCCAGTCCATATTGATGGTTTCCCATGGGTGTTTGGGTTCCTCTATATGTTGAAGTAACCCATACTTCTTTCCATGTTTCCTATTTGCCTTTTGGCATCTTTCACAAGTTTTGATGTATTCACTCAACTCTTGTTCTTTGGTCCCGTCCTCACTCATGTGTCCCATATAGGGGCAATCATGGCATCCTTGCAGGATCAATTTTGGCTGTACAAATTAGGATGTTGTAATACTACTTCGGCCTGCATGCATATTACCAATTGCTATCCACCTTGTGATTGTTTGCATACATGTAGTGCATGTGCCCAATGATCAGCATTGTCATTCACCCAATTTTCACACACAGGCTGAGCATGTCATGGTCCAAAGTTTAGAATGGAAGTTTTTGGCAAAGCCATGGTCAGAAGACTTTTCACAATATTTCATTGGAAGGCCCACTTCTGAGCACTTCACCAAAGCGTGTGATATGCTGCGCCTGGCTGAAATTTCTTCTGATGCTGTGCCAAATGCTCAGATTGCATTCTTACAAAGATGACCTAGCAATTGGTCAGCTGGGCGCATTTGATGTTCTTTTCTCAATAGCTCAACAACAGTGCAATTCAAATGTTCAGTCACTTAGCATTTCAATTATGACCCCAAAGCAGACCTCTGCAATGGTCAACCCAAGCTCAGCCTGTATTCACTTGTCATACAGCTTACAAGCCTTTTGTTCAAACACTATCACCTGGCCATAAGGCTGGTATGCTCTCTGCAGTCACCTGTAGCCAAAGACGCCATGTCCTCATGTGCATGAGGCATTTGTGGATTGCACCCACCACGCACATTCCACAATGCCCTCATGAAAGCCCTCCCAGGTGATTGGGTGTCTATTTAAGGCAACAAAGGGTATTTGACTCTGTGTGACAATTCAATCAATTGCAATACTCAGCCAGAACCCCTTTGTTCCTCTGCCTCACATGGGCATTTCCCTTCTCAGTTGCAGCCAATGCTGTGAGTGAGCTTCAATTTTCCCAACATGCCTTTAAACTGAGACTTTGGTGGGTGCTGCAACTGCTGCAATTTTCTCAGCCAAGCCATGGTCTAACAGACCATCTTAGACCAACACACCCTGCACTTTGTCCCAGCTGACCTGCTATTCTCCTTCTTGTGTGTATTCCACTTTGTCTTCCTGCCTTTCAACTCTTTTCTGCGGAGCTCTACTAACCCCACTCCCCTTCCTTTTTGCTGTTTGGTTTTCCTGCTTCTACACCCAGAACACCCCTTCTATCCACCTTGTGCGTCTCCTCCATTCAAAACTTTTGTTTTTTTAAATACATAAATTGTTGTACATCTTCCTCTTTTCTTGAAATATTCCTTTCTATTCACTTACTAACCTCATTTGTCTTGTTTTTAGATGTTGCGCACTTTGTGCAGTAAGCAGGGTATCCCCCGCATTTGCTCCTTGACAACAACTGACACTTGTGATGCTTGCTGACAAGCAAACAAAAATGCTCATTTGTTGTCAAACCCTTCTGACCACATGACCAGAGGAGTTCCGGCCCAAGATGCCCTCACAAGGACTCCTTTGTGGTCAACAATCATGAAAGCATTCCCCAGAGGGAATGGAGCCAGGACCCCAAACAGGCAGATGGGAACAATTCAGGATGATTAGCCCTGTCCCCTCAAGTATTGATTTGTCCATCCCCTCTCCTAGGCCACCATTTGATGATCGATTTACTCCTTGACCAGAGCAAAGTGATTATCCGGCCAATGAAGGATGGCTATGGCAAGAGGACATTTGAGCTTGGGCCAATTGTCACCCATGGAATTAAAATAAAAAAGTAAGTTTCCTTTTTCCTCCTTAATTCATTTCTCTTCACACAATCATGCTGAATTTTTTCCATTGCACATAGAACAAAACCCACCAAATCCCCCACAAAAAGACTTTCCCATTCCTCCTATTCCTCACGAGCAAACTTCAAGGCAACCTACTACATGCCCAGGTGGCACCCAATGGTTGGAGGACTTATTCCATGGTAAGCAGCCAACTTTCCCTTTTCTCATTTCAACTTTTGCATCAAGTGAACTGACTTTGCCTCCTTTTGTAGAACCCTCTCAACATGATGAGCCACCTATTCCAGGCCCAAGTCAAGCCTCAGAACCACATGAGGACCCTTCAACTTGTGAGCCTGAACCTGAGGTGGCTCCAACGCTATCCACAGAGGAATCTTTTGGTAAGTCCCTAATTCACTTTCTTTACTCTTCTCAAGTTTTCCTCACCCCTCCTTTGGCCATCTCCAGCTTGTCCTGCTAAATGTGCCTTTGCAATCATCAATGATGATACACCCATCAGATCCCCCCTCCACTCCTACACCAGAGATCCCTCCCATTTCCCGCAAGAACCCAACCGCCTCCTGCCCTTGGGGCCAAGCTCCCCTAAATACCATGATGAGGGTTGGCAGGAATTTACGGACTTGCAATGTACCCTCATGATTCCTTGAGCCATAATCCACAATTCAATCAACTGAATATTGTTGGAGCGTTGGCGCTTGCTCCACATGATTCCTTTTGTGGATTCAACTCATCAAAATCAGATGCACCAGGAATTCTTGGAGGAACTAAACTTCCATCTTGGCCAGGCACTGGAGGCCTATCCAAAAGAGGACATCACTGGGATATTCTTAAAATACTTGAAAAAAAATCAAAAAATAATTTTTTTTTGCATTCTTTTCACTTTTTATCTTTTGTAATACACTTCTTTAAATAAATTATTTGTTCTCAATGATTGATTTTTTTTATTTCTATTACATTCTTTGTTCACCTGAAAACATTTTTTTCCCTCCTTACTGCAAATCACCTATTTTGTGAGAATAATTTATGTAAGTTCCCCACCAGATTTTTGAGTCAGTATTTCTTGTTGAGAATCTATTTTTCAGAAAATGTGCCAATAGTCACCATGTGCCCTCCTATATTTTCTGCTTCCATGGTTAACATCCATCTCAGATGTTAACTGTAAAAATGTGGAGGTTCCCTGCATTTGAGCAATCCACTTCCAATTCATGAGTCATTTCCTTACCTATGGTCATATGCTATTAATTGTAGTCATGTAATAAATTTTTAGAATTTTCAGGAGGCTTCCCAGGCATAAGCAATTGTATAAATTGTCAGGAACCTGCACAAGCAGAAGGATGTGCATGTGAAGCGTCAGGAACCTGTACAAGCATAAGGATTTGCGTGTGAATTTCTGGAAGCCTTCACAGGCATGAGGAATTGTTTGAATTTTCAGGAACCTGCAAAAAATAAGGATTTGTGTGTGAAGCATCAGAAGCCTGCACTGGAATAAAGAAGTGTCTGAGTTGTCAGTAGGCTTCCCCAGCATAGAGAGTTGTTTTACTTTTTGGGAACTTGTACAAGCGTAAGGATTTGAATGTGAAGCGTCGGGAGCTTTGACAAGCATAATGAATAGCTGGAATTGCCGGGAGGCTTCCCCGGTGTAAGGATTTACAGTGCAAGGTTTTGCATGTGAAGCGTTGGGATTGTGGACAGGCGTTGTGGAACTCCTTTTAGTGTGGGATTGGATAAGGCAGTCCTTGAGGAGGAAATCACAGGTAAACAGTTTTGAATTTCTGAAATAATCATGTAATCAAGGGTGCTAATGGTGTTTTAGCTGCCCCTCTGAATAAACTAAACAATCTTCCTACAGAGCTCACAAATCAATATTTAAGATTGTGGCTTTACAACTAGAGAAGAATTTTTAGAAGTCTCTATTAGACCTATCCAATAACCAGATAAGTAACTTATAAGTTAAAACAGTATAAAATATAATTTTCAAATAATAATATAAGATAATTTTAAGGGTAAGACCTCCATGGTATAAGAGGTTGATTTAATATAATAGTAATAATATATATTTTAAGGGGTAAGTTCAATTTGACATTGTATATGTTATAATACTTAATGGTTTGAGAGGGTAATTGTTAATATAATATAATAATAACACCTTTAATAATTTATTGGTAAGATAGTGTTCAATATAGAGAGGATGTTTGTTAAACATATAAAAGATATAATATAATATAAGGGTAGGATTTTTATATATATAATAATATATAGTTGTAGGGTTGGGTTTTTCTTTAATATGAAGATATAATAAGACTATTTTTCCTTTATAATGTAAAGGTTATGGGGATAAACTCAATATTATGAGTATTATTGATAGTATTATAGTTATAAGACTAATAACTTAAACATGGGGTGGATTAAATAATATTAAGTAGACCTTTTGTTAACTACTATTGATTAGAAATCACTATGAATTAAACTTACAGGTCTATAATACTTTAATAAAATAACTGGATTATCCTACTAGTAAGGGATGGATGAACTATTCTCCTTCTTGGTATATAACTCCTTTTTAATAATAATACTAGGTTGACCTACTAGTGAGGGATGAATAGTTATTCTCCTTCTTGGTATATAACTAATTGGATTCATGGGTAAAAAAGGAAGAAATTAGGGAGAGGGGCCCTCCATTTATATTCTTTGGGCCTTCCATAGAGGCACTCAAAAACAAGGGACTTAGAATTTTTCACTTCTTTTGGGTGGGATAATTTTTTATAATGGTGAGATACCTTTTTTTTGGTTTGTTGCACCAATTTATGTATGATTATATAATCTGAGATGTTTTTTCTGGTGAAGAATGTTGAGATGGTGTCATTTGATCAAGATATTGCACCATATGTTTGGTATATTGCATCATTTCTGAAGCTTTATTTATATTTTAATTAAAATTCAACACCAGTATGCACAGCCTTGAGGGAATTTAGCTGGTGAGTAATTTTGAGATGGTGTCATTTGATCAATATATTGCACCATTTCTGAAGGGGCAATGTGATTTTGTCCAGCTATTGCACCATAGGTCTGTGCACTGTTTGAGCTTTACGTGGAGAATTCTGTGTATTGTGGGAATTCTATTTGTCCTATATGAGTTTCAATTTTCCTTCCTTTAAACTTAATTCTGTTTTTAATTTATATTTACTGGCTTATCAGGTGGCTGTGCTTGTGTTTCCACAGATATGCTGTGTAATTTAAAGTTTTGATGTATTTGCCTTGCATAAATTAATTGATTTTCTTTTTCTTTCTGTCTTGTGACTGTTGTTTAATACAGTTTCAATTTATTCCTTGTTGAAGTGACCTCAGTTTTATAACTGCATTGCTGAGTAATCCAAAGGTTGAGCAGAGCCTGGGTAACTTGAGTGTTTCACTACCCCTCTTACTGGTAAATTTAACATTCTTGCTAGCTTGTCTTTTTCTTTTCCTTATTCTATTGTTATTCTTGTAATCAAATGGACCATTCTTGCAATATTTGCTTATGGGATTATACATATTGATGAAGTTAAATCCATTATGTTGCTGAATTCCTCTATTGTAATTGATTAATTATTGATTTTTCTTTGTTATTGCTTCAATTTATAGCCTTATAAATGAAATTTAACTTGAAACTGGGCCCATAAGGTATGGAATACCACAGCGTAAGGATTTGCATGTGAAGTGTCAGGATCCTGGACAAGAGAAACAAAAAAGGACAAGTTTACAGTGGCATGCCATTGTACATGAGCCATTTCACCCAGTTTTCATGTGAGCCACCATATAACCCCAATTCCAACCCATCAAAACCAGGTGTATACTGTCCTGCGCATCATCACACCCTTATTCACCAATCACCCTCTAACTCCCAGATGAATCCAAACTCCCTCATTCTTCTAATTGGGATGAGATTGTATTACCATCCCTGATTTGATAGCCCGGTCCCTCACCAATCTCATAATAGCCATGGCTTTTCTGCCACATTGTTTTTGCTAACCTCCTTGAGAATTGTGCCGACATACCCACTAGTGTTATGCTTTTGTTGTCCTGTGCTGGATCAGTATAATTAAAAATGTACTACTGGACCATACTACGTGAATGGGACCATGACAATCAGATAGATCACTCCAAAAATGCTCATTTGGGAAAATCAATCTTCCCCCTGTCAGCTTGAAACCACCATCCAAAAGCATACAAAAATGAATCCTTATCAAGATGAGGTGAGGTTTTGAATCCATTCATGGTTAAAGTGAGTTCCGAAGAAAACTCAAATGCCCCCTAATTTGCAGAAAGATTGGCTTAGTAGTTGACTTGATCAAAGGATGGAACCCCCAATGACTTGTAGCAAGTTTGAATCTTTTGAAATAATCTATTCCCCACATATTGTAAGGATTTACATAGAATACAACCCACTGAGCTAAGATTTGCACCCCGGTTCCGCCTTTCATCTTTTGCGTTTTCAAATTTCCCAAGACTTCCATAAAGACCAAATTTTTCATTCTTTGTGCTGCATTTGTACCACCCAATTGCGAACATAAATCCCTCCACTAATTCCCCATTTGTTGAAGTTGAGTTGGTGAATTTTCTTTTGGGAAATAAGAATTGTGATAATTTGTCCCATTGATTGTCCTTGACTTCACTCATTGTTGTGAATGGTCTGAATTCAATATGGCCAAAGTGAATGCATTTGATCTGATTGACATCCACAACCCTCTGAATTTAACTTGGGGTCATCTTTGCTGATACTGGAATTGATATTTTTGCCATTGGTCGAGTGGAGGAAAAAAACTTATTCTTTTGTTTTGTTTTGGCCTCATTTGTCTTTTGGGATGTCCCACTATTCCCAAGTGGTTGAGGGATCACTTTGTGTTGAAGCAGAAAATATATCAGATACTGCTTCCTGCCATTTGAAGCTAAGAACTTTTTAGTCCAGAATGGTTCCCAATGCCCAAGACGCTTTATTCAGAACACATCTTTTACCTCCCTGATGGAGCCAACATGACATTAGCTCAATCTAAACCAACTGAAGCCAATGTTCTTCCGTGGGGCCCAATGAGGGTGCCACATAAATGCTGAAGCATATATATATATCTCTATATGGACGTTGAGAATAAGCGAGACACTCACATTTTCATTCCTCACCCCAAAGCTTTCCCGCAAATTCCCTTTTACGCTCCTTTCCTTTTTTTGTGAATGGCATTCTTGCACTGGAAAATGAAAAGAAACCAAATGATTAATGACTCATGTGTGAATTATTAATTTCAACTATATTTGATATTGGTTGATGAATGTTTTTCAATTTCAGCTAAAAATGAAATATTACATCTGACTTTCACAAATTGGCAATCTAGAGTACCTGAACCTGCAAAATGCAGTGGATCCTGCATTATTCAATTTGATATATTCATATTCCAATTCAATGAGGTTCAAATCAAACCATGTGGAATATTGCAAGCACAGGCAAATGAAATATGCACTCAGCTGTGGATCCCTAATCATCTTAGTCCTCTATAAAATAACCAGTGCCATTTGGCCTATTATGAGCTGGTGAGAAGTGATAAAACCCAACCCACTTCCTGCAATGCCCCTGTGTGTGCTAATTGTGGTCACAACTGCCTGAATCAGTTTGTGTCTTGTTGGAATATTTTCAATTGTGCACAGAGGCATGCCTCCATAAAAAGGTAGTTATTATTGGTATTCATACTGAGGCATCCCCGAAGTAGTAGGATGGATAGTCAAAATTATTGAATTCACAAATCACTTTGCAAAATTAAATTACAATCTATCTAATACAAAGCTAAACTAAAATGGGTCAATCCTGGTTGTAAGCTTAGCTGACGTGGGTACAGTCAATGTGACCTCATCACTTGAACCAAAACCGTGCTTCTCCACCCAGGTATCACAAAAGTCTAATACCAAGCATCGTGCAAATTCAAATCTAAGAGATACAGTGGGGTTAAAAGACTCTGATGAGAAAAAACTCTTATTCAGTAAATTACATATATATTTATTAGTACGTAGCCACACCGGCTCTACTGTCAATGAGTGATAAAGCCCCTTTCACTGAGCTTGTTCTCCAGTCATCTGAGCATATATGAAACCATAAACCCCCACTGCACAGAATGCCACTAATATACCATAGAAAATTTTACTTATTCAAAGATTCTTGTTACACATAAAAAGATCTTTGATGGCTTCATTGTTCTTCAAGCTCGCAAGTTTGCCTTTAATGGAATAGATTTTGACCTTTTTATGTGTACTCCCAAGTTTTACACAATCATCAAATGGATAACTGTATCCGTTAGATCCTTCAGGTTCTTGTGTGGCTTTGTCAATATCTCATTTTCAGCCCCGCCACCTTCAATTCTAAGCTATGTTGAACGTTTCTTCAATTTGCTCAAGCAGGAGGAAAGGTTTTCAACTGCTCCCTGTTCAATTAAAAGAGGATCGGTGGAATTTGATGTTGCTGCCACATATGGTTTGGGTGCAATCACATTGTATGTGACTAAACTAATGGATTCAAACATAACATTTTCCCAAAAATGTTTAATTGGATTGGCAGGGTGAAGAAGGCTCTGAACCACTTTTAAGAAGGATGTTTCAGATTTTGGAAGATTATCTGGATGTTTTTCTGATTTGTCAGCCTGTGACTCAAAACCAGAGCACAAGGATGAGAGCCAAATACCATAAACCAATGGTATAGACAGGATACCACCAAAACATGGAACTGAGAAAAATCAGCTCAAAAGGTATTGAAGGAAAGAGGAAACTAACCCCTTTCCAAATATACAAGTCCCATCATCATAGGACAAATAATAACAAAGTTATTCCTGCTCAAAGTTGTGCCTGAGCATAAACCTTAATTTGCACCTCTCATCTGAAATACAGAGTAAGAGGCCTAAACCCATCAAATGGGTATGAAAGATGAAGCTCTAAGCCAGGGATATCCAATGTTACCAACCAAACTGAGCTAGTACCAGTATTAGAGAGGTTATGGTCAAATTCAGGTCAAATAAGGGTGAACAAAATATTCACCTCCCATCTAACTACTACAGTTTTGGTGTAAGATACCTAAAGTGGGGTCTTTTTGGAAAGAGCACAATCAGGCTATCTGATGGTTCCATCCATTTCCCCATATCTCACCTAGAACAAAAGTTATGAGGCAAACAAGCCCAATACAGCTTCTTGCCTAAAACACTCATATGTAGAAAATGTTTTACATGGGATAAACTTTCCATATTGGATGATAACCATACCAAATAAGGTACCATTGTATAGATCACATACAGGGCTACACACAGAACCAATTTTGAGGTTGATATCTCAAGAACTGACAAAGCTATGGCTGTTTTAAGGTCAAAATCCCACAGTCTGGCAAATACAGCCTTACCATGGGATAATATCCCATAACCATGATTATGAGGTGTCAAACTGACAAAGAAGATTGTTTTTACTTCAATAACTCATAGTTCATTCAATAGTGGGGTCCCATACAGGTTCTGTACAGCATTCAACGTGTCATACATGTCAGAATGAAGCTGTGTGGTCCCCAGATGAAACTTTTCACCCTGTATTGGTGAAAGCTGCCTAGATGTGGTCTCAAAACCACATATGAGCCCAATACAGGATATACAGGCCTTTTTCAAACCACAAGCCTGTCTTAGAGATTGAAAAATCTTCACTGCCTCTACATGGAAAGGTCTAGCAGCTTTTCCACCCCATTTCAGAATAAAAAGGGGGCTTTTAACAGCCAGAAAAGGTTTCCTCATCCTGCTCTGGAATTCCTACGCAGTATAACTGTCAAAAATGGATCCACACTTGGAAAATAAACAGGTATACTTCTAATTTTCAGTATTGTAGACTTTATTATTGTAATCCAACAGGTAAAGCTGCACCCAAGGTTTTCAATAATGCTCACCACCACTATTCTTCAATAGTAAAACCCTTTTATTTTAATAATAAACCATTATTTTACTTTAGTACCCTTATTTTCAATATTTATAACTGTGTCACAGTCATATTTAAAGGTGTAATTAGCCCACTTACAGCTTCATCATAAACTCAGCCTGACATTTTGGGGGCCTGGCCGTGCTTGTTTGATCTTTTTGGACCTTAAAAGTAAGTTTTTTCCATTTAATTGTTTTATTCTGACATTTTTTTGCCTTTTTAGGCGTAAAAACCCTTAAAAATACATAATATAAATCTTATTGTATTATTTTTTGAGTGATATATGTCTTATATCAAGTCTTATTTATAAATATTATTCATATTATTATGTGGTTAAGAACCAGTAATATCTTATTTTTGGCGTGTTTTATATATAAAAACACATTCAGCCATCAATACAGTCCAAATTTTTAATTATATAAGGACACCTCTTACTCTAAAACCAACAGTTAAGGTGTGGTGAGGTGTATTGTTAATTCAATTACCCTCTTATACAAACCACTTTTATACAGATTATACTTGCTAATTACAAGTTAAACTGTAAGATACTAGTACACAACAGTATACCAGGCATCTGGAAGCTGTAATTCTGACGTGAAATTGGTAATTCAATTACACTGTCACTATACAGGCCATATTGTAGTAACATACAGGCCCAGAGGCCATTCGAAGACGTGCAAACAGCATTTTAAGAATACTTAACTGACTATAAGCCCTCTTTTACTGTTTGATTCAGTGGAAGAAAACTACATCCCACTAGAAACCCAGTGACACCCTCAGAACCAGAGGGCAGAAAAGGGAAAGGAAAGAGGCACAGTGAAGGCCTTATCACAGCAAAGAAGGAGACATAAATAGCCACCAAGATGAGTAGAAAACCACAAAACTCTGCTTAAATACAAGGTAAACCAATCTTAACAACTTGTACAGGGAAGATTACCTTAATTAACCTAGTTGTAACCTCTAAAGGTAAATTGCCCAATCAGCAGACAGCAAATTTTTACAAGGCACAGTCAAAGGTAAATACCGTAAGAACATAAAGTTTTTGACTGCTTGCAAACACTTATATGTTACCTGCATACCTCAGAGACCACGGCTTCCAAAGGAACCAACCAGAGGACAGAGAAGGCTTGTCCAGAAGCAGAAGACCTGGAAGGGGACACCTTGGACACAGTGGTGGATGGCAAGACAATGAGGGAGATAATATTGACCCTGCCATTCACACTTCAATTCAACAGTAACCTAAAACCAGAGGACTGGAAAGACATGGATCAAGTTCTTTGGCTCCACCAAATCCTCAAAGATATATTTCAATGGAGCATGGACAACAAGAGGTTCAACCTAGCATCTCACTGGGCATAACTTGGAGAAATTTGTGAAAAGATCTGTCTCAAAGAGATAGACTTCAAAGACCTTATGATAATAACCAAAGGTTCAAATCCCACCAGGAAGTTCAGACTCCTTAAGGTGAGAGCAAACAGGATAAGCAAGAATCAAGCCACTATCCAAGCTATACAAGATCAACTAACCTAGACAGGGAACACTCAGATTCCTTCAGGCTCACAAGGAGCAGGCCAAATAAGCTCTCCAGTGGCTTCCCACCATTCAGAAACCAACAGGTCAGTGGCCAAGATTCACCATTCTTCACACTCCCAGGAAGTTTCCAGGAGAAGACAAGGATACAAGGCCAAAAACAAGATCTCTTTTCCCCAAAGGCAGAGAGAGTCAGACTCAATTATCCCTAAACTGTTGGACTTGGTGAAGGAAGTACACAAGAACCAGAAGTAGTTGTAAACCACTCTAGAATCAGTAGTCCCCTTTATAGAAGTATTATCCCCACTCAGATTGAACATAATACTGTCTCACCTGAGCGGAACCTAAACAGTGATGCACTGTGGTTACAAATGTCCCAATTTTCTGAGCAAACTCAAAAACAGTTTTCAGAACTAGAAGCCAGCCATGAGAGGATGAAAGCTTTAACAGCCTCCATGGATAAGATTGTCAAAACTATTCAAGAAGGACATGCTCAATTGAGAAAAGCCTCTGAAGAAACCAACAGAAGACTGAATCTAGTCTTTGAAGAACAAAATCACAACAAAAGGGACAGGGATTGTCTGGATCAGGACACAAACAAACTGTTTAATGTCTACCATAACATGAAGCCCCAACTACAAGACCATGTTATGGATAATCCATATTACTGAGATGATATCAAACCAGATGACATGTTGGTTAGTAAAGCAAGATCTGCATCACAATACCAGGATGGAGATAATATGTCTTATACTGAAAAGGAAGCCTTGAAACAGCTTCCTGAGGCCTCAAGCTGGCCCAAATTCTCTGGAACTAGATATTATGATCATATGGAACTCACAGATTATATTAATGGACTCTTCATTGATGTACCAAGCATACCAGACTACTGGATTACCGCTAGACTTAGTACAGCTTTTAAAGGACATGCTAGTATAGAGTACACAGAAATGAAAGAAATCCTTGGAAGAAGAAGCTGGCCATGGTGGAAGAGTCAAATTATCCAAAAATACAGCAATGGTACTTGGATATGGCAGAAGGCCATGTCATTTGAAAGTGACAAATACTCTGTGGACAAAGATCCATATGAGTGGTTTCTCAGACAGTCTAAGAGACTAAAAGCCATTGATCCTCAAATTAACACCCAAATGAGGAATCACAAACTTCTGACACAAATGCCAGGAGAATTAGAGCATGCAGTCAAATGCAGATGCAACCACAATTGCAATTTAGATGAAATTGCCAATACCTTACAAGAGGTAAGGAAAAGAACTAATATAGGGAGATTCACCCCATATAAAAGCAGTGTTTGCAAAGAGAAACAACCTTTCAGGGTAGAGTTTAAAGGCAAACCCAAAGCAAGAGTGGCAGAAATGGCAAAGAAGAAAAATTCTTGTCACAATTGTGGTTCAACAGACCACTATGCCAACAACTGTCCAAAGGAAAGGAAAAAAAGCTATTCCATTGAGAAATTCCCAGAGGTGGAATCCCCAACAAAGTATTCTGAATCAGACTCTATTGGGGATGCCATCAGCGAACAATCTGATGATTACCAAGACCCCAGAGAAGAATTCCGAGTGGAATACCAAGAGGAAACCCCACTAGAAATCCAGGACATACAGTTTGAAGCAGGTATGCCACAAGACACTTCCAACAAGAACTTGTGAAAACACACACAAGCTGCACAAACACTCCTAGTCACACCAACCAAAGGAATGGAATATATACATGGAACAGCCACAAAGATGACTGTCTGTATTGAAAATGCTCAACATCCATTGATCATTGATAGTGGAGCACACTGCTCCATAGTGGCCAGAAATTAGCTGGACAACCTCTTGCCCACCAAGGCAAAGAACTTTAAAAGTGCTTCTGGGAAGATGACTTCCATTGAGACAATTATCAAAGAGATAATTATACCCCATAGGAAAGGTAACATCAGACTCAACCCAGAGTTTTTAGTCATTGATAATGCCCACATCTAAGGGTTCCTACTGGGAACAGGTTACCATAGGATGTATGGCATTGATATTTACAACAGTAAAAACAGGCATATTACAATTAGTACCAACAAGGAAAAGAAATTTTCACTTGATATATACCAAGTTTCCACCCATGACCCACTGGAAGAGCTACTGAATGAATTCATAGAGGGCCAGTTTAGAACTACAATCACCAGTATGCAAAAACTAAGTTTACTGAAAATGTTGAGAAAAAATAGATCTGCATTTGCCATTGGTGAAGAACCACTAGGAAAAATTAAAGGTCATGATATAGAACTATATCTGGATGCGGAAAGACCGTATTCACCTATGCTCAGGAGGCCTCCATACCCAGCAAGTCTGGAAACCAGGGAGGAAATTGAGAAACACATCAATTAACTCCTGGACATGGATGTCATCAGAAAGATTGGACACAATGAAATAGTGGAAATCACCACTCCTGTCCTAATCACCTGGAATGATGGCAAGTCTAGGTTGCATGGAGACTTCAGAGCCCTTAACAACTACACAAATGCAGACAGGTACCCTATACCCAGGATACCTCATGCCCTGGTCAAACTGGCTAAAGCCAAATACTTAACCAAAATGGATTGTATGAACGGTTTTCACCAGAATGGAGTCAAAACAAACTCCATGAAGTTGCTCAGACTCATATGCCATATGGGTATATATGAGTACACCAGGATGCCATTTGGCATCAGGAATGCACCAGGCCACTTCCAGAGGATGATCAACACAATATTTCAAGAAGAAATATTGGAAGGCTGGATGGTAGTATATATTGATGATATCATTATATAATCAGAGAAATGAGGAGACCATGTACAATACATAGACAGAGTGCTAACTAAATGTACACCCATCAATCTGAAAAATTCACTGAAAAAGTGTAATTTTGGCCAACAAGAGCTACTAGCTCTAGGACATAAAGTCTCAGGTCTTAGTATGGCAATTGACCAGGATAGCGTGGCAGCAGTACTGCAAACGCCAGTACCAAGAAAGATCAAATAGAAGCAATCTTTCCTTGGGTTTGTTAGCTTCTATAGAAACCACATCAAGAATTTTTCCCACATAACTAGTAGTTTATACAAGCTATGTTCAAAATATGTAGTCTTTGAAATCACCAAGGTCAGAAGGGATGCATATGAGAAGATCAAATATGAACTCAAAAATGCACCTGTGCTCATATTGCCTGACTTTGAACTACCTTTCAAGTTATACATAGATTCAGCATGTAGCCAAGGCTTAGGAGCAGCCCTTCACCAGAGACAAATTGTGGATGGTGAACCAAAAGAGGGAGTAATATGTTACATCTCTAAGCAGCTGAAAGATTGAGAAGCCAGTTATGGGGCCACCCAGACAGAATGTCTATGCCTAGTCTGGGCTCTAGAGAAACTCCATTATTATTTGGAGGGTGCAGTCTTTGAAGTCTACACAGACTTCCCAGCCTTGAAGTCTTTACTAAACATGAAGACTACAAATAGACACATGCTAAGATTGAAAAAGCCATCCAGGAGTATAGAGGTAACTTGACCATCATATAGAAAGAAGTTTCAAGGCATACCAATGCAGATGGCCTCAGCAGATTGCCATTGGATAACGTGAAAAGCAATCCAGCTTATGACCCTGAAGTTTCAGCCAAGACCGCTATACATTTCATGGAGATAGATAGGAAGAAGAACTTCATATTCTCTGAATGCGAACCAGAAAGTGGTACCCTGGACAGTGGAAACACTTATTCAGAATGGACAGAAACTCTCATATACGGAATAAGCTCCTCAGAACTGCACAATGAAATTCGTAGTGCAGTACTAAAGTCTTATGCCAAACACCAACAGTGTATCATATTACTGCAACTGCTTCAACAAAGGTACAGGGGTCCAGAGCTGGAATCCCAGCTGGAAGAACCTTGGTTGAGGGCCTATAGGGATAACAAGTTCTTCCTTATAGATGGCCTGCTCTACCACAGAGAAAAACACAAAAGTGCACTCACAGTGGTATACAGGGACCACATCTCTCTGATCCTGTAGGAATGCAATGACTGCCCCTAAATGGGACACATGGGTGAAGACAGGACCAAAGAGAGGGTAGCATGCACAACTTGATGGCCCAAGTGGGAACAAGAGTTGAGTGAATACATCAACACTTGCAAAAGATGGCAGAAGGCAAATAGGAAACATGGGAAGAAGTATGGATTACTTTGACATATAGAAGAACCCAAACACACATGGGAAACCATGAATATGGACTTGGTTACAGGACTTGTCCAAGGAGGCAAAGAAAACTACAATGCCTGTTTAATTATAGTTGATAGGTTCAGCAAGAGTATGAAGTGTCTACCATGCCATAAGGAAGACACAGCTATGGATACTGCTCTGTTATTCTGGAATAACATCATATCTACCTAAGGAGTCCTTAAGATCATCATTAGTGATAGGGACCCAAAATTCACATCTGAATTTTGGACCAACTTGTATGACGTGCTTTGAACCAGGCTTGCATTTTCCACTGCATACCATCCACAAAAAGATGGATTAGCTGAAAGGATGATCCAGACAATGGAGGACATCCTTAGAAGGTTCTGTGCCTATGGCATGGAATACAAGGAACATGAAGGATAAACCCATGACTATGTTACCCTTCTACCAGCAGTTCAGCTGGCTTATAATACAAGTCAGCACTCTACCACAGCAAAAACACCTGCACTGGTAGAAAAAGGGCAGAATCCCCTTTTACCTGTGGACCACTTGAAGAAAAATCTTCTAACCATCCACCCCACAGCCAAAGACTTCCATGAAATTTGGAAGAGGGCTTATGACACAGCTGCCAAATTTATAGCTGAGGCAAAGGAGTATAATAAGCAGAGGTGGGACAAGTCACACATGGAACCTGACTTCATAGAGGGGGACCAGGTGCTGGTGTCTACACTAAACTCTAATAATCTAAAAGGACCTAAGAAGTTGAGAGACTCTTTTGTAGTTCTCTTTACTATCATTAATTTGGTAGGGGAAAATGCAGTGGAGGTCAAACTCACAGCAGAGTTCTCCAGGAAACACCCAGTGTTTCCAGTTAGTTTGTTCAAACCATACTTCCAAACAGAGGAGGGCAAATTCCCCTCCAGGAAGAAGAACCCCACACCACCAGAAATAGTGGAGGTGGAAGACTCCCCTAGACCAGTGAAGAAAACATCAGGGCCAGGAACATCAGACTTAATGGTAGGGATCAGAGCCAATACTTAGTCAGATTCAAGAACCAGACAGCTGATAAAGACAAATGGTTGGCAGAGGATGCCATACCAGCTGGGAACCTTCATTTAAGGAGATTCTGAGCCTCAAGGAGGACTGAAAAGTCTCATCAATGATGAGCCTTTTTTAGAGGTAGGGTATGTTAGCCTGTGCCTCAAAACCAAAGCACAAGCATGACAGCCAAATACCATAAACCAATGGTATAGACAGGATATCACCAAAACATGGAGCTGAGCAAAGTCAGCTCAAAAGGTATCAAAGGAAAGAGGAAACTAACCCCTTTCAAATATACAAGTCCCATCATCATAGGACAAAGAATAACAAAGTTATTCTTACACAAAGTTGTTGCTGAGCATAAAACTTAATTTTCACCTCTCATCTGATATAAATAGTAAGATGCCTAAACCCATAAAATGGGTATGAAAAACAAATCTCTCAGCCAGGGCTATCCATTGGTACTAACCAAACTGAGCTAGCACCAGTATTACAGAAGTTATGGTCAAATTCAGGCCAAATAAGGGTGAACAAAATATTCACCTCCCATCTAACTTCTACAGTTCTAGTGTGAGATACCTAAAGTGGGGTCTTTTTGGAAAGAGCACAATCAGGATATCTGATGGTTCCATCCATTTACCCATATCTCACCTAGAACGAAAGTTACAAAGCAAACAAGCCCAATACAGCTTCTTACCTAAAACAAGCATATGTACAAAAATTTGTACATGGGATAACTTTACCATATTGGATGATAACCATACCAAATAAGGTACCATTGTGTAGATAATATACAGGTCTACACACAGAACCAATTTTGAGGTTGATATCTCAAGATATGCCAAAGTTATGGCTGTTTTAAAGTCAAAATCCCACAGTCTGGCCATTTCACCCTTACCATGGGATAATATCCCATAACCATGATTATGAGGTGTCAAACTGACAAAGAAGCTTGTTTTTACTTCAATACCTCATATGTCATTCAATCCTGGGTCCCATACAGGTTCTGTACAGCATTCTATGCGTCATACACGTCAGAATGAATGTGTGTGGCCACAAGATGAAATTTTTCACCCTGTATTAGTGAGAACTTCCCAGATGTGGTTTCAAAACCACATCTGAGCCCATTAAAGGTTATACAGGCCTTTTGCAAGCCACAAGCCTGTCTTAGAGAGTGAAAAGTCTTCACTTCCTCTATGTGGAGTGGTCTAGCAGCCTTTCTACCCCATTTCAGGATAAAAAGGGGCCTTTTCACAGCCAGAAAAGGTCTCCTCATCCTGCTCTTGAATTTCTACATAGTATAACGGTCAAAAACAGTTCTACTCTTGGAAAATAAACAGGTATACTTCTAATCTTAAGTATTGTAGACTTTATTATTGTAATCCAACAGGTCAAGCTGCACCCAGGGTTTTCAATAGGGCTCACCACCACTATTCTTCAATAGTAAAGCCCTTTTATTTTAATAATAAACTATTATTATACCTTAGTACCCTTATTTTTAATATTTATAACCGTGTCACAGTCATATTTAAATTTGTAATTATTGCAATTACAGCTTCATCATAGACTCAGCCAGACATGATTACTTCATCAATTTTAGATTCAAAATTTTATAATTAAAACATTCTTCTGCTTCTGTTGGCTTGAAAAAATCTAACCCTATATATTGAAATTTATATAGCAAGTCAATAGCCAATAATCATTTATCATGCACAAAGATAAAACTCACCTGCAATCTCAAGCTCCCCAAGCCAGGCCAACATTTCAAGCTCTTGGTTACTGATCACCTTAATACCAATGGGCAGGAATGTATCAGCATCATTGATATTATCAAGCCCCCTTTTTCGATGATTGTTTAGTAATATTGGAATGATAATTCAAAATGTCTCCAAACCCATTAATGCGGGATGAAAATATTCCTTGAAAATTAGCAGAGGATTACACTTTGGGCTCAGGTTAAGGCATTATATCGGTCATATCTTGTCCTATTGTATCATGTTTAATTGTCTCCCTTTCTTGAAAAGCTTCAATATTTTGAGGAGAGAAGGAGGGGTTTCATCATGTATTGTTTCATTGAGTATGGGGGAGCTTTCATTATGAGGAGGATCATTATCAATATGGTCCACTTCAACATTGATCATGTCATCACCTTGATCCCGGGAATCCTTTGCGGCTTCAAAGGTACAGCGTTTTTTGTTGGTTTTTTTGGTGGCATTTATATTTTGTCTTTTTTCTAATACTTTTCCTGCAACTCCAATTACCACTAAAGATCCTTCACGTTGAGATTTTCCCACCTCCACACCTGCCCATATATTGTAAGCAGCCCTTTTTAAGGTTTTTGTAGTGAATTAGTATTTGACTTATGCTTCAAATCCATTTTGAGGAGGCTCATTGCTTCAGAAATCTTTGATGCACATAATCAGGAATTTCACTATCATTTTGAATTTTTTTAGCCTTGCGATTTTTTGAGCAATCTTTGACACAAATTGTTCCTTGGATATAATTTTCACCTCCCCACTGGAAATTACATCATCTTGCCCTGCATCTTCTGTTGGTGAACAAGGTTCAACAGTCTTTTCCTTCTCATAGATTTTAAGATTTGGTTTCTGAGAGCTTGGAGGCTGAGGTGAAGTAAAGGCTATGACAAAATTATCAGGTTTGGAGAGACTACAAATATTTAAGATAAACCTATGCTCACATTCTGGAAGGACTGGTGGATCTGAATTACTTTCATGTGCCAGGCTCTCTACTTCAATGCCTAATTAGCTACTACTGACCATATCAGAGACTTCACTTCCACTCTTTGGGTCTGAAGTTTGTAGTTCATTGAATTCAGTTGAATTTCCCGGGGTTTTGGGCAGTGGTTGGGGCATAGCGGAGTTAGTTTATTGAGTAAAGAGGTGGTGACAAGTTGATGGATAACTTGATCAAAATTCTTTGAATAAAAAGATCAAAATGGAAAAAAAAGGTGGGAGTTCTGAAAGTGGTGGAAGTAAAATAAGCTTAAGATATTAATTATTGATTCCATTTTAGGTATCATCAATATTGGAGAATTTTTGAAATCTTGAAAGAAGTTAAATATCAATTTAAATCAGTTCAATACTTGGTGAACTTTCCAGAAAAAAGTCATTTCAGAACCACAGGCTGACCAAAAGAAACCTGCCCATTGATGGCCTTGGAACCTTCCATAAATATCTATTGAACGTTTTGTATTGCATTTGAAAAATATGATTTGTCACAAAATTCAAGGAGGTGATGTGTTGCAGATTATTTCATATCATTCAAATGAAATAACTTCCCTGTGAGAAATTGAATAAATTTTCCTAGGTAGAAACCTACTAAATTCAACTTCTGAACTATTGAATGCTCATGAGCTAAGGACTAAGCAAAGTGTTCCACTTGAATGATATGAGATAAAATGGTTTTGTTGCAAAAACAAAGACACAATTTGGGTATTAAATATTCCACTTATTAGTTTTTAACTTGTGAGCCTCATGATTCAAACCCTAACCCCAACATTGTTGATATACCTACCAATTTCCCCCCAGAACCTGTTGGCAGAGAAGGCCACTAAGAATGTCTCCATGATTGCATTCATCATGTACGCCAAAAAGCCACTGTAACCTATTGATCTAATACCCAGCATAAGGATGGTAAGTGGCGGAGAGAGGATTAGGTATAAGGCCGGTTGAGTGCAGAGTCAGAGGCATATCTTGAGGGTGGCACGGGAGCATAAGAATTTTAAGCAGTATAGAAGATAAGGCAGGGGTGCGGAAGAGTAAGGAGTTGCGAGGTCACAGATGGGGGGCAGCATTGTAGTCTCAACTTGAGGGCACTGCAGGAACGTCAGGATCATAAGTGGGGCTGGGGATTAGGCCATTGTGAGGGTGGTGTTGGAGGCATTTTGGGAGGGAATTACACGACGATAAAGATGGTAACGGGCATTGGAGGCATGTCGGGAGGGCACTACTGGAGCATAAGGGTTGTAAGCCGTTTCAGAGGAATGTATGGAGGGCACTATGTGAGCATAAGGGTGGTAAGCGTAAGGAGTGGTGAGGGTGGAGATGGGGAGGCAGTGTCAAAGTCATCTCTGGAGGGCGGTGTGGGAGCATAAGAATGCTAATGGTTGGAGAGGATTAGGCGAGGATGAGGAAGCCAATTCAAGCGTGAGAGTAGGAATTGTAAAGGGGTTAGATGATCAGGAGGTGGGGCGGAAGTCTTCTCATGCACAAATATGGGCATGCCAAACTTCTGCCTTGCACCATGAGGTGTAATTACCCAAACCTTGCAAATAGTGTTGAAATGGGGTTGGGCTTTGAGTGACATTCTCATGTGAAACATGTGACAATTGATGTTGTCTTGACACAGAAGTGATGTGACCCACTAAATCCAGTCACTATAATGTGACACTAATGCAACTGAAGCACGCTTTTATACTGACCGCATTGCAGCATGAATTCAATCTCTGGCCATTGACACAACATTCAACCTGGTGAGAGTCGGCCCTCCAGTACCTTGGGATGCCCCCACAGGAGCAGGAACACCTTCAGTACCATCAAACCCTTCTTCTTCCACTGAATTTTCCCCTCCTCTTCACCATCTTCACCAGGACCCTCAAAAGTCCTGGAAATGAACTTGATCTTCTTGGCCCTCTTCCTTCCTTACTGGATGGTGCTGCTCCTTGCATAATGGGTCCTCTGTATAATTAGGCCCCCAGTTGAGGAACTGCTTGGGTGCCATCAAAATGGGCTCTTGGAGTTGGAGTAAGAACAGCTTGAGCTCTGGCTTGGGATGTAGTTGGTCTTGCAGGAGGTGAATGATGAATAGGCATGATTGGAAAAATAAAATATCAAAATAGATTATTAAAATCAAATTTTGAAGATGGAAGGCTTGAGCCAAATCAACTGGAAAGCTTGAAGTCCAAATCAAAATCAGAATCAATGTCTTGAAGAAAAATCAATCAATCAAAATGAACTCTTGAGGCAAATCCATCAATCCAATGTCAAAATGAATTCTTCAAGTCTATGAATCAATATTTAAAATCAATCAAAATAAAAATATTGCAAAACAAATCAAAAAATTCAAATGAATTCTTGAGGAAAAATCAATTTTTTGTCTAAACTCTTGATATCAAAAATCAGCAAACTAAAATGAAATATTCAGCTGAATGAATTTTCTTGAAGTAAATGTCAATTGTGTCCATTCAATCAATAAAATCAAATCAAGTTAGTCCTTCTTTAAACTCAAAATTTCTTGAAGAATGAAACAATATGAATCTTGATGTGAAGAATGTGTCTGAATAATTTGATGAGCAATTTGAAAATTAAATGTATTTTTGTGAGCCTTAGAGGTAATTTCATATACCCAAAAGACCACAAATATAAAAAATAACATATTAATATAAATAAAATAAATTTATTTATATTATTAAAATAAAAATAAAAAATATAAATATAAAATTATATTAAAAATAAAAAATTAATTATAATTTAAAAATAAAATTACTTTAAATTTTGTAAATATAAAATTACATGTATACTTGAAAAATTTAAGTAAAAATGAAATTTTAACAAAATTGTGAAAAAATAAATAAATTTGGAAAAAAGTTAAATAAAATTTATTATAACTTTTTATCCAATAAATAAACATATAAATTTTATTTCACCATTGGATTCCTCATAAAAAATCAGGTGGGGTCACCTCTGAGTGAAATTTTTGTAACTCAACTCTAAATAAGCTTAAATTAAGTTTTTAGTATTTTCAATACAAAAGTTGAAAATCCTCAAAACCTTAATTTAATTCACACCACATGTGGTGTTAACCATCAATTTTTGTGTTAAAATTGAGGTGTTGTGTTTAGTTTAGAAGTTATGAGGAGTTAAAGTATTTTCAATTGAATTCAATTGAAATGTCAAAATGTGCACGTGTATTACATAAGTGAACTTTGATTTACATATGAGGTGTCAATTATTACTGTATTGTACTGTACAATTGAATTGAATTACATGTGTAAATTATAAGTATAATACATGATGAGGAATTAAAGGAAAAAATAAATTGGAAAGATTAAATTTTGGGGGGGAAAAGGAACTCCAGCTCTAAGGGGGAGCTAGACCCCCAAAATCCTTGCTGACAGGCGTGGGATGTCAAAATTCACGCAAAAGTTCATCACTTTGGGCCTGGAATTGAGTTACAGGGTCTGTGGACTCAATTGATGATGAGGTTTTGATACCAACTGGGGTAGTTTTAGCTGTTGCCAAGAAGGTAAAACTACCCTTAAGATAAAACAATCATAATAAAAACAGTTTTAACTGGTTTCTACGCCTCTGACACACATTCTGACATGTTTTGAAGGCTCTAGGCCTGGTATTGCTATAGTAATGGCTGATTTAAGGGTCTAAAATGGCTAAAATTGGCTAAAAATGGCTTAAACCAGCCCTTTTTGGTCTAAACCAGGGTTCAATGATGCCATAATTGGCTTTTCTGTTGTCAGACTGTTTTTCACGACTGACAAGAGTAAATTTTACTTTTGGAGTAAGAGAATTGATGGCTATAAAAGAATGTCTTCTTTGCCCCACTTTTCTCTTCATGTTAGAATCTTTTCCTTTTATTAATTAGTTTAAAACTGTTAAACCAATCAATCAAAGATTCCAACCACCACTTTTAAATCATTTTAATCCTTTTAACCACGTGAAAAAATCATTATAATCATTGTTTGTAACTCTTATAATCATTTTTACCCCTGAACCACCCCAAAAGTGAATTAAAGCATCTTTCATCACTGTAAACTTTGTCACTTTGTTTCCAAATTCACTCTGGTCACTTTTGGGCGTGTTTTCTCTTTAATATTCTTTTTAAAGACTTTGTTCTTTAATTAATTGCTTGCAGTTCTTTGCTCAATTAATTCCAATTGAAATTGCTCTTGAAGAAATTTCTTTTGTAGCCTTAAAATATCTCTTGTAGAGTATTTTTTGGATAAATTTTTATTGTTGGTAAAACAATAAATTTTTATAATATTATTGTTTTATACTAATAAAGTTATAAACAATAAAATTGGCGTGTTTTCTCTTAAAAATAATATTTCATACTATTTTTAATTGATTTTTACCTTATACAAATTTTGAGGACAGGAAAAGTACTTGATTTTTAATCAAAGTTTCATATCCACACCTTACATTTGGGGGCCCAGCCGTGATATTTTACCTGTGACATATTTTTTTACTCTTTTTAAATCTTTTTTCTTCTATTGAAAAATTTAAAAACCTATAAAAAATACTTATAATCCAAAAAAATCCATAAAAAATAACTTTTTTTTCATATTATAAGTGAGGCTTAAATTTTTATTTCTTTTTTTGAAATATCTTTTTTTTACTTAATTAATTGGTTTTTTCATTAATTTTAGTGTCTGACAACGTGGTAAGACAAGAAAACATTGAAACAGCCTCAACAGTAACCAGCATTATCCCTGCCAGTACTGTTAATTCTGATCATAATAGCACTGTTATTGTGACTCAAAATAACCAGCCTGAACCAATATCTTCTGAATTAATTAACTTGGACATAAGTAATACTCTTCAGAAGGCTAAGAATTTGGCCAATAGTAAGTTTTTGACGTAAAAATACTATTTTAAGCCTTTTTTAACCATAATTATGCCTTCAACCAGGTCAGGAGCCAGCTACAACCCCTCAAGCAGCTCCCAAAAAGGTAATAGACGTGATTATGGCAGAGGCCAACCAGGTACAGAAGGAAAAGGGTCAGTTGATGACTTCCAAACAACTAAAATGGGTCATTCTGAAGCTGATAATACCATTTTACCTTCAAAAAGAGCTGACACCGCCACAACAAGCCTCTGTGGACATATACAAAGCCAGCCACAGTGCATACAACAATGCACTCCAATTCAAGGAGTACCAGATCCTTGCAGACCTGTGGAAGAATTGCATGAATTCTTACCTGACAGTAAGAAAATTCTTGGGCCATCCCAACACTTGCAAATTGCTCAATGGATGGCATCCATTGATGGAGAAGAAAAACATGATGCTTTTGACACTAGAATGGAGGAAAAACAACCCTCCACCAGCCAAACCAGTGCCAAAAACAGCCCCAGTGGCCAGCAGCAGCAATTCCAACGTGAAAAAGCAGTCACAAACTCCAAACAAGGGCAAAGGGAAGGCACCAGCCCCAAAACCTTACAGCCAGGGCTACAGAATCCCAAAGATTCAGCAGGATGCCATGGAAAATGTATTTCAGATGGCCAGAACCATGATGGAATTACAGAAGAAGGAGGAAGCCAGATTAAGGTTCCAGAAATGATTTCTGACATATTTGATTCCAACCCAGAGTTGTATAATGCTATAAATGACGTGAAAAAACATCTTTCTGATAAAAATGACACCATTTGTAACAACATTAAAACAAACAACCTGAGTCTGTGCCAAATTAATGAAACACTTATGTGTTTTGAAAAAGTTTTGAGAACAATTAAAAATTCCAATAATGATAATTCTTCTAACAATAAAATAAATGAACAATCTGCCATTATTAAAGAATTAACAGATAAATATTCTAAATTCAATATTGATGACATGATTGAAACAAGAATTAAACAAGCCATAAATATTATCAAAACAGATAACAAGAAAGTCCTTGATGACATTTCAAATTCATTTACTGAAGTAAAGACATATACCATTGCCTTGAAAAAGTGTTTTGATGCTTCACAAGAAGAAGTATCAAAATTATCAATGAAATTGAACCAAGTCACTTCTGATAATACAAGACAGACAGAGTTATGGCAAGAACTTACACATAAAGAAGACATGTATAAAATTGAAGTAATAAATTTAATACAAAGCTTCCAACATGAATACAGAAATTCCCAAAGGTGTAGCAACAGTAAAATGAATGACATTGAACAATTACTGAACACCTTACCAAGAATGTCTACACCTCTAAATCAAAATGAGGGCACAAGAATTTCAAATCCACAAGTATTGGATCCTGATAATTCACAATTAAAAAATGAATTATCCACTTCTTTTCATAACTTGGAACCATCAATGGGCCAAGCACTCTTGAAAGAAGTTCCAAAACTTAAAGAATGGCCTCACTTCAGTGGTGAAGGAGAGTATGACCATATGGAATTCATTAGAGGTATTGACATGATCAAAGAGGATTTTGAATTACCAGACAGATTGGTAACAGCCAGGTTTAACACCTTGTTTACCAGATCAGCTCACAGATGGTACATCAAAATAAGACAAGCACATGGACACCAGAGTTGGACTTGGTGGAAAACCCAAATCATCAACAAATGGGCAAATGATGCTTGGAGGTTTAAAGTTGAAACAGCCTTTGAATCTGCCAAATTTAATGCTGATAAAGACAAAGCTTTACCATGGTTTTGCCAACAAAAGGACAGATTAACAGCATTATATCCTGACATGTCAGAATTTATGATCCATAGAAAAATTCTGAGACAATGTGGAGGTGACTTAGAGCATGCTGTCAAAAGCAGGACTACTGAACAATCTTCAGCAGAGGATATTATCAATATACTAGAAGAAGTAACCACCAGAACCAAAATTGGTTCTAGTAGGGTGAATCTTAAAACAAGGTTTAATACACCTTGGAAAGATTCTGTGGACAAAAACCCCAAAGAAAATTCTAGTAATATTAAATATAAATCTGCAGATACAGTCAGAAAATGCCATATTTGCCAAAGCACCACCCATTTAGCCAATACATGTCCAAAAAGGGGGAAAATCAATGAAATTGACATTGAAAAAGAACCAGATGTTGAAAAAGAAGACATAATTGAAGACAATTCAGATGATAAGTCATCCATATTCTCTGAATCTTCAAAAGATATAGAAAATATCAATGCCACTTTTGACATCATGGAATCTTATTCCCACTTACCACAATTGAGCAATGGTCAAGTTGATTTATCAAAAGTTCAAGATGCACAACTTATGAAGACAAAACCAAACAGAGGAAAAGGTTATACAGCTGGTAACTCCTGTATAACAGAAGTGGTGATTGACAACAAACCCACCAAACTTTTGCTTGACCCAGGAGCCTTCTGCTCTTGTGTTGGAAAATCTTTTCTTAAGACTTGTGTACCAAATTTTGAATACCAATTGTTACCAATTGATGGTATAAAATTCAACAGTGCAAGTAACCCAATGAAAGCATTAGGAATCTTTGAGACCAATGTCATATTCCCACACATAAATGGGAATTTAAGGATCACAGTTGAATTTGTTGTTATGGAAAATTGCTCTAGTACCCATTTTATATTGGGAAATGACTATTTAATCATGTATGGGATAGATTTACATAATAACAAAGACAGATACTTTACAATTGGAGACAATAAGCGCCAGAAATTTGCCTTTTTACCCTTTAAAAGACAAATTACAGTAAACAAAGTATCACCAGTCAACTTAGAGTTAGAGAAATTCAAGTCTGAACAGTTAAATGAGGCTGAAATAAGCCTTCATCTGACTGATAAGCAAGAAAATGAACTTTCTTCCCTTTTGTATGACCACAGAGGAGCATTTGCTACAGACAAAGAACCCCTGGGAGCAATTATTGGTCATGAAGTTGACATCATTCTTAACATTGAGAGACCTTATCCACCACTCTTAAGAAGACCTGCTTATCCAGCAAGTCCAAAATCAAGAGAAGCTCTAGAAATTCATATCAAAGAACTTCTAGACCTTGGTGTAATAAGAAAAGTAGGCCACAATGAGGAAGTAGAAATAACTACACCAGTCATAGTGGCGTGGCATAATGGAAAATCCAGAATGGTTGGGGACTTTAGAGCTCTGAACACTTACACTGTTCCAGACAGATACCCAATACCAAAAATCCAAATTGCCCTTACTCAAATATCTCAAGCAGTGTATATAACCACTATGGATGCCCTTAAAGGATTCCATCAAAATGTAGTAACACCAAGAGCAAGAAAATACTTGAGAATTATTGTTCATTGTGGAGTGTATGAATACTTAAGGATGCCCTTTGGTATCAAAAATGCACCTTCACACTTCCAAAGAATGATGAATGAAATCTTCCCTGAAGAACTCTCAGAGGGATGGTTAATCATTTACATTGATGACATTATTATCTGTTCAAAGACTTGGGAGGAGCACATGTACAGATTATCAAGAGTTTTGACAAAAATCCAATCAGTAAACATGAAAATCTCCTTGAAGAAATGTCATTTTGGATTTAAAGAACTTAAGGCACTAGGACATGTTGTATCTGGTTTGTCCCTTGGAATTGATAAAAACAAAGTTGCAGCAGTATTGTTAAAACCCATGCCTCAGAATAAGAAGGAAATTCAGTCATTCTTAGGTTTTGCAGGATATTACAGGCAACACATTAAAGACTTTGCATCCATAGCAAGACCACTTTATAAGTTGTGTGACAAAGACACAGTATTTGAGATGACTGTTGACAGAGTCAAAGCTTTTGAGTCTCTAAGAGAAGCATTGACCACTGCTCCACTCTTACTGATGCCAGACTTTAAATTGCCTTTCAAACTGTATATTGATGCATCAGGGGATGGACTAGGTGCTGCACTTCACCAAGTTCGGATCATACATGACAAACCTATAGAAGGACCAATATGTTTCATATCCAGGCAAATCAAACCAACTGAAGCCAGATATGGAGCAAGTCAAATGGAATGTCTATGCCTTGTCTGGGCCTTAGAGAAATTGAACTATTTCTTAGAGGGATGTGTTTTTGAAGTAATAACAGATTGTACAGCTGTGAAATCACTTTTGAACATGAAAACACCTAACAGACACATGCTCAGATGGCAAATAGCCATACAAGAATACAGAGGCAATATGACTATTGTTCATAAGGATGGGAATATTCATAAGAATGCAGATGGACTAAGCAGATGGCCATTACCAAATAACATTGATAATCCTGCTTATGTTCCAGAAGAAGCTTCACCACAAATTCCAATAGAAGGAATAAGTGTTACAGACTTGAACACCACCTTCTTTGAAGAAGTCAGAAATAGTTACACTCAAGATAAGAATTGTAGCATCTTATGCCAATTACTTAACAAAGACTGTAAAGACAACTCTCTAATACATGCCTTGGATGAAGTATGGAGAAAATCTTATAATGAAGGGAGATTTCACCTACTGGATGGTATAATTTACCACAGAACCAAGCACACATGTGTCATGACAGTTGTAGACAGGTCATTAATCAATCTTGTACTGAAAGAATGCCATGATAGTCCCTTTTCAGGACATCTTTCTGAGGACAGAACAAGAGAGAAAGTAAAGACCTGCATATGGTGGCCAATGTGGCAAAAAGATGTTGCAGAATATTTCAAAACCTGTGACAGATGCCAAAAGGCAAATAAATCCACTGGCAAAAGACTTGGAAATATGATGAAAATCCAAGAACCAAACAGACCTTGGGAAATCGTCCATATGGATTGGGTAACTGGCCTACCACCAGGAGGTGACAGGAGCTATAATGCTTGCCTAGTAATTGTGGACAGATTCAGTAAAACTCCAATCTTTTTACCATGTCACAAAGATGATACAGCCATGGATACAGCTCTTCTGATATGGAATAGAGTAGTTTCATGGACTGGGATATTTACAAATATCATCAGTGATAGAGATCCCAAATTCACTTCAGCTCTATGGACAAATCTTCACCAATTATTTGGCACAAAACTGTCTTTCTCTACAGCCTACCACCCACAAACTGATGGTCTGGCTGAAAGAATGATCCAAACCTTAGAGGACATGGTGAGAAGATTTTGTGCATATGGCCTTGAATTCAAAGATTGTGATGGATTTACCCAGGATTGGTGTACTCTGTTACCAGCACTGGAATTAGCATATAAAACATCAATCCATTCCAGTACCAATCAGACTCCTGCTATTCTAGAAAAAGGATGGAACCCCAAGTTACCCCAAGATTCCTTGAGGAAAGACTTAATTGAAATACATCCCACAGCTGCTAGCTTCAAAGGAATGCTAGACAAAGCTAGAAAGCATGCAGTGAGATGCATGGAGGACTCTTTTGCATATGCTAAAGACAAATGGGATAAATCTCATGCAACTCCAGATTTCAAAGTGGGGGACCTAGTTCTTGTATCCACCACTAACTTCAATAACATCAAAGGATGTAAAAAGTTAAAAGACTCCTTTGCAGGACCTTTTGTGATTAAGGCCCTCCATGGGAAAAATGCTGTTGAAGTAGAGTTATCTGAAGAACTTAGCAATAAGCACCCTACATTTCCAGTAAGCTTGATAAAGCCATACAAATCTAGTGATGCTGAGAAATTTCCCTTGAGGAATAAGATTCCCCAAGTTATACCTCCTATTGAGACATCTGGTACTAAGAAAATAACCAAAGTTCTTAAAGAAAGGAAATTAAGAACCAAGAAAGTAAGGGAATACCTTGTTAGGTACAGTGACCCAACTTGTGAAGATGAATGGTTAGAAGTGAAAGATATACCAGAAGCCACCAAACTCCTGAGGAGATTCAGACACACTAGAAACACCAATATTACAAAGTAATATTCTTTTTTAGGGGGAGGGAATGTGAGCCTTAGAGGTAATTTCATATACCCAAAAGACCACAAATATAAAAAATAACATATTAATATAAATAAAATAAATTTATTTATATTATTAAAATAAAAATAAAAAATATAAATATAAAATTATATTAAAAATAAAAAATTAATTATAATTTAAAAATAAAATTACTTTAAATTTTGTAAATATAAAATTACATGTATACTTGAAAAATTTAAGTAAAAATGAAATTTTAACAAAATTGTGAAAAAATAAATAAATTTGGAAAAAAGTTAAATAAAATTTATTATAACTTTTTATCCAATAAATAAACATATAAATTTTATTTCACCATTGGATTCCTCATAAAAAATCAGGTGGGGTCACCTCTGAGTGAAATTTTTGTAACTCAACTCTAAATAAGCTTAAATTAAGTTTTTAGTATTTTCAATACAAAAGTTGAAAATCCTCAAAACCTTAATTTAATTCACACCACATGTGGTGTTAACCATCAATTTTTGTGTTAAAATTGAGGTGTTGTGTTTAGTTTAGAAGTTATGAGGAATTAAAGTATTTTCAATTGAATTCAATTGAAATGTCAAAATGTGCGCGTGTATTACATAAGTGAACTTTGATTTACATATGAGGTGTCAATTATTACTGTATTGTACTGTACAATTGAATTGAATTACATGTGTAAATTATAAGTATAATACATGATGAGGAATTAAAGGAAAAAATAAATTGGAAAGATTAAATTTGGGGGGGAAAAGGAACTCCAGCTCTAAGGGGGAGCTAGACCCCCAAAATCCTTGCTGACAGGCGTGGGATGTCAAAATTCACGCAAAAGTTCATCACTTTTGGCCTGGAATTGAGTTACAGGGTCTGTGGACTCAATTGATGATGAGGTTTTGATACCAACTGGGGTAGTTTTAGCTGTTGCCAAGAAGGTAAAACTACCCTTAAGATAAAACAATCATAATAAAAACAGTTTTAACTGGTTTCTACGCCTCTGACACACATTCTGACGTGTTTTGAAGGCTCTAGGCCTGGTATTGCTATAGTAATGGCTGATTTAAGGGTCTAAAATGGCTAAAATTGGCTAAAAATGGCTTAAACCAGCCCTTTTTGGTCTAAACCAGGGTTCAATGATGCCATAATTGGCTTTTCTGTTGTCAGACTGTTTTTCACGACTGACAAGAGTAAATTTTACTTTTGGAGTAAGAGAATTGATGGCTATAAAAGAATGTCTTCTTTGCCCCACTTTTCTCTTCATGTTAGAATCTTTTCCTTTTATTAATTAGTTTAAAACTGTTAAACCAATCAATCAAAGATTCCAACCACCACTTTTAAATCATTTTAATCCTTTTAACCACGTGAAAAAATCATTATAATCATTGTTTGTAACTCTTATAATCATTTTTACCCCTGAACCACCCCAAAAGTGAATTAAAGCATCTTTCATCACTGTAAACTTTGTCACTTTGTTTCCAAATTCACTCTGGTCACTTTTGGGCGTGTTTTCTCTTTAATATTCTTTTTAAAGACTTTGTTCTTTAATTAATTGCTTGCAGTTCTTTGCTCAATTAATTCCAATTGAAATTGCTCTTGAAGAAATTTCTTTTGTAGCCTTAAAATATCTCTTGTAGAGTATTTTTTGGATAAATTTTTATTGTTGGTAAAACAATAAATTTTTATAATATTATTGTTTTATACTAATAAAGTTATAAACAATAAAATTGGCGTGTTTTCTCTTAAAAATAATATTTCATACTATCTTTAATTGATTTTTACCTTATACAAATTTTGAGGACAGGAAAAGTACTTGATTTTTAATCAAAGTTTCATATCCACACCTTACAATTTTAAGATTATGCTTGAATTTTGAATGAAATAAATATGATGATTTGGGATAAAATTTGGAGAGAAAAACAAAAATAAAATGGGTCAGGTTTCAATTTTTAAGAATGAAAAATGAATGAGAGAAAATTGAGAAGTGAGTATAAATCATAAGGTTCATAAGCATTACAGAGTCATAATTTTGATGAAATTAATGGATGAAATTATAAAGAAAGAATGAACAGCTAATTAATATAAGTTCACAGGGGCTCTTATGGAAGCAAGAGTTTTTTCAGCCTGTGATTAAAAACCAGAGCACAAGCATGACAGCTGAATACCATAAATCAATGGTATAGCCAAGATACCACCAAAAGATAAAGCTGAGCCAAATAAGCTGAAAGGTATAAAACAAAATAGGAAACCCGCCACTTTCCAAATATTCAAGTTCCATCATCATATGACAAAGAATAACAAAGTTGTTGCTGAGCATAAACCATAATTTTCATGTCTCATCTAAAATACAGAGGAAGAGGCGTAACCCCATCAAATTGGTATTCAAAATAGAGCTCTAAGTCAGGGCTATCTAATGGTATTAGCCATACTGAGCTAGCACCAGAATTACAGAAGGTATGACCAAAATAAGGTCAAATAAGGGTGATTAAAATATTTACCTCCCATCTAACTTCTACAGTTTTAGTGTGAGATACCTAAAGTGGGGTATTTTTGGAAAGAGCACAATCAGGCTATCTGATGGTATCATCCATTTCCCCTTATTTCATCTAGAACAAAAGATATGGAGAAAACAAGCTCCATAAAGTTTGTGGGCAAATCATAAATGTGTATAAGAAAACTTGTACATGGCACAACTTTGCAATATTTAATGATAACCATACAATATGAGGTACCATTGTGTATAAAACATCCAGGGCTACACAATGAACAAGCTTTGAACTTGATATCTCAAAAACTGACAAAGTTATGGCAGTTTTAACCTCAAAATCCCACAATTAGACCAATACAGTTTTACTGAGGGATATTATCCCATAACTATGATTATGAGGTGTCAAACACACAAAGAAGATTTTTTACACTTCAATAACTCATAATTTATTCAATACTGGTGTTCCATACAGGTTCTGTACAGCATTCTATGCGTCATACACGTCAGAAGGGGGCTATGTGGTCCCCAGATGAAACCTTTCACCCTGTATTGGTGAAAACTTCCCAGATGTGGTTTCAAAATGAGGTCTGAGCCCAACACAGGCTATACAGGCTTTGTGAAAACCACAAGCCAGTACTTGGGAGTGAAAAATATTCACTTCCTCTATGTGGAAAGGTCTAGAAGCCTTTTCACCCCATTTTATGATAAAAAGGGGCGTTTCCACAGCCAGAAAAGGTTTCCTCATCCTGCTATTTAATTCCTATGTAGTACAAATGTCAAAAAAAGTTATACTCTTGAGAAAAAACAGCTTAAACTTTAAGCTTAAGTATTGAAGCTCTTATTATAGTAACCAAGCTGGTAAGACTCTTTCAGCAGCGCTCACCACCACTATATTATTATATTAGAGCCCTTGATAGCTTATTTTGAACCATCTATTATCATTATCAAAAACCT
Source organism: Austropuccinia psidii (assembly GCA_023105745.1). Classification (NCBI taxonomy): domain Eukaryota; kingdom Fungi; phylum Basidiomycota; class Pucciniomycetes; order Pucciniales; family Sphaerophragmiaceae; genus Austropuccinia; species Austropuccinia psidii. The sequence goes on from JALGQZ010000011.1 coordinate 17,801,382, forward strand.
TTTATATCATTTTCACCATGTCACAGTCATAGTTAAAGCTTGTAAGTACCATTATACACCTTTATCATAGACTCAGCCGCACAAGTGGCCTGGCACTCAGGAATCAAGAACCCACTTGGAGGGCTCCAAAAGCATAAAGAAATAAAAAGAAATACATTCCTTAAGGAAGAATAAGAGTAAAGAAATGTGTTCCAAAGATAAAAAAAAAGGAAGCCAATGGCCAAGATAATAAGAAAGCCGGAAGCCAAAGAGCCAACCAAATGAATCCTCAATTCAATTGTTCAACCTGTAAGAAAGAATAATGGAATTAGTAAAGGATATGACCACCAATATCCACTGACAGGTGAAAAAAAGGTGCAAATGACTGACTTAAGATTATCTGTATTTACTTTAATAAGTTAAAAAAAGTAAGAATAAAAATAAATCTCATATATCAATTACCTGGGGAAAAAGTTCCCAGGAAAGAAAAGGTGGCCAGTATACGTGAAAAAGTGGAAGGCTGATGGTGGAGTGTTGATCTCTGGCTTTGTTGACTGTTTTGGGTCAATACAGATCTGTCCATATTGAGAATTTAACAGTGTTATGAATTCCCAATGTGGAATATGAACTGGCCCAAAAGGGCCAAGGCCATACAGCTTGCTTGAATATGGCCTGTATTGACCAATTGAGTTGTCCAAGGAAATACTAAAGTACTTGATGCCCTGAAAACTGATTGAATAATTACTAACCTCTTGGAATTACCTCTTGACTGATCCTGAAATGAAGATAACCCACCTCTTGCAGAGCCAGGAGGTGGGAGACATTGAATGGTCTGCTGATAGCCGCCATTGATTTCAAGAATGCATGGCTTAAAAGTCTTCCTTTGAAATGGGTTATGTATTTGAGAGCTGCAGTTGTAATGACGTAATTTGGTCCTGAAACTATCACCATGGGGTTTCTGAGTAAAAATGGTACATAATGGTATATAATACCATATATGTACCATCTTTCGTTCCCACATAATGAGTCCAATTGAGTTGAAGTTGGGGGTTTCTCTGCTCTTGAGGGGAAACCCTTTATAAAGATGACTGGGGCCCCCTGGTGACTGCCAGAGGCCATGGTTGAAGTCCACTATGGTCATTTTGGGTCCTTACAGCCCACAGGCCATAGACACCGTAGGGGGCCTAAAAATAGGTTTCAGGGCCCTGGTGGTGGCTAGAGGAGCCAGAGGCCCCTAAAAGGCTGACAGGACCCCCCATGCCCAAAAAAAGAGGTATTGGCCTGGGGGTTGATGAGGTGGATTATTGGCCAAGGGGCCAATGGGAGCAGGATATGGCCTGAGGCCATGGAAGGCCAGTGAAAATGGATATGGCCCAAGATTCATTTGACATCCACAGATTCAATTTGGCCATAAAAGGGTTTCAGGCTTGATTTGCTGCAAACACCCATTGGGGTCATTACATGTGGTTGTGACACTGAGCTACACACCACACCTCAATTTCAACACAAAATCTTATGGTTAATACCAAATCTGATGTGAAATAAATTAAGGTATTGAGGATTTTCATATTTTCATACAGAAAACACTGAAAACTTAATTTAAGCTTATTTAGAGTTGATTTACAGAATTTTTACCCAGGGATTACCCCAACTTGTTTTTTATGAGGAATCAAGTAGGGAATAAATTTTCATAAGTTAATTTATTGGAAAAAGATTATAATAATTTTTGCATAACTTTTTTCCAAAACCTTTAATTTTCAAATTTTTGGTGAAAATTTCTTTTTACTAAATTTTCTAAATAAAAGTGTATTTTCACAATTTTCAATATCAATCACATTTCAATTTTGAAACATAATTCCAATTTTAATCTTTTATATAAATTTTGAACTTATATTTATCTTTTGATTTTGGTTTGAATATATAAATAAACTTACTTATTTGTAATTATAACAAAATCTTTATATTGGTGGTCTTTTGCATATATAAAAATACCTCTAAGGATCACAGTGATTCTGATATATTCAAAGCCATTGATCTATACAGTACAATAAATTAAATTGGAATTTCATACAGAAGCATGCAATGATAATATTTGCCTTGCAATATTATTTTGTCTTCCCATCCTTTTGAATCACAAGATTTTTAATTCAATGAGTTAAGTAGTAACATTTCAGAAATGATTTTCTAACAGAATTGATAGTTTAAAATGAAAATGAACTCAAATTTCACTTAAACAAAGATACTTAATCTTCTGGATTCAGATTTATACTAATTTAATTAGCTCCTGATATGCAGAAAAGTATCTCTAAGTAAGATTAGATTTGCATGTTTCAAAAATTTATCATTGATAATATTGCAAATTTTTATGCTAATAACAGACCTTACTTTCAATATTCAACATGAAAAATGCCTTTTTTTATCTAACTTGATTTTTTCCAAAAGAAATTGATTTCAGAAGTAATTTCTGTTCTTCATATTGTGTTCCTTCATTCATTAAGTGAAAGAGTTCTTCGAGAAATAAAGTTGCTTAAAATTATTAATTGAAGAAAATTAATTTTGATTGAATTTCTATTTCTTTTGAAAGATATTTTGATGTAAAAAATTATTAAAGATTCAATAATTACAAGAATGTGTCCAAAGGTTTGTAACAATATAAGCTTTCTTGATAATCATAATTTTTTACCTTTTGAAAGAAACAAAATACAATCAACCTTTAAAAGGATAAATTAAGCCTTTTTATAATGATACCTGAGGAATGCTTTCCAAATTTCAATTTTTTTTGTATTTTCAGGAAATAAGCCCTTTCATAAGTTACACCTGTAACCTATGACTTGTTAGTTTTTTCTAAAGTAAAACAATATCATTTTTTTAAAACAAAAATGCATCAGCTTATATCTTTAAGCATATATATATACTTAAGATTAACATTATTAATAAAAAATTGGAATTAAACTGTAAATGCTTCTCTAAGAAAAGATTTAAAAACACAAATTTTTTTGTTATTTAGTTAAGCCATTTAAAAAGAGGTTTGAAATTAGTTTATAAAAAATCATTTTTTTGGGAGAAAAGAAATTTAAATTTTGAGTAATTTTTATTTTTCAATTGCAAATAACAGTATCACAGATCTTAAGAATAAATGTTGATAAATAATTTAAAACATCCGTATATTGTAACAAAGTAGGTAAGACCATTTTACAGTATTTTTTTGCAATAATCTTTTTGAATGTGAGGAAAATAAATAAAACATTTCTCCAATTAAGTAAAAAATTTTCTATGTTCTTATAGTGTGGAGATAATTCTATAGCAATATCCTTCTTAATAATTGTCTAATCAGCTCTTAAGTAATATTGAATATTTATTTAGAAGTTTTGGCATACATTCAGAATACAAGAGGTTTTTGAAAGAAAGGTTTATAAATTGGAAAAGTTAAAATTTTTTATTGAACTGATGCTTTTTAGTGCCAGGAAAGGAATCGAAAAGAATATTTTTAGGCTTTTACTATTAACATAAATTATGTTGAAAAATATTTGATAAAAAGCACAACTTGCAATTGATCAGTCTTTTTTTAATATTTCTATTTTCACCTTTTGATATTTTAACAGTCAAAAATATTTGGATTAAAGTATCTTGTTTGAAATAATTTACCATAATCAGTTCCTCTTACTCACAAAAAACTAAAAAATGTGAATTCTTTATAATTGATCTTTCCTGAAATATGACTCTATTTTTATTTAAGTAAATTGAACACAACTTAGGATATATCACTTCCCATTTCAAAAATTGGAAAGATATATTAGAAATTTATTCTGAGAATTAGGCTCAAAATAAATTTCTTTTCAAAAACAATTTACCAGTAATAGGCCCCTATTCCTATATCCCTTTCATTTTTTTCAATTGAAAACTACTAGGAAAAACTATTTGTGGTTTTTCAGAAATCAGGATTTACCCATTCTCATTCCCTTTCCCCTTGATGGGAATTTCCTGGGATCTCTTATTTCTTCAAAATTATCTCTTATGCTATCATATAGCTAATAAAATGCCAAAAGGCTTTAAGAGAAACTGGTTTAGAATAATAAATCTGGAAAGTTATTCTTCTTAATAGAACAAATATTATTCTAAAAGACTTCCATAAGCTCTACATACATGGGGAAATCAAAATCAACCCATTCTCTGAATTTTCCTTTCTTTTCAAGGATGAAATGAGAAATATTATCATCAAGTTTACCAATCAAAACAGGTGAATAAATTACTATTCCTTCATGAGAATACGAAAATTTAAAACTGGTTTAGTTTGATACCTTTTAATTATTTACATGAACAATATTATCTTTTGGAACAAAACTCAAAACAAAGCTTCATAATTCAAAAAATCAGGAAGAAAATATTAAGGAATTTTGGGGCTTAACCTTTGCTTTGGAGAAGTCCTGGGTTCACTGAAAATTAAATTTATTTGTATTTATATTGTATTATCTCATCATGGTTTTTCCAAACGCAATTATTAATTCCAAATTTTCTCTAATTGATTTTACAGCATCTTTTTTCATTCCCAATTTTTCAATCATTAAATATTGATTATAACCTTAATATTCAATAATGCCTAGTTGAAATATCCAGCTTATTAATAATATAACATCTATTGAAAGTCTTTTTTAGAATGTAAATTTGATTTTATATGGATACTCCAAAGAAAAGCTATTATCACCCTCCTAGAAATTTTTCTAAAGATCTGAAAAAATGAAAAATACTTCATTTCATAGCTTTATGGTCAATTCTTATTCCTTGTTATCATTTGAAGAATTCCAAAAATAATAGATGTAGAATTTCAACCTCGTTTCATGTTCATAATGTATCTAGAAAGGCTATAAAATATCATCATTTGCCTGTATTATTTCAATAATTTAGGAAAAGCCTATGAAATGAATGTCCAAAGGTTCTTGTTTGTCAAAATTGAGTAAAGTAATTTTTCCATGTATTTATTTCTGTAAGTATTCAAAATATGATATGAAGGTGCTTATATTGAGGAAGACACTTTATATACATTATCCAGTTTTCTGATTGAATTAGAAGATTTTTTTCCTCTAGATTTCATCAGAAAAGGCTCAACACAGCTCTGAACTTGCTAAAATTTTCTTTTTTTCAAAAAATGTGAACTTCATAAAAATAGAGGTTGATCTAGAATGTACTTTTATTGTATTTTTCTAAAATTTTATTTTTGATATTTCTTTTCGGTTCTCTGAAGATGAAAAATAATTTCAGGTATGTCTACTGAAAAAAGAAGAATGATTTTGTTACTATTGGATTTGTATATGCCTCGGTAATTTAAATGCATATTTGAAGATAATTATATAATTACATAATAGAATGGACCTATCACTTAGCAGAAAGATCTACCTATTTTTCAAACCACATTGACATCCATTGCCAATGTCTTCACTTCACCTATTAAAAATAAATCACCCAGAATATATAGCCAAGCTGGTGGTATACTCAGAAAATATTTATGACTATTATCTTTTTGAAAATATTTAATATTTCCATTGAAACTCCTTCTCATACAATTTTGTCTCTCATATTTGGAGGGATATTTGCATGCAATAGTGGAGGCCAGAGAGTTATATTTTGGGAGGATATTACTCATGTTTGATATTTGATTCAAAAATTTAAACTTTTTATCAATATCCTTTTTCCTCCACCTCACAATGATTCAAGAAAAATCAGTTTTCAGCTTATTTTTTTTCCAGCCCTTGTAAGATTTAGGAAAAATATTTCAGAACCTGAATTATTTTACCTTAATCTCTTGAGCTGGAGGATAAATTGATATCTTAAAGACCTAAGAGTGGGGAAGATATGAAGGATTATTTACCATCGCCTTCTCAATAGATTCTAGTTGTCCACCCCAATAGTTTTGAAATATTTTCTTGAGTGCTTGTGTGTCAAAAAGCTGCAAAAATGAAAACAATCAATTAAAAGCAGTTGTTTTGTACTCAAAATACTCAAAATCAACTCAAATGAAGTTAGAACAAAACAATGTGATATTGAGCCTAAATATGCTGAGCTGAGAGGCTGCATATTCTCCATTTACTCACAAATTTCTGTGGAAAAATTATTTTTTAGGATTTTCTATTTTTATTTAATCTTGGTTTTTATCTGGAATACAGTATAAATATGTACTATGCTGCTACTGTATAAAATGAAAATGAATGGATTATTGCAAATTTGCACAGATTATCATTATTTTTATCATTGAATTTTTTTTTTCCCATTTCAGCTACAAGGATGTTTTTTTTGAATTTAGTTTGATTGTGCTTTATTGATTAACTTTTTTGTCAAAATCACAGTATGTAGTATGTGTCTATGAAAATGTTGATAAGCTTACTATTAATAAACCGTTCTATGACTGTTCTTATGACATATAATAATAAAAATTATTATAAACACAATTAAATAATTAATTAATTACTTATTTCTTTTACTTTTTATACACTAATAACGATTATAACAGTATGAATTAATTGTCTACAAGAATCAATTACAAGAAGTATTTAATGACAAATCTTCTTTATTAAAATAATAAAATTATTTTAAGTTGTAATTATCTTTTACAAGAATAATTATAATTATAATTCCTAAAGAAAAATAATAATAGAGAAAACATTTAAGAATTAATTATAAACCACTCACTAATACTCCAACAAACCTTGAAAGAATATGGTAGAGCAATTTGATGGATAACTTGTGGATTTGAGGGATCAAAATTTCTTTATAATAATATTAAAATAATATATAGTTGATTTCTATGATTTCACGTCTTTTATATTGATTCTGAAAGATTTAAAAAAACTCAAGAAAATATTTTAACTAATACTTGTTTGCAATAATGGTGTGATTGGATAATAAGATGATTTGGAAAAAACAGAAAGAGGATGCCTATTTCAAGTCAAATACAGCTCAAAGAGGGATACAATGAAGCAAACTGAAGATCTAGTGAGTGAGAAAACAATAATCCTTTTTGGATTAATGATTGCATCATATGTTGTTGTGTAAGATTGTCAAAATTACTTAATTGATGCTTTTACATGACTACCAATGCAAATATGGTGAAGAAAAAAAGGATTAACAAGTTTAAATATTCCTTTATTTCAAAATAAAAATTAATTTCTCAAATCTTTCCATGTTATTGTAGATATCATCCCTGGTTGTATTTTCTGTGATTTTTTGAAGATGCAATATTTCATGTTGAATTATCAAAAATGGACTGTAAGTAAAACCTTGAATTTTACTTATTAAATTGTAATTTTTTGGTTTTTTTACAAATCATACTGTTCTCCATTGGTCCTGATGGTTTCAGAAAGGTTCATTAAAACTGTATTTTTTTTGAATTTTTGAAGTTTTTACCTCATCTCTATATGAAATTGCAAATAACACTATATGGCAGGTTGCTATGAGGTAAATCAATGGATAATAGTCCAAAAAGGGTTTTGATTACTATTTTCAGGTTTCTTCATGGAAAATAATTAAGAATCGACATGGTTACAGCAGTATAAGTTGCATTTGACCTCTTTGTCAGATCAAAATAGTAGCTTATTTGCAATTTTCTTATGACTCAATGGGATTTTAACTTGGTAACTAGATTCCCAAGATGTTTTAGTATACTCATTGGGCCAAGATCAGCCATGCATCCAAGCTTTAGAGCTATCCATGCCTAGGAGGCCTCAGAAGTTGGGTACCCTGGCTCTCTTTGATGTCTTTTGTCCCCCTTAGCTATTTTCACATCAAAAATAGAATTTCAGGTTTAAAGACTGATATCCACCATGGGTATATCTATAATTTATGTAAGAATACCATAACATTTAATTCCACAAACATTCAAAACACTATTCTTACCTTATATGTAACATGGGATTTCTCACATTCCCATTATCTTGGTGTGAAATTCAGAAAAACAAACGTTTTCACAATTCATTTATGTGATATTGAATTATTTTCCATATTACCACCTCTTAGAGTTAATTTAAGCTTATTCACTCTATGGAGTTACCCCAGGTTAACTTTTGTGTAGATTCAAAATCTGGCCTTAAATATATGGATTTACTTTCTCACAAAAATGTTATTCATCTTTTCTGAAATAAAAAATGTTTAATTTTAAATATATGCATGCCTTATAGGTTATGCATAGTTCAGAATTCATTTTAAAGATAGTTGTGGCCTATTTGGGTATGTCAAATATACCACAAGGCTCACACAGGAGCAGGACCTATGTATATCCTTCTACTGTAAATTTGTTGAAGATTGTTGTGAAATTCACACTACATCCTTTACAGCACCTATGCTGTAATTTTAAGCAAAGCATGTGAAAAAAAACAAAATTTCCAAATTTATTATGAAAATTTACAACAACAATAACCAAAATTGAAATAAAAGCCAAATATATCAAAAGAAAATCACAAAAAATAAAGTACAATAAAAATAATAAAATTGATACCACCAATCAATACAACTGATATAATTGCAAAGTACCAAGAACTTGAATTTTACAAAGCAAAATTTAATAATTGGTATAATCAAGCTCTTTCCTTATGCATCCTTGGAATGAACAGTTCAAAAAAGGAAGATTGTGTATGTTTTACCTTTATATATATATATAATCACATGGAAAAAAACAAGGGAAACTGAGGATATATATAAATCCAGTTGATAGTATCACCCAAAATACTTCTACTTTTACAAGAAATTTTCATATTTAAGAAATCTGAGATATCATTTTCTCAAAAATATGCCATGAGAGAATAATAAGAGTATTGCATGATATGAAAGTATTGTCTTTTTGGATTGAGGGCTGAAAACAAACTCTGTTTCTAAAGAAAAGGTGGCTACATGCATGAGGCAGATAAATGATTTGCATTTTGGATAGGATTGCCAAAAAATATGGATGAATTTTTTGGACATATCAAATTCTCAGTAGAATGAGGATCAAGGAAAATTCATTTGATTTAATGAAATAAGACAGAAGAAAGGACCTCAAAGCTTCTTTAATATTCCAGTGGCTTTTAATGCCTTGGAATATTACCAAATATTCAATATCTAGTTCCAGCTTACTTCAAAGTAAAGGCCCAAGCTCAGAATAAGCTAGGTCCAAGCCTTTTTCTAAATGGAACACCTGCTGTCAGGTGTAGCAACCTTTTTCATGTTGAATAACAAATCCAAATCTGGTATGGAAATGTAGGATCATAACCTCAATACCTCAGTATTTCTATCTATTATTGTGAAAATGATAGGTCTTATAGTGGCATATGAGTGGAAATGTATCTAGAAAGTTCCAGTATTGGCCCAGCGTTCCTCTATTTGAGTTTTGTTTTGGGCAAGAGCCCAATTTTTAACAATCTTGTAGGATATTTGGTGACAATGAGCAGGTCCCCACATCATGCATTTCATTTAACTTGGAGTGAAAGTGTGACTGTCAAAAAACAAAATTGCTGGGATTTCTGTTTCTATTTCAAAAAGGGGTTCTTCCCCTTGTAGGTTTGTCTTAGAAACCTGTTGTGACTGATGAAGCTCCATGGATCTGAGGCTATGGCTAAGAAAATCAGCTATATAGACATTTGGAGGCAGTGCGCTAAACGTGCAGTGCTGTCAAATTGGGGGAATTTGAACTAAAAATAGACAGTAGAAACCAGGAATTCAGGTAGTAAACAGCCTTTTTGAAAAGTGGTGACTTTATCATGATCTGGAAGGATAATGCAACTGGAAAGAAGTTGAGATTTCAGCTCAAAGTCTTCTTTTCAACATGAAAATAGTATTTATACTTGAGTTAATATGGTTTCTGAAATAAATATAGCATATTTTTTCTTAGGCTAACGTGTGTGAGATTCTTAGTAACCTCTCAAAAAATTAAATTTCATTTGCACTCAAGAGACTGATACAAAAATAATAATTCTTTATGGAGAACATTTTATATAGGCACTAGAGAACCTTTGTCTAATGCTTCAAAGACTATTCCTGCGAAGCCTCAATACACTCCTGGGTCCAATCTTATGCATCAATTTTTAATTTAGAAGTTCCCTTAATTTTACTTGTTTCTTCATGAGATAAATCATTTTCAAAGGCTTTGAGGTTCATTGGATACACTTTGTAGCGCTAGAAGTGTCCGCGTTTCCTCATTTTGTCATTAGGTTTTTTCAATAAAATCAATCATTAAATGAGCCAAAAAAACACGCAATTTGAAATCACATATTCAGAAAATACTGAGCTAACTGAACAAATTCAATGCTGAGCGGACAGAGCACATGAAATGCTGAGCCCATCTCAGCAGCTGTCTTCATAAGTCGTATCAAACCTTTCTAAGATTTCAAATAAACTTATCATCTTCAATATATCACTTGAAAAATAATTCCCAACTCTATCTTACAATGTTTAACCCTCCTGTTGTATCCCCTACTAATGGGGAGAATAATATGTTCAAAAACTTCATTATCATGACCCACATTCCTAGAAAACGTGTTCCTCCTATGGTTTGCCCTCCTGCAAAGCCCCCACCTACTACTAATCCCCCTCCAACTCCTATTCCTGCTACATCTCCTCTTTCTGAGCGTGATTTTGTTGAACGAAAGGAAAACCTCCTCAAGAAACGCCTCTATGGCAGGACTCCAACCGATGGTCTTATCATCCCATCTGATGTTGCCAAAGCTTTTCCTTTCCAAACTTGCAGCCAAAGCCACACTTTTCGCAAGTTGATTGATGGAAGAATTGTTATTCTTTATCTCCGAAGACCTAAGGACATGCGCCAATTTGAAGTTGGAGAAATCCCTATCAACAATACTCCTATGCAAGCTCCCCCTATTATTACAATCACTCCCCCTACTCCCATTCCTACTGTATCCCCTGTACCCCACGAACCTCTTTTCGAAAACAAGGAAAAGAGGAAGAGACGTGAAATCGACTCTCTTATCGTTCCTCGTGGATTTCCCAAAGCTAATCCAGTCCAGAATATTGGCCGAAGCCACACTTTCCAAAGATTGGCAAATGGCAGAATTGCGCGCACTATGCAAAGTGCCAAGGACATCAAAAGAATTGTAATTAAAAAGTTTTCTGTTAAAGCTGAGCCCAGGTGAGGTTAAAATCGTACTATCACTCAATAAAAGTTTTTATTGCTTGTTTTTCTGATTAGTTGTTCTTTGATATACTTATCAGGAAAAAGAATTGAATCCCCGTTGAGAAAGATATGAATATAAATGTATCTTTACCTTTTCATGGTATTGGTAAGCTTGAATTAATTCTCTTAAATATCTATAGATATAAAATATGATGAAAATGAGCTTACTTAAAATAACAACTACATGCAGTTTCAGGTGAATATGGGAACACACTCCTTAAAGATTCCATAATAGTTCCAAAGCCTGGTTTACATTCTTTTGTATGTATGCGATTCAATTTTTCGATGTCTTATTCATAGGACTGAAGCACATATCATATTATCTATTGAACTAGGCCAAAATCTTATTTTCAAACGGATCAAGTTCCTACCATCTTGAAATTTTATGTTGAGTTTCAAATGTGAGTTTTACTTCCACTTACGCTACATGTCATATATAGAGAGTCTGATATATCTGCTCTTATCACTTTCTTCCTAAGTTTACACTCTTTTGGTTTATGAATATGATTCAATCTCTATCTTGCGCTTTTGTATCTCTTGTTTCTATGAAAAAAATGTTTTGATGTTTATCTTAAAAAGAAAATGAAATACTTTTTATGATTAAAGTTCTTGTTGTGCCACCGAATTCTTTCATTAATATTACCGCTGTTTGGATGACTATCATATTATGAAAGTTCATAAATAGCTACAAAATGAAACTGTATTGTGAATATAAAGGTGTAAATATTTCTCACTTTATCCAGACCTCTTAAAGGCTCTTTTAGATATTTGAAAGTTTTATTGATAATCTTCCTGATTAAGGCCCCTTCAAAGCTAACTCCTTCCTATGGGAATATTCACTTATGAGAAAGTTCAAGATTTCGAAATGGGTTTAAAGTGAAAGGAAATATTCTATCAAAGATTAATATATCCGCAGAAATCCACTCTTTCAATCCTGATCCTGAAATTATTTTATAATTAAGTTTTACCTTACTTTGGAGAATGTAAAGTGTGATTACAAAAAGTTCTCTAAGCTACTTATCCCTTTTCATGTAAAAATGAAAGCTACCTCCCCTCCTCACTGCGTCCTTATGGATTAATTTCACTCAAAACTACATATCTCAGAACCCCTCCCAAAGAGACAATAATTAACAAATTTCTTGGAATCATGGTGTATACCAATTGAACGCGAATTCGATGAAGCTTTTTTCTCAAAAACTCTCCCATTGCTACGAATCGACGACCATAATAATTTTCACTAAGAAATAAATTATGAGTAAAATACCCAAACACTACACAGATTGTGTTTTCAGAAAATCTTGGAATACCTCCTTTATCCTTCTATCTATCTTTTTTCAAAGATAAGTGCCACTTGTTCCATTTTATAGCTACAACAGTATATGTGTCGGAAAAACAATCGTAAAATATCGTTCCATCCCCCTCTAGAGAATGCCCTAGATGTTACAGTATTTATTGAGCTTATGAAACAGATAACACTGTATTATTTAGTGTTTCATTTATGAGATTTAATATTTAATTTTCATCTATAATGTCCTTTGTGTAAGATTTAAAATTCACTAAATTAGTTGAATGATGTTTTCCTCATCTCAATTGCCACAAAATATGGATAATCTCTGGACCATTATGGTTTTTACCCCAATCAATTCCATTCTTAATGCCTTGAGTCGAACCTCTATGGGCCATTCGATTGAGATGATCAATAAATATGGGATCCTACCCTGTTTTAATTCAATATTTAAATGTAAAATTGACTTTAATGTGCTTAAAATATAGTATTTAAACTTATTAGATACACGTTTGAAAAAGGTGAGGAAATATAATGAAGGATTATATTTAGTCCATAAATGACTTAACAATATGAGTTAATAGCCTAATATTTTCTCCGATCTTCTTAAAACTTTACCTTGACTTATAAGCACCTAAAATCTTTTATTTAACTCTAAATGTTCATTCCTGTCTCACTCTTCCCCCTTACATATTTGAGATAATACTTCATATATTTCCCCTCCATCGAAAGCTAATAGATCACTTATTATATCCTTAGCCACAACTTTTTATACTTTATTGTGTTTTTCAGGCTGATCGCTTCTGCATAACTCCTGGCTGAGTTACTCCAACTAGGAAATCATGGAACACGTATTTGGGGCTTCCCTTTCCTTCTTAGCCCTTACATCTACCTACTCTGGAAAAAAAATCCAACATGTGCTTGTTTCTTATAGATAGTGTGACAAGACTTTATTCACCGTTTTTGAAAAAATAGCTTATTTAATAATGGGTAAATATGCGCCGGGGTTGAGAAAAAATGCAGAAAAAACTATGCAAAATGGGTTTGAAGATTGGAAAGAATTATCCCCTTAAGGAATGATGCTCAATTAGTCGCAAATTCTACGAATAACAAGCAAACCAAAGAAAAGTGAAAATGGGACGTTCAGAAAAGATTTATGTAGGCTTAATAAAAATCACACAGTTAAAAACAGAAGTAAAATGTACACTTTTAGCTTATTAGAACTCTCAACTAATTTGATAACACGAATATTTTGTACATAAAACCTAGTTGTTTTCTTAGGCAGAGAGTTTATCTTCTAAGCTATCCAAATAAACCAACATCTTGAGCTTGGATTAGTAAAATAACACAAGCCATGGGCTGGGCTCCTTTCAATGAAAAAAAAAAACAAAAAAACCTTTTGTATTTTAAAAGGAAACCAATACAGCATAAAATAGTAGTTTGATCATAACAGCCCTTTTGGCCAATTTTTCTTCAATCAATCACTAACTTTCCTACCTGAAAAGAGGTTTTCCCCCCAAAAATCCTTTTTACATCATGTTTTACCCCCAGACAAACTTTAATTTGTAAAAAAAACTTCAAAAACTGTTTTCATTTATTCTTTTTCTAATTGATTTTAATTTCAATTTCTTTTTCACTTTTTTAGATGATGAATACCCCAAATTACCATTTTTGCTTTTCCTCATTCAGCAATCAATATTCCTCATCAAATTTCTTTATAAATTTCCTGCCCAAATGCAACCCAAAAAAAGAGCACATGGAGTTACGCTTTCATACCTGATTATGTTAAATAATGAACACATATTACTCTTACAGACCTTATCCTCAATATTTAATTCTACTAATAAACAATTGATTCTTTTTATACCGACTGGATAGGTTTGAAAAAATATATAACCAATATTGGCAATTATGAACTCAATATACATAAGAACCTTCTTTTCAACCCTCATTGGGCTTGTGAATATCTAATGGAAACGGTCAGGCTGAGTCTATGAAAAAGGTGTATAATAGTATTTACAAGCTTGAACTATAACTGTGACATGGTTCAAATAGTTTAAGAAGAGTTTGACTTATAGTAATAAAATGTGGTTATGATGATGTAAGCGCTTTACTATTGTATAATAGTGGTGGCAAGCCCTGCTGAAAGCCCTGGGTGCAGTCTTACGAGTTGGGTTACTATAATAACAGCTACAATACTTAAGCTTAAATTCTAACCTGGTTATTTTGCAAGATTATAGCTGTTTTTGACAGCTGTACTATGTAGGAATATAAGAGAAGGATGAGGAAACCTTTTCTTGTGGAGAGAAGGCCTCCTTTAACCTAAAATGAGGCTGAATGGCCCTCTAGACCATCCACATAGAGGAAGTGAAGAGGTTTTCACTTCAGAGTAATGGCTTGTGGTTTTCATAGTGCCTGTATTCTCTTTATTGGACTCAGATGTGGTTTTGAAACCGCATCTGGGAAGTTTTCACCAATACAGGGTGAAAGGTTTCAGCTGGGGACCACCTAGCCCTCTTCTGGTGTGTACAACATGTAGAATGCTGTACAGAACCTGTATGGGACCCCAGTATTGAATGAATTATGAGGTATTGAGGTATAAAAAAGCTCTTTCGTCTCTTTTACACCGCATATAATACTTATGGGAGAATATCCCACAGTAAGACTGTATTGGTCTAATTGTGGGATTTTGAGCTTAAAACTGCCATAACTTTGTCAGTTTTTCAAGATATCAAGCTAAAAGTTGATTCATTGAGTATCCCTGGATGTGTTCTTCACAATGGTACCCTATTTGTTTTGTTAACATCAAATATGGAAAAGTTATGCCATGTACAAGTTTTCTTATACACATTTATGATTTGTCCAAAAACTTTATGGAGCTTGTTTGCTCCAAAACATTTGTTTCAGATGAGATATGGGGAAATGAATGGCACCATCAGATAGCCCTGATTGTTCTCTTTCCAAAAATACCCCACTTTAGGTATCTGACACAAAAACTGTAGAAGTTAGATGGGAGGTGAATATTTTAATCACCCTTCTTTGACCTTATTTTGGGCATAACTTCTGTGATTCTGGTGCTAGCTAAGTTTGGCTAGTACCATTAGATAGCCCTGACTTAGAGCTCCAATTTGAATACCCCTTTGATGGGGTTAAGCCTCTTCCTCTATATTTTAGATGGGAGGTGAAAATTAAGGTTTATGCTCAGCAACAACTTTGACCAGGAATAATATTGTTATTCATTTTCCTATGATGATCGGACTTGTATATTTCAAAAGAGGTTTGTTACCTCTTTCCGTTGATATCTTTTGAGCTGATTTGTCTCAGCTCCATGTTTTGGTGGTATATTGGCTATACCATTGATTTATGGTATTTGGCGGTCATGCTTTTGCTCTGGTTTTGACTCACAGGCTGACAGAAACCCCATGAAAATATTCTGATTATTGAAAACCTCACCTATAGCTATGTAATGATTTCATAAGCTCCACATTGGAGCCCTTCATTGAAGAAAAATCATTACCAGAGACCCCTTAAAGCTCATTGGGGGTTTGTACAACCCTATACAAAGGTACACGTAGGTTCACAATATATGTGGGAGCTTCAATTTGCAATACCATAGCCCCAGTACTTCAAAGAAATGGCTAAGAGTTCTTTGTTCAAATTTTTAAAAAGGAAATAGGGCACTTTCCAAAATGCAACGTTAAAGAAAACACTGTATCTTTGGGATTTACTCAAAAAACTGTGTGTAAAAGTGTTAAATTTTGGATCTCACAAATATTCAAAATTCGGTGTCATTTTGATTTTAATATCTTTTGAACTTCCAAATATATGTGGCTTGGAGCCTTTGCATTTAATGCCTTCCAGTTTCTTCCATTGTTGAGGAGGGAATCCTTTGGCCTACCAAATTTAACATTCAATGAATCTCTTCAATTTGAGCTACTGGTGTTATTAATATCTCAAACATGGACTGAAATACCTGGATTTGAAATATTTTGACCAACACTGGTTTTCACCAAACCCATACCCTCTGGAGCTGGTTTTATATTTGAAATAAATGAATTCCATATCTGAGAATTCTTTTTAATGACTATTATTGGTCATAAAGCTAATCTGGGTGTGTCATTTTAAGGTGTGGATATGAAACTTTGATTGAAATTGAAGTACTCTTCCTGTCCTCAAATTCTTTATAAGGTAAAACATGATTAAAAATATTATGAAATAAGCTTTTTAAGAGAAAATATGCCAATTTTATTGTTTTGAACTTGTATAAGGTAAAACATGATTAAAAATATTATGAAATAAGCTTTTGAAGAGAAAATATGCCAATTTTATTGTTTTTAACTTTAAAATTGTGAAACATTAATATTAGGGGGTGGCAAATTTATCAAATCCACACTCAAAATACCAAGTTTTTTTTTGCCAAATCCCGCATTAACCTTTTGGCATTTGGGCAATTGCACACGTCAAGTGTGAGGTACTTTGAGGTACAAAAACCCAATTTTTTTGGTACCAAATCCCATTTTTTGATACTAAAATCCCACCTTTAGCTGAAATTAAAGGCACATTCTTACAAAATAACTCAGTGAGGGCATGTTAAATTGCATAAAAATTCCCTTTTCTTGCATAAAACCTGAATATACTGGTCATTTATTGAATTATTTGATTTCAAATTTCATTTTCTATTTATCTATTCTCCATTTACCATGCCAAAGACATCACAAAGGCTACCTTTACTTCAGACCATAAACCCACTTCAGTTCATTGATGCCTTCAGCTGTGATAGTGATTCTGACATCCAGGAAGATATATAATTATTAGATATGATAACATCACAAAGATACATCAATCCTAGTAAAAGATATCCATCACATTACATGTATACAATGAATGATTTACAAACATTATCATCTGAAAGGTTTTGCCAGCTATGTAGGACCACTCATGAATCATTTCAAAAATTGGTTGCAAAAATTCAAGATGATAAATCCTTTCAAAACTCATCACAAAACAAACAACACAATCCTGCCATACAATTGGCTGTGGCACTATCAATATTAGGATCAAATGGAAATGGGGCTGCTTTGGGAAAGATTGGAATGTTATTTGGAATTAGCCATGGGGATATTGTGTTTTACACTCAACGAGTTATGTGGATATTAATGAAGTTGAAGCACAAAGTGATTGTGTGGCCAACAATAGAACAACAAAGAGAGATGTCTCAAGTAATGCAGGCGGAAGGCTTCCCTGGCTGAATTGGGTTTATTGATGGGAGTCTAATACCATTATCAAAATGTCCCCCCAATGATGGTGAAGCCTATTTTGATTGTAAAAAGAGATAAGTTTTTCAATATTTATCATTTATTTAATTTTTACTGATTTTTTAGAAATAAGGTATTCTATGTCAATACAACTGGTTTGCGACATAAACAAACAGTTCACTGCTCTAAATGTTGGTTTTATGGGGTCACTTCATGATTCAAATGTATATCAACATATGAAAATTGCACACAAACCTCAAGAATTTTATGAAAAAGATCAGTACATACTGGCCAATTCAGCATATGCAAGTTCTCCTTGGGTTGTTCCAGCATATAAGGGAGTTGCAGCACAGAATGAAGACAACCGTTCTTTCAATTACTGTCTAGCAAGATCAAGGGTTGGAATTGAGCATGCAATTGGAATTTTGAAGGGGCCGTGGTTTTCTCTAAGGGAAATGCAGAATAAAATGAGGAATGATCATGAGATTTAACACTTAGTTAGTTGGGTTGTTTTGTGCACAATCTTACATAATATGTTGGCACAAATTGGTGATGAATTGTTTGATTTATATGAGGATGATGATTCACCACATAAGGAAAATCTGGCCAATAATGACATCGGGCAAGATGTGGTAAATATGCACAAAAAAATTAAACCAATTACTGTGGCATGGAAAGATAGTCAATTGTAAATTTCATCAGAACCATTGATATATGTATTTTTTTTAATGTCATACAATGGAGTGGAGGTGTTATTGGGAAAATAACAGTATTTACAATTAATATTTGGCAAAGAAAACTATTTCCAATTAAGACTTTATAGCATGTTTTTAGCCCTGCACATTTCTTTCAAAGTACCCCTTGACTTTTGATTTGATTTCAGTGGGTGACATTTTCAAGAATTTTTTGACCTACATGGAATAATTTATTGTTGAGTTGGAAAGAACATCCAAAATGACTGATTTTGTCATGATTCATAATTGCTAAAGAAGGTTTTGTTGTATTATGAACCATTGTTGATGTTTTACAAAGGAATTCCATAATGCCAGGTTTTTTTGAAAAATCAATCTCCATTTTCAATTCGGGGAAGTGCAAGACATGTCCAGAGGGGGTGAAGACAGTTGGAAGGGGATGAAAATTTTTTTTAGATACAAAAGAAAAAATACCATAAGTCCAGGCATTGAGATCATTTAAATATTGGTGTGGCTTGTTGAAAAATTCATCTTGAGTGACAATGACATTGGAAAAAGATTTGAATTATTCCTTTGGATAGGCAGAAGTCCATTCAAGTTGAATGAAGTTTGTTAATTTGGCTACTTCCATCAATGACTGATTTTCTTGTGCGGCTAATTGTAAAAAAATGAGAGATTCAGGAGTAAATGAATTCATAATATTTTTGAAGTTTGGTCCATTGCATATTATCCAATTCAATTTGAAGAGGAGACAAACTAGCCTTCCTGGAGCAAACACCTAAAAAGTTTGAAATTAATTAGTAATTATAAAAATAATATATAGATAAAAATCACACAACTGCTGATTTGGAATCATCAGAACCAGGACGAAAGCCAATACCTTTCATAATGCCACCTCGGACTTGTTTATTAGTTTTCATTTCTTGGAAATTTTGATATAAGGAAATAAATGTAATGATAAGGTCTTTTAGTATTTGAGAGTGGCCTGAGAAAACATCAAAAGGGGTGATTTCATAAATTTAGACAGGAAAAAATGGCTTGTGTGTTTTATCAATGGGTACATAAGGGTGGGGTAAAGTATTGATTGATGGAAGTTTTAAACATAAGGCATTGGCTGATTTCTTGTCAATTGAAATGGTGGAAAAGTTCTTATATGCTGTGTTTGAATTTCCAAGCTAAGACATGATTTGTTTCAAATCATGAATAGGTTGTCTTTGGCATTGGGTGAGTTTTCTTTTATGATTGGTTTGGTTATTATTATCTTCATGATGTTCTATCTTTGGTTTAGTCCTAACCATGACATCAATAGCAGGAACCATAGCTTCATCATCATTCAAATCAGTCTGATGATGTACTGACACTGGTTTAGTCCTAACCATAACATCATCAGAATAATTGGAAGAGTGAGAGAGAGGGGGAGCACTTTTTTGAATTTTAATGATGATGGAAGGGGGCGGGAAGATAATGAAATTGCAAAAGATATCCTTATAATATTAAGAAATGGTAAGAAACCAGTACAAAACAATTCAAAAAAACAAAATGATCAGTATGATCATTTGGAGAAATTCATTGAATATTAGTTTAATGAAGAAAACGCATAAGTCAGTCAGCATGATTATTTAAGAAAAAAATCATCATAAAGGCAAAATGATGATCAGCATTAATCATCTTTGAATTTGAAAAAATACAAAATAATCAGTGATAATCCTCAGAAATGGAAAGGTTAAGTGTTGCGGATCATGATAATGATCAAAATGTAAAAACATAAGGACAATAGCAAAATTAAAAAAGAAAAATTCAGTCGCACTACCATGACCTGGTTGGTATTTTTGGTGATATAGGTAGGATGGTAGAGATTTGCTTCCTCATTGGGCCATTTTGGTTTTTGAATAAAATGAACTGCACCTGGATTGAAATACTATGGCAATCATTTCCTTCAGGTGTAAAGGGTTAACAAGAATTGAATAAACCAAGTGGGTCCTGCAATTAGCAAAGGATTGAGAACTAAGAAAAAAAGTAGTGAGCAACGGTTGGCACTTTGTCAGCTCGTATTTCAGATTGAACCAAATTGCTTGTTTTGGTTTCCACTGGGTCTAGCCAGTTTTGTACATAAGGTAGGAAACATTCATTGGCCCGCATAACAAAAGGCATGCTACAGGAGAATTGAATGGTGAATCAGTTGATGTAAATGCTCTAAACTAAGGACCTATAGGAAAAAAGAGTGACAGACTTTGAGTTGTGCATGTCATTGTTTTTTTTGATTTCCATCAAGGCATGATAGAGAGCTAGTACATCAGAAGAATTATAATTGGATTCAGCCTCCTGGTTAACCAACCCCACATTTCCTGGGTATAATAGGAGGAGGTGGCATTAGCATTGCTATGAAAAAATGAGGATCTGGGACAAGGTGAGTTGAAAGTGGCCTGTGATAAATGGCCATCCCATCTATTGAATCATGAAGGGGCTGCTGATATGTTTCATTGGTAAGATTGGCATGTTCGGATGACAAGATTTCATTGTGTTTCAGTGAGTGGAGGTAGTTGTATAACTCGGTCACAGCTGAGTCAAATTTGTCACGTCGGTAACTTATCTGAAGGGCTCTGAATCAGGAATGGAAATAAAAAACGCAATGCGTTTGGTATATCTTCTGGAGGCGTAGATTCTATAACAAGTTGAAGTGCCTCATATATGTGATTTAGGAAGGTCTCAAACAGGCGAGACATTGTCTGTTTCATCATCATTTTCTGTGAAACAAAATGATGACAATTACTAATTTGTTGTTCCGCTTCTATTTTTTCACTCTATTAATTCACTCACATCACAATGAGCCAACATCTCAAACTTGATATCTTCTAAAACGTTTCAAAAATTGTAAAGCACCTCACTAACGCAATCAATGATTAGCATATCTTCTTCTTTGAATCTCTGAAAAATTGCATTGAAAACTGCCAAAACTGGAAAGGGTAACATTAATCTCCATTGCAAAGCACATTTCACTAGAAGTTCAAGATGATTTTGAGATAAAATCTTTAGTGATCCTTCTTCATCTTCCGCAAAATTTCTCATTGACTGCAGGTCAAAATCAAGGGATTGTTCTGTCAAACTTGCATACGATTTGAGTTGATTGGGTGTGATATAGGTGAATTGCTGAGTTGCTAAATCTGGCTCGATACTTGGCAATATCTGATTAGTTGCATCTTGGTGAGCTTCATTGAAATCTACTTGTAAATCAGCAATTGCTTTTAAAGTATCATGTAATGATAAATCAAATTTTGATAGGTTAGGACTGACAGAAATAGCCTCCGGCCCTAATGAATTTCTTTGACTACCAAAGCCACACTCCCATGACAACCTCTGGAACTTGAATCGACTCAAGAACTATGTTCACAATTGGAATTTGAAGCTGGATTTGAATCGTTATTTTGGACTAAGACAAAATCAACATTACAAGTCGAATTGGAATGACTTCAAGATTGTGTGATCCGTATAAAAAAAAAACAAGTTCCTGATTTGTTTGAATCATGTGCAACATTTATTGTTGTAAATTAGCCAACTCTTGAGTCCTCCAATTGTGATAGGCCTCTTCCAAATCAAAATAAGCTGGACAACAAGA
This sequence comes from Austropuccinia psidii, assembly GCA_023105745.1. Taxonomy (NCBI): domain Eukaryota; kingdom Fungi; phylum Basidiomycota; class Pucciniomycetes; order Pucciniales; family Sphaerophragmiaceae; genus Austropuccinia; species Austropuccinia psidii. Next base: position 17,823,355 of record JALGQZ010000011.1, read on the forward strand.
AAATGGACACTGTTGTGCAATATTTGCTTACAAAGCTTAAAGATGCTTAATTCCTTGGTCTCGCTGGTCTTGAACTCAGCCAATCTGTTTCCAAGTAGGAAATCTTCATCCAATCTATTCTACGACGAGTGACCAGACGGTTTCAATACCTAGAGAGGCCTATCCTAAGCTCGCTTGAAATAACTAACAATGCCATCAATTGCACTCCTATAAATTTGCATTGAGAAGATGTGTTAATTTTCCCAGCCAATACTTTCAAGGATCATAATCAAACTAGGAATACGTTTAGGATGAGCTTTTAGCAGGTTTCTGGTCGATCAATGGTATTTTGACTGCATTCTTTACTGGGTTAGCTATTATCCTCTTTCTTTTCTCCTCAGAATGATAATTGCTGCTTTCGTCATCAGGGTAAAGGCCATTGTAAAGCTATCAAGCTTTATTCGAGAACACACTATTGCTGCTCTGCTTGCTTTGACACAGTGTCCCGGCAAGGATTAATCAAACATTGATGATGTCAGTCTCACATCAACACCGGAATCCATTGATACACCTGGAAAAAGACTGAAAAAGTAAATAAAACCTCCAGACTGAGTAAAATAATATATCCAAGACCGCCAATGGCCTTCTCTGAGTCAAAACTTACATTTTCATCATATTCATTCTCATATTTTCCAATTCACAGTAACTGAAAGTTCAAAGATATCCTATGATCAATTGAAGTATTGATATAAGGGGAAGAGGGGATTAATTTAGAATTGTAACTATCTAATCTAGCGCCTAATTGAGAGGTTAAATTCATCTCTTTTTCTCGTCAATCATAGCTTGCAATGGGAGTGACATTGGGCTTGTGGCCAAAGAGCACATCCATTTCAGAATAGCAAGAACACATACTTTCAAATTTTTCACTCATTGATTTGATACCTTTACCCTCATCTTCTTTGATTATTGCAGCCCCAGTTAAGTGTTTGATATTTTTTCTGTCATATACTTCTTTTTATACATTCACCATCAATCTTGGATGCTACTTGAGCTAAGGTTTAGGCAATTTCCTGATTTTTTGTTGACCACAATGGCCATAAGCGGAAATCCATGCTGCTTTGATGAAGGAGGTCTTCCAATAGATGTTGAAGCACTAGTACCAAAATATGACTCAAAATTGGATTTGACTGAAATCCGATTAATTATGGTTAAATAATCTGTACGTATTAAGTGACCTAATGGATGTGGCAGGCCAGAGGTGATCTTCATATCTGACTGATGTGTCTTTCTTTGGAACAAGGCATGGTTATATGGATGAAGAAGTATAAATGGACTGTAAGCTGTTTGGTCAGAGTGTCCAAAATGGAGTGTAGAAAAATATGTTGTATAGCTATGAATTGGGAGTAATCATACAGGTGAGGTTTTAAACTCAAATCCCAGATGCATGGGATTTGGTCAAAATACCAGGGGACTCAGCTAGAATGCAATGTGATTTACACATAAAAAACCTAGGATTTAGTGTTGGGATTTGGGTTCCAAATCCCATGTTATTTTAAGGAAGGATTTGGTGACTTTGACACCCCTTATTATGAATAATTATTGTTTTACAAACAATAAAACTTTATCCAAAAATACTCTACAAGAGATATTAAAGGCTGAAAAAGAAATTTTTTCAAGAGCCATTTCAATTGAAATTAATTGAGCAACAAAATGCAGGAAATTAATATAAGAAAAGGTCTTAAAAAGGAGTATTAAAGAGAAAAAACACCCAAAAGTGGCAAGAGTGAATTTGGAAACAAAATGACAACGTTAACAGTGATGAAAGATCCTTTTATTCACTTATGGGGTGGTTCAAGGGTAAAAATGATTATAAGAGTTTCAAGCAATGACTATAATGATCTTTTCATGTAGTTAAAAGGTTGCAATGATTAAAAAAGGTGGTTGGAATCTTTTATTGATTGGCTTAACAGTCTTTATACTAATAATAAAAGGAAAAGATTTTAACATGAAGAGAAAAGTGGGGCAAAGAAGACATTATTTTATAACCACCAATTTTCTCACTCCAAAAGTAGGATTTACTCTTTTCAGTCGTGGAAAACACTCTGAAAACAGGAAAGCCAATTATGGAATATTTGAACCCTAGCTTAGACAAAAAAGGGCTGGTTTTAGCCATTTTAGACCCTTAACTCAGTCATTGCTATAGTAATACATGGTTTTAAGCCTTCAAAACACGTCATAATGTGTGTGAAAGACATGAAACAAGTTAAAACTGCTTTTATTAAGATTGTTTTAACTTCAGGGTAGTTTTACCCTCTTGGCATCAAAGCCTCATCATCAAGTGAGAAACAGACCCTGTGACTCAATTGCAGGCCAAAAGTGATGAACGTTTGCATGAATTTGGACCTCTCACACCTGCCAGGAAGGAATTTGGGGTCTAGCTCCCCTTAGAGCCAAAGTTCCCTTTCCCACCAGAATTAATCTTTGCAATTTATTTTTGCTTTAATTATTCATGCTGTATTATAAATACAATCTATATATGTAATTCAATTGAATTTTTACAGTACACAACAATAATAATTGATACCTCAAATTAAATTTAAAGCTCACTTATGTAATATACATGCATATTTTGACATTTCAATTGAAAATACTTCTGTTCCCCACAGCTTCTAAACTACACACAACAACTGAATTTTAACACAAAAAATGATGGTTAATACCACATGTGATGTGAATTAAATTAATATTTCTGAGGATTTTTAACTTTTGTACATAAAATACTGAAAAACTTAATTTAAGGTTATTTAGAGTTGAGCTACAGAAATTTTACCCAGAGGTGACCCCACCTTATTTTTTATGAGGAGTCCAATGGGGAAATAATTTTCATACACTTATTTGTTGCATAAAGATTTGTAATAATTTTTATTTAAATTTTTTCCAAATTTATTTTAATTTTACTAATTTTGTTAAAAATTTATTTTTACTTAATTTTTTCAAGTAAAAATGTGTTTTAACAATGTTACTTTTAAATTGTACTTGAAATTTTCATTTTTGTGTATATATTTCAATTTCTATTTTAAATTCTGTTTTGATAATCTAAGTAAATTTATTTTATTCATAATTGTATTTTGGTTTATCCTTTGTGGTCTTTTGTGTGTATGAAAATACCTCTAAGGCTCACATTCCCTCCCCCTAAAAAATATTACTTTGTAATATATTGTTATTTCTAGTGTGTATAAATCTTCTGATATGTTTGGTAGCTCCAGGTATCTCCTTTTCTGCTAACCATTCATCTTTAAACATTGGGTCACTGTACCTCACAAGGTATTCCCTTACTTTTTTACTTCTCAATTTCCTTTCTTTGAGTACTTTTTTTAACTTTCTTAGTACCAGCTGATTCAACAGGAGGTATATGCTGGGGAACTTTATTCCTTCAAGCCAATTTTTCAGCATCACCTTATTTATAAGGCTTGATTAAGCTTACTGGAAATGTAGGATGCTTATTACTAGGTTCCTCAGATAGTTCTACTTCCACAGATTTTTCTCCATGGAGGTCCTTAATAACAAAAGGTCCTGCAAAAAAGTCTTTGACCCTTTTAGAACCCTTGATATTATTGAAGTTAGTGGTAGATCCAAGTACTAAATGTCCCACTTTGGAATCTGGGGTTGCATGTGATTTGTCCCACTTGCCTTTGGCATATGCAAATAACTCCTCAATGCATCTTACTTCATGTTTCCTAGCTTTGCCTAAAATTCCTTTGAAGCTAGCAGCTGTGGGATGTAACTCAACCAAATTATTCCTCAAGGAATCTTGGGGTAATCTGGGATTCCATCCTTTCTCTAGGAAAGCAGGAGTCGGATTGGTGCTTGCATGAATGGATGTTTTGTATTCCAATGCTAGTTCAGGTAACAGGGTGCACCAATCACGGGTTAATCCATCACAATATATAAATTCAAGACCATAGGCCCAAATTGTTCTCACCATATCTTCCAAGGTTTGGATCATTCTTTCAGCCAGACCTTCAGTTTGTGGGTGGTAGTGTGGGAACTCCTCTTGTGTAGGATTAAAATGAGGCAGTACCTGGAGGGGGAAGTCACAGGTAACTAGTTTTTAATTGCTAATAATTCCTGCACCCAATGTTGGCAAGGGTGTATTGCCTGCACCTCCCAAAATACTGAACAAAATATTCCTTGGAGCTCACAAACCAAAATAAAATTAGTGAGTGGCTTTACAGCTGCAGAAGACCAAATTCAGCAGTCTCAGATCAGAGCTATTAAATATATAATAAGGAATTCAATGTCAGTAATTTTGTTAATTTTTATATTTAATGAAATAATTTTCTGTTTAATTTTTTTTCAGTGAAATTGGGGTGAGTCGTTCTTTCTCAGTGATAGACACTTGCTAAGATGGGTTATTTAAGGTGTTATGGAAAATTTGCTGAGTTTTGATAAAGGTAGTTTTGTTAAGGTAAAGTTATAATAGAGTAAAATAATTTCTAAAGCTTTGTTATTTTTTGAAAATTGTTTGATAATAAGATAAAATTGTATTTTGTTGATTTAAGATCTTGACAATTGGTGATAATTTACTGGATGAAATATTTTAATAGAGTAGTAACCCTAATCTTGGGTTCTGGATAATTTCATATTTTTTTAAATACCAATATTCCACTGAGCTTAGCTACTGGGAAATCTTTAACACTATAATTCCACTGAGCTTAGCTACTGGGCAAGTATATTCACTATAATTTTCTGGACTACCTCCCAGGTGAGGAATGACTCATTCCTGTGCTTATACTTTTCAGGGGATATAATGTGCATGGGGGGTATTTTGAAATTTGGGGAGAGAGCCCCTCTATTTATACATTTTGGGAGTCCAGGGGGCCTCCATGGGAGCTGTCTTTTTCCACTTGAATTTCTCTTGATTCCATCATGTGAATTTGTTTATTGGAAGGACATTTCTTGTATGGGTTAGGTGATTTAAGGTTTGGTGATAATTGTTCCTCTGAACAGCCTCCATTCATCACATGATGGTCTTTTGGTGAACTAATTATGATGTGATATTCTTGGATTTTGGTTTCATGCATTAGGTGATTCCATTTTGGCTGAGGATTTTTCTTGTTCACAGCCTTTTTTCTGTAATATGATTCTCTGTTGGTGGCTGCAGTATCACATGATGGATTCGTATTTCATTTGCATATGTCATATTTCAGGCTTGATAGAAGTGTATTTTTCATTTTGAGATTTATAATGAGTTTAGGTGATGATTTTTGCACTGAGGAGTTTACTGTTGTGTATTAGATGATGTGATTTTTTAGTTTGACACAAGCTTTGCATAGTCATGTGGTTGAGATTCAATTAGAAGTGTGTACTACATGCAGCCTGTTTTAACTAGCTTTGGTTTGCATGAGGTGATAAGTGGTGTAAATAATTCTGATTGTGTTTTAAGGTTTCAAGTGGGTTTACTGTGGAATTAAGATAAGGTACTCCTGTGGCTGTGTGTCACAGGGGCTCTTATGGAAGAAAGAGGGCCTGGCACTCAGGAATCAAGAACTCACTTTGAGGGCTCCAAAAGATAAGACGAATAATAAAGATTGATTTCTTTAAAGAAGAAGAAAGGGGAAAGACAGGTATGCCAAAGATAAACTAAAGATAAGTAGCCAAAGGCCAAAGATAATAAATAAGGCAACTAAGTGAATCCTCAATTCACTGTTTCAACCTTCCAGAAAAGGGGATGGAATTAGTAGAGGATATGACCACCAATATCCACTGACAGGCAAGGAGGAAAAGAGAAAAGGTGCTGAATTACTGACTTAAGATTATCAGTATTAACTTTAATGAAGTAAAAGAAAATAAAAATAATAATAAATCCAATATATTAATTAGCTGGGGAAAAAGTCCCCAGGTGCTGAAAGGTGGCCAGTATATGTGAAAACTGAAACACTGATCCTGGAAGGTGGATCACCGGCTGTATTGTCTGAATTGGGCCAATACTGTTCTGGCCATCTTGAAATTGAACTGTTTTATTGAATTCCCACAGTGGAAGATTGAATTGGCCCAATGGGTCCAAGGACATACAAGTTGATTGATTGACGCCTGAATGGACCAATTGAGTTGTCCAAGGAGTATTGAAGTACTTGATGCATTGAAAACTGATTGAAAGACTGTATAACCTCTGAGAATGCACTTGGAATAATCCTGAATGAAATTGCCAACCCAACTCCTGCAGGGCCAGGTGATTGGGGTCCTTGAATGATCTTCTGATTGCCGCCATGGATTGCCAGACTGATGAGTTAAAGAATCCTCCTTTGAAATGGGCATTGTATTTTGGGACCTTGATTTGGAATTGTGGAATTTTGTACTGAAAACGTCACCATTGAATTGCCAAGCAAAAATGGTGCATAATGGTATATAATACCATATATGCACCACTCCTGCAACCTTGAGTAAGGGGTGCATGGAGGAATGAAAGAATTCCCCTTAAGTTGAGGGAAAGGCTTTCTGAGCTGGTCTGGTGGCCTCTGGTTGTTGCCAGAGGCCATGGCTGGTAATATGGTCCATGGCCAAAAATGGGTCCTATGGGATCTATGGCCATTTTGGTGTCAAAAGGGTTTTTTGGCCAAAATTGGGTCCAAGGGATTGGTGACCAAAATTGGCTCAGGTGGGCCCAATTGTGGTTTGGGACCCACCTGGCCTTGGGGGCTAGATGATTGCCCCCTTTGGCCCCATTGGATTAGTTGAAAAGGGGCCTAATTGACCTATGGACTGCAGACCGTGATTTACAGCCCACAGGCCGTAGAAGCCGTGGGGGGCCTAAATGGCCCAAAAAGGTCATTTAGGCCTAAACCTCCCTAATGAAAGCGGTAGGCCCAAAATTGAAAATGATGGCTAGGGGGCCTGGAGGCCCCTAGAAGACAAAAGGACCCTCCAGGCATGGGGGTTGGTGATATGGAAATTTGCCAAGGAGGCCAATGATGGCAGGATATGGCCTGGGGCCAGAAATGGCCAAGAAGAGTTTTTATTGCCAAATGGCCATAGAGCACCAGAGGGGACCAATTGGCCATAAAAGATATGGTGTGGCCAATTGGCCCCAACTTGGTTCCAGGTTAGAATTGCCGCAACACCCATGAAGGAGGATCAATCTTTGTGGTTGTGACAGTACCCCCCTACCTTGAATGGTGAGCTCCTGAGCAGCAAGATAAGGTAGAAGAATTTTGAGGCTGTTGAGATGGATTGGACGTAGGGATTCTAGAGGTATTTGAATCTTGAAAAGAAAATTTTGAACTGATAAAAGTGTTGGCATATGAATTGAGGTTGACTTGGTCTTCTCTTGACATTTGGATTTGAAAATGTTGAAAACATGATTTGGTGTAAGGATTTTGGTATTAAGAGTTATGAGGAAAGAAATTTAAGAAAGTAAAAGAAACAAATATAAAGAGAGAAAAAGATAATAAAAAGAAAAATGAATTTTGAGGGGGAGTCCAATCTTCATCACGGATTTCGACAGTTGATTTTGAAAGTGGCCAAGGACCTGGATAACAGAATTTGATTCCAGGTGCTCACAGAGTGGCCAAGGTGATGTTTTGAAATATTTGAGACCCCTCAGGGAAGTGCACACCAGGAGAGGAACTTACGTTTGGTAGTTACCAATCCCGCCAATGCCATAAATAATAAAGAATCTTGATAAATGAATGTGTTGAACAGATAATAACTCGGGAAGGAAAATAAGAAAGGAATGGTCCATTTTCCCCATGTGTAAATGGCCATAAATTGGAATTGATGTTGAAAGCCAGGCCAGAAGATCTGTGTCCAAATTGCAAAGTGCTCACAGAGTGGCCAAGGTGATGCTTACAGCAAAGAAGAGTAGAATACCCCTAACGGTGCATACCAGGAGTGGGACTTACTTTTGGTAATTCCTCTCCCCACCAAGCACCATAAAAGATCAAGCTTCTGAAGATTTGGGTCCTGGCTTGTCAGGATACAAAGAATGGAAATCCTTGACAAGATCAGGACAATTCTTGAGGTTTTTGGCTGGTTCCCAAGTGGATCTTTCTGGGTCTTGCCTGAAACCTTTCCATTCTACCAGATACCATAATTTTCTCCTCTTGAGCTTTGAATCCAGTACTTGAGAGACTTCCCATTCCTCTTCTTCTTCAATGGTGATTGGAGGAGGAGGCTGTTGATGCCAATTAGGGATTGTTAATGTCTTGACTGGTTCCAGAAGGCAAATATGGAAGACTGGGTGGGTGGATTTCCATTGAGATGGAAGCTTGAGGTGGTAAGCATGAGTACTGACTTTCTTCAAGATTGGAAAAGGACCCAACCATCTTTCAAACAGTTTCTTGGTGGGTATGGTTGATTTGATGTTCTTGGAAGAAAGCCATACCATGTCACCATGATTGAAAGCAGGTGGATTTGCTCTACTTTTATCTGCATACCTCTTAAACCGGTTCATGGCAACTTCCAGTTCTCTCTTGACATCTTGCTGTATTGATTGGATTTTTGTTGCTAAACTTCCAGCAGGAGTATTATGAGTGATGTGAACTGAGTCAAATTGTGGATCTCTTCCATTAACACTGAAAAACAGGGATTGCTTGGTTGAAGAGTGGTCAGAATTATTGTAGGCAAATTCAGCAAGAGGGAGCCAGGTGTTCCAATCATCTTGATGATAACTGACATAAATCCAAAGGTATTGTTCTAGTATCTGATTTACCCTCTCTGTCTGTCCATCAGTTTCTGGATGGTAAGCAGTTGACAATTCTCTTGAAATCTTGAGCTGCTGACAAAGATTGGTCCAAAAGGAAGAAACAAAAAGGGAACCTCTATCACTGCCAATGCTTGAAGGAAGGCCATGCTTTGAAATCATATTCTTGATGAATAAATGGGCCAAATCTAGTGAAGTGATTGAAGACATTGTTGGAATAAAAACTGCCATTTTTGACAATCTGTCCACTATGACAAGGATTGAGTCAAATGAGTTGGATAGTGGCAGGTGAGTGATAAAGTCCATTGAAAGACAAATCGAAGGACCATTTAGGATTGGAAGAGGTTTGAGGATTACAAACTTCTTATGATGGATATTCTTGTTTCTTGAACACTGTTGACAGGATGAGACATAATCCTTGATGAATTTAGTCATGCCAGACCAGTGGAAATCCCTCTTGACAATTTTGAGAGTCTTCTCTTGGCCAGGGTGTCCAGCTGGAGGAGAATCATGATGCTTTTGAAGAATGCTGAGTTGAATTGTGGGGACATTTGGGTCCACCACATGATCTTTGAAGAGAAGGAGTTGGGAAGAGGAATCAAGAGAATAATCCTGGATGGATTTTCCTTTGCCCAATTCTTGAAGAATACTTCTGTACTAAGAATATTGCCATGATTTCTTCTGAATTGAGTCAATCAAATTTGAAAAAGATTCCACCTTGACTGCAAAATACCTTGAGGGTTGAACTTCATCTTGCTTAATGAGTTGTTCAGGGCAGTAAGTGATTGAGAAATGGAATACAGAAAGAAATTCAGCCCAGCTGGCTTGAAGGCAAGTGAGTACTTTTCAGGACATGAAGTATTGAAGGGAAGAGTGATTGGTGAGACCTTCAAAAGGGGAAGAAAGAGACAGGAGAAAAGCCCTCCAGTGCTTGAGAGCCCAGAATATTCCAAGGAGTTCCTTGTCATGAATCTCATAGTTGAGCTCTGCTGGGATAAGCTTGTGGCTGTGGAATGCAATGGGATGTTTTCCTGAGTCAGAGAACTGACTCAGTACAGCACCCAAGGCATAATTGGATGCATCAGTCTCTACAATGGTGAGTAGAGAAGGATTGGAGTGGTAGTGATAGCCTCTTTGAGTTGGTGAAACTGACTAACAGCTTACTCATTGAGGGGGAAACAGGAATCTTTCTTGAGGAAACTGGTGAGTGAACTGATCTTCTTTGAATAATTCTTGATGAAACGGTGGTAGAAGTTTGCAAAGCCAAGGAAGGATTGAAGAGTTTTGAGGTTTCTTGGAGGCAGCCAATTGAGAATCTGCTGGACTTTTGCTTGGTCCATCTTGAGGCCTTCAGAAGAAACAACATAATCAAGATACTCCACACTAGAAAAGTGAAATAGGCACTTGGGAGCCTTAGCACAAAGATTTTTGGCTCTAAGTCTGGAAAGAACAGTGGACACATGAGTAACATGTTCTTCCTCAGATTTGGAAAAGACCATAATGTCATCCAAATAGACCACAACATAAACATCAAGAAGATCTTGAAAGATATCATTGACAAGATTCTGAAAAGAGGCAGGAGCATTGGTGAGCCCAAATGGCATAACCAAGTACTCAAAACTGCCATATTTAGTTCTGAAGCATGTCAAATGTTCATCACCCTCCTTGATTCTGAGCAGGTTACATGCACCATGCAAATCAATCTTGGATAAGATAGAAGAACCATTGAAAACATTCAGAAGCTGATTCATAGGAGGAACAGGATACTTGTTCTTCCTAGTAACAGCATTGAGTTTGCAGTAATCAACACACAAACGGAGGCCACCATCTTTCTTTTTAACAAAGAGGACAGGTGCTCCTTGTGAAGAGGAGCTTGGATAGATGAATCATTTCTCTACATACTCTGAAATGTAGGCCATGAGTGTATCTGACTCTTGTTTGGATAAAAAGTAGATTACCCCAACTGGAGGTAGAGACCCCTCCAGCTCAATATGATGATCACAGGCGCGGTGAGGAAGAAGTTTCTCTTCTTTCACCTTGGAGAATACATCCAAATATTGGTGATAGACAGGAGGAACAGCCTTCATCATGGTTTCTACTTCTTATGGATCTTCCTCTTCATCCCACAATTCCTCCAGGGAGTAATGATAAGAAGAAGGAGGAAGGTCAATATTCCCAAAGAAGAGATGAAGTGAAGATACAGAATTATCTTATCCAACATCTTGAATCTCTTTGAAGACTTCATCTCCAGATAATGATAATGACTGAGGGGAACTTATGGAAGGAATATGGACAGAATATGGAAATGATGGTGTTCTACAATCACCAACCAGAGCTGCACATGATTTGGCAGAAGAAAGGTCATGACGTAAAGAATTAGAAGGATCATAATAGTCCTTATGATCAGCATTAAAGGTGAGCAGCCCTTGCCTCCAATCAATAGAAGGATTAAAGTGATTTAGAAAGTCAAAGCCCAATATGAGGTCTTCTCCCTTTGGAGTATCAATGACTAAAAAGTTCCATTCAAAGCTTGGGAAGGAAGGGAGCTCAACCATATATTTAGTATGGTGAGTCACGAGTAAGGAAGGGGACTCAGAGGAGTTCAAAATGATTAGAGGAATCTTCTCTGGGTGTTCTGACATGGTCAAAGAATACTTGTGAACAAACTGCTTTGAAATAAATGGGTTGGTAGCACCAGAATCAATGAGAATACTGTAAAACATATCAGAGAGAGAAGAAAAAACAAAAAATTTAAGAGAATTCTTGACACCAGTATTCAGAATGACCAATTGTGCTCTGGATGGAAACCAGTGAATACCATTGAACACAACATGATCTTCACTCAGGCTTTTCGCTGGCTGGGAAGTTTGCCTTACGGTTGGGTAAGCTTGTTTTGAGGCCTTTTGAAACAGGACTCAAGACTATGCTTCCCACCACAATAGGTACATAGACCCTCCTTGATTCTTCTTTCTTTTTCAGAATTCATCAGCTTGAAATCTTGATTTAATAAAGAAGAATGGGGCTTGTCCCTCTTCTGAAAATTGTGATTCTTTTGACTTGAGCTTGAAGAGCTTTGAGGATGAGAAGAACTTGACTTTGAGGCTTCTGCCTTCTTCTCTTGATGATGACTCTTTTAATTTTGCCTCTCATGGTACCTGGTATCAAGCTCCAGGGTAATATCCATTAAGTCTTGAAGAGAGTCAATTCTTGAAGGATGGGAGGCCAATTGATCCAAAATCATGGATGGCAATCCCTTCCTGAAATGATGGATTAGAGCTCTTTCACCCCAATCTCCAATTCTTGAGACAAGACTTCTGAAATAAGCAATGTATAAAGATACATTCCCACCTTCTTTCATTCTTAAAGAATACATTTCTGCTTCAGCTTTTCTGACTTCATTTGGGTCCCCAAATAAGGTGAAGAGTTGAGATTCACATAACTTCCATTAATTGAGAAGGTAATTTGGATCTTGATTGGTGAGATTGGAAAGATAAGGCTCAATCCATTTTTCAGCCCTGCCAATAAGAATTGAAGTGGCATAAAGGACCTTCTTTCTGTCTTGAGCGAAGTTTTCCGGATCATTATAAAAAATCAGTTGACAAGACTGAATAAATCTTCTAACTTTGAAGGGTTGAGTCCCATCAAAGCATTTTTGGTGCCTTCATAGATGGAGTCTTGAAGGCTGGTGATCTCAATGCTTCAGAGGATGAAGCTGCTTGAAGATTGGCCATAATCTGAGTCATTTTCTGCATAATGTCCAATAAAGATGGTACAGACTGATGAGAGACAGGCTGATTAGACTGGGCTAGATTTGGCCCTCCAGTACCTTGGGATGCCTCTACAGGAGCAGGGACAACTTCAGTACCATCAGACTCTTCCTTTTCCACAGAATTCTGCTCCTCCTCTTCACCATCTTCACCTGGACCCTTGAAAATGGTCCTTGAAGTTCCTGGAAATCTGCCAACTACTCCTGAAAATGAGCTTGATCTTCTTGGTACTCTTCCTTCGTTCCTGGATGGTGCTGCTCCTTCCAAAGTGGGTCCTCTGTCCAATTTGGCCCTCAGCTGAGAAACTGCTTGGGTGCCATCAAGAGGAGCCCTGGGATTTGGAGTGAGAACAGCTTGAGTTCTGGCCTGAGATCGTGTCTGCCTTGCAGGAGGTGAGTGTTGGATGGGCATGATTTCAGGATAAAAACAAATAAAATGAACAAGAATCAAGATTTGAAGATGAAAACTTGGGGCAATTGAAATAATGCTTGAAGTCAAAGTCAAGATCAATATCTTGAGGGAAATCGATAAAAATCAAGAAATCAAATGAGATCTTCAGGTAAATCAATCAATTAAATATCAAGTGAAAACTTGAAGTTAATGAATCAAATATATCAAATCAATCAAAATCAAAATTTGGTAAAATCAATCAATCAATCAAATGAATTCTTGAGGCAAAATCAATTTACGTCAAAAATCTTGATGTGAAAAATCAGCAAAATCAATGAAATCTTCAGGTCAATCAATTTCCTTGAGGTCAATATCAATTTATGTCCAATCAATGAATCAAATCAAAATCAAGTGAGTTCTTCTTCAAAAATCAAAATTCTTGAAGAATGATTCAAATATGAATCTTGATGTGAAGAATGTGTCTGAATAACTTGATGAAAAATTTGAAAATCAAATGAAAATTAAGCTGACTCCTGAATTATGAATGAATTAAAATGATGATTTGAAAAATATTTAAAGAGAGAAATAAAAATAAAATTGGGGTCAGCTTTCAATTTTCAGAATGAAGAATTAATGAGAGAAAATTGAGAGGTGATGACAAATCAGAAGGTTCATAAGCATTAAAGAGTCATAATTTCAATGAAATGAGTGAATGAAATTATAAAGAAAGAATGAACAGAATGAAAAGAAATTATGAGCTATTTAATATAATGTCACAGGGGCTCTTGGACAGAAAAACAAGAGTGCCCTGGCACTCCACAATCAGGGAACTCACTTGGAAGACTCCAAAGAATAAAGAAAATAAAATAAAATAATAAATTTCTCTAAGAAGGATGCAAGTACAAAGATAAGATGCAATAAGAGAAATGAGAAGACAAATGGTAAAAGAGCCTACCAATTAAGTCCTTAATCACTGTTTCAACCTGCCAAAATGAGAAATGGAATTAGTAAGGATATGAACACCAAATATCCATTGACAGGCTAATAAAGAATAAGAGAAAAGGTGCTAAACGACTGACTTGATAATATCAGTATTCACTTAACCAAATGGTAAGATAAATAAAGATAAAATAAAATCAAAATATACTAATTAACTGGGGAAAAACCCCCCAGGGTGGAAAGGGTAGCTGGTATATGTGAAAAGTTGGGAGCTTGAGTTCTTCAGGCTGAAAACTGATCTGTATTGATCCTTGGGCTGTATTGATTGTTTTGGAAATTGATACAGCTGGCTAATATTGAAATTGAAACGGGTTGAATGAATTTCCCACACTTGAAAATGAAATACAGTTCTTGATGGATCTACACTGTATTGAAATGAAGGTGGTTGCCAAGATGGATTGAGTGGAGCTTTGACACTTGACAAATGAATGAATGAATTGAATGAACTTCCTCTTGAATTCCTTGAGAATGGTTGAACAGTATTGCCTTGGAGGAATACGGTGAATGGAATTATCCAATGACGTCTTGAGGGCTTGATTGGTCTGTGACACTGAAACACTTGCTCTTGAGCCTTGATGAGTCCTCTGAATGATTGGGTGCCTTGATGATGTGATGATATGTTGGAAAATTTTAATCACCATTTGATATTTCCACCATTGAATTTCTGTTGAAAAATGATGCATAATGATATATAACATAATTTATGGCATATTGGTTCATTGGAAAAAAGATTATGTCCAAAGGTCTTGAGATGAAAAGACAGAGGGGAAAAAGATGGATGTGATGGCTTCAGAGCTTGGAAAGGTATTTCTGGGTCCTTTGGGGCTTTTGGCCACTTTTGCGTTCTGAGCCACAAACTGGCCCAAAGGGCGGGAAAGTGTCTTTTGGACACTTTGGGTCAAAGTGCGCAAAATTGCGCAAAATGTGCAAATATGCGCAAATGCACAAATGTGCAAAATGCGCAGAAATGCGCAAATGGGAATTATGAGTGCAAATGGCCAAAACAGTAATTTGGGCCATTTCCCCTGGTCTTGAGGGAAATGACCAGATATACCCAATTGGGCATAAATTTCTGCCATGGCTTCTGGAGTGAGGTGAAGGTCCATGAAGGCCCCAAAAGGCAAATGGCCATAAATGGTCCATAAGATGATGAAGTGGCCATATTGGCCACTGGTGATGGATATGGCCAATTGGCCATAAAAGGACTGTGGCTTGATATGCCATATGGGGATCCAAGGGGTGAATTGCCATGGTTGTGACACAGTGGAAGCAGTTTAGTGTAATGCTGAGGACCTCTTGAGTCTTCAAGCTTATTTAAAATCCCAAGGGCAATTTGAGTTGAGTGTTGTAAATTATCATTTTGATACATCATGTTAAGTAAGACCTGAGTCCACAATTAATGCAGTTGAGTAACCCTCCAGTCCATAAATCTTTCCCAATGATTCTTGAATTCCAAATGGGTTTCAATACAGAATCAAATAAATGGCCAAGCTCTTGTGTTGTGTAAAGGTCAATCAATAAGGATCTCTTGATTTTTTATAATCAATATTCATTTTCAGTTTTCTTAATAATTTATCTCTGAATAAATACTTTTCCAATTCTCTTGTTATTCTTGGAAATGTTTTCTTTTGGTTCTTATGTACTCCTAAACTATAAATGTTATAAAAAAATGAAAAATAAAAAATTCTAACAATAATATGATTTACAATTGATTTCAATATTAATATATTGATATTATTTTATAATAATATTTTTTTGGATTAGGGCCCCCCTCACCATTTAAAAATCTTGAGTTGATTTCCAAATTTTGAAAAGGATATATCCTCCTTCCCCCAGAACTTTCACTATAAGGGATAGTGTAAGAAATAAGTTTACCCACCCCTTATTTTTTATAGTGATTTTGATAATAATGAACAATAATACAGTATATTCACATAATTTCTTTTTTAAATCGGACTGAATAGTATTATTTTGTTTGCTTTTAGGTATAAAATAAGCTAAAAATTTATATAACTGATTAAATATCACTCTTCAAAAGAAATAATCCTGAATCACAATCAAGATCATGGAACTGTTTGGTTGAAGGTGGTAATTTGTGCCAATCAGTAAAAATTGGTGCTCTTGAGAGTATTTATAATTAATATGACATAATTTAATGTTCATAATTTGAGTCCTTTATTCATATAATCACCATTATGATGCCACAAATCTTTTATTTTAGGAATCGTCATTGTGAATCAGTCTTCATTTCAAGTCCATCCCCTTTATGTTTCAGATTTGCTGTTATCCATAAATGCATTTGAGTTGTTAAAATAATATAAACAGTGAAAAATAAAATTTGTACAATTTTAAAAAACTCTTGTTACCTTTGGGCAGGCTTTTTAAATTCTATTTTGAAGAAATAGCACATTGAGGTGTTATTAATATTTAAATGCCCCAAATTATGTCATCAATTTATGATTTCTTAATATAAATCACTCCTTAAAGTTCAATTAATGTCTTCATGGCGCAAATAGTTCTTATTTTAAAACAAGCTCCAATCACTTTCTTGTAATTGAATAAATATTTTAAAAAAATTGATCATTTTAACAAAATTACTTGATGTAGAGTTTTTTATTTATTATTATTATTGAGTTGAAAAATCAAGCTAATTAATGGCTCTTGTTCTAATAGTAGGAAAAGTATAATAAATATAATTAATAAACAGAATATTCCTGAGCTCATGAATGGGATATGACCCTAATGCTTAGTGAAAAGAAATGAATGCATTTGAAATAAAAAAAGGGTTTAAAAGGTTTAATTCAATCAATCTCTCTAATTCTTGTTTATAATGAAATAAAATTAGAAAAAAGAAGAAATATAACCTCAGGTATTTTATAGTCTTGCGTAGGACTTATCCTCCTTTGATAGTCCTTGTTCAATCTTTTTGAATACTTCAAATAGGCAGTTTATGTTCTTTCCAAGGACCATTTGCCACTTTTTGGGGATGCTTGTTGACAATTTGATTGGGCAGTTTATGGTCTTTCCAAGGATCATTGGTTGATTGTTTTTCATTTTTAGTCCTTGTTGAGAATTTTTTCTGTGCAGTTTATGATCTTTCCAAGGACTATTATTTGTTTTTTTTGTTGATATTCTTGTTGATATTCTGATGAATTTCTTGATCTTTGAAGGGGCGGTTTATTATGGTTGTGTATTTTGAGACCTTTTTGAGAACTTGAGTGGGCATTTTGAGGTCTTGCCAAAGACCATTGGGTGCTTGGTTTTTATTTATGTTGATACTTTTGGTTTTAATGACATTTGATTTGTCTTCAAAGCCAAGTTGTATAATTAGTTCAAACAGTTTATATTCTTATTGAGGACTCCTTTTCACTATAAAAGCGCGTCTAAGCGTATAAAAAAAGGGAACACTTTTCATTATGAAAACCTGTATCATTCAAAATCAAATATGTCAGTATGATATATTATAAAACCTAAAAATAAAAATAAAAATAGCAGTTTAAAGCCTTCCTTGAGGCTATTATTTTTAGATCCATTTGCTTATTTATAGTTCCTTTTTAATATTTGTTGTTTTTTGTTCTAACACCTGTAAAATCCAAGATAAGAAATGTCAGATAAAGTCATAATTTATAAAAAAAGAATAAAGACAGAATTTTGCTTTTAAGCCTTGATGAGGGAATTTTTTATTTATGCCCTGTAGCCTATCAAAAATGAAATATGTCAGTTTAATTTAATATCCAATATACAAAAGGTATGAAAAAATAAAATAAAATAAGAAGTTTATAGCCATACTGAGGCTATTTTTCTATTAACTTCATTATTTCATTAAACTGGAAATACTGAAATTTCAGTAAAATAAAGAATCAGTAATTAAAAATAATATAAACAGTGATATTGAGCAGTTTAATGCCTTGCTCAGGGCATGCATTGTTATGTATGCCCTGTAGCATAAAAAAGAAACAAATTATTAGTAGCTATACAGAAATAAAATCGGATAAGTCAGAACTATCATTTAGAAAAGGCACAAGCAGTTTAAAGCCTTTCTGAGGGCCTTTTTTATTTGGTTTTTTTTGTTGACAATTTTTACAGCCTTTTGAAGCTGAAATTACGTCATTTGAAGTTAGCCCCTTGTTTAGCTCTTGACCCCATTTATTCTAAGGGCTTCAGTGCATAAATTATGATACTTTCAATGATCTCGGTTGAATTAGTTTTGGCCTCTGGGTGTCCTAGGATCTTCATGAAAATCAGGTCATCAACATGCTAGTTCATTCACCCTTTACCAGGCCTGAAATTTGATAAGGTGACATGGTTCATTTGTAAGTGTCTTGGAGAGCCACTTTATCATGCACTAAACCACTTATGGTGGTTTGTTCTTTGGTCAGTTGGTCTTGAAGGCCATTTATTGTGGCTAGAGATTTCCTTGGGGTACTTGCAATACAGTAGGGTTGGGTTTTTCTAGTGCTGTTATGCGTGCTATTACACCTTCAGAGTGGATACAAGAACGTTGGTTGGCCTGTTTTACTATTAGTAGGTTACTAAGGATTAAGTATACCTCTAGTGATACTTAAAACTGCTTTGGCCTAGTCTGTTCTCAAGGTAAAAAAGGCTGTAACACCATTCAAGGGCTTACTACCCTGTAAGGCTTTACACCCCATTGGTTGGTTGTATTTAGGCTGTCAGGGGTGTTATTACACCTTTACAGAGCTTAGATTGAATTCGGGTGGCTGATTTGGTAGGCAGAAGGTATCTATACACCCTCAGCTGTGATGTGAGCTAAGTAGGATTGTTTCACTCTTGATGGATGTTCCACAACCATTCCTTGGATTACATATCAATTGCATTTGGTTTCCAGGTTCTGCGAGTATTCAATGAGGTCCCGTGTGATCCCAATAAGGTTGGTTGGTGTTGGCCATCATAAAAATTGCAACTCCTTGCTCAATCCGCTGCTGGATGTTGTCTGAGGCCATCTTGTCTTACAGGGTTATTTCTTCTTGCAGCCACTAGAAGTCACATGTCAATGATGTGAGAATTCTGGCTTTCATTGTTCAGTTATCAATTATTATTCTTTTTGAAACTTTCCGTTCAGCTATTTTTATTGAATTCAACTGATGTATGCGCGATATTGACTTCACTTCCTAATCTGAAAGGCCAGGTAACATTTCTCCTACATGGTAGTAAGAAGGAAATATAACCTTCATTAGTACATCGCCTGAGTCAACCTCCAATATTAGACTGAGTAATACAGTTTCATCGTTTGTTGAGGGGGCAAAGCGTCGGGACTTTGCATTATTTTTATTTATATTGGAAGTGTACCTCTAGTAATACGTAGCTAAAAAGGTGTTTTTTTTTGTCAGCAAATATGGTAGAAAGTCTCAAGCTAAAATGAAAGATCTAATTTTCTTGAATGCATTCAGCTTCGTGTTCCATCTAGTCATTGGCAATGGCTCTGGGGTTAATTCTAGGCGTTTAGCTTTCATTTACTGGTAATAATACATCTTCATTGAGATAGTGTGATAGAGATTGACAGATCTCTTATCTTGTGAGGCAGATGGTGTTATTCAGGCTGTGTTACAGGTATAAGTAGCATGGAAATCAAATTTGATCACCGCCTTTTCTTTCTAAACTGTGCTATAGTTGAAATACTAATCTCATCACAAAAGAGAATTTAAATAGGCTGATTTGTACCCAATTGTGATTGGATATCCCCTACTTGGCTTTGGGTGGAACGGAGCATGCATGTTGGATTCAGCTCCTCTGTAAGATTTTAAGACGCTTTTTGAATCCAATAACACAATTGCGATGATTCCTTTTTATGTGGTGTTTTAGTAGGAGTTGTCTATGAGTCTGCAGTATAGTTTGTCTGCATATTTCCCTTTACAGGCTTATTAAAGTCCACCTGCAGTGGGTTGTTCTAGGCCTATCAATTACCGTTTGAAGCTACTGCCTGAGAGTAAGCATGCAATGCTTATCAATACCCCCCTCTCTGGTCCTAAAAGTCCTTCTCCCTTCATTTGTTTGCCTTTTTTTAATAATAATAATAATAATAATCAATAAATAAAAAAATGGAGATATGGAAGAATTTTCAAATATAAAACTTGGGTCACTCTAATCAAAATTGGTTTGCCTCTCAATATAAATAAAATTCAACCATTCAGGTGACTAGAAGTACCAATCAGTTTATATAATGAATTGAATAAAATTATTTAGGTTGAGTGATACCTCTCAAATACTTTCTAAGAGAAACTCCATGCAATCAAAAATTAAATTTAGCTATTGAGCCAACTCTAATGAAGCAGGTTAATCTCGTCTTCCCTTTAAATCAAAAATAAATACATAATCTAATTTTGTTTGATAATTGTTCAGTCGGGGTTTGAGAACCTTGCAATCAAAACTACAGTTAAACAATCTTTTTTTTTTGAAAGTTCTAATTTACAATGCCTTGAACCCCATTTGTATGTTAAGTTTTGTTGGTTTTGGTCCTTGTGCTTGATCGCTGCTTTTTGATTTGAATGTTATTTTTAGTCACAAAAATTGACTTTTTTGTTTTTTTTGGTGAGGTTTTTTTATTTATCAGGGCTTGGAGACCCAAAGATAACTCCATTGAGTTGATAGTTGAGTGGATACGTTGACTATCTAGAATATATTCAACAAAATAGACAATTAATTTTGCTCTTTTTTTTATTTTATGATAAAATAAAGAATAAAATAAAGATAAAAGTAAAATTAACAAAAAAAATAAAGTATAAAAGTATTAAAATAATAAAATAATCAGATGAATTAATAATAAAGCTGAAATGATAGTCTGCCATTAATTTTCTGATTTTCCCATCAGTATTTTTTATCTTTTGAGCACCTCCAGATGATAATTATGCTAAGTAAAATTAATATAAGATTATTTTTTTTAAACACAATTTATTGAATTATTTGAGATATATGTTTCATTCTTTTATATAAGAAAGCAAATATGAATAACATGTAAGTTTTAGTTTTTATTTATCACCTAGAGTGCTCTGGTTTGAAACTAATTATTATTATTTTTTACTTTTTTTTTGATTTTTTTTATTTATATTTCTTTTGAACTAATTTTAGATGGGGAACTAGCTCTCAAAACAACCCAATAAGCTATGAGAAAAAACTACAGAATTTAGGACTTAGCAGGTGAGATTTTATTCTTTTTTTTTAATTAATTCAATTAATTCCTTTGACCAAGAATTTCATTTACTAATTCATGCTTGATGAAATTTCCTCCCTTCCATTTTTCTGTTTTATGACTTTTGAAAAGGTATCATTGACAGAAGAGGTCCCAATCTTCTGTATTAAAGCTAGTTGAACTACTTTTAAGACTAAGGATTTCTGGTATAAGTGTTTCTTCCCATTTATAGTCCCATGTGGAACTTTCTAAATTATAATTTCTTGAGATTTGGCTAATTGTTCCTTTTCTAATTTTCAAATCCTGGAGTTTGAACCAGTCTTGGCCTTCCCAGGTCCTCCAAAAATTGATTTCCTGAGGTGTTCATCCATGTGGAATATTTCATTTCAGTATTGGTTTTCAAGGTTGCCTTCAATTCCATCCCAGGTCAATAGCTCCAAGAATTTATATTTGGTGAGGTTGACTTGAGGCAATCCTTGCCATGGATGAGGAATGACAATTGCTGATGTTGTTTTTTTGAACAATTTCCTAAAACTCAATATATGGAAGGATTATTGTGGAGATATCTGGACAGGGTTCTGGTTTTGTGTGTAAGAACAATTCAGGATATTCACTTTCTTCTTGGTTATTTTTGACATTGGCAAAGACTTCTTTTTCTTCTATCCATGGATTTGGTGGATTTTGATTTGCTTAAGGTATTAAGAATTAAAGAAATATTATCAAGTTTATTTATCAAAACATTTTGAGGGTAGTTTCAATTTGTTTTGGATGATATTTTTCTGGGTAAGAATATGGATATTCCTCTTTGATAAGGCAGAAGGTCACTGCCTAGTGCTTTAATGCTTTGTGTGAGTGATTTTGGTGATTTTGGTTGATAAGAATTGATTTTTCTCTTTGATAATGCAGGAGGTCGCTGTGAGCCTTGAGGTATATTTTACATACCCAAATAGGCCACAATTATCTTAAAAATAAATTTTGAATTATGCATAACTCATAAGTCATGCATATATCCAAAATTCATCATTTTTGATTTCAGAAAAGATGAATAACTTTTTATTGAGTAATTGAATTCATGGATTTAAGGCCAGATTTGGATTCTTCACAAAAATTCACGTTGGGTAGCTCCATAGAGCAAATAAGCTCAAATTAACTCTTTGAGGTGGTAATATGGAAAATACATCCATACCACATCATCAATACCACATAAAATATCCGTGAAAATTTTTGTTTTTCTTAATTTCATGCCATAATAATGGGAATGTGAGAAATCCCATGTTACACATACACCAAGAATAGTGCTATGGATGTTTTGAGCACTTAATATCATGGTATTCTTACATTGACTTTTGGTACATGCATAGTCAATATCTCACTTTAAGCTTAAATTTCTATTTTGACATTAAAAATAAGCAAGGGGGACAAAAGACATCAAAGAGAGCCAGGGTACCCAACTTCTGAGGCCTCACAGGTGTGGACAGCTCCAAAGGTTGGATACATGGCTGATCTTGGCCCAATTAGTAAACTAAAACACTTTGGGAACTTGGTTACCATGTTACAACTACAGTAAATCTTAAGAAAATAGCAAATAACCTGCTATTTTGACGTGCCAAGGAGGTAAACAGCTACTTAGACTCCTGTAACCATGTCAATTCTTAATGATTTTCCATGGATAAGCCCCAAAAGAGTAATCAAAACCCTTTTTGGACATGTATCCATTGATTTACCTCATAGCAACCAGTTAAACACTGATATTTGCAATTCTTCGTAGCAATCAGGTAAAAACTTCATAAATTCATTAAAAATACAATTCTTAATGGAACTCTCTGAAACCTCCAGGACCAATGGATAGCTGGATTATCTATGGTACATCAAAAAATAATTACAGTTTTACTAGTAAAATCAAAGTTTTACTTACAGTCTATTTTTGACTATTCTACGTGAAACACTGAATCTTCAAAAATTCACAGTAATTACAACCTTAGATAAAATTACCAATAACATTGATAAATTTGACAAATAATTGATTTTTTTGGAATAAAAGAATATTTACAAATGTTACTCCTTTTATTCTTAACCATATTGGGGTTGGTAGTCATGTAAAAGCATCAATTAAGTAATTATGATAATCTTACGTGACAATAGATGATGCAATCAATAAATCCAAAAGGGTTTATTGTTTTCTCACTCACTGGTTTTTCAGTTTTCTCCATTGAACTCCTCTGTGAGCTGTTGTTGACTTAAAAGAGGTCTCCTCTTGCTATTTTTTCCACATCATCATCACCTGATTCTCATTTATAACATTGTTACCAACAAGTAAGTATTAGTTAAAGCTATTAAGTGTTTCAATTCTTTCAGAATCAACCAGAAAGACGTTAAATCATAGAATCCAACTATGTATTGTTGTGATACCGTTTTAAAAACATTTTGATCCCTTAAATCCACAATTCTACGTCAAATCTCTCTGTCTTATCTTTCAATAAGCTCTTTGGAATGGTAGTGAGTGATTTATCCTTAATTCTTCAAGTTTTTTCTCCAAATAATTAGTTTTTTTCAAGCATTATATTTGTAATTATTCTTGCAAAAGATAATTATATATCAAAATAATTTTATTATTTTGATAAAACAAGTTTTATTATTCAAATATTCTTGTAATTGATTCTTGTAGACAATTACTACTCAATGTTAAAATCACTAGTAGTGTTTCACACATGAAAGAAATAATTCTTTAATTATTTAATTGTAGTTATAATAATATTTTCTTATTATATTTCATAAGAACAGACATAGTACTGTTGATAAATAGTAATATTATCATCAGTTTCATAGTCACATCTTACAGTCACTGCCTAATCATTAATTCAGTTTAACTCTGACTATTTTATTTGATTTTTGATTTATATAGTGATTATTTGTCTTCAAGATTGGCCTTAATGCTTTTAAATTTAATTGGTCCATTAATTCTTGAACAATTTGATTATTTCTTTTGTCAGAAATTTCCATAGTTTTCAGAAATTCCTTTATCCCTTGAAGTTCTACTTTTCTTGATATTGATGAAGTATCCTTAAAGTTCCAAAGGTTTTCTTTAATTAAATCATCATATTGAGCTTTAAAAATTGAATATTATCATTGTTCATTCCATCTTCTTTTATTGATTACTCCCCATAGGATCCAAGAATTGGTGAATTGGCCATGAAGAAAGTAATTGATATATATATATATATATATTTAGAATTTATTTTTATTTACTTTTGTTTTTAAGAAATACTTTGTGGATGAACTTCTTTTTTGTTGAGGTAGATATTCACTGCCTAATGAGAGAAAAATAAAATAAAAAAAAGAAACTAATGATACATTTTATGGATGATACTGATACATTTTTAGAGAAGAAATCTTTATTTTGTTAATTTTATTTAAATTTGAGCTCCCCCAAGTGGGAAAGGTAAGTGTCTGTTGAGTAACCTGGCCAAATAAAGGTCTTTGAGGGCTTCTAAAAAGGCATTTATTTGCTCAATTTCTTATTCTGACTGAAATTCTGACCACCATAAGTATTCATCAATGAGAATAGATCCATCTCCAACCCATTTCAGTATTCCAGTTGGGTATGTTGAACCATTCAATCCAAGGTACCATTGGGCCCAAATTTCATTCAAGTAAATTCCTCTTCTTGGTAATATTCCCATGGAATTTTTTTTATCCCAGAACTGATTTGAGAGTTTTTGTTTAATTCCCTCTTCATTTAATAGCTCTAATAATTGGATTTTGTTCAAGTCTTCTCCTGGAAGATGACATAAATAATTCTCTTCACATAAAATGTCCTGAGATTCATCCCCATAAGTGTCTTCAAAGGTATTGTATGGCAGGTAAATGTAGTTGTATTCAATTTCATAAATGGATTCTGTTTGATCCTCTTCATTGGTGGTTTCCTGAATGAATTCAGTGTTTTCCAGTTGCCATCCATGAGGTTCCTCTTGTTTGCTCAATGGTTTGTCCAAGGAGTTGATATGGTATGTGTCTTTCAATTTTTTGTCTCTTTCTTCCATAATTTTAAAGTCTTTTTCTATTTCATTGATGATTTCCATATCTGAAAGCTCATGATGTTCACTCAATCTGACTTTTTCCTTTTGGGCTTAGTTTTGAAAGGTTTTCAATTTATTTTTTTCATTTCCATCTACTAAAATATGGATGTTTTCTTCATTGTTATCAATTTTCTTGTAAACTCTGTTGGGTTATTCATCTTCAGAACTTGGGTCCTTGTGTTGTCTTTTGAGGTTGTTTGGCCATTTGTTTTTTTGTAAATAATGACCAAATTCATCACTTTTTGGAGATATGGATAACTCTTGGGTCTTCTGGGTTAAATTTATTATGGTGTTGTCTCTTTTTGCATTTTGATACTTCTTTCCTGGGGTATTTCTGACCAATTTTGCCATATTGCATAAATTCATTCCTCTAGGTGGACCAGTTTGCCATCCAAGTGCTTGAAGTTTGCAGATTGGCATACATGATCTTCTTCCATAAGGTTCTTGATAGCTGAGTATTTCACCTTGCTTGTGAGAAAATTCTAGCCTAATATTATTGTCTTCCAACAAGGGTGTTCCAAGTACTGCATAGACAGATCCTTTTGAAATGAAGAAGTGTATTTAAGATTCTTCCCCTGAAGCCAGAATTATTCAAATGAATTCTGAAAGTGCCACCAATGAAGTAGTATGCCCTCCAATACCTCTGAGGTTCATGTTAAGATTTCTTGTTGTGGGTGAGGCTTTTATTGCTATTTCTTCTGGTATGATGTTGAGCTCTGCCCCAGTGTCCACTAATGCCTTGATAGGATATTCTTCCTTCCCAATTAAGATGTCCATAAATCCCAAAGGACAAGCATAATGAATCTTGCAATTTGGTATTTCTTTCAATCCAAATGATAATAGTATTTCTTGAAGATCCATTGAGTTGAGTGATTTAATTTTTTATTTGTATTTTTCTGATAATTCCTGTAATTTATGGACAAAATTGGGCAACATCCTGAAAATTCCTTCAATGATGAGGTTGATCTTTTGTTGCATAATTTTCTTAATAATTTTGTTTCTTTCCAATTTGGCTTTAACTTGTTTCTTTGGAGGTTTTCTGGGCTTTTTTCTTCTTTGGGAATCTCCTCCTATTCATTCTTCACCGGGGCAAATGTCACTTCAATTTCCAGCAATTGACTTCATGTTGCACCACTGTCAGTATAAAATCTTGCTTCAGTTGCATTAGTGTCACATTATAGTCACTGGATTTAGTGGGTTAAATCACATCATTCAAAAATATTTTCAAGGTTTGGGTAATTACACCTCATGGTGCAAGGCAGCAGCTTGGCTTGAGAAGACTTGCGCCATATCACCCCTTTACCATTCCTACTCTCAGGCATTAATTGGCCTCCGCATCCCCGCCTAATCCTCTCTGACCCTTAGCATAATTACATGCCCTCACCGCCCTCTAGAAGTGACTCCAACACTGCCTCCCCATCTCTGCCCTCATCAGTCCTTATGCTTCCACACCCCTGCCGCTCACAATCCATACGCTCCTGCGGCACCCTCAAGATATACCTCCTATGCCACCCTCAACCCTCCTTATGCCTCATCCTCTTTGCCAATTACAATCCTTATGCTCTCACAGTGTCCTCCCAACATGCCTCTGAATCTGCTACCACACCAGCCTACTCCTCAATGCCACCTACTATCCTTATGCTCCTGCCACGCTCTCAAGATGAGACTGCAGTTCCCCCCCATCTCTGCCCTCACCACTCCTTATGCTTCTGCACCCCTGCCTCATCTTCTCTGCTGCTTACAATCCTTATTCTCCCACAGAGCCCTCAATATATGCCTCCAATGCCACCCTTAACCCCCCTTACACCTAATCCTCTCTCCTCCGCTTACCATCCTTACACTCAGGTATTAGAGCCATAGGGTACGGTAACTTGTTGGCGTACATGATGAATGCAATCATGGAAACATGCTGAGTGGCCTGCTCTGCCAAAAGGTTTTCAGGGGGAATTGGTGGGGATATTCCCAATGTTGAGGGTAGGGTTTAAGTAATGAGACTCACAAATTAAATCCTAATTAGTAAACTATTTAAGGCCAGAATTCTGTGTTGTGTTTCCCTGACAAAACCATTTTATTTAATATCATTCAAATGGAACACTTTGCTTAGTCCTTACCTCATGAGCGTTGAATTGTTCAAAAGTTTACTTTAGTAGGTTTCTCACTAGTCAACTTTATCCAATTTCTCACAGGGAAGTGATTTCATTTGAATGAGATGAAATAATTTGCAACACATCACCTCCTTGAATTTCTCAACAAATCATATTTTGCAAATCCATGACAAGTTCAATAGATATTGATGGAGGGTTCCAAGGCTTTTGATGGGAAGGTTTCTTTTGGTCAGCTTGTAATTCTGACAAGGCTTTTTTCTAGAAAATTCACTAAGTAATGAACTGATTTAAATTGATATTCAACTTCTTTCAAACTTTCCAAAACTCTGCAATATTGATATTAACTAAAAAATAATCAGTGATCTTGAAATTATTTTACTTCCACCCCTTTCAGAACTCCCGCCTTTTTTCTTCAATTTTGATCTTTTTATTCCACAATTTTAAATCAATTTATCAATCAACTCTTCACCATTTATTTACTTAATGAACTACCTTCTCTATGCCCCAAACGCCAGGGAATTCAACTGAATTCCATGAAAGAAGAGCTTCAGCCCCACAGAGTGGAAGTGAAATCTCTGATGTGGCCAGTAGTCATGAATTTGGCATTTGGTAGAGAGCCAGTCACATGAAAATAATCAAGGTCCGCCATTTCTTCCAGAATGTGAGTATGCATCCATATTGAATATTTGGAATCTCTCAAAACCTAATATTGTGTCATAGCCTTTATTTCAGCTCAGCCTCCAAGCTCTCAAAAAACTAAGTTTAAAATTTTTCCGAAGGAAAAGATTGTGGAACATTGTTCACCAACAGAAGATTCTGGGCAAGATGACGCAATATTCAATGGTGAGGTTGAAATTATATCCAAGGAACAATTTGTCTCAAACATTGTTAAAAAATTCAAAATTATAGTAAAATCACTGATTATGTACGTCAAAAGATTGCTGAAGCAATGAGCCTCCTAAAAATGAATTTGGACTGTAAGCCCATTACTATTTGAATACAAAAATTTTAAAAATGGCTTCTTCCAATATATGGATATGTGTGGAGGTGGAGGAATCTCTACCTGAGGGTCTTGAGTGGTAATTGGAGTTCCAGGCAAAGGATTAGGAAAGAGACCAAATCCACATGCCACAAAAAACACCAACAAAGAATGGTCTACCTTTCAAGCTGAAAACAATTCCAGGGATAAAGGTGATGAAATGATCAATGTTGATGTGGACCATGTTGATAATGAACCTTGGCATACTGAAAGCCCCCCCATACTCAATGAAGAAATCCATGATGAAACCCCTCTTGCCTCTCCTCAAAATATTCAAGCCTTTAAAGAAAGGGAGACAATTAAACATGATACAATGCGTCAAGATATGACTTATATAATGCCTGACCCTGAGCCCAAAGTGTCATATTCCCCTAATGTTCAAGGAATATTTTTATCCTGCATTGAAGAGTTTGGCAACATTTTGACTTATCATTCCAATATTACTCAAAAATCATGGCAAAGGGGGCTTGATAATATCAATAGTATTTACAAAAATTGATGGGACAATTTACCCACACATGCTTCTCATACATTCCTGCCTGTGGGTATTAAGGTGATCAGTAACTGAGAGCTTAAAAGGTTGGCCTGGATTGAGGAGCTTGAGATGGAAGGTGAGTTTTATCTTTGTGAATGTTACATGATTATTGGCTGTGGACTCGTGATATAAATTGCAATATATAGGGTTATATTTTTTAAGCCAACAGAAACAGAAGCATTTTTTAATAATAACATTTGGAATCTCAAATTGATGAAGGAATCAGCAAAACCTCCAGAAAATCTCCCAAAATCTGAACACTCCTTGTTTAAAATGGTTCAAAGCCTTCTTTACCCTGCCAATCCAATTAAACATTTTTGGGCAAATGTTATGTTTGAATCCATTATTTTAGTCTCCTACAATGTGATTTCACCCAAACAATATGTGGCACTAACATCAAATTTGACCAATCCCCCTGGACTTGAATGGGGAGCAGTTGAATACCTTGCCTCCTGCTTGAGTAAATGGAAGAAAAGTGCTACACAGATTATCATTGAAGGTGGTGTGGTGAAAATGAGATATTTACAAAGCCTCACAAGATCCTGGAGGATCTAATGGATACAGTTATCAATTTAATTATTGCGTACAACATGGTACATGCACATACAAAGGTCAAAGTCTATGGCATGAAAGGCAAACTCACAAGCTCAAAAAAATGAGGCCATAAAAGATCTTTTGATGTATCACAAGAATCTCAGAATAAATAGAACTTGCTATGGTATATTAGTGGCATTCTGTGCCACAGGGATTTGTGGTTTGATGGCATGCTCAGATGACTGGAGAAAAAGCTTGGTGAAAGGGGCTTTATCACTCATTGAAATTTACAAAAGACTTGCAGAGGGAAAAAATCTAGGAGAGCTGGTGTGGCTACATACTAATAAGTATATATGTAATTTACTGAATAATAGTTTCTTCTCATAAGAGTCTTTTAAACCCACTGTACCTCTTAGATTTGAATTTTCACAATTCTTGGTATTAGACTTTGGTGATGCCTGGGTGGAGAAGCGCAGTCTTGGTTCAAGTGATGAGGTCACATTGACTGTACCCAGGTCAGCTAAACTTACAACAAGGATTGAACTGTTTTAGATTAGCTTTGTACATATATATTGTAATTTAATTTTAGAATGTTATTTATTATTTAATAATTGTGACTATCTATCCTAATACTGCCCGGATGCCTCAGTATGAATACCAATAATAACTACTTTTTGTACAGAGGCATGCCTCTGTACACCATTGAGAATACTCTGACAAGATGAAAACTGAGTCAGGCAGTTGTGCCCGCAATTAGCATACACAGGGGCATTGCGCAAAGTGATAAAACCAAATAATAGGCCAAATGGCACTGGTTATTTTACAGAGGCCTAAGATGATTAGGGATCCGCAGCAGCGTGCATATTGCATTCGCGTGTGCTTGCAATAGTCCACAAGGCTGGTTCTGAACATCATTAAATTGGAATATGAATATATAAAATTGAATAATTCATTATCCACTGCATTTTTCAGGTTCAGGAACTTGAGATCACCAATTTGCAAAAGTCAGATGTAATATTTCATTTTTAGCTGCAATTAAAAAACATTCATCGACTGAAATTAAATTTAGGCAAAATTAATAATTCACACAACAGTCACTAATCATTTGGTTTCATATCATTTTCCTGTGCAAGCATGCCATTCACGAAAAAAAAAGGAGTGTAAAAGGGAACTTGCGGGAAAGGGTCGGGGTGAGGAAGGAGAGTGTGAGTTGCTCACTTCTTCTCAGCATATATATATAGATATATATATGGGTTGGCATTTGTGTGGCACCCTCATTGGGGCCCATGGAAAAAATTTGGCTTTGGTCAGTTCAGATCAAGCCAATGCTGTGTGAGGTCCAGCAGGGAGGTCAAGGATGTGTGCCAAATAAGGCTTATTAGGCATTGGGCATTGCACAACTTTCTGGTTTCAAATGGGAGGAAGCAGTATCTGATATATTGTCTGCTTCAACACAAAGTGATCTCTCAACCACTTGCGCATAGTGGGACATCCTAAAATACAAATGAGGCCAAAACCACCCAAAAGAATCAGTTTTTTTCCTACACTTGACCAAAAGCTCAAATATCAATGCCAGTATCAGCAAATATGACCCCAAGTGAAATTCCAAGGGTTGTTTATGTCAATCAGATCAAACACATTCACTTTGGACGTGTGGCACTTTTCTCTTCAACCGGATTACACATTGCCCTTGTTGAATTCAGACTATTCCCAACAATGAGTGAAGTCAAGGTTAATCAATGGGATGAATTATCACAATTCTTATTTTGCAAAATAAAATTTACCAACACAATTGCAAAAAATGGAAAATTACTGGAGGGATTTTTGTTTGCAATTGGGTGGCGCAAATGCAGCACGAAGAGCGAACAATTTGGTCTTTATGGAAGTCTCAAGAAAATTGAAGACACAAAAGATGAATAGCAGAGCGAAGGTGTAAATCTTAGCTTAGTGGGTCCCATTCTAGGTCAATCTTTACGATATGTTGGGGATATAATATTTCAAAATATTGAAACTTGCTACAAGTCATTGGGGGTTCTATCCTTTGATGAAGTCAACTATGACTCTGATATTTCTGCAAATTGGGGGCCATTTAAGTTTGCTTCTGCACTCACTTTCACCATGAATGGATTCAAAAACTCACCTCATCTTGATAAGGATGCATTGTTGTATGCTTCGGAATGGTGGTTTCAAGCTAATAAGCAGACCGGCCAAATTTAAAGAGATGCAACAAAGCGGTGTACAGGGGGAAGATTGATTTTCCCAAATGAGCATTTTTGGATTGATCTATCCAAATGTCATGGGCTCATTCAGGTAGTGGGGGAAAGAAGTACATTTGTGCATTATACTTATCCATCACAGGACAATGAAGCCACGAAATGAGTGGGTATGTCTGCACAATGCTCAAGGAGATTAGAAAAAACAATGTGGGGGAAAAGCCATGGTTATTATGAGATTGGAGAGTGAGCGGGCTATCACATCAGGGTTGGTAATAAAACCTCATCTCAATTAGAAGAATGAGGGAATTTGGCTGCATCTGGGAGTTAGGGTGTGATAAGATGCAGGACAGTAAACAATGGGTTTTGATGGGTTGAAATTGGGGTTATATGGTGGCTCACATGAAAAAGGGGTGAAATGGCTCATGAATGGTGGCATGCCACAGTACGCTTGTCCTGGTTTGTTGCTCTTCTTCACACACAAATCCTTGCACTTTTCCAGGATGCCAACACTTCACACGCAAATACTTACGCCTGTCCAGGATCCCAACTCTGTACATGCAAATCCTTATGCTTGTAAAGGTTCCTAAGAATTCAAGCCACTCATTCCGCTGGGGAAGGCTTTCAACAATTACAACAATTCCTTATGCCGGTGCAGGCTCCCAAGGATTCACACGGAAATCTTTATGCTTGTAAAGGTTCCCGACAATTCAAACAATTCCTTACATGTAAGGTGTGGATATGAAACTTTGATTGAAAATCAAGTACTTTTCCTGTCCTCAAAATTTGTATAAGGTAAAAATCAATTAAAAATAGTATGAAATATTATTTTTAAGAGAAAACACGCCAATTTTATTGTTTATAACTTTATTAGTATAAAACAATAATATAAAAATTTATTGTTTTACCAACAATAAAGATTTATCCAAAAAATACTCTACAAGAGATATTTTAAGGCTACAAAAGAAATTTCTTCAAGAGCAATTTCAATTGGAATTAATTGAGCAAAGAACTGCAAGCAATTAATTAAAGAACAAAGTCTTTAAAAAGAATATTAAAGAGAAAACACGCCCAAAAGTGACCAGAGTGAATTTGGAAACAAAGTGACAAAGTTAACAGTGATGAAAGATGCTTTAATTCACTTATGGGGTGGTTCAGGGGTAAAAATGATTATAAGAGTTACAAACAATGATTATAATGATTTTTTCACGTGGTTAAAAGGTTCAAAATGATTTAAAAAGGGTGGTTGGAATCTTTTATTGATTGGTTTAACAGTTTTAAACTAATTAATAAAAGGAAAAAGATTCTAACATGAAGAGAAAAGTGGGGCAAAGAAGACATTCTTTTATAGCCATCAATTCTCTTACTCCAAAAGTAAAATTTACTCTTGTCAGTCGTGAAAAACAGTCTGACAACAGAAAAGCCAATTATGGCATCATTGAACCCTGGTTTAGACCAAAAAGGGCTGGTTTAAGCCATTTTTAGCCATTTTTAGCCATTTTAGACCCTTAAATCAGCCATTACTATAGCAATACCAGGCCTAGAGCCTTCAAAACACGTCAGAATGTGTGTCAGAGGCGTAGAAACCAGTTAAAACTGTTTTTATTATGATTGTTTTATCTTAAGGGTAGTTTTACCTTCTTGGCAACAGCTAAAACTACCCCAGTTGGTATCAAAACCTCATCATCAATTGAGTCCACAGACCCTGTAACTCAATTCCAGGCCAAAAGTGATGAACTTTTGCGTGAATTTTGACATCCCACGCCTGTCAGCAAGGATTTTGGGGGTCTAGCTCCCCCTTAGAGCTGGAGTTCCTTTTCCCCCCCAAATTTAATCTTTCCAATTTATTTTTCCTTTAATTCCTCATCATGTATTATACTTATAATTTACACATGTAATTCAATTCAATTGTACAGTACAATACAGTAATAATTGACACCTCATATGTAAATCAAAGTTCACTTATGTAATACACGCGCACATTTTGACATTTCAATTGAATTCAATTGAAAATACTTTAATTCCTCATAACTTCTAAACTAAACACAACACCTCAATTTTAACACAAAAATTGATGGTTAACACCACATGTGGTGTGAATTAAATTAAGGTTTTGAGGATTTTCAACTTTTGTATTGAAAATACTAAAAACTTAATTTAAGCTTATTTAGAGTTGAGTTACAAAAATTTCACTCAGAGGTGACCCCACCTGATTTTTTATGAGGAATCCAATGGTGAAATAAAATTTATATGTTTATTTATTGGATAAAAATTTATAATAAATTTTATTTAACTTTTTTCCAAATTTATTTATTTTTTCACAATTTTGTTAAAATTTCATTTTTACTTAAATTTTTCAAGTATAAATGTAATTTTATATTTACAAAATTTAAAGTAATTTTATTTTTAAATTATAATTAATTTTTCATTTTTAATATAATTTTATATTTATATTTTTTATTTTTATTTTAATAATATAAATAAATTTATTTTATTTATATTAATATGTTATTTTTTATATTTGTGGTCTTTTGGGTATATGAAATTACCTCTAAGGCTCACATTCCCTCCCCCTAAAAAAGAATATTACTTTGTAATATTGGTGTTTCTAGTGTGTCTGAATCTCCTCAGGAGTTTGGTGGCTTCTGGTATATCTTTCTCTTCTAACCATTCATCTTCACAAGTTGGGTCACTGTACCTAACAAGGTATTCCCTTACTTTCTTGGTTCTTAATTTCCTTTCTTTAAGAACTTTGGTTATTTTCTTAGTACCAGATGTCTCAATAGGAGGTATAACTTGGGGAATCTTATTCCTCAAGGGAAATTTCTCAGCATCACTAGATTTGTATGGCTTTATCAAGCTTACTGGAAATGTAGGGTGCTTATTGCTAAGTTCTTCAGATAACTCTACTTCAACAGCATTTTCTCCATGGAGGGCCTTAATCACAAAAGGTCCTGCAAAGGAGTCTTTTAACTTTTTACATCCTTTGATGTTATTGAAGTTAGTGGTGGATACAAGAACTAGGTCCCCCACTTTGAAATCTGGAGTTGCATGAGATTTATCCCATTTGTCTTTAGCATATGCAAAAGAGTCCTCCATGCATCTCACTGCATGCTTTCTAGCTTTGTCTAGCATTCCTTTGAAGCTAGCAGCTGTGGGATGTATTTCAATTAAGTCTTTCCTCAAGGAATCTTGGGGTAACTTGGGGTTCCATCCTTTTTCTAGAATAGCAGGAGTCTGATTGGTACTGGAATGGATTGATGTTTTATATGCTAATTCCAGTGCTGGTAACAGAGTACACCAATCATGGGTAAATCCATCACAATCTTTGAATTCAAGGCCATATGCACAAAATCTTCTCACCATGTCCTCTAAGGTTTGGATCATTCTTTCAGCCAGACCATCAGTTTGTGGGTGGTAGGCTGTAGAGAAAGACAGTTTTGTGCCAAATAATTGGTGAAGATTTGTCCATAGAGCTGAAGTGAATTTGGGATCTCTATCACTGATGATATTTGTAAATATCCCAGTCCATGACACTACTCTATTCCATATCAGAAGAGCTGTATCCATGGCTGTATCATCTTTGTGACATGGTAAAAAGATTGGAGTTTTACTGAATCTGTCCACAATTACTAGGCAAGCATTATAGCTCCTGTCACCTCCTGGTGGTAGGCCAGTTACCCAATCCATATGGAAAATTTCCCAAGGTCTGTTTGGTTCTTGGATTTTCATCATATTTCCAAGTCTTTTGCCAGTGGATTTATTTGCCTTTTGGCATCTGTCACAGGTTTTGCAATATTCTGCAACATCTTTTTGCCACATTGGCCACCATATGCAGGTCTTTACTTTCTCTCTTGTTCTGTCCTCAGAAAGATGTCCTGAAAAGGGACTATCATGGCATTCTTTCAGTACAAGATTGATTAATGACCTGTCTACAACTGTCATGACACATGTGTGCTTGGTTCTGTGGTAAATTATACCATCCAGTAGGTGAAATATCCCTTCATTATAAGATTTTCTCCATACTTCATCCAAGGCATGTATTAGAGAGTTGTCTTTACAGTCTTTGTTAAGTAATTGGCATAAGATGCTACAATTCTTATCTTGAGTGTAACTATTTCTGACTTCTTCAAAGAAGGTGGTGTTCAAGTCTGTAACACTTATTCCTTCTATTGGAATTTGTGGTGAAGCTTCTTCTGGAACATAAGCAGGATTATCAATGTTATTTGGTAATGGCCATCTGCTTAGTCCATCTGCATTCTTATTAATATTCCCATCCTTATGAACAATAGTCATATTGCCTCTGTATTCTTGTATGGCTATTTGCCATCTGAGCATGTGTCTGTTAGGTGTTTTCATGTTCAAAAGTGATTTCACAGCTGTACAATCTGTTATTACTTCAAAAACACATCCCTCTAAGAAATAGTTCAATTTCTCTAAGGCCCAGACAAGGCATAGACATTCCATTTGACTTGCTCCATATCTGGCTTCAGTTGGTTTGATTTGCCTGGATATGAAACATATTGGTCCTTCTACAGGTTTGTCATTTATGATCTGAACTTGGTGAAGTGCAGCACCTAGTCCATCCCCTGATGCATCAATATACAGTTTGAAAGGTAATTTAAAGTCTGGCATCAGTAAGAGTGGAGCAGTGGTCAATGCTTCTCTTAGAGACTCAAAAGCTTTGACTCTGTCAACAGTCATCTCAAATACTGTGTCTTTGTCACACAACTTATAAAGTGGTCTTGCTATGGATGCAAAGTCTTTAATGTGTTGCCTGTAATATCCTGCAAAACCTAAGAATGACTGAATTTCCTTCTTATTCTGAGGCATGGGTTTTAACAATACTGCTGCAACTTTGTTTTTATCAATTCCAAGGGACAAACCAGATACAACATGTCCTAGTGCCTTAAGTTCTTTAAATCCAAAATGACATTTCTTCAAGGAGATTTTCATGTTTACTGATTGGATTTTTGTCAAAACTCTTGATAATCTGTACATGTGCTCCTCCCAAGTCTTTGAACAGATAATAATGTCATCAATGTAAATGATTAACCATCCTTCTGAGAGTTCTTCAGGGAAGATTTCATTCATCATTCTTTGGAAGTGTGAAGGTGCATTTTTGATACCAAAGGGCATCCTTAAGTATTCATACACTCCACAATGAACAATAATTCTCAAGTATTTTCTTGCTCTTGGTGTTACTACATTTTGATGGAATCCTTTAAGGGCATCCATAGTGGTTATATACACTGCTTGAGATATTTGAGTAAGGGCAATTTGGATTTTTGGTATTGGGTATCTGTCTGGAACAGTGTAAGTGTTCAGAGCTCTAAAGTCCCCAACCATTCTGGATTTTCCATTATGCCACGCCACTATGACTGGTGTAGTTATTTCTACTTCCTCATTGTGGCCTACTTTTCTTATTACACCAAGGTCTAGAAGTTCTTTGATATGAATTTCTAGAGCTTCTCTTGATTTTGGACTTGCTGGATAAGCAGGTCTTCTTAAGAGTGGTGGATAAGGTCTCTCAATGTTAAGAATGATGTCAACTTCATGACCAATAATTGCTCCCAGGGGTTCTTTGTCTGTAGCAAATGCTCCTCTGTGGTCATACAAAAGGGAAGAAAGTTCATTTTCTTGCTTATCAGTCAGATGAAGGCTTATTTCAGCCTCATTTAACTGTTCAGACTTGAATTTCTCTAACTCTAAGTTGACTGGTGATACTTTGTTTACTGTAATTTGTCTTTTAAAGGGTAAAAAGGCAAATTTCTGGCGCTTATTGTCTCCAATTGTAAAGTATCTGTCTTTGTTATTATGTAAATCTATCCCATACATGATTAAATAGTCATTTCCCAATATAAAATGGGTACTAGAGCAATTTTCCATAACAACAAATTCAACTGTGATCCTTAAATTCCCATTTATGTGTGGGAATATGACATTGGTCTCAAAGATTCCTAATGCTTTCATTGGGTTACTTGCACTGTTGAATTTTATACCATCAATTGGTAACAATTGGTCTTCAAAATTTGGTACACAAGTCTTAAGAAAAGATTTTCCAACACAAGAGCAGAAGGCTCCTGGGTCAAGCAAAAGTTTGGTGGGTTTGTTGTCAATCACCACTTCTGTTATACAGGAGTTACCAGCTGTATAACCTTTTCCTCTGTTTGGTTTTGTCTTCATAAGTTGTGCATCTTGAACTTTTGATAAATCAACTTGACCATTGCTCAATTGTGGTAAGTGGGAATAAGATTCCATGATGTCAAAAGTGGCATTGATATTTTCTATATCTTTTGAAGATTCAGAGAATATGGATGACTTATCATCTGAATTGTCTTCAATTATGTCTTCTTTTTCAACATCTGGTTCTTTTTCAATGTCAATTTCATTGATTTTCCCCCTTTTTGGACATGTATTGGCTAAATGGGTGGTGCTTTGGCAAATATGGCATTTTCTGACTGTATCTGCAGATTTATATTTAATATTACTAGAATTTTCTTTGGGGTTTTTGTCCACAGAATCTTTCCAAGGTGTATTAAACCTTGTTTTAAGATTCACCCTACTAGAACCAATTTTGGTTCTGGTGGTTACTTCTTCCAGTATATTGATAATATCCTCTGCTGAAGATTGTTCAGTAGTCCTGCTTTTGACAGCATGCTCTAAGTCACCTCCACATTGTCTCAGAATTTTTCTATGGATCATAAATTCTGACATGTCAGGATATAATGCTGTTAATCTGTCCTTTTGTTGGCAAAACCATGGTAAAGCTTTGTCTTTATCAGCATTAAATTTGGCAGATTCAAAGGCTGTTTCAACTTTAAACCTCCAAGCATCATTTGCCCATTTGTTGATGATTTGGGTTTTCCACCAAGTCCAACTCTGGTGTCCATGTGCTTGTCTTATTTTGATGTACCATCTGTGAGCTGATCTGGTAAACAAGGTGTTAAACCTGGCTGTTACCAATCTGTCTGGTAATTCAAAATCCTCTTTGATCATGTCAATACCTCTAATGAATTCCATATGGTCATACTCTCCTTCACCACTGAAGTGAGGCCATTCTTTAAGTTTTGGAACTTCTTTCAAGAGTGCTTGGCCCATTGATGGTTCCAAGTTATGAAAAGAAGTGGATAATTCATTTTTTAATTGTGAATTATCAGGATCCAATACTTGTGGATTTGAAATTCTTGTGCCCTCATTTTGATTTAGAGGTGTAGACATTCTTGGTAAGGTGTTCAGTAATTGTTCAATGTCATTCATTTTACTGTTGCTACACCTTTGGGAATTTCTGTATTCATGTTGGAAGCTTTGTATTAAATTTATTACTTCAATTTTATACATGTCTTCTTTATGTGTAAGTTCTTGCCATAACTCTGTCTGTCTTGTATTATCAGCAGTGACTTGATTCAATTTCATTGATAATTTTGATACTTCTTCTTGTGAAGCATCAAAACACTTTTTCAAGGCAATGGTATATGTCTTTACTTCAGTAAATGAATTTGAAATGTCATCAAGGACTTTCTTGTTATCTGTCTTGATAATATTTATGGCTTGTTTAATTCTTGTTTCAATCATGTCATCAATATTGAATTTAGAATATTTATCTGTTAATTCTTTAATAATGGCAGATTGTTCATTTATTTTATTGTTAGAAGAATTATCATTATTGGAATTTTTAATTGTTCTCAAAACTTTTTCAAAACACATAAGTGTTTCATTAATTTGGCACAGACTCAGGTTGTTTGTTTTAATGTTGTTACAAATGGTGTCATTTTTATCAGAAAGATGTTTTTTCACGTCATTTATAGCATTATACAACTCTGGGATGGAATCAAATATGTCAGAAATCATTTCTGGAACCTTAATCTGGCTTCCTCCTTCTTCTGTAATTCCATCATGGTTCTGGCCATCTGAAATACATTTTCCATGGCATCCTGCTGAATCCTTGGGATTCTGTAGCCCTGGCTGTAAGGTTTTGGAGCTGGTGCCTTCCCTTTGCCTTTGTTTGGAGGTTGTGGCTGCGTTTTCACGTTGGAATTGCTGCTGCTGGCCACTGGGGCTGTTTTTGGCACTGGTTTGGGTGGTGGAGGGTTGTTTTTCCTCCATTCTAGTGTCAAAAGCATCATGTTTTTCTTCTCCATCAATGGATGCCATCCATTGAGCAATTTGCAAGTATTGGGATGGCCCAGGAATTTTCTCACTGTCAGGTAAGAATTCATGCAATTCTTCCACAGGTCTGCAAGGATCTGGTACTCTTTGAATTGAAGTGCATTGTTGTATGCACTGTGGCTGGCTTTGTATATGTCCACAGAGGCTTGTTGTGGCGGTGTCAGCTCTTTTTGAAGGTAAAATGGTATTATCAGCTTCAGAATGACCCATTTTAGTTGTTTGGAAGTCATCAACTGACCCTTTTCCTTCTGTACCTGGTTGGCCTCTGCCATAATCACGTCTATTACCTTTTTGGGAGCTGCTTGAGGGGTTGTAGCTGGCTCCTGACCTGGTTGAAGGCATAATTATGGTTAAAAAAGGCTTAAAATAGTATTTTTACGTCAAAAACTTACTATTGGCCAAATTCTTAGCCTTCTGAAGAGTATTACTTATGTCCAAGTTAATTAATTCAGAAGATATTGGTTCAGGCTGGTTATTTTGAGTCACAATAACAGTGCTATTATGATCAGAATTAACAGTACTGGCAGGGATAATGCTGGTTACTGTTGAGGCTGTTTCAATGTTTTCTTGTCTTACCACGTTGTCAGACACTAAAATTAATGAAAAAAGCCAATTAATTAAGTAAAAAAAGGATATTTCAAAAAAAGAAATAAAAATTTAAGCCTCACTTATAATATGAAAAAAATTATTTTTTATGGGTTTTTTTTGAATTATAAGTATTTTTTATATGTTTTTAAATTTTTCAATATAAGAAAAAAGATTTAAAAAGAGTAAAAAAAATATGTCACAGGTAAAATATCACGGCTGGGCCCCCAAATGTAAGGTGTGGATATGAAACTTTGATTAAAAATCAAGTACTTTTCCTGTCCTCAAAATTTGTATAAGGTAAAAATCAATTAAAAATAGTATGAAATATTATTTTTAAGAGAAAACACTCCAATTTTATTGTTTATAACTTTATTAGTATAAAACAATAATATAAAAATTTATTGTTTTACCAACAATAAAGATTTATCCAAAAAATACTCTACAAGAGATATTTTAAGGCTACAAAAGAAATTTCTTCAAGAGCAATTTCAATTGGAATTAATTGAGCAAAGAACTGCAAGCAATTAATTAAAGAACAAAGTCTTTAAAAAGAATATTAAAGAGAAAACACGCCCAAAAGTGACCAGAGTGAATTTGGAAACAAAGTGACAAAGTTAACAGTGATGAAAGATGCTTTAATTCACTTATGGGGTGGTTCAGGGGTAAAAATGATTATAAGAGTTACAAACAATGATTATAATGATTTTTTCACGTGGTTAAAAGGTTCAAAATGATTTAAAAAGGGTGGTTGGAATCTTTTATTGATTGGTTTAACAGTTTTAAACTAATTAATAAAAGGAAAAAGATTCTAACATGAAGAGAAAAGTGGGGCAAAGAAGACATTCTTTTATAGCCATCAATTCTCTTACTCCAAAAGTAAAATTTACTCTTGTCAGTCGTGAAAAACAGTCTGACAACAGAAAAGCCAATTATGGCATCATTGAACCCTGGTTTAGACCAAAAAGGGCTGGTTTAAGCCATTTTTAGCCATTTTTAGCCATTTTAGACCCTTAAATCAGCCATTACTATAGCAATACCAGGCCTAGAGCCTTCAAAACACGTCAGAATGTGTGTCAGAGGCGTAGAAACCAGTTAAAACTGTTTTTATTATGATTGTTTTATCTTAAGGGTAGTTTTACCTTCTTGGCAACAGCTAAAACTACCCCAGTTGGTATCAAAACCTCATCATCAATTGAGTCCACAGACCCTGTAACTCAATTCCAGGCCAAAAGTGATGAACTTTTGCGTGAATTTTGACATCCCACGCCTGTCAGCAAGGATTTTGGGGGTCTAGCTCCCCCTTAGAGCTGGAGTTCCTTTTCCCCCCCAAATTTAATCTTTCCAATTTATTTTTCCTTTAATTCCTCATCATGTATTATACTTATAATTTACACATGTAATTCAATTCAATTGTACAGTACAATACAGTAATAATTGACACCTCATATGTAAATCAAAGTTCACTTATGTAATACACGCGCACATTTTGACATTTCAATTGAATTCAATTGAAAATACTTTAATTCCTCATAACTTCTAAACTAAACACAACACCTCAATTTTAACACAAAAATTGATGGTTAACACCACATGTGGTGTGAATTAAATTAAGGTTTTGAGGATTTTCAACTTTTGTATTGAAAATACTAAAAACTTAATTTAAGCTTATTTAGAGTTGAGTTACAAAAATTTCACTCAGAGGTGACCCCACCTGATTTTTTATGAGGAATCCAATGGTGAAATAAAATTTATATGTTTATTTATTGGATAAAAAGTTATAATAAATTTTATTTAACTTTTTTCCAAATTT
Source organism: Austropuccinia psidii (assembly GCA_023105745.1). Lineage (NCBI taxonomy): Eukaryota > Fungi > Basidiomycota > Pucciniomycetes > Pucciniales > Sphaerophragmiaceae > Austropuccinia > Austropuccinia psidii. Next base: position 17,865,407 of record JALGQZ010000011.1, read on the forward strand.
ATTTATTTTTTCACAATTTTGTTAAAATTTCATTTTTACTTAAATTTTTCAAGTATAAATGTAATTTTATATTTACAAAATTTAAAGTAATTTTATTTTTAAATTATAATTAATTTTTTATTTTTAATATAATTTTATATTTATATTTTTTATTTTTATTTTAATAATATAAATAAATTTATTTTATTTATATTAATATGTTATTTTTTATATTTGTGGTCTTTTGGGTATATGAAATTACATCTAAGGCTCACATTACACCAATGCAGGCTTTTGACACTTCACACACAAATCCTTACACTTGTGAAGGTTGCCAACAATTCAGACAACTTCTTATGCAAGTCGAGGCTTTTGATTTTTTACATGCAAATCCTTATGCCTGTACAGGTTCCTGATGATTCAGACAATTCCTTATGCCGGGGCAGCCTCCTGACAATTCAAAAAGCTCTGTACATGACTAAGATTAATAGTGTGTGATTGTAGGAAAGGTCTTGACTCATGAAGCTCCGGTGGATTGCTCACATGCGGGGAACCCCCACACTTTTACAATTAAGATCTGCTACGTTTTAGAACCATGGAACTAGAAAATATAGGAGGCAGTAATGGTGACTGACTATTGGTGCATTTTCTGCGAAAAAGGTTCACAAAAACTAATACTAACTGGAAAATTTTGTTTGCACCATTGGAAAAAAAGGAAAGCTCATGGGAAAAAACAATATAACTGAAATGGAAAAAATATTGTATTTAATACAACTAACTTATTTAAAGGATTGTATTACAAAAGGGAATAAGAGAAAAGGAAGCAGTTTTTTTGTATTTTTTATTTTGAAAGAAATGTTGAGACTATCCCAATGATGTCCTCTTTTGGGCAAGCCTCCAGTTCCTGGCCAAGGAGGGTGTTTAGTTCCTCCTGAAATTCCCAGTGCATCTCATTTTTATGAGTCACATCCATGAAGGGACACATGTGGAGAAATTGGAAATGCTTCAACAAGATTTGTGGATGATGGCTTGAACAATCATTAAGGTTGGTCATAAGTCAGTAAATTCCTGGCAAGAATTATCATGGGAAGGAGGGGAGGTGGGCTGTGAGCCTTTCTGATATGACTAAATATCCAAAAAGGTCACAACAAAATTTCTGTAATAATTGTACTTATGATAATTATCTCAAGAGTTAGTAAGATACCATAAATAAGTACAAAATTTAAATTAACTCAGAATCTAATGAAAAAACATGTAAAACAAATTACACCGTTGGATTCCTCATGGTAAAATACACAGATGTCACCTTTAATGCATATCTGAAAAGTCAATAATTACTGAAGTATAAATAATAATACCTTAAAAAAGGTACAAAACCTCATTTATTTCAGAAACCAATGAAACAACATGTAAAATAAACTGTACCATTGGATTCTCCACATGAATTTAATTATAAAAAAATTATAAATATAATCTCTATAGTAAATACTTAAGGAATTAAGCTGAATATGTGCGTTTTTTGGTCAACGCATATATTCATGGATTTTGTGTAATATCTTTTGAAATATACAATATAGAGAGATGAACAAAAAATAAAGTCACCATATAATTACTTTAAGAATACAGATATGAACTTTATTTCACAAGCTATAAACAACGTTAAAAATTGTAATGTATTATTGAATAAAATCAATAAAGCTATTGACCACTTTGTTATAAAAGTGGTCCAAAATTAAAAATAAGTAGACAATTGGATTCTACTAGTTCATTTGTAAATGAATATTTAGTATTTATTACAATATTCAAGGTATGATTCCTTGAAATCATGGTTTGTAGTTTAAAATATTAAATTTCAACAGAAAAGATGAGTTACAAGAAAAATCATCCAACATAGAGTTTTGATTATGTAATGAAATTCTCTTGGCAGTTTGATAAGGACATGCCAAGATATCAGAATCCACTCCCAGAATAGTTTTAGCATGTATAACGTAAAGTTATTAATGATGAAAGTTTGAGCTTAAATTTGATCATTTATGATCACTCCCTGTAGCCTTATTTTAAGCTTAACAGTCATATAAGTGATCAAACTGATGAATAATATTAGATTATGATTAATACTAATAAAATCCACAAGGTTTAGGCTTCTGCCAAGCCTATGACGTCATCAAACTTAAAGTTACAGTGATAACTCTAAATAATGGCACAATAATGAGGTAAGATGGTTTACTCATGATGTAATCATCACTAAACCTTCAACCATTGATCAATTCTAGTAGACCTCATCAGTATACGTCTACTAGTGTCCTGATGGACACTAGAAGCGATTTATTTGCTATAAATAGAGCTCTTTTTACTCTATTTTCCCCTCAGACGCTTACAAAACACTAAATAATTAAAACAAAAAGGCAATTTATTTATTCTTTATATATAGAGCTGTTATATTATTAAAGAACAAAGATAATCCTTATTATAATCATCATTCTTGACATGATTACTTCAATTATTCAATTGTTTTGTTTAAATTTCTCTTAAAAACCTCAAATCCACGTAAAATCAAGATAAATCGTAATTTTGCTTAATTTATATTATAAATACAATTCAAATAAGCTTTATTTATATATTTTTGGCGTAAAATCATTCAAAATTATTATATTAAGTATTGAAAGTAGGTTATTTCTTCTTATTATAATGATTTTCTCTTTATTATTACTTGAATAATTCTTTCATTAATATAAATAGTATTCATATTAATTTATAACATGAATATTAGTAATATTATTGTTATTAATTGTTTTTTATTAATGAAAAACAACTTTTTACGACATTATTATTTGTTGGTAAAAATAAGAAAGCGCTTTTGAATATATTAATTATTTTATATTAATATATCTATTTATTATATTATTTTTTATAATATAAACTATATTATTATATTTATTTAATAATATAATCATTTTTACGCCATAATTATAACAATTCTTTATTATTATAATTATTTTTTATCTTATTTATTTTACTTATAAGGACATTCATAGTACAATAAGTAAAATATTAGTAATTTTTACTTATTGTTTCATAGTCAAACCTTACATTTGGGGGCCTGGCCGTGATATTTACTCTAAAAGACCTTTCAAAAGATTCCAAATGGGTTTATCAAAGAACAAACTATAATCGTAATCATAAAATTATATAATAATTTTAAATTTATTGATTTCAAAACCTATTGAGGCAGTTGGAAAGCAATTGTGAGCCTTGAGGTATATTTTACATACCCAAATAGGCCACAATTATCTTAAAAATAAATTTTGAATTATGAATAACTCATAAGTCATGCATATATCCAAAATTCATCATTTTTGATTTCAGAAAAGATGAATAGCTTTTTATTGAGTAAGTAAATCTGTAAGGTGTGGATATGAAACTTTGATCAAAAATCAAGTACTTTTCCTGTCCTCAAAATTTGTATGAGGTAAAAATCAATTAAAAGTAGTAAGAAATATTATTTTTAAGAGAGAACACACCAATTTTATTGTTTATAACTTTATTAGTATAAAACAATAATATTATAAAGATTTATTGTTTTACCAACAATAAAAATTTATCCAAAAAAAACTCTACAAGAGATATTTTAAGGCTACAAAAGACATTTCTTCAAGAGCAATTTCAATTGGAATTAATTGAGCAAATAACTGCAAGCAATTAATCAAAGAACAAAGTCTTTAAAAAGAATATTAAAGAGAAAACACACCAAAAAGTGACCAGAGGGAATTTGGAGACAAAGTGACAAAGTTTACAGTGATGAAAGATGCTTTAATGCACTTTTGGGGTGGTTCTGGGGTAAAAATGATTATAAGAGTTACAAACAATGATTATAATGATTTTTTCACGTGGTTAAAAGGATTAAAAGGATTTAAAAAGGAGGTTGAAATCTTTTATTGATTGGTTTAACAGTGTTTAAACTAATTAATAAAAGGAAAAGATTCTAACATGAAGAGAAAAGTGGGGCAAAGAAGACATTCTTTTATAGCCACCAATTTTCTTACTCCAACAGTAAAATTTACTCTTGTCAGTCGTGAAAAACAGTCTGACAACAGATTTAAGGTTTGACTATGAAACAATAAGACAAAATTACTAATATTTTACTTATTGTACTATTAATGTCCTTATAAATGAAATGAATAAGATAAAAATAATTATAATAATAAAGAATTATTATAATTATGGCGTAAAGTGATTATATTATTAAATAAATATAATAATATAATTTATATTATAAAATATAATATAATAAAACAAATATATTAATATAAAATAATTAATATATTTAAAGGCACTTTATTATTGTTACAAACAAATAATAAAGGCATAAAAAATTGTTTTTTATTAATAAAAAACAATTAATAACAATAATATTACCAATATTAAAGTTATAAATTAATATAAATACTATTTATATTAATTAAGGAATTATTAAAATAATAATAAAGAGAAAATTATTGTAATAAGAGGAAATAACCTACTTTTAACACTTAATATAATAATTTTGTAATATTTTACGCCAAAAAAAAAAAATATAAATACAACCTTTTCAAATTATATATATAATAAAAATAAAGAAAAATTACTAATATTCTTGATTTTTACATGGAAATGAGTTTTTAGAGAGATTTTCAGCAAAAAAAATTAAATAAATGATTTAATCACGTCAAAATGGATGATTATAACAATGTGGTCTTTGGTCTTTAATAATATAATAGTTTTATATATAAAGAATAAAGAAATTACCTTTGATTTAATTGATTTAATGTTTTTGATGCGTCTGAGGGGAAAATAGAGTAAAAAGAGCTCTATTTATAGTAAATACCTCCCTCCTAGAGTCCAACAGGCTTCTAGTAGACGTGTACTGATCATATCCACTGGAATTGATCAATATCTTAAGGTTTGAGGATGATTACATCATGATCAAACCATATTACATCATTATCACACCATTATTTAGAGTTATCACTATAACTCTAAGTTTGATGACATCAGAGGCTTGGCAGAACCCCAAATTTTGTGGATTTTATTAGTTTTAATCATAAACTAATAGTATTCACCAATTGGATCACTCATATGACTGTTAAACTTAATTTAAGGTTACAGTAGGTGATCATAACTGCTCAATTTAAGCTCAAACTTTGATCTTTAATAACTTTGGAGTTTTACACGCTACAGCAATTCAGAGATTGAATTCTGATAGCCTGAGATAACCTTATTATGCTTCCAAGAGCCTTTCATTACATCATCAAAACTAAAAGTATTTTAGAATAAAATTCTTTTTATGGAAATTATAAAAGAGGTGCTCACCTTCAGAGTCTTGAATGGTGGGTCCTGGAAAGTCTAATTTCTTAGCTTTCTTTCTTTTAGTGATAACTGGTGTTGGAGAACTTTGACAAGTTTCTTCCACCAATCTCTCAACAGTAGCTTGGTTGTCTTCTGTTGGGTTATCTTCAAACACTAAAAAAGACAAATAAATATAAGTCTTTTTATAAGAAGTGTTATTTTTTGGTAAGATATGGCAATTTTCCACGTAGAAATTGCTTTTATATCTTTAAAAAATTAAAATAAATAAAGAAATGAATAAAAATTACTTTTTTTATTGGTTTTTAATATTTTTTAATATTTTTTTTTAATATTTTTATTTTTAAAGAATAAAATAAAAAATGAATATGATTCTTTATAAAATTAAATTATAAAAAATTATTTTTAATTTATAAAATATCTTTTTTAAGCACTAGAGTCACTCAAAGAAAGTTCTTGCAAGTCTAAGGATGTGAAAAACCACGTGTAAGACAGTACAATTGCTTTCCAAATGCCTCAATAGCTTTTAAAATCAATAAAATATAAAATTATTATATAATGTTATGATTATAGATATAATTTATTATTGGATAAGCCCAATTAGAATCTTTTTAAAAGGTCTTTTAAGTAAATATCACGGCCAGGCCCCCATATGTAAGGTTTGACTATGAAACAATAAGTAAAAATTGCTAATATTTTATTATTGTACTATGAATGTCCTTATAAATGAAATAAATAAGATAAAAATAATTATAATAATAAAGAATTATTATAATTATGGCGTAAAATGATTATATTATTAAATAAATATAATAATATAATTTATATTATAAAATATAATATAATAAAACAAATATATTATTATAAAATAATTAATATATTTAATGTCAGGTTGAGTCTATATTGCAGTAGTAATAAAGGTATTTACAACTATAATTATGACTGTGACACGTAGAAAGTTGATTTAAAATAAGGTTTCAAGATTTAAAAGATGATTTATATTGTAATTAAAGGGTTCTACTGTTAATTAATAGTGGTGGTGAGCGCTATTGAGAACCCAGGGTGCAATCTTACCAGTTGGTTTACTATAATAATAGTTACAATAATTAAAAATATAATTATACCTGTTTATTACCCAAGAGTAAAACTGTATTTGACAGTTTACTACGTAGGGTATTCAAGAGCAGGATGAGGAAAGGTTTTGGCTGTGAAAAGCCCTCCTTTTATCCTGAAATTGGGGTGAAAAGGCTACTAGACCTTTCCACATAGAGGAAGTGAAGATTTTTCACTCTCTATGACAGGCTTGTGGTTTGCAAACAGCCTGTATACCCTGTATTGGGCTCAGATGTGGTTTTGAAACCACATCTTGGTGGTTTTCACCAATACAGGGTGAAAATTTTCATCTGGGGACCTCACAGCCTGATTCTGACATGTATGACGCGTAGAATGCTGTACAGAAACTGTATGGGACCCCAGTATTGACTGACATATGAGGTATTGAAGTAAAAACATGCTTCTTTGTCTATTTGACACCTCATATTCATGGTTATGGGATATTATCCCATGGTAAGGCTGTATATGACAGCAGGTGGGATTTTGACCTTAAAATGGTCATAACTCTGTCAGTTTTTGAGATATCAAGCTCAAAATTGGTTCATTGAATAGCTCTATATGGGCTCTACACAATGGTACCCAACTTGACACTGCTCTCATTCAATATGACAAAGTTATCCCATGTACAAGTATTTTTGTACCTTGGCGTGGTTTGGGCAAAAGCTGTATTAAGCTTGTTTGGCCAATAACTTCTGTTGTAGTTGAGCTATGAGGAAATGGATGGCACCATCAGATAGCCCTGATTGTTCTCTTTCCAAAAAGACCCCACTTTCAGTATCTCACACTAAAACTGTAGAAGTTAGATGAGAGGTGAATGTTTTGTTCACCCTTATTTGGTCTGAATTTGACCATAACTCAAGTAATACTGGTGCTAGCTCAGTTTGGCTGGTACCATTGGATAGCCCTGGCTTAGAGCTTCATTTTGAGTACCCATTTGATGGGGTTAAGCCTCTCCTTCTAGATTTTAGATGAGAGGTGAAAATTAAGGTTTATGCTCAGCAATAACTTTGAGCAGGAATAACTTTGTTATTTCTTGTCCTATGGTGATGGGACTTATATTTTCAGGAAGAGGTGAGTTTCCTCTTTCGTTTGATAACTTTTGAGCTAATTTGGCTCAGTTCCATGTTTTGGTGGTATTTTGGCTATACCATTGGTTTATGGTATTTTGGCTGTCATGCTTGTGCTCTGGTTTTGAGTCACAGGCTGACATTTAAAGGCACTTTATTATTGTTACAAACAAATAATAAAGGCGTAAAAAATTGTTTTTTATTAATAAAAAACAATTAATAACAATAATATTACCAATATTAAAGTTATAAATTAATATAAATACTATTTATATTAATTAAGGAATTATTAAAATAATAATAAAGAGAAAATTATTGTAATAAGAGGAAATAACCTACTTTTAACACTTAATATAATAATTTTGTAATATTTTACGCCAAAAAAATATAAATACAACCTTTTCAAATTGTATTTACAATAAAAATAAAGAAAAATTACTAATATTCTTGATTTTTACGTGGAAATGAGTTTTTAGAGAGATTTTCAGCAAAAACAATTAAATAAATGATTTAATCACGTCAAAATGGATGATTATAACAATGTGGTCTTTGGTCTTTAATAATATAATAGCTTTATATATAAAGAATAAAGAAATTACCTTTGCTTTAATTGATTGAATGTTTTTGATGCGTCGGAGGGGAAAACAGAGTAAAAAGAGCTCTATTTATAGTAAATACCTCCCTCCTAGAGTCCAACAGGCTTCTAGTAGACGTGTACTGATCATATCCACTGGAATTGATCAATATCTTAAGGTTTGAGGATGATTACATCATGATCAAACCATATTACATCATTATTACACCATTATTTAGAGTTATCACTATAACTCTAGGTTTGATGACATCAGAGGCTTGGCAGAACCCCAAATTTCGAGGATTTTATTAGTTTTAATCATAAACTAATAGTATTCACCAATTGGATCACTCATATGACTGTTAAACTTAATTTAAGGTTACAGTAGGTGATCATAACTGCTCAATTTAAGCTCAAACTTTGATCTTTAATAACTTTGGAGTTTTACACGCTACAGAAATTCAGAGAGTGAATTCTGATAGCCTGACATAAACTTATTATCCTTCCAAGAGCTTTTCATTACATCATCAAAACTATAATTTTGATGATTTTTCTTGTAACTCATCTTTTCTGTTGAAACTTAATATTTTAAACTTCAAACCATGATTTCAGGGGGTTGTACCCTGAATTTAATAATAGAAGTTACATCATTATTGACGAATGAACTAGTAGAATCCAACTATGTACTTTTTTTTAAGTTTGGACCACTTTCACAACCAAGTGGTCAACAGCTCTGTTGATTTTTATCAATATTTCATCATAGGTTTTAACATTGATTATAATTTGTAAAATAAAGTTTATATCTGTGTTCTTACAGTAATTACGTGGTAACTTTATTTTTGTTTCATCACTCTATCTTGTATAGTGTAAGAGATATTAGCTATGATCCTTGAATATATTTGTTGACCAAAAAACTGCATATATTCAGGTTGATTCCTTAAGTATTAACTTTGGAAATTAGCTCATTAATTGTTTTATGTGTGAATTTTCATGGGGAATCCAATAGTACAATTTATTTCACATTTTGTTTCATTGGTTCTCGAAATAAATAAGGATTTATGGTTTTTATAAGGTATTATTCCTTATAACTCATTAAATATTGACTTTACAGATATGCCATAAAAATGGTATATGTGTATTTTATCATGGGGAATCCAATGGTATAATTTATTTCAAATTTTGATTCATTGGTTTTTAAGTTAAACCAATTTTTGTACCAATTTATGGTACTTTTGTATATTTAAAGTAATTATTTTTAATGTATAATTATTCTAAGTAATTTTAGTATAATTATCTTGAGGGTATAATTATTCTGAGTCTTTCTTGTGACCCCCCCCAAAAAAGGGCTGGTTTAAGCCATTTTGAGCCATTTTTAGCCATTTTAGACCCTTAAATCAGCCATTACTATAGCAATACCTGGTCTAGAGCCTTCAAAACACGTCAGAATGTGTGTAAGAGGCGTAGAAACCAGTTAAAACTGTTTTTGCTAAGTTTGTTTTATCTTAAGGGTAGTTTTACCCTCTTGGAAACAGCTAAAACTACACCAGTTGGTTTCAAAATCTCATCATCAATTGAGTTCACAGACCCTGTAACTCAATTACAGGCCAAAATTGATGAAATTTTGCGTGAATTTTGACATCCCACGCCTGTCAGCAAGGATTTTGGCTGTCTGGCTCCCCCTTAGAGCTAGAGTTCCTTTCCCCCCCCCAATTTTAATCTTTCCAATTTATTTTTTCCTTTAATTCCTCATCATGTATTATACTTATAATTTACATATGTAATTCAATTGAATTGTACAGTACAATACAGTAACAATTGACACCTCATTTATAAATCAAAGTTCACTTATGTAATACACGCGCACATTTTGACATTTCAATTGAATTCAATTGAAAATACTTCAATTCCTCATAACTTCTAAACTATACACAACACCTCAATTTTAACACAAAAATTGATGGTGAAAACCACATGTGGTGTGAATTAAATTAAAGTTTTGAGGATTTTCAACTTTTGTATTGAAAATACTAAAAACTTAATTTAAGCTTATTTCGAGTTGAGTTACAGAAATTTCATCCAGAGGTGACCCCACTTTATTTTTTATGAGGAATCCAATGGTGTGATAATTTCTTCATGTTTATTTCTTGGATAAAAAGTTATAATATATTTTATATAGCTTTTTACCAAAAATATTTTAATTTCACAATTTTTATTAAAAATTCATTTTTACGTGATTTTTACAAGTAAAAATATAATTACATAATTTTAGATTTTATTGTAATTTTATTTTTAAATTATAATTAAATTTTGATTTTGAAATATAAATTTGTATTTATATTTCAATTTTTATTTTTATAATATAAATAAATTTATTTTATTTATATTTGTATTTTAATTTATCTTTTGTGGTCTTTTGGGTATATGAAAATACCTCTAAGGCTCACAAAATCCATGGATTTCAGACCAGATTTGGATTCTACACAAAAATTCAGCTAGGTAAGCTCCATAGAGTGAATAAGCTCAAATTAACTCTTTGAGGTGGTAATATGGAAAATACTACAATACCACATCATCAATCCCACATAAAAGATCCGTGAAAACCTTTGTTTTTCTTAATTTCATGCCAAAATAATATGAATGTGAGAAATACCATGTTACATATAAACTAAGAATAGTGTTATTCATGTTCTGGGCACTTAATATCATGGTGTTCTTACATGGACTTTTGCTACACACATAGTGGATATCTCACTTGAAGCTTAATTTTCTATTTTGACGGGAAAAATAAGCAAGGGGGACAAAAGACATCAAAGAGAGCCAGGTAACCAACTTCTGAGACCTCAGAGGCATGGACAGCTCCAGGGTTGGATCCATGGCTGATCTTGGCCCAATTTTTAAACTAAAACACTTTGGGAACTTGGTTACCATGTTACAACTACAGTAAATCTTAAGAAAATAGCAAATAACCTGGTATTTTGACATGCCAAGGAGGTAAAGAGCTACTTAGACTCCTGTAACCATGTCAATTCTTAATGACTTTGCATTGGTAAGCCCTGAAAGAGTAATTAAAACCCTTTTTGGACTTGTATCCATTGATTTGCCTCATAGCAACCAGCTAAACACTGATATTTGCAATTCTACGTAGAAATGAGGTAAAAACTTCATAAATTCATTAGAAATACAATTCTTAATGAATCTCTCTGAAAATTGCAGGAACAATGAGGAACTATATTATATATGGTACAACCAAAAATAATTATGGTTTTACTAGTAAAATGAAAAGTTTTCCTGACAGTCCATTTTTTTGATTATTCCACAAGAAACACTGAATCTTAAAAAATTCACAGTAAATACAACCTGTGATAAAATTACAAATAACATTCATCAGGGCAAATCTCACATCAATCGTCAGCGATTGACTTCACATCACACCGCTGTCAGTATAAAATCTTGCTTCAGTCGTGTTAGTGTCACTTTATAGTCACTGGATTTAGTGGGTCACGTCATGTCAGCGTCAAGACAACGTCAATTGTCACATGTGTCACATGAGAATGTCACTCAAAGCCCAAAACCATTTGAACACTATTCACAATGTTTGGGTAATTTCACCTCATTGGCTTCTGCATCCCCACCTAATCCGCCCCTATGCTTCGCATGCTTACAAGCCCACACCGCCCTCCAGATGAGACTCCAACACTGCCCCGCCATCTCCGTCCTCACCACTCCTTACGCTTTCACACCCCCGCCCTTACCATCTTTCTGCTCACATGGTGCACTCCCGACATGCTCCCGACATCACTTATCCTTACACTCGCTAAAGTGCCCTCCCGATATGCCCCCGACACTGCTTACCATCCTTACGCTTGCGGAGTGCACTCCCGACATGCTCCCAACACCACTTATCCTTACGGTTGTGTAGTGCCCTCCCGACATGCTCCCGACACTGCTTATCCTTACGCTTGTGTAGTGCCCTCCCGACATCCTCCCAACACTGCTTACCATCGTTACGCTCGCGGAGTGCACTCCCGACATGCTCCCAACACCACTTATCCTTATGCTTGTGTAGTGCCCTCCCAACATGCTCCCGACACTGCTTATCTTTAAGCTTGTGTAGTGCCCTCCCGACATCCTCCCGACACTGCTTACCATCATTACGCTTGTGGAGTGCACTCCCAACATGCTCCCGACACCACTTATCCTTACGCTTGTGTAGTGCCCTCCTGACATGCTCCTGACAATGCTTATCCTTACGCTTGTGTAGTGCCCTCCCGACATCCTCCTGACACTTCTTACCATCCTTACGCTCACGAAGTGCACTCCCAACATGCTCCTGACACCACTTATCCTTACACTTGTGTAGTGCCCTCCTTACGCTTGTGTGGTGCCCTCCTGACATCCTCCCGACACCACTTATCCTTATGCTTGTGGAGTGCCCTCCCGACATCCTCCTGACCCTGCTTATCATCCTTACGCTTCCGTACTACATCCATAGTGTATGGTGGCTTGTTGGCGTACACAATGGACGCCATTGCCAAAATATGCTGAGTGGCCTTCTCTGCCAAGAAGACCTCAGGGGAAATTGGTCAGTATATTCACAATTTTGTGGTTAGGGTTTAAATCATGAGACTCACAAATTAAAATCTAATAAGTGGACTATTTAAGACAAGAATTGTGTCTCCTGTTTCCCCGACAAAACCATTTTATTGCATATCATTCAAATGGAACACTTTGCTTAGTCCGTACCTCATGAGTGTTGAATAGTTCAAAAGTTGACTTTAGTAGGTTTCTCACTAGTCAACTTTATTCAATGTCTCACTGGGAAGTGACTTCATTTGCATGACATGAAATAATTTGCAAAACATTGCCTCCTTCAATTTCCTGACAAATTGCATTTTGCAAATGCAATTATTTTTATTCCACCTTTTTTCTTCAATTTGGATCTTTTTATTCAAAAATTTTCAAACAAGTTATCAATCAACTCATCACCATCTATTTGCTTAATAAACTACCTCCGCTATGGCCCAAATCCCAGGAAATTCAACTGAATTCAATGAACGACCAACTTCAGCCCCAGAGAGTGGAAGTGAAATCTCTGATATCGCCAGTAGTCGTGAATTAGGCATTGAAGTAGAGAGCCAGTCACATGAAGATAATCAAGATCCACCAGTTCTTCCAGAATGTGAGTATGCATCCATCTTGAATATTTCTAATCTCCCAAAACCTGATATTGTGTCATAGCCTTTATTTCAATTCAGCCTCCAAGCTCTCAGAAACCAAATTTTAAAAGTTATGAGAAGGAAAAGACTGTTGAACCTTGTGCACCGACAGAAGATGATGGGCAAGATGATGTAATTTTCAGTGGGGAGGTGGAAATTATATCCAAGGAAAAATTTGTCTCCAACATTGCTCAAACAATCCCAAGGCTCGAAAAAATCCAAAATGATAGTAAAATTCCTGATTATGTGCGTCAAAAGATTGCTGAAGCCATGAGCCTGCTCAAAATGGATTTGAACCATAAGTCCATTACTAATTCAAAACAAAAGTGATAAAAATAGCTGCTTACAATATATGGGCAGGTGTGGAGGTGGGAGAATCTCTACCTGAAGGATCTCGAGTCGTAATTGGATTTCCAGGCAAAGGATTAGGAAAAAGACCAAATATACATGCAACCAAAAAAACAAACAAAAAATGGCGTACCTTTGAAGCCACAAACAATTCTTGGGATCAAGGTCATGAAATTATCAATGTTGAAGGGGACCATATTGATAATCAACCTCCGCATACTGAACCCCCCCCAATACTCAATGAAACAATCCATGATGAAGCTCCACATACTGAAAGCCCCCCGATACCCAATGGAACAATGCATGATGCAACCCCTCCCGCCTCTCCTTGGAATATTCAAGCCTTTCAAGAAAGGGAAACAATTAAACATGATACAATGGGACGAGATATGACTGATCTAGTTCCTGACCCTGAGCCCGAAGTGTCATTGTTTGCTAATTTTCAAGGAATATTTTTATCCTGCATGGAAGAGTTTGCAGGCATTTTGAATTATCATTCCAATATTACTCAACAATCATGGAAAAGGGGGCTTGATAATATCAATAGTATTTACAAAAATCGATGGGACAATTTACCAACAAAAGATGCTCATACATTCCTGCCGGTTGGTATTAAGGTGATCAGTAACCGAGAGCTTAAAATGTCGGCCTGGCTGGAGGACCTTGAGATGGCAGGTGAGTTTTATGTTTGTGCATGATACAAGATTATTGGCTGTTGACTGGTCACATAAATTGCAATATACAGGGTTAGATTTTTTTAAGCCAACAGAAACAGAAGCGTTTTTTGATCACAACATTTGGAATCTCAAATTGATGAAGGAATCAGCTAAACCTCCAGAGAATCTCCCAAAATCTGAACACTCCTTCTTCAAAATGGTTCAGAGCCTTCTTTACCCCGCCAATCCAGTTAAACATTCTTGGGCAAATTTTATGTTTGAATCCATTAGTTTAGTCTCATACAATGTGATTGCACCCAAACCATATGTTGTACCAACATCAAATTCGACTGATCCTCTTGGACTCGACTGGGGGGCAGTCGAATACCTTGCCTGCTGCTTGAGTAAATCAAAGCAACATGCAACCCAACTCAGCATTGAAGGTGGCGGGGCTGACAATGAGATATCCACAAAGCCGCACAAGAACCTGGAGGATCTAATGGATACATTTATACATTTGATGATTGCGTAGAACATGGTACGTGCACATACAAAGGTCAAAGTTAATGGCATCAAAGGCAAACTCACGAACTCAAAAAAAAATGAGGCCATCAAAGATCTTTTGGTGTGTCACAAGAATCTCGGCATAAATCAAATTTGCTATGGTATATTAGTGGCATTCTGTGCGGCGGGGGTTCGTGGTTTGATGGTATGCTCAGATGGCTGGATAACAAGCTCAGTTAAAGGGGCTTTATAACTAATTGACATTATCGAAAAACTTTCAGAGGGTAAAAATCTAGTGGAGCCAGTGTGGCTACATACTAATAAGTATATATGTAATTTACTGAATAAAAGTTTCTTCTCATCAGAGTCTTTTAACCCCACTGTACCTCTTAGATTTGAATTTGCACAATGCTTAGTATTAGACTTTGGTGATGCCTGGGTGGCAAAAGGTGGTCTTGGTTCAAGTGATGAGGTCACCTTGACTGTACCCAGGTCAGTTAAACTCACAACCAGGATTGACCCGTTTTAGATTAGCTTTGTACTAGATATATTGTAATTGAATTTTGCAAAGTGATTTATGAATTTAATAATCATGACTTCCTATCCTACTACTGCCCGGATGCCACAGTCTGAGTACCAATAGTAACTGTACGGCGGCATGCCTCCGTACATCATTGCAAAGACTCCAACAAGACGCAAGCTGAGTCAGGCATTGTGCCCACGAGTAGCACACGCGGGGGCATTGCGGGAAGTCGCGTTTATCACTTCCCGCCAGCCCATAATAGGCCAAATGTTCCTGTGTCTTTCAAGAGGACTAGGATAGCTAGGGATCCGCAGCAGGATGCATATTGCATTTGCGTGTGCTTGCAATATTCCAAATGCTTTGATTGGAAAGTCATTGTATGGGAACATCAATATGTCAAATTGAATAATGCACTATCCACTGCAATTTTCAGGTTCTGGTATTTGAGATCGCGAATTTGCAAAGGTCAGGTGTGATCTTTCTTTTTAGCCACAATTAAAAGAGATTCATCAACCGCAATTCAATTTAGGTGATATTAATAAATCAGTAATCATTCGGTTTCATTTTATTTTCTGCTGCAAGCATGCCATTCACGAAAAAAGGAAAAGAGTGTAAAAGGGAACTTGCGAGAAAGCGTTGGTCTGAGGAAGGAAAGTGTGAGTTGCTTGCTTAATCTCAGTGTATATATATAGATATATATATGCTTCCACATTTACGTGGCACCCTCATTGGGCCCCATGAAGAACATTGGCTTTAATGGGTTCAGATTGTGCCAATGTCATGTGGGCTCCAACAGGGAAGTCAAAGGATGTGTGCCGAAGAAAGCTCCTTGGCAGTATCTGATATCTTGTGTGCTTCAACACATAGTGATCACTCAACCACTCGGGAATAGTGGGAGATCCCAAAAGACAAATGAGCGCAAAACGACCCGAATGAATAGGTTGTTTTCCTCCTCTCGCCCAACAGCACAAATATCAATGCCAGTATCAGCAAATATGACCCCAAGTGAAATTTGGAGGCTTGTGGATGTCAATCAGATCAAACGCATTCACTTTGGCCGTGTGGCAATTTTCTCTTCAACCGGATTACTCATTGCCCTTGTCTAATTGCAACCATTCACAACAATGAGTGAAGTCGAGGTCAATCAATGGGATGAATTATCACAATTCTTATTTTGCAAAAAGAGATTCACTGACCCGATTGCAACCAATGGAGCATTACTAGAGGGATTTATGTTTGCAATTGGGTGGCGCAAATGCAGCATGAAGAATGAACAATTTGGTCTGTATGGAAGTGTTGGGAAAATTGAAAACACAAAAGATGACTGGCGGAACCGAGGTGCCAATCTTAGCTCGGTGGGTTGCATTCTAGGTCAATCCTTACAATATGTTGGGGATAATTTATTTCAGAAGATGCAAAATTTCCACAATTCATTGGGGGTTCCATCTTTTGATGAAGTTAACTATGAAGCCAATATGCCGGCAAATCAGGGTGCATTCAAGTTTGCTTCCGCACTCACTTTCACCATGAATAGATTCAAAAACGCACCTTATGTTGATAAGGATGGATCGCTGTATGCTTCGGGATGGTGGTTTCAAGCTGATAAGCGGACTGGCCAAATTTAAAGAGATGCGTCAAAGTGGTGTACAGGGGGAAAATTGATTTTCCCAAATGAGCATTTTTGGATTGATCTATCCGCATGTCATGGGCTCATTCAGGTAGTGTGGGCCAGTAGTACATTTTTTCATTATACTGATCTAGCACAGGATGACAAAAGCACAACACTAGTTGGTATTTCTGCACAATGCTCAAGGAGGTCAGCAAAAACAATGTAGCAGAAAGGCACGGCTATTATGAGATTGGTGAGGGAGTGGGCTATCAAATCAGGGATGGTAATACAATCTCATGCCGATTCAAAGAATGACGAGATTTGCATGTGTGTTGGGTAAATAATGGTGGGGTAAGGCAGAGGAGAATATACACCAGGATTGGATGGTTTCGAGTGCGGGAGATGGGGTGTCTCACATGAAAAAGGGGTGAAGTGGATTATGTATGGTGTCATGCCATCATACATCTGTCCTGGTTTGTTGCTATTGTCCAGGATTCCAATGCTTCACACGCAAATCCCTATGCTTGTGCAGGTTCCGACAATGCTAAAAGTTCCTTACGCCTATGTGGGGTGCCAACGCTTCACATGCCAATCCTTACGCCTGTGCAGGCTCCCAAAAATTTACATGCCAATCCTTACGCTTGTGAAGGTTCCCAAAAATGCTAAAAATTCCTTACGCCTGTACAGGCTTCTGACGATTCACACACCAATCCTTACACTTGTGAAGGTTCCCCACAATGCTGAATATTTCTTGGCCTGTGCAGGATCCCGACAATTCACACGCCAATCCTTACCCCTCTGCAGGCGCCCAACAATTCACACGCCAATCCTTACGCCTGTGCAGGCTCCCAACAAGTCACACGCCAATCCTTACGCTTGTGAAGGTTCCAGACAATTTAAAAAATTCAATACATGAGTAAGATTAATAGCGTGTGACCATAGGAAAGGCCATGTTTCACAAATCTGGACTGGATTGCTCACATGCGGGAACCTCCCACTTTTTTACAGTTAAGAATGGATATGGCTCTAAACCATGGAAGAAGAAAATATAGGAGACGGTAACGGAAACTATTGGCGTATTTTGGGGAAAAGTGGTTCACGCAAACAAATACTCACTCAAACTTTTGGTGGGGCACTTACAAAAATAATTCTCAGGCAATCAGGGATTTTCTCCAAGGAGGAAATAAATAATTTTTACGTGAACAAAGAATGTAATAGAAATTGAACATAATAATAGTTGAATACAAATAATTTATTTAAAAGAAAGTACTACAAATGATAAAAAGTGGAAATAATGAGATTTTTTTAATTTTATTTTTCTAAGTACTTTGAGACTATCCCAGTGATGTCCTCCTTTGGATAAGCCTCCAGTGCCTGGGCAAGGAGGGAGTTTAGTTCCTCCCGGAATTCCCGGTGCATCTCATTGCAATGAGTTGCATCCACGAAAGGAATCATGTGGGGCAAGCGGCGATGCTCCAACAAGATTCGGTTGATCAATTCGTGGACGATGGCTTGAGGAATCATTAGGGTCATTCGCAGGTCGGTGAATTCCTGGCAAGCGTCATCGTGGGGATGAGAGGAGCTTGGCACCAGGGGGGAGGAGGAGTTTGGGTTCTCAGGGGCAATGGGAGGGAGATCTGGGAAAGGAACCGGGGTAGGAGTGGAGGGAGGGGGAAGATTGGGGAGTCGGTGAAGAAGAAGGGGGATGGGGGATCCGACGGGCGTATCGTCGATGATGATTATGGAGAGAGGAGTGGCGGGACGAGCTGGAGACGGTCAAAGAAAAAATGAGGAAAAGTGGATATGGATCAAAGAGAAAGAAGCGGTGACTTACCATAAGGTTCCTTCGTGGATTGCATATGAGCCACCTCAGGTTTGGGCTCACGAGTTGTATTGTCCTCAGGTGGTTGGGACGATGGACTAGGGCCAGGAATAGGTGGCTCTTCGGTTTGGGAGGGTTCTAAAAAAGGAGTAAGAGTCAGTTCACTCGACTCAAAAGTGAAAGTGAAAATGAAATGAAACTTTGGCTGCTTACCGCGGAATAATTCCTCAGATCATCGGGTGCCACTTGGGCCTGGAGTGGGTTGCCGCGGGGTTTGCTCGCAAGGCAAACTAGGAACGGGAGAGTCTTGTTGGGGGGATTTGGGGGGTTTTGTTCTATGAGTAATGGAAAAAAGTCAGTATTATTGCGTGAAGAGAAATGAGATAAGGAGGAGAAAGAAAACTTACTTTGGCATTTGAATCCCATCGGTGACAAGACATGGTGACGATCAACCCAAGGTTGAATGTCCTCTTGCCATCGCCATCCTTCATCGGCCGGATAATCACTTCGTTCCGGTTGAGGAGTGAAGTGACCATTGGATAGTGGCCTAGGAGGGGGAGGGGACAGGGCTAATCGTCCGGAATCGTTCCTGTCGGCCTGCTTGAGGTCCCGGTGTCCATTTGCGCTCAGATATGGTTTCATCATCGTCGACCACAAAGGAGTCCTAGCGAGGCCGTCTTGGGCAATAACTCCTCTGGCCTTGTGGTCGGAAGGGGCGGACAACAAACAAACATTTCTTGTGTGCTTGCCGGCAAGCATCACAAGCGTTGTTCGTCGTTAAGGAACAAATGCAGGGGATACCCCGCCTGGTGCATAAAGTGCACGACATCTAAAAACAAAACAATTGAGGTTAGTAACTGAATAGAAAGTAAACAATCAAGAAATAAAATGAAGACGTACGATGAATTATAAATTCAAAACTTTAACAAAATAAAGACGCTCTACTTGGAAGGTTTTTAAAGTCTGGAAGAGAGTCGTGAAGAAAAATAAGTATTAATATCAGTACACAATGTTGACAAAAGTTTAAAAAAGAGGTAACACACAAGGTGGATAGAAGTGAGGTTCTGAAAGGATAAGCAGAATAAACAAACAGGAAAAAGGAAGGGAAGTGGGTTTAGTGGAGTGCGAAAGACAAAAGTAGAAACGCAGGAAGACCAAGGGGAATACGCACAAGAAGGACAAACGCAGGTAAGGTTGAACGAAGTGGAGCGGGTGAGAAAGCAAGTGAAGGGCGTGTCGTGTGAAGATGGTCTTTTATACCATGGTGAAGCTGAGACGATCTCAGCAGTTGCAGCACCCGCAAAAGGCTCAGCTTCAAGGCGTGTGGGCAAAATTGAAGCTCAGTTGCAGCATTTGCTGCAACTGAGAAGGGAAATGCTGGCGTGAGGCAGAAGAACAATGTGGTTCTGGCTGAGTATTGCTATTGATTGAATTGTAAAGCTCAGTCAAAGCCCCTTTGTTTCCTTAAATCCCACCCGATCACCCAGGAGGGAGGTCGTGAGGCCCTCATTGAATGTGCATTGTGGGTGCAATGCACAAGTGCCCCATGCAGAAATGCACCCGGTGCATTTGGTCACAAGTGTCCACAGTGAGATTACCGGCCGTATGGCCTGTTAATAGTATGTGAACAAAGGGGGGGGCTGTAACACAAGTGAATACAGCGTGAGCTTGCCTCAACTCATTGCTCAGGTTTGCTTTTCGGTCATAATTGAAATTCTCAGTGGCTGAACATTTTAATTGCACAGTAATTGAACCATTGATATAACAATATCAAATGAACCATGCTGGGCCATTGCTCAGTCATTTTTGTATGCACACAATCAGAGCATTTGGCACTGCATCGGATGACATTTCAGCCAGGTGCACCATTTCACATGCTTTGGTGAAGTGCTCCAAACTGAGCCTTCCAATGAGCTATTGCCAAAATAGTTCATTCCATGGCTTTAATTTACTGAGCACTTCCTCACGGTGCTTTTAACTATGACATGCTCAGCTTGCATGTACAAATCGGGTGAAACGCAATGCTGAGCATGTGGCACATGAGCTACGTATATGCAAACGATCGGAAGGTGCATGCACATTTGCTATATGCATGCAGGCTCAAGTAGTATTACACCTTCCTGATCTGTACAGCCAACACTGTAGTATGCAGTACACCTTTGTAAGATTATGGTGCAGGGCAGAGCAAAAGCTGTTCAACAAGGTAACGTCCAATCACGTCAAGCCATCGAGTCATATATCTCAACTGCATCCCTTTGATGCACCTTGCTGGACAGCTCTGCCTAACTACGGAAGAGATGCGCATGTAACGCAATTTAATGTAAGTGGGTCATAATGGGATGACTTATTATTTGGGTCATACACAAACAGTGGATTCACTCTGGTGCCATTGTCAGGGCAAACTTTGACTGGCCGCACTTGTTCATCCCGCGTTCTCATTGTTGGGCAGCCACACGCTTTCATATGCACCCCCAACGGGTCATACACAGGTAACTTTCACATGCCTGGAAGACATTTTACTGCCAGGCTTCCAACTGCCTATTTTCTTGGTCGGGTTGTCAGCTTGAGGGCAGACGCTAACCGGCTTGCGCGAGGAAACCTGAGGCCAATCAGTGTGGATTTGCTTCAGCCTCATCTGCATTAGAATAATTGCAGCCTATGATTGCTGAGGCTGGTTATGTTTGCGTGGGGATCTCCCACAGCGGGTCAATTTGTGCACGTTCTCACGCACCCCGCACAAGCTGTGGGGCCTGGCTGGAAGCCAAAAATTCCCTTGGGCATGTGGCCTCTTTCTCCGGAGTTTCGTACATGCGTGAGGCAAAGACCGTGATCCCAATCTCGGGGGATTAGTAGCCGCCTCAAATGCAATAGGGGTGAATGTATATGTGGATCATGCCTCACAGTCGGTGCCCCGTTTGATCATGCCACACATCCCCCCCTGAAGCCTAGTTTGCATCAGTCATCAAAAAACTTCACGCAAAATCAAACATCCCCACAATGAGATTGCCCTTTGAAACCGCCAACATTGCCTAGTAGGTCCCTGTGCAACAATTAACCTGGGGATGATATGCTCTTTGTTTGCTGTCACACCAGCGAACATGGCCGCATGCCTCTAATATGCACCTCCACAATAAGTTGCTACAACCCACCCAATCTTGGATATGCTAATGTCAACCTTGTTCCACCACAGGTTTTGTAACTTGCTGCAGATCCAGCAGTCATATCGGTGCACCCACATTTTGGCCACCTTGCCTTGATATATACCCCAAATTTGATATGAAAATTATCAGCCCAAGAGGCCCACCCCCATCAATACCATGCACATAACCACAGGCCATCCCCCCTTGACCCCATTGCTGCCTCTCATATAAATTTTCCACCTGTGCTTATACGTCTTCATTCTGTTTAGCTAACCCTTCCCGATCATATAATTTCCGACTATCACCAAATACTTTATAATAGCCATCATGTCAACCCCTTCACAACCACTTTGCATTGGGATGATTAATATTCGTATTCAAATAAATAGTGATATAACCTTAAATCCTGAGAATTCCTACTTAGCTTCTTGGATTATCATATGGCACAATCAACACAAAATATTCATTTATCTCCCCAATCACCAGCGTGCTATTGGCTCTCTACCTGCAACCCTTTCCAAAACGTTGATACCATTCCTTGGGGCACCAAAAACTTTCATGCACTGTGGTCCTGGTGGGGCATGGATTGAAAATTGCCAATCCAATCCTACTCAAATATTATTTGTTGAGGGAGTATTTATGACTGATGCAAATGATCCCTCCTCATCATAGAAACCCAATCTAGCATTGATGTTCTTCACATGGTATCCAAACATTTTATTCATAATGGAAAGCTTTCGAACACAAGATTTCAAGCTTCAAATGCCCAAAGAATATGAATGTAATACTCATAGTCAATGTCAACTCTTTACTCAAACATTTCCTGCTTCAAACTCGACTCCCGCTTCATATCCTGCTGTTTCATCATTGATTTCCAAGCAAAAACTGATACAATTACCCAGTGGATCAGACCTCCCCATGATGACCCCACCCCATGCCATTATTCAAAGCCCCCTCCTCCCTCATCAAAAGACCGGACTAGCTTTTCTCTGGGATCGAGAAATCCCCAATGGCCAATCAGCCCGTAACCTTTGGGCCACCTCACCCCCAGGATCCACTTTCAATGCCAGGCACATCATTACAAACAAGGTCGTTAGCTCATTTGAATCCCTTTTGACCAATATCCCTCTTGGAGGACTGCTCACGGATGATATGGGATTAGGTAAAACCATTCAGGCCATTGCTCTAATTGGTACCTCCAAGGAGCAGATGATTGCAAACCCCCATCCCTCCACGCCCACCATGATCATCTGCCCCCCTCGCTTAATTACCAACTGGCAATCAGAAATATCCAAGCATGCTCAGGCTGGAGCGCTGCATTCCAAAATCTACCATGGTCCCACTTGTCACTCATTATCCCAAGCCGACATCTTAAAATATGATATCATCATCACTTCTTACAATACTATCACCCAAGAATTTAAGCAAACCAATACCTCTACATCATGAATTTTTCAAATCAATTGGCATTGTATAATTTTGGATGAAGCACAGTGAGTGTCTGATCTTAAATGATTCAAATTACCTTTTCTATCCAATAACCCTTGCCCCATCTTATACCTATATTCGCTCTCAAAACACTGCCACTCACCGTGCCATTAATAGCCTCCTTTCATCCCATCAAATATGTTTAAGGGGCACACCTATTCACAACACCATTTATGACCTTTTGGGCATAATATCATTCATCACTCAACCCCAGAGCGCCAATCAAGATAACTGGTCACCATTCATCCTGAGTAGTCTTTCCAAAGGTTGCAATGATATTTTGCATTTGGCATTGCGGCATTTAAGTTTGCGCCGCACCAAAACCACACATCTTGAATCCCTCCCCAGTATTAGCCATCATTATGAGCTGCTCCCACTCAACCCAACCATGCAGCAAGAATATTCCATATTATATGAAGAATTCCTAACATCCAAAAGCAAAGGACCAGGAGAATTTTTCAGAAATATTAATAAGCTGTGAATATGTTGTAACCATCACATCATGCTTAACACAATTGCGGAGGTGGATTTGGAAGACCCCAAGGGCAGGAGCACTCAGGATAACTTGCCAACAATCACACAAACTATTGTGGATGTGGAAACATGCATGATGAGTAGTAAAATTGCACACCTCCTACAAATCTTAATGAAGAACAAACAAACAAGTTGTGGTCCAACAAAATTGGTGGTTTATACCCAATGGACCCAATTTCTTGATTTGTGCGTTAATTCTAATATGCATCCATTACCAATTGAATCCATCTGACTTTTTCATGTTGTAGAATTGGTATTGCACTTGCCCATCAATCTATACTTTCAGCACGAATTGATGGAACAATTACAGCACAAGCGCAGGAGAAGGCACTGGAGAATTTCTTCAATAATCCTGAATGTGAAGTACTGATTGCATCCATTGCCGCAGCTGGAACTGGCCTCAATATAACTTGTGCTAACATGGTCTATTTAATGGTGAGGGGACGCCCAAAATTCTGCCCTGATTTGCGGCCCCTGACATCCACATTTCCAGGAGCCCAATTGGAACCCAGCCATTGAGGCTCAGGCTGTTGATCAACTTCAACGTATTGGCCAACAACAACCTGTAAAGGTCATCCACTATATCACTCCTCATTCAGTTGAGGTCAACATGCGGAAGGTACTGTGGGAACTCCTCTTGTGTGGGATTAAAATGAGGCAGTACCTGGAGGGGGAAATCACAGGTAACTAGTTTTGAATTGCTAATAACTCCTGTAACCAAGGGTGGCAAGGGTGTATTGCCTGCCCCTCCTAAAATACTGAACAAAATCTTCCTTGGAGCTCACAAACCAAAATAAAATTAGTAAGTGGCTTTACAACTGCAGAAGACAAAATTCAGCAGTCTCAGATCAGACCTATTCAATAAATAATATGAAAAATAATGTCAGTAATTTGGTTAATTTTTAGATTTAATGAAATACTTGTCTGTTTTAATTTTAATCTTTTGGTTAAATTGAGGTGAGTGGTTTCTTCTTGGTGATACAATTTTGGTAAGATGAGTTATTTAAGGTGTTCAGAAAAACTTGATTGGTGTTGATAAAGGTAATTTTGTTAAGGTATAGTTATAATAGAGTAAAATAATTTTTAAGGTTTGTTATTTCTTTTTAAGAGTGTTAATAATGAGATAAAATAGTATTTTTTAAGTTTAACAGGTAAGATTCTTTGATATTTGATTTTAAATGGGTAAGTTAGTTTTAAATCTTGTTAAATGAAGTTAATTTTACTAGTTAAAATATTTTAATAGAGTAGTAACCCTAATCTTGGGTACTGGGTCATTTTTATTTTTCTTTTAATAATAATAAGATTCCACTGAGCTTAGCTAGTGGGCAATCTTTAACACTATACTTCCACTGAGCTTAGCTACTGGGTAAGTAAATTCACTATAATTTGCTGGACTACCTCCCAGATGAGGGATGACTTATTCCTGTGCTTGTAATCTGCAGAGGATATATTGTGCATGGGGGGGGATTTTGAAATTTGGGGGAGAGAGCCCCTCTATTTATACCTTTTGGGAGCCCAGAGGGCCCTCCATGGGAGCTGTCTTTTCCACTTTAATTCCTCTTGATTTCATCATGTGACTCCATTTTTGGTGAGGACCTTTCTTGCATGGGTCAGGTGATTTAAGGTTTGGTGATAATTTTCTTTCTGCACAGCCTCCATTTATCACATGATTGTCTTTTTGGTGAACTTAATATGATGTGATATTCTTGAATTTTTCTTGCATACATGAGGTGATTTAATTTTGGCTGGGGATTTTTGTTATGCACAGCCTCTTTCCTGTCACATGATATTCTGTTGGTGGATGCAGTATCACATGATGACCTTTTAATTCCTTTGCATATGTCCTATTTTAGGTTTGGTAGAAGTGGCTGTGTTATTTATGCAGGTGTCATGGTTGTTTTTCTTCTTTTTGAACTTTAAAATGAAGTCAGGTGATAATTTCTCGCACTGGTGAATTTACTGTTATGTATGAGATGATGTGATTTTTGAGTTTGACACATGCTGTGCATAGTCATGTGGTTGAGATTTAATTAAAATTGTGTACTGCATGCAACCTGTTGTAACTTGCTTTGGTTTGCATGAGGTGATGAGTGGTGTAAATAAATATGTTTTAAGGTTATAAGTGGGGTTACTTTGGATATAAGATAAGGTACTCCTGTGGCTGTGTTGTCAATGAGCTGCAGGAATTCCATGGGGCTGGGCTTTGCATCATGTGACTTTGAATGCAAGTTGGCTGTATAACTAATGCATGTGTCATTTTCTTGCTGCATGAGTCCTATGGCTGTAAGGGCGTGTAATTTAAAGGGTGGTCCCTTTTTTTGTAACTAGTTTACTATATGTAACTTGATTTTTACATATGCATAATGAAAATGAATAATTTATTTAAACACATACACTGCCATTTGGTGCCTGTGCCATGGTTTTATGAGTTAAATCCAGCTTCTTGCTGTAAAATTGACCTTTTGGTGTAAAACTTGAGTGTAAGTCTGCCTGTAGGCTGGATTTCCTGCTGTTATAGGGTACTATGAGCTTGAGCCTGGTGAAAAAAAATGGTATGGAATACCACATCCCCCTGTCCATTTAATGCTGTCCCCAGCATTCCAGGTGAGAGCTCTTTATTCCTCATCTGATTCTGTGGTTTCCTCCAATACCTCTTCCTCATTTATTGATTCATCTTCTTCACTTTGTTCTTCTTCTATGTCTTCTTTTGTGTTTATCAACTTTCCTCTTGGGTAGAACCTCTTGACTTGAGATGCTGCAAATCTTCTTGCTAATTCTGTTCCATCAAGTTCCTCAAGTTCATATGGTCCATTGTTTATTTGTCTGATTACTCTGTAGGGTCCATTCCATTTGTTTTTGAAAAGTAGCCCCCAATTAGTTTCTATTGCTTTGTTGTAAACCAGGACCAAATCTCCTGGATTGAGTGGTGATCTTAGTTGATGTGCCATTCTTCTATCCCAATATTTCATTGAGTCTTCCCTTGATTTTTTGAGTTTTTCTGCTGCTTTTCTTCTCATCTCTTCTTTTCCTTCCAACTGTTTGGCTCTGGCTTCCAGTAATTCCTCAGTTGTAGATATTTTGTGCCATTCTACTGCTAAAAAGGTTTTTGTTTCAATGTCAATTGGTAATACTGGTAGTTGTCCAAATTGGAGTTCATATGGTGAGAAACCAGTTGTCCTTTTAGTGGAGATTCTGTCAGCCAAGGTAACCAAAGGTAGATATTTTCTCCATTTTCCTCCATTTTCCCCACACATCTTGACTAATGCATCTTTAAGTTGTTTATGGCCTCTTTCAACCATTCCTTGAGACTCTGGGTAATAGGGTGTGGTGACTCTGATTGTTGATCCTGCTTTCTTTACTGCATCTTGCAATTCTTTTCCAAACTCTGGCCCCCCATCCACAGTTACTTCTTTTGGTGAGCCATACCTGCATATCCATTCTGAGGTGAACCATTCTGCCACTGCTTTTGCTGTTAATTTGACTAGTCCAACTGTTTCTGGCCATCCTGAAAAATAATCTCTGGCCACAACCATATATTTCCATCTTCCAGATTTTATATGTACTGCATCCATGCTTACCCTTTCAAAGATTGTTGATGTTGCTGTAGGCCTTCCTTGTTCCCTTTGCAAGCTTTGACTTCTCTTTTGGCAGGCCAGGCAAGATTGAACCCATTTCTTGACTGATTTCTTCATTCCTTCCCACCAAAATCTTGCTTTAATTCTTCTGTAAGTTTCATTTTCCCCTCTGTGGCCCATGTCTTCATGAAGTGACTTTAAAATGTAGCTTTGAACTTCATGACTTGATATAACCAATTGAGGGTTTGGGTTATTTCTTCTTTTAAGTTGGCCATCTTCCAAGAAAAAGTTGGGTGACCTTCTTTTAATACTTCTAAACTCTTCATCTTTGCTTGATTGTGGTTTTTTCATTGTACTTAAGTATTCTTGCATTATTTTCCAAAATCCTTCCTGTTTTGTTGGTACTTGTACTCCTGAAAAATGGAGTGAATTTACATTCTTAGCCCCAAATCCAGGGTGTGGCTTGATCCAATCTTCTTCTTCATCAAATTCTGGTGCATCTTCATCTTCTTCTTCTGAGTTTTTCGGTCTTCTGGATAGCCCATCTGGCATATTGAAAGTTTTCCCTGGTTTGTGTACCAAATCAAAGGAAAATAGTTGAATGAAAGCCAGCCATCTTGTCATGGGGGCATTGGGTAAGAAAGGGGTGTTTATCATTTCAATTAAGGCCTTGGCATCAACCTGTAATTCAAAATGTTGTCCCCAAAGTATTGTTTGAAGTTTCTTGAGAATTATTGCAACTCCATAGAGTTCCAATTTGGGTTGTGAGTATTTTGATTCTAATTTTGAAAAAGTTATTGATTCATATAATACTGGTCTGTCTTTTCCTTCTTTATCTTCTTGAGTGAGTACTGCTCCTGCAGCAATGTAGCTTGAATCTACTGCTAGCTTAATTTTCCCTGATCCTTTGTCATAATATAATTTCTTGAGAGTTATTTCTTCTCCAACTATTCTTCTGAGCTTATGGAAAGCTTCTTCACATTTTTTGTAAGGTTTGACTATGAAACAATAAGTAAAAAATTACTAATTTATTACTTATTGTACTCTGAATGTCCTTATAATTAAAGTAAATGAGATTAAAATAATAATAATAATAAAGAAATATTATTATTATGGCGTAAAAATATTATATTATTAAATAAATATAATAATATAAATTAATATTATATGAAATTATAATATTATAAATAATATATTAATATAAAATAATTAATATATTATAAAGCTCTTTATTATTGTTACCAACAAATAATAAAGGCGTAAAAAACTGTTTTTTATAAATAAAAAACAATTAATAACAATAATATTACTAATATTAAAGTTATATATTAATATAAATACTATTTATATTAATTAAGAATTATTAAGAGTAATAATAAGAGAGAAATTATTATAATAAGATGAAATAACCTACTTTTAACACTTAAAATAATAATTTTGAGATATTTTACGCCAAAAGAATATAATACAACTTTTTCAAATTGTATTTACAATAAAAAATAAAGAAAATTACTAAATTTCTTGATTTTACGTGGAAATGAGTTTTTAGAGAGATTTTTAACAAAAACAATTAAATAAATGATTTAATCACGTCAAAATAGATGATTATAGCAAGGTGGTCTTTGGTCTTTAATAATATAACAGTTTTATATATAAAGAATAAAGAAATTACCTTTGATTTAATTGATTTAATGTTTTTGATGCGTCTGAGGGGAAAACAGAGTAAAAAGAGCTCTATTTATAGTAAATACCTCCCTCCTAGAGTCCAACAGGCTTCTAGTAGACGTGTACTGATCATATACACTGGAATTGATCAATATTTTAAGGTTTGAGGGTGATTACATCATGATCAAACCATATTACATCATTATTACACCATTATTTAGAGTTATCACTATAACTCTAATTGTGATGACATCAGAGGCTTGGCAGAACCCCAAATCTCGTGGATTTTATTAGTTTTAATCATAAACTAATAGTATTCACCAATTTTATCACTATTAAAACTGTTAAACTTAATTTAAGGTTACAGTATGTGATCATAACAGCTCAATTTAAGCTCAAACTTTGATCCTCAATAACTTTTAAGGTTTTCACGCTACAGCAATTCAGAGAGTGAATTCTGATAGCCTGACATAACCTTATTATGCTGCCAAGAGCTTTTCATTACATCATCAAAACTCTAATTTTGATGATTTTTCTTGTAACTCATCTTTTCTGTCGAAATTCAATATTTTAAACTTCAAACCTTGATTTCAGGGGGTTATACCCTGAATTTAATAATAAAAATTACATCATTCTTCACGAATGAACTAGGAGAATCCAACTGTATACTTTTTTTTAAGTTTGGACTACTTTCACAACAAAGTGGTCAACAGCTCTGTTGATTTTTATCAATATTTCCTCATAAGTCTTAACCTTGTTTATAATTTGCAAAATAAAGTTCATATCTGTGTTCTTACAGTAATTACGTGGTAACTTTATTTTTGGTTCATCATTCTAGCATGTATAGTTTAGAAGATATTAGCTATGATCACTGAATATATGCGTTGACCAAAAAAGTGCATATATTCAGGATAATTCCTTAAGTATTGATTTTGGGAATTAGCTTATTAATTGTTTTATATGTGGATTTTTGTGGAGAATCCACTGGTACAATTTATTTCACATGTTGTTTCATTAGTTTCTGAGATAAATAAGTTTTTATGGTTTTTATAAGGTATTGTACCTTATAATTCCTTAAATATTGGCTTTACAGATATGCCATAAAAATGGTATATGTGTATTTTTCCATGGGGAATCCAATGGTATAGTTTATTTCACATGTTCATTCATTGCTTTTTAAGTTAAACCAATTTTAGTACCAATTTATGGTATTTTTTGTATATTTGAGTAATTATTTTTAGTGTATAATTATTCTAATTAATTTTAATATAATTATATTAAAGGTATAATTATTCTGAGTATTTTTTGTGACCTTATTGGGTATGTGGTCATATCTCAAAGGCTCACATTCCCTACCACCAAAAAAGATTGTACCACAATCTGATATATGTGATTAGGGTATCATCCACTGTCCTACCTCTTCAATAGACTTTGTTAGTCTTGAAGCTCAATAATGCTTAACTTTTTTATTTTTCAGGTTTTCTTTCATGTCTGAACCTTCTTAGTAGTTTATCAGCATTTGTTATATCTTTCTCAAGTAGCCATTCATCTTCTTGAGTTGAATTCTTATACCTTACAAGGTATTCTCTTTCTTTTTTGTTTCTTGTCCTTCTTTCTTTAAGGACTTTTACTATTTTCTTTTCCTCTCCTTCTTCCAAGGGGGGAATCTCAAGTGGGGGTTTATTTCTTAGTGGAAATAACTCTTTGTCACTTGAACTGTAAGGTTTTATCAGACTTACAGGGAAAGTTGGGTGTTTGTTCATTAGTTCACCTGTGAGTTCCAATTGCACAGCATTGGGTCCATGAAGTGCTTTTATCATGAATGGTCCTGCAAAGGAATCTTTCAATTTCTTTGGGCCTTTTATGTTATTGAAATTAAGGGTTGATACTAAAACCAAGTCCCCTATTTTGAAATCAGGTGGCTTATGACTTTTATCCCATCTTTCTTTTGCATATTTAAAAGAATCTTGCATGCATCTGTTTGCATGGTGTCTTGCATTGTCAAGCATTATCTTGAAGCTGCTTGCTGTTGGATGTATATCCACTAAGTCCTTTTTGAGGGTATCATAAGGAAGTCTTGGATTCCAACCTTTCTCTAGCATTGCTGGTGTTTTGCCAGTAGAAGAATGGATTGATGTCTTATATGCCAATTCAATTGCTGGTATTAGTGTACACCAATCATGGGTAAAACCATCAGAATCTTTGAATTCTAGCCCATAAGCACAGAATCTTCTGATCATGTCCTCTAGGGTCTGTATCATTCTTTCTGCTAAACCATCAGTTTGAGGATTATAAGCTGTTGAGAATGATAACTTTGTCCCAAACAGGTTATGGAGATTTGTCCATAATGCTGAAGTGAACTTTGGGTCTCTGTCACTTATAATATTTTGGAATAAGCCTGTATGGCTAATGACTTTATTCCATATCATTATGGCTGTATCCATAGCTGTGTCATCTTTATGACATGGTAAGAACATGGGAGTTTTGCTGTATCTGTCAACTAGCACTAGGCATGCATTATAACTCCTGTCTCCTCCTGGAGGTAAGGCTGTTACCCAATCCATATGAACTATTTCCCAAGGGGATTTTGGTTCTTGGATTTGGATCATCATTCCAAATTTCTTTCCTGTGGCTCTGTTGGCTTTTTGGCATCTGTCACAGGTTTGGCAGTACTCTGCAACATCTTTCTTCCAATTTGGCCACCAAGAGCAGGTTTTCACCCTCTCTAGTGTCCTATCTTCTGAGAGATGTCCAGATGCAACACTATCATGACACTCATGTAAAATAGTGTTTATTAGTGTTCTGTCTGTTAAGGCCATAACACATGTGTGTTTTGTTCTATGGTAAAGGATTCCATCAAGGAGGTGGAATCTTCCTTCATCATATGCTTTTTTCCATATTTCATCTAGTTTTGATGAAAGTGATGGATCTTTGCAGTCTTTCATTAGAAGTTGGCTTAAGATATGGCAATTTTTGTCTGTCTTATAGCTTTCTTTAACTTGGTTAAAGAATTCTGTGCCAATGTCTGTAACACATATTCCTTCTATATGGTGCTCTTCTTGTGGTACCCATGCTGGATTGTCAGGGGTATTTGCTAGAGCCCATCTGCTAAGACCATCTGCATTTTTATGAATATTTCCAGATTTATGAACAATAGTCATATTTCCCCTATATTCTTGGATAGCAATTTGCCATCTCAGCATATGTCTATTTGGAGTCTTCATATTTAATAGTGATTTCACAGCATTACAGTCTGTGATTACATCAAATACTGTGCCATCCAAATAATAATGCAGCTTTTCTAAAGCCCACACTAGGCATAAGCATTCCATTTGGCTTGCTCCATACCTTGCTTCTGTTGGCTTTATCTGCCTTGAAATGAAACAAATTGGTCCTTCCACTGGTTTATCATTGATAATTTGTGTTTGGTGAAGTGCAGCACCTAGTCCTTCTCCACAAGCATCAATGTACAGTTTGAAAGGTATTTTCCAGTCTGGCATTAGAAGAAATGGGGCATTTGTTAAAGAATTTTTCAATTCTTCATATGCCTTGACTCTTTCTTCTGTCATCTCATAGACTGTTTGTTGGTCACATAGCTTATACAAGGATTTAGCAATCTTTGCAAAGTCCTTTATATGCTGTCTATAGTAACCAGCAAATCCTAGAAATGATTGCATTTCTTTTTTAGTTTGAGGCATTGGTTTAAGTAGTACTGCTGCTACTTTATTTTTGTCTATGCCTAGACTAAGTCCAGATACTACATGTCCTAGGGCTTTCAATTCACTATATGCAAAATGACACTTTTTCAATGAAATTTTCATATTTACTTGGACTATTTTCTGTAGTACCCTTTCTAGTCTTTTCAGGTGATTTTCCCAAGTTTCTGAGCAAACTATGATATCATCAATGTAGATTATTAACCATCCTTCTGATAATTCTTCAGGAAATATGGTATTCATCATTCTTTGATAATGGGAAGGTGCATTTTTTATCCCAAATGGCATTCTTAGGTATTCAAAAATTCCACAATGGACGATTATTCTTAGTAGTTTCTTGGCATTGTCTGTTAAGACATTTTGATGAAAACCCTTAAGAGCATCCATAGCTGTGATGAACTTAGCTTGTGACAATTGGGTCAATGTCTCATAGATTCTGGGTATTGGATATCTGTCTGGAATGGTATAGGTATTCAGGGCTCTGAAGTCTCCTACCATCCTTGATTTTCCATTATGCCAAGTTATAATGACAGGTGTAGTAACTTCTACTTGCTCATTATGTCCAACCTTTCTTAATACTCCAAGGTCCATTAATTCTTTAATGTGCACCTCTAGGGCTTCTCTAGCTCTTGGACTGGCTGGATAAGCAGGTCTTCTTAATAAAGGTGGGTAAGGTTTTTCTACATTAAGAATTATATCCACTTCATGTCCAATTATGGCACCTAGTGGCTCTTTGTCAGTTGCAAAGGCATTTTTATACTTAAATAAGAGGTCAATCAATTTTTCTTTCATTCTTTCTGTTAATTCTTGATTGAATTCTGCCTCTTTGAGTTGTTCAGATATAAAAAGTTCTTTTTCTGGAATTTTTTCCTCATTCTTAATAACTGTGATTTGTTTTTTGTTATTTAAGAATCCAAACTTTTGTCTTTTATTATCTCCTATGGTAAAATATCTATCCTTTTGGTTGGAGATATCTATACCATAGATTGATAAGTAGTCATTTCCAAGTATGAAATGATTACTAGTACAGTTGTCCATTACTACAAACTCTACTTTGATTCTGACACATTGTGAGGGATGAGGAAAAATTAGTGTTAAATCAATTATTCCAAGGGGCTTCATGCTCTCACTTGCACTACTAAATTTGACACCTTGTATTGGCATAAGTTTTTCTTGCCAGTCTGGGACAATGGTTTTTAAATAATTTTTGCCAACACAGGTGCAATATGCTCCTGTATCTAAGTTACCCTTTCCTTCTTGGTTATCAACCATAACAATACTAATACTTGATTTTCCAGCTGTATATCCCATTCCTCTTGCAGGTTTGGTTCTATACATTTTGGCATCTTGTATGTTTGTCAGATTTGTGTCAGATGTTCCAACTTGTGGCAAGTTTGAGTTAACATCCAGTACTTCATAAATTATATCAATATTATTAATTTGTGCATTAATTATATTGATTTCATCACTTTCAGAGATTTCTGATTCTTCTGTCTCTTTTTCAGAGTCAGATTCTTCTTCTTTGTCATTGTGGTTTTCTGTTTCCACAATTTCATTAATCTTTGCTTTTTTAAGGCAATTATTGGCTAAGTGTCCAATACCTCCACATTTATGGCATTTTCTTTGCTCATTATTGTTGGATGTATTGGGTTTGAAGGATTCTTTTGATTTATCTTTCTTGATAAATGGTTTATTTGGGCTTTTAATGTCCAATTTTTTCCAAGTCCTGCCAATTTTGTTTTTGTCACTATATCTTCTAGTGCATTTATATACTCTTCTGTGGAGCATGGTTCTATACACCTGCTTCTTAGGGCATGTTCTAGTTCCCCTCCACATTTTTTAAGTATTTTCATATGCACCATCTTCTGTGACATTTCTGGGTACAGTGCATTAAGCCTTTCAACTTGTTTTAGGAACCAAGTTAAAGGTTTATCTTTCTCTGGGTCAAAGAAAGAGTTTTCAAATGCATTTTCTATCTTATACCTCCAGGCATCATTTGCCCACTTGGTGATTATTTCTTGTTTCCACCAAGACCAGGTATTTTTACCATTTGTTTGTCTTATGCCATAATACCATCTTTTTGCAGATTTCTCAAACAAAGAATGTAATCTTGCAGTGATTAATTCATCTGGTATGGCATAATCTTCTTGTAACATGTCAATTGTTTTAATGAATGACATGTGGTCATATTCACCTTCTCCTGTGAATGTTGGCCATTCTTTCAGTTGAGGTGCTTCCTTCATTAAGACTTGGTTATTATCTTGGTGACTCAAGTCTGTTATGAAAGGATTTGACAATTCCTCTTTTGTTTTAATAGGGCTTCTTATATGAGAAAATGGTGTTGATAACTTTGGCATATTTAAATTAGCCTCATTAATTTTATCCATTTTTTCTGTAATAAGCCTTATTTCACTTTGAATATCATCTTTCAGATGCATTCTTGCTTCATCACTTTTTTCCACATGGTCCAAAAGTAATTTTTGGTGTGATGAAGTCTTTTCTTCAAATTTTTCTACAGAAATACTTAATTTATTTAATTTTTCTGTAAGATTGTCAATACTCACATCATAATTGATTGTCAAAGTCTTATCTTTGATATCTTTTATGTATTTATACAATTCTTGTTGTCCTTGTATTAATTTTTGAGTATTGTCAATTAAATTTTTTGGTTTATTATTTTCAACAATAAACTTAATGTTGTCAATTTCTTTCTTGTTTTGTACAACAATTTTTGTTAAAGAAGATAAATTGTTATTTATTTCTTGTAGTGATAATAAACTGTCTTTAATTTCTTTTAGAGGTAATATACTATTTTTAATTTCTGTTAAAGTATTTACAACATCTTTGGACAAGGTTATTTCTTTGGGAAATGAGGTTGTCTCATTCTTTGCTCTTCCTTGTCCTTGAATTCCATCAAGGTTCTGGCCATGTTGAAAACATTGTCCATGGCATCCTTTTGGACTCTTGGGATTCTGTAGCTTGGGGAATATGGTTTCCTCCAATGCTTTTTCTTGTTCTTCTTCCCTTCTTGGGGAAGTGGGTTGGCTTGAGGCTTGCTGGTAGAAGCTACTGGGGCTTCTTCCTTGGTTGCCTCCCTCTTTTTGGCATGATAATCCTTGATTTTTTTGATTTGAGGTTTGGATGACAGTGGATTCCATCCATTGGAGTA
Organism: Austropuccinia psidii; assembly: GCA_023105745.1. NCBI lineage: Eukaryota > Fungi > Basidiomycota > Pucciniomycetes > Pucciniales > Sphaerophragmiaceae > Austropuccinia > Austropuccinia psidii. The sequence goes on from JALGQZ010000011.1 coordinate 17,901,448, forward strand.
TCTCACTATCTCCTCCTCTTTGAGGAACTTTTTCAGGATGTGCCAGGAGTTCATCACTCCTTGGTGTATTTGAGGCAGCATTTCCCAGTCTTTGTCCTTGTATACTGTGTAATACTGCTTGTACTGGCTCATGTAGATGTCTATTTGAGCCCTCTGAATGTGATTTGTACCTGTTTGAGTTACTCATACTTAGTTCCAATTCAGGCTCAGATATCATGGGCATTTCTGGGACTTGCCTTTGGGATAAGGCACTTCCTTGTGTGGATTCTGTTCCACTGGGGATATTGCCCTTTCTTTTCCCTTTTGAGGGATCAATTCTACTTCTGAGTCCAGCTCCATCTGATTGGATGGAGTATTGGGAACCTCTTCTGGTAGTCATAATTAAAGAATAAGAAAAAATAAAAGTATTTTAGAATAAAATTCTTTTATGGCAATTTAAAAAGAGGTGCTCACCTTCAGAGTCTTGAATGGTGGGCCCTGGAAAGTCTAATTTCTTAGCTTTCTTTCTTTTGGTGATAACTGGTGTTGGAGAACTTTGACAAGTTTCTTCCACCAATCTCTCAACAGTAGCTTGGTTGTCTTCTGTTGGGTTATCTTCAAACACTAAAAAAGACAAATAAATATAAGTCTTTTTATAATAAGTGTTATTTTTGGCAAGATATGGCAATTTTCCACGTAGAAATTGCTTTTATATCTTAAAAAAAATGAAATAAATAAAGAAATGAATAAAAATGAATAAAAATAACTTTTTTTATTGGTTTTTAATATTTTTTTAATATTTTTTATGTATATTTTTATTTTTAAAGAATAAAATAAAAAATGAATATGATTCTTATTAAATTATAATAAAAATTATTTTTAATTTATAAATTATCTTTTTTAATCACTAGAGTCACTCAAAGAAAGTTCTTGCAAGTCTAAGGATGTGAAAAACCACTTGTAAGACAGTACAATTGCTTTCCAAATGCCTCAATAGCTTTTAAAATCAATAAAATATAAAATTATTATATAATTTTATGATTATAAATATAATTTATTATTAGATAAACCCAAATAGAATCTTTTTAAAGGTCTTTTAAGTAAATATCACGGCCACGCCCCCAAATGTAAGGTTTGACTATGAAACAATAAGTAAAAAATTACTAATTTATTACTTATTGTACTCTGAATGTCCTTATAATTAAAGTAAATGAGATTAAAATAATAATAATAATAAAGAAATATTATTATTATGGCGTAAAAATATTATATTATTAAATAAATATAATAATATAAATTAATATTATATGAAATTATAATATTATAAATAATATATTAATATAAAATAATTAATATATTATAAAGCTCTTTATTATTGTTACCAACAAATAATAAAGGCGTAAAAAACTGTTTTTTATAAATAAAAAACAATTAATAACAATAATATTACTAATATTAAAGTTATATATTAATATAAATACTATTTATATTAATTAAGAATTATTAAGAGTAATAATAAGAGAGAAATTATTATAATAAGATGAAATAACCTACTTTTAACACTTAAAATAATAATTTTGAGATATTTTACGCCAAAAGAATATAATACAACTTTTTCAAATTGTATTTACAATAAAAAATAAAGAAAATTACTAAATTTCTTGATTTTACGTGGAAATGAGTTTTTAGAGAGATTTTTAACAAAAACAATTAAATAAATGATTTAATCACGTCAAAATAGATGATTATAGCAAGGTGGTCTTTGGTCTTTAATAATATAACAGTTTTATATATAAAGAATAAAGAAATTACCTTTGATTTAATTGATTTAATGTTTTTGATGCGTCTGAGGGGAAAACAGAGTAAAAAGAGCTCTATTTATAGTAAATACCTCCCTCCTAGAGTCCAACAGGCTTCTAGTAGACGTGTACTGATCATATACACTGGAATTGATCAATATTTTAAGGTTTGAGGGTGATTACATCATGATCAAACCATATTACATCATTATTACACCATTATTTAGAGTTATCACTATAACTCTAATTGTGATGACATCAGAGGCTTGGCAGAACCCCAAATTTCGTGGATTTTATTAGTTTTAATCATAAACTAATAGTATTCACCAATTTTATCACTATTAAAACTGTTAAACTTAATTTAAGGTTACAGTATGTGATCATAACAGCTCAATTTAAGCTCAAACTTTGATCCTCAATAACTTTTAAGGTTTTCACGCTACAGCAATTCAGAGAGTGAATTCTGATAGCCTGACATAACCTTATTATGCTGCCAAAAGCTTTTCATTACATCATCAAAACTCTAATTTTGATGATTTTTCTTGTAACTCATCTTTTCTGTCGAAATTCAATATTTTAAACTTCAAACCTTGATTTCAGGGGGTTATACCCTGAATTTAATAATAAAAATTACATCATTCTTCACGAATGAACTAGGAGAATCCAACTGTATACTTTTTTTTAAGTTTGGACTACTTTCACAACAAAGTGGTCAACAGCTCTGTTGATTTTTATCAATATTTCCTCATAAGTCTTAACCTTGTTTATAATTTGCAAAATAAAGTTCATATCTGTGTTCTTACAGTAATTACGTGGTAACTTTATTTTTGGTTCATCATTCTAGCATGTATAGTTTAGAAGATATTAGCTATGATCACTGAATATATGCGTTGACCAAAAAAGTGCATATATTCAGGATAATTCCTTAAGTATTGATTTTGGGAATTAGCTTATTAATTGTTTTATATGTGGATTTTTGTGGAGAATCCACTGGTACAATTTATTTCACATGTTGTTTCATTAGTTTCTGAGATAAATAAGTTTTTATGGTTTTTATAAGGTATTGTACCTTATAATTCCTTAAATATTGGCTTTACAGATATGCCATAAAAATGGTATATGTGTATTTTTCCATGGGGAATCCAATGGTATAATTTATTTCACATGTTCATTCATTGCTTTTTAAGTTAAACCAATTTTAGTACCAATTTATGGTATTTTTTGTATATTTGAGTAATTATTTTTAGTGTATAATTATTCTAATTAATTTTAATATAATTATATTAAAGGTATAATTATTCTGAGTATTTTTTGTGACCTTATTGGGTATGTGGTCATATCTCAAAGGCTCACATTTTTGATCCCAATCCCAGTCAACATCTTCTCTGGTGAGCCTTCTGAGTGGTGATGCAACTTGTGAGAAGTTTTCAATAAACATTCTTACATAGGCACAAAGACCAAGAAATCCTCTTATTTCCTTTTTGTTGAGAGGTGTTGGCCAATTTTGAATCTTGTTGATTTTTTGTTTTGAAATTGTTCTTCCTTTGAATGATACAACATGCCCTACTATGTCCAAAGCTGGAACACAGCATGCAAACTTGGATCCTGAGATAGTAAGTCCTGCTTCTTCAATCCTGAATAAAATTCTTTCTAAGGTTATGGCATATTCCCAGATAAATCTTCTTATTGATGGGTTTTCTGGTAGTGTTTCTTGGTTATAAAGTGATCTTGCTCCTTTTATTCCTCCATCATCAATAAAAATTCCTACACTTTCTGGTATTTCTTCTTGGAGTATCCAGGTCATTTGGGCTTGGTATACTGCTACTGAGTTTGTGGCTCCTTGGGGTAGTCTTGTGAGCTGCATCCTTCCAAGGGGTGTTTCAAAAGTAGTGAGGGGTCTTGTAGTGACATCTAATTCTCTTTCATCATATCCTCCCATGATGTCTCCTAGTCCATAGCATGCTCTTCCTGCAAATGCATCTACAAATTCTTCAATGTGAGGTGGTAAGCCAGCATCCTTGATGGTGACTTTGTTGAGTTCTTGAAGGTCATGGACAATTCTGAGTTTCCCATTTGAATTAGCCACACAAAAGATTGGGCTTGTGTAGCTTGAGGTGGATTGCTCATAGATTCCAGTCTTGATTCTTTCTCTGATTAATTCAGTAAACTGAGGTAAAATTGATTTGGGTATGGGAATTGGTTTCTTCTGCCAAGGTTCATGAGGTATTACTGGTATCTTGTAAGGTTTTCCATATGAGTGTTTGAGTAATCCTCTTTCTTCTTCACAGAAAGCTATTGCTTTTTCCCTTAAGGTAATAACATTTTTGAGTAAATGGATTTCTTCATTTGATAACCATCCTGGTGGGCCAAAATTGACTGCTTGCAGTCTTTCATGGGTGACCTTGAATGTTTCTTGAAATATAGGTGGGTTTGGTGATAAGGGTGTCTCATAAGGATCTCTTGACAAAGGTGGTCTTTCCAAAGGTGGGTTAAGGTCTTGAGGCATTGGCTCATTGACTGGTCTCACCTTCTTCAGGACTGATTTATATTTGGCTGCTAAAATTTGGTGATCCATCTTCAATCAGTGATTTTTTAATTCTTATTAAGAATTTGCTAGTGTCCTGAAATATTGAGGTCTTCACAATTCTTCTTTTCTTCTTTCTTCCATAAAATAATGTAGTTTAAGGTCATACAGGACCTACAACTAGGTGTGTAACCCCTGTATATTAGGTATACAAGTCCTGCAGTTTAAGTCATGCAAGGACCTCCTGGCCTAATCCAAGGGCTTATCTTGATTCTTGAGCTCCTTTGGGCTTGATTTTGAATTCCACTTGACTCTTGTTTTATTCTTCAATCTTCATGATTCCCACTTGATGCAAGATTTTTCTGGTTGTTTTATTTCTTGATAAGGAATTTTCTTGTCTTAATTGATGGCTTGAGACTTCACTTTGTTCATTTTGGCCAATTTGATAATGATAAACACCTGTAAAACCCCTTGTTCCTGTTACACAAAGGGAGCAGTTTATTGTCATGCTAAGGACAAAAATGGTCCTTCAGCACTTCTCCTGACTAGGACAATCCCCTCCAGCTTCTTGGCTGTTATTATTTTTTATAAGTTTCCCTGCCCAAGTCTACAGGGGAAGCAGTTTAGTGTCATGCTGAGGACCTTTGTTATTTTTTTTCTGTATCATAAAATAATTTATAAACTAAATTAAAAATAAACAAGCAAAACCAGCAGTTTAAAGCCATGCTGAGGGCTTTTTTTTTAATTTATTGTAAAGCCCAGCAAAAAATTAAAAAATAATTTTAAGATCAGTAAAATAAACAGTCAAGATAAAAAATAAAATCAGAAACCAGCAGTTTTATGTCTTGCTGAGGACATCTTTGTTAATTTTTATCTTAAAGCCATTCTTTTATATATTTATATTGATTCACATATCAAAAAAACTGTCAAAATAAAAAAATAAAAAAATAAAAAAATAAAAAATATTTTAGTAAAAAAAAATAAGAAATTTGATAAATGATAAAAGTGAGCAGTTTAAGGCCTTGCTCAGGGCAATTATTTCATTTATAGCCCTGCAGAATTTCAAAATAAAAAATCAATAAGCAAATTAAAAAATCAAAATTATAATTCAATAAAGAACTAAGCAGTTTTAAGCCATGCTGAGGGCTTTTATTGTTTTGTATGCCCTGTAGCACACCAAAATAAGATATGTCAGTTTAAATATAATTATAACACAAAATAAAAAATAAAAAAAACCATCAGTTTAAAGCCTTGATGAGGGCTAATATTATTTTCCAAAACATAATTAAAAGAAAAATTTAACAGTTTACAGTCATGTTGAGGACTTCTTTTTTTTTTCTAATTTTTTTTTTTTTTTTTTTTTTTTTTTTATAGTATAAAAAAAAAACTCATCAGTAAATTTAAAAAAACAAAAGCAAAAAATAAACAAGTATGTTCATTTTTTTTTTTTTTTTTTTTTTTTTTTTTTTCTAATTTACTATGTTATTCACTTGTTTGGGTGTGCTACTTTACCTATAGAAGCACTCTTGTAAGGCTTCAAGACAAACCATTACTTCTGGAAGTCAAGTCGTTGAGGTGTATGGCACTCTAATGGCTCAATAAGCACTCTCTCATGATCATAAAGCTTCAGGTGAGCTCTTCTCTTTTTTTCTTAATTTTAACCACTTCGCGTGGTTTGTCTTTGGTTGTGGGTGCTCTAGACGAAGTCGCGCTGCTGATTTTAGCTGATGGGGTGGTTTAATTTCAGTTATGTTGAAAAGCACTTTATTGTGCTTTAAACCACTTCGTGTGGTTTATTTTCTAATATGTGGGTGCTCTTAGTTAACTAATATGTTCTTTTTGAATCGTAATGTAAGGTTGGGGTGATTGAGTTCTTTTTAAAAACCTTCCAGTTATTTGGGTAGGCTGTCTTGAGCCAAGGTGGATGTTATGCAGTCACCATTATGTTCAAAATTGTATCGGACTGAGATGTACGAGCGATTGAGGTCTTTCAACACCAGTTTGGGTGTTTGAAACTACTTTGAATGAGTATCATCTTTAAATAAACACTTGACCATGAATCTCCTTTTGATTTTTGCTTCAAACTTCATTATCTTCATCGTCTCATCTACAAATCCACTTGAGAGTACAAGTTCATCTGAGAAGTATTTCTTAGCGCCAATTGTCTTGAGCTTTAGAATTGAAATATCTGGGTGTGAGGTATCAACTCTGTTTAACTTGGGACGATTATTTTTTTTAAGCCATCTTCATGCCCATCAAGCAGAAGAATTAACTCAATTTCCTCCAACAATGCTTTTCTAATCAACAGCTTTGTGGTTCCTACGAAATGACAAAGGCTCCGTTGATTTAATTGACCGACCGCTTTGGGCATCTGAGATCAAACAATGGAGCCCTGCTGCAATCAGCTTGCGACGGAGATTGATAAAGGTGGCCATGGGAAAGCAAGTCCAACAAGATAGGTGAAGACTATCCATGGTCTGAAGCTAATGGCTGTTGAGGACCGCCACAGGTTTCTCTTTGTGCTTTGGTATGTGATCTTAACAACATCGGATATGTATTGTACTGATATAATTCCCCTCTGTATCCCTTCCACTGCTGGAATTGGGTGTAGAGTGGAACAACACAAGCAAACTAATGAATTGATTATATGCAAGTCGTACCCAAAATCATCCATGGTTCAACATCCTTCGAAGGTCACGTAAGTAGCTTTTGAGGTCGAACGTTGATCTTCTGGCTCAAATTCATTTGTTATTATTAGGGTGACAATCTCCTCCGAAAGAATTTCACTTTGTTAGGTTACTAGCTGATTCTGGTTTTGTCCTGCAGATTCGTTTGTTGCTCCAGTGAACAAAGGAATCATGCTTTTCGTTCTTCTCTCTTGCCACCCAACGGTTGATGGACTAACGTCGGCACGACTAATGGTGGATTGCCTTTTTCCTTTTTAGAGCACTAGGTTGATTCAATCGGTGAAGCAGTTGATTATCTTGATCAAAGGATCAGAATCCTCGTTGGTTTTTCTATCCATCCCACCAATCAATCCAATCAACAGCTGTGTTTAATCTTTCTCATCAGCCTTGGTATGCTTATTATTTCTAGAGAATCTTTTCTTCTTTGTTTTTTTTTTTTTGGACTTATGACTCCCTCTTCTTTTTTTTATTTTATATATACTGTCAGAATTACTATGAGTTCCCACGATGTTGGCTTCGCGGCTGATTTTTTTAATGCGTTTTGTCCATTTACCACCGAGGAGCTAGAGGACCTCGTGCTTGGTATTCCTCCAACCAACAGGTTGAGGAAGTCGGTGTGGGAATGGCTTACTGCCAACGGCCCTTATCCGACATTCCCTCCATCACCACCAGCTCTCGGTGATTTCTTGAGCTCACCCGCTGGCTCTTCTAACCATCGTGAGCCTACACCAATAGCAGCGTCGGCTTTTTATTCTTTTTTGAACGGAGAGGTGGATCCCAGACTTTTGGATCCTCAACCCTCATCCTCACTTCATTCCAAAAAGAAGGTTCAAAAAAAAACCAAGGGGCCCTACTACCTTCGCCCTCGTAATAATTTGGGTCGGGTTATTCACCCTTCTAAGTGAAGCAAGTCATAGGGTAAGTTTGTACTTGTTCTTATTATTATTACTATTATTATTTTTTATCAATTTATTGATTTTTTATTTTTTATATATATATTATTTTAGGTTATTATTAGTAAAAATTTTGCTACTTAGCTTGTTGTAGCACCTCGTTAGGCCTCCTGTATTCTGAAATGGAGAAAGTATGCCTTTAGTTACCATGTTCCTATATTATTTTATTATTTTTATTTTATTTTTTATTTTTTATTTTTTTAAAAAAAAGAAAAAAATAAGAATAAGAATAAAAAATAAATAAAAATAAAATAATATATTTAATGCAGTCAGAAGAGAGAAAAAAAATTGAAGTAAGGTCAGTAAAAAATAAAATAAAAAAAATAAAAAATAAAAAATAAAAAATAAATAAGTAAAATAAAATAAATACAAAAATAATAAAAATAAAAATCAAAATAAAATAAATACAAAAATAATAAAAATAAAAATCAAAATAAAATAAATACAAAAATAAATTCAAAAATAAATTATATAAAAAAGAAAGCAAAAAAAAAATAGAGGTAAAGGAGGACAATAAGCTAAGAATCATATTTTGAAATATATACTGCATATATATTTAGTAATATTTTTTTTTTTTTTTTTTTTTTTAAATATAAGTGGATTTTTATTTTGAACAATAAAATAAAATAAAAAAATACAATTACAAGACAAAAAACTTGATATTAGGTAAGCTTATGCTCTATTTATTCCTTCAAAGCTGATATGAATTGAAGCTTATTTTTGAAATTTTTAATATTTTCTCTTTTTTTGTTTTTTTTAACATAAGACAGAATCTGAATTGTAAAGAGGAAAGATAAAAGGATTTAAAAAAAAAAAATAAATAAAAATAATAAAATAAAAAAAAATTGAAGAGATAAATAATGCAAATATCAATGGAAATAGGATGGTTGATTAATCAAAGAATTGGGGGACTTAGCAGGTGATATTTCTTGAAATGAATTCCTTTGCCCCAGAATCTTTCTTACTAATTCTTGTTTGATAAAATTTCCTCCCCTGTATTCTTCTCTTTTAAAATTTTTGAAGAGATATTCTTGACAGAAGAAATTCCAATCTTCTGTATTAAATTTAGTTGCACCCTTTTTAAGGCTGAAGATTGCTGGTATAAGTGTTTCTTCCCAGTGGTATTCCCATTTGGCCTTTTTTACAATATAACTTCCTGATATTTTGCTAATTTGTCCATTTTTAATTTCGAAATCCTGGAGGTTGAACCAGTCTTGGCATTCCCAGGTCCTCCAAAATAGTGATTTCCTGATGTGTTCATCCATGTAAAATATTTTATTCCAGTAATTGTTTCCAAGGTTGCCATCAATTCCATCCCAGGTCAGTAACTCCAAAAATTCATATTTTGTAAGGTTGAATCCAGGTAATTCTTTCCATGATTGGGATATGACAGTTTCAGAAGGTGAGTTTTCTTTTTCAAAGATGTCCTCAAACTCAATGTATGGAAGGACTATTGTGGAAATATCAGGACAAGGTTCTGGTTTTATTTTCAAGAACCAGTCAGGATATTCATCTATTTCTTCTTGATTAATGTAGTTGGCCCAAACTTCTTTTTCTTCTATCCAGCTGATATCTGTGTCCATTGACCAGTTATTTTCTTCAGGTAATGGCCATGACTCCATTTTGTAGGATTTTGTGGGTTTAAAAAGTATCAAAAAGGTAGTAATATTTGAGAATTTTAAAAAATAGCGTGAGGGTAAGTTTAATGGGATTTGGATGGTAATTTTGGGTAAGAAATTTGGATATTCCTCTTTGATAAGGCAGGAGGTCACTGCCTAGTGATCTTATGGTTTGGGTGAGTGATATTGGTGATTTTGATTGATAAGAACTTATTTTCCTCTTTGATAAGGCAGGAGGTCACTGCCTAGTGATTATTGAAGTTTAAATCTGACTATTTTATTTGATTTTTGATTTTAGAGCTGTTATGTGTCTTTAAGATGGGCCTTGATGGTTTGAAATTTAATTGGTCCATTAACTCTAGAGTAATTTGATCATTGGTTTTGTCAGAAACCTCCAAAATTTTCAGCAATTCCTTGATTTCTTCAATTTCTTGGTTTCTTGTTATTGATGAAGTATCCTTAAAGTGCCAAAGGTTCTCTTTATTGAAATCTTCATCTTCTGGTGACCAATGAAGTTCTTCATTGATAATAATTCTTCCCCATAGGATCCAAAAATTGGTGAATTGGCCATGGTGGAGGTGATTGATATATTTTTGTAAGTTTTTTTGTTTTTTTTTTCATTTTTGAGGGATAATTTGTTTATGAATTTCTTCTTTGTTAAGGCAGGAAGTCACTGCCCTATAGAGAAGAAAATGAAATAAAAAAGAAACTAATGATACATTTTATGGGTGATACTGATACATTTTAGAGAAAAATCTTGATTTTGTTGGTTTTACTCAAAGTTGAGCTCCCCCAAGTGGGAAAGGTGAGTGTCTGTTGAGTAACCTGGCCAAAATAAGGTCTTTGAGGGCTTCCACAAAGTTATTTCTTTCCTCAATCTCTGGTTCTGATGGAAATTCTGACCACCATAACTCTTCATCAATGAAGATATATCCATCTCCAATCCATTTTATTCTTCCAGTTTGGTATGTTGATCCATTTAATCCAAGGTACCACTGGGCCCATATTTGATTGAAGTAGAGTCCTCTTCTTGGTAAAATTCCCATTGAAAATGTTTTATCCCATAATTGATTTGAGAGGTTTCCTTTAATTCCTTCTTCAGTTAACAGTTCTAGGAATTGGATTTTGTTCAAGTTTGCTCCTGGAAGTTGACATAAATATTTGTCTTCACATAAAATTTCTTGGGCTTCATCCCCATAAATGTCTTCAAAGGTGATGTATGGAAGGTAAATGTAATTGTATTCATTTTCTAAGATGGATTCTGTTTCATCCTCTTCATTGGGAGGTTGCTGGATAAATTCAGGGTTTTCCAGTTGCCATTCATAAGGTTCTTCTTGGTTGTTCAATGGTCTGTCCAAGAAGTTGATATGGTATGTTTCTTTTAAATTTTTGTCTCTTTCTTCCATAATTTTGAGGTCTTTTTCAATGTCATTTATATTTTCTTCATCTGAGAGCTCATGATGTTCACTAAATCTGACTTTCTTCTTTTTGGGTTTAGGTTTGAAAGGGTTTCCATGTATTTTCTCATTTCCATCCACCAAAATTTGGAATGTTTCTTCCTTATTGTTAATTGGCTTGTAACTTATATTGGGTAATTCATCTTCAGAGGTTGAGTCTTCAAGTTGTCTTTTGAGGTTGTTTGGCCATTGGGTATTTTGTAAATCTTGACCAAATTCATCACTTTTTGGAGATATGGATAACTCTTGGGTCTTCTGGGTTAAATTGATTATGGTATTGTCTCTTTTTGCATTTTGAAACTTCTTTCCTGGGTTATTTCTGACCAATGTTGCCATATTGCATAAATCCATTCCTCTAGGTGGACCAGTTTGCCATCCAAGTGCTTGAGGTTTGCATATTGGCATGCATAATCTTCTTCCATCAGGTTCTTGGCAGCTTAGTATTTCACCTTGTTTGTGGGAGAATTCTAGTCTGATATTGTTGTCTGCCAAGAAAGGTCTTCCAAGTACTGTATGAACAGATCCTTTTGCAATAAAAAAGTGAATCAGAGTTTCTTCACCTGAAGCCAAAATGATTGGAGTAAATTCTGATAGTGCAACCAATGAAGTGGTATGTCCTCCAATACCTCTGAGGTTCATGTTAAGATTTCTTGTTGTGAGTGAGGCTTTGATTGCTATTTCTTCTGGTATAATGTTGAGTTCTGCCCCAGCATCCACTAATGCTCTGATAGGATATTCTTCCTTTCCAATAAAGATTTCCAAAAATCCCAAAGGACAGGCATAATAAATCTTGGGCTTGGGTATTTCTTTGAATCCAAATGATAATAATCTTTCTTGAAGATCCATTGAGTTGAGTGACTTAATCTTTTCTTTGTCTTTTTCTGATAATTCCTGTAATTTATGGACAAAATTTGGTGACATCCTCAATATTTCTTCAATGGTGAGGTTGATCTTTTGTTGCATAATTTTCTTGATAATTTTATCAATTTGCAATTTGCTTTAAACTTGTTTCTTTTGAGGTCTGATGACTTTCTTTTCTTTTGGAATGTCTTCATCTTCATTCTTATTGGCAATATTTTCAATTTCCTCCTCAGGTTGGTCTGGTTTTGGAATATTTGAATTTTGGAATTTGGTGGGAATTATTACTCTTTCCTCTTCTTTTTCTTCTTCAATGTAAGTTCCTGGAATAGCTGCTTTCTTTTTTAGCTCTTGATTTTGGGATTGTCTTTCCATTCTTTGCTTGGTATGCCTTAATCCAATGTGTGATTCAAATGGGTGTCATTGGCTGAGGAAATGGTAGGTGGTTTCCAATTTGACCAATCTTCAACATGTGCAATTGAGGTTTATTTATCCTCTGATTTCTTTTCAGTGGGCTTAATCTCTTCTTCTGGTTTTGGTTTTACAGTAGGTTTTTCCATGAATTTCTTGTTGATTTCTGCTTGTTCCTTTGCAAAAGCTCTGACTATGTTCTTGACACTTTCATTTCCTTCCATAGGTACTCTCTGATAATTGGGGAAGAGGTAAGATGCTCCTTGGGTTCTGACAATTCTTCTATCCAGATCTTCAGCAAGGTGAGTGCATCTAGTTGATGTATGTCCTTCTTCCTTGCAGTAAGCACATTTAATTGGTGGTCTTGGGGCCATTTGAGCTGGTATGTATGGTTGATAACTGGATGAAAATGGTGGTAAGGGATTCCCTGGCCTGTATGGTTGATTATTTTGGGGAAATCTTTGCTCTTGATTATTGTTCCAGTTCCTTCTTGGTGGATTAACTGCTTCTGATAAGGTTTTGAGTTGATTCAAAACTTCTTTAACTGATTCGTTTCCTTCATTTCTTGGTTGAGGCTCTGGTTGTGGAGGATTTTTGATCTTTTGGGTGAGTTCTTTTACTTGTTTTAAAACTTCATCCCAGCTTTCATCCTCAAATCTTGTTTTCTTTTCTGGAGGTTTTGGTTTAGAAAATTCCTTTTGTTGAATAAGTACCTTGGCCTCCAAGTCTTGTTCAATGTATAATTTCAAAATATCCAATATTGGAATGATGTAACCTCCATCCAAGGCTTGAACCATAGCTCTGTCTTTAATCATTTCTTTGTAAATTGATTCTTGAACACTAGTGGAAAGGCTGGCCAATATTTCCTGGTTATGATTGATATCACCTTGGATATATTGGTATCTTTTGAGGTAAGTGATGATTGCTTCATATTCCCCAATGAACTTTCTGTATTGAGTCATGTTTCTTATTCCACCTTCTTGTTGAGTTTTTGTGAATAAATCAGTGATTGAGGATAATCTGTATCTTCTTTCAGGTGAGACTGTTCCCCATCTTCTTTTCATATCCACTTTTAATTGATCCCAATCAGCTGATTCATATCCTGGCATTCCTTCAATATGATAACTGATTTCTTCATCTTTTGTCCAAAATGCTATTTGTCTTGCAATGTCTCTTCCACTTGCTCCTTCAATTTCTGCAATATTTTCAACTTTCTTGATGAATCTTTCAACATCCTTTCCATCAAACCACAGATTATAGTCCTTGGCTCTGATTTTTACTATTGGAGTAGTATTTCTTGGAATTTCTTGATGTAATGAAGTTGGGATTTGAGCAGAAATGTTTACTCTTCTTGGTAAAGTACTTGGTCTTTGTTCTGTGTAAGGTGTTGATGTGGCCATGGGTCTTGGGTAAGGTGAAGGTGATCCATGCTGCCTGAATGATCTTGGAAGGGTGGTCTGTTCTTCAAGTGGACTATTTTGTGGAGTATAACTTGATGATTTACTTTTTCCTTCCTTTTTTATTAGTGCTAGTAATTCTGCTTGCATTTCTAGCATCTTCTGCTGAAGTCTCTCTGTTGAAGACATTTCTTCCTGTCCTTCCACAGTTTCTTCATTAAGGTTTTCTTCCTGGATTTCTTCAATACTGGCAGGTAATTTTGATGATGAAGGTTTATCCATTTTTGGTTGGTTAATTTCCTCTTTTGAGATTGATTTATTGAGTTTATTTCTTTCAAGGAGATCAAGGAAGAATTTCTCCACAACCTTCAAGTCCCTTTTATTGGTTCTTGGTGTTGCAATTGGGAAATTGGAATATTTATTTGGTTCCTCCCCTAGTTCTGTTTCTTGCTTGGGTGGATAATAGTAATGATCAGAGTGAGTTGATGATTCAGATTCTTGAGATGATGGTTTGGGCTGATTTTGATTATTTGACTCCAGTTTTTGTTATAAGAAATATTCTGGAGTAGTTAAGTTTTTCTTGTTTGTGTAATTTAATTGATTTTTTTTATATTGAAGTTGAAGTTATCTGCCACTGTTGGGACACCAGATGTGGGAACTCCTCTTGTGTGGGATTAAAATGAGGCAGTACCTGGAGGGGGAAATCACAGGTAACTAGTTTTGAATTGCTAATAACTCCTGTAACCAAGGGTGGCAAGGGTGTATTGCCTGCCCCTCCTAAAATACTGAACAAAATCTTCCTTGGAGCTCACAAACCAAAATAAAATTAGTAAGTGGCTTTACAACTGCAGAAGACAAAATTCAGCAGTCTCAGATCAGACCTATTCAATAAATAATATGAAAAATAATGTCAGTAATTTGGTTAATTTTTAGATTTAATGAAATACTTGTCTGTTTTAATTTTAATCTTTTGGTTAAATTGAGGTGAGTGGTTTCTTCTTGGTGATACAATTTTGGTAAGATGAGTTATTTAAGGTGTTCAGAAAAATTTGATTGGTGTTGATAAAGGTAATTTTGTTAAGGTATAGTTCTAATAGAGTAAAATAATTTTTAAGGTTTGTTATTTCTTTTTAAGAGTGTTAATAATGAGATAAAATAGTATTTTTTCAGTTTAACAGGTAAGATTCTTTGATATTTGATTTTAAATGGGTAAGTTAGTTTTAAATCTTGTTAAATGAAGTTAATTTTACTAGTTAAAATATTTTAATAGAGTAGTAACCCTAATCTTGGGTACTGGGTAATTTTTATTTTTCTTTTAATAATAATAAGATTCCACTGAGCTTAGCTACTGGGCAATCTTTAACACTATACTTCCACTGAGCTTAGCTAATGGGTAAGTAAATTCACTATAATTTGCTGGACTACCTCCCAGATGAGGGATGACTTATTCCTGTGCTTGTAATCTGCAGAGGATATATTGTGCATGGGGGGGGATTTTGAAATTTGGGGGAGAGAGCCCCTCTATTTATACCTTTTGGGAGCCCAGAGGGCCCTCCATGGGAGCTGTCTTTTCCACTTTAATTCCTCTTGATTTCATCATGTGACTCCATTTTTGGTGAGAACCTTTCTTGCATGGGTCAGGTGATTTAAAGTTTGGTGATAATTTTCTTTCTGCACAGCCTCCATTTATCACATGATTGTCTTTTTGGTGAACTAATTATGATGTGATATTCTTGAATTTTTCTTGCATACATGAGGTGATTCAGTTTTGGCTGGGGATTTTTGTTGTGCACAGCCTCTTTCCTGTCACATGATATTCTGTTGGTGGATGCAGTATCACATGATGACCTTTTAATTCCTTTGCATATGTCCTATTTTAGGTTTGGTAGAAGTGGCTGTGTTATTTATGCAGGTGTCATGGTTGTTTTTCTTCTTTTTGAACTTTAAAATGAAGTCAGGTGATAATTTCTTGCACTGGTGAATTTACTGTTATGTATGAGATGATGTGATTTTTGAGTTTGACACATGCTGTGCATAGTCATGTGGTTGAGATTTGATTAAAATTGTGTACTGCATGCAACCTGTTGTAACTTACTTTGGTTTGCATGAGGTGATGAGTGGTGTAAATAAATATGTTTTAAGGTTATAAGTGGGGTTACTTTGGATATAAGATAAGGTACTCCTGTGGCTGTGTTGTCAATGAGCTGCAGGAATTCCATGGGGCTGGGCTTTGCATCATGTGACTTTGAATGCAAGTTGGCTGTATAACTAATGCATGTGTCATTTTCTTGCTGCATGAGTCCTATGGCTGTAAGGGCGTGTAATTTAAAGGGTGGTCCCTTTTTTTGTAACTAGTTTACTATATGTAACTTGATTTTTACATATGCATAATGAAAATGAATAATTTATTTAAACACATACACTGCCATGGTTTTATGAGTTAAATCCAGCTTCTTGCTGTAAAATTGACCTTTTGGTGTAAAACTTGAGTGTAAGTCTGCCTGTAGGCTGGATTTCCTGCTGTTATAGGGTACTATGAGCTTGAGCCTGGTGAAAAAAAATGGTATGGAATACTACAGTACCCTTCAAGCTCATCTTTGACCCTAATTGTCTTGCTATTCTAAAATGCTTCCTTATGGAAATGCCATTTTCCAAACACTAATAGGTCCGAGAAAAGAAAAAATCATTAACTGCGTGAGCCTTACTGATATTATATAATTTGCGTTTGACGAAGTTGATCACACCTGCGCACCCTGGCACAGGTCCACAATTATGAACACCATGAGCTGGATCAAACTCCTTCAATATTTTCTCAATGAAAATGAGCAATAGAGTATTATTTCTAAGAGAGACGGTGATATAGTCCAACTCATATTGTCTCTATTCTGACATATTTAGCAAGTTGCATCTTTAAGAAATAATAATCAGATTGTATTACACCTGCACAAATAATTCAAAAAATGTTAACTTGTAACGGTGCTATACATTTATATTACTAAGTTATTGCAGAGCATCACCATTTGGCCTAATAACTGGAATGTCAAGTATTTTGAGGGCGCTAGTCTGCATCTTACTACAGCTTTTGAGCCAATCTTGATCAAATACCTGAAATGATGAGCCTTCCGAAATATCACCATCATCTGTCGATCGTAATTATGGCAATCTATCAATTGTTTTTTTTTACTTTTTTTTAATGCGATTGCAAAACTCTATGTCTCAATCCATTTTTAATACCAATTCATTAAATAACTGGGAGCGCCAGCGTAATCCCACTTTGCGGTAAACTTGACGGCCATTTTCCAGTACCTCTCCAGTATCTGAGCATACTTGAGGGTCATTGAATTGTGATGCTAGAATGGGAAATTTAGCTGTATCACACCATTCACAACAGCGCTCACAGGTCTGCACATAATCAAGTAGATCATCATCAGTCTTTGCTCACAATGAAGAAGAGATACATTAACTAACCCTTTGATGAATCTTTGTGAGCTTTTGATTCTCCTTCTTTTTAACCAAATACTCCGCATCCTTTTGAATAGACTTCCATTCTCTTTTCAAATAAGTGAAATATCGCTCCATTAAAGCTGCCACCACCCCATAATTATTATGATCCTTGTTCCAACAGTAATGATGATACTCGGTGCTGACCAGTGCAAGACAGAATGTACGGTAAAACACAATAGACATCAGCTCATTGAACAGATGTTGCCATGAGCTCTCCCAGTCCCAAGTGAATTGCTTTAGTCCTAGCTTGTGGAGCTCATTTTTGCAGTAGCTTTGGAAACCCTGAGACTGAACCTGTGTTGATGGCTCATTGAAAACATCCTCAGGGACATATCCGAGATGACCAGCCACTTGAATTGCAATTTCACGCTCTTCTGTGCTTGGTGGTGCTGGTAGTGAGGAAAAATCCTTATCCCTAACTTTGAGTAGGAACAGGCAATGTGCATGTACTGCTGATCTCATTCCATGGACATTCTCTGGAAGTTCTGGTTTCAGCCATTTTTGTTGCTCCTTCTGGCTTGCACGTTTTGCCACATTGTGAGCTTTACAAGCCTGGTTCCTTTGCTGTCTGACCTCGGATTGTTCAAGCATACTCTGGGCAAGGGGCATTTGAGGATGGGTGAACTCATTATTTGACTGAGTGCCATGCTCATGTTCCGTGAAATTGTCCCTCCTTCATTCATCATTTGTTTCCATTTGAGTCGGAGACATGTTCTCATCCTCATCATCCACCATTTTTTCTCTTGATGAACTGGCATGAGCTGTTCTTGGTTTGGAGGCATATGGATGATGACGTCCAGTGACTTTCTCTTTATTGACCAGAGGCAAAGATGCGTAAGCTTCATCACCTGCCATGCACATCATCAGTTAACACATCAAAAAATTAATGAAGACTGGTCATACTCACAATCTTCAATTGGCTCCTGAGATCGGACTGACTTGCCTTTGGGTGCCATATCTAACCCATGAAACAAAAATATCAAATTGTGAAAAAGGTTATACTCCAAAATTAAAATGACTTACTTTGATGAAGAGCCAATCCTGGATTTCCCTCCAACAGACCACTCCAAGTTACATTCTCCAATGTTCTTTTTTGTCACCCCCCATCCATGCGCCTTTCATCACCCACATGAACCTGAGATCCTGATGGAATATTGAGGGTTTGCTGTTTACTTTGGCCAAAGGGATCCTGGGATGCGACTGGATTCCGACCGGGATTAAGGAGGAACTCACATGGAAATTTTGATTGGGGATTAGTGTGTGATGAGATTTGAGGTGTGCCTTCTGGCCCCTGAGACACATGCGCTTGTGTATTAGTGGGATTCGGGGGAATTGGAGTGACAGAAATATTTGGGATTGACCAAGTGCTTGAAGTTGGAGCCTTTGGATTGCCCACATCAATGTTAAGACCTGATACATTCATAGAGGATGCGATAGGGGTTGTGAGAGGAATTTTGGGACTCAATGGTGACTGTGTTTGAACATATTCTATGCTAGATTCACTATCTGAGTCATGAGCAGAACCTGAACGGGATTTATGTGACTTGGAAGATGACATAAGGGCCGAAAAAGTACAGTAATATTTTTAACTAGATAAAACACCTTGGTATTATGATAAAATAGAGTGATATGAGATGAAATCTTTTCAAATTTAGAATAGTTGGAACTAAGTGTCTCGTGGAAGTCCAATAAGCCTCTTTTTAGGAGAATCCTCCCTGCCTCCTCTTGATCTCCTCCGCTTTGGTCGGAAACCACCCTGCACGGCCTACCACCATATAATGTAATATTCCCTTGATCTCAAAGGGGACCCATCATCCATAAGTAATCATATTAGGTAACATTTCCGCCTCCCCATTGTCACATTTTGTGAATTATCCAAACTGCCAATATATGCATTGAAATTCCACAGCATTGTACATCTGTAAAGGGGTATATTCATGAAGGATTTACCCACAAAAGAGACATCACCTTTTCAAGAAAGGCAAGACAATCCAAATCACATTCCAACCAATTAAAAGCCTGCTGCACTCAAATCAAATACCAAGACTTCAGCTGCACTCCAACCCCTTATGTAATAGAGCTATATTGTTATGTCTGTAATAAAGTTTAAGCCATGTACGATGGCGTGCCAGCGTACATGGTTTGAATGTCAATCCCCTCAAATTAATGTTGACACATACCTATTGCAACGCCCCTCAAGGGTCAAAACTGCAGTATCGCCATGTGTAGATAAAATAGAATATGTATGATCATTGAGAAGCATGGCATTTTACCCAATTAAACTCCTAACCAATTCCGCCATCCAGATGAGACATGTTACACTCTATCAGCTGCAGCGCACACACCATTACAAATGGGATAAAATTATCAGCTGGCTCAAATCATCTCCCCCTTCATAAATAATTACTCAATTTTTTTGCCAATTAATAACACTCCTAAACAATTTCACATCAGCCATAGATATTTATACACAAACCAACCGTACTCCCAATTTCTGCAACAATGACAACCCACAACTATTCCTCAATGCATGTCAGCCTGTGACTCAAAACCAGAGCACAAGCATGACAGCCAAAATACCATAAACCAATGGTATAGCCAAAATACCACCAAAGCATGGAACTGAGCCAAATTAGCTCAAAAGGTATCAAAAGAAAGAGGAAACTCACCTCTTCCTGAAAATATAAGTCCCATCACCATAGGACAAGAAATAACAAAGTTATTCCTGCTCAAAGTTATTGCTGAGCATAAACCTTAATTTTCACCTCTCATCTAAAATCTAGAAGGAGAGGCTTAACCCCATCAAATGGGTATTCAAAATGAAGCTCTAAGCCAGGGCTATCCAATGGTACTAGCCAAACTGAGCTAGCACCAGTATTACTTGAGTTATGGTCAAATTCAGACCAAATAAGGGTGAATAAAACATTCACCTCTCATCTAACTTTTACAGTTTTAGTGTGAGATACTTAAAGTTGGGTCTTTTTGGAAAGAGCACAATCAGAGCTATCTGATGGTGTCATCCATTTCCTCATAGCTCAACTACAACAGAAGTTATTGGCCAAACAAGCTTAATACAGCTTTTGCCCAAAACACGCCAATGTACAAAAACACTTGTACATGGGATAACTTTGCCATATTTAAGGATAACCTTGTCAAGTTGGGTACCATTGTATAGAGCTCATACAGGGCTATTCAATGAAACAACTTTGAGCTTGATATCTAATAAACTGACAGAGTTATGACAATTTTAAGGTAAAAATCCCACCTGCTGTCATATACAGCCTTACCATGGGATAATACCCTATAACCATGAATATGAGGTGTCAAATAGACGAAGAGGCATGTTTTTACTTCAATACCTCATATTTCAGTCAATACTGGGGTCCCATACAGTTTCTGTACAGCATTCAACGCGTCATACACATCAGAATCAGGCTGTGAGGTCCCCAGATGAAACTTTTCACCCTGTATTGGTGAAAACTGCCCAGATGTGGTTTCAAAACCACATCTGAGCCCAATACAGGGTATACAGGCTGTTTGCAAACCACAAGCCTGTCATGAGGAGTGAAAAATCTTCACTTCCTCTACGTGAAAAGGTCTAATGACCTTTTCACCTCAATTTCAGGATAAAAGGAGGGCTTTTCACTGCCAAAACCCTTTCCTTATCCTGCTCTTGAATAACCTACGCAGTAAACTGTCAAAAACAGTTTTACTCTTGGTTAAATAATCAGGTATACTCTTAATTTAAAGTATTGTAGTCTTTATTATTGTAATCCAACAGGTAAAGCTGCACCCAGGGCTTTCAACAGCGCTCACCACCACTATATCTCTATAGTAAAGCCCTTTAAATCTTAAATTAAATCATTTATTATCAATCTTATCATCTTTTAAAACTATTCTTACCGTGTCACAGTCATAGTTAAAGCTTGTAAATACTCATATACACCTTTATCATAGACTCAGCCTGACATTTTGGGGGCCTGGCCATGTTTTTTTGACTTTTTGGACCTTAGAAGTAAGTCTTTTCTCTTTTTTATGACTTATTAACCATTGTTTTTATCTTTTTTAGGCGTAATTTCTTTATTTAAATATATATATTATATATATTTATCCTTTTTTATACATACTCATATATTAAAGAGTATTATTCACGTGGCTAATACCCACTGAATTTAATTATTTTTTGGCGTGTTTTGTATATAAAAACACATAAGCCATCAATAAAGTCCTGTATTCTTGACTGAATAAGGACACCTCTCACTGAAAAACCATCAGTTGAGGCGTGGTCAAGTGTATTGTTAATTCAATAACACTTGTGTACAAACCACTTTTACAGAGTACACTTGCAAACCACAAGTGTATCTGTGGGATACTGGCACACAAACAGTGTGACAGGGCACCATAAGCTGTATTTTTGAGGTGAAATTGTTAATTCAATTACACTGTCATTATACAAGGGCATATTGTAATAATATACAAGCCCAGAGGCCATTCTTAGACGTGCAAAACCAGCCATTTAAGAAGTCTTAACTGACATAAGCCCTCTTTTTTCCTGTTTTGATTCAGTGGAAGAAAACTATATCCCACTTGAGACCCAGTCACAGGCCAACACACCAGTGACACCCTCAGAACCAGAGGGCAGCAAGGGTAAAGGAAAAAGGCTTAGTGAAGGCCTCATTACAGCCAAGAAGTGGACACCAATAGCCACTCAGAGGAGTAGAAAACCACAAAACTCTGCTTCAATACAAGTTAAACCAACCTTAACCACTTGTACAGGGAAGATTACAATTATTAACCCAGTTGTAACCTCCAAAGGCAAACTGCCCAAATCAGCAGATAACAAATTTGTACAAGGCACAGTCAAAGGTAAATACCCTAAGAACATAAAGTTTTTGACTGCTTGCAAACACTGATATGTCCCCTGCATGCCTCAGAGACCTTGGCTTCCAAAAGAACCAGCCAGAGGATAGAGCAGGAATGTCTAGAATCAGAAGACCTGAAAGAAGCCACATTGGAAACAGTGGTGGATGGCAAAACAATGAGGGAGATAATATCAACCTTGCCATTCACACTCCAATTCAACAGAAACCTCAAACCAGAGGACTGGAAGGATATGGATCAAGTTCTTCAAATCCACCAACTCCTCAAAGATTTGTTTCAATGGAGCATGGACAACAAGAGGTTCAACCTAGCAACTCACTGGGCAGAACTGGGATCAAGTTGCCAGAAGATCTGTCTCAAAGAGATAGACTTCAAAGACCTTATGGTAATCACCAAGGGTTGGAATCCTACCAGGCAGAACAGACTCCTGGAGGCCAGGGCACAGAGGATAAGGGAGAATCAAGCCACTATCCTAGCTATAGAAGAACAGTTGACCCATACAGGGCCTACTCAGATTCCTTCAGGTTCACAAGGAGCAAGCCAAATCAGCTCTCCAGTGGCTTCACACCATTCAGAAACCAGCAGATCAGTGGCCAAGAGTCACCATTCTTCACAATTCCAGGAAGTTTCCAGGAGAAGACAAGGCAACAAGGGCAAGAACAAAGCCTCCTTCAACCAGAGGAGGAAAGAGTCAGACCCCATGATCCAGAAGCTGTTAGATTTGGTAAAAGAAGTACACAAGAACCAGAAGTAGTTGTAAACCACTCTAGAATCAGTAGTCCTAGTAATAGAAACATTACCCCCACTCAGACTGAAAATAACATTATCACATCTGAGAGTAACATCAACAGTGACACACTGTGGTTACAAATGTCCCAATATGCTGAGCAATCTGCAAAGCAGGCTACAGAATTTGCAGCTGCCCAAGAGAGGATGAGAAAAACTCAAGCCTCATTGGAGCAGATAGTTGAAAACCTTCAGGAAGGATATGCTCAACTGAGCAAAGCCTCTGAAGAAACCAACAAGAGACTGAATCAAGTCTCTGAAGAACAACACCATAGTAGCAGGGACAGGGAGTGTCTGAACCAAGACATCAACAAATTGTTTGATGCCTACCATAGCTTTAAGCCCCAACCACAAGGCCAAGCTATAGAGAATCCATATCAACCAGATGACATCAAACCAGATGCCATGTTGTTGAATAAGGCAATATCTCCATCACAATACCAGGATGGAGATGGCATGTCTTATTCAGAGAAGGAAGCCTTGAAACAGCTTCCTGAGGCCTCAAGCTGGCCCAAATTCTCTGGATCAGGAGAATATGATCATATGGAACTCATAGATTATATTGATGGACTCTTCATTGATGTACCAAGCATACCAGATTACTGGATCACTGCTAGACTAAATACTGCATTTAAAGGTCATGCAAGTATATGGTACACTGAAATGAAAGAAATCCATGGCAGAAGGAACTGGCCATGGTGGAAGAGTCAAATAATCCAAAAGTACAGTAATGGAACTTGGATATGGCAAAAGACCATGTCATTTGAAAATGACAAATACTCTGTGGACAAAGATCCATATGAGTGGTGTGTTAGACAGTCTAAAAGACTTAAAGCCATTGATCCTCAAATGAACATTCAAATGAGGAATCATAAACTTCTGACACAACTGCCAGGAGAACTAGAGCATGCAGTAAAGTGCAGATGCAACCAAAATTGCACTCTAGATGACATAGCCAATACCTTACAAGACATAAGGAAGAGGACTAATATAGGGAAATTCACCCCATATAGAAGCAATAGTTTCAAAGAGAAACAACCTTTCAGGGTAGAGTTTAAAGACAAACCCAGAGAAAGAGTGGCAGAAGTGGCAAAGAAGAAGAATTCTTGTCACAATTGTGGTTCAACAGACCACTATGCCAACAACTGTCCAAAAGCAAAGAAGAAAGTCTATGCTATAGAAAAAGTCCCTGAAGAAGAACGTCCAACAGAGGATTCTGAATCAGACTCTATGGGTGATGCCATCAGAGAACCATCTGATGAGGATCAAGACCCAAGAGAGGAATTTCTAGTGGAATACCAAGAGGAAACCACACTAGAAATCCAGGATATACAGTTGGAAGCAGGCATGCCACAAGACACTGCCAACAAGAACTTGTGTAAACACACACAAGATGCACAAACATTCCTGGTTACACCAACCAAAGGAATGGCATATATACATGGAACAGCCACAAAAATGACTGTATGTATTGACAATGCTCAGCACCCACTGATCATTGACAGTGGAGCACACTGCTCCATAGTGGCCAGAAATTATCTGGATAACCACTTCCCAAACCGGGAAAAAGAACTCTTGCCCACCAGGGCAAAGAACTTTAAGAGTGCATCTGGAAAGATGACCTCTATTGGGACAATTATCAAAGAGATAATTATCCCCCACAGAAAAGGTAATATCAGACTCAACCCAGAGTTTGTAGTGCTTGAAGATGCCCACATCCAAGGGTTTTTACTGGGAACAGATTACCAGAGAATGTATGGCATAGATATTTACAATAGTAAAAATAGACATATTAGCATTGGTACTAACAAGGAAAAGAAATTTTCTCTTGATATATACCAGATATCTTCTCAGGACCCACTGGAAGAACTTCTGAGAGAATTCAGAGAGGGACAGTTTAGCACTACCCTCACCAGTAAACAAAAACTAAGTTTACTGAAGATGCTGAGGAAGAATAGACCAGCATTTGCCATTGGTGAAGAACCATTAGGCAAGATCAAAGGCCATGATATAGAACTATATCTGGATGTAGAAAGGCCTTATCCACCCATGTTAAGGAGACCTCCTTACCCAGCAAGTCTGGAGACCAGGAGAGAGATTGAGAAACATATCAATGAACTCCTGAACATGGATGTCATTAGGAAGATTGGACATAATGAAATAGTGGAAATCACCACTCCTGTCCTAATCACCTGGCATGATGGCAAGTCTAGACTGTGTGGAGACTTCAGAGCCCTGAACAACTACACAAAAGCAGACAGGTATCCTATACCAAGGATACCTCATGCCTTGGATAAATTGGCCAAAGCCAAATACATAACCAAGATGGATTGTATGAAAGGCTTCCACCAAAATGGAGTTAAACCAAACTCCATGAAATTACTCAGAATTATCTGCCATATGGGCATATATGAGTACACCAGGATGCCATTTGGCCTCAAGAATGCACCAGCCCACTTCCAAAGGATGATGGACACCATATTTCAAGAAGAAATAATGGAAGGCTGGATGGTAGTATACATTGATGATATCATTATATACTCAGAGACATGGGAAGACCATGTACAATACATAGACAGAGTGCTAAGTAAATTTACACCCATCAATCTGAAAATTTCACTCAAAAAGTGTAATTTTGGCCAACAAGAGCTACTAGCTCTAGGACACAAAGTCTCAGGCCTCAGTCTGGAAATTGACCAGAACAAAGTAGCAGCAGTACTGCAAAAACCAGTACCAAAGAACATCAAAGAGATGCAATCTTTCCTTGGATTTGCTAGTTACTATAGAAACCACATCAAAAACTTTGCCCACATAACCAGTAGTTTATACAAGTTATGCTCAAAGGATGTAGTTTTTGAAATAACCAAGGAAAGGAGGGATGCATATGAGAGGATCAAATATGAACTCACTAATGCACCTGTACTCATCTTGCCTGACTTTGAACTACCATTCAAGTTATATATAGATGCAGCATGCAGCCAAGGCTTGGGAGCAGCCCTTCACCAAAGACAGATTGTGGATGGTGAACCAAGGGAAGGTGTAATATGTTACATCTCCAGGCAGCTGAAAGATTCAGAAGCCAGGTATGGGGCCACCCAAACAGAATGTTTATGTCTAGTCTGGGCTCTAGAAAAACTCCATTACTATTTGGAGGGTGCAGTCTTTGAAGTCTACACAGACTGCACAGCCTTGAAGTCTTTACTAAACATGAAGACTACTAATAGACACATGCTGAGATGGCAAATAGCCATCCAGGAGTATAGAGGGAACATGACCATCATATACAAGGAAGGTAAAAGCCATACCAATGCAGATGGCCTTAGCAGATGGCCACTGGACAATGTCAAAAGCAATCCAGCTTATGACCCTGAAGTTGCTGCAAAAATTCCTATCCATTTTATGGAAATAGATAGGAAGAAGAACTTCAGATTCTCTGAATGGGCACCAGGGAGTGGTACCCTTGACAGTGGAAACACTGATTCAGAAGGGACAGAAACCCCCATACTGGGGATAAGTACCTCAGAACTGCACAATGAATTCTTCAATGCAGTATTGAAATCTTATACTAAACACAAACAGTGTAGCATACTACTCCAACTCCTTCAACAAAAATACAGGAGCCCAGAACTGGAAACCCAGCTGGAGGAACCCTGGTTGAGGGCCTATAAGGACAATAAATTCTTCCTTATAGATGGCCTGATTTATCACAGAGACAAGCACACCAGTGCACTCACAGTGATAGACAGAGACCACATCTCTTTAATCCTGCAGGAATGCCATGACTGCCCCTACATGGGACACATGAGTGAGGACAGGACTAAGGAGAGGGTAGCAAGCACATCTTGGTGGCCCAAGTGGGAGCAAGAGTTGAGTGAATACATCAACACTTGTGAAAGATGCCAAAAGGCAAATAGAAAACATGGGAAGAAATATGGGTTGCTTCAACACATAGAAGAACCCAAACACCCATGGGAAACCATCAACATGGACTGGGTCACAGGACTTGTCCCAGGGGGCAAAGAAAACTACAATGCCTGCTTAATCATAGTTGATAGGTTCAGCAAGAGCATGAGATGTCTACCATGCCATAAAGAGGACACAGCCATGGACACTGCTCTGTTATTTTGGAATAACATCATATCCACCTGTGGAGTCCCTAAGATCATAATTAGTGACAGGGACCCAAAATTTACATCTGAATTTTGGACCAATTTATATGACATGCTTGGCACCAAGCTTGCTTTTTCCACAGCTTACCATCCACAAACAGATGGCCTAGCTGAGAGGATGATCCAAACAATGGAGGACATCCTCAGGAGGTTCTGTGCCTATGGCATGGAATACAAGGACCATGAGGGATATACCCATGATTGGGTCACCCTCTTACCAGCAGTCCAACTGGCTTATAATACAAGCCAGCACTCTACCACAGGAAAAACACCTGCACTGGTAGAGAAAGGGTGGAATCCCCTGTTGCCTGTAGATCACTTGAAGAAAAATCTTCTGACCATCCACCCCACAGCCAAAGACTTCCATGATATTTGGAAGAAAGCCTGTGATACTGCTGCCAAATGCATAGCTGAGGCCAAAGAGTACAACAAGCAAAGGTGGGACAAGTCACATATGGAACCTGACTTCAAGGAAGGGGACCAGGTGTTAGTGTCTACACTGAACTTTAACAACCTCAAAGGACCTAAGACAATGAGAGACTCATTTGTAGGGCCCTTCACTATCATTAAGTTGATAGGGAGGAATGCAGTAGAGGTCAAGCTCACTGAGGAGGTTTCTAGGAAACACCCAGTCTTTCCAGTGAGCCTGGTCAAACCATACTTCCAAACAGAGGAGGATAAATTCCCCTCCAGGAAGAAAAACATTACTCCACCAGAAATAGTGGAAGTAGAAGACTCTCCTGGACCTGTGAGTAAAATCATCAGGGCCAGAAAAATCAGACTTAATGGGAAGGATCAGAGACAATATCTAGTCAGATTCAAGAACCAGACAGCTGACAAAGACAAATGGTTGGCAGAGGATGCCATACCAGATGGGAACCTTCATTTAAGGAGATTCAGAGCCTCTAGGAGGACTGAACAGTCTCATCAATGATGAGCCTTTTTTAGAGGGAGGGTATGTCAGCCTGTGACTCAAAACCAGAGCACAAGCATGACAGCCAAAATACCATAAACCAATGGTATAGCCAAAATACCACCAAAACATGGAACTGAGCCAAATTAGCTCAAAAGGTATCAAAAGAAAGAGGAAACTCACCTCTTCCTGAAAATATAATTCCCATCACCATAGGACAAGAAATAACAAAGTTATTCCTGCTCAAAGTTATTGCTGAGCATAAACCTTAATTTTCACCTCTCATCTAAAATCTAGAAGGAGAGGCTTAACCCCATCAAATGGGTATTCAAAATAAAGCTCTAAGCCAGGGCTATCCAATGGTACTAGCCAAACTGAGCTAGCACCAGTATTACTTGAGTTATGGTCAAATTCAGACCAAATAAGGGTGAATAAAACATTCACCTCTCATCTAACTTTTACAGTTTTAGTGTGAGATACTTAAAGTTGGGTCTTTTTGGAAAGAGCACAATCAGGGCTATCTGATGGTGTCATCCATTTCCCCATATCCCAACTAGAACAGAAGTTATTGGCCAAACAAGCTTAATACAGCTTTTGCCCAAAACACGCCAATGTACAAAAACACTTGTACATGGGATAACTTTGCCATATTTAAGGATAACCTTGTCAAGCTGGGTACCATTGTATAGAGCTCATACAGGGCTATTCAATGAACCAACGTTGAGCTTGATATCTCATAAACTGACAGAGTTATGAAAATTTTAAGGTAAAAATCCCACCTGCTGTCATATACAGCCTTACCATGGGATAATACCCTATAACCATGAATATGAGGTGTCAAATAGACGAAGAAGCATGATTTTACTTCAATACCTCATATTTCAGTCAATACTGGGGTCCCATACAGTTTCTGTACAGCATTCTACGCGTCATACACGTCAGAATCAGGCTGTGAGGTCCCCAGATGAAAATTTTCACCCTGTATTGGTGAAAACTGCCCAGATGTGGTTTCAAAACCACATCTGAGCCCAATACAGGGTATACAGGCTGTTTGCAAACCACAAGCCTGTCATGAGGAGTGAAAAATCTTCACTTCCTCTACGTGAAAAGGTCTAATGACCTTTTCACCTCAATTTCAGGATAAAAGGAGGGCTTTTCACTGCCAAAACCCTTTCCTTATCCTACTCTTGAATAAACTACGTAGTAAACTGTCAAAAACAGTTTTACTCTTGGTTAAATAATCAGGTATACTCTTAATTTAAAGTATTGTAGTCTTTATTATTGTAATCCAACAGGTAAAGCTGCACCCAGGGCTTTCAACAGCGCTCACCACCACTATATCTCTATAGTAAAGCCCTTTAAATCTTAAATTAAATCATTTATTATCAATCTTATCATCTTTTAAAACTATTCTTACCGTGTCACAGTCATAGTTAAAGCTTGTAAATACTCATATACACCTTTATCATAGACTCAGCCTGACAATGCGTATATGCATGTGTCAACACTGCTCAACTCAAACACACTCTTCCCCTGAGGGTGATAGGCCTGGAGTTGCCTTCACACCTTTCCAATATAAACAGCACATTAAAAAGCTCAAATCAACCATTGCACCCAAATCTCTTCCAAACATCCCTACTTCTGCATCAGGATCTGAGTGCCCACAACTTCTATTGGATAAAATATTCCCAGCTGATTATTCACCATTGACCCAAAACACCTTCTCCACAGCACCGGATCTCAATTCAACTGCACAGAAACCATACAGCAGCAGTCAAACCTTCCCCCACAAGACCTTGCAATGATAATATCTGCCATTCTATCATTAAGGTATAATATACCCCGCAGGGCTTCACGCATTCTCAACCCCGCCCTAAACCTGCTGATCAAGTCGAGCATCTCAAGCTCCGGTGGTCCCCCCACTCCTGAATTCCATATACCTCAAGATCTGAGTACCATATTTGAACATCTCCAATTGGAACCAGTGATTCAAAACTATATATGTTGTCCTCAATGTTTCTCTCTTAATGGCCTTACTGAATCAGTCACAACTGACCAACCCCACTGTCAACGCCATAATGACCCAAATGATCATGATCACCCTTGCACACAATCATTAGGAAAATTCATCTCTTCATTTGAACCCCACACCCAAAACACAACCAACATGAAGCAAAAATTTATACCAACAAAACATTTCATTTATCAACCATTCAAAAATTGGCTTGCCAGATTTCTCCAGCGGGCTGGAATTATGGAAATCCTACATCAACATCAACAATCCCAAACTCCCGAAGGTTCCCCAAAATGTGATGTCTGGGATGGATTGGTCTGGAGACGCTTCACTGGCACTAGAAATATCAATGACCCCCCATTCATGTCCATTCCTGGTGCATTGGCCTTCTCCATTTATGTGGACTGGTTTAATGCACACGGAAAGTCAACCCGGTTGGCCAGCATTGGACCTATCATGCTTATTTGTCTTAATCTCCCCCCAAGTGAAAGATTGAAGCCAGAGAATGTCTATGTTGCAGTAATCATCCCTGGTCCGAAAGAGCCAACTTCCCTTCAATTGAATTACCTATTAATGCCACTCATCAAGGAGCTCAAAGAGCTATGGCAAGGTTACCATTTTTCACCCACCTCAACAGGTCCTTCAGGATCCTTTATCCGTGTTGCCATTCTCACAGCCATTTCAGATGTGGTTGCCATGCGCAAGATTACTGAATTTATTTCCCATTCAGGCAACCACTTTTGTAATTTTTGCACCATTCACAAAGCTCAAATTGAAGAAATTGGTCCTCAATTTCACTACACACGCTCATATCAAAATCATAAATCAACCATTGCCAAATGGCTTCGGGCAACCCCACAACAAAGACAAGCAATTTTCTCTGAGTATGGAGTGTTATATTCAATTTCAGAAGACCTTCTGTATTGGGATGCAACCAGAATGGTTGATCTTGACATGATGCATAATTTAATACTGGGAATTTTGAAGGATCATGCAACTTTCAAATTGTGCATTCCAGAGTCCAAATAAAAAATTTACCTCAGGTCCCGGAGGAAATCCAATGACACCAACAGTTCAGACTCAGATTCCATTACCTCCAACAGCTCTCTTGATAAAATCACATTGAGAGAGGCCCGCTCCCTGAGAAGAGACGCAGCAAAAATATTAAATCAGCCACTCCACACTACTTCCACCCAAAAAAACTACTTCCCAATGCCCACCCCTCACACAGAACATCCAACTAGTGGTTCTGCGGAGATTCCTTCATTTGATGTGGATTACATCCCCACTTCTGAAATCCCCTCTGAATTGGATATCACTGCACTGAGTGATCACCAGATCAAGGGTGAGGCTCTGGAGCATCTCCGACAAATCATATCTGAGACAATAATTCCCTCATCATGGACAAGAGTACCTCGCAACATGGGTTCCCCCTCTCATGTTAGCTTAAAATCCGCTGAATGGGCTCTCTTATATAAGCTCTATATTCCATTTTTAATGCTCAGTCAACAGATGTCATTAGATGTACACCAATCCGCCAACATTCAAAGGCAAATGGGTCAGTCAGAAGAACTTGGAAATGAACTAACCAAGAATACATTCCATTTGATTAGTGCTATCAACATTGCCACAAGTTGGACTGTTTCAATAGATGATGCGACTGCATTTGCTGAACATTGGAAAAAATTCCGCCTTTACAATCAACTCCTGTTACCAAAAGAGAAAAGTAAACCAAATCATCATTTTGCTGATCATATTCCCGAACTCTTCCAATGTTGGGGCCCAGCACAAGCCTCAGCCACATGGGGTTATGAGAACTTGATTGGGGTATTTGCAAAAATGCCAACAAATAACAAAATATGTACGTCAATTAATAAGATCAATATATTCACATTGATTAACACCTGAACTGAATAAGACTAACTTCTTGCAACTCTGAATAGATGATATAGATAAAACCTTACTTCAACATATCTGTCAATGTTCCAACCTTTCTGTTCTCCTGAAATCCCCATCCGTGCCATGTGAAATAAAACAGATTTTCAAATCACAGCCACCTGCCCTGTTCCATCACCATAAATATAACAAACCATCCCTCCATGACCAAGAAAATTATGATTTCCTGGTTGAGTACTTACAGAATTTTCATGCAACAAGGGAAATAGTTGATTGGATCAGCTTAGACACTACCATGCAATCCACAAGTCCTCCCACTTCAAGGATTGTCTCACCTTGGTATTTTCCAGTTTCAAACATTAATATTGGGAACAATATATTTTCAACTGAATCCAAAAATGTCAGAAACAGTGTGATATGTTTTCTGAGGGGCAACTCACGACAATTTGGTATTATTAACAGCATTTTTAAAGTCTCTGATCCATCTAGCATACTGAACAATAACTTTCTGATCTTAAAAACTTTGAAGATTGATGTGAATTTCTTACCAGATTGACCGCATCTGAATATTTATAAAGCTGTTGGTTTTGATGATGGACACTTGATTATATCTGAATAAGAAATTGAAGGTAACTGTGGATTGTATGATAACAAAGTTCTGTCATGTTGACTTCTTGTAATGATAAAGCCGTTATTTCATGATATTTAGTCTACTAAAATGCAAATCTCTCAGATTCATTAGCAGTTTTGCGAGTGAAATAACTGCCTCAAAATTTGGTGACAGAAACATGCCATTGTGACAAGCAAAGCCCATTATTTCACATTGCCACAAAGAACTTACTATTTTGACATTGGGTACAGTGTGAATAAGCCAAGTTCAATGATCAAATGACCCACACACTCACCTTTCACAGCATCCAAAATTTCTAACTGCGCCATCATCATGTTGGAAGGGGAATCGGCCCTTGCGCACCCACACACGCCAATTCACATGCAAGCGCACCCACACCCACCAATGCACACGCAAGCGCACCAGCACCCGCGAATGAACACGCAAGCGCACCCGCACCCGCCAATGCACATGCAAGCTCACCTGCAAGTGCACCCGCACCCGCGGTATTGTGCGGCAGGCTCTACCAGTGTCATCTGCGAAACGACAACCCCGCTCATGCAGAGTCCTTTCATGGATGACCTGGTGAAGTCAAACCCCCTGCCTACATCAAGACTGGCTGAAGGACCTCTTTGATGTGTGTTTGTGCAAACAGGCGGGTCTTGTGTAATTTTTACCAACCATTGGACGGTTGCGGGATGATCCGGTGGTGAGGAATCTGAGTTGAAGGCACAGGAGAACCAATATTGGTGGACGTCACAGGATTTGGTGTAAGACAAGAGTAGGACATGTGCTCAACGTTTGCTTGATTTTTGCTTGACGTGAGCTCGAGTTTTTATCCTGCTTGACGTTTGCTTGACGTGAAGTCAATCGCCGACGATTGACACGAGATTTGCCCTGGTGATTGCTGATTTTCATTGCAAAAATATTGAAGGAGTTTGATCCAGCTCATGGTGTTCATAATTGTGGACCTGTGCCAGGGTGCGCAGGTGTGATAAATATGAAAAAGTCAGATGGATTCAATTGGTAATGAATGCATATTAGAATTAATGCACAAATCAAGAAATTGGGTCCATTGGGTATAAACCACCGATTTGGTTGGACCACACCTTGTTTGTTTGTTCTTCATTAAGCTTTGTAGGAGGTGTGCAATTTTACTACTCATCATGCATGTTTCCACATCCAAAATAGTTTGTGTGATTGTTGGCCAGTTATCCTGAGTGCTCCTGCCCTTGGGGTCTTCCAAATCCGCCTCCGCAATTGTGTTAAGCATGATGTGATGGTTACAACATATTTG
This sequence comes from Austropuccinia psidii, assembly GCA_023105745.1. NCBI lineage: Eukaryota > Fungi > Basidiomycota > Pucciniomycetes > Pucciniales > Sphaerophragmiaceae > Austropuccinia > Austropuccinia psidii. Next base: position 17,935,202 of record JALGQZ010000011.1, read on the forward strand.
CAGCTTATTAATATTTCTGAAAAATTCTCCTGGTCCTTTGCTTTTGGATGATATGAATTCTTCATATAATATGGAATATTCTTGCTGCATGGTTGGGTTGAGTGGGAGCAGCTCATAATGATTGCTAATACTGGGGAGGGATTTGAGATGTGTGGTTTGGGTGCAGCACAAACTTAAATGCCGCAATTCCAAATGCAAAATATCATTGCAACCTTTGAAAGACTACTCAGGATGAATGCTGACCAGTTATCTTGATTGGCGCTCTGGGGTTGAGTGATGAATGATATTATGCCCAAAAGGTCATAAATGGTGGTGTAAATAGGTGTGCCCGTTAATGAGAGCGAATATAGCTATAAGATGGGGCAAGGGTTATTGGATATAAAAGGTAATTTGAATAATTTAAGATCAGACACTCACTGTGCTTCATCCAAAATTATACAATGCCAATTGATTTGAAAAATGAATGATGTAGAGGTATTGGTTTGCTTAAATTCTTGGGTGATAGTATTGTAAGAAGTAATGATGATATCATATTTTAAGATGTCGGCTTTGGATAATGAGTGACAAGTGGGACCATGGTAGATTTTGGAATGCAGCGCTCCAGCCTGAGCATGCTTGGATATTTCTGATTGCCAGTTGGTAATTAAGCGAGGGGGGCAGGGAGGGATGGGGGTTTGCAATCATCCGCTCCTTGGAGGTACCAATTAGAGCAATGGCCTGAATGGTTTTACCTAATCCCATATCATCCGCGAGCAGTCCTCCAAGAGGGGTATTGGTCAAAAGGGATTCAAATGAGCTAACGACCTTGTTTGTAATGATGTGCCTGGCATTGAAAGTGGATCCTGGGGGTGAGGTGGCCCAAAGGTTACGGGCTGATTGGCCATTGGGGATTTCTTGATCCCAGAGAAAAGATAGCCGGTCTTTTGATGAGGGAGGAGGGGGGTTTGAATAATGGCATGGGGAGGTCTGATCCACTGGGTAATTGTATCAGTTTTTGCTTGGAAATCAATGATGAAACAGCAGGATATGAAGCTGGAGTCGAGTTTGAAGCAGGAAATGTTTGAGTGAAGAGTTGACATTGACTATGAGTATTACAGTCATATTCTTTGGGAATTTTAAGCTTGAAATCTTGTGTTTGAAAGCTTTCCATATGAATAAAATGGTTGGATACCATGTGAAGAACATCAATGCTTGATTGGGTTTCTGAGATGAGGAGGGATCATTTGCATCAGTCAGAAATACTCCCTCAACAAATAATATTTGAGTAGGATTGGATTGGCAATTTACAATCCATGCCCCACCAGGACCACAGTGCATGAAAATTTTTGGTGCCCCAAGGAATGGTATCAACGTTTTGGAAAGGGTTGCAGGTAGAGAGCCAATAGCACGCTGGTGATTGGGGAGATAAATGAATATGTTGTGTTGATTGTGCCATATGATAATCCAAGAAGCTAAGTGGGAATTCTCAGGATTTAAGGTTATATCACTATTTATTTGAATACGAATATTAATCATCCCAATGCAAAGTGGTTGTGAAGGGGTTGACATGATGGCTATTTTAAATTATTTTGTGATAGTCGGAAATTATATGATTGGGAAGGGTTAGCTAAACGGAATGAAGACGGATAAGCGCAGGTGGGGAACTTATATGAGAGGCAGCAATGGGGTCATGGGGGGATGGCCTGTGGTTACATGCATGGTCTTGATGGGGGTGGGCCTCTTGGGCTGATAATTTTCATATCCAATTTGGGGCATATAACAAGGCAAGGTGGCCAAAATGTGGGTGCACCAATATGACTGCTGGATCTGCAGCAACTTATGAAACCTTTGGTGGAACAACGTTGAAATTAGCATATCCAAGATTGGGTGGGCTGTAGAAACTTATCATGGAGGGGCATATTAGAGGCATGCGGCCACGTTTGCTGGTGTGACAGCGAACAAAGAGCGTATTATCCCCAGGTTAATTGTTGCACAGGGACCTACTAGGCAATGTTGATGGTTTCAAAGGGCAATCTCATTGTGGGGATGTTTGTGTGTGCACAAAATCAAACTCATGTTTGGTGGCGATGCAAACTAGGCTTCAGGGGGGGATGTGTGGGATGATCAAACGGGGCACCAACTGTGAGGCGTGATCCACATATACATTCACCCCTATTGCATTTGAGGCGGCTACTAATCCCCTGAGATTGGGCTCACAGTCTTTGCCTCACGCATGTACGAAACTCCGGAGAAAGAGGCCACACGCCCAAGGGAATTTTTGGCTTCCAGCCAGGCCCCACAGCTTGTGCGGGGCGCGTGAGAACGTGCACAAAATGACCCGCTGTGGGAGATCCCCACGCAAACATAACCAGCCTCAGCAATCATAGGATGTGATTATTCTAATGCAGATGAGGCTGAAGCAAATCCACACTGATTGGCCTCACGTTTCCACGCACAAGCGGGTTAGCGTCTGCCCTCAAGCTGACAACCCGACCAAGAAAATAGGCAGTTGGAAGCCTGGCAGTAAAATGTCTTCCAGGCATGTGAAAGTTACCTGTGTATGACCCGTTGGGGGTTCATATGAAAGCGTGTGGCTGCCCGACAATGAGAACGCGGGATGAACAAGTGTGGCCAGTCAAAGTTTGCCCTGACAATGGCACCGGAGTGAATCCACTGTTTGTGTATGACCCAAATAATAAGTCATCCCATTATGAACCACTTACATTAACTTGCGTTACATGCAAATCTCTGCCGTAGTTAGGCAGAGCTGTCCAGCAAGGTGCATCAAAGGGATGCAGTTGAGATATATGACTCGATGGCTTGACGTGATTGCACGTTACATTGTTGAACAGATTTTGCTCTGCCCTGCAGCATACTTTTACAAAGGTGTACTGCATACTACAGTGTTGGCTGTACAGATCAGGAAGGTGTAATACTACTTGAGCCTGCATGCATATAGCGAATGTGCATGCACCTTCCGATCGTTTGCATATATGTAGCTCATGTGCTACATGCTCAGCATTGCGTTTCACCCAATTTGGACACGCAAGCTGAGCATGTCATGGTCAAAAGCACTGTGAGGAAGTGCTCAGTAAATCAAAGCCATGGAATGAACTATTTTGGCAATAGCTCATTGGAAGGCTCAGTTTGGAGCACTGGACCAAAGCATGTGAAATGGTGCACCTGGCTGAAATGTCATCCGATGCAGTGCCAAATGCTCAGATTGTGTGCATACAAAAATGACTGAGCAATGGCTCAGCATGGTGCATTTGATATTGTTATATCAATGGTTCAATTACTGTGCAATTAAAATGTTCAGCCACTGAGCATTTCAATTATGACCCAAAAGCAAACCTGAGCAATGAGTTGAGGCAAGCTCATGCTGTATTCACTTGTGTTACAGCCCCCCCCTTTGTTCACATACTATTACCAGGCCATACGGCCGGTAATCTCACCGTGGACACTTGTGACCAAATGCACCGGGTGCATTTCTGCATGGGGCACTTGTGCATTGCACCCACAATGCACATTCAATGAGGGCCTCACGACCTCCCTCCTGGGTGATTGGGTGGGATTTAAGGAAACAAAGGGGCTTTGACTGAGCTTTACAATTCAATCAATAGAAATACTCAGCCAGAACCACATTGTTCTTCTGCCTCACGCCAGCATTTCCCTTCTCAGTTGCAGCATTTGCTGCGACTGAGCTTCAATTTTGCCCACACGCCTTGAAGCTGAGCCTTTTGCGGGTGCTGCAACTGCTGAGATCGTCTCAGCTTCACCATGGTATAAAAGACCATCTTCACACGACACGCCCTTCACTTTATTTCTCACCCGCTCCACTTCGTTCAACCTTACCTGCGTTTGTCCTTCTTGTGCGTATTCCCCTTGGTCTTCCTGCGTTTCTACTTTTGTCTTTTGCACTCCACTAAGCCCACTTCCCTTCCTTTTGCCTGTTTGTTTATTCTGCTAATCCTTTCAGAACCTCACTTCTATCCACCTTGTGTGTTACCTCTTATTTAAACTTTCGTCAACATTATGTACTGATATTAATACTTATTTTTCTTCACGAACCTCTTCCAGACTTTAAAAACCTTCCGAGTAGAGCGTCTTTATTTTGTTAAAGTTTTAAATTTATAATTCATCGTACGTCTTCATTTTCTTTCTTGATTGTTTACTTTCTATTCAGTTACTAACCTCAATTGTTTTGTTTTTAGATGTCGTGCACTTTATGCACCAGGCGGGGTATCCCCTGCATTTGTTCCTTAACGACGAACGACGCTTGTGATGCTTGCCGGCAAGCACACAAGAAATGTTTGTTTGTTGTCCGCCCCTTCCGACCACGAGGCCAGAGGAGTTCTCGCCCAAGACGGCCTCACGAGGACTCCTTTGTGGTCGACGATGATGAAACCATATCCGAGCACAAATGGACACCGGGACCTCAAGCAGGCCGACAGGAACGATTCCGGACGATTAGCCCTGTCCCCTCCCCCTCCTAGGCGACTTCACTCCTCGATCGGAACAAAGTGATTATCCAGCCGATGAAGGATGGCGATGGCAAGATGTCAGCCTGTGACTCAAAACCAGAGCACAAACATGATAGCCAAAATACCATAAACCAATGGTATAGCCAAAACACCACCAAAACATGGAATTGAGCCAAATTAGCTCAAAAGGTATCAAAAGAAAGAGGAAACTCACCTCTTTCTGAAAATATAAGTCTCATCACCATAGGACAAGAAATAACAAAGTTATTCCTGCTCAAATTTATTGCTGAGCATAAACCTTAAATTTCACCTCTCATCTAAAATCTAGAAGAAGAGGCTTAACCCCATAAAATGGGTATTCAAAATGAAGCTCTAAGCCAGGGCTATCTAATGGTGCTAGCCAAACTGAGCTAGCACCAGTATTACTTGAGTTATGGTCAAATTCAGACCAAATAAGGGTGAACAAAACATTCACCTCCCATCTAACTTCTACAGTTTTAGTGTGAGATACCTAAAGTGGGGTCTTTTTGGAAAGAGCACAATCAGAGCTATCTGATGGTGCCATCCATTTCCTCATAGCTCAACTACAACAGAAGTTATTGGCCAAACAAGCTTAATACAGCTTTTGCCCAAACCATGCCAATGTACAAAAATACTTGTACATGGGATAACCTTGCCATATTTAATGATAACCATGTCAAGTTGGGTTCCATTGTGTAGAGCCCATATAGAGCTATTCAATGAACCAATTTTGAGCTTGATATCTCAAAAACTGACAGAGTTATGACCATTTTAAGGTCAAAATCCCACCTGCTGTCATATACAGCCTTACCATGGGATAATATCCCATAACCATGAATATGAGGTGTCAAATAGACAAAGAAGCATGTTTTTACTTCAATACCTCATATTTCAGTCAATACTGGGGTCCCATACAGTTTCTGTACAGCATTCTACGCGTCATACACGTCAGAATCAGGCTGTGAGGTCCCCAGATGAAAATCTTCACGCTGTATTGGTGAAGACTGCCCAGATGTGGTTTCAAAACCACATCTGAGCCCAATACAGAGTATACAGGCTGTTTGCAAACCACAAGCCTGTCATAGAGAGTGAAAAATCTTCACTTCCTCTACGTGGAAAGGTCTAGCAGCCTTTCCACCTCAATTTCAGGATAAAAGGAGGGCTTTTCACTGCCACAAACCTCTCCTCATCCTGCTCTTGAATAACCTACGTAGTAAACTGTCAAAAACAGTTTTACTCTTGGTTAATAATCAGGTATACTCTTAACTTAAAAGTATTGTAGTCTTTATTATTGTAACCCAACAGGTAAAGCTGCACCCAGGGCTTTCAACAGTGCTCACCACCACTATATCTCTATAGTAAAGCCCTTAATACCTTAATTATATCATCTATTATCAACTTTATTATCTTTTAAAGCTATTTTTACCGTGTCACAGTCATAGTTAAAGCCTGTCAATACTTATATACACCTTTATCATAGACTCAACCTGACACAAGAGGACATTCAACCTTGGGTTGATCGTCACCATGTCTTGTCACCGATGGGATTCAAACGCCAAAGTAAGTTTTCTTTCTCTTCACGCAATAATACTGACTTTTTTCCATTACTCATAGAACAAAACCCCCCAAATCCCCCCCAACAAGACTCTCCCGTTCCTAGTTTGCCTTGCAAGCAAACCCCGCGGCAACCCACTCCAGGCCTGAGTGGCACCCGATGGTCTGAGGAATTATTCCGCGGTAAGCAGCCAAAGTTTCACTTCATTTTCACTTTCACTTTCGAGTCGAGTGAACTGACTCTTACTCCTTTTTTAGAACCCTCCCAAACCAAAGAGCCACCTATTCCTGGCCTGAGTCCATTGTCCCAACCACCTGAGGACGATATGGCTTGTGAGCCCAAACCTGAGGTGGCTCATAGGCTATCCACGGAGGAGCCTTATGGTAGGTCACCCCTTCTTTCTCTTTGATCCATATCCACTTTTCCTCATTTTTTCTTTGACCGTCTCCAGCTCGTCCCGCCACTCCTCGCTCCATAATCATCATCGACAATACGCCCGTCAGATCCCCCCATCCCCCTCCCTCCACTCCTACCCCGGAGCTCCCTCCTATTGCCCCTGAGAACCCAAACTCCTCCTCCCCCCCGGTGCCAAGCTCCTCTCATTCCCATGATGATGCTCGCCAGGAATTTGCCGACCTATGACCGACCCTAATGATTCCTCGAGCCATCGTCCACGAATTGATCAACCAAATGTTGTTGGAACATGGCCGCTTGCTCCACATGATTCCTTTCATGGATGCAACTCATCACAATGAGATGCACCGGGAATTCCGGGAGGAATTAAACTCCCTCCTTGCCCAGGCACTGGAGGCTTATCCAAAGGAGGACCTCACCGGGATAGTCTCAAAGTACTTAGAAAAATAAAATTAAAAAAAATCTCATTATTTCCACTTTTTATCATTTGTAGTACTTTCTTTTAAATAAATTATTTGTATTCAACTATTATTATGTTCAATTTCTATTACATTCTTTGTTCACGTAAAAATTATTTATTTCCTCCTTAGAGAAAATCCCTGATTGCGTGAGAATTATTTTTGTAAGTGCCCCACCAAAAGTTTGAGTGAGTATTTGTTTGTGTGAACATCGTTTTCCCAAAATGTGCCAATAGTTGCTGTTACCGTCTCCTATATTTTCTTCTTCCATGGTTTAGAGCCATATGCATTCTTAACTGTAAAAAAGTGGGAGGTTCCCGCATGTGAGCAATCCAGTCCAGATTTGTGAAACATGGCCTTTCCTATGGTCACACGCTATTAATCTTACTCATGTATTGAATTGTTTAAATTGTCTGGAACCTTCACAAGCATAAGGATTGGAATGTGACTTGTTGGGAGCCTGCACGGGCGTAAGGATTGGCGTGTGAATTGTTGGGCGCCAGCAGAGGCGTAAGGATTGGCGTGTGAATTGTCAGGATCCTGCACAGGCCAAGAAATTTTCAGCATTGTGGGAAACCTTCACAAGCGTAAGGATTGGCGTGTAAATTTTCGGGAGCCTGCACAGGCTTAAGGATTGGTGTGTGAAGCATTGGCACCCCGCATAGGCATAAGGAACTTTTAGCATTGTCAGAACCTGCACAAGCATAAGGATTCGCGTGTGAAGCATTGGCATCCTGGACAATAGCAACAAACCAGGACAGATGTACGATGGCATCCACCATACATAATCCACTTCACCCCTTTTTCATGTGAGACACCCCATCTCCTGCACTCGAAACCATCCAATCCTGGTGTATATTGTCCTCTGCCTTACCCCACCATGATTTACCCAACAAACATGCAAATCTCCTCATTCTTTGAATCAGCATGAGATTGTATTACCATCCCTGATTTGATAGCCCGCTCTCTTGCCAACCTCATAATAGCCATGGCTTTTTTGCCGCATTGTTTTTGCTAACCTGCTTGAGCATTGTGGGGACATACCCACAAGTGTCGTGCTTTTGTTGTCCTGTGCTGGATCAGTATAATGAACAAATGTACTACTGGCCCACACTACCTGAATGAGCCCATGACATGCGGATAGATCAATCCAAAAATACTCATTTGGGAAAATCAATATTCCCCCTGTACACCGCTTTGACGCATCTCTTTGAATTTGGCCGGTCTGCTTATCAGCTTGAAACCACCATCCCGAAGCATACAGCGATGCATCCTTATCAACATGAGGTGTGTTTTTGAATCCATTCATGGTGAAAGTGAGTGTGGAAGCAAACTCGAATGCACCCTGATTTGCGGGCATATTGGCTTCATAGTTAACTTCATCAAAAGATGGAACCCCCAATGAATTGTAGAAATTTTGAATCTTCTCAAATAAATTATCCCCAAAATATCCTAAGGATTGACCTAGAATGCAACCCACCGAGCTAAGATTGGCACCTCAGTTCCGCCATTCATCTTTTGCGTTTTCAATTTTCCCAACACTTCCATACAGACCAAATTGGTCATTCTTCATGCTGCATTTGCGCCACCCAATTGCAAACATAAATCCCTCCAGTAATGCTCCATTGGTTGAAATCGGGTTGGTGAATCTCTTTTCGCAAAATTAGAATTGTGATAATTCATCCCATTGATTGACCTCGACTTCACTCATTGTTGTGAATGGTCGCAATTCAACAAGGGCAATGAGTAATGCGGCTGAAGAGAAAATTGCCACACGGCCAAAGTGAATGTGTTTGATCTGATTGACATCCACAAGCCTCCGAATTTCACTTGGGGTCATATTTGCTGATACTGGCATTGATATTTGTGCTGTTGGGCGAGGGGAGGAAAACAACCTATTCATTCGGGTCGTTTTGCGCTCATTTGTCTTTTGGGATCTCCCACTATTCCCGAGTGGTTGAGGGATCACTATGTGTTGAAGCACACAAGATATCAGATACTGCCAAGGAGCTTTCTTCGGCACACATCCTTTGACTTCCCTGTTGGAGCCCACATGACATTGGCACAATCTGAACCGACTAAAGCCAATGTTCTTCCGTGGGGCCCAATGAGGGTGCCACATAAATGTGGAAGCATATATATATATCTATATATATACACTGAGATTAAGCGAGCAACTCACACTTTTCTTCCTCAGACCAACGCTTTCTCGCAAGTTCCCTTTTACACTCTTTTCCTTTTTTCGTGAATGGCATGCTTGCAGCAGAAAATAAAATGAAACCGAATGATTACTGATTTATTAATATCACCTAAATTGAATTGCGGTTGATGAATCTCTTTTAATTGCGGCTAAAAAGAAAGATCACACCTGACCTTTGCAAATTTGCGATCTCAAATACCAGAACCTGAAAATTGCAGTGGATAGTGCATTATTCAATTTTACATATTGATGTTCCCATGCAATGACTTTCCAATCAAACCATTTGGAATATTGCAAGCACATGCAAATGCAATATGCATCCTGCTGTGGATCCCTAGCTATCCTAGTCCTCTTGAAAGACACAGGAACGTTTTGCCTATTATGGGTTGGCGGGAAGTGATAAACGCGACTTCCCCCAATGCCCCCGCGTGTGCTACTTGGGGGCACAACTCCTGACTCAGCTTGCGTCTTGTTGGAGTCTTTGCAATGATGTACGGAGGCATGCTGCCGTACAATTACTATTGGTACTCAGACTGTGGTATCTGGGCAGTAGTAGGATAGGAAGTCATGATTATTAAAATTCATAAATCACTTTGCAAAATTCAATTACAATCTATCTAGTACAAAGCTAATCTAAAACGGGTCAATCCTGGTTGTGAGTTTAGCTGACCTGGGTACAGTCAAGGTGACCTCATCACTTGAACCAAGACCGCTTTTTGCCCACCAGGCATCACCAAAGTCTAATACTAAGCATTGTACAAATTAAAATCTATGAGGTACAGTGGGGTTAAAAGACTCTGATGAGAAGAAACTTTTATTCAGTAAATTACATATATACTTATTAGTATGTAGCCACACTGGCTCCAATAGATTTTTACCCTCTGAAAGTTTTTCGGAAATGTCAATTAGTGATAAAGCCCCTTTAACTGAGCTTGTTCTCCAGTCATCTGAGCATATCATCAAACCACGAACCCCCGCCGCACAGAATGCCGCTAATATACCATAGCAAATTTGATTTATGCCAAGATTCTTGTGACACGCCAAAAGATCTTTGATGGCCTCTTTCTTTTTGAGTTCGTGAGTTTGCCTTTGATGCCATTAACTTCGACCTTTGTATGTGCACGTACCATGTTGTACGCAATCATCAAATAGATAACTGTATCCATTAGATCCTCCAGGTTGTTGTGCGGCTTTGTGGACATCTCATTGTCAGCCCCGCCACCTTCAATGCTGAGTTGGGTTGCACATTGCTTTGATTTACTCAAGCAGGAGGCAAGGTATTCAACTGCCCCCCGTTTGAGTCCAAGAGGATTGGTTGAATTTGATGTTGGTGCAACATATGGTTTGGGTGCAATCACATTGTATGAGACTAAACTAATGGATTCAAACATAACATTTGCCCAAAAATGTTTAACTGGATTGGAAGGGTCAAGAAGGCTCTGAACCATTTTGAAGGAGGAGTGTTCAGATTTTGGAAGATTATCTGGAGGTTTTTCTGATTCCTTGATCAATTTTAGATTCCAAATGTTATTATTAAAAAATGCTTCTGTTTCTGTTGGCTTAAAAAATATAACCCTATATATTGCAATTTATATCACGAGTCCACAGCCAATACTAATGTAACATGCGCAAAGATAAAACTCACCTGCCATCTCAAGCTCCTAAAGCCAGGCCAACCTTTTAAGCTCTCAGTTACTAATCACCTTAATATCAACAGGCAGGAATGTATGAGAATCATTTGTGGGTAAATTGTCCCATCAATTTTTGTAAATACTATTGATATTAACAAGCCCCCTTTGCCATTATTTTTGAGTAATATTGGAATGATAAGTCAAAATGTTGCCAAACTCTTCAATGCAGGATAAAAATATTCCTTGAACATTAGGGGAGGATGACACTTTGGGCTCAGGGTCAGGCATTATATAAGTCATATCTTGACACATTGTATCATGTTTAATTGTCTCCCTTTCTTTAAAGGCTTGAATATTTTGAGGAGAGGCAAGAGGGGTTTCATCATGGATTGCTTCATTGAGTATGGGGGGGCTTTCAGTATGCGGAGGTTCATTATCAACATGGTCCACATCAACATTGATCATTTCATCACCTTTATCCCTGGAATTGTTTTCAGCTTCAAAGGTAGACCATTCTTTGTTGGTGTTTTTTGTGGCATGTGGATTTGGTCTCTTTCCTAATCCTTTGCCTGGAACTCCAATTCAAAAAACGCTTCTGTTTCTGTTGGCTTAAAAAAATCTAACCCTGTACATTGAAATTTATATGACCAGTCAACAGCCAATAATAATGTATCATGCACAAAGATAAAACTCACCTGCCATCTCAAGGTCCTCCAGCCAGTCCGACATTTTAAGCTCTTGGTTACTGATCACCTTAATACCAATTGGCAGGAATGTATGAGCATCTTTTGTTGGTAAATTGTCCCATTGATTTTTGTAAATACTATTGATATTATCAAGCCCCCTTTTCCATGATTGTTGAGTAATATTGGAATGATATTTCAAAATGCCTGCAAACTCTTCCATGCGGGATAAATATATTCCTTGAAAATTAGCAGACGATGACATTTTGGACTCAGGGTCAGGAACTAGATCAGTCATATCTCGTCCCATTGTATCATGTTTAATTGTTTCCCTTTCTTGAAAGGCTTGAATATTCCAAGGAGAGGCGGGAGGGGTTTCATCATGCATTGTTTCATTGGGTATTGGGGGGCTTTCAGTATGTGGAGCTTCATCATGGGTTGTTTCATTGAGTATTGGGGGGGTTCAGTATGCGGAGGTTGATTATCAATATGATCCCCTTTAACATTGATAATTTCATGACCTTGATCCCAAGAATTGTTTGCGGCTTCAAAGGTACGCCATTTTTTGTTTGTTTTTTTCGTCGCATGTATATTTGGTCTTTTTCCTAATCCTTTGGCTGGAAATCCAATTACGGCTCGAGATTCTCCCACCTCCACACCTGCCCATATATTGTAAGCAGCTATTTTTATCACTTTTGTTTTGAATTAGTAATGGACTTATGGTTCAAATCCATTTTGAGCAGGCTCATGGCTTCAGCAATCTTTTGACCCACATAATCAGGAATTTTACTATCATTTTGGATTTTTTCGAGCCTTGGGATTGTTTGAGCAATGTTGGAGACAAATTTTTCCTTGGATATAATTTCCACCTCCCCACTGAAAATTACATCATCTTTCCCATCATCTTCTGTCGGTGCACAAGGATCAACAGTCTTTTCCTTCTCATAACTTTTACAATTTGGTTTCTGAGAGCTTGGAGGCTGACCTGAAATAAAGGCTATGACACAATATCAGGTTTTGGGAGATTAGAAATATTCAAGATGGATGCATACTCACATTCTGGAAGAACTGGTGGATCTTGATTATCTTCATGTGACTGGCTCTCTACTTCAATGCCTAATTCACAACTACTGGCGATATCAGAGATTTCACTTCCACTCTCTGGGGCTGAAGTTGGTCCTTCATTGAATTTTGTTGAATTGCCCGGGGTTTGGCCCATAGCGGAGGTAGTTTATTAAGCAAATAGATGGTGACGAGTTGATTGATAAATTGTTTGGAAATTTTTGAATAAAAAGATCCAAATTGAAGAAAAAAGGTGGAAGTAAAATAATCGCATTTTCAAAATGCAATTTGTCGGGAAATCAAATGCGATTTGTCAGGAAATTGAAGGAGGCAATGTTTTGCAAATTATTTCATATCATGCAAATGAAATCACTTCCCTGTGAGACATTGAATAAAGTTGACTAGTGAGAAACCTACTAAAGTCAACTTTTGAACTATTCAACGCTCATGATGTAAGGACTAAGCAAAGTGTTCCATTTGAATGATATGCAATAAAATGGTTTTGTCGGGGAAACAGGAGACACAAGTCTTGTCTTAAATATTCCACTTATTAGGTTTTAATTTGTGAGTCTCATGATTTAAACCCTAACCACAAAATTGTGAATATACTGACCAATTTCCCCTTAGGTCCTGTTGGCAGAGAAGGCCACTCAGCATATTTCGGCAATGGCGTCCATTGTGTACGCCAACAAGCCACCGTACACTATGGATGTAGTACGGAAGCGTAAGGATGATAAGCAGGGTCGGGAGGATGTCGGGAGGGCACTACACAAGCATAAGGATAAGTGCTGTTGGGAGGGCACCACACAAGCGTAAGGATAAGTGGTGTCGGGAGGGCACTACAAAAGTGTAAGGATAAGTGGTGTCGGGAGCATGTTGGGAGTGCACTCTGCGAGCGTAAGTATGGTAAGCAGTGTTGGGAGGATGTCGGGAGGGCACTAGACAAGCGTAAGGATAAGCAGTGTCGGGAGCATGTCGGGAGGGCACTACACAAGCATAAGGATAAGTGGTGTCAGGAACATGTCGGGAGTGCACTCCGCAAGCGTTATGATGGTAAGCAGTGTCGGGAGGATGTCAGGAGGGCACTACACAAGCGTAAGGATAAGCAGTGTTGGGAGCATGTCGGGAGGGCACTACACAAGAATAAGGATAAGTGGTGTTGGGAGGATGTCGGGAGGGCACTACACAAGCGTAAGGATAAGCAGTGTCAGGAGCGTGCCGGGAGGGCACTACACAAGTGTAAGGATAAGTGGTGTCGGGAGCATGTCGGGAGTGCACTCTGCGAGCGTAAGGATGGTAAGCAGTGTTGGGGGCATATCGGGAGGGCACTTTAGCGGGTGTAAGGATAAGTGATGTCGGGAGTGCACCATGTGAGCATAAAGATGGTAAGGGCGGGGTGTGAAAGCGTAAGGAGTGGTGAGGACGGAGATGGGGAGGCAGTGTTGGAGTCTCATCTGGAGGGCGGTGCGGGCTCGTAAGCATGCAAAGAATCGGGGCGGATTAGATGGGGATGCAGAAGCCAATGAGGTGAAATTACCCAAACATTGTGAATAGTGTTGAAATGGGTTTGGGCTTTGAGTGACATTCTCATGTGACACATGTGACAATTGACGTTGTCTTGACACTGACGTGACGTGACCCACTAAATCCAGTGACTATAAAGTGACACTAACACAACTGAATCAAGATTTTATACTGACAGCGGTGCAACGTGAAGTCAATCGCTGACGATTGATGCGAGATTTGCCCTGGTGAATGTTATTTGTAATTTTATCACAGGTTGTATTTACTGTGAATTTTTTAAGATTCAGTGTTTCTTGTGGAATAATCGAAAAAATGGACTGTCAGGAAAACTTTTCATTTTACTAGTAAAACCATAATTCCCTTTGGTTGTACCATATATAATATAGTTCCTCATTGTTCCTGCAATTTTCAGAGAGATTCATTAAGAATTGTATTTCTAATGAATTTATGAAGTTTTTACCTCATTTCTACGTAGAATTGCAAATATCAGTGTTTAGCTGGTTGCTATGAGGCAAATCAATGGATACAAGTCCAAAAAGGGTTTTAATTACTCTTTCAGGGCTTACCAATGCAAAGTCATTAAGAATTGACATGGTTACAGGAGTCTAAGTAGCTCTTTACCTCCTTGGCATGTCAAAATACCGGGTTATTTGCTATTTTCTTAAGATTTACTGTAGTTGTAACATGGTAACCAAGTTCCCAAAGTGTTTTAGTTTAATAATTGGGCCAAGATCAGCCATGGATCCAACTCTGGAGCTGTCCATGCCTCTGAGGTCTCAGAAGTTGCGTACCCTGGCTCTCTTTGATGTCTTTTGTCCCCCTTGCTTATTTTTTGCGTCAAAATAGAAAATTAAGCTTCAAGTGAGATATCCACTATGTGTGTAGCAAAAGTCCATGTAAGAACACCATGATATGAAGTGCCCAAAACATGCATAACACTATTCTTAGTGTATATGTAACATGGGATTTCTCACATTCCCATTATTTTGGCATGAAATTAAGAAAAACAATGATTTTCACGGATCTTTCATGTGGGATTGATGATGTGGTATTGTAGTATTTTCCATATTACCACCTCAAAGAGTTAATTTGAGCTTATTCACTCTAGGGAGCTTACCTAGCTGAATTTTTGTGTAGAATCCAAATCTGGCCTGAAATCCATGGATTTTGTGAGCCTTAGAGGTATTTTCATATACCCAAAAGACCACAAAAGATAAATTAAGATACAAATATAAATAAAACAAATTCATTTATATTATAAAAATAAAAATTGAAATATAAATACAAATTTATATTTAAAAATAAAAATTTAATTATAATTTAAAAATTTAATTATAATTTAAAAATAAAATTACAATAAAATTTAAAATTATGTAATTATATCTTTACTTGTAAAAATCAAGTAAAAATGAATTTTTAATAAACATTGTGATATTAAAAATTCTTGGTAAAAAGCTATATAAAATATATTATAACTTTTTATCCAAGAAATAAACATGAAGCAATTATCACACCATTGGATTCCTCCCAAAAAATAAAGTGAGGTCACCTCTGGATGAAATTTCTGTAACTCAACTCTAAATAAGCTTAAATTAAGTTTTTGGTATTTTCAATACAAAGCTTGAAAATCCTCAAAACTTTTATTCAATTCACACCACTTGTGGTTTTAACCATCAATTTTTGTGTTAAAATTGAGGTTTTGTGTTTAGTTTAGAAGTTATGAGGAATTGAAGTATTTTCAATTGAATTCAATTGAAATGTCAAAATGTGCACGTTTATTAGATAAGTGAACTTTGATTTACATATGAGGTGTCAATTATTACTGTATTGTACTGTATAATTGAATTGAATTACATATGTAAATTATAAGTATAATACATGATGAGGAATTAAAGGAAAAAATAAATTGGGGGGAAAAGGAACTCCAGCTCCAAGGGGGAGCCAGACCGCCAAAATCCTTGCTGACAGGCGTGGGATGTCAAAATTCACGCAAAAGTTCATCATTTTTGCCCTGGAATTGAGTTACAGGGTCTGTGAACTCAATTGATGATGAGGTTTTGATACCAACTGGGGTAGTTTTAGCTGTTGCCAAGAGGGTAAAACTACCCTTAAGATAAAACAAACTTATCAAAAACAGTTTTAAATGGTTTCTACTCCTCTTACACACATTCTTACATGTTTTGAAGGCTCTAGACCAGGTATTGCTATAGTAATGGCTGATTTAAGGGTCTAAAATGGCTCAAAATGGCTTAAACCAGCCCTTTTTTGGTCCAAACCAGGGTTCAATGATGCCATAATTGGCCTTTCTGTTGTCAGACTGTTTTTCACGACTGACAAGAGTAAATTTTACTGTTGGAGTAAAAAAATTGGTGGCTATAAAAGAATTTCTTCTTTGCCCCACTTTTCTCTTCATGTTAGAATCTTTTCCTTTTATTAATTAGTTTAAACACTGTTAAACCAATCAATAAAATATTCCATCCTACTTTTTAAATCATTTTAATCCTTTTAACCACGTGAAAAAATCATTATAATCATTGTTTTTAACTCTTAAAATCATTTTTACCCCTGAACCACCCCAAAAGTGCATTAAAGCATCTTTCATCACTGTAAACTTTGTCACTTTGTTTCCAAATTCACTCTGGTCACTTTTTGGTGTGTTTTCTCTTTAATATTCTTTTTAAAAACTTTGTTCTTTAATTAATTGCTTGCAGCTCTTTGCTCAATTAATTCCAATTGAAATTGCTCTTGAAGAAATTTCTTTTGTAGCCTTAAAATGTCTCTTGTAGAGTATTTTTTGGATAAATTTTTATTGTTGGTAAAACAATAAATCTTTATAATATTATTGTTTTATACTAATAAAGTTATAAACAATAAAATTGGCGTGTTTTCTCTTAAAAATAATATTTCTTACTATTTTTAATTGATTTTTACCTCATACCAAGTTTGAGGACAGGAAAAGTACTTGATTTTTAATCAAAGTTTCATATCCACACCTTACAGATTTACTTACTCAATAAAAAGCTATTCATCTTTTCTGAAATCAAAAATGATGAATTTTGGATATATGCATGACTTATGAGTTATTCATAATTCAAAATTTATTTTTAAGATAATTGTGGCCTATTTGGGTATGTAAAATATACCTCAAGGCTCACAATTGCTTTCCAACTGCCTCAATAGGTTTTAAAATCAATAAATTTAAAATTATTATATAATTTTATGATTATAATTATAGTTTGTTCTTTGATAAACCCATTTAGAATCTTTTGAAAGGTCTTTTAGAGTAAATATCACGGCTAGGTCCCCAAATGTAAGGTTTGACTATGAAACAATAAGTAAAAATTACTAATATTGTAAGGTTTGTCTATGAAACTCTTTATAATAGTAACAATATCAAGAGTACTATGACTGTCCTCAGTAGAAAAATATAATATAATGAAATATTATAACCACAAATTTAAATATAATTATTAAAAATAATTATATAAAAAAATAAAATTTAATTATTATTATAATAATATAATAATAAAAAAAAATATAATAATTATAATAAATTATAATTATTCTATTATTGTTATAGTCACTGACAGTTATAACAATAAGAAGTGTAAAGCTCTTAATGAGACAATTACACGTGGAAAATAAGAATATTAACCACTTATAAATAATATAAATATTATTTATAAAAAGAATTAATCACACACAGTGCAGAAATAATTCTTTATAGAATAAAATTCTATATAAAAAAACTAATAATAGATAAAAAAAATATAGAATTTTTAGAGAAAACTTACTTATAAGATTTATTTAATACAACAAGTCAAATACAACAGTTATTATATTAAATAAAGATTATAAGTTAAAAACACGCCAAAAATCAATAAAATCAAAGATAAAACAACTTTTTATACTAAAATTTATGATTAAAGAGTTTTTGAGAGGAATTTGTGGATTTTAAAAGATATTTAAGATGAAAATTTTATATAATAAAAGTTATTATAGATGATTACAACAATAATCTGAATTCTATGACTTCAATTCTTTAATTTAATAAATAAAGAATAAAAATAACTTAAGAATTACTTTTAATAATAAGATTTTATATTTAATAAAACTTTACCTGTTTAAATGTCTAATATGATTGGATTGATTATGAATTATGGACAAAAACAGTGAAGAAAAGACTCTTTTTATGTCTACAGAGCAGCTCTCATGATTCATAATGGATGTAGAGGGCGTGCTCAGATCAAAACTGAAAAACCATGCTTAAAAATTAAGTTCTTAACTTAAGGCAACTTATTTTTACTTCCAATTTAAAGTTACCAGTGTTATTCTTAACTCCAAGTAACTTTAATCCTCATTTAGTTTAATTATTTTAAGTTTTAATATAAAATAAGTTTATTTATATTAAAGTTCATCACATGAACAACATAAAATCAGAGTTTCAAGCAGAAATCTCTTAAACTGAATTTTTAATTAATTTTTAAAGAAATCATAATTTTCTTTAAGCTTAATTAAAAAGTAATTTTCCAGGCTAATTACCCAGGAAACCTATTAATAAAAGATACTTAAAATTTAATTTATATATTGATAATATTAAATTCTAAGCTGTGTGAAATTTTCAAGCAAATCCATTAAGATTTGGATTTTTAATGAATTTTTGAAGTTATTACTATTTTTCCACGTAAAATAGCAATACACACAAAACCTTAAGTTTTGATAAGGTTTTGTTGATTGAAACCTTAAAGTTTTAAGCTTATTTAAGCTTTTTAAGCTTGATTAAGCTTTGACAGTTCTTAAAACCTTGATTCCAAGCCTGCTTATTGGGATTTACCCTCTTGGCAGCTTGAAATTCCTGTCCAATTTAGGATAAAACCAGTTTAAACCTTCAGGTTGGATCAAAGTCTAATCTTAAAGTTTAAATAAGGTTGAAAATCCTCCAATACAGGTGGACAACCTTAATTGAATCCTTGCAGATCCAAAAAGTTGGGTACCCCAGCTCTATTTGGTCTTTTTCCTTTGTCCCACCTTTTTGCGTGGATTTTGCCCTTTTATTTATTTAAAGCCATACTATGGCCTTAAACCCTTTTAAATTGAGCTCACGCAGGATTTACATTCTGTATGGCAAATCCTTAGCCAATTCAGTAAATATACACCACACCTTAATTTTAACTAAAATTTTGGTAAAGTTGCATAAACCTTATGTAACTTTAAATTTAAGCTTAATTAAGCTTAAATTTAACAATTTTTTAAAAAAATGTTAAAAAGTTACATTAGTACTGTGAGATTCTTAAATCTTCTAATAACACAAGAAATAAGTGTTTTTGGGTATAACACTCTATGGGTGTACCCTAGGTTATTTTTGGTGTAGAATCCAAAAATGACATAATAATTATAACTTTGTTTATCCAAAAAAAAGTTATACTTATTTTTTATTATTTTTTATTTTAAATTCAACTAAAAAGTCTGTTTAAGACAATTTTAATTGTTTATAAAATCATTTGTGGCCTTATGGGTATGTTAAACATACCTCACAGGCTCACAAATATCTTACTTATTGTACTATGAATGTCCTTATAAGTAAAACAAATGAGATAAAAAATAATTATAATAATAAAGAATTGTTATAATTATGGCGTAAAAATGACTATATTATTAAATAAATATGATAATATAGTTTATATTTTAAAAAAAAAATATAATAAATAGATATATTAATAAAAAAAAATTAATATATTTAAAAGCGCTTTCTTATTTTTACCAACAAATAATAAAGTCGTAAAAAGTTGTTTTTCATTAATAAAAAACAATTAATAACAATAATATTACTAATATTCAAGTTATACATTAATATGAATACTATTTATATTAATGAAAGAATTATTCAAGTAATAATAAAGAGAAAATCATTATAATAAGAAGAAATAACCTACTTTCAATACTTAATATAATAATTTTGAATGATTTTATGCCAAAAATATATAAATAAAGCTTGTTTGAATTGTATTTATAATATAAATTAAGCAAAATTACGATTTATCTTGATTTTACGTGGATTTGAGGTTTTTAAGAGAAATTTAAACAAAACAATTGAATAATTGAAGTAATCATTTCAAGAATGATGATTATAATAAGGATTATCTTTGTTCTTTAATAATATAACAGCTCTATATATAAAGAATAAATAAATTTCCTTTTTGTTTTAATTATTTAGTGTTTTGTAAGCGTCTGAGGGGAAAATAGAGTAAAAAGAGCTCTATTTATAGTAAATACATCGCTTCTAGAGTCCATCAGGACATTAGTAGACGTATACTGATGAGTTCTACTAGAATTGATCAATATTTGAAGGTTTAGTGATGATTACATCATGATCAAACCATCTTACCTCATTATTGCGCCATTATTTAGAGTTATCACTGTAACTTTAAGCTTGATGACGTCATAGGCTTGGCAGAAGCCTAAACCTTGTGGATTTTATTATTATTAATCATAATCTAATATTATTCATCAGTTTGATCACTTATATGACTGTTAAACTTAAAATAAGGTTACAGGGAGTGATCATAAATGATCAAATTTAAGCTTAAACTTTCATCATTAATAACTTTAAATTATACACACTAAAACTATTCTGGGTGTGGATTCTTATATCTTGGCAAGTCCTTATTGAACTACCAAGAGAATTTCATTACATAATCAAAACTCTATGTTGGATGATTTTTCTTGTAACTCATCTTTTCTGTTGAAATTTAATATTTTAAACTACAAACCATGATCTCAAGGAATTATACCTTGAATATTGTAATAAATACTAAATAATTATTAACGAATGAACTAGTAGAATCCAATTGTCTACTTATTTTACAATTTTGGACCACTTTTACAACAAAGTGGTCAATAGCTTTATTGATTTTATTCAATAATACATTACAATTTTTAACGTTGTTTATAGCTTGTGAAATAAAGTTCATATCTGTATTCTTAAAGTAATTATATGGTGACTTTATTTTTTGTTCATCTCTCTATCTTGTATATTTCAAAAGATATTACACAAAAACCATGAATATATGCGTTGACCAAAAAACGCACATATTCAGCTTAATTCCTTAAGTATTTACTATAGATATTATATTTAGAATTTTTTTCAAAGTAAATTCATGTGGAGAATCCAATGGTACAGTTTATTTTACATGTTGTTCCATTGGTTTCTGAAATAAATGAGGTTTGTACCTTTTTTAAGGTATTATTATTTCTACTTCAGAAATTCTTGACTTTTCAGATATGCAATAAAGGTGACATATGTGTATTTTACCATGAGGAATCCAACGGTGTAATTTCTTTTACATGTTTTTACATTAGATTCTGAGTTAATTTAGATTTTGTACTTATTTATGGTATCTTACTAATTTTTGACATAATTATCATAAGTACAATTATTACAGAAATTTTGTTGTGACCTTTGTGGATATTTAGTCATATCAGAAAGGCTCACAGCCCACCTCCCCTCCTTCCCATGATAACGCTTGCCAGCAATTTACTGACTTATGACCAACCTTAATGATTCCTCAAGCCATCATCCACAAATCTTGTTGGAGCATTTCCAATTTCTCCACATGTGTCCCTTCATGGATGTGACTCATAAAAATGAGAAGCACTGGGAATTTCAGGAGGAACTAAACACCCTCTTGGCCAGGAACTGGAAGCTTGCCCAAAAGAGGACATCATTGGGATAGTCTAAACATTTCTTTCAAAATAAAAAATACAAATAAAACTGCTTCCTTTTCACTTATTCCCTTTTGTAATACAATCCTTTAAATAAGTTAGTTGTATTAAATACAATATTTTTTCCATTTCAGTTATATTGTTTTTTCCCATGAGCTTTCCTTTTTTTCCAATGGTGCAAACAAAATTTTCCAGTTAGTATTAGTTTTTGTGAACCTTTTTTGCAGAAAATGTGCCAATAGTCAGTCACCATTACTGCCTCCTATTATTTCTACTTCCATGGTTCTAAAACATATCAGATCTTAATTCTAGAAGTATGGGGGTTCCCTGCTTGTGAGAAATCCACCGGAGCTTCATGAGTCATGGCCTTTCCTATGATCACACACTATTCATCTTAGTCATGTACAGAACTTTTTGAATTGTCGGGAGGCTGCCCCGGCGTAAGGAATTGTCTGAATCATCAGGAACCTGTACAGGCATAAGGATTTGCATGTAAAAAATCAAAAGCCTCAACTTGCATAAGAAGTTTTCTGAATTGTTGGCAACCTTCACAAGTGTAAGGATTTGTGTGTGAAGTGTCAAAAGCCTGCATTGGTGTAAGGAATTGTTTGAATTGTCGGGAACCTGTACAAGCATAAAGATTTCTGTGTGAATCCTTGGGAGCCTGCACCGGCATAAGGAATTGTTGTAATTGTTGAAAGCCTTCCCCAGCGGAATGAGTGGCTTGAATTCTTGGGAACCTGTACAAGGATAAGGATTTGCATGTACAGAGTTGGGATCCTGGACAGGCATAAGTATTTGTGTGTAAAGTGTTGGCATCCTGGAAAAGTGCAAGGATTTGTGTGTGAAGAAGAGCAACAAACCAGGACAAGCGTACTGTGGCATGCCACCATACATGAGCCATTTCACCCCTTTTTCATGTGAGCCACCATATAACCCCAATTTCAACCCATCAAAACCCAGTGTATACTGTCCTGCATCTTATCACACCCTAACTCCCAGATGCAGCCAAATTCCCTCATTCTTCTAATTGAGATGAGATTTTATTACCAACCCTGATGTGATAGCCCGCTCACTCGCCAATCTCATAATAACCATGGCTTTTCCCCCACATTGTTTTTTCTAATCTCCTTGAGCATTGTGCAGACATACCCACTCATTTTGTGGCTTCATTGTCCTGTGATGGATAAGTATAATGCACAAATGTACTTCTTTCCCCCACTACCTGAATGAGCCCGTGACATTTGGATAGATCAATCCAAAAATGCTCATTTGGGAAAATCAATCTTCCCCCTGTACACCGCTTTGTTGCATCTCTTTGAATTTGGCCGGTCTGCTTATTAGCTTGAAACCACCATTCCGAAGCATACAACAATGCATCCTTATCAAGATGAGGGGAGTTTTTGAATCCATTCATGGTGAAAGTGAGTGCAGAAGCAAACTTAAATTGCCCCCAATTTGCAGAAATATCAGCGTCATAGTTGACTTCATCAAAGGATGGAACCCCCAATGACTTGTAGCAAGTTTCAATATTTTGAAATAATATATCCCCAACATATCGTAAGGATTGACCTAGAATGGGACCCACTAAGCTAAGATTTACGTCTTCGCTCTGCTATTCATCTTTTGTGTTTTCCATTTTCTTGAGACTTCCATAAAGACCAAATTGTTCACTCTTTGTGCTGCATTTGCGCCACCCAATTGCAAACATAAATCCCTCCAGTAATTTCCCATTTTTTGCAATTGTGTTGGTAAATTTTATTTTTCAAAATAAGAATTGTGATAATTTATCCCATTGATTAACCTTGACTTCACTCATTGTTGGGAATAGTCTGAATTCAACAAGGGCAATGTGTAATCCGGTTGAAGAGAAAAGTGCCACACGGCCAAAGTGAATGTGTTTGATCTGATTGACATCAACAACCCTTGGAATTTCACTTGGGGTCATATTTGCTGATACTGGCATTGATATTTGAGATTTTGGTCAAGTGGAGGAAAAAAACTGATTCCTTTGGGTGGTTTTGGCCTCATTTGTATTTTAGGATGTCCCACTATGCGCAAGTGGTTGAGAGATCACTTTGTGTTGAAGCAGACAATATATCAGATACTGCTTCCTCCCATTTGAAACCAGAAAGTTGTGCAATGCCCAATGCCGAATAGGCCTTATTTGGCACACATCCTTGACTTCCCTGCTGGACCTCACACAGCATTGGCTTGATCTGAACTGACCCAAAGCCATATTTTTTCCATTGGCCCCAATGAGGGTGCCACACAAATGCCGACCCATATATATATCTATATATATACACTGAGAAGAAGTGAACAACTCACACTCTCCTTCCTCACCCCCAACCTTTGCCGCAAGTTCCCTTTTACGCTCCTTTTCTTTTTCGTGAATGGCATGCTTGCACAGGAAAATGAAAGGAAACCAAAGGATTAGTGACTGTTGTGTGAATTATTAATTTCGCCTAAATTTGATTTCAGTCGATGAATGTTTTTTAATTGCAGCTAAAAATGAAATATTACATCTGACTTTTGCAAATTGGCGATCTCAAGTTCCTGAAACTGAAAAATGCAGTGGATAATGAATTATTCAATTTTATATATTCATATTCCAATTCAATGATGTTCAGAACCAACCTTGTGCACTATTGCAAGCACATGCGAATGCAATATGCACACTGCTGCGGATCCCTAATCATCTTAGGCCTCTATAAAATAAACAGTGCCATTTGGCCTATTATTTGGTTTTATCACTTTGCGCAATGCCCCTGTGTGTGCTCATTGCGGGCGCAACTGCCTGACTCAGTTTTCATCTTGTCAGAGTATTCTCAATGGTGTACAGAGGCAATCCTATGTACAAAAAGTAGTTATTATTGGTATTCATACTGAGGCATCCAGGCAGTAGTAGGATAGATAGTCACAATTATTAAATAATAAATAACATTCTAAAATTAAATTACAATATATATGTACAAAGCTAATCTAAAACAGTTCAATCCTTGTTGTAAGTTTAGCTGACCTGGGTCCAGTCAATGTGACCTCATCACTTGAACCAAGACTGCGCTTCTCCACGCAGGCATTACCAAAGTCTAATACCAAGAATTGTAAAAATTAAAATCTAAGAGGTACAGTGGGGTTAAAAGACTCTTATGAGAAGAAACTCTTATTCAGTAAATTACATATACACTTATTAGTATGTAGCCACACCAGCTCTACTAGATTTTTTCCCTCTGAAAGTCTTTGGGAAATTTCAATGAGTGCATGCAATAGACTTTGACCTTTGTATGTGCATGTACCATGTTGTACGCAATAATTAAATTGATAACTGTATCCATTAGATCCTCCAGGATCTTGTGCAGCTTTGTAAATATCTCATTGTCAGCCCCACGACCTTCAATAATGAGCTGTGTAGCACGTTTCTTCCATTTACTCAAGCAGGAGGCAAGGTATTCAACTGCTCCCCATTCAAGTCCAGGGGGATTGGTCAAATTTGATGCTAGTGCCACATATTGTTTGGGTGAAATCACATTGTAGGAGACTAAAATAATGGATTCAAACATAACATTTGCCCAAAAATGTTTAATTGGATTGGCAGGGTAAAGAAGGCTCGGAACCATTTTAAACAAGGAGTGTACAGATTTTGGAAGATTATCTGGAGGTTTTGCTGATTCCTTCATCAATTTGAGATTCCAAATGTTATTATTAAAAAATGCTTCTGTTTCTGTTGGCTTAAAAAAATCTAACCCTATATATTGCAATTTATATCACAAGTCCACAGCCAATAATCATGTAACATGCACAAAGATAAAACTCACCTGCCATCTCAAGCTCCTCAAGCCAGGCCAACCTTTTAAGCTCTCAGTTACTGATCACCTTAATACCAACAGGCAGCAATGTATGAGAATCATTTGTGGGTAAATTGTCCCATCAATTTTTGTAAATACTATTGATATTAACAAGCCCCCTTTGTCATGATTCTTGAGTAATATTGGAATGATAAGTCAAAATGTTGCCAAACTCTTCAATGCAGGATAAAAATATTCCTTGAACATTAGGGGAGGATGACACTTTGGGCTCAGGGTCAGGAATTATAGAAGTCATATCTTGACACATTGTATCATGTTTAATTGTCTCCCTTTCTTTAAAGGCTTGAATATTTTGAGGAGAGGCAAGAGGGGTTTCATCATGGATTGCTTCATTGAGTATGGGGGGGCTTTCAGTATGCGGAGGTTCATTATCAACATGGTCCACATCAACATTGATCATTTCATCACCTTTGTCCCTGGAATTGTTTTCAGCTTCAAAGGTAGACCATTCTTTGTTGGTGTTTTTTGTGGCATGTGGATTTGGTCTCTTTCCTAATCCTTTGCCTGGAACTCCAATTACCACTCAAGACCCTCAGGTAGAGATTCCTCCACCTCCACACATATCCATATATTGGAAGCAGCCATTTTTAAAATTTTTGTATTGAAATAGTAATGGGCTTACAGTCCAAATTGCTTCTTAGAAGGCTCATTGCTTCAGCAATCTTTTGACGTACATAATCAGTAATTGTACTATAATTTTGAATTTTTTCAACAATGTTTGAGACAAATTGTGCCTTGGATATAATTTCAACCTCACCATTGAATATTACGTCATCTTGCCCAGAATCTTCTGTTGGTGAACAATGTTCCACAATCTTTTACTTCTGAAAAATTTTAAACTTAGGTTTCTGAGAGCTTGGAGGCTGAGCTGAAATAAAGGATATGACACAATATTTGGTTTTTAGAGATTCCAAATATTCAAGATGGATGCATACTCACATTCTGGAAGAACTGGCGGACCTTGATTACTTTCATGTGACTGGCTCTCTACCAAATGCCCAATTCATGACTACTGGCCACATCTGAGATTTCACTTCCACTCTCTGGGGCTGAAGTTCTTCTTTAATGGAGTTCAGTTGAATTTCCTGGGGTTTGGGGCATAGAGGAGGTAGTTCATTAAGTAAATAAATGGTGAAGAGTTGATTGATAAATTGATTTAAAATTGTGGAATAAAAAGATCAAAATTGAAGAAAAAAGGTGGGAGTTCTGAAAGGGGTGGAAGTAAAATAAGTTCAAGATCACTGATTATTTTTTAGTTAATATCAATATTGCAGAATTTTGGAAAGTTTGAAAGAAGTTAAATATCAAAGAAAATTAATCATTTCATTACTTAGTGAATTTTCTAGAAAAAAGGCTTGTCAGAATTACAAGCTGACCAAAAGAAACCTTCCCATCAAAAGCCTTGGAACCCTCCATCAATATCTATTGAACTTGTCATGGATTTGCAAAATATGATTTGTTGAGAAATTCAAGGAGGTGATGTGTTGCAAATTATTTCATCTCATTCAAATGAAATCACTTCCCTGTGAGAAACTGGATAAAGTTGACTAGTGAGAAACCTACTAAAGTAAACTTTTGAACTATTCAACGCTCATGAGGTAAGGACTAAGCAAAGTGTTCCTTTTGAATGATATTAAATAAAATGGTTTTGTCAGGGAAACACAACACAGAATTCTGGTCTTAAATAGTTTACTTATTAGGCTTTAATTTGTGAGTCTCATTACTTAAACCCTAACCTCAAAATTGGGAATATCCCCACCAATTCCCCCTGAGAACCTTTTGGCAGAGCAGGCCACTCAGAATGTTTCCATGATTGCATTCATCATGTACACCAACAATTCACTGTACCCTATGGCTCTAATACCTGAGTGTAAGGATGGTAAGCGGAGGAGAGAGGATTAGGCGTGAGGGGGGTTAAGGGTGGCATTGGAGGCATATATTGAGGGCTCTGTGGGAGCATAAGGATTTTAAGCGGCAGAGAAGATGAGGCAGGGGTGCAGAAGCGTAAGGAGTGGTGAGGGCAGAGATGGGGGGGAATTGTAGTCTCATATTGAGAGCGTGGCAGGAGCATAAGGATAGTAGGTGGCGTTGAGGAGTAGGCTGGTGTGGGAGCAGCATCAGAGGCATGTTGGGCGGACACTGCAAGAGCATAAGGATTGTAATTGGCAAAGAGGATGAGGCATAAGGAGGGTTGAGGGTGGCATAGGAGGTATATCTTGAGGGTGCCGCAGGAGCATATGGATTGTGAGCGGCAGGGGTGTGGAAGCATAAGGCCTGATGAGGGCAGAGATGGGGAGGCAGTGTTGGAGGCATGTCGTGAGGACACTGTGAGAGCAAAAGGATGGCAATTGGCAAAGAGGATTAGGCGGGTGGGAGAAGGCAAAAGGAGGGTTGAGGGAGGCATAGGAGTTATATCTTGAGGGCGCTGCGGGAGAATAAGTAGTGATGAGGGCAGTGTTGGAGTCACTTCTAGAGGGCGGTGAGGGCATGTAAGTATGCTAAGGGTCAGAGAGGATTAGGCGGGGATGCGGAGGCCAATTAATGCCTGAGAGTAGCAATGGTAAAGGGGTGATATGGCGCAAGTCTTCTCATGCCAAGCTGCTGCCTTGCACCATGAGGTGTAATTACCCAAACCTTGCAAATATTTTTGAATGGGTTTGGGCTTTGAGTGACATTCTCATGTGACACATTTGACAATTGACATTGTCTTGACACAGATGTGATTTAACCCACTAAATCCAGTGACTATAATGTGACACTAATGCAACTGAAGCAAGATTTTATACTGACAGTGGTGCAACATGAAGTCAATTGCTGGCAATTGAAGTGACATTGGCCCCGGTGAAGAATGAATAGGAGGAAATTCCCAAAGAAGAAAAAATCTCAGAAAACCTCCAAAGAAACAAGTTAAAACCAAATTGGAAAGAAACAAAATTATTAAAAAAATTATGCAACAAAAGATCAACCTCACCATTGAAGGAATTTTCAGCATGTTGCCCAATTTTGTCCATAAATTACAGGAATTATCAGAAAAATACAAATGAAAAATTAAATCACTCAACTCAATGGATCTTCAAGAAATACTATTAGCATTTGGATTGAAAGAAATACCAAATTGCAAGATTCATTATGCTTGTCCTTTGGGATTTATGGAAATCTTCATTGGGAAGGAAGAATATCCTATCAAGGCATTAGTGGACACTGGGGCAGAGCTCAACATCATACCAGAAGAAATAGCAATAAAAGCCTCACCCACAACAAGAAATCTTAACATGAACCTCAGAGGTATTGGAGGGCATACTACTTCATTGGTGGCACTTTCAGAATTCATTTGAATGATTTTGGCCTCAGGGGCAGAAACTTAAATACACTTCTTCATTTCAAAAGGATCTGTCTATGCAGTACTTGGAACACCCTTGTTGGCAGACAATAATATTAGGCTAGAATTTTCTCACAAGCAAGTTGAAATACTCAGCTATCAAGAACCTTATGGAAGAAGATCATGTATGCCAATCTGCAAACTTCAAGCACTTGGATGGCAAATTGGTCCACCTAGAGGAATGAATTTATGCAATATGGCAAAATTGGTCAGAAATACCCCAGGAAAGAAGTATCAAAATGCAAAAAGAGACAACACCATAATAAATTTAACCCAGAAGACCCAAGAGTTATCCATATCTCCAAAAAGTGATGAATTTGGTCATTATTTACAAAAGAACAAATGGCCAAACAACCTCAAAAGAAAACTCAAGGACCCAACTTCTGAAGATGAATAACCCAACAGAGTTTACAAGAAAACTGATAACAATGAAGAAAACATCCATATTTTAGTAGATCCAAATGAAAAAAATAAATTGAAACCCTTTCAAAACTAAGTCCAAAAGGAAAAAGTCAGATTGAGTGAACATCATGAGCTTTCAGATATGGAAATCATCAGTGAAATAGAAAAAGACTTTAAAATTATGGAAGAAAGAGACAAAAAATTGAAAGACACATACCATATCAACTCCTTGGAAAAACCATTGAGCAAACAAGAGGAACCTCATGGATGGCAACTGGAAAACACTGAATTCATTCAGGAAACCACTAATGAAGAGGATCAAACAGAATCCATTTATGAAATTGAATACAACTACATTTACCTGCCATACAATACCTTTGAAGACACTTATGGGGATGAATCTCAGGACATTTTATGTGAAGAGAATTATTTATGTCATCTTCCAGGAGAAGACTTGAACAAAATCCAATTATTAGAGCTATTAAATGAAGAGGGAATTAAACAAAAACTCTCAAATCAGTTCTGGGATAAAAAAAATTCCATGGGAATATAACCAAGAAGAGGAATTTACTTGAATGAAATTTGGGCCCAATGGTACCTTGGATTGAATGGTTCAACATACCCAACTATAATACTGAAATGGGTTGGAGATGGATCTATTCTCATTGATGAATAATTATGGTGGTCAGAACTTCAGTCAGAATAAGAAATTGAGCAAATGAATGCCTTTTTAGAAGCCCTCAAAGACCTTTATTTGACCAGGTTACTCAACAGACACTTACCTTTCCCACTTGGGGGAGCTCAAATTTAAATAAAATTAACAAAATCAAGATTTCTTCTCTAAAAATGTATCAGTATCATCCATAAAATGTATCATTAGTTTCTTTTTTTTTTTTTTTTTCTCTCATTAGGCAGTGAATATCTACCTCAACAAAAAAGAAGTTCATCCACAAAGTATTTCTTAAAAACAAAAGTAAATAAAAATAAATTCTAAATATATATATATATATATATCAATTACTTTCTTCATGGCCAATTCACCAATTCTTGGATCCTATGGGGAGTAATCAATAAAAGAAGATGGAATGAACAATGATAATATTCAATTTTTAAAGCTCAATATGATGATTTAAATAAAGAAAATCTTTGGAACTTTAAGGATACTTCATCAATATCAAGAAAAGTAGAACTTCAAGGGATAAAGGAATTTCTGAAAACTATGGAAATTTCTGACAAAATAAATAATCAAATTGTTCAAGAATTAATGGACCAATTAAATTTAAAACCATTAAGGCCAATCTTGAAGACAAATAATGACTATATAAATCAAAAATCAAATAAAATAGTCAGAGTTCAACTGAATTAATGATTAGGCAGTGACTGTAAGATGTGACTATGAAACTGATGATAATATTACTATTTATCAACAGTACTATGTCTGTTCTTATGAAATATAATAATAAAATATTATTATAACTACAATTAAATAATTAAAGAATTATTTCTTTCATGTGTTAAACACTACTAGTGATTTTAACATTGAGTAGTAATTGTCTACAAGAATCAATTACAAGAATATTTTAATAATAAAACTTGTTTTATCAAAATAATGAAATTATTTTGATATATAATTATCTTTTGCAAGAATAATTACAAATATAATGCTTGAAGAAAACTAATTATTTGGAGAAAAAACTTTAAGAATTAAGGATAAATCACTCACTACTATTCCAAAGAGCTTATTGAAAGATAAGACAGAGAGATTTGACGTAGAATTGTGGATTTAAGGGATCAAAATGTTTTTAAAATGGTATTACAACAATAAATAGTTGCATTCTATGATTTAACGTCTTTCTGATTGATTCTGAAAGAATTAAAACACTTAATAATAGCTTTAACTGATACTTACTTGTTGGTAACAATGTTATAAATGAGAATCAGGTGATGATGATGTGGAAAAAATAGCAGGAGGACGCCTCTTTTAAGTCAACAACAGCTCACAGAGAAATTCAATGGAGAAAACTGAAAAACCAGTGAGTGAGAAAACAATGAACCCTTTTGGATTTATTGATTGCATCATCTATTGTCACGTAAGATTATCATAATTACTTGATTGATGCTTTTACATGACTACCAACCCCAATATGGTTAAGAATAAAAGGAGTACCATTTGTGAATCTTCTTTTATTCCAAAATAATCAATTATTTGTCAAATTCATCAATGTTCTTGGTAATTTTATCTAAGGTTGTAATTACTGTGAATTTTTGAAGATTCAGTGTTTCATGTAGAATAGTCAAAAATAGACTGTAAGTAAAACTTTGATTTTACTAGTAAAACTGTAATTTTTTTTTGATGTACCATAGATAATCCAGCTCTCCATTGGTGCTGAAGTTTTCAGAGAGTTCCATTAAGAATTGTATTTTTAATGAATTTATGAAGTTTTTACCTGATTTCTACGTAGAATTGCAAATATCAGTGTTTAACTGGTTGCCATTAGGTAAATCAATGGATACATGTCCAAAAAGGGTTTTGATTACTCTTTTGGGGCTTATCCATGGAAAATCATTAAGAATAGACATGGTTACAGGAGTCTAAGTAGCTGTTTACCTCCTTGGAACGTCAAAATAGCAGGTTATTTGCTATTTTCTTAAGATTTACTGTAGTTGTAACATGGTAACCAAGTACCCAAAGTGTTTTAGTTTACTAATTGGGCCAAGATCAGCCATGTATCCAACCTTTGGAGCTGTCCACGCCTGTGAGGCCTCAGAAGTTGGGTACCTTGGCTCTCTTTGATGTCTTTTGTCCCCCTTGCTTATTTTTAATGTCAAAATAGAAATTTAAGCTTAAAGTGAGATATTGACTATGCGTGTACCAAAAGTCAATGTAAGAATACCATGATATTAAGTGCTCAAAACATCCATAGCACTATTCTTGGTGTATATGTAACATGGGATTTCTCACATTCCCATTATTTTGGCATGAAATTAAGAAAAACAAAAATTTTCACGGATATTTTATGTGGTATTGAAGTATTTTCCATATTACCCCCTCAAAGAGTTAATTTGAAATTATTCACTCTATGGAGCTACCCAAGGTGAAGTTTTGTGTAGATTCCAAATCTGGCCTTAAATCCATGCATTTACTTACTCAATAAAAGGTTATTCATCTTTTCTGAAATCAAAATGATGAATTTTGGATATATGCATGACTTATGAGTTATGCATAATTCAAAATTTATTTTCAAGATAATTGTGGCCTATTTGGGTATGTAAAATATACCTCAAGGCTCACAGCGACCTCCTGCATTATCAAAGAGAAAAATCAATTCTTATCAACCAAAATCACCAAAATCACTCACCCAAAGCATTAAAGAACTAGGAAGTGAACTTCTGCCTTATCAAAGAGGAATATCCAAATTCTTACCGAGAAAAATATCATCCTAAACAAATTGAAACTACCTTCAAAATGTTTTGATAAATAAACTTGATAATATTGTCAGGATGATACTATGATAAAGGTATAACTAGGCTAATTACAACTTTAACTGTGTATGTGACACGGCAGAAAATTATTTAAAAGAGGTTTATAAAGGTTTATGATAAGATAAAAGGGTTGTACTATTGAGAAATAGTGGTGGTGAGCGCTATTGAGAACCCTGGGTGCAGGCTTTATCTGTTGGATTACAATAATAAAGTCTACAATAATTAAAGATTATAATTATACCTGATTATTTAACCAAGAGTAAAACTGTTTTTGACAGTTTACTACAGAGGTTATTCAAGAGCAGGAT
The DNA here is from genome assembly GCA_023105745.1 of Austropuccinia psidii. Lineage (NCBI taxonomy): Eukaryota > Fungi > Basidiomycota > Pucciniomycetes > Pucciniales > Sphaerophragmiaceae > Austropuccinia > Austropuccinia psidii. Next base: position 17,968,376 of record JALGQZ010000011.1, read on the forward strand.
GAGGAAAGGTTTTGGCTGTGAAAAGCCCTCCTTTTATCCTGGAATTGGGGTGAAAAGGCTACTAGACCTTTCCACGTAGAGGAAGTGAAGATTTTTCACTCTCTATGACAGGCTTGTGGTTTGCAAAGAGCCTGTATACCCTGTATTGGGCTCAGATGTGGTTTTGAAACCACATCTTGGTGGTTTTCACCAATACAGGGTGAAAATTTTCATCTGGGGACCTCACAGCCTGATTCTGATGTGTATGACGCGTAGAATGCTGTACAGAAACTGTATGGGACCCCAGTATTGACTGACATATGAGGTATTGAAGTAAAAACATGCTTCTTTGTCTATTTGACACCTCATATTCATGGTTAGGGGATATTATCCCATGGTAAGGCTGTATATGACAGCAGGTGGAATTTTGACCTTAAAATGGTCATAACTCTGTCAGTTTTTGAGATATCAAGCTCAAAATTGGTTCATTGAATAGCTCTATATGGGCTCTACACAATGGTACCCAACTTGACATGGCTATCATTAAATATGACAAAGTTATCCCATGTACAAGTATTTCTGTACATTGGCGTGGTTTGGGCAAAAGCTGTATTAAGCTTGTTTGGCCAATACCTTCTGTTGTAGTTGAGCTATGAGGAAATGGATGGCACCATCAGATAGCCCTGAATGTGCTCTTTCCAAAAAGACCCCATTTTAAGTATCTCACACTAAAACTGTAGAAGTTAGATGGGAGGTGAATGTTTTGTTCACCCTTATTTGGTCTGAATTTGACCATAACTCAAGTAATACTGGTGCTAGCTCAGTTTGGATGGTACCATTGGATAGCCCTGGCTTAGAGCTTCATTTTGAGTACCCATTTGATGGGGTTAAGCCTCTCCTTCTAGACTTTAGATGAGAGGTGAAAATTAAGGTTTATGCTCAGCAATAACTTTGAGCAGGAATAACTTTGTTATTTCTTGTCCTATGGTGATGGGACTTATATTTTCAGGAAGAGGTGAGTTTTCTCTTTCTTTTGATACCTTTTGAGCTAATTTGGCTCAGCTCCATGTTTTGGTGGTATTTTGGCTATACCATTGGTTTATGGTATTTTGGCTGTCATGCTTGTGCTCTGGTTTTGAGTCACAGGCTGACATACCCTCCCTCTAAAAAAGGCTCATCATTGTTGAGACTGTTCAGTCCTCCTAGAGGCTCTGAATCTCCTTAAATGAAGTTTCCCATCTGGTATGGCATCCTCTGCCAACCATTTGTCTTTATCAGCTGTCTGGTTTTTGAATCTGACTAGGTATTGTCATTGGTCCTTTCCATTAAGTCTGATTTTTCTGGCCCTGATTATTTTACTCACAGGTCCAGGAGAGTCTTCTACTTCCACTATTTCTGGTGGAGTGATGTTTCTCTTCCTGGAGGGGAATTTATCCTCCTCTGTTTGGAAGTATGGTTTGACCAGGCTCACTGGAAAGACTGGGTGTTTCCTAGAAAACTCCTCAGTTAGCTTGACCTCTACTGCATTCTTCCCTATCAACTTAATGATAGTGAAGGGCCCTACAAATGAGTCTCTCATTTTCTTGGGTCCTTTGAGATTGTTAAAGTTCAGTGTAGACACTAACACCTGGTCCCCTTCCTTGAAGTCAGGTTCCATATGTGATTTGTCCCACCTCTGCTTGTTATACTCTTTGGCCTCAGCTATGCATTTGGCTGCAGTATCACAGGCTTTCTTCCACATATCATGGAAGTCTTTGGCTGTGGGGTGGATGGTCAGAAGATTTTTCTTCAGGTGATCCACAGGTAACAGGGGATTCCACCCTTTCTCTACCAGTGCAGGTGTTTTTCCTGTGGTAGAGTGCTGGCTTGTGTTATAGGCCAGCTGGACTGCTGGTAAGAGGGTAACCCAATCATGGGTGTATCCCTCATGGTCCTTGTATTCCATGCCATAGGCACAGAACCTTCTGAGGATGTCCTCCATTGTTTGGATCATCCTTTCAGCTAGGCCATCTGTTTGGGGATGGTAAGCTGTGGAAAAGGCAAGCTTCGTGCCAAGCATTTCATATAAGTTGGTCCAAAATTCAGATGTGAATTTTGGGTCCCTGTCACTAATTATGATCTTGGGGACTCCACAGGTGGATATGATGTTATTCCAGAATAACAGAGCAGTGTCCATGGCTTTGTCTTCTTTATGGCATGGTAGACACCTCATGCTCTTGCTGAGCCTATCAACTATGATTAAACAGGCATTGTAGTTTTCTTTGCCTCCTTGGACAAGTCCTGTAACCCAGTCCATGTTGATGGTTTCCCATGGGTGCTTGTGTTCTTCTATATGTTGAAGTAACCCATATTTCTTCCCATGTTTTCTATTTGCCTTTTGGCATCTTTCACAAGTGTTGATGTATTCACTCAACTCTTGCTCCCACTTGGGCCATCAAGCTGTGCTTGCTACCCTCTCTTTAGTCCTGTCCTCACTCATGTGTCCCATATAGGGGTAGTCATGGCATTCCTGCAGGATTAAAGAGATGTGGTCTCTGTCTATCACTGTGAGTGCACTGGTGTGCTTTTCTCTGTGATAAATCAGGCCATCTAGAAGGAAGAATTTATTGTCCTTATAGGCCCTCAACCAGGGTTCCTCCAGCTGGGTTTCCAGTTCTGGGCTCCTGTATTTTTGTTGAAGGAGTTGGAGTAGTATGCTACACTGTTTGTGTTTAGCATAAGATTTCAGTACTGCATTGAAAAATTCATTGTGCAGTTCTGAGGAACTTATTCCCAGTATGGGGGTTTCTGTCCCTTCTGAATCAGTGTTTCCACTGTCAAGGTTACCACTCCCTGGTGCCCATTCAGAGAATCTGAAGTTCTTCTTCCTATTTATTTCCATAAAATGGATAGGAATTTTTGCAGAAACTTCAGAGTCATAAGCTGGATTGTTTTTGACATTGTCCAGTGGCCATCTGCTAAGGCCATCTGCATTGGTATGGCTTTTACCTTCCTTGTATATGATGGTCATGTTCCCTCTATACTCCTGGATGGCTATTTGCCATCTCAGCATGTGTCTATTAGTAGTCTTCATGTTTAGTAAAGACTTCAAGGCTGTTCAGTCTGTGTAGACTTCAAAGACTGCACCCTCCAAATAATAATGGAGTTTTTCTAGAGCCCAGACTAGACATAGACATTCTGTCTGGGTGGCCCCATACCTGGCTTCTGAATCTTTCAGCTGCCTGGAGATGTAACATATTACACCTTCTCTTGGTTCACCATCCACAATTTGTCTTTGGTGAAGGGCTGCTCCCAAGCCTTGGCTGCATGCTGCATCTATATATAACTTGAATGGTAGTTCAAAGTCAGGCAAGATGAGCACAGGTGCATTTGTGAGTTCATATTTGATCCTCTCATATGCATCCCTCCTTTCCTTGGTTATTTCAAAAACTACATCCTTTGAGCATAACTTGTATAAACTACTAGTTATGTGTGCAAAGTTCTTAATGTGGTTTCTATAGTAGCTAGCAAACCCAAGGAAAGATTGCATATCTTTAATTTTCTTTGGTACTGGCTTTTGCAGTACTGCTGCTACTTTGTTCTGGTCAATTGCCAGACTAAGGCCTGAGACTTTGTGTCCTAGAGCTAGTAGCTCTTGTTGGCCAAAACTACACTTTTTAAGTGAAATTTTCAGATTGATGGGTGTACATTGACTTAGCACTCTGTCTATGTATTTTACATGGTCTTCCCATGTCTCTGAGTATATAATGATATCATCAATATATACTACCATCCAGCCTTCCATTATTTCTTCTTGAAATATGGTGTCCATCATCCTTTGGAAGTGGGCTGGTGCATTCTTGATGCCAAATGGCATCCTGGTGTACTCATATATGCCCATATGGCATATGATTCTGAGTAATTTCATGGAGTTGGGTTTAACTCCATTTTGGTGGAAGCCCTTCATACAATCCATCTTGGTTATGTATTTGGCTTTGGCTAATTTATCCAAGGCATGAGGTATCCTTGGTATAGGGTACCTGTCTGCTTTTGTGTAGTTGTTCATGGCTCTGAAGTCTCCACACAATCTAGACTTGCCATCATGCCAGATGATTAGGACAGGAGTGGTGATTTCCACTATTTCATTATGTCCAATCTTCCTAATGACATCCATGTCCAGGAGTTCATTGATATGTTTCTCAAACTCCTTCCTGGTCTCCAGACTTGCTGGGTAAGGAGGTCTCCTTAACATGGGTGGATAAGGCCTTTCTACATCCAGATATAGTTCTATATCATAGCCTTTGATCTTGCCTAATGGTTCTTCACCAATGGCAAATGCTGGTCTATTCTTCCTCAGCATCTTCAGTAAACTTAGCTTTTGTTTACTGGTGAGGGTAGTGCTAAACTGTCCCTCTCTGAATTCTTTCAGAAGTTCTTCCAGTGGGTCCTGAGAAGATATCTGGTATATATCAAGAGAAAATTTCTTTTCCTTGTTAGTACCAATGCTAATATGCCTATTTTTACTATTGTAAATATCTATGCCATACATCCTCTGGTAATCTGTTCCCAGTACAAACCCTTGGATGTGGGCATCTTCAAGCACTACAAACTCTGGGTTGAGTCTGATATTACCTTTTCTGTGGGGTATAATTATCTCTTTGATAATTGTCCCAATAGAGGTCATCTTTCCAGGTGCACTCTTAAAGTTCTTTGCCCTGGTGGGCAAGAGTTCTTTTTCCCGGTTTGGGAAGTGGTTATCCAGATAATTTCTGGCCACTATGGAGCAGTGTGCTCCACTGTCAATGATCAGTGGGTGCTAAGCATTGTCAATACATACAGTCATTTTTGTGGCTGTTCCATGTATATATGCCATTCCTTTGGTTGGTGTAACCAGGAATGTTTGTGCATCTTGTGTGTGTTTACACAAGTTCTTGTTGGCAGTGTCTTGTGGCATGCCTGCTTCCAACTGTATATCCTGGATTTCTAGTGTGGTTTCCTCTTGGTATTCCACTAGAAATTCCTCTCTTGGGTCTTGATCCTCATCAGATGGTTCTCTGATGGCATCACCCATAGAGTCTGATTCAGAATCCTCTGTTGGACGTTCTTCTTCAGGGACTTTTTCTATAGCATAGACTTTCTTCTTTGCTTTTGGACAGTTGTTGGCATAGTGGTCTGTTGAACCACAATTGTGACAAGAATTCTTCTTCTTTGCCACTTCTGCCACTCTTTCTCTGGGTTTGTCTTTAAACTCTACCCTGAAAGGTTGTTTCTCTTTGAAACTATTGCTTCTATATGGGGTGAATTTCCCTATATTAGTCCTCTTCCTTATGTCTTGTAAGGTATTGGCTATGTCATCTAGAGTGCAATTTTGGTTGCATCTGCACTTTACTGCATGCTCTAGTTCTCCTGGCAGTTGTGTCAGAAGTTTATGATTCCTCATTTGAATGTTCATTTGAGGATCAATGGCTTTAAGTCTTTTAGACTGTCTAACACACCACTCATATGGATCTTTGTCCACAGAGTATTTGTCATTTTTAAATGACATGGTCTTTTGCCATATCCAAGTTCCATTACTGTACTTTTGAATTATTTGACTCTTCCACCATGGCCAGTTTCTTCTGCCATGGATTTCTTTCATTTCTGTGTACCATATACTTGCATGACCTTTAAATGCAGTATTCAGTCTAGCAGTAATCCAGTAATCTGGTATTCTGGGTACATCAATGAAGAGTCCATCAATATAATCTATGAGTTCCATATGATCATATTCTCCTGATCCAGAGAATTTGGGCCAGCTTGAGGCCTCAGGAAGCTGTTTCAGGGCTTCCTTTTCTGAATAAGACATGCCATCTCCATCCTGGTATTGTGATGGAGATCTTGTCTTATTCAACAACATGGCATCTGGTTTGATGTAATCTGGTTGATATGGATTATTCATAGCTTGGCCTTGTGGTTGAGGCTTCAAGATATGGTAGGCATTAAACAATTTGTTAATGTCTTGATCCAGACACTCCGTGTCCCTTGTGCTGTGGTGTTGTTCTTCAAATAATTGGTTCAGTCTCTTGTTTGTTTATTCAGAGGCTTTGCTCAGTTGAGCATATCCTTCCTGAACGTTTTTAACTATCTGCTCCAATGAGGCTTGAGTTTTTCTCATCCTCTCTTGGGCAGCTGCAAATTCTGCAGCCTGCTTTGCAGATTGCTCAGCATATTGGGACATTTGCAACCACAGTGTGTCACTGTTGATGTTGCTCTCAGATGTGATAATGTTATTTTCAGTCTGAGTGGGGGTAATGTTTCTATTACTAGGACTACTGATTCTAGAGTGGTTTACAACTACTTCTGGTTCTTGTGTACTTCTTTTACAAAATCTAACAGCTTCTGGATCATGGGGTCTGACTCTTTCCTCCTCTGGTTGAAGGGGGTTTTGTTCTTGCCCTTGTTTCCTTGTCTTCTCCTAGAAACTTCCTGGAATTGTGAAGAATGGTGACTCTTGGCCACTGATCTTCTGGTTTCTGAATGGTGTGAAGCCACTGGAGAGCTGATTTGGCCTTCTCCTTGTGAACCTGAAGGAATCTGAGTAGGCCCTGTCTGGGTCAAATGTTCTTCTATAGCTAGGATAGTGGCTTGATTCTCCCTTATCCTCTGTGCCCTTCCCTCCAGGAGTCTGTGCTTCCTGGTAGGATTCCAACCCTTGGTGATTACCATAAGGTCTTTGAAGTCTATCTCTTTGAGACAGATCTTCTGGCAACTTGATCCCAGTTCTGCCCAGTGAGTTGCTAGGTTGAACCTTTTGTTGTCCATGCTCCATTGAAATAAATCTTTGAGGAGTTGGTGGATCTGAAGAACTCGATCCATATCCTTCCAGTCCTCTGGTTTGAGGTTTCTGTTGAATTGGAGTGTGAATGGCAAGGTTGATATTCTCTCCCTCATTGTTTTGCCATCCACCACTGTGTCCAGGGTGTCCTCTTTCAGGTCTTCTGGTTCTGGTCAATCCTCCCCTATCCTCTGGTTGGTTCCTTTGGAAGCCAAGGTCTCTGAGGTATACAGGGGACATATCAGTGTCTGCAAACAGTCAACAACTTTATGTTCTTAGGGTATTTCCCTTTGACTGTGCCTTGTACAAATTTGTTGTCTGCTGATTTGGGCAGTTTGCCTTTGGAAGTTACAACTGGGTTAATAATTGTAATCTTCCCTGTACAAGTGGTTAAGGTTGGTTTACCTTGTATTGATGCAGAGTTTCGTGGTTTTCTACTTCTCTGAGTGGCTATTGGTGTCCACTTCTTGGCTGTAATCAGGCCTTCACTAAGCCTTTTTCCTTTGCCCTTGCTGCCCTCTGGTTCTGAGGGTGTCACTGGTATGTTGGCCTGTGACTGGGTCTCAAGTGGTATGAAGTTTTCTTCCACTGAATCAAACAGGAAAAAGAGGGCTTATGTCAGTTAAGACTTCTTAAAAGGCTGATTTTGCACGTCTAAGAATGGCCTCTGGGCTTGTATTTTACTACAATATGCCCTTTTATAGTGACAGTGTAATTGAATTAACAATTACACGTCAAAAATACAGCTTATTGATAAGTGGTATACTGTTTGTATACCAATATCTTACAGAATACTTGTTATCAGCAAGTATAATATGTCACAAGATGGTGTATTACAGGGTAATTGAGTTAACAATGTGCCCAAACACGCCTCAACTGTTGGTTTATCAGTATGAGTTGTCTTAATTCAATTAAGAATTAGGACTGTATTAGTGGCTCAATGTGTTTTAATATGCAAAAACACGCCAAAAATACTGGTCTTATGGTTATTAGCCACTAGACAAATACTCTTAAAAATATGAGTATTATTAAATTTTAAAAAGAAATATATATAAAATATATTTTTTAAAAGAAAATGGCGCCTAAAAAAGGATAAAACAATGTGTTAATAAGTCATAAAAAAGAGAAAAGACTTACTTGTAAGGTCCCAAAAAGTCAAAAAACACGGCCAGGCCCCCAAAATGTCAGGATGATACTATGATAAAGGTATAACTAGGCTAATTACAACTTTAACTGTGTATGTGACATGGCAGAAAATGATTTAAAAGAGGTTTATAAAGGTTTATGACAAGATAAAAGGGTTCTACTATTGAGAAATAGTGGTGGTGAGCGCTATTGAGAACCCTGGGTGCAGGCTTTATCTGTTGGATTACAATAATAAAGTCTACAATAATTAAAGATTATAATTATACCTGATTATTTAACCAAGAGTAAAACTGTTTTTGACAGTTTACTACGTAGGTTATTCAAGAGCAGGATGAGGAAAGGTTTTGGCTGTGAAAAGCCCTCCTTTTATCCTGAAATTGGGGTGAAAAGGCTACTAGACCTTTCCACGTAGAGGAAGTGAAGATTTTTCACTCTCTATGACAGGCTTGTGGTTTGCAAACAGCCTGTATACCCTGTATTGGGCTCAGATTTGGTTTTGAAACCACATCTTGGTGGTTTTCACCAATACAGGGTGAAAATTTTCATCTGGGGACCTCACAGCCTGATTCTGACGTGTATGACATGTAGAATGCTGTACAGAAACTGTATGGGACCCAGTATTGACTGAAATATGAGGTATTGAAGTAAAAACATGCTTCTTTGTCTATTTGACACCTCATATTCGTGGTTATGGGATATTATCCCATGGTAAGGCTGTATATGACAGCAGGTGGGATTTTGACCTTAAAATGGTCATAACTCTGTCAGTTTTTGAGATATCAAGCTCAGAATTGGTTCATTGAATAGCTCTATATGAGCTCTACACAATGGTACCCAACTTGACATGGTTATCATTAAATATGACAAAGTTATCCCATGTACAAGTATTTTTGTACATTGGCGTGGTTTGGGCAAAAGCTGTATTAAGCTTGTTTGGCCAATAACTTCTGTTGTAGTTGAGCTATGAGGAAATGGATGGCACCATCAGATAGCCCTGATTGTGCTCTTTTCAAAAAGACCCCACTTTAAGTATCTCACACTAAAACTGTAAAAGTTAGATGAGAGGTGAATGTTTTGTTCACCCTTATTTGGTCTGAATTTGACCATAACTCAAGTAATACTGGTGCTAGCTCAGTTTGGCTGGGACCATTGGATAGCCCTGGCTTAGAACTTCATTTTGAGTACCCATTTGATAGGGTTAAGCCTCTCCTTCTAGATTTTAGATGAGAGGTGAAAATTAAGTTTATGCTCAGCAATAACTTTGAGCAGGAATAACTTTGTTATTTCTTGTCCTATGGTGATGGGACTTATATTTTCAGGAATAGGTGAGTTTCCTCTTTCTTTTGATACCTTTTGAGCTAATTTGGCTCAGATCCATGTTTTGGTGGTATTTTGGCTATACCATTGGTTTATGGTATTTTGGCTGTCATGCTTGTGCTCTGGTTTTGAGTCAAAGGCTGACAAATATTTCTTCAATTCTTCATCCCTTAAGCAAATCAAAATCCACCAAATCCATGGATAGAAGAAAAAGAAGTCTTTGCCAATGACAATAATCCCCAAGAAGAAAGTGAATATCTTGAATTGTTCTTACAAACAACACCAGAACCCTGTCCAGATATCTCCACAATAATCCTTCCATATATTCAGTTTTAGGAAATTGTTCCAAAAAAGCAACATCAGCAATTGTCATTCCTCATCCATGGCAAGGATTGCCTGGAGTCAACCTCACCAAATATGAATTCTTGGAGCTATTGACCTGGGATGGAATTGAAGGCAACCTTGAAAACCAATACTGGAATGAAATATTCCACATGGATGAACCCCTCAGGAAATCAATTTTTGGAGGACCTGGGAAGGCCAAGACTGGTTCAAACTCCAGGATTTGAAAATTAGAAAAGGAAAAATTAGCCAAATCTCAAGAAATTATAATGTAGAAAGTTCCACATGGGACTATAAATGGGAAGAAACACTTATACCAGAAATCCTTAGTCTTAAAAGTGGTTCAACTAGCTTCAATACAGAAGATTGGGACTTCTTCTGTGAACGATACCTTTTCAAAAGTCATAAAACAGAAAAATGGAGGGGAGGAAATTTCATAAAGCATGAATTAGTAAATAAAATTCTTGGTCAAAGGAATTAATTGAATTAATTAAAAAAAAAGAATAAAATCTCACCTGCTAAGTCCTCAATTCTGTAGTTTTCTCTTATAGCTTATTGGGTTGTTTTGAGAGCTAGTTCCCCATCTAAAATTAGTTTAAAAGAAATATAAATAAAAAAAATCAAAAAACAAGTAAACAATAATAATAATTAGTTTCAAACCAGATCACTCTAGGTGATAAATAAAAACTAAAACTTACATGTTATTCATATTTGATTTCTTATATAAAAGAATGAAACATATATCTCAAATAATTCAATAAATTGTGTTTAAAAAAAATAATCTTATATTAATTTTACTTAGCATAATTATCATCTGGAGATGCTCAAAAGATAAAAAATACTGATGGGAAAATCAGAAAATTAATGGCAGACTATCATTTCAGATTTATTATTAATTCATCTTATTATTTTATTATTTTAATGCTTTTATACTTTATTTTTTGTTAATTTTACTTTTATCTTTATTTTATTCTTTATTTTATCATAAAATAAAAAAAAGAGCAAAATTAATTGTCTATTTTGTTGAATATATTCTAGATAGTCAACGTATCCACTCAACTATGAACTCAATGGAGTTATCTTTGGGTCTCCAAGCCCTGATAAATAAAAAAGCCTCACCAAAAAAAACAAAAAAGTCAATTTTGGTGACTAAAAATAACATTCAAATCAAAAAGCAGCGATCAAGCACAAGGACCAAAACCAACAAAACTTAACATACAAATGGGGTTCAAGGCATTGTAAATTAGAACTTTCAAAAAAAAAAGATTGTTTAACTGTAGTTTTGATTGCAAGGTTCTCAAACCCCGACTGAACAATTATCAAACAAAATTAGACTATGTATTTATTTTTGATTTAAAGGCAAGACGAGATTAACCTGCTTCATTAGAGTTGGCTCAATAGCTAAATTTAATTTTTGATTGCACGGAGTTTCTCTTAGAAAGTATTTGAGCGGTATCACTCAACCTAAATAATTTTATTCAATTCATTATATAAACTGATTGGTACTTCTAGTCACCTAAATGGTTGAATTTTATTTATATTGAGAGGCAAACCAATTTTGATTAGAGTGACGCAAGTTTTATATTCGAAAATTCTTTTATATCTCCATTTTTTTATTTCTTGATTATTATTATTATTATTTTTAAAAAAAGGCAAACAAAAAAAGAGAGAAGGACTTTTAGGACCAGAGAGGGGGGTATTGATAAGCATTGCATGCTTACTCTCAGGCAGTAGCTTCAAACGGTAATTGATAGGCCTAGAACAACCCACTGCAGGTGGACTTTAATAAGCCTGTAAAGGGAAATATGCAGACAAACTGTATTTCAGACTCATAGACAATTCCTACTAAAACACCACATAAAAAGGAATGATCGCAATTGTGTTATTGGATTCAAAAAGCCTCTTAAAATCTTACAGAGGAGCTGAATCCAACATGCATGCTCCGTTCCACCCAAAGCCAAGTAGGGGATATCCAATCACAATTGGGTACAAATCAGCCTATTTAAATTCTTTTTTGTGATGAGATTAGTATTTCAACTAGAGCACAGTTTATAAAGAAAAGGCGGTGATCAAATTTGATTTCCATGCTACTTATACCTGTAACACAGCCTGAATAACACCATCTGCCTCACAAGATAAGAGATCTGTCAATCTCTATCACACTATCTCAATGAAGATGTATTATTACCAGTAAATGAAAGCTAAACGCCTAAAATTAACCCCAGATCCATTGGCAATGACTAGATGGAACAAGAAGCTGAATGCATTCAAGAAAATTAGATCTTTCATTTTAGCTTGAGACTTTCTACCATATTTGCTGACAAAAAAATACACCTTTTTAGCTACGTATTACTAGAGGTACACTTCCAATATAAATAAAAATAATGCAAAGTACCGACGCTTTGCCACCTCAACCAACGATGAAACTGTATTACTCAGTCTAATATTGGAGGTTGACTCAGGCGATGTACTAATGAAGGTTATATTTCCTTCTTACTACCATGTAGGAGAAATGTTACCTGGCCTTTCAGATTAGGATGTGAAGTCCATATCGCACATACATCAGTTGAATTAAATAAAAATAGCTGAACGGAAAGTTTCGAAAAGAATAATAATTGATAACTGAACAATGAAAGCCAGAATTCTCACATCATTGACATGTGACTTCTAGTGGCTGCAAGAAGAAATAACCCTGTAAGACAAGATGGCCTCAGACAACATTCAGCAGCAGATTGAGCAAGGAGTTGCGATTTTTATGATGGCCAACACCAACCAATCTTATTGGGATCACACGGGACCTCATTGAATACTCGCAGAACCTGGAAACCAAATGCAATTGATATGTAATCCAAGGAATGGTTGTGGAACATCCATCAAGAGTGAAACAATCCTACTTAGCTCACATCACAGCTGAGGGTGTATAGATACCTTCTGCCTAGCAAATCAGCCACCCGAACTCAATCTAAGCTCTGTAAAGGTGTAATAACACCCCTAACAGCCTAAATACAACCAACCAATGGGGTGTAAAGCCTTACAGGGTAGTAAGCCCTTGAATGGTGTTACAGCCTTTTTTACCTTGAGAACAGACTAGGCCAAAGCAGGTTTAAGTATCACTAGAGGTATACTTAATCCTTAGTAACCTACTAATATTAAAACAGGCCAACCAACGTTCTTGTATCCACTCTGAAGGTGTAATAGCACGCATAACAGCACTAAAAAAACCCAACCCTACTGTATTGCAAGTACCCCAAGGAAATCTCTAGCCACAATAAATGGCCTTCAAGACCAAATGACCAAAGAACAAACCACCATAAGTGGTTTAGTGCATGATAAAGTGGCTCTCCAAGACACTTACAAATGAACCATGTCACCTTATCAAATTTCAGGCCTGGTAAAGGGTGAATGAACTAGCATGTTGATGAACTGATTTTCATTAAGATCCTAGGAAACCCAGAGGCCAAAACTAATTCAACCGAGCTCATTGAAAGTATCATAATTTATGCACTGAAGCCCTTAGAATAAATGGGGTCAAGAGCTAAACAAGGGGCTAACTTCAAATGACGTAATTTCAGCTTCAAAAGGCTGTAAAAATTGTCAACAAAAAAAAACAAATAAAAAAAGCCCCCAGAAAGGCTTTAAACTGCTTGTGCCTTTTCTAAATTATAGTTCTGACTTATCCGATTTTATTTCTGTATAGCTACTAATAATTTGTTTCTTTTTTATGCTACAGGGCATACATAACAATGCATGCCCTGAGCAAGGCATTAAACTGCTCAATATCACTGTTTATATTATTTTTAATTACTGATTCTTTATTTTAATGAAATTTCAGTATTTCCAGTGTAATAAAATAATGAAGTAAATAAAAAAAGAGCCTCAGTATGGCTATAAACTTCTTATTTTATTTTATTTTTTCATACCTTTTGTATATTGGATATTAAATTAAACTGACATATTTCATTTTTGATAGGCTACAGGGCATAAATAAAAAATTCCCTCATCAAGGCTTAAAAGCGAAATTCTGTCTTTATTCTTTTTTTATAAATTATGACTTTATCTGACATTTCTTATCTTGGATTTTACAGGTGTTAGAATAAAAAACAACAAATATTAAAAAGGAACTATAAATAAGCAAATGGATCTAAAAATAATAGCCCCAAGCAAGGCTTTAAACTGCTATTTTTATTTTTATTTTTGTGTTTTCTAATATATCATACTGACATATTTGATTTTGAATGCTACAGGTTTTCATAATGAAAAGTGTTCCCTTATTTTATAAGCTTAGAAGTGCTTTTATAGTGAAAAGGAGTCTTCATTAATAATATAAACTGTTTGAACTAATTATACAATTTGGCTTTGAAGACAAATCAAATGTCATTAAAACCAAAAGTATCAACATAAATAAAAACCAAGCAACCAATGGTCTTTGGCAAGACCTCAAAATGCCCACTAAAATTCTCAAAAAGGTCTCAAAATACACAACCATAATAAACTGCCCCTTCAAAGATCAAGAAATTCATCAGAATATCAACAAGAATATCAACAAAAAAATCAAATAATAGTCCTTGCAAAGATAATAAACTGCACACCAAAAATTCTCAACAAGGACTCAAAAGGAAAAACAATCAACCAATGATCCTTGGAAAGACCATAAACTGCCCAATCAAATTGTCAACAAGCATCCCCAAAAAGCGGCAAATGGTCCTTGGAAAGAACATAAACTGACTATTTGAAGTATTCAAAAAGATTGAACAAGGACTATCAAAGGAGGATAAGTCCTACGCAAGACTATAAAATACCTGAGGTTATATTTCTTCTTTTTTCTAATTTTATTTCATTATAAACAAGAATTAGAGAGATTGATTTAATTAAACCTTTTAAACCTTCTTTTTTATTTCAAATTCATTCATTTCTTTTCACTCAGCATTAGGGTCATATCCCATTCATGAGCTCAGGAATATTCTGTTTATTATATATATTTATTATAATTTTCCTACTATTAGAACAAGAGACATTAATTAGCTTGATTTTTCAACTCAATAATAATAATAAATAAAAAACTCTACATCAAGTTATTTTTTTAAAATGATCAATTTTTTTAAAATATTTATTCAATTACAAGAAAGTGATTGGAGCTTGTTTTAAAATAAGAATTATTTGGGCCATGAAGACATTAATTGAACTCTAAGGAGTGATTTATATTAAGAAATCATAAATTGATGACATAATTTGGGGCATTTAAATATTAATAACACCTCAATGTGCTATTTCTTCAAAATGGAATTTAAAAAGCCTGCCCAAAGCAAACAAGAGTTTTTTAAAATTGTACAAATTTTATTTTTCACTGTTTATATTATTTTAACAACTCAAATGCATTTATGGATAACAGCAAATCTGAAACATAAAGGGGATAGACTTGAAATGAAGACTGATTCACAATGACGATTCCTAAAATAAAAGATTTGTGGCATCATAATGGTCATTATATGAATAAAGGACTCAAATTATGATGATTAAATTATGTCATATTAATTATAAATACTCTCAAGAGCACCAATTTTTACTGATTGACACAAATTACCACCTTCAACCAAACAGTTCCATGATCTTGATTGTGATTCAGGATTATTTCTTTTGAAGAGTGATATTTAATCAGTTATATAAATTTTTAGCTTATTTTATACCTAAAAGCAAACAAAATAATACTATTCAGTCCGATTTAAAAAAGAAATTATGTGATCATACTGTATTATTATTCATTATTATCAAAATCACTATAAAAAATAAGGGGTGGGTAAACTTATTTCTTACACTATCCCTTATAGTGAAAGTTCTGGGGGAATGAGGATATATCCTTTTCAAAATTTGGAAATCAACTCAAGATTTTTAAATGGTGAGGGGGGCCCTAATCCAAAAAAATATTATTATAAAAAAATATCAATAAATTAATATTGAAATCAATTGTAAATCATATTATTGTTAGAATTTTTTATTTTTCATCTTTTTATAACATGTATAGTTTAGGAGTACATAAGAGCCAAAAGAAAACATTTCCAAGAATAACAACAGAATTGAAAAAGTATTTATTCAGAGATAAATTATTAAGAAAACTGAAAATGAAGATTGATTATAAAAAATCAAGAGATCCTTATTGATTGACCTTTACACAACACAAGAGCTTGGCCATTTATTTGATTCTGTATTGAAAACCATTTGGAATTCAAGAATCATTGGGAAAGATTTATGGACTGGAGGGTTACTCAACTGCATTAATTGTGGACTCAGGTCTTACTTAACATGATGTATCAAAATAATAATTTACAACACTCAACTCAAATTGCCCTTGGGATATTAAATAAGCTTGAAGACTCAAGAGGTCCTCAGCATTACACTAAACTGCTTCCCCTGTGTCACAACCATGGCAATTCACCTCCTTGCATCCCCATATGGCATATCAAGCCACAGTCCTTTTATGGCCAATTGGCCATATCCATCACCAGTGGCCAATATGGCCACTTCATCATCTTATGGACCATTTATGGCCATTTGCCTTTTGGGGCCTTCATGGACCTTCACCTCACTCCAGAAGCCATGGCAGCAATTTATGCCCAATTGGGTATATCTGGTCATTTCCCTCAAGACCAGGGGAAATGGCCCAAATTGCTGTTTTGGCCATTTTCACTAATAATGCCCATTTGCGCATTTCTGCGCATTTTGCACATTTGCGCATTGTCAGCCTGTGACTCAAAACCAGAGCACAAGCATGACAGCCAAAATACCATAAACCAATGGTATAGCCAAAATACCACCAAAACATGGAGATGAGCCAAATTAGATCAAAAGGTATCAAAAGAAAGGGGAAGCTCACCTCTTTCTGAAAATATAAGTCCAATCACCATAGGACAAGAAATAACAAAGTTATTCCTGCCCAAAGTTATTGCTGAGCATAAACCTTAATTTTCACCTCTCATCTAAAATCTAGAAGGAGAGGCTTAACCCCATCAAATGGGTATTCAAAATGAAGCTCTTGGCCAGGGCTATCTAATGGTGCTAGCCAAACTGAGCTAGCACCAGTATTACTTGAGTTAGGGTCAAATTCAGACCAAATAAGGGTGAACAAAACATTCACCTCTCATCTAACTTTTACAGTTTTAGTGTGAGATACTTAAAGTGGGGTCTTTTTGAAAATAGCACAATCAGGGCTATCTGATGGTGCCATCCATTTCCTCATAGCTCAACTACAACAGAAGTTATTGGCCAAACAAGCTTAATACAGCTTTTGCCCAAACCATGCCAAGGTACAAAAATACTTGTACATGGGATAACTTTGTCATATTTAATGATGACCATGTCAAGTTGGGTACCATTGTGTAGAGCTCATATAGAGCTATTCAATGAACCAATTTTGAGCTTTATACCTCAAAAATTGACAGAGTTATGACCATTTTAAGGTCAAAATCCCACCTGCTGTCATATACAGCCTTACCATGGGATAATATCCCATAACCATGAATATGAGGTGTCAAATAGACAAAGAAGCATGTTTTTACTTCAATACCTCATATGTCAGTCAATACTGGGTCCCATACAGTTTCTGTACAGCATTCTACGTGTCATACACGTCAGAATCAGGCTGTGAGGTCCCCAGATTAAAAATTTCATCCTGTATTGGTGAAAACCACCAAGATGTGGTTTCAAAACCACATCTGAGCCCAATACAGAGCATACAGGCTGTTTGCAAACCACAAGCCTGTCATAGAGAGTGAAAAATCTTCACTTCCTCTACGTGGAAAGGTCTAGCAGCCTTTCCACCTCAATTTCAGGATAAAAGGAGGGTTTTTCACAGCCAAAAGCCTTTCCTCATCCTGCTCTTGAATAACCTACGTAGTAAACTGTCAAAAACAGTTTTACTCTTGGTTAAAAATCAGGTATAATTATAAGTTTTAATTATTGTAGTCTTTTATTATTGTAACCCAACAGATAAGACTGCACCCAGGGCTTTCAACAGCGCTCACCACCACTATAACCACTATAATAAAGCCCTTTAAATTTATTCTTAATCATCTCAAAACCTTCTTAAAGCATTTTTACCATGTCACAAACATAGTTTGAGTTGTAAATAGCCTACATTACCACTCTTTCATAATTTCATCCTGACATTTTGGGGGCCTGGCCATGTTTTTAACTTTTTTTTTTTTGGACCTTGTAAAGTAAGTCTTTTCTCTTTTTATGACTTATTGATAAGTGTTTTATCTTTTTTAGGCATAATTTCTCTATTTAAATATATACTTTATATATATTTATCCTTTTTTATATATACTCATATTATAAGAGTATTATTCACATGGTTAATACCCACTGAATATAACTATTTTTGGCGTGTTTTGTATATAAAGACACATAAGCCATCAATAAGTCCTGTATTCTTGACTGAATAAGGACACCTCTGACTGAAAAACCATCAGTTGAGGCGTGGTTAAGTGTATTGTTAACTCAATAACACTTATACAAAACCACTTGTACAGAATACACTTGAAAACCACAAGTGTTTCTGAGGGATACTGACACACAAACAGTGTGACAGGGTAACAAAAGCTGTAATTCTGATGTGGAATTGTTGATTCAATTACACTGTCATTATACAGGGCACATTGTAGTAACATACAAGCCCAGAGGCCAATCTCAGACGTGCAAAACCAGCATTTTTTGAGAAGTCTTAACTGACATAAGCCCTCCTTTTCCTGCTTTGATTTCAGTGGAAGAAAATTTTATCCCACTTGAGACCCAGTCACAGGCCAACACACCAGTGACACCCTCAGAACCAGAGGGCAGCAAGGGAAAAGGAAAGAGGCACAGTGAAGGCCTCATCACAGCCAAGAAGTGGACACCAATAGCCACTCAGAGAAGTAGAAAACCACGAAACTCTGCATCAATACAAGGTAAACCAACCTTAACCACTTGTACAGGGAAGATTACAATTATTAACCCAGTTGTAACTTCCAAAGGCAAACTGCCCAAGTCAGCAGACAATAAATTTGTACAAGGAGCAGTCAAAGGTAAATACCCTAAGAACATAAAGTTGTTGACTGTTTGCAGACACTGATATGTCCCCTGTATACCTCAGAGACCTTGGCTTCCAAAGGAACCAACCAGAGGATAGGGGAGGATTGACCAGAACCAGAAGACCTGAAAGAGGACACCCTGGACACAGTGGTGGATGGCAAAACAATGAGGGAGAGAATATCAACCTTGCCATTCACACTCCAATTCAACAGAAACCTCAAACCAGAGGACTGGAAGGATATGGATCGAGTTCTTCAGATCCACCAACTCCTCAAAGATTTATTTCAATGGAGCATGGACAACAAGAGGTTCAACCTAGCAACTCACTGGGCTGAACTGGGATCAAGTTGCCAGAAGATCTGTCTCAAAGAGATAGACTTCAAAGACCTTATGGTAATCACCAAGGGTTGGAATCCTACGAGGCAGCACAGACTCCTGGAGGCAAGGGCACAGAGGATAAGGGAGAATCAAGCCACTATCCTAGCTATAGAAGAACAGTTGACCCATACAGGGCCTACTCAGATTCCTTCAGGTTCACAAGGAGCAGGCCAAATTAGCTCTCCAGTGGCTTCACACCATTCAGAAACCAGCAGATCAGTGGCCAAGAGTCACTATTTTTCACAATTCCAGGAAGTTTCCAGGAGAAGACAAGGAAACAAGGGCAAGAACAAAACCTCCTTCAACCAGAGGAGGAAAGAGTCAGACCCCATGATCCAGAAGCTGTTAGATTTGGTAAAGGAAGTACACAAGAACCAGAAGTAGCTATAAACCACTCTAGAATCAGTAGTCCTAGTAATAGAAACATTACCCCCACTCAGACTGAAAATAACATTGTCACATCTGAGAGTAACATCAACAGTGATACACTGTGGTTACAAGTGTCCCAATATGCTGAACAATCTGCAAAGCAATTTTCAGAAATTAAAGCTAGCCAAGAGAGGATGAGACAAACTCAAGCCTCCTTGGAACAAATAGTTAAGAATCTTCAAGAAGGATATGCTCAACTGAGCAAAGCCTCTGAAGAATCCAACAAAAGACTGAACCAATTATTTGAAGAACAACACCACAGCACAAGGGACACGGAGTGTCTGGATCAAGACATTAACAAATTGTTTAATGCCTACCATATCTTGAAGCCTCAACCACAAGGCCAAGCTATGAATAATCCATATCAACCAGATTACATCAAACCAGATGCCATGTTGTTGAATAAGACAAGATCTCCATCACAATACCAGGATGGAGATGGCATGTCTTATTCACAAAAGGAAGCCCTGAAACAGCTTCCTGAGGCCTCAAGCTGGCCCAAATTCTCTGGATCAGGAGAATATGATCATATGGAACTCATAGATTATATTGATGGACTCTTCATTGATGTACCCAGAATACCAGATTACTGGATTACTGCTAGATTGAATACTGCATTTAAAGGTCATGCAAGTATATGGTACACAGAAATGAAAGAAATCCATGGCAGAAGAAACTGGCCATGGTGGAAGAGTCAAATAATTCAAAACTACAGTAATGGAACTTGGATATGGCAAAAGACCATGTCATTTAAAAATGACAAATACTCTGTGGACAAAGATACATATGAGTGGTTTCTTAGACAGTCTAAAAGACTTAAAGCCATTGATCCTCAGATGAACATCCAGATGAGGAATCACAAACTTCTGACACAACTGCCAGGAGAATTAGAGCATGCAGTGAAATGCAGATGCAACCAAAATTGCACTCTAGATGACATAGGCAATACCTTACAAGACATAAGGAAAAGGACTAATATAGAGAAATTCACCCCATATGGAAGCAGTAGTTTCAAGGAGAAACAACCTTTCAGGGTGGAGTTTAAAGCCAAACCCAGAGAAAGAGTGACAGAAGTGGCAAGGAAGAAGAATTCTTGTCACAATTGTGGTTCAACAGACCACTATGCCAACAACTGTCCAAAGGCAAAGAAAAAGGTCTATGCTATAGAAAAAGTCCCTGAAGAAGAACCTCCAACAGAGGATTCTGAATCAGACTCTATGGGAGATGCCATCAGAGAACCATCTGATGATGATCAAGACCCAAGAGAGGAATTTCTAGTGGAATACCAAGAGGAAACCCCACTAGAAATCCAGGATATACAGTTGGAAGCAGGCATGCCACAAGACACTGCCAACAAGAACTTGTGTAAACACACACAAGATGCACAAACATTCCTGGTTACACCAACCAAAGGAATGGCATATATACATGGAACAGCCACAAAAATGACTGTATGTATTGACAATGCTCAGCACCAACTGATCATTGACAGTGGAGCACATTGCTCCATAGTGGCCAGAAATTATCTGGATAACCACTTCCCAAACTGGGAAAAACAGCTCTTGCCCACTAAGGCAACGAACTTCAAAAGTGCATCAGGGAAGATGACTTCCATTGGGACAATTATCAAAGAGATAATTATACCCCACAGGAAGGGTAATATCAGACTCAACCCAGAGTTTGTAGTGCTTGAAGATGCCCACATCCAAGGGTTTTTACTGGGAACAGATTATTTACAACAGTAAAAACAGGCACATTACCATTGGTACCAACAAGGAAAAGAAATTTTCACTTGATATATACCACATATCTTCACAGGATCCACTAGAAGAACTCTTGAAGGAATTCAAGGAGGGACAGTTTAGCACTACCCTCACCAGTAAACAAAAACTAAGTTTACTGAAGATGCTGAGGAAGAACAGACCAGCATTTGCCATTGGTGAAGAACCACTAGGCAAGATTAAAGGCCATCATATAGAACTATATCTGGATGTGGAAAGACCTTATCCACCCATGCTGAGGAGACCTCCTTATCCAGCAAGTCTGGAAACCAGGAAAGAAATTGAAAAACACATCAATGAACTCCTGGACATGGATGTCATCAGGAAGATTGGACATAATGAAATAGTGGAAATCACCACTCCTGTCCTAATCACCTGGCATGATGGCAAGTCTAGATTGTGTGGAGACTTCAGAGCCATGAACAACTACACAAAAGCAGACAGGTACCGTATACCAAGGATACCTCATGCCTTGGATAAGCTGGCCAAAGCCAAATACATAACCAAGATGGATTGTATGAAAGGCTTCCACCAAAATGGAGTTAAACCAAACTCCATGAAATTGCTCAGAATAATATGCGATATGGGAATATATGAGTACACCAGGATGCCATTTGGCATCAAGAATGCACCAGCCTACTTCCAAAGGATGATGGACACCATATTTCAAGAAGAAATAATGGAAGGCTGGATGGTAGTATATATTGATGATATCATTATATACTCAGAGATATGGGAAGACCATGTACAATACATAGACAGAGTGCTAAGTCAATGTACACCCATCAATCTGAAAATTTCACTTAAAAAGTGTAGTTTTGGCCAACAAGAGCTACTAGCTCTAGGACACAAAGTCTCAGGCCTTAGTCTGGCAATTGACCAGAACAAAGTAGCAGCAGTACTGCAAAAGCCAGTACCAAAGAACATCAAAGAGATGCAATCTTTCCTTGGGTTTGCTAGCTACTATAGAAACCACATTAAGAACTTTGCACACATAACTAGTAGTTTATACAAGTTATGCTCAAAGGATGTAGTTTTTGAAATAACCAAGGAAAGGAGGGATGCATATGAGAGGATCAAATATGAACTCACAAATGCACCTGTGCTCATCTTGCCTGACTTTGAACTACCATTCAAGTTATATATAGATGCAGCATGCAGCCAAGGCTTGGGAGCTGCCCTTCACCAAAGACAAATTGTGGATGGTGAACCAAGAGAAGGTGTAATATGTTACATCTCCAGGCAGCTGAAAGATTCAGAAGCCAGGTATGGGGCCACCCAGACAGAATGTCTATGTCTAGTCTGGGCTCTAGAAAAACTCCATTATTATTTGGAGGGTGCAGTCTTTGAAGTCTACACAGACTGAACAGCCTTGAAGTCTTTACTAAACATGAAGACTACTAATAGACACATGCTGAGATGGCAAATAGCCATCCAGGAGTATAGAGGGAACATGACCATCATATACAAGGAAGGTAAAAGCCATACCAATGCAGATGGCCTTAGCAGATGGCCACTGGACAATGTCAAAAGCAATCCAGCTTATGACTCTGAAGTTTCTGCAAAAATTCCTATCCATTTTATGGAAATAAATAGGAAGAAGAACTTCAGATTCTCTGAATGGGCACCAGGGAGTGGTAAACTTGACAGTGGAAACACTGATTCAGAAGGGACAGAAACCCCCATACTGGGAATAAGTTCCTCAGAACTGCACAATGAATTTTTCAATGCAGTACTGAAATCTTATGCTAAACACAAACAGTGTAGCATACTACTCCAACTCCTTCAACAAAAATACAGGAGCCCAGAACTGGAAACCCAGCTGGAGGAACCCTGGTTGAGGGCCTATAAGGACAATAAATTCTTCCTTCTAGATGGCCTGATTTATCACAGAGAAAAGCACACCAGTGCACTCACAGTGATAGACAGAGACCACATCTCTTTAATCCTGCAGGAATGCCATGACTACCCCTATATGGGACACATGAGTGAGGACAGGACTAAAGAGAGGGTAGCAAGCACAGCTTGATGGCCCAAGTGGGAGCAAGAGTTGAGTGAATACATCAACACTTGTGAAAGATGCCAAAAGGCAAATAGAAAACATGGGAAGAAATATGGGTTACTTCAACATATAGAAGAACACAAGCACCCATGGGAAACCATCAACATGGACTGGGTTACAGGACTTGTCCAAGGAGGCAAAGAAAACTACAATTCCTGTTTAATCATAGTTGATAGGTTCAGCAAGAGCATGAGGTGTCTACCATGCCATAAAGAAGAAAAAGCCATGGACACTGCTCTGTTATTCTGGAATAACATCATATCCACCTGTGGAGTCCCCAAGATTGTAATTAGTGACAGGGACCCAAAATTCACATCTGAATTTTGGACCAACTTATATGACATGCTTGGCACCAAGCTTGCCTTTTCCACAGCTTACCATCCCCAAACAGATGGCCTAGCTGAAAGGATGATCCAAACAATGGAGGACATCCTCAGAAGGTTCTGTGCCTATGGCATGAAATACAAGGACCATGAGGGATACACCCATGATTGGGTTACCCTCTTACCAGCAGTCCAGCTGGCTTATAACACAAGCCAGCACTCTACCACAGGAAAAACACCTGCACTGGTAGAGAAAGGGTGGAATCCCCTGTTACCTGTGGATCACCTGAAGAAAAATCTTCTGACCATCCACCCCACAGCCAAAGACTTCCATGATATGTGGAAGAAAGCCTGTGATACTGCAGCCAAATGCATAGCTGAGGCCAAAGAGTATAACAAGCAGAGGTGGGACAAATCACATATGGAACCTGACTTCAAGGAAGGGGACCAGGTTTTAGTGTCTACACTGAACTTTAACAATCTCAAAGGACCCAAGAAAATGAGAGACTCATTTGTAGGGCCCTTCCCTATCATTAAGTTGATAGGGAAGAATGCAGTAGAGGTCAAGCTAACTGAGGAGTTTTCTAGGAAACACCCAGTCTTTCCAGTGAGCCTGGTCAAACCATACTTCCAAACAGAGGAGGATAAATTCCCCTCCAGGAAGAGAAACATCACTCCACCAGAAATAGTGGAAGTAGAAGGCTCTCCTGGACCTGTGAGTAAAATAATCAGGGCCAGAAAAATCAGACTTAATGGAAAGGACCAAAGACAATACCTAGTCAGATTCAAAAACCAGACAGCTGATAAAGACAAATGGTTGGCAGAGGATGCCATACCAGATGGGAAACTTCATTTAAGGAGATTCAGAGCCTCTAGGAGGACTGAACAGTCTCATCAATGATGAGCCTTTTTTAGAGGGAGGGTATGTCAGCCTGTGACTCAAAACCAGAGCACAAGCATGACAGCCAAAATACCATAAACCAATGGTATAGCAAAAATACCACCAAAACATGGAGCTAAGCCAAATTAGCTCAAAAGGTATCAAACGAAAGAGGAAACTCACCTCTTCCTGAAAATATAAGTCCCATCACCATAGGACAAGAAATAACAAAGTTATTCCTGCTCAAAGTTATTGCTGAGCATAAACCTTAATTTTCACCTCTCATCTAAAGTCTAGAAGGAGAGGCTTAACCCCATCAAATGGGTACTCAAAATGAAGCTCTAAGCCAGGGCTATCCAATGGTACCATCCAAACTGAGCTAGCACCAGTATTACTTGAGTTATGGTCAAATTCAGACCAAATAAGGGTGAACAAAACATTCACCTCCCATCTAACTTCTACAGTTTTAGTGTGAGATACCTAAAGTGGGGTCTTTTTGGAAAGAGCACAATCAGGGCTCACTGATGGTGCCATCCATTTCCTCATAGCTCAACTACAACAGAAGTTATTGGCCAAACAAGCTTAATACAGCTTTTGCCCAAACCACGCCAATGTACAAAAATACTTGTACATGGGATAACTTTGTCATATTTAATGATAACCATATCAAGTTGGGTACCATTGTGTAGAGCTCATACAGACGTATTCAATGAACCAATTTTGAGCTTGATATCTCAAAAACTGAGTTATGACCATTTTAAGGTCAAAATCCCACCCGCCGTCATATACAGCCTTACCATGGGATAATATCCCATAACCATGAATATGGAACCTGACTTCAAGGAAGGGGACCAGGTGTTAGTGTCTACACTGAATTTTAACAATCTCAAAGGACCTAAGAAAATGAGAGACTCATTTGTAGGGCCCTTCACTATCATTAAGTTGATAGGGAAGAATACAGTAGAGGTCAAGCTCACTGAGGAGTTTTCTAGGAAACACCCAGTCTTTCCAGTGAGCCTGGTCAAACCATACTTCCAAACAGAGGAGGATAAATTCCCCTCCAGGAAGAAAAACATCACTCCACCAGAAATAGTGGAAGTAGAAGACTCTCCTGGACCTGTGAGTAAAATCATCAGGGCCAGAAAAATCAGACTTAATGGGAAGGATCAGAGACAATATCTAGTCAGGTTCAAGAACCAGCCAACTGACAAAGACAAATGGTTGGCAGAGGATGCCATACCAAATGGAAACCTTCATTTAAGGAGATTCAGGGCCTCTAGGAGGACTGAACAGTCTCATCTATGATGAGCCTTTTTTAGAGGGAGGGTATGTCAGCCTGTGACTCAAAACCAGAGCACAAGCATGACAGCCAAAATACCATAAACCAATGGTATAGCCAAAATACCACCAAAACATGGAGCTGAGCCAAATTAGCTCAAAAGGTATCAAAAGAAAGAGGAAACTCACCTCTTTATGAAAATATAAGTCCCATCACCATAGGACAAGAAATAACAAAGTTATTCCTGCCCAAAGTTATTGCTGAGCATAAACTTTAATTTTCACCTCTCATCTAAAATCTAGAAGGAGAGGCTTAACCCCATCAAATGGGTATTCAAAATGAAGCTCTAAGCCAGGGATATCTAATGGTGCTAGCCAAACTGAGCTAGCACTAGTATCACTTGAGTTATGGTCAAATTCAGACCAAATAAGGGTGAACAAAACATTCACCTCTCATCTAACTTTTACAGTTTTAGTGTGAGATACTTAAAATGGGGTCTTTTTGGAAAGAGCACAATCAGGGCTAACTGATGGTGCCATCCATTTCCTCATAGCTCAACTAAAACAGAAGTTATTGGCCAAACAAGCTTAATACAGCTTTTGCCCAAACCACGCCAATGTACAAGAATACTTGTACATGGGATAACTTTGTCATATTTAATGATAACCATGTCAAGTTGGGTACCATTGTGTAGAGCTCATACAGGCTTATTCAATGAACCAATTTTGAGCTTGATATCTCAAAAACTGAGTTATGACCATTTTAAGGTCAAAATCCCACCTGCTGTCATATACAGCCTTACCATGGGATAATATCCCATAACCATGAATATGAGGTGTCAAATAGACGAAGAAGCATGTTTTTACTTCAATACCTCATATGTCAGTCAATACTGGCGTCCCATACAGTTTCTGTACAGCATTCTACGCGTCAAACACGTCAGAATCAGGCTGTGAGGTCCCCAGATGAAAAATTTCCCCCTGTATTGGTGAAAACCACCAAGATGTGGTTTCAAAGCCACATCTGAGCCCAATACAGAGCATACAGGCTGTTTGCAAACCACAAGCCTGTCATAGAGAGTGAAAAATCTTCACCTCCTCTACGTGGAAAGGTCTAGGAGCCTTTCCACCTCAATTTCAGGATAAAAGGAGGGTTTTTCACAGCCAAAAGCCTTTGTTCATCCTTCCCTTGAATAACCTACGTATTAAACTGTCAAAACAGTTTTACTCTTGGTTAATATTCAGGTATAATTATAATTTTTAATTATTGTAACCCAACAGATAAAGCTGCACCCAGGGCTTTCAACAGCGCTCACCACCACTATAACCACTATAGTAAAGCCCTTCTAATTTATTCTTAATCATCTCAAAACCTTCTCAAAGCATTTTTACCGTGTCACAAACATAGTTTGAGTTGTAAATAGCCTACATTACCACTCTTTCATAGTTTCATCCTGACAAGCATTTTTGCGCATTTGCGCATATTTGCACATTTTGCGCAATTTTGCGCACTTTGACCCAAAGTGTCCAAAAGACACTTTCCCGCGCTTTGGGCCAGTTTGTGGCTCAGAACGCAAAAGTGGCCCAAAGCCCCAAAGGACCCAGAAACACCTTTCCAAGCTCTGAAGCCATCACATCCATCTTTTTCCCCTCTGTCTTTTCATCTCAAGACCTTTTGACATAATCTTTTTTCCAATGAACCAATATGCCATAAATGATGTTATATATCATTATGCATCATTTTTCAACAGCAATTCAATGGTGGAAATATCAAATGGTGATTAAAATTTTCCAACATATCATCACATCATCAAGGCACCCAATCATTCAGAGGACTCATCAAGGCTCAAGAGCAAGTGTTTCAGCATCACAGACCAATCAAGCCATTAAGACGTCATTGAAAAATTTCATTCACAGTATTCCTCCAAGGCAATACTGTTCAACCATTCTCAAGGAATTCAATAGGAAGTTCATTCAGTTCATTCATTCATTTGTCAAGTGTCAAAGCTCCACTCAATCCATCTTGGCGACCACCTTCATTTCAATACAGTCTAGATCCATCAAGAACTGTATTTCATTTTCAAGTGTGGGAAATTCATTCAACCCGTTTCAATTTCAATATTAGCCAGCTGTATCAATTTCCAAAACAATCAATACAACCTCAAGGATCAATACAGATCAGTTTTCAGCCTGAAGAACTCAAGCTCCCAACTTTTCACATATACCAGCTACCCTTTCCACCCTGGGGGGTTTTTCCCCAGTTAATTAGTATATTTTGATTTTATTTTATCTTTATTTATCTTACCATTTGGTTAAGTGAATACTGATATTATCAAGTCAGTCGTTTAGCACCTTCTCTCTTATTCTTTATCAGCCTGTCAATGGATATTTGGTGGTCATATCCTTACTAATTCCATTGTTCATTTTGGCAGGTTGAAACAGTGATTAAGGACTTAATTGGTTGGCTCTTTTACCATTTGTATTCTCATTTCTCTTATTGCATCTCATCTTTGTACTTGCATCCTTCTTAGAGAGATTTATTATTTTATTTTATTTTCTTTATTCTTTGGAGTCTTCCAAGTGAGTTCCCTGATTGCGGAGTGCCAGGGCACTCTTGTTTTTCTGTCCAAGAGCCCCTGTGACATTATATTAATTAGCTCATAATTTATTTTCATTCTGTTCATTCTTTCTTTATAATTTCATTCACTCATTTCATTGAAATTATGACTCTTTAATGCTTATGAACCTTCTGATTTGTCATCACCTCTCAATTTTCTCTCATTAATTCTTCATTCTGAAAATTGAAAGCTGACCCCAATTTTATTTTTATTTCTCTCTTTAGATATTTTTCAAATCATCATTTTAATTCATTCATAATTCAGGAGTCATCTTAATTTTCATTTGATTTTCAAATTTTTCAGCAAGTTATTCAGAGACATTCTTCACATCAAGATTCATATTTCATTCATTCTTCAAGAATTTTGATTTTTAAAGAAGAACTCACTTGATTTTGATTTGATTCATTGATTGGACATAAATTGATACTGACCTCAAGAAAATTGATTGACCTGAAGATTTCATTGATTTTGCTGATTTTTCACATCAAGATTTTTGACATAAATTGATTTTCCCTCAAGACTTCATTTGATTGATTGATTGATTTTGCCAAATTTTGATTTTGATTGATTTGATATATTTGATTCATTAACTTCAAGTTTTCACTTGATATTTAATTGATTGATTTACCTGAAGATCTCATTTGATTTCTTGATTTTTATCGATTTCCCTCAAGATATTGATCTTGACTTTGACTTCAAGCATTATTTCAATTGCCCCAAGTTTTCATCTTCAAATCTTGATTCTTGTTCATTTTATTTTTTTTTATCCTGAAATCATGCCCATCCAACACTCACCTCCTGCAAGGCAGACAAGATCTCAGGCCAGAACTCAAGCTGTTCTCACTCCAAATCCCAGGGCTCCTCTTGATGGCACCCAAGAAGTTTCTCAGCTGAGGGCCAAATTGGACCGAGGACCCACTTTGGAAGGAGCAGCACCATCCAGGAAGGAAGGAAGAGTACCAAGAAGATCAAGCTCATTTTCAGGAGTAGTTGGCAGATTTCCAGGAACTTCAAGGACCATTTTCAAGGGTCCAGGTGAAGATGGTGAAGAGGAGGAGCAGAATTCTGTGGAAAAGGAAGAGTCTGATGGTACTGAAGTTGTCCCTCCTCCTGTAGAGGCATCCCAAGGTACTGGAGGGCCAAATCTAGCCCAGTCTAATCAGCCTGTCTCTCATCAGTCTGAACCATCTTTATTGGCCATTATGAAGCAAATGACTCAGATTATGGCCAATCTTCAAGCAGCTTCATCCTCTGAAGCATCAAGACCACCAGCCTTCAAGACTCTATCTATGAAGGCACCAAAATGCTTTGATGGGACTCAACCCTTCAAAGTTAGAAGATTTATTCAGTCTTGTCAACTGATTTTTCATAATGATCCGGAAAACTTCACCCAAGACAGAAAGAAGGTCCTTTACCCCACTTCAATTCTGATTGGCAGGGCTGAAAAATGGATTGAGCCTTATCTTTCCAATCTCACCAATCAAGATCCAAATTACCTTCTCAATTAATGGAAGTTATGTGAATCTCAACTCTTCACCATATTTGGGGACCCAAATGAAGTCAGAAAAGCTGAAGCAGAAATGTATTCTTTAAGAATGAAAGAAGGTGGGCATGTATCTTTATACATTGCTGATTTCAGAAGTCTTGTCTCAAGAATTGGAGATTGGGGGAAAGAGCTCTAATCCATCATTTCAGGAAGGGATTGCCATCCATGATTTTGGATCAATTGGCCTCCCATCCTCCAAGAATTGACTCTCTTCAAGACTTAATGGATATTACCCTGGAGCTTGATACCAGGTACCATGAGAGGCAAAATTAAAAGAGTCATCATCAAGAGAAGAAGGCAGAAGCCTCAAAGTCAAGTTCTTCTCATCCTCAAAGCTCTTCAAGCTCAAGTCAAAAGAAGAAGAATTTTCAGAAGAGGGAAAAGCCCCATTCTCCTTTATTAAATCAAGATTTCAAGTTGATGAATTCTGAAAAAGAAAGAAGAATCAAGGAGGGTCTATGTACCTATTGTGGTGGGAAGCATAGTCTTGAGTCCTGTTTCAAAAGGCCTCAAAACAAGCTTACCCAACCGTAAGGCAAACTTCCCAGCCAGTGAAAATCCTGAGTGAAGATCATGTTGTGTTCAATGGTATTCACTGGTTTCCATCCAGAGTACAATTGTGCATTCTGAATACTGGTGTCAAGAATTCTCTTAAATTTTTTGTTTTTTCTTCTCTCTCTGATATGTTTTACAGTATTCTCATTGATTCTGGTGCTACCAACTCATTTATTTCAAAGCAGTTTGTTCACATGTATTCTTTGACCATGTCAGAACACCCAGAGAAGATTCCTCTAATCATTTTGGACTCCTCTGAGTCCCCTTCCTTATTTGTGACTCACCATACTAAATATATGGTTGAGCTCCCTTCCTTCCAAGACTTTGAATGGAACTTTTTAGTCATTGATACTCCAAAGGGAGAATACCTCATATTGGGCTTTGACTTTCTAAATCACTTTAATCCTTCTATTGATTGGAGGCAAGGGCTGATCACCTTTAATGATGATCATAAGGACTATTATGATCCTTCTAATTCTTTGCGTCATGACTTTTCTTCTGCCAAATCATGTGCAGCTCTGGTGTCACAGGGGCTCTTGGAAGAAGAGGGCCTGGCACTCAGGAATCAAGAACTCACTTGGAGGGCTCCAGAGATAAAAGAATAATAAGACTGAATTTCTTTAAGAAAGAATAAAGGGGAAAACAAGTATGCCAAAAGATGAGATAAGAAAAGATGAAGCCAATGGCCAAAGATAATAAAGAAGCCAAAAGCCAAGAAGCCAACCAAGTGAATCCTCAATTCACTGTTTCAACCTGCCAGAAAAGGAAATGGAATTAGTATAAGGATATGACCACCAATATCCACTGGACAGGCGAGGAAATAAAAGAAAAGGGTGCTGAATGACTGACTTAAGATTATCAGTATTAACTTTAATAAGGTAAAAGAAAATAAGGATAAAAATAAATCCACTATATTAATTAACTGGGGAAAAAGTCCCCAGGTGCTGAAAAGGTGGCCAGTATATGTGAAAAGCTGAAAAGTTGATCCTGGAAGGTGGATCAATGACTGTATTGTCCGAATCGGGAAATACAGTTCTGGCCATCTTCAAATTTGAACTGTGTGATGGAATTCCCACAGTGGAATAAGAAGTGGCCCAATTGGGCCAAGGCCATACAGGTTGATTGAATAAGGCCTGTACGGATGAATTGGGTTGTCCAAGGAGTATTGAATACTTGATGTCTTGACAACTGATTGAATTTTGTAATACCTCTTGAGAATTGACCTTAGAATAATCCTGAATGAATTGTACCAACCCACCTCCTGCAGATACAGGTGGTTGGGATCCTTGAATGATCTTCTGAATTGCCGCCATGGATTGCCAGACTGATAAGCTGAAAAGTCCTCCTTCGAAATGGGCGTTGGAATTATGGACCTTGAAATGGAAAGGTGGAATTGGGTCCTGAAAACGTCACCATTGGATTGCTGAGTAAAAATGGTGCATAATGGTATATAATACCATATATGCACCACACCTGCAATCTTGAGTACGGAGTGCATGAAGGAAAGGAAAGAATTCCCCTTAAGTTGAGGGAAATGCTTGTTGAGATGATTTGGTGGCCTCTGGTGGTTGCCAGAGGCCATGACGGTGAAGTTGGTCCATGGTGGTCCAGGGCCAAAAATGGGTCCTACGGGATTTGTGGCCAAAAATGGATCCAAGGTGTTTTTGGTCCAAATTGGGTCCAAGGGATTGGTGGCCAAAAAATGGCTCAGGTGGGCCCAATTGTGATTTGGGACCCACCTGGCCTTGGGGGCTAGGTGGCTGCCCCCTTTGGCCCCTTTTGGCCTCATTGGATTAGGCCAAAAGGGGCCTAATCCGCCTACGGACCGTACGGACCGCGGACCGCGGCCCACGGACCGTAGAAGCCGTGGGGGGCCTAAATGGCCCAAAAAGGCCATTTAGGCCAAAACCCCCATAATGAAAGGGGTGGCCAGGAAACCAATGAAGGTGGCCATGGGGCCTGGAAGCCCCTGGAAGACAAAGGGACCCCCCCAGGCCCAAAAACAGTGATGGAGGCCTGGGGGTTGGTGAGGTGCAAATTGGCCAAGAGGGCCAATGACGCAGGATATGGCCTGAGGCCATAAAGGATGATGGAGGCCATAAGTGGCCAATGGAATGGGTTATGGCATAAGAGCCATGGAACCCCCAAAAGGGGTCAAATGGCCATAAATGATATGACATGGCCAATTGGCCCCAACTTGGCTCCAGGTTGGATTGGCGCCGCCATCAAGGAGGAGGGTCAAAATACGTGGTTGTGACATCTGGTTGGTGATTGTAGAACACCATCATTTCCATTTTCTGTCCATATTCCTTCTATAAGTTCCCCTCAGTCATTACCATTATCTGGAGATGAAGTCTTCAAAGAGATTCAAGATGTTGGATAAGATAATTTTGTATCTTCACTTCATCTCTTCTTTGGGAATATGGACCTTCCTCCTTCTTCTTATCATTACTCCCTGGAGGAATTGTGGGATGAAGAGGAAGAGCCAGAAGAAGTAGAAACCATGATGAAGGTTGTTCCTCCTGTCTATCACCAATATTTGGATGTATTCTCTAAGGTGGTAGAAGAGAAACTTCTTCCTCACCACGCCTGTGATCATCATATTGAGCTGGAGGGGTCTCTACCTCCAGTTGGGGTGATCTACTCTTTATCCAAACAAGAGTCAGATACACTCATGGCCTACATTTCAGAGTATGTAGAGAAATGATTCATCTATCCAAGCTCCTCTTCACAAGGAGCACCTGTCCTCTTTGTTAAAAAGAAAGATGGTGGCCTCCGTTTGTGTGTTGATTACCGCAAACTCAATGCTGTTACTAGGAAGAACAAGTATCCCGTTCCTCCTATGAATCAGCTTCTGAATGTTTTCAATGGTTCTTCTATCTTATACAAGATTTATTTGCGTGGTGCATGTAACCTGCTCAGAATCAAGGAGGGTGATGAACATTTGACATGCTTCAGAACTAAATATGGCAATTTTGAGTACTTGGTTATGCCATTTGGCTCACCAATGCTCCTGCCTCTTTTCAGAATCTTGTCAATGATATGTTTCAAGATCTTCTTGATGTTTATGTTGTGTTATATTTGGATGACATTATGGTCTTTTCCAAATATGAGGAAGAACATGTTACTCATGTGTCCACTGTTCTTTCCAGACTTAGAGCCAATAATCTTTTTGCTAAGGCTTCCAAGTGCCTATTTCACTTTTCTAGTGTGGATATCTTGGTTATGTCGTTTCTTCTGAAGGCCTCAAGATGGACCAAGCAAACGTCCAGCAGATTCTCAATTGACTGCCTCCAAGAAACCTCAAAGCTCTTCAATCCTTCCTTGGCTTTGCAAACTTCTACCACCGTTTCATCAAGAATTATTCAAAGAAGATCAGTTCACTCACCAGTTTCCTCAAGAAAGATTCCTGTTTCCCCCTCAATGAGTAAGCTGTTAGTCAGTTTCACCAACTCAAAGAGGCTATCACCACCGCTCCAATCCTTCTCTACCCACCATTGTAGAGACCGATGCATCCAATTATGCCTTGGGTGCCGTACTGAGTCAGTTCTCTGACTCAGGAAAACATCCCATTGCATTCCACAGCCACAAGCCTATCCCAGCAGAGCTCAACTATGAGATTCTTGACAAGGAACTCCTTGGCATAGTCTGGGCTCTCAAGCGCTGGAGGCCTTTTCTCCTGTCTCTTTCTCCCCCTTTTGAAGTTCTCACCAATAACTCTTCCCTTCAATACTTCATTTCCTGGAAAGTACTCACTTGCCTTCAAGCTGGCTGGGCTGAATTCCTTTCTGTATTCCATTTCTCAATCACTTACTGCCCTGAACAACTCATTCAGCAAGATGAAGTACAACCCTCAAGGTATTTTGCAGTCAAGGTGGAATCTTTTTCAAATTTGATTGACTCAATTCAGAAGAAATCATGGAAATATTCTCAGTACAGAAGTATTCTTCAAGAATTGGGCAAAGGAAAATCCATCCGGGATTATTCTCTTGATTCCTCTTCCCAACTCCTTCTCTTCAAAGATCGTGCGGTGGTCCCAAATGTCCCCACAATTCAACTCAGCATTCTTCAAAAGCATCATGATTCTCCTCCAGCTGGACACCCTGGCCAAGAGAAGACTCTCAAAATTTTCAAGCGGGATTTCCACTGGTCTGGCATGACTCAATTCATCAAGGATTATGTCTCATCCTGTCAACAGTGTTCAAGAAACAAGAATATCCATCATAAGAAGTTTGTAATCCTCAAACCTCTTCCAATCCTAAATGGTCCTTGGATTTGTCTTTCAATGGACTTTATCACTCACCTGCCACTATCCAACTCATTCGACTCAATCCTTGTAATAGTGGACAGATTCTCAAAAATGGCAGTTTTTATTCCAACAATGTCTTCAATCACTTCATTAGATTTGGCCCATTTATTCATCAAGAATATGATTTCAAAGCATGGCCTTCCTTCAAGCATTGTCAGTGATAGAGGTTCCCTTTTTGTTTCTTCCTTTTGGACCGATCATTTTCAGAAGCTCAAGATTTCAAGAGAATTTTCAACTGCTTACCATCCAGAAACTGATGGACAGACAGAGAGGGTAAATCAGATACTAGAACAATAGCTTTGCATGTATGTCATTTATCATCAAGATGATTGGAACACCTGGCTCCCTCTTGCTGAATTTGCCTACAATAATTCTGACCACTCTTCAACCAAGCAATCCCTGTTTTTCACTGTTTATGGAAGAGATCCACAATTTGACTCAGTTCACATC
This sequence comes from Austropuccinia psidii, assembly GCA_023105745.1. Taxonomy (NCBI): domain Eukaryota; kingdom Fungi; phylum Basidiomycota; class Pucciniomycetes; order Pucciniales; family Sphaerophragmiaceae; genus Austropuccinia; species Austropuccinia psidii. The sequence goes on from JALGQZ010000011.1 coordinate 18,003,625, forward strand.
ACTCAAGATACTCCTGCTGGAGATTTATCAACAAAAATCCAATCAATACAGCAAGATGTCAAGAGAGAACTGGAAGTTGCCATGAACCGGTTTAAGAGGTATGCAGATAAAAGTAGAGCAAATCCACCTGCTTTCAATCATGGTGACATGGTATGGCTTTCTTCCAAGAACATCAAATCAACAATACCCACCAAGAAACTGTTTGAAAGATGGTTGGGTCCTTTTCCAATCTTGAAGAAAGTCAGTACTCATGCTTACCACCTCAAGCCTCCATCTCAATGGAAATCCACCCACCCAGTCTTCCATATTTGCCTTCTGGAACCAGTCAAGACATTAACAATCCCAAATTGGAATCAACAGCCTCCTCCTCTAATCACCATTGAAGAAGAAGAGGAGTGGGAAGTCTCTGAAGTACTGGATTCAAAGCTCAAGAGGAGAAAATTATGGTATCTGGTAGAATGGAAAGGTTTCAGGCAAGACCCAGAAAGATCCACTTGGGAACCAGCCAAAAACCTCAAGAATTGTCCTGATCTTGTCAAGGATTTCCATTCTTTGTATCCTGACAAGCCAGGACCCAATTCTTCAGAAGCTTGATCTTTTATGGTGCTTGGTGGGGAGAGGAATTACCAAAAGTAAGTACCACTCCTGGTATGCACCTTTAGGGGTATTCTACTCTTCTTTGCTGTAAGCATCACCTTGGCCACTCTGTGAGCACTTTGCAATTTGGACACAGATCTTCTGGCCTGGATTTCAACATCAATTCCAATTTATGGCCATTTACACATGGGGAAAATGGACCATTCCTTTCTTATTTTCCTTCCCAAGTTATTATCTGTTCAACACATTCATTTATCAAGATTCTTTATTATTTATGGCACTGGCGGGATTGGTAACTACCAAACGTAAGTTCCTCAGCTGGTGTGCACTTCCCTGAGGGGTCTCAAATATTTCAAAACATCACCTTGGCCACTCTGTGAGCACCTGGCATCAAATTCTGTTATCCAGGTCCTTGGCCACTTTCAAAATCCATGATGAAGATTGGACTCCCCCTCAAAATTCATTTTTCTTTTTATTTTCTTTTTCTCTCTTTATATTTGTTTCTTTTACTTTCTTAAATTTCTTTCCTCATAACTCTCAATACCAAAATCCTTACACCAAAGCATGTTTTCAACATTTTCAAACCCAAATGTCAAGAGAAGACCAAGTCAACCTCAATTCATATGCCAACACCTTTATCAGTTCAAAATTTTCTTTTCAAAATTCAAATACCTCTAGAATCCCTACGTCCAATCCATCTCAACAGCCTCAAAAGTCTTCTACCTTATCTTGGTGCTCAGGAGCTCACCATTCAAGGTAGGGGGGTACTGTCACAACCACAAAGATTGACCCTCCTTCATGGGTGTTGCGGCAATTCTAACCTGGAAGCAAGTTGGGGCCAATTGGCCAAACCATATCTTTTATGGCCAATTGGTCCCCTCTGGTGGTCTATGGCCATTTGGCAATAAATCCTCTTGGCCATTTCTGGCCCCAGGCCATATCCTGCCATCATTGGGCTCCTTGGCCAATTTCCATATCACCAACCCCCAGGCCTGGGGGGTCCTTTTGTCTTCTAGGGGCCTCCAGGCCCCCTAGCCATCATTTTCAGTTTTGGGCCTACGCCTTTCATTAGGGAGGTTTAGGCCTAAATGACCTTTTTGGGCCATTTAGGCCCCCCACGGCTTCTACGGCCTGTGGGCTGTAAATCACGGTCCGCAGTCCATAGGCCAATTAGGCCCCTTTTCACCTAATCCAATGGGGCCAAAGGGGGCAATCATCTAGCCCCCAAGGCCAGGTGGGTCCTAAACCACAATTGGGCCCACCTGAGCCAATTTTGGTCACCAATCCCTTGGACCCAATTTTGGCCAAAAAACCCTTTTGACACCAAAATAGCCATAGATCCCATAGGACCCATTTTTGGCCATGGACCATATTACCAGCCATGGCCTCTGGCAACAACCAGAGGCCACCAGACCAGCTCAGAAAGCCTTTCCCTCAACTTAAGGGGAATTCTTTCATTCCTCCATGCACCCCTTACTCAAGGTTGCAGGAGTGGTGCATATATGGTATTATATACCATTATGCACCATTTTTGCTTGGCAATTCAATGGTGACGTTTTAAGTACAAAATTCCAATATTACAAATCAAGGTCCCAAAATACAATGCCCATTTCAAAGGAGGATTCTTTAACTCATCAGTCTGGCAATCCATGGCGGCAATCAGAAGATCATTTAAGGACCCCAATCACCTGGCCCTGCAGGAGTTGGGTTGGCAATTTCATTCAGGATTATTCCAAGTGCATTATCAGAGGTTATACAGTCTTTAAATCAGTTTTCAAGGCATCAAGTACTTCAATACTCCTTGGACAACTCAATTGGTCCATTCAGGCGTCAATCAATCAACTTGTATGTCCTTGGACCCATTGGGCCAATTCAATCTCCACTGTGGGAATTCAATAACACAGTTCAATTTCAAGATGGCCAGAACAGTATTGGCCCAATTCAGACAATACAGCCGGTGATCCACCTTCCAGGATCAGTGTTTCAGTTTTCACATATACTGGCCACCTTTCAGCACCTGGGGACTTTTTCCCAAGTTAATTAATATATTGGATTTATTATTATCTTTATTTTATTTTACTTCATTAAAGTTAATACTAATAATCTTAAGTCAGTAATTCAGCACCTTTTCTCTTTTCCTCCTTGCCTGTCAGTGGATATTGGTGGTCATATCCTCTACTAATTCCATCCCCTTTTCTGGAAGGTTGCAACAGTGAATTGAGGATTAACTTAGTTGCCTTATTTTTTATCTTTGGCCTTTGGCTACTTATCTTTAGTTTATCTTTGGCATACTTGTCTTTCACCTTTCTTCTTCTTTAAAGAAATCAATCTTTATTATTTGTCTTATCTTTTGGAGCCCTCCAAGTGAGTTGTTGATTCCTGAGTGCCAGGCCCTGTTTCTTCCATAAGAGCCCCTGTGACACACAGCCACAGGAGTACCTTATCTTAATTCCACAGTAAACCCACTTGAAACCTTAAAACACAATCAGAATTATTTACACCACTCATAACCTCATGCAAACCAAAGCTAGTTAAAACAGGCTGCATGTAGTACACACTTCTAATTGAATCTCAACCACATGACTATGCAAAGCTTGTGTCAAACTAAAAAATCACATCATCTAATACACAACAGTAAACTCCTCAGTTCAAAAATTCTCACCTAACCTCATTATAAAGCTCAAAATGAAAAATCCACTTCTACCAAGCCTGAAATATGACATATGCAAATGAAATACGAATCCATCATGTGATACTGCAGCCACCAACAGAGTATCATATTACAGAAAAAAGGCTGTGAACAAGAAAAATCCTCAGCCAAAATGTACTCACCTAATGCATGAGAGCAAAATCCAAGAATATCACATCATAATTAGTTCACCAAAAGACCATCATGTGATGAATGGAGGCTGTTCAGAGGAAAAATTATCACCAAACCTTAAATCACCTAACCCATGCAAGAAATGTCCTTCCAATAGACAAATTCACATGATGGAATCAAGAGAAATTCAAGTGGAAAAAGACAGCTCCCATGGAGGCCCCCTGGACTCCCAAAAGGTATAAATAGAGGGGCTCTCTCCCCCCAAATTTCAAAATACCCCCCATGCACATTATATCCCCTGAACAGTATAAGCACAGGAATGAGTCATCCCTCACCTGGGAGGTAGTCCAGAAAATTATAGTGAATATACTTTCCCAGTAGCTAAGCTCAGTCAGTGGAATATTGGTATTCAAAAAAATATGAAATTATCCAGAACCCAAGATTAGGGTTACTACTCTATTAAAATATTTCATCCAGTAAATTATCACCAATTATCAAGATCTTCAATCAACAAAATACAATTTTATCTTATTATCAAACAATTTTAAAAAAATAACAAAACTTTAGAAATTATTTTACTCTATTATAACTTTACCTTAACAAAACTACCTTTATCAAAACCCATCAAATTTTCCATAACACCTTAAATAACCCATCTTAGCAAGCGTCTATCACCAAGAAAAAAAGACTCACCCCAATTTCACTGAAAAAAAATTAAACAGAAAAGTATTTCATTAAATATAAAAATTAACCAAATTACTGACATTGAATTCCTTATTATATATTTAATAGCTCTGATCTGAGACTGCTGAATTTGGTCTTCTGCAGCTGTAAAGCCACTCACTAATTTTATTTTGGTTTGTGAGCTCCAAGGAATATTTTGTTCAGTATTTTGGGAGGTGCAGGCAATACACCCTTGCCAACATTGGGTGCAGGAATTATTGGCAATTAAAAACTAGTTACCTGTGATTTCCCCCTCCAGGTACTGCCTCATTTTAATCCTACACAAGAGGAGTTCCCACACTACCACCCACAAACTGAAGGTCTGGCTGAAAGAATGATCCAAACCTTGGAAGATATGGTGAGAACAATTTGGGCGTATGGTCTTGAATTTATATATTGTGATGTATTAACCCGTGATTGGTGCACCTTGTTACCTGCACTAGCATTGGAATACAAAACATCCATTAATGCAAGCACCAATCAGACTCCTGCTTCCCTAGAGAAAGGATGGAATCCCAGATTACCCCAAGATTCCTTGAGGAAGAATTTGGTTGAGTTAAATCCCACAGCTGCTAGCTTCAAAGGAATTTTAGGCAAAGCTAGGAAACATGAAGTAAGGTGCATGGAGGAGTCATTTGCATATGCCAAAGGCAAGTGGGACAAATCACATGCAACCCCAGATTCCAAAGTGGGATATTTAGTATTTGGATCTACCACTAACTTCAATAATATCAAGGGTTCTAAAAAGGTCAAAGACCTTTTTGCAGGACCTTTTGTTATTAAGGACCTCCATGGAGAAAAATCTGTGGAAGTAGAACTATCTGAGGAACCTAGTAATAAGAATCCTACATTTCCAGTAAGCTTAATTAAGCCTTATAAATAAGCTGATTCTGAAAAATTGGCTTTAAGGAATAAAGTTCCCCAGCATATAATTCCTGTTGAATCAGCTGGTACTAAGAAAGTTCAAAAAAGTACTCAAAGAAAGGAAATTGAGAAGTAAGAAAGTAAGGGACTACCTTGTGAGGTACAGTGACCCAACGTTTGAAGATGAATTGTTAGCAGAAAGAGAGATACCTGGAGCTACCAAACATATCAGAAGATTTATACACACTAGAAATAACAATATTACAAATTAATATTTTTAGGGGGAGGGAATGTGAGCCTTAGAGGTATTTTCATACACACAAAAGACCACAAAGGATAAACCAAAATACAATTATGAATAAAATAAATTTACTTAGATTATCAAAACAGAATTTAACATAGAAATTGAAATATATACACAAGAATGAAAATTTCAAGTACAATTTAAAAGTAACATTGCTAAAACACATTTTTACTTGAAAAATGTAAGTAAAAATAAATTTTTAACAAAATTAGTAAAATTAAAATAAATTTGGAAAAAATTTAAATAAAAATTATTATAAATCTTTATGCAACAAATAAGTGTATGAAAATTATTTCCCCATTGGACTCCTCATAAAAAATAAGGTGGGGTCACCTCTAAGTAAAATTTCTGTAGCTCAACTCTAAATAACCTTCAATTAATTTTTTCATTATTTTATGCACAAAAGTTGAAAATTCTCAGAAATATTAATTTAATTCACATCACATGTGGTATTAACCATCAATTTTTGTGTTAAAATTCAGTTGTTGTGTGTATTTTAGAAGCTGTGGGGAACTGAATTATTTTCAATTGAAATGTCAAAATATGCATGTATATTACATAAGTGAGCTTTAAATTTAATTTGAGATATCAATTATTATTGTTGTTTACTGTAAAAATTCAATTGAATTACATATATAGATTGTATTTATAATACAGCATAAATAATTAAAGCAAAAATAAATTGTAAAGATCAATTCTGGTGGGAAAGGGAACTTTGGCTCTAAAGGGAGCTAGACCACCAATTCCTTCCTGGCAGGTGTGAGAGGTCCAAATTCATGCAAAAGTTCATCACTTTTGGCCTGCAATTGAGTCACAGGGTCTGTTTCTCACTTGATGATGAGGCTTTGATGCCAACGAGGGCAGGTTTAGCTGTTGCCAAGAGGGTAAAACTACCCTGAAGTTAAAAAAATCTTAATAAAAGCAGTTTTAACTTGTTTCTATGTCTTTCACACACATTATGACGTGTTTTGAAGGCTTAAAAACATGTATTACTATAGCAATGACCGAGTTAATGGTATAAAATGGCTAAAACCAGCCCTTTTTTGTCTAAGCTAGGGTTCAATGATTCCATAATTGGCTTTCCTGTTTTCACAGTGTTTTCCACGACTGAAAAGAGTAAATCCTACTTTTGGAGTGAGAAAATTGGTGGTTATAAAATAATGTCTTCTTTGCCCCACTTTTCTCTTCATGTTAAAATATTTTCCTTTTATTATTAGTATAAAGACTGTTAAGCCAATCAATAAAAGATTCCAACCACCCTTTTTAATCATTGAAACCTTTTAACTACATGAAAAAATCATTATAGTCGTTGTTTGAAACTCTTATAATCATTTTTACTCTTGAACCACCCCATAAGTGAATAAAAGGATCTTTCATCACTGTTAACCTTGTCATTTTGTTTCCAAATTCACTCTTTCCACTTTTGGGTGTTTTTTCTCATTAATACTCCTTTTTAAGACCTTTTCTTATATTAATTTCCTGCGTTTAGTTGCTCAATTAATTCCAATTGAAATGGCTCTTGAAGAAATTTCTTTTTCAGCCTTAAATATCTCTTGTAGAGTATTTTTGGATAAAGTTTTATTGTTTGTAAAACAATAAATATTCATAATAGGGGGTGTCAAAGTCACCAAATCCTTCCTTAAAATAACATTGGATTTGGAACCCAAATCCCAACACTAAATCCCAGGTTTTTTATGTGTAAATCACATGGCATTCTAGCTGAGTCCCCTGGTATTTTGACCAAATCCCATGCATCTGGGATTTGAGTTTAAACCCTCACTTGTATGATTACTCACAATTCATAGCTATACAACATATTTTTCTACACTCCATTTTGGACACTCTGACCAAACAGCTTACAGTCCATTTATAATTCTTCATCCATATAACAATGCCTTGTTCCAAAGAAAGACACATCAGTCAGATATGAAGATCACCTCTGGCCTGCCACATCCATTAGGTCACTTAATACGTACAGATTATTTAACCTTAATTAATTGGATTTCAGTCAAATCCAATTTTGAGTCATATTTTGGTACTAGTGCTTCAACATCTATTGGAAGACCTCCTTCATCAAAGAAGCATGGATTTCCGGTTATGGCCATTGTGGTCAACAAAAAATCAGGAAATTGCCTAAACCTTAGCTCAAGTAGCATCCAAGATTCATGGCAAATGTATAAAAAGAAGTATATGGCAGAAAAAAATTGAAACACTTAACTGGGGCTGCAATAGTCGAAGAAGATGAGGGTAAAGGAATCAAATCAATGAGTGAAAAATTTGAAAGTATGTGTCCTTGCTATTCTGAAATGGATGTGCTTTTTGGCCACAAGCCCAATGTCACTCCCATTGCAAGCTATGATTGACAAGAAAAAGAGATGAATTTAACCTCTCAATTAGGCGCTAGATTAGATAGTTATAATTCTAAATTAATCCCCTCTTCCCCTTATATCAATACTTCAATTGATCATAGGATATCTTTGAGCTTTCAGTTACTGTGAATTGGAAAATATGAGAATGAATATGATGAAAATGTAATTTTTGACTCAGAGAAGGCCATTGGCGGTCTTGGATATATTATTTTCCTCAGTCTGGAAGTTTTATTTACTTTGTCAGTCTTTTTCCAGGTGTATCAATGGATTCCGGTGTTGATGTGAGACCGACATCATCAATGTTTGATTAATCCTTGCCGGGACACTGTGTCAAAGCAAGCAGAGCAGCAATAGTGTGTTCTTCAATAAAGCTTGATAGCTTTACAATCGCCTTTACCTTGATGACGAAAGCAGCAATTATCATTCTGAGGAGAAAAGAAAGAGGATAATAGCTAACCCAGTGAAGAATGCAGCCAAAATACCATTGATCGACCAGAAACCTGCTAAAAGCTCATCCTAAACATATTCCTAGTTTGATTATGATCCTTGAAAGTATTGGCTGGGAAAATTAACACATCTTCTCAATGCAAATTTATAGGAGTGCAATTGATGGCATTGTTAGTTATTTCAAGCGAGCTTAGGATAGGCCTCTCTAGGTATTGAAATCGTCTTGTCACTCGTCGTAGAGTAGATTGGATGAAGATTTCCTACTTGGCAACAGATTGGCTGAGTTCAAGACCAGCGAGACCAAGGAATTAAGCATCTTTAAGCTTTGTAAGCAAATATTGCACAACAGTGTCCATTTTCTTGTTGTCTAGCTTATTTTGAATTGGAAGAGGCCTATCACAATTGGAGGACTCAAGAGTTGGCTAATTTACAACAAGAAATGTTGCACATGATTCAAACAAATCAGGAACTTGTTCAATCTTGAAGTCATTCCAGTTTGACTTGTAATGTTGATTTTGTCTTAGTTGTTGGAGTTCACGATCTAGACCAAGACGATCGTCAATGCGCCACTCCTAGATCAACAAATGCCCAACCACCACTATTCGAAAATCAACCAAACAATGATCAACACGCGCAGATCACTGCGCATGATTAAACACCTTTGAAGATAAAAACCCCAAGCCAATAACCTGAATCATGACTCCTATCATCATCCTCCTCTTTTCTTTTTGCCTCATTACTTCCACTCACTCCTTTCTCTCCTTTTCTTTTTTCTTACTCTTTTTCTTCTCACTTTTTCATTCTTACCTTTCTTTATTAAATCGTCTCTCATTCTCTCCTTTTTCTCTACCACTCGTTCCTTTATTTATTGTTTACTCCTGTTTGATTCAGGTATTGTTGTTTCTCGAAATCAATAGATTTCAACTTTCATGTTAACTAAATTCCTCATTGTTTAAGCAGAACAATTCCTTGTTGTACCCTATGTTGCTACTGCCTCTTTATTATCATAGCTATTTGTAGTCCACCGTTTAGGTATAATTCTTTCTTATTAAAACTTGTCTATTGCTAAATCCATTAACGCAATGTCATTCGTTTAGTTTTGATCTCTAACAGATTTACAGTCTCGGGGCTCTCAACTACCTCATAACATGGTGGACTATCAGACTCACTATGAATTTTGAGAATAATGCCAAAGTCAATTTGATACCCATACTCAACAATTCCAACTATGGTGAATGGGTTGCTCGAATGACTATTCTCTTAAGATCCAAATATCTGCTTGACGTTTGTGAAAAGCCAATTCCCTCGGACATTTCTACCACAGCTACAAACAAGTGGAACAAGGCAAGCTTTGATGCAATCAGCATCATTTCATGTTGAGTCAGCAATCAAGTATTTATTGAAGTTGTTAAGCAATTCTCGAAGAATGCTCATCTCCTTTGGAACAAACTCGAAGAGCAGTACGCATCTAAAAAGGCAGTCAACAGGGGCAGAGTATGAATGCAATGGCTTAAGTTCAACTATGATGGAAACCTCCAACATTATATTGACAACAGTAGAACATTATTGATGGCACTTGAAACTGTCAAGATTACTATTCCCGACGAATGCCACTCATTTTCACTCCTTGGAAAACTGTCGGGAGATCCTAAATTGCATTTGTATGTTGAGGTTCTTTCCTTAAATGAAGATCTTGTCAAAAATCCGGAATTAGTCCTTGCTAAATTGCAAGAATTTCATGACAATTCCTCTTCACAAGGAAAATCCATTTCACCATCAGCCTCTGCTCTCTTATCTGAATCAGCTCATCCATATAAAATCACGTACATTTGCTCTAACAGGAAGCATAATCCTATGTGCACTACTCACAGCAAAAATGAATGTTATGCCGAAAATCCGCATCTCAGACCACCTCGGCAAAACAACAAAAGGAAAAACCAAGCCTCAGCTCACTTATCCACCGCTCAAACTCTGATCACAAGAAATCAACTAGACATTAATTCTCAAGAGTTAATTATTGATTGTGGTGCAACGCATCACATGTTTAACTCTCCTAGGTATTTCACTTCCTTTACTCAAATGCCAAAAATAAATGTTAGCACCGGAGACTCGGCTAGCACTCTTGTCTCAGTAGGAACGGGCACCGTCGTTATTCTATGCGGAAATCAAGTCCTCACTCTTGAAAACTCCCTTCTTGTTCCAAGGCTTAATTGCAATCTGGTCAGCCTTCTGGCATTAAGTCACAGAAAGATGGTTATTCATCAAGAAGGAAATTTGTTTACGCTTGAAACCGGTGAAAGAGGGACAATTGAAGGAGAAATCATTAATAACCTAATGCGAATAGAATTCTCGATTCCTGAAAGTAATTCAACCTTCTGCCCATTGAACGTATGGCATGAGAGGTTGGGTCATCCTGGGAACATGGCGATCAAAGCAATGGGACTTCCCACAGTCGATTCAGTTTGTTCAACATGCAATCTCAACAAAATGCGCATGCTTCCTTTCAACGATCATTTTGGGGATGTAAGTCAACCTCTTTACTGTATCCATCTTGATCTTGTTGGTCCCATATCCCCTGCATCAATCTCTGGTTTCCGCTGTTTCCTTACCATAGTGGATCAAGCCACCTCATTTAAAATTGTTCGTCTGCTAAAGCTAAAATCCAATGCTTTTGATCAGTTCGTCATTGTTAAAAATCATATAGAAAACCTACATGATTGAAAAATAAAGACCGTGGTATCGGATCGTGGGGGTGAATTTGTGAATAATCAATTTAAAAAACTCGCTGAAACAAACAGCTTTATTAACATCTTGTCTCCACCAGAAACCCCACAACACAATGGGTTTGCAGAGAGGGCTAATCGAGCAATAATTGAGAAGGCCAGGTGCATTCTTAATTGCTCAAATCTCCCAAAGAGATATTGGGCTGAAGCAGTGAGCACAGCGACCTTTGTCTTGAATCTTATACCTACTCCTTCCAGAAGCAACAACAGTCCGTATTCCATCTGGGAGGGTTTGCCACCCAGAATCAAACGGCTTTGGGTCTTTGGCTTTAGAGCTGTCATCTCGATACCAAAGAGTCAGCAATACTGGAAGTTTGATACTGTAGGGGCAGAAGGTGTGTTTTTAGGATACGAAAATGACAACACCGCATATCGTATTCTGCGCCTCTCCAACCTCAAGGTTGTAATCTCAAAGCATGTGAAATTCGAAGAAAATGTCTTCCCTCACATTCAAGCTCCTTTTTTGAGAGATGAAGCGTGGATCGTACCATGGAACAATCAGCGTGAATTGACTGAAACGGTAGATGAATTACGTCAGTCAGATCATGCCTTGGTAGGTGAAATCCAAGCAAATGACTTATTGCACTCAGTGGAGGATTCATCAAGACTGGTAGAAGAAGCCCAAGAATCCTCCAGTGGTGTTGCAGCCGTTGAAATACCCATACCTGTCAACCATTCTAGAATTAAAGTAATTGGTCCACAACATCCAACCTTGATCAGGGGAAGTGTTGACAGTGGGAACATCTTTCCTTACAATCGACGACCCAAGACCCTTTTTACTGCTCTTGCCAAATTGGCAAGGACCTATAATCAAGCCATTAAGTCCCCAAACAAAGAGTCTTGGCGAGCAGCGATTGACAAGGAGTTGTCATCAATGAATCGATTGCACGTCTGGGACGTAGTTGACTTGCAACCTGACTACAAGCTTGTGGGAACAACTTGGGTGTTCCAAATGAAGAAGGACCATCTCAATAACGTCACTGAGTACAAGGCTCGCCTCTGTGCACAAGGGTTTACCCAAACTCCTGGGATTGATTTTGAGAAGAGGTATGCTCCCACAGGTCATCTCAATTCTCTTTGCTGTCTCATTTCTTATGCTGCATTGAGAGGGCTGAAATTTCATCAGATAGATATCAAGAGTGCCTTTCTCAACGCACCGCTTTCTGAGGTTGTTTATCTTTCAGTTCCTCAGGGTTTGGACTTGGACAGACGAGCATCGTGTCTTTGTCTGAACAAGGCCATTTACGGTCTTAAGCAGGCGCCGTTAGCTTGGTATCAACGGCTCAAGCAGTGGCGCCTTCAGGCACGGTTATCAGCTTGTGTACTCGATCCCTGCGTCTTCTTTTGCTCTAGGCAAACAATGGTTTGGCTCTACATCCACGTCAACGACATTGCAATCTTTGGCAAAGAAGTCTACTCTTTCATCAAGGAAATATCACAAGAGTTGGATATCAAGGACATGGGTCCCGCTGATCTCATGTTAGGGATAAGAGTTATGCATGGAGACGGGTTCATCTCTCTTGATCAGAGCCACTTCACCAATTCCTTATTGGACCTTTATGGTTTAAGTAATTGCAAGTGTGTCACTACTCTGCTGGAACCAAACGTCCACCTTCAACCAGCAAGTGATGAAGAGGTGGAGAAGTTTCTCGGCCTAGGCGTCAACTATCGAAGCGCAATTGGTAGTATCAACTACCTAAGCACTGCCACTCAACCTGATCTTTCTCACGCGGTTAGCTCGCTTTCACAGTTCCTCGAGAGCCCTGGCATTGGTCACTGGAACGGTTTCCTTCACGTGTTGCAATATCTCAAGGGGACTCAGAACGTTGGATTGTTTATTCTCAGGGGCTGGAAAATGAGGTCAGGGGTTATAGCAATGCAGATTGGGGGAACTGCAGGACAACTTGTAGGTTGGTAACGGGATTTCTTGCACTTTTTGCTGGAAATCTTGTTCTCTGGAAAACTCGCAAACAGCCCTCTGTCTCAATCTCAACTGCCGAGGCCGAGTATAAAGCGTTATGTGATCTGGTTTCCGAAATTCTCTGGCTTCGGCAATGGTCTTGTGAATGTCATCTCTTACCCTTTTATTCCGCCATCCCAGTACATGAGGACAATCAGTACTGCATTAACACCGCTAATGGGGACTGCAACCTCAATAACAAGCGAATGAAGCACGTCGACATTCAGCTTCATTTCATCAAGGAGGCTGTTAGGGACTCAGTCGTCAATCTTATTTACACCCCTACTTCTCTGATGCTGGCCGACTTTTTAACTATATCCGTCAGTAGGCTGATTCTCTCTCGATCAATGAAGGCCTTGCAGATTGTTGAGCTAGGAGTGAGGGGGGATGTTGGAATTCAAAATCTAGACCAAGACAATCGTCAATGCGCCACTGCTAGATCAACAAACGCCCAACCGCCACTATTCAAAAATCAACCAAACAATGATCAACACGCGCAGATCACTGCGCATGATTAAACACCTTTGAAGATAAAAACCCCAAGCCAATAACCTGAATCATGACTCCTATCATCATCCTCCTCTTTTCTTTTTGCCTCATTACTTCCACTCACTCCTTTCTCTCCTTTTCTTTTTTCTTACTCTTTTTCTTCTCACTTTTTCATTCTTACCTTTCTTTATTAAATCGTCTCTCATTCTCTCCTTTTTCTCTACCACTCGTTCCTTTATTTATTGTTTACTCCTGTTTGATTCAGGTATTGTTGTTTCTCGAAATCAATAGATTTCAACTTTCATGTTAGCTAAATTCCTCATTGTTTAAGCAGATCAATTCCTTGTTGTATCCTACGTTGCTACTGCCTCTTTATTATCATAGCTATTTGTAGTCCACCGTTTAGGTATAATTATTTCTTATTAAAACTTGTCTATTGCTAAATCCATTAACGCAATGTCATTCATTTAGTTTTGATCTCTAACATTAATCCCAAATAACGATTCAAATCCAGCTTCAAATTCCAATTGTGAACATAGTTCTTGAGTAGATTCAAGTTCCAGAGGTTGTCATGGGAGTGGGGGCTTTGGTAGTCAAAGAAATTCATTAGGGCCGGAGGCTATTTCTGTCAGTCCTAACCTATCAAAATTTGATTTATCATTACATGATACTTTCAAAGCGATTGCTGATTTACAAGTAGATTTTAATGAAGATCACTAAGATGCAACTAATCAGATATTGCCAATTATTGAGCCAGATTTAGCAACTCGGCAATTCACCTATATCACACCCAATCAACTCAAACCGTATGCAAGTTTGACAGAACAATCCCTTGATTTTGACCTGCAGTCAATGAGACATTTTACGCAAGATGAAGAAGGATCACTAAAGATTTTATCTCAAAATAATCCTGAACTTCTAGTGAAATGTGCTTTGCAATGGAGATTAATGTTACCCTTTCCAGTTTTGGCAGTTTTCAATGCAATTTTTCAGAGATTCAAAGAAGAAGATATGCTAATCATTGATTGCGTTAGTGAGGTGCTTTACAATTTTTGAAACGTTTTAGAAGATATCAAGTTTGAGATGTCAGCTCATTGTGATGTGAGTGAATTAATAGAGTGAAAAAATAGAAGCGGAAGAACAAATTAGTAAATGTCATCATTTTGTTTCACAGAAAATGATGATGAAACAGACAATGTCTTGCCTGTTTGAGACCTTCCTAAATCACATATATGAGGCACTTCAACTTGTTATAGAATCTACACCTCCAGAAGATATACCAAACGCATTGCGTCTTTTATTTCCATTCCTGATTCAGAGCCCTTCAGATTAGTTACCGACGTGACAAATTTGACTCAGCTGTGACCCAGTTATACAAATACCTCCACTCACTGAAACACAATGAAATCTTGTCATCCAAACATGCCAATCTTACCAATGAGACATATCAGCAGTTCCCTCATGATTCAATAGATGGGATGGCCATTTATCACAGGCCACTTTCAACTCACCTTGTCCCAGATCGTCATTTTTTCATAGCAATGGTAATGCCACCTCCTCCTATTGTACCCAGGAAATGTGGGGTTGGTTAACCAGGAGGCTGAATCCAATTATAATTCTTCTGATGTACTAGCTCTCTATCATGCCTTGATGGAAATCAAAAAAAACAATGACATGCACAACTCAAAGTCGGTCACTCTTTTTTCCTGTAGGTCCTTAGTTTAGAGAATTTACATCAACTGATTCACCATTCAATTCTCCTGTAGAATGCCTTTTGTTATGCATGCCAATGAATGTTTCCTACCTTATGTACAAAACTGGCTAGACCCAGTGGAAACCAAAACAAGCAATTTGGTTCAATCTGAAATACGAGCTGACAAAGTGCCAACTGTTGCTCACTACTTTTTTTCTTAGTTCTCAGTCCTTTGCTCATCGCGGGACCCACTTGGTTTATTCAATTCTTGTTAACCCTTTACACCTGAAGGCAATGATTTCCATAGTATTTCAATCCAGGTGCAGTTCATTTTATTCAAAAACCAAAATGGCCCAATGAGGAAGCAAATCTCTACCATCCTACCTATATTACCAAAAATACCAACCAGGTCATGGTAGTGCAACTGAATTTTTCTTTTTTAATTTTGCTATTGTCCTTATGTTTTTACATTTTGATCATTATCATGATCCGCAACACTTAACTTTTCCATTTCTGAGGATTATCACTGATTATTTTGTATTTTTTCAAATTCAAAGATGATTAATGCTGATCATCATTTTGCCTTTATGATGATTTTTTTCTTAAATAATCATGCTGACTGATGTAAGCAGGAAAAGGATCTTAAGAGGAGGCAGGACTTAATTAGTCTTAGCCGACCATTAGGAACAGGGAGACACAATCGAGCCTTAAGAGGAGGCAGGACTTAATTAGTCTTAGCCGACGATTAGGAAAAGGGAGACACAATCGAACCTGGAGACAGTAGCGATGAGAGAAAACAAACACGATAATAAATTTCAGAGAGGAAGAGCAGATAATAAAAGGAAATTAACAAGTAGCCACCTTAAGAGGAGGCAGGACTTAATTAGTCTTAGCCAACAATTAGGAACAGGGAGACACAATTGAACCTGGAGACAGTAGCAATGAGAGAAAACAAACACGATGAAGATAGACTAGTTACAAAAAGGTGGGCTATTTATATAGACAACATGGGCTATCCAAGTGGGAAGTTTTAACTCATAGCAGTGACGACACTTATCAAAAAGGAGAGAAAGGAACGTAATTTGAGAAGAGAGTAGATATAGTCTAAGACGTTAGTCTAATAATTATAGGGGTTTCTAAGAATGGTTTTTAATCTAAGAGTTAAAGTAAAATAAAGTTTTTTTTATTATATTACTCCCCCATACTTGTTAATTTTGGGTCGGAAAAGATAAGTCTTAAATGAAGGATAGTCTTATTCAATGAGAGATTCTTAGTGAATAGGTCAGCGGGCATCTGTGAAGAGGGAAGATATTTTAGGTGGACGAAGTGATTTTCTACTAGATTTTGAATAAAGTGAAGTTGGAAATCGATATGTCTTGTTCCATGATGATAAATTGGATTTGAGGCAATAGCAATGGCACTTTGATTGTCAGAATGAAGTAAACATTGGGTCTCTGCATTGGTTGTTTTGAAAATGAGTTGTCGTATCCAAAGTAGGTCTTGTGCTGATTCAGTTAATGCATTATATTCAGCTTCAGCGGAGGAGAGAGCAACTATCTTTTGCTTATGAGCTCTTCAACCAAGAGCACCGTGGAAATAGATTAGAGAACCTGAAAATGATTTCTTTTCAGTGCCTCCACCCCAATCAGAGTCGGTAAAGCCTAGGACTTGTGTTTCAGAGTGTTTAAAAAGGTTTTTGCCTAGGTTTAGAGTAAAATTTCGAGTTCCTGAGAGATATTTTAGTGTGTGAGTAAGAGCTCTGTAGTGAAGATCTTTGGGGTATTCTAGAAATTGAGACAAAAAGGAGATTGAAAAGGCGACGTCAGGTCGGGTGCATTGAACAATGTATTGAAGTAGTCCAACGGCTCTTCTATAGTTAAAAGGTGGTGAACCAGCAATTTGTTCACCAGCATTTTTTAATTCTTTGTAATTGTAAGGTAAGGGAGCTGATGGTGGTTTAATTTGATTGGTGTTGAATTTGGTCAAGATTTGTTGTATAAACTTGTCTTGGATTAAGGAGATGTTTTCCTTGTTTTGAGTTATTCTAATTCCTAAAGCATATTTTACTGCTCCTAGATCTTCCATTTCGAAGAACGTTTTGATTTTGAGTTTGAATGATTGATTCCAGGCGCCTCCAAAGATTAAGTCATCCACATAAATGAATAGCCAGAAGGGTTGTTTTTTATCTTGCAAATAATATAAACAAGGATCGGTAAAGCAAGGGGTGAGTCCAATGCTTATTAGAGTGTTTTTGAGTACTTTATGCCGACATAGAGGGCTTTGTTTGAGTCCGTATAGTGATTTGTTTAGGACAAAGACATGAGTCTCTGGATGGTCTGAGTATCCTGAAGGTCGATAAATATGGAGTGTTTCTTCTGGTTTTCCATTTAAAAAGGCGCATTGGACGTCCATTTGTTCAACCGGATAATGATAGATATGACATAAGGTGAGTAGTAATTGCAGCAACGCCAGTCTTCCTGTGGGAGAGAACACTTCTGAATAGTCGATACCTTCTTTTTGAGTGAACCCTCGTACACATAATCTAGCTTTGAATTTTGACAGATTACCATTTTCGTCAGTTTTTTGTTTAAACACCCATGTGGTACTTAGGGGTTTTACGTGATCTTCTGGAGTGGTAGGTGACCAGACTTTATGATTGTTCATGTTTTCCAATTCTATTCTGATGGCATTCTTCCATTCTCGACTGTTGGATCCATTGATGGCTTCTTGATATGTCTTGGGATCTGAAGAAAAATGGTCGGCTAAATTTGCATGATGTCGGGGTCGTCTTTGGTAAGGAAGGATATTGTTTGGATTTCCAACATCACCATGAATCTCATTCTGAGGGACAGCTTCATGTTCCCGAACCCACGTATACCCTTTAGAGGTTGGGAATTGGGGTTGGCTTACTGTGTCTTCTTCAACAGACAAGGAGTGTCTTCTCAAAGCTTTTCCTCTGGTTCACAGGGGTCGGTCTCTTGAATGGTGGTAGGAGAGATTCCCTTATCTGCTGGAACGGTTTCCGTTTCATTTGGGACTAATAAGAAGGAGTTCTGGTTAGTTGTAGAAGAATTAAAATTAAGAGAGGGAAACTCGGTAGGTATGAATTTAACATGATGGGTAATCTTGACGTTACCTGTTCCTGGGTCCATAATCCTATAAGATCGATGTGTCTCTCCATATCCTAAGAAAATCCCTTGGCTGCCAGTTTCATCAAATTTTCCATTTTGTTTCTGTTTAAGCATAATGGCCAAGCAACTAAATGGTTGGAGGTGTCTGAGCGAGGGTTCTTTGTTGAACCATTTGTGAAAAGGAGTGTCGAAATTAATATTCTTTGATGGGGTAATGTTTTCAAGATAAACAGCTGTATTCACAGCTTCTGCCCAATAAGAGAGATCCAGTCCAGAGTCCTTAAGTAGACATCTGGTTTTAGTTATGGTAGTTTGATTGCCTCTTTCGGCAAAAGGATTTTGTTCGGGAGTGTAGGGTGCAGTAGTAAGATGAGAGATGCCCTTGTTTTGAAAGAAGTTTTGTAATTCTGTGTTGACGAATTCCTTTCCATTGTCGGAGATGATATTTGCAACTCGTAATGTTGTTTGGCATTCAATTTTGATTATGTATTTTTTTAAGACTTCTTTGGTTTCTGCTTTTGAGGTGAGAAAGAAAATCCAGGAAAAATGTGAAAACCCATCGAGAATCTTGAAAATGTATTGAGCACCAGAAGCAGAGGGCGGAGAGATAGGTCCACACAGATACATGTGGAGAAACTCTAGTCTCCTGGTGGCTTTGGGAAAATTGCCGGGAAATGGAGTCTTTGTCATCTTGCAGGTAGAGCAAGTGATACATGAAAATTGAGCGATATTCAGTTTGGGAAACATCTTTTGGAAGTAGTCAAGAGAGGGATGTCCTGCTGCTTTATGAAGAGTTGTGAGTTTTGGGAGAATAGTTGAACATAGTAAGGCTTTTGGCAGATAGTATAGAGTAAGATTTCCAGAAGCAAGAGAACCTGTAACTATTTGCCTTTAATTTTGACCTACAACCTTGAATTCGTTTTGATTGAGTAGTTTGATGATGTGGTGGGTTCTGAGAAAGGTGGTCATGCTAATTAGGTTAGTAGCGAGAGATGGAATGAACAGAGTGTTAGAGAAGGTGAGAATGATATTGGTGAATTCTAGTTGAATAGCTCCATGGCCCAATGCTTCAATGATGGATCCATCGGCCAGCTCTATTTCTTGTTTCTTCATCTCAATGGATTGGAAGTAGTTTAAATTGTTCACCATGGAGGTGGTAGCACCGGAGTCTAATACAAAGTTGGAGTTGCGTGTGGAGTTATTTTGAGCCATGAGAGCTTTAATAGGTTTGTCACTTTTGGGACGTTTTTCTGGATGAAGTTTCCAACAATCTTCTTCAGAATGCTGAGCTAGTGGATTGTGAAAGTTGTTGCTACATCTAGTGGTTGGTTTATTCTTATTTTTGTTTTGTTGAGCAGCAAGAGCTTTTTTGGTTTCAGTATCATCTCCTGTTTGTATGATATAGGCATGGAGTTCTTCTATGGTGTACTTTTTTCTATTTCACATTTCTTTAACCAGAGTTCTCCGATAGTTTTATACTCGTCAGGAAGATTTCTAATTACCCACAAAGCCACTACGGAATCTAATAGTACTGATGGTTTTACCGTTTTGTCATCTATTAAACTACATAGTTGTCATGTATTTTCAAGTAGTTTATTGAGTGCTTCTTCTAATTTATTTTTCTGGAGGAAAGTTGAAAATATTCGCTTTAGATACGTTGTTTGATTTTGGATAGTTTTTGGTTGATGGTATTTATCAATGTTGGACCATAAGATGGTAGGATCATTGTTTGCTTCGGACGAGAACTGAGCAGCTATCTTAACATCACAATTGATGCAGATGATTTCGAATGCCAGTTCTCGTCGTTCAGGATCTAGTTTGTCTCTTTCAGCTGCCATCTTGATGTTTTCAGTACCAGTAGCCAGAGCATAGAGCTTTTTGAAGGTAAGAATGGCTTTCATTCTGACTTTCCAGTCAATGAAGTTGCTTCCAGATAGATTGTATTTCTCGGCTAGTTCAATGCTATATTCGACCATTGTTCTGGTGTAAGAGTGACTTTTATATCAACGATCGTAGCCTTTTAGAGATCCAGTCTCATAATCTGTAAGGAGGAAAAGGATCTTAAGAGGAGGCAGGACTTAATTGGTCTTAGCCGACCATTAGGAACAGGGAGACACAATCGAACCTTAAGAGGAGGCAGGACTTAATTAGTCTTAGCCGATGATTAGGAACAGGGAGACACAATCGAACCTGGAGACAGTAGCGATGAGAGAAAACAAACAGGATAATAAATTTCAGAGAGGAAGAGCAGATAATAAAAGGAAGTTAACAAGTAGCCACCTTAAGAGGAGGCAGGACTTAATTAGTCTCAGCTGACGATTAGGAACAGGGAGACACAATCGAACCTGGAGACAGTAGCAATGAGAGAAAACAAACACAATGAAGATAGACTAGTTACAAAAAGGTGGGCTATTTATATAGACAACATGGGCTATTCAAGTGGGAAGTTTTAACTCATAGCAGTGATGACACTTATCAAAAATGAGAGAAAGGAACGTAATTTGAGAAGAGAGTAGATGTAGTCTAAGACGTTAGTCTAATAATTATAGGGGTTTCTAAGAATGGTTTTTAATCTAAGAGTTAAAGTAAAATAAAGTTTTTTTTATTCTATCAACTGACTTATGTGTTTTCTTCATTAAACTAATATTCAATTAATTTCTCCAAATGATCATACTGATCATTTTGTTTTTTTGAATTGTTTTGTACTGGTTTTTTACCATTTCTTAATATTATAAGGATATCTTTTGCAATGTCATTATCTTCCCGCCCCCTTCCATCATCATTAAAATTCAAAAAAGTGCTCCCCCTCTCTCTCACTCTTCCAATTATTCTGATGATGTTATGGTTAGGACTAAACCGGTGTCAGTACATCATCAGACTGATTTGAATGATGATGAAGCTATGGTTCCTGCTATTGATGTCATGGTTAGGACTAAACCAAAGATAGAACATCATGAAGATAATAATAACCAAACAAATCATAAAAGAAAACTCACCCAATGCCAAAGACAACCTCTTCATGATTTGAAACAAATCATGTCTTAGCTTGGGAATTCAAACACAGCATATAAGAACTTTTGCACCATTTCAATTGACAAGAAATCAGCCAACGCCTTATGGTTAAAACTTTCATCAATCAATACTTTACCCCACCCTTATGTACCCATTGATAAAACACACAAGCCATTTTTTCCTGTCTGAATTTATGAAATCACCCCTTTTGATGTTTTCTCAGGCCCCTCTCAAATACTAAAAGACCTTATCATTACATTTATTTCCTTATATCAAAATTGCCAAGAAATGAAAACTAATAAACAAGTCCAAGGTGGAATTATGAAAGGTATTGGCTTTTTTCCTGGTTCTGATGCTTCCAAATCAGCAGTTGTGTGATTTTTATTTATATAATATTTTTATAATTACTAATTAATTTCAAACTTTTTAGGTTTTTACTCCAGGAAGGCTAGTTTGTCTCCTCTTCAAATTGAATTGGATAATATGCAATGGACCAAACTTCAAAAATATTATGAATTCATTCACTCCTGAATCTCTCATTTTCACAATTAGCCGCACAAGAGATCAGTCATTAATGGAAGTAGCCAAATTAACAAACTTCATTCAACTTGAATGGACTTCTGCCTATCCAAAGGAATAATTCAAATCTTTTTCCAATGTCATTGTCACTCAAAATGAATTTTTCAACAAGCTACACCAATATTTAAATGATCTCAATGCCTGGACTTATGGTATTTTTTCTTTTGTATCTAAAAAATATTTTCATCCCCTTCCAACTGTGTTCACCCCCTCTGGACATGTCTTGCACTTCCCCAAATTGGAAATGGAGATTGATTTTTCAAAAAAACCTGGCATTATGGAATTCCTTTGGAAAACATCAACAATGGTTCATAATACAACAAAACCTTCTTTAGCAATTATGAATCATGACAAAATCAGTCATTTTGGATGTTCTTTCCAACTCAACCATAAATTATTCCATGTAGGTCAAAAAATTCTTGAAAATGTCACCCACTGAAATCAAATCAAAAGTCAAGGGGTACTTTGAAAGAAATGTGCAGGGATAAAAACATGCTATAAAGTCTTAATTGCAAATAGTTTTCTTTGCCAAATATTAATTTTAAATACTGTTATTTTCCCAATAACACCTCCACTCCATTGTATGCCATTAAAAGAAATACATATATCAATGGTTCTGATGAAATTTACAATTGACTATCTTTCCATGACACAGTAATTGGTTTAATTTTTTTGTGCATATTTACCACATCTTGCCCAATGTCATTATTGGCCAGATTTTCCTTATGTGGTGAATCATCATCCTCATATAAATCAAACAATTCATCACCAATTTGTGCCAACATATTATGTAAGATTGTGCACAAAACAACCCAACTAACTAAGTATTAAATCTCATGATCATTCCTCATTTTATTCTGCATTTCCCTTAGAGAAAACCACTGCCCCTTCAAAATTCCAATTGCATGCTCAATTCCGACCCTTGATCTTGCTAGACAGTAATTGAAAGAATGGTTGTCTTCATTCTGTGCTGCAACTCCCTTATATGCTGGAACAACCCAAGGAGAACTTGCATATGCTGAATCGGCCAGTATGTACTGATCTTTTTCATAAAATTCTTGAGGTTTTTGTGCAATTTTCATATGTTGATATACATTTGAATCATGAAGTGACCCCATAAAACCAACATTTAGAGCAGTGAACTGTTTGTTTATGTCGCAAACCAGTTGTATTGACATGGAATACCTTATTTCTAAACAATCAGTAAAAATTAAATAAAGGATAAAGTTTGAAAAACCTATCTCTTTTTACAATCAAAATAGGCTTCACCATCATTGGGGGGACATTTTGATAATGGTATTAGACTCCCATCAATAAACCCAATCCAGCCAGGGAAGCCTTCCGCCTGCATTACTTGAGACATCTCTCTTTGTTTTTTTATTGTTGGCCACACAATCACTTTGTGCTTCAACTTCATTAATATCCACATAACTCGTTTAGTGTAAAACACAATATCCCCATGGCTAATTCCAAATAACATTCCAATCTTTCCGAAAGCAGCCCCATTTCCATTTGATCCTAATATTGATAGTGCCACAGCCAATTTTATGGCAGGATCGTGTTGTTTGTTTTGTGATGAGTTTTGAAAGGATTTATCATCTTGAATTTTTGCAACCAATTTTTGAAATTATTCATGAGTGGTCCTACATAGCTGGCAAAACCTTTCAGATGATAATGTTTGTAAATCATTCATTGTATTCATGTAATTTGATGGATATCTTTTACTAGGATTGATTTATCTTTGTGATGTTATCATATCTAATAATATTATATCTTCCTGGATGTCAGAATCACTATCACAGCTGAAGGCATCAATGAACTGAAGTGGTTTTATGGTCTGAAGTAAAGGTAGCCTGTGTGATGTCTTTGGCATGGTAAATGAAGAATAGATAAATAGAAAATGAAATTTGAAATAAAATAATTCAATAAATGACCAGTATATTCAGGTTTTATGCAAGAAAAGGGAATTTTTATGCAATTTAACATGCCCTTACTGAGTTATGTTGTAAGAATGTGCCTTTAATTTCAGCTGAAGGTGTGATTTTAGTATCAAAAAATGGGATTTGGTACCAACAAAATTGGGTTTTTGTACCTCAAAGTACCTCACCACTTGACATGTGCAATTGCCCAAATGCCAAAAAGTTAATGCAGGATTTGGCAAAAAACAAACTTGGTATTTTGAGTGTTGGATTTGATAACTTTGACACCCCCTAATATTAATGTTTCACAATTTTAAAGTTAAAAACAATAAAATTGGCATATTTCCTATTCAAAAGCTTATTTCATAATATTTTTAATCATGTTTTACCTTATACAAGTTAAAAACAATAAAATTGGCATTTTTTTTTCTTAAAAAGCTTAGTTTATAATATTTTTAATCATGTTTTACCTTATAAAAAATTTGAGGACAGGAAAAGTACTTCAATTTCAATCAAAGTTTCATATCCACACCTTAAAATGACACACCCAGATTAGCTTTATGACCAATAATAGTCATTAAAAAGAATTCTCAGATATGGAATTCATTTATTTCAAATATAAAAACAGCTCCAGAGGGTATGGGTTTGGTGAAAACCAGTGTTGGTCAAAATATTTCAAATCCAGGTATTTCAGTCCATGTTTGAGATATTAATAATACCAGTAGCTCAAATTGAAGAGATTCATTTAATGTTAAATTTGGTAGGCCAAAGGATTCCCTCCTCAACAATGGAAGAAACCGGAAGGCATTAAATGCAAAGGCTCCAAGCCACATATATTTGGAAGTTCAAAAGATATTAAAATCAAAATGACACCAAATTTTGAATATTTGTGAGATCCAAAATTTAACACTTTTACACACAGTTTTTTGAGTAAATTACAAAGATACAGTGTTTTATTTACCTTTGAATTTTGGAAAGTGCCCTATTTTCTTTTCAAAAATTTGAACAAAGAACTCTTAGCCATTTCTTTGAAATACTGGGGCTATGGTATTGCAAATTGAAGCTCCCACATATATCGTGAACCTACGTGTACCTTTGTATAGGGTTGTACAAACCCCCAATGAGCTTTAAGGGGTCTCTGGTAATGATTTTTCTTCAATGAAGGGCTCCAATGTGGAGCTTATGAAATCATTACATAGGTATAGGTGAGGTTTTCAATAATCAGAATATTTTCATGGGGTTTCTGTCAGCCTGTGAGTCAAAACCAGAGCAAAAGCATGACAGCCAAATACCATAAATCAATGGTATAGCCAGTATACCACCAAAACATGGAGCTGAGACAAATCAGCTCAAAAGATATAAAAGGAAAGAGGTAACTAACCTCTTTTGAAATATACAAGTCCCATCAGCATAGGACAATGAATAACAATATTATTCCTGGTCAAAGTTGTTGCTGAGCATAAACCTTAATTTTCACCTCCCATCTAAAATATAGAGGAAGATGCTTAACCCCATCAAAGGGGTATTCAAAGTGTAGCTCTAAGTCAGGGCTATCTAAAGGTACTAGCCAAACTTAGCTAGCACCAGAATTATAGAAGTTATGCCCAAAATAAGGTCAAAGAAGGGTTATTAAAATATTCACCTCCCATCTAACTTCTACAGTTTTTGTGTCAGATACCTAAAGTGGGGTATTTTTGGAAAGAGAACAATCAGGGCTATCTGATGGTTTCATTCATTTCCCCATATCTCATCTGGAACAAATGTTTTGGAGCAAACAAGCTCCATACAGTTTATGGACAAATCATAAATGTGTATAAGAAAACTTGTACATGGCATAACTTTTCCATATTTGATGTTAACAAAACAAATAGGGTACCATTGTGAAGAACACATCCAGGGCTACTAAATGAATCAACTTTGAGCTTGATATCTTGAAAAACTGACAAAGTTATGGCAGTTTTAAGCTCAAAATCCCACAATTGGACCAATACAGTCTTACTGTGGGATATTCTCCCATAAGTATTGCATGCGGTGAAAAAGAGACAAAAGAGCTTTTTTATACCTCAATACCTCATAATTCATTGAATACTGGGGTCCCATACAGGTTCTGTACAGCATTCTACATGTTGTACACACCAGAAGAGGGCTAGGTTGTCCCCAGCTGAAACCTTTCACCCTCTATTGGTGAAAACCTCCCAGATGTGGTTTCAAAACCACATCTGAGTCCAATACAGAGAATACAGGCACTATGAAAACCACAAGCCATTACTCTGAAGTGAAAACCTCTTCACTTCCTCTATGTGGATGGTCTAGAGGGCCATTCAGCCCCATTTTAGGTTAAAGGAGGCCTTCTCTCCACAAGAAAAGGTTTCCTCATCCTTATCTTATATTCCTACATAGTACAGCTGTCAAAAAATGCTATAATCTTGCAAAATAACCAGATTAGAATTTAAGCTTAAGTATTGTAGCCGTTATTATAGTAACCCAACTCGTAAGACTGCACCCAGGGCTTTCAGCAGTGCTTGCCACAACTATTATACAATAGTAAAGCGCTTACATCGTCATAACAACCTTTTATTACTATAGGTCAAACTCTTCTTAAACTATTTTAACCATGTAACAGTCATAGTTCAAGCTTGTAAATACTATTATACACCTTTATCATAGACTCAGCCTGACAGTTTCCATTAGATATTCATAAGCCCAATGAGGGTTGAAAAGAAGGTTCTTATGTATATTGAGTTCATAATTGCCAATATTGGTTATATATTTTTTCAAACCTATCCAGTTGGTATAAAAAGAATCAACTGTTTATTAGTAGAATTACATATTGAGGATAAGGTCTGTATGAGTAATATGTGTTCATTATTTAACATAATCAGGTATGAAAGCATAACTCCATGTGCTCTTTTTTTGGGTTGCATTTGGGGAGGAAATTTATAAAGAAATTTGATGAGGAATATTGATTGTTGAATGAGGAAAAGCAAAAATGGTAATTTGGGGTATTCATCAACTAAAAAAGTGAAAAAGAAATTGAAATTAAAATCAATTAGAAAAAGAATAAATGAAAACTGTTTTTGAAGTTTTTTTTACAAATTAAAGTTTGTCTGGGGGTAAAACATGATGTAAAAAGGATTTTTGGGGGGAAAACCTCTTTTCAGGTCGGAAAGTTAGTGATTGATTGAATAAAAATTGGCCAAAAGGGCTGTTATGATCAAACTACTATTTTGTGCTGTATTGGTTTCCTTTTGAAATACAAAAGGTTTTTTTGTTTTTTTTTTCATTGAAAGGAGCCCAACCCATGGCATGTGTTATTTTACTAATCCAAGCTCAAGATGTTGGTTTATTTGGATAGCTTAGGAGATAAACTCTCTGCCTAAGAAAACAACTAGGTTTTATGTAAAAAATCTCCGTGTTATCAAATTAGTTGAGAGTTCTAATAAGCTAAAAGTGTACATTTTACTTCTGTTTTTAACTGTGTGATTTGTATTAAGCCTACATAAATCTTTTCTGAACGTCCCATTTTCACTTTTCTTTGGTTTGCTTGTTATTTGTAGAATTTGCGACTAATTGAGCATCATTCCTTAAGGGGATAATTCTTTCCAATCTTCAAACCCATTTTGCATAGTTTTTTCTGCATTTTTTCTCAACCCCGGCGCATATTTACCCATTATTAAATAAGCTATTTTTTCAAAAACGGTGAATAAAGTCTTGTCACACTATCTATAAGAAACAAGAACATGTTGGATTTTTTTTCCAGAGTAGGTAGATGTAAGGGCTAACAAGGAAAGGGAAGCCTCAAATACGTGTTCCATGATTTCCTAGTTGGAGTAACTCAGCCAGGAGTTATGCAGAAGCGATCAGCCTGAAAAACACAATAAAGTATAAAAAGTTGTGGCTAAGGATATACTAAGTGATCTATTAGCTTTCGATGGAGGGGAAATATATGAAGTATTATCTCAAATATGTAAGGGGGAAGAGTGAGACAGGAATGAACATTTAGAGTTAAATAAACGATTTTAGGTGCTTATAAGTCAAGGTAAAGTTTTAAGAAGATCAGAGAAAATATTAGGCTATTAAGTCATATTGTTAAGTAATGTATGGACTAATTATAATCCTTCATTATATTTCCTCACCTTTTTCAAACGTGTATCTAATAAGTTTAAATACTATATTTTAAGCACATTAAATTCAATTTTACATTTAAATATCGAATTAAAACAGGGTAGGATCCCATATTTATTGATCATCTCAATCGAATGGCCCATAGAGGTTCGACTCAAGGCATTAAGAATGGAAGTGATTGGGGTAAAACCCATAATGGTCCAGAGATTATCCAAATTTTGTGGCAATTGAGATGAGAAAAACATCATTCAACTAATTGAGTGAATTTTAAATCTTACACAAAGGACATTATAGATGAAAATTAAATATTAAATCTCATAAATGAGACACTAAATAATACAGTGTTATCTTTTTCATAAGCTCAATAAATACTGTAACATCTAGGGCATTCTCTAGAGGGGGATGGAACGATATTTTACGATTGTTTTTCGGACACATATACTGTTGTAGCTATAAAATGGAACAAGTGGCACTTATCTTTGAAAAAAGATAGATAGAAGGATAAAGGAGGT
Source organism: Austropuccinia psidii (assembly GCA_023105745.1). NCBI lineage: Eukaryota > Fungi > Basidiomycota > Pucciniomycetes > Pucciniales > Sphaerophragmiaceae > Austropuccinia > Austropuccinia psidii. Next base: position 18,031,953 of record JALGQZ010000011.1, read on the forward strand.
ATTCCAAGATTTTCTGAAAACACAATCTGTGTAGTGTTTGGGTATTTTACTCATAATTTATTTCTCAGTGAAAATTATTATGGTCGTCGATTCGTAGCAATGGGAGAGTTTTTGAAAAAAAAGCTTCATCGAATTCGCGTTCAATTGGTATACACCATGATTTCAAGAAATTTGTTAATTATTGTCTCTTTGGGAGGGGTTCTGAGATATGTAGTTTTGAGTGAAATTAATCCATAAGGACGCAGTGAGGAGGGGAGGTAGCTTTCATTTTTACATGAAAAGGGATAAGTAGCTTAGAGAACTTTTTGTAATCACACTTTACATTCTCCAAAGTAAGGTAAAACTTAATTAAAAAATAATTTCAGGATCAGGATTGAAAGAGTGGATTTCTGCGGATATATTTATCTTTGATAGAATATTTCCTTTCACTTTAAATCCATTTTGAAATCTTGAACTTTCTCATAAGTCAATATTCCCATAGGAAAGAGTTAGCTTTGAAGGGGCCTTAATCAGGAAGATTATCAATAAAACTTTTAAATATCTAAAAGAGCCTTTAAGAGGTCTGGATAAAGTGAGAAATCTTTACACCTTTATATTCACAACACAGTTTCATTTTATAGCTATTTATGAACTTTCATAATATGATAGTCATCCAAACAGCGGTAATATTAATGAAAGAATGCGGTGGCACAACAAGAACTTTAATCATAAAAAGTATTTCATTTTCTTTTTAAGATAAACATCAAAACATTTGTTTCATAGAAACAAGAGATACAAAAGCGCAAGATAGAGATTGAATCATATTCATAAACCAAAAGAGTGTAAACTTAGGAAAAAAGTGATAAGAGCAGATATATCAGACTCTCTATATATGACATGTAGCGTAAGTGGAAGTAAAACTCACATTTGAAACTCAACATAAAATTTCAAGATGGTAGGATCTTGATCCGTTTGAAAATAAGATTTTGGCCTAGTTCAATAGATAATATGATATGTGCTTCAGTCCTATGAATAAGACATCGAAAAATTGAATCGCATACATACAAAAGAATGTAAACCAGGCTTTGGAACTATTATGGAATCTTTAAGGAGTGTGTTCCCATATTCACCTGAAACTGCATGTAGTTGTTATTTTAAGTAAGCTCATTTTCATCATATTTTATATCTATAGATATTTAAGAGAATTAATTCAAGCTTACCAATACCATGAAAAGGTAAAGATACATTTATATTCATATCTTTCTCAACGGGGATTCAATTCTTTTTCCTGATAAGTATATCAAAGAACAACTAATCAGAAAAACAAGCAATAAAAACTTTTATTGAGTGATAGTACGATTTTAACCTCACCTGGGCTCAGCTTTAACAGAAAACTTTGTAATTACAATTCTTTTGATGTCCTTGGCACTTTGCATAGTGCGCGCAATTCTGCCATTTGCCAATCTTTGGAAAGTGTGGCTTCGGCCAATATTCTGGACTGGATTAGCTTTGGGAAATCCACGAGGAACGATAAGAGAGTCGATTTCACGTCTCTTCCTCTTTTCCTTGTTTTCGAAAAGAGGTTCGTGGGGTACAGGGGATACAGTAGGAATGGGAGTAGGGGGAGTGATTGTAATAATAGGGGGAGCTTGCATAGGAGTATTGTTGATAGGGATTTCTCCAACTTCAAATTGGCGCATGTCCTTAGGTCTTCGGAGATAAAGAATAACAATTCTTCCATCAATCAACTTGCGAAAAGTGTGGCTTTGGCTGCAAGTTTGGAAAGGAAAAGCTTTGGCAACATCAGATGGGATGATAAGACCATCGGTTGGAGTCCTGCCATAGAGGCGTTTCTTGAAGAGGTTTTCCTTTCGTTCAACAAAATCACGCTCAGAAAGAGGAGATGTAGCAGGAATAGGAGTTGGAGGGGGATTAGTAGTAGGTGGGGGCTTTCTAGGAGGGCAAAACATAGGAGGAACACGTTTTCTAGGAATGTGGGTCATGATAATGAAGTTTTTGAACATATTATTCTCCCCATTAGTAGGGGATACAACAGGAGGGTTAAACATTGTAAGATAGAGTTGGGAATTATTTTTCAAGTGATATATTGAAGATGATGTGTTTATTTGAAATCTTAGAAAGGTTTGATACGACTTATGAAGACAGCTTCTGAGATGGGCTCAGCATTTCATGTGCTCTGTCCGCTCAGCATTGAATTTGTTCAGTTAGCTCAGTATTTTCTGAATATGTGATTTCAAATTGCGTGTTTTTTGGCTCATTTAATGATTGATTTTATTGAAAAAACCTAATGACAAAATGAGGAAACGCGGACACTTCTAGCGCTACAAAGTGTATTCAATGAACCTCAAAGCCTTTGAAAATGATTTATCTCATGAAGAAACAAGTAAAATTAAGGGAACTTCTAAATTAAAAATTGATGCATAAGATTGGACCCAAGAGTGTATTGAGGCTTCGCAGGAATAGTCTTTGAACCATTAGACAAAGTTCTCTAGTGCCTATATAAAATGTTCTCCATAAAGAATTATTATTTTTTTATCAGTCTCTTGAGTGCAAATGAAATTTAATTATTTGAACGGTTACTAAGAATCTCACACACGTTAGCCTAAGAAGAAATATGCTATATTTATTTCAGAAACCATATTAACTCAGGTATAAATACTCATTTCATGTTGAAAAGAAGACTTTGAGCTGAAATCTCAACTTCTTTCCAGTTGCATTATCCTTCCAGATCATGATAAAGTCACCACTTTTCAAAAAGGCTGTTTACTACGTGAATTCCTGGTTTCTACTGTCTATTTTTAGTTCAAATTCCTCCAATTTGACAGCACTGCACGTTTAGCGCACTGCCTCCAAATGTCTATATAGCTGATTTTCTTAGACATAGCCTCAGATCCATGGAGCTTCATCAGTCACAACAGGTTTCTAAGACAAACCTACAAGGGTAAGAACCCTTTTTTGAAATAGAAACAGAAATCCCAGCAATTTTGTTTTTTGACAGTCACACTTTCACTCTAAGTTAAATGAAATGCATGATGTGGGGACCTGCTCATTGTCACCAAATATCCTACAAGATTGTTAAAAATTGGGCTCTTGCCCAAAACCAAACTTGAATAGAGGAACGCTGGGCCAATACTGGAACTTTCTAGATAAATTTCCACTCATATGCCACTATAAGACCTATCATTTTCACAATAATAGATAGAAATACTGAAGTATTGAGGTTATGATCCTGCATTTCCATACCAGATTTGGATTTATTATTCAACATGAAAAATGTTGCTACACCTGACAGCAGGTGTTCCATTTAGAAAAAGGCTTGGACCTAGCTTATTCTGAACTTGGGCCTTTACTTTGAAGTAAGCTGGAACTAGATATTGAATATTTGGTAATATCCCAAGGCATTAAAAGCCACTGGAATATTAAAGAAGCTTTGAGGTCCTTTCTTCTGTCTTATTTTATTAAATCAGATGAATTTTCCTTGATCCTCATTCTACTGAGAATTTGGTTTGTCCAAAAAATTCATCCAAATGTTTTGGCAATCCTATCCAAAATGCAAATTACTTATCTGCCTTATGCATGTAGCCACCTTTTCTTTAGAAACAGAGTTTGTTTTCGGCCCTCAATCCAAAAAGACAATACTTTCATATCATGCAATACTCTTATTATTCTCTCATGGCATATTTTTGAGAAAATGATATCTCAGATTTCTTAAATATGAAAATTTCTTGTAAAAGTAGAAGTATTTTAGCTGATACTATCAACTGGATTTATATATATCCTCAGTTTCCCTTGTTTTTTACATGTGATTATATATATATATAAAGGTAAAACATACACAATCTTCCTTTTTTGAACTGTTCTTTCCAAGGATGCATAACGAAACAGCTTGATTATACCAATTATTAAATTTTGCTTTGTAAAATTCCAGTTCTTCGTACTTTGCAATTATATCAGTTGTATTGATTGGTGGTATCAATTTTATTATTTTTATTATACTTTATTTTTTGTGATTTTCTTTTGATATATTTGGCTTTTATTTCAATTTTGGTTATTGTTGTTGTAAATTTTCATAATAAATTTGGGAATTTTGTTTTTTTTTCACATTCTTTGCTTAAAATTACAGCATAGGTGCTGTCAAGGATGTAGTGTGAATTTCACAACAATCTTCAACAAATCTACAGTAGAAGGATCTACATAGGTCCTGCTCCTGTGTGAGCCTTGAGGTATATTTGACATACCCAAATAGGCCACAAATATCTTTAAAATGAATTCTGAACTATGCATAAACTATAAGGCATGCATATATTCAAAATTAAACATTTTTTTATTTCAGAAAAGATGAATAACATTTTTGTGAGAAAGTAAATCCATATATTTAAGGCCAGATTTTGAATCTACACAAAAGTTAACCTGGGGTAACTCCATAGAGTGAATAAGCTTAAATTAACTCTAAGAGGTGGTAATATGGAAAATAATTCAATATCACATAAATGAATTGTGAAAAATTTTGTTTTTCTGAATTTCACACCAAAATAATGGGAATGTGAGAAATCTCATGTTACATATAAGGTAGGAATAGTGTTTTGAATGTTTGTGGCATTAAATGTTATGGTATTATTACATAAATTATAGATATACCCATGGTGGATATCAATCTTTAAACCTGAAATTCTATTTTTGATGTGATAATAGCTGAGGGGGACAAAAGACATCAAAGAGAGCCAGGGTACCCAACTTCTGAGGCCTCTTAGGCATGGATAGCTTTAAAGCTTGGATGCATGGCTGATCTTGGCCCAATGAGTATACTAAAACATCTTGGGAATCTAGTTACCAAGTTAAAATCCTATTGAATCATAAGAAAATTGCAAATAAGCTACTATTTTGATCTGACAAAGAGGTCAAATGCAACTTAGACTGCTGTAACCATGTCAATTATTAATTATTTTCCATGAAGAAACCTGAAAATAGTAATCAAAACCCTTTTTGGACTATTATCCATTGATTTACCTCATAGCAACCTGCCATATAGTGTTATTTGCAATTTCATGTAGAGATGAGGTAAAAACTTCAAAAATTTATAAAAAATACAGTTTTAATGAACATTTCTGAAACCTTCAGGACCAATGGAGAACAGTATTATTCATAAAAAAACCAAAAAAATTACAGTTTCATAAGTAAAATTCAAGGTTTTACTTACAGTCCATTTTTGATAATTCAACATGAAATATTGCATCTTCAAAAAATCACAGAAAATACAACCTGGGATAATATCTACAATAACATGGAAAGATTTGAGAAATTAATTTTTATTTTGAAATAAAGGAATATTTCAAGTTGTTAATCCTTTTTTTCTTCACCACATTTGCGTTGGTAGTCATGTAAAAGCATTGATTAAGTAATTTTGACAATCATACACAACAACATATGATGCAATCATTAATCCAAAAAGTATTATTGTTTTCTCACTCACTAGATCTTCACTTTGCTTCATTGCATCCCTCTTTGAGCTGTATTTCCACTTGAAATAGGCATCCTCTTTCTGTTTTTTCCAAATCATCTTATTATCCAATTACACCATTATTGCAAACAAGTATTAGTTAAAATATTTTCTTAAGTTTTTTAAATATTTCAGAATCAATATAAAAGACGTGAAATCATAGAAATCAACTATATATTATTTTAATATTATTATAAAGCAATTTTGATCCCTCAAATCCACAAGTTATCCATCAAATTGCTCTACCATATTCTTTCAAGCTTTGTTGGAGTATTAGTGAGTGGTTTATAATTAATTCTTAAATGTTTTCTCTATTATCATTTTTCTTTAGGAATTATAATTATGATTATTCTTGTAAAAGATAATTACAACTTAAAATAATTTTATTATTTTAATAAAGAAGATTTGTCATTAAATACTTCTTGTAATTGATTCTTGTAGACAATTAATTCATACTGTTATAATCGTTATTAGTGTATAAAAAGTAAAAGAAATAAGTAATTAATTAATTATTTAATTGTGATTATAATAATTTTTATTATTATATGTCATAAGAACAGTCATAGAACGGTTCATTAATAGTAAGCTTATCAACATTTTCATAGACACATATTACATACTGTGATTTTGACAAAAAAGTTAATCAATAAAGCACAATCAAACTAAATTCAAAAGAAACATCCTTGTAGCTGAAATGGGAAAAAACAAATTCAATGATAAAAATAATGATAATCTGTGCAAATTTGCAATAATCCATTCATTTTCATTTTATACAGTAGCAGAATAGTACATATTTATACTGTATTCCAGATAAAAACCAAGATTAAATAAAAATAGAAAATCCTAAAAAATAATTTTTCCACAGAAATTTGTGAGTAAATGGAGAATATGCAGCCTCTCAGCCCAGCATATTTTGGCTCAATATCACATTGTTTTGTTCTAACTTCATTTGAGTTGATTTTGAGTATTTTGAGTACAAAACAACTGTTTTTAATTAATTGTTTTCATTTTTGCAGTTTTTTGACACACAAGCACTCAAGAAAATATTTCAAAACTATTGGGGTGGACAACTAGAATCTATTGAGAGGGCTATGGTAAATAATCCTTCATATCTTCCCCACTCTTGGGTCTTTCAGATATCAATTTATCCTCCAGCTCAAGAGATTAAGGTAAAATAATTCAGGTTCTGAAATATTTTTCCTAAATCTTACAAGGGCTGGAAAAAAAATAAGCTGAAAACTGATTTTTCTTGAATCATTGTGAGGTGGAGGAAAAAGGATATTGATAACAAATTTAAATTTTTGAATCAAATATCAAACATGAGTAATATCCTCCCAAAATATAACTCTCTGGCCCCCACTATTGCATGCAAATATCCCTCCAAATATGAGAGACAAAATTGTATGAGAAGGAGTTTCAATGGAAATATTAAATATTTTCAAAAAGATAATAGTCATAAATATTTTCTGAGTATACCACCAGCTTGTTAATATATTCTGGGTGATTCATTTTTAATAGGTGAAGTGAAGGCATTGGCAATGGATGTCAATGTGGTTTGAAAAATAGGTAGATCTTTCTGCTAAGTGATAGGTCCATTCTATTATGTAAGTATATAATTATCTTCAAGTATTTATTTAACTTACCAAGGCATATACAAATACAATAGTAACAAAATCATTCTTCTTTTTTCAGTAGACATACCTGAAATTATTTTTCATCTTCAGAGAACCGAAAATAAATATCAAAAATAAAATTTTAGAAAAATACAATAAAAGTACATTCTAGATCAACCTCTATTTTTATGAAGTTCACATTTTTTGAAAAAAAGAAAATTTTAGCAAGTTCAGAGCTGTGTTGAGCCTTTTCTGATGAAATCTAGAGGAAAAAAGTCTTCTAATTCAATCAGAAAATCGGATAATGTATATAAAGTGTCTTCCTCAAGATAAGCACCTTCATATCATATTTTGAATACTTACACAAATAAATACATGGAAAAATGACTCTACTCAATTTTGACAAACAAGAACCTTTGGACATTAATTTCATAGGCTTTTCCTAAATTATTGAAATAATAGAGGCAAATGATGATATTTTATAGCCTTTCTAGATACATTATGAAAATGAAATGAGGTTGAAATTCTACATCTATTAGTTTTGGAATTCTTCAAATGATAACAAGGAATAAGAATTCACCATAAAGCTCTGAAATGAAGTATTTTTCAATTTTTCAGATCTTTAGAAAAAGTTCTAGGAGGGTGATAAAAGCTTTTCTTTGGAGTATCCATATAAAATCAAATTTACATTCTAAAAAAGACTTTCAATAGATGTTATATTATTAATAAGCTGGATATTTCAACTAGGCATTATTGAATATTAAAGTTATAATCAATATTTAATGATTGAAAAATTGGGGATGAAAAAAGATGCTGTAAAATCAATTAGAGAATTTTTGGAATGAATAATTGCATTTGGAAAAGCCATGATGAGATAATACAATGTAAATACAAATAAATTTATTTTCAGTGAACCCAGGACTTCTCCAAAGCAAAGGTTAAGCCCCAAAATTCCTTGATATTTTCTTCCTGCTTTTTTGAATTATGAAGCTTTGTTTTGAGTTTTGTTCCAAAAGATAATATTGTTCATGTAAATAATTAAAAGGTATCAAACTAAACCAGTTTTACATATTCGTATTCTCATGAAGGAATAGTAATTTATTCACCTGTTTTGATTGGTAAACTTGATGATAATATTTCTCATTTCATCCTTGAAAAGAAAGGAAAATTCAGAAAATGGGTTGATTTTAATTTCCCCATGTATGTAGAGCTTATGGAAGTCTTTTAGAATAATATTTGTTTATTAAGAAGAATAAATTTCCAGATTTATTATTCTAAACCAGTTTCTCTTAAATCCTTTTGGCATTTTATTAGCTATATAATAGCATAAGAGATGATTTTGAAGAAATAAGAGATCCCAGGAAATTCCTGTCAAGGGGAAAGGGAATGAGAATGGGTAAATCCTGATTTCTGAAAAACCACAAATAGTTTTTCCTAGTAGTTTTCAATGAAAAAAATGAAAGGGATAAAGGAATAGAAGCCTATTACTGGTAAATTGTTTTTGAAAAGAAATTTATTTTGAGCCTAATTCTCAGATTAAATTTCTAATATATCTTTCCAATTTTTGAAATGGGAAGTGATATATCCTAATTTGTGTTCAATTTACTTAAATAAAAATAGAGTAATATTTCAGGAAAGATCAATTATAAAGAACTCACATTTTTTAGTTTTTTGTGAGTAAGAGGAACTGATGATGGTAAATTATTTCAAACAAGATAGTTTAATCCAAATATTGTTGACTGTTAAACTATCAAAAGGTGAACGTAGAAATATAAAAAAAAGACTCATCAATTGCAAGTTGTGCTTTTTATCAAACATTTTTCAACATAATTTATTTTAATAGTAAAAGCCTAAAAATATTATTTTCGATTCCTTTCCTGGCACTAAAAAGAATCAGTTCAATAAAAAATTTTAACTTTTCCAATTTATAAACCTTTCTTTCAAAAACCTCTTGTATTCTGAATGTATGCCAAAACTTCTAAATAAATATTCAATGTTACTTAAGAGCTGATTAGACAATTATTAAGAAGGATATTGCTATAGAATTATCTCCACAATATAAGAGCATAGAAGATTTTTTACTTAATTGGAGAAATGTTTTATTTATTTTCCTCACGTTCAAAATTATTATTGCAAAAAAATAGTGTAAAATGGTCTTACCTATTTTGTTACAATATACGGATGTTTTAAATTATTTATCAACATTTATTCTTAAGATCTGTGATACTGTTATTTGCAATTGAAAAATCAAAATTACTCAAAATTTCAATTTCTTTTCTCCCAAAAAAATGATTTTTTATAAACTCATTTCAAACCTCTTTTTAAATGGCTAAACTAAATAACAAAAAAATTTGTGTTTTTAAATGTTTTCTTAGAGAAGCATTTATAGTTGAATTCTATTTTTTTATTAATAATGTTAATCTTAAGTATATATATATGCTTAAAGTTATAAGCTGATGCATTTTTGTTTTGAAAAAATGATATTGTTTTACTTTAGAAAAAACTAACAAGTCATAGGTTACAGGTGTAACTTATGAAAGGGCTTATTTCTTGAAAATACAAAAAAAAATGAAATTTGGAAAGCATTCCTCAGGTATCATTATAAAAAGGCTTAATTTATTTTTTTAAAGGTTGATTGTATTTTGTTTCTTTTAAAAGGTAAAAAATTATGATTATCAAGAAAGCTTATATTGTTACAAACCTTTGGACACATTCTTGTAATTATTGAATCTTTAATAATTTTTTACATCAAAATATCTTTTAAAAGGATTAAAAATTCAATCAGAATTATTTTCTTCAATTAATATTTTCAAGCAACTTTATTTTCCGAAGAACTCTTTCACTTAATGAATTAAGGAACACAATATGAAGAACAGAAATTACTTCTGAAATCAATTTCTTTTGGAAAAAATCAAGTTAGATAAAAAAAGGCATTTTTAATGTTAAATATTGAAAGTAAGGTCTGTTATTAGCATAAAAATTTGCAATATTATCAATGATAAATTTGGAAGCATGCAAATCTAATCTTACTTAGAGATACTTTTCTGCATATCAGGAGCTAATTAAATTAGTATAAATCTGAATCCAGAAGATTAAGTATCTTTTTTTAAGTAAAATTTGAGTTCATTTTCATTTTAAACTATCATTTCTGAAATGTTACTACTTAACTCATTGAATTAAAAATCTTGTGATTCAAAAGGATAGGAAGACAAAAGAATATTGCAAGGCAAATATTATCATTGCATGCTTCTGTATGAAATTCCAATTTAATTTATTGTACTGTATAGATCAATGGCTTTGAATATATCAGAGTCACTGTGATCCTTAGAGGTATTTTTATATATGCAAAAGACCACCAATAAAAAGATTTTGTTATAATGACAATTAAGTAAGTTTATTTATATAATCAAACCAAAATCAAAATATAAATATAAGTTCAAAATTTATATAAAAGATTAAAATTGGAATTATGTTTCAAAATTGAAATGTGATTGATATTGAAAATTGTGAAAATACACTTTTATTTGAAAAAATTTAGTAAAAAGAAATTTTCACCAAAAATTTGAAAATTAAAGGTTTTGGAAAAAAGTTATGCAAAAATTATTATAATTTTTTTCCAATAAATTAACTTATGAAAATTAATTCCCTACTTGATTCCTCATAAAAAACAAGTTGGGGTAATCCCTGGGTAAAAATTCTGTAAATCAACTCTAAATAAGCTTAAATTAAGTTTTTAGTGTTTTCTGTATGAAAATATGAAAATCCTCAATACCTTAATTTATTTCACATCAGATTCGGTATTAACCATAAGATTTTGTGTTGAAATTGAGGTGTGGTGTGTAGCTCAGTGTCACAACCACATGTAATGACCCCAATGGGTGTTTGCAGTAAATCAAGCCTGAACCCCTTTTATGGCCAAATTGAATCTGTGGATGTTGAATGAATCTTGGGCCATATCCATTTTCACTGGCCTTCCATGGCCTCAGGCCATATCCTGCTCCCATTGGCCCCTTGGCCAATAATCCACCTCATCAACCCCCAGGCCAATACCCCTTTTTTTGGGCATGGGGGGTCCTGTCAGCCTTGCAGGGGCCTCTGGCTCCTCTAGCCACCACCAGGGCCCTGGACCCTATTTTTAGGCCCCCTACGGTGTCTATGGCCTGTGGGCTGTAAGGACCCAAAATGACCATAGTGGACTTCAACCATGGCCTCTGGCAGTCACCAGAGGGCCCCAGTCATCTTTATAAAGGGTTTCCCCTCAAGAGCAGGGAAACCCCCAACTTCAACTCAAATGGACTCATTATGTGGGAACGAAAGATGGTACATATATGGTATTATATACCATTATGTACCATTTTTCCTCAGAAACCCCTTGGTGATAGTTTCAGGACCAAATTACGTCATTACAACTGCATTTCCCAAATACATAACCCATTTCAAAGGAAGACTTTTAAGCCATGCATTCTTGAAATCAATGGTGGCTATCAGCAGACCATTCAATGTCTCCCAACTCCTGGCTCTGCAGGAGGTGGGTTATTTTCATTTCACGATCAGTCAAAAGGTAATTCCAAGAGGTTAATAATTATTCAATCAGTTTTCAGGGCATCAAGTACTTTAGTATTTCCTTGGACAACTCAATTGGTCAATAAAGGCCATATTCAAGCAAGCTGTATGGCCTTGGCCCTGTTGGGCCAGTTCATATTCCACATTGGGAATTCATAACACTGTTAAATTCTCAATATGGCCAGATTTGTATTGACCCAAAACAGTCAACAAAGCCAGGGATCAACACTCCACCATCAGCCTTCCACTTTTTCACGTATACTGGCCACCTTTTCTTTCCTGGGGACTTTTTCCCCAGGTAATTGATATATGAGATTTATTTTTATTCTTACTTTTTTTAATTTATTAAAGTAAATACAGATAATCTTAAGTCAGTCATTTGCACCTTTTTTTCACCTGTCAGTGGATATTGGTGGTCATATCCTTTACTAATTCCATTATTCTTTCTTACAGGTTGAACAATTGAATTGAGGATTCATTTGGTTGGCTCTTTGGCTTCCGGCTTTCTTATTATCTTGGCCATTGGCTTCCTTTTTCTTTTATCTTTGGAACACATTTCTTTACTCTTATTCTTCCTTAAGAAATGTATTTCTTTTTATTTCTTTATGCTTTTGGAGCCCTCCAAGTGGGTTCTTGATTCCTGAGTGCCAGGCCACTTGTGTGGCTGAGTCTCTGATAAAGGTGTATAATGGTACTTACAAGCTTTAACTATGACTGTGACATGGTGAAAATGATATAAAATGTTTTTGATAATGATAATAGATGGTTTAAAATAAGCTATCAAGGGCTCTAATATAATAATATAGTGGTGGTGAGCGCTGCTGAAAGAGTCTTACCAGTTTGGTTACTATAATAAGAGCTTCAATACTTAAGCTTAAAGTATAAGCTGTTTTTTTTCAAGAGTATAACTTTTTTTGACAGTTGTACTACATAGGAATTAAATAGCAGGATGATGAAACCTTTTCTGGCTGTGAAAAGGCCCCTTTTTATCATAAAATGGGGTGAAAAAGCTTCTAGACCTTTCCACATAGAGGAAGTGAATATTTTTCACTCCCAAGTACTGGCTTGTGGTTTTCACAAAGCCTGTATAGCCTGTGTTGGGCTCAGACCTCATTTTGAAACCACATCTGGGAAGTTTCCACCAATACAGGGTGAAAGGTTTCATCTGGGGACCACATAGCCCCCTTCTGACGTGTATGACGCGTAGAATGCTGTAAACAACCTGTATGGAACACCAGTATTGAATAAATTATGAGTTATTGAAGTATAAAAAAGCTTCTTTGTGTGTTTGACACCTCATAATCATAGTTATGGGATAATATCCCTCAGTAAAACTGTATTGGTCTAATTGTGGGATTTTGAGGTTAAAACTGCCATAACTTTGTCAGTTTTTGAGATATCAAGTTCAAAGCTTGTTCATTGTGTAGCCCTGGATGTGTTATACACAATGGTACCTCATATTGTATGGTTATCATTTATGATTTGCCCACAAACTGTATGGAGCTTGTTTTCTCCATATCTTTTGTTCTAGATGAAATAAGGGGAAATGGATGTAACCATCAGATAGCGTGATTTTGCTCTTTCCAAAAAGACCCCACTTTAGGTATCTCACACTAAAACTGTAGAAGTTAGATGAGAGGTAAATATTTTAATCACCCTTATTTGACCTTATTTTGGTCATACCTTCTGTAATTCTGGTGCTAGCTTAGTATGGCTAATACCATTGGATAGCCCTGACTTAGAGCTCTATTTTGAATACCAATTTGATGGGGTTACGCCTCTTCCAGTGTATTTTAGGCAAGACATGAAAATTAAGGTTTATGCTCAGCAACAACTTTGTTATTCTTTGTCATATGATGATAGAACTTGAATATTTGGAAAGTGGTGGGTTTCCTATCTTGTTTTATACCTTTTCAGCTTATTTGGCTCAGCTTTATCTTTTGGTGGTATCTTGGCTATACAATTGATTTATGGTATTCAGCTGTCATGCTTGTGCTCTGTTTTTTAATCACAGGCTGACAAAACTCTTGCTTCCATAAGAGCCCCTGTGAACTTATATTAATTAGCTCATAATTTCATTTTTCTGTTCATTATTTCTTTGTAATTTCATCCATTAATTTCATTGAAATTATGACTCTGTATTGCTTATGAACCTTATGATTTATACTCACTTCTCAATTTTCTCTCATTCATTTTTCATTCTTAAAAATTGAAAACTGACTCATTTTATTTTTGTTTTTATCTCCAAATTTGATCTCAAATCATCATATTTATTTCATTGAAAATGCAAGCATAATCTTAAAATACATTTAGTTTTCAAATTGCTCATCAAATTATTCAGACACATTATTCACATCAAGATTCATATTTTTTCATTTTTCAAGAAATTTTGAGTTTAAAGAAGGACTAACTTGATTTGATTTTATTGATTGAATGGACACAATTGACATTTACTTCAAGAAAATTCATTCACCTGAATATTTAATTTTAGTTTACTGATTTTTGATATCAAGAATTTAGACAAAAAATTGATTTTTCCTCAAGAATTCATTTGAATTTTTTGATTTGTTTTGCAATATTTTTATTTTGATTGATTTCAAATATTGATTCATTGACTTGAAGAATTAATTTTGACATTGGATTGATTGATCCGCCTCAAGAGTTCATTTTAATTGATTGATTTTTCTTCAAGACATTGGTTCTTATTTTGATTTGGACTTCAAGCTTTCCAGTTGATTTGGCTCAAGCCTTCCATCTTCAAAATTTGATTTTAATAATCTATTTTGTTTTTTTAATTCTCAAATCATGCCTATTCATCATTCACCTCCTGCAAGACCAACTACATCCCAAGCCAGAGCGCAAGCTGTTCTTACTCCAACTCCAAGAGCCCATTTTGATGGCACCCAAGCAGTTCCTCAACTGGGGGCCTAATTATACAGAGGACCCATTATGCAAGGAGCAGCACCATCCAGTAAGGAAGGAAGAGGGGCAAGAAGATCAAGTTCATTTCCAGGACTTTTGAGGGTCCTGGTGAAGATGGTGAAGAGGAGGGGAAAATTCAGTGGAAGAAAAAGGGTTTGATGGTACTGAAGGTGTTCCTGCTCCTGTGGGGGCATCCCAAGGTACTGGAGGGCCAACTCTCACCAGGGTGAATGTTGTGTCAATGGCCAGAGATTGAATTCATGCTACAATGCGGTCAGTATAAAAGCGTGCTTCAGTTGCATTAGTGTCACATTATAGTGACTGGATTTAGTGGGTCACATCACTTCTGTGTCAAGACAACATCAATTGTCACATGTGTCACCTGAGAATGTCACTCAAAGCCCAACCCCATTTCAACACTATTTGCAAGGTTTGGGTAATTACACCTCATGGTGCAAGGCAGAAGTTTGGCATGCCCATATTTGTGCATGAGAAGACTTCCGCCCCACCTCCTGATCATCTAACCCCTTTACAATTCCTACTCTCATGCTTGAATTGGCTTCCTCATCCCCGCCTAATCCTCTCCAAGCATTAGCATTCTTATGCGCCCACACCGCCCTCCAGAGATGACTTTGACACTGCCTCCCCATCTCCACCCTCACCACTCCTTACGCTTCCACACCCCCGCCGCTTACCACCCTTATGCTCACATAGTGCCCTCCAGACATTCCTCCAAAACCGCTTACAATCCTTATGCTCCAGTAGTGCCCTCCCGACATGCCTCCAATGCCCATTACCATCTCTATGGTTGTGCAATTCCCTCCCAAAATGCCTCCAACACCACCCTCACAATGGCCTAATCCCCAACCCCACTTATGATCCTGACGTTCCTGCAGTGCCCTCAAGTTGAGACTACAATACTGCCCCCCATCTCTGGCCTCGCAACTCCTTACTCTTCCGCACCCCTGCCTTATCTTCTATACCGCTTACAATTCTTATGCTCCCATGCCACCCTCAAGATATGCCTTTGACTCCGCACTCAACCGGCCTTATGCCTAATCCTCTCTCCGCCACTTACCATCCTTATGCTGGGTATTATATCAATAGCTTACAGTGGCTTTTTGGCGTACATGATGAATGCAATCATGGAAACATGCTTAGTGGCCTTCTCTGCCAACAGGTTCTGGGGGGAAATTGGTAGGTATATCCACAATGTTGGGGTTAGGGTTTAAATCATGAGGCTCACAAGTTAAAAACTAATAAGTGGAATATTTGATACCCAAATTGTGTCTTTATTTTTGCAACAAAACCATTTTATCTCATATCATTCAAGTGGAACACTTTGCTTAGTCCTTAGCTCGTGAGCATTGAATAGTTCAGAAGTTGAATTTAGTAGGTTTCTAACTAGGAAAATTTATTCAATTTCTCACAGGGAAGTTATTTCATTTGAATGATATGAAATAATCTGCAACACATCACCTCCTTGAATTTTGTGACAAATCATATTTTTCAAATGCAATACAAAAAGTTCAGTAGATATTTATGGAAGGTTCCAAGGCCATCAATGGGCGGTTTCTTTTGGTCAGCCTGTGGTTCTGAAATGAATTTTTTCTGGAAAATTCACCAAGTATTGAACTGATTTAAATTGATATTTAACTTCTTTCAAAATTTCAAAAATTCTCCAATATTGATACTACCTAAAATGGAATCAATAATTAATATCTTAAGCTTATTTTACTTCCACCACTTCCAGAACTCCCACCTTTTTTTCCATTTTGATATTTTTATTCAAAGAATTTCAATCAAGTTTTCCATCAACTTGTCACCATCTCTTTACTCAATAAACTAACTCCGCTATGCCCCAACCACTGCCCAAAGCCCCGGGAAATTCAACTGAATTCAATGAACTACAAACTTCAGACCCAAAGAGTGGAAGTGAAGCCTCTGATATGGTCAGTAGTAGCTAATTAGGCATTGAAGTAGAGAGCCTGGCACATGAAAGTAATTCAGATCCACCAGTCCTTCCAGAATGTGAGCATAGGTTTATCTTAAATATTTGTAGTCTCTCAAAACCTGATAATTTTGTCATAGCCTTTACTTCACCTCAGCCTCCAAGCTCTCAGAAACCAAATTTTAAAATCTATGAGAAGGAAAGGACTGTTGAACCTTGTTCACCAACAGAAGATGCAGGGCAGGATGAGGTAATTTCCAGTGGGGAGGTGAAAATTATATCCAAGGAACAATTTGTCTCAAAGATTGCTCAAAAAATCCCAAGGGTAAAAAAAATTTAAAAGGATAGTGAAATTCCTGATTATGTGCATCAAAGATTTCTGAAGCAATGAGCCTCCTCAAAATGGATTTGAAGCATAAGTCAAATACTAATTCACTACAAAAACCTTGAAAAGGGCTGCTTACAATATATGGGCAGGTGTGGAGGTGGGAAAACTCAATTTGAAGGATCTTGAGTGGTAATTGGAGTTGCAGGCAAAGGATTAGGAAAAAGACAAAATATAAATGCCACCAAAAAAACCAACAAAAAACGCTGTACCTTTGAAGCCGCAAAGGATTCCCAGGATCAAGGTGATGACATGATCAATGTTGAAGTGGACCATATTGATAATGAGCCTCCTCATACTGAAAGCTCCCCCATACTCAATGAAACAATACATGATGAAACCCCTCCTTCTCTCCTCAAAATATTGAAGCTTTTCAAGAAAGGGAGACAATTAAACATGATACAATGGGACAAGATATGACCAATATAATGCCTTAACCTGAGCCCAAGGTGTAATCCTCTGCTAATTTTCAAGGAATATTTTCATCCCACATTAATGGGTTTGGAGACATTTTGAATTATCATTCCAATATTACTAAACAATCATCAAAAAAGGGGGGTTGATAATATCAATGATGCTGATACATTCCTGCACATTGGTATTAAGGTGATCAGAAACCAAGAGCTTAAAATGTTGGCCTGGCTTGGGGAGCTTGAGATTGCAGGTGAGTTTTATCTTTGTGCATGATAAATGATTATTGGCTGTTGACTTGCTATATAAATTTCAATATATAGGGTTAGATTTTTTCAAGCCAACAGAAACAGAAGAATTTTTTAATTATAAAATTTTGAATCTAAAATTGATGAAGGAATCATGTCAGGCTGAGTCTATGATGAAGCTGTAAGTGCAATAATTACAACTTTAAATATGACTGTGACACGGTTATAAATATTAAAAATATGGGTACTAAGGTATAATAATAGTTTATTATTAAAATAAAAGGGCTTTACTATTGAAGAATAGTGGTGGTGAGCCCTATTGAAAACCCTGGGTGCAGCTTGACCTGTTGGATTACAATAATAAAGTCTACAATACTTAAGATTAGAAGTATACCTGTTTATTTTCCAAGGGTAGAACTGTTTTTGACCGTTATACTATGTAGAAATTCAAGAGCAGGATGAGGAGACCTTTTCTGGCTGTGAAAAAGCCCCTTTTTATCCTGAAATGGGGTAGAAAGGCTGCTAGACCACTCCACATAGAGGAAGTGAAGGCTTTTCACTCTCTAAGACAGGCTTGTGGTTTGCAAAAGGCCTGTATAACCTTTAATGGGCTCAGATGTGGTTTTGAAACCACATCTGGGCAGTTCTCACTAATACAGGGTGAAAGTTTTCATCTTGTGGCCACACAGCTTCATTATTACGTGTATGACGCATAGAATGCTGTACAGAACCTGTATGGGACCCAGGATTGAATGAAATATGAGGTATTGAAGTAAAAACAAGCTTCTTTGTCAGTTTGACACCTCATAATCATGGTTATGGGATATTATTCCATGGTAAGGGTGAAATGGCCAGACTGTGGGATTTTGACTTTAAAACAGCCATAACTTTGTCATCTCTTGAGATATCAACCTCAAAATTGGTTCTGTGTGTAGACCGGTATATAATCTACAAAATGGTACCTTATTTGGTATGGTTATCATCCAATATGGTAAAGTTATCCCATGTACAAATTTTTGTACATATGCATGTTTTAGGCAAGAAGCTGTATTGCGCTTGTTTGCTTCATAACTTTTGTTCTCGGTGAGATATGGGGAAATCCATGGAATCATCAGATATCCTGATTGTGCTCTTTCCAAAAATACCCCACTTTAGGTATCTCACACTCAAACTGTAGAAGTTAGATGGGAGGTGAATATTTTGTTTACCACTATTTGGGCTGAATTTGACCATAACTTCTGTAATACTGGTGCAAGCTCAGTTTGGTTAGTACCAATGGATAGCCCTGGCTTAGAGATTTGTTTTTCATACCCATTTTATGGCTTTAGGCATCTTACTATTTATTTCAGATGAGAGGTGAAAATTAAGGTTTATGCTCAGCAACAACTTTGTGCAAGAATAACTTTGTTATTCTTTGTCCTATGATGATGGGACTTGAATATTTGGAAAGGGGTTAGTTTCCTCTTTCTTTTGATACCTTTTGAGCCAATTTTGCTCAGCTCCATGTTTTGGTGATATCCTGTCTATACCATTGGTTGATGGTATTTGGCTGTCATGCTTGTGCTTTGGTTTTGAGTCACAGGCTAACATACCCTACCTCTAAAAAAGGCTCATCATTGATGAGACTTTTCCGTCCTCCTTGAGGCTCAGAATCTCCTTAAATGAAGGTTCCCAGCTGGTATGGCATCCTCTGCCAACAATTTGTCTTTATCAGCTGTCTGGTTTTTGAATCTGACTAAGTATTGGCTGTGATCCCTACCATTAAGTCTGATCCTCCTGGCCCTGATGTTTTCTTCACTGGTCCAGGGGAGTCTCCCACCTCCACTATTTCTGGTGGTGTGGGGTTCTTCTTCCTGAAGGGGAATTTGCCCTTCTCTGTTTGGAAGTATGGTTTGAACAAACTAACTGGAAACACTAGGTGTTTCCTGGAGAAATCCTCTGTGAGTTTGACCTCCACTGCATTGTTCCCTACCAAATTAATGATAGTAAAGGGAACTACAAAAGAGTCTCTCAAATTCTTAGGTACTTTGAGATTATTAGAGTTTAGTGTAGACACCAGCACCTGGTCCCCTTCTATGAAGTCAGGTTCCATGTGTGACTTGTCCCACCTCTGCTCATTATATCATTTTGCCTCAGCTATGCATTTGGAAGCTGTGTCATAAGCCCTGTTCCAAATTTCATGGAAGTCTTTGGCTGTGGGGTGGATGGTTAGAAGATTTTTCTTCAAGTGGTCCACAGGTAAAAGGGGATTCCGCCCTTTCTCTACCAGTGCAGGTGTTTTTCCTGTGTTGGAGTGCTGACTTGTATTATAAGCCAGCTGAACTTCTGGTAGAAGTGTAACATAGTCATGGGTTTATCCTTCATGGTCCTTGTATTCCATGCCATAGGCACAGAACCTTCTAAGGATGTCCTCCATTGTCTGGATAATCCTTTCAGCTAATCCATCTTTTTGTGGATGGTATGCTGTGGAAAATGCAAGCTTGGTTCCAAGCACTTCATACAAGTTGGTCCGAAATTCAGATGTGAATTTTGGGTCCCTATCACTAATGATGATCTTAAGGACTACTTAGGTAGATATGATGTTATTCCAGGATAACAGAGCAGTATCCATAGCTATGTCCTCCTTATGGCATGGTAGACACTTCATACTCTTGCTGAACCTATCAACTATAATTAAACAGGCATTGTAGTTTTCTTTGCCTCCTTGGACAAGTCCTGTAACCAGGTCCATATTCATGGTTTCCCATGTGTGTTTGGGTTCTTCTATATGTCAAAGTAATTCATACTTCTTCCCATGTTTCCTATTTGCCTTCTGCCATCTTTTGCAAGTGTTGATGTATTCACTCAGCTCTTGTTCCCACTTGGGCCACCAATCTGTGCGTGCTACCCTCTCTTTGGTCCTTTCTTCACTCGTGTGTCCCATTTAGGGGCAGTCATTGTATTCTTACAGGATCAGAGAGATGTGGTCCCTGTATACCACTGTGAGTGCACTTTTGTGTTTTTCTCTGTGGTAGAGCAGGCCATCTATGAGGAAGAACTTGTTATCCCTATAGGCCCTCAACCAGGGTTCTTCCAGCTGGGATTCCAGCTCTGGACCCCTGTACCTTCGTTGAAGGAGTTGCAGTAATATGATACACTGTTGGTGTTTGGCATAAGACTTTAGTACTGCACTACCAAATTCATTGTGCAGTTCTGAGGAACTTATTCCCAGTATGGGAGTTTCTGTCCATTCTGAATAAGTGTTTCCACTGTCCAGGGTACCACTTTCTGGTGCGCATTCAGAGAATATGAAGTTCTTCTTCCTATCTATCTCCATGAAATGGATAGGGGTCTTGGCTGAAAATTCAGGGTCATAAGCTGGATTGCTTTTCGAGTTATCCAATGGTCATCTGCTGAGGCCATCTGCATTGGTATGCCTTGAAACTTCTTTCTATATTATGGTCATGTTACCTCCATACTCCTGGATGGATTTTTCAATCTTAGCATGTGTCTATTTGTAGTGTTCATGTTTAGTAAAGACTTCAAGGCTGGGAAGTCTGTGTAGACTTCAAAGACTGCAACCTCCAAATAATAATGGAGTTTCTCTAGAGCCCAGACTAGACATAGAGATTCTGTCTGGGTGGCCCCATACCTGGCTTCTCAATCTTTCAGCCGCTTAGAGATGTAACATATCACTCCCTCTCTTGGTTCACCATCCACAATTTGTCTCTGGTGAAGGGCTGCTCCTAAGCCTTGGCTACATGCTGAATCTATGTATAACTTGAAAGGTAGTTCAAAGTCAGGAAATATGAGCACAGGTGCATTTTTGAGTTCATATTTGATCTTCTCATATGCATCCCTTCTGACCTTGGTGATTTCAAAGACTACATATTTTGAACATAGCTTGTATAAACTACTAGTTATGTGGGCAAAATTCTTGATGTGGTTTCTATAGAAGCTAACAAACCCAAGGAAAGATTGCTTCTATTTGATTTTTCTTGCTACTGGCGTTTGCAGTACTGCTGCCACTTTATCCTGGTCAATTGCCAGACTAAGACCTGAGACTTTATTTCCTAGAGCTAGTAGCTCTTGTTGGCCAAAATTACACTTTTTCAGTGAATTTTTCAGATTGATGGGTGTACATTTAGTTAGCACTCTGTCTATGTATTGTACATGGTCTCCTCATTTCTCTGATTATATAATGATATCATCAATATATACTACCATCCAGCCTTCCAATATTTCTTCTTGAAATATTGTGTTGATCATCCTCTGGAAGTGGGCTGGTGCATTCCTGATGCCAAATGGCATCCTGGTGTACTCATATATACCCATATGGAATATGAGTCTGAGCAACTTCATGGAGTTTGTTTTGACTCCATTCTGGTGAAAACCTTTCATACAATCCATTTTGGTTAAGTATTTGGCTTTAGCCAGTTTGACCAGGGCATGAGGTATCCTGGGTATAGGGTACCTGTCTGCTTTTGTGTAGTTGTTAAGGGCTCTGAAGTCTCCGTGCAACCTAGACTTGCCATCATTCCAGGTGATTAGGACAGGAGTGGTGATTTCCACTATTTCATTGTGTCCAATCTTTCTAATGACATCCATGTCCAGGAGTTAATTGATGTGTTTCTCAATTTCCTCCCTGGTTTCGAGAATTGCTGGGTATGGAGGCCTCCTGAGCATAGGTGAATATGTTCTTTCCGCATCCAGATATAGTTCTATATCATGACCTTTAATTTTTCCTAGTGGTTCTTCACCGATGGCAAATGCAGATCTATTTTTTCTCAACATTTTCAGTAAACTTAGTTTTTGTGTACTGGTGATGGTAGTTCTAAACTGGCCCTCTCTGAATTCATCCAGTAGCTCTTCCAGTGGGTCATGGGTGGAAACTTGGTATATATCAAGTGGAACTTTCTTTTCGTTGCTGGTACTAATTGTAATATGCCTGTCTTTACTGTTGTAAATATCAATGCCATACATCCTCTGGTAACCTGTTCCCAGTAGGAACCCTTAGATGTGGGCATTATCAATGACTAAAAACTCTGGGTTGAGTCTGATGTTACCTTTCCTATGGGGTATAATTATCTCTTTGATAATTGTCCCAATGGAAGTCATCTTCCCGGAAGCACTTTTAAAGTTCTTTGCCTTGGTGGGCAAGAGGTTGTCCAGCTAATTTCTGGCCACTATGGAGCAGTGTGCTCCACTATCAAGATCAATGGATGTTGAGCATTTTCAATACAGACAGTCATCTTTGTGGCTGTTCCATATATATATTCCATTCCTTTGGTTGGTGTGACTAGGAGTGTTTGTGCAGCTTTTGTGTGTTTTCACAAGTTCTCGTTGGAAGTGTCTTGTGGCATACCTGCTTCAAACTGTATGTCGTGGATTTCTAGTGGGGTTTCCTCTTGGTATTCCACTCAGAATTCTTCTCTGGGGTCTTGGTAATCATCAGATTGTTCTCTGATGGCATCCCCAATAGAGTCTGATTCAGAATCCTCTGTTGGGGATTCCACCTCTGGGAATTTCTCAATGGAATAGCTTTTTTTCTTTTCCTTTGGAAAGTTGTTGCCATAGTGGTCTGTTGAACCACAATTGTGACAAGAATTTTTCTTCTTTGCCATTTCTGCCACTGTTTCTTTGGGTTTGCCTTTAAACTCTACCCTGAAAGGTTGTTTCTCTTTGAACCCACTGCTTTTATATGGGGTGAATCTCCCTATATTAGTTCTTTTCTTTACGTCTTGTAAGGTATTGGAAATGTCATCTAAATTGCAATTTTGGTTGCATCTGCATTTGACTGCATGCTCTAATTCTCCTGGCATTTGTGTCAGAAGTTTGTGATTCCTCATTTGGGTGTTAATTTGAGGATCAATGGCTTTGAGTCTCTTAGAATATCTGAGACACCACTCATATGGACCTTTGTCCACAGAGTATTTGTCACTTTCAAATGACATGGCCTTCTGCCATATCCAAGTACCATTGCTGTATTATTGGATAATTTGACTCTTCCACCATGGCCAGCTTCTTCTGCCAAGGATTTCTTTCATTTCTGTGTACTCTATACTAGCATGTCCTTTAAATGCTGCATTAAGTCTAGAAGTAATCCAGTAGTCTGGTATGCTTGGTACATCAATGAAGAGTCCATGAATATAATCTATGAGCTCCATATGATCATAATCTCTAGTTCCAGAGAATTTGGGCCAGCTTGAGGCCTCAGGAAGCTGTTTCAAGCCTTCCTTTTCAGTATAAGACATATTATCTCCATCCTGGTATTGTGATGCAGATCTTGCTTTACTAACCAACATGTCATCTGGTTTGATATCATCTCAGTAATATGGATTATCCATAACATGGTCTTGTGGTTGGGGCTTCATGTTATGGTAAACATTAAACAGTTTGTTTGTGTCCTGATCCAGACAATCCCTGTCCCTTTTGTTGCGATTTTGTTCTTCAAACACTAGATTCAGTCTTATGTTGGTTTCTTCAGAGGCTTTGCTCAATTGAGCATGTCCTTCTTGAATAGTTTTGACAATCATATCCATGGAGGCTGTTAAAGCTTTCATCCTCTCATGGCTGACTTCTAGTTCTGAAAACTGTTTTTGAGTTTGCTCAGAAAATTGGGACATTTGTAACCACAGTGCATCACTGTTTAGGTTCCCCTCTGGTGAGACAGTATTATGTTCAATCTGAGTGGGGATAATACTTCTATAAAGGGGACTACTGATTCTAGAGTGGTTTACAACTACTTCTGGTTCTTGTGTAGTTCCTTCGCCAAGTCCAACAGTTTAGGGATAATTGGGTCTGACTCTCTCTTCCTTTGGCGAAAAGAGATCTTGTTTTGGCCTTGTATCCTTGTCTTCTCCTGGAAACTTCCTGGGAGTGTGAAGAATGGTGAATCTTGGCCACTGACCTGTTGGTTTCCCACTTGAGAGCTGATTTGGCCTGCTCCTTGTGAGCCTGAAGGAATCTGAGTGTTCCCTGTCTAGGTTAGTTGTTCTTGTATAGCTTGGATAGTGGCTTGATTCTTGCTTATCCTGTTTGCTCTCACCTTAAGGAGTCTGAACTGCCTGGTGGGATTTGAACCTTTGGTGATTATCATAAGGTCTTTGAAGTCTATCTCTTTGAGACAAATCTTCTCACAACTTTCTCCAAGTTCTGCCCAGTGAGATGCTAGGTTGAATCTCTTGTTGTCCATGCTTTATTGAAATAAATATTTGAGGATTTGGTGGAGCCAAAGAACTTGATCCATGTCTTTCCAGTCCTCTGGTTTTAGGTTACTGTTGAATTGAAGTTTGAATGGCAGGGTCAATATTATCTCCCTCATTGTCTTTCCATCCACCACTGTGTCCAAGGTGTCCCCTTCCAGGTCTTCTTCTTCTGGACAAGCCTTCTCTGTCCTCTGGTTGGTTCCTTTGGAAGCCGTGGTCTCTGAGGTATGCAGGTAACATATCAGTGTTTGCAAGCAGTCAAAAACTTTATGTTCTTACGGTACTTACCTTTGAATGTGCCTTGTACAAATTTGCTGTCTGCTGATTGGGCAATTTACCTTTAGAGGTTACAACTAGGATAATTATGGTAATCTTCCCTGTACAAGTTGTTAAGGTTGGTTTACCTTGTATTTAAGCAGAGTTTTGTGGTTTTCTACTCACCTTGGTGGCTATTTATGTCTCCTTCTTTGCTGTGATAAGGCCTTCACTGCGCCTCTTTCATTTCCTTTTTCTGCCCTCTGGTTCTAAGGGTGTCACTGGGTTTCTAGTGGCATGTAGTTTTCTTCCACCGAATCAAACAGGAAAAGAGGGCTTATAGTCAGTTAAGTATTCTTAAAATGCTGTTTGCACGTCTTCAAATGGCCTCTGGGCCTGTATGTTACTACAATATGGCCTTTATAGCGACAGTGTAATTGAATTACTAATTTCACGTCAGAATTACAGCTTCCAGATGCCTGATATACTGTTTGTGTACCAGTATCGTACAGTTGAACTTGTAATTAGCAAGTATAATCTGTATAAAAGTGGTTTGTATAAGAGGGTAATTGAATTAAAAATACACCTCACCACACCTTAACTATTGGTTTTAGAGTAAGAGGTGTCCTTATATAATTAAAAATTTGGACTGTATTGATGGCTGAATGTGTTTTTATATATAAAACACGCCAAAAATAAGATATTACTGGTTCTTAACCACATAATAATATGAATAATATTTATAAATAAGACTTGATATAATACATATATCACTCAAAAAATAATACAATAAGATGTATATTATGTATTTTTAGGGGTTTTTACACCTAAAAAGGTAAAAAATTGTCAGAATAAAACAATTAAGTGAAAAAAACTTACTTTTAAGGTCCAAAAAGATCAAACAAGCACGGCCAGGCCCCCAAAATGTCAGGCTGAGTTTATGATGAAGCTGTAAGTGGGCTAATGACACCTTTAAATATGACTGTGACACAGTTATAAATATTGAAAATAAGGGAACTAAAGTAAAATAATGGTTTATTATTAAAATAAAAGGGTTTTACTATTGAAGAATAGTGGTGGTGAGCATTATTGAAAACCTTGGGTGCAGCTTTACCTGTTGGATTACAATAATAAAGTCTACAATACTGAAAATTAGAAGTATACCTGTTTATTTTCCAAGTGTGGATCCGTTTTTGACAGTTATACTGCATAGGAATTGAAGAGCAGGATGACGAAACCTTTTCTGCCTATGAAAAGGCTGGCAGGTTGAGTCTATATTGAAGTGGGAATAAAAGTATTTACAACTAGAATTATGACTGTGACACATAGAAAAATTGATTTAAAATAAGGGTTTTGGAAGTTTAAGATGTTTTAAAAGATATTTAAGGGGTTCTACTATTGGATTATAGTGGTGATGAGGGCTACTGAGAACCCAGGGTGCAATCTAACCAGTTGGGTTACTATAATAAGAGTTACAATAATTAAAATATATAATTATACCTGTTTATTACCCAAGAGTAAAACTTTTTTGGACAGTTTACTACGTAGGGTATTCAATAGCAGGATGAGGAAACAATTCTGGCTGTGAAAAGCCTCCTTTTTATCCTGAAATGGGGTGGAAAGGGTGCTAGGCCTTTCCACGTAGAGGAAGTGAAGATTTTTTCACTTTCTAGTACTGGCTTGTGGTTTGCAAACAGCCTTTATAACTTGCATTGGGCTCAGATGTGGTTTTGAAACGGCATCTGGGCGGTTTTTACCAATACAGGGTGAAAATTTTCATCTGGGGACCTCACAGCCTGATTCTGACGTGTATGACACATAGAATGCTGTACAGAAACTGTATGGGACCCCAGTATTGACTGAAATATGATGTATTGAAGTAAAAACATGCTTCTTCGTCTATTTGACACCTCATATTCATGATTATGGGATATTATCCCATGGTGAGGCTGTATATGACAGCAGGTGGGGTTTTGACCTTAAGCCAGCCATACCTCTGTCAGTTTTTGAGATATCATGCTCAACGTTGGCTCATTCGATAGCCCTGTATGAGCTCTACACAATGATACCCAATTTGGTATGGTTATCATTAAATATGGCAAAGTTATCCCATGTGCAAGGCTTTTGTACATAGGCGTGGTTTGGGCAAAAACCTGTATTGAGCTTGTTTGCCTCATAACTTCTGTTATAGTTGAGATATGAAGAAGTGGGTGGCACCATCTGATAGCCCCGATTGTGCTCTTTCCAAAGATACCCCACTTCAGGTATCCCACACTAAAACTGTAGAACTTAGATGAGAGGTGAATGTTTTGTTCACCCTTATTTGGCCTGAATTTGACCATAACTCCAGTAATATTGGTGCTAGCTCAGTTTGGCTGGTACCATTGGATAGCCCTGGCTTAGAGATTCATTTTGAATACCCATTTGATGGGGTTAAGCCTCTCCTTCTAGATTTTAGATGAGAGGTGAAAATTCAGGTTTATGCTCAGCAATAACTTTGAGCAGGAATAACTTTGTTATTTCTTGTCCTATGGTGATGGGACTTATATTTTCATAAAGAGGTGCGTTTCCTCTATCTTTTGATACCTTTTGAGCTAATTTTGCTCAGCTCCATGTTCTGGTGGTATATTGGCTATACCATTGGTTTATGGTTTTTCGGCTGTCATGCTTGTGCTCTGGTTTTGAGTCGCAGGCTGACATACCCTCCCTCTAAAAAAGGCTCATCATTGATGAGACTGTTCAGTCCTCCTAGAGGCTCTGAATCTCCTTAAATGAAGGTTCCCATCTGGTATGGCATCTTCTGCCAACCATTTGTCTTTATCTTCCGTCTGGTTCTTGAATCTGACTAGGTATTGTCTTTGATCCTTCCCATTGAGCCTGATCTTCCTGGCCCTGATGATCTTACTCACAGGTCCAGGGGAGTCCTCCACTTCCACTATCTCTTGTGGTGTGGGGTTCTTTCTCCTGCAGGATGTTTCCAGGAAACTCCTCAGTAAGTTTGACTTCCACTGCATTTTTTCCTATCAAATTAATGATAGTAAAAGGTCCTACAAATGAGTCCCTCATTTTTTTAGGTCCTTTGAGATTGTTGAAGTTCAGTGTAGACACTAACACCTTGTCCCCTTCCTTGAAGTCAGGTTCCATATGTGATTTGTCCCACCTCTGCTTATTGTATTCTTTTGCCTCAGCTATGCATTTGGCAGCTGTATCACAGGCCCTCTTCCACATATCATGAAAGTATTTGGCTGTGGGGTGGATAGTCAGGAGATTTTTCTTCAAATGATCCACAGGCAATAGGGGGTTCCACCCTTTCTCCACCAGTGCAGGTGTTTTACCTGTGGTGGAGTGCTGGCTTGTATTATAAGCCAGTTGGACTGCTGGTAAGAGGGTAACCCAATCATGGGTGTATCCCTCATGGCCCTTGTATTCCATGCCATATGCACAGAATCTCCTGAGGATGTCCTCCATGGTTTGGATCATCCTTTCAGCTAGGCCATATGTTTGTGGATGGTAAGCTGTGGAAAAAGCAAGTTTAGTAACAAGCATGTCATATAAGTTAGTCAAAAATTCAGATGTGAATTTTGGGTCCCTATCACTAATGATGATCTTAGGGACTCCACAGGTAGATATGATGTTATTCCAAAACAACAGAGCAGTATCCATGGCTGTGTCTCATTTATGGCATGGTAGACACCTCATGCTCTTGCTGAACCTATCAACTATGATCAAACAGGCATTGTAGTTTTCTTTGCCTCCTGGGACAAGTCCTGTAACCCAGTCCATGTTGATGGTTTCCCATGGGTGCTTGGGTTCTTCTATGTGTTGAAGTAACCCATACTTCTTCCCATGTTTCCTATTTGCTTTTTGGCATCTTTCACAAGTGTTGATGTATTCACTCAACTCTTGTTCCCACTTGGGCCACCAAGCTGTGCTTGCTACCCTCTCTCTGGTCCTGTCTTCACTCATGTGTCCCATATAGGGGCAGTCATGGCATTCTTGTAGGATCAATGAGATGTGGTCTCTGTCTACCACTGTTAGTGCACTTGTGTGCTTTTCTCTATGGTAGAGCAGGCCATCTATAAGAAAACACTTATTGTCCTTATGGGCCCTCAACCAGGGTTCTTCCAGCTGGGTCTCCAGTTCTGGGCTCCTGTACTTTTGTTGAAGGAGTTGGAGTAGTATGCTACACTTTTTGTGTTAGGCATAAGACTTCTGTACTGCTCTGAAGAATTCATTGTGCAGTTCTGAGGAGCTTATTCCCAGTATGGGAGTTCCTGTCCCCTCTGAGTCAGTGTTTCCACTGTCAAGGGTACCACTTTCTGGTGCCCATTCAGATAATCTGAAGTTTTTCTTCCTATCTATTTCAATGAAAAAGATAGGGATTTTTGCTGCAACTTCTGGGTCATGAGCTGGATTGCTTTTGACATTATCCAGTGGCCATCTGCTGAGGCCATCTGAATTGGTATGGCTTTTACCTTCCTTTCATATGATGGTCATGTTCCCTCTATACTCCTGGATGGCTATTTGCCATCTCAGCATATGTCTATTTGTTGTCTTCATGTTTAGTAAAGACTTCAAGGCTGTGCAGTCTGTGTAGACTTCAAAGACTGCACCCTCCAAATAATAATGGAGTTTTTCTAGAGCCCAGACTAGACATAGACATTCAGTCTGGGTGGCCCCATACCTGGCTTCTGAATCTTTCAGCTGCCTTGAGATGTAGCAAATTACTCCTTCTCTTGGTTCACCATCCACAATTTGTCTTTGGTGAAGGGCTGCTCCTAGTCCTTGGCTGCATGCTGCATCTATATATAACTTGAATGGTAGTTCAAAGTCAGGTAAGATGAGCACAGGTGCATTAGTGAGTTCGTATTTGATCCCTCATATGCATCCCTCCTTTCCTTGGTTATTTCAAAAACTACATCTTTTGAACATAACTTGTATAAACTACTATTTATGTGTGCAAAGTTTTTGATATGGTTTTTATAGTAGCTAGCAAACCCAAGGAAAAATTGCATCTCTTTGATGCTCTTTGGTACTGGTTTTTGCAGTACTGCTGCTACTTTATTCTGGTCAATTGCCAGACTAAGACCTGAGACTTTATGTCCTAGAGCCAGTAACTCTTGTTGGCCAAAATTGCACTTTTTATGTGAAATTTTAAGATTTATGGGTGTGCATTTACTTAGCACTCTGTCTATGTATTGCACATGGTCTTCCCATGTCTCTGAGTATATAATGATATCATCAATATATACTACCATCCAGCCTTCCAATATTTCATCTTGAAATATTGTGTCCATCATCCTTTCGAAGTGGGCTGGTGTATTCTTGATGCCAAATGGCATTCTGGTGTACTCATATATGCCCATATGGCATATTATTCTGAGTAATTTCATGGAGTTTGGTTTAACTCCATTTTGGTGGAAGCCTTTCATACAATCCATCTTGGTTATGTATTTGGCTTTGGCTAGCTTATCAAAGGCATGAGGTATCCTTGGTATAGGGTACCTGTCTGCTTTTGTGTAGTTATCCAGGGCTCTGAAGTCCCCACACAATCTAGACTTGCCATCATGCCAGGTGATGAGGACAGGAGTGGTGATTTCCACTATTTCATTATGTCCAATCTTTCTGATAACATCCATGTGCAGGAGTTCATTGATATGTTTCTCAATTTCCTTCCTGGTTTCCAGGCTTTCTGGATAAGGAGGTCTCCTCAGCATATGTGGATACGGCCTTTCCACATCCAGATGTAGTTCTATATCATGGCCTTTGATCTTGCCTAATGGTTCTTCACCAATGGAAAATTCTGGTCTGTTCTTTCTCAGAATCTTCAGTAGACTTAATTTTTGTTCACTCGTGAGGGTAGTGCTAAACTGTCCCTCTCTGAATTCTTTCAGAAGTTCTTCCAGTGGGTCCTGAGAAGATATCTGGTATATATCAAGAGAAAATTTCTTTTCCTTGTTAGTACCAATGGTGATGTGCCTATTTTTGCTGTTGTAAATGTCTATGCCATACATCCTCTGGTAATCTGTTCCCAGTAAAAATCCTTGGATGTGGGCATCATTAAGCACTACAAACTCTGGATTGAGTCTGATATTACCCTTCTTATGGGGTATAATTATCTCTTCGATAATTGTCCCAATGGAAGTCATCTCCCCTGATGCAATTTTAAAGTTCCTTGCCTCAGTGGGCAAGAGCTGTTTTTCCCAGTTTGGGAAGTGGGTATCCAGATAGTTTCTGGCCACTATGGAGCAGTGTGATCCACTATCAATGATCAGTGGATGCTGAGAATTGTCAATACAAACAGTCATTTTTGTTGCTGTTCCATGTATATATGCCATTCCTTTGGTTGGTGTAACCAGGAATGTTTGTGCATCTTGTGTGTGTTTGCACAAGTTCTTGTTAGCAGTGTCTTGTGGCATGCCTGCTTCCAACTGTATGTCCTAGATTTCCAGTGGTGTTTCCTCTTGTTATTCCACTAGAAACTCCTCTCTTGGGTCTTGATCATCCTCAGATGGTTCTCTGATGGCATCACCCACAGAGTCTGAATCAGAATCCTCTGTTGGAGGTTCTTCCTCAGGGACTTTCTCTATGGCATAGACTTTCTTCTTTACCTTTGGACAGTTGTTGGCATAATGGTCTGTTGAACCACAATTGTGGCAAGAATTTTTCTTCTTAGCTACTTCTGCCACTCTTTCTCTGGGTTTGTCCTTAAACTCTACCCTGAGTGGTTGTTTCTCTTTGAAACTGCTGCTTCTATATAGGGTGAATTTCCCTATATTAGTCCTCTTCCTTATGTCTTGTAAGGTGTTGGCTATGTCATCTAGAGTGCAATTCTGGTTGCACCTGCATTTTACTGCATGCTCTAGCTCTCCTGGCAGTTGTGTCAGAAGTTTGTGATTCCTCATTTGGATGTTCCTCTGAGGATCAATGGCTTTAAGTCTTTTAGACTGTCTAAGACACCACTCATATGGATCTTTGTCCACAGAGTATTTGTCATTCTCAAATGACATGGTCTTTTGCCATATCCAAGTTCCATTACTGTACTTTTGGATGATTTGACTCTTCCACCATGGCCAGTTTCTTCTGCCATGGATTTCTTTCATTTCTGTGTACCATATACTTGCATGACCTTTAAATGCAGTATTCAATCTAGCAGTAATCCAGTAGTCTGGTATGCTTGGTACATCAATGAAGAGTCCATCAATATAATCTATGAGTTCCATATGATCATATTCTCCTGATCCAGAGAATTTGGGCCAGTTTGAGGCCTCAGGAAGCTGTGTCAAGGCTTCCTTCTCTGAATAAGACATGCCATCTCCATCCTGGTATTGTGATGGAGATCTTGCCTTATTCAACAAAATGGCATCTGGTTTGATGTCATCTGGTTGATATGGATTCTGCATAGCTTGGCCTTGTGGTTAGGGCTTCAAGCTATGATAGGCATTAAACAATTTGTTAATGTCTTGATCCAGAAACTCCCTGTCCCTTGTGCTGTGGTGTTGTTCTTCAAAGACTATGTTCAGTCTTTTGTTGGTTTCTTCAAGGGCTTTTCTCAGTTGAGCATATCCTTCTTGAAGATTTTTAACTATTTGTTCCAAGGAGGCTTGAGTTTGTCTCATCCTCTCTTGGCCAGCTTTAATTTCTGCAAACTGCTTTGCAGATTGTTCAGCATATTGGGACATTTGTAACCACAGTGTATCACTGTTGATGTTACTCTCAGATGTGACAATGTTATTTTCAGTCTGAGTGGGGGTAATATTTCTATTACTAGGACTACTGATTCTAGAGTGGTTTACAACTACTTCTGGTTCTTGTGTACTTCTTTTACCAAATCTAACAGCTTCTGGATCATGGGATCTGACTATTTCCCCCTCTGGTTGAAGGAGGTTTTTTTCTTGCCCTTGTTCCCTTGTCTTCTCCTGGAAACCTCCTGGAATTGTGAAGAATGGTGACTCTTGGCTACTGATGTGCTGGTTTCCGAATTGTGTGAAGCCACTGGAGAGCTGATTTGGCCTGCTCCTTTTGTACCTGAAGGAATCTGAGTAGGCCCTGTCTGGGTTAACTGTTCCTCTATAGCTTGGATAGTGGCTTGATTCTCCCTTATCCTCTGTGCCCTTGCCTCCAGGAGTCTGTGTTTCCTGGTAGGATTCCAACCTTTGGTGATTTCCATAAGGTCTTTGAAGTCTATCTCTCTGAGGCAGATCTTCTGGCAACTTGATCCAAGTTCTTCCCAGTGAGTTGCTAGGTTGAACCTCTTGTTGTCCATGCTCCATTGAAATAAGTCTTTGAGGAGTTGGTGGATCTGAAGAACTTGATCCATATCCTTCCAGTCCTCTGGTTTGAGGTTTCTGTTGAATTGGAGTGTGAATGGCAAGGTTGATATTATCTCCCTCATTGTTTTTCCATCCACCACTGTGTCCAAGGTGTCCTCTTCCAGGTCTTCTGGTTCTGGACAATCCTTCTCTGTCCTCTTGCTGGTTCCTTTGGAAGCCAAGATCTCTGAGGTATGCAGGGGACATATCAGTGTCTGCAGGCAGTCAAAAACTTTATGTTCTTAGGGTATTTACCTTTGACTGTTCCTTGTACAAATTTATTGTCTGCTGACCTGGGCAGTTTGCCTTTGGAAGTTACAACTGGGTTAATAATTGTAATCTTTCCTGTACAAGTGGTTAAGGTTGGTTTACCTTGTATAGAAGCAGAGTTTTCTGGTTTTCTACTTCTCTGAGTGGCTATTGGTGTCCACTTCTTGGCTGTAATGAGGCCTTTGCTAAGTCTTTTTCCTTTTCCCTTGCTGCCCTCTGGTTCTGAGGGTGTCACTGGTATGTTGGCCTGTGACTGGGTTTCAAGTGGTATGAAGTTTTCTTCCACTGAATCAAAGCAGGAAAAAAGAGGGCTTATGTCAGTTAAGACTTCTTAAAAGGTTGGTTTTGCACGTCTAAGAATGGCCTCTGGGCTTGTATGTTACTACAGATGCCCTTGTATGATGACAATGTAATTGAATTAACAATTCCACGTCAAAAATACAGCTCACTGATATATGGTATACTGTTTGTATGCCAATATCTCACAGAATACTTGTAATTAGCAAGTATAATCTGTCAAAAGAATGGTGTATTACAGGGTAATTGAGTTAACAATGTGCCCAAACACGCCTCAACTGTTGGTTTATCAGTATGAGTTGTCTTAATTCACTTAAAAATTAAGGCTGTATTAGTGGCTCAAAGTGTTTTTATATACAAAACACGCCAAAAATACTAGTCTTGTGGTTATAAGCCACGTGACAGATACTCTATAATATGTGAGTATATCAAAAAAATTTAAAGAAAAAATATATAAAATATATTTTTAAAGAGAAAATGACGCCTAAAAAAAGTAAAACAGGTGTCAATAAATGATAAAGAAGAGAAAAACTTACTTGTAAGGTCCAAAATAAGTTGAAAACACGGCCAGGCCCCGAAAATATCAGGTTGAGTCTATATTGAAGTGGTAATAAAAGTATTTACAACTAGAATTATGACTGTGACACGTAGAAAAATTGATTTAAAATAAGGGTTTTGGAAGTTTAAGATGTTTTATAAGATATTTAAGGGGTTCTACTATTGGATTATAGTGGTGGTGAGCGCTACTGAGAACCCAGGGTGCAATCTTACCAGTTGGGTTACTATAATAAGAGTTAAAATAATTAAAATATATAATTATACCTGTTTATTACCCAAGAGTAAAACTTTTTTGGACAGTTTACTACGTAGGGTATTCAAGAGCAGGATGAGGAAACAATTCTGGCTGTGAAAAGCCTCCTTCTTATCCTGAAATGGAGTGGAAATGGTGCTAGGCCTTTCCACATAGAGGAAGTGAAGATTTTTTCACTTTCTAGTACTGGCTTGTGGTTTGATAACAGCCTGTATAGCTTGCATTGGGCTCAGATGTGGTTTTGAAACCACATCTGGGCGGTTTTTACCAATACATGGTGAAAATTTTCATCTGGGGACCTCACAGCCTGATTCTGACGTGTATGACACATAGAATGCTGTACAGAAACTGTATGGGACCCCAGTATTGACTTAAATATGAGGTATTGAAGTGAAAAAATGCTTCGTCGTCTATTTGACACCTCATATTCATGATTATGGGATATTATCCCATGGTGAGGCTGTATATGACAGCAGGTGGGATTTTGACCTTAAACCAGCCATAACTCTGTCAGTTTTTGAGATATCATGCTCAAAGTTGGTTCATTGGATAGCCCTGTATGAGATCTACACAATTATACCCAATTTCGTATGGTTATCATTAAATATGGCAAAGTTATCCCATGTGCAAGGTTTTTGTACATAGGCGTGGTTTGGGCAAAAAGCTGTATTGAGCTTGTTTGCCTCATAGCTTCTGTTATAGTTCAGATATGAAGAAGTGGGTGGCACCATCTGATAGCCCTGTTTGTGCGCTTTCCAAAGATACCCCACTTCAGGTATCCCACACTAAAACTGTAGAAGTTAGATGGGAGGTGAATGTTTTGTTCACCCTTATTTGGCCTGAATTTGACCATAACTCCAGTAATATTGGTGCTAGCTCAGTTTGGCTGGTACCATTTGATAGCCCTGGCTTAGAGCTTCATTTTGAATACCCATTTGATGGGGTTAAGCCTCTCCTTCTAGATTTTAGATGAGAGGTGAAAATTAAGGTTTATGCTCAGCAATAACTTTGACGAGGAATAACTTTGTTATTTCTTTTCCTATGGTGATTGGACTTATATTTTCAGAAAGAGGTGAGTTTCCTCTATCTCTTGATACCTTTTGAGCTAATTTGTCTCAGTTCCATGTTTTGGTGGTATATTGGCTATACCATTGGTTTATGGTTTTTTGGCTGTCATGCTTGTGCTCTGGTTTTGAGTCACAGGCTGACAAAGGCCCCTTTTTATTGTGAAATGGGGTGGAAAAGCTGCTATACCTTTCCATGTAGAGGCAGTGAAAATTTTTCAATCTATAAGACAGGCTCGTGGTTTGAGAAAAGCCTGTATATCCTGTATTGGGTTCATATGTGGTTTTGAAACCACATCTGGGCAGTTTTCACCAATACAGGGTGAAAACTTTCATCTGGGGACCACACAGCTTCATTCTGACATGTATGACACATAGAATGCTGTACAGAACCTGTATGGGACCCCACTATTGAATGAACTATGAGGTATTGAAGTAAAAACAATCTTCTTTGTCAGTTTGACACCTCATAATCATGGTTATGGGATATTATCCCATGGTAAGGCTGTATTTTCCAGACTGTGGTATTTTGACCTTAAAACAGCCATAGCTTTGTCAGTTCTTGAGGCATCAACCTCAAAATTGGTTCTGTGTGTAGCCCTGTATGTGATCTATACAATGGTACCTTATTTGGTATGGTTATCATCCAATATGGAAAGTTTATCCCATGTAAAATATTTCTACATATAGGTGTTTTAGGCAAGAAGCTGTATTGGGCTTGTTTGCCTCATAACTTTTGTTCTAGGTGAGATATGGGGAAATGGATGGAACCATCAGATAGACTGATTGTGCTCTTTCCAAAAAGACCCCACTTTAGGTATCTCACACCAAAACTGTAGAAGTTAGATGGGAGGTGAATATTTTGTTCACCCTTATTTGGCCTGAATTTGACCATAACTTCTGTGATACTGGTGCTAGCTCAGTTTGGTTGGTAACATTGGATCGCCCTAGCTGAGAGCTTCATCTTTCATACCCATTTGATGGGTTTAGGCCTCTTACTCTGTATTTCAGATGAGAGGTGAAAATTAAGGTTTATGCTCAGGCACAACTTTGAGCAGGAATAACTTTGTTATTATTTGTCCTATGATGATGGGACTTGTATATTTGGAAAGGGGTTAGTTTCCCCTTTCCTTCGATACCTTTTGAGCTGATTTTTCTCAGTTCCATATTTTGGTGGTATCCTGTCTATACCATTGGTTTATGGTATTTGGCTCTCATCCTTGTGCTCTGGGTTTGAGTCACAGGCTGACAAATCAGAAAAACATGCAGATAATCTTCCAAAATCTGAAACATCCTTCTCAAAAATGGTACAGAGCCTTCTTCACCCTGCCAATCCAATTTAACCATTTTGGAAAAATGTTATGTTTGAATCCATTAGTTTAGTCACATACAATGTGATTGCACCCAAACCATATGTGGCACCAACATCAAATTCCACCGATCCTCTTTTAATTCAACAGGGAACAGTTGAAAACCTTTCCTCCTTCTTGAGTAAATTGAAGAAACGTTCAACATAACTTAGCATTGAAGGTGGCGGGGCTGAAAATGAGATATTGACAAAGCCACACAAGAACCTGAAGTATCTAACGGATACAGTTATCAATGTGATGATTGTGTAAAACTTGGGAGTTCACATAAAAAGGTCAAACTCTATGCCATTAAAGGCAAACTTGGGAGCTTGAAGAACAATGAGGCCATCAAAGATCTTTTTCTGTGTAAAAAGAATCTTGGAATAAGTAAAATTTTCTATGGTATATTAGTGGCATTCTGTGCAGCAGGGGTTTGTGGTTTCATGGTATGCTCAGATGACTGGAGAACAAGCTCAGTGAAAGGGGCTTTATCACTCATTGACAGTAGAGCCGCTGTGGCTATGTAATAATAAATATATATGTAATTTACTGAATAAGAGTTTTTTCTCATCAGAGTCTTTTAACCCCACTGTATCCCTTAGATTTGAATTTGCACGATGCTTGGTATTAGACTTTTGTGATACCTGGGTGGAGAAGCACAGTTTTGGTTCAAGTGATGAGGTCAAATTGACTGTACCCACGTCAGCTAAACTTACAACCAGGATTGACCCATTTTAGTTTAGCTTTGTATTAGATAGATTGTAATTTAATTTTGAAAAGTGATTTGTGAATTCAATAATTTTGACTATCCATCCTACTACTTCCAGGATGCCTCAGTATGAATACCAATAATAACTACCTTTTTATGGAGGCATGCCTCTGTGCACAATTGAAAATACTGCAACAAGACATAAACTGAGTCAGGAAGTTGTCACCACAATTAGCACACACAGGGGCATTGCAGGAAGTGGGTTGGGTTTTATCACTTCTCACCAGCTCATAATAGGCCAAATGGCACTGGTTATTTTATAGAGGACTAAGATGATTAGGGATCCACAGCTGATTGCATATTTTATTTGCCTGTGATTGCAATATTCCACATGGGTTGATTTGAACGTCATTGAATTGGAATATGAATATATCAAATTGAATAATGCAGGATCCACTGCATTTTGCAGGTTCAGGTACTCTAGATTGCCAATTTGTGAAAGTCAGATGTAATCTTTCATTTTTAGCTGAAATTGAAAAACATTCATCAACCAATATCAAATAGAGTTGAAATTAATAATTCACACATGAGTCATTAATCATTTGGTTTGTTTTAATTTTCCAGTGCAAGAATGCCATTCACAAAAAAAGGAAAGGAGCGTAAAAGGGAATTTGTGGGAAAGCTTTGGGGTGAGGAAGGAACATGTGAGTGTCTCACTTATTCTCAACGTCCATATAGAGATATATATATATGCTTCAGCATTTATGTGGCACCCTCATTCGGCCCCATGGAGGAACATTGGCTTCAGTTGGTTTAGATTGAGCTAATGTCATGTTGGCTCCATCAGGGAGGTAAAAGATGTGTGCTGAATAAAGCTTCTGAGGAATTGGGCACCATTCTGGACTAAAAAAGTCTTAGCTTCAAATAGCAGGAAGCAGTATCTGATATATTTTCTGCTTCAACACAAAGTGATCCCTCAACCACTTGGGAATAGTGGGACCAATGGCAAAAATATCAATTCCAGTATCAGCAAAGATGACCTCAAGTTAAATTCAGAGGGTTGTGGATGTCAATCAGATCAAATTCATTCACTTTGGCCATATTTAATTCAGACCATTCACAACAATGATGGAGTCGAGGACAATCAATGGGACAAATTATCACAATTCTTATTTCCCAAAAGAAAATTCACCAACTCAATTTCAACAAATGGGGAATTAGTGGAGGGATTTATGTTCACAATTGGGTGGTACAAATGCAGCACAAAGAATGAAAAATTTGGTCTTTATGGAAGTCTTGGGAAATTTGAAAATGCAAAAGATGAAAGGCGGAACCGGGCTGCAAATCTTAGCTCAGTGGGTTGTATTCTATGTAAATCCTTACAATATGTGGGGAATAGATTATTTCAAAAGATTCAAACTTGCTACAAGTAATTGGGGGTTTCATCCTTTGATCAAGTCAACTACAAAGCCAATCTTTCTGAAAATTAGGGGGCATTTGAGTTTTCTTCGGAACTCACTTTAACCATGAATGGATTCAAAACCTCACCTCATCTTGATAAGTATTCATTTTTGTATGCTTTGGGATGGTGGTTTCAAGCTGACAGGGGGAATATTGATTTTCCGAAATGAGCATTTTTGGAGTGATCTATCTGATTGTCATGGGCCCATTCACGTAGTATGGTCCAGTAGTACATTTTTTAATTATACTGATCCAGCACAGGACAACAAAAGCATAACACTAGTGGGTATGTTGGCACAATGCTCAAGGAGGTTAGCACAAACAATGTGGCAGAAAAGCCATGGCTATTATGAGATTGGTGAGGGACCGGGCTATCAAATCAGGGATGGTAATACAATCTCATCCCAATTAGAAGAATGAGGGAGTTTGGATTCATCTAGGAGTTAGAGGGTGATTGGTGAATAAGGGTGTGATGATGCGCAGGACAGTATACACCTGGTTTTGATGGGTTGGAATTTGGGTTATATGGTGGCTCACATGAAAAATGGGTGAAATGGCTCATGTACGATGGCATGCCACTGTAAACTTGTCCTTTTTTGTTTCTCTTGTCCAGGATCGTGACACTTCACATGCAAATCCTTACTCTGTGGTATTCTATACCTTATGGGCCCAGTTTCAAGTTAAATTTCATTTATAAGGCTATAAATTGAAGAAATAACAAAGAAAAATCAATAATTAATCAATTACAATAGAGGAATTCAGCAATATAAGGGATTTAACTGCATCAATATGTATAATCCCATAAGCAAATATTACAAGAATGGTCCATTTGATTACAAGAATAACAGTAGAATAAGGAAAAGAAAAAGACAAGCTAGCAAGAATGTTAAATTTACAAGTAACAGGGGTAGTGAAACACTCAAGTTACCCAGGCTCTGCTCAACCTTTGGATTACTCAGCAATGCAGTTATAAAAATGAGGTCACTTCAACAAGGAATAAATTGAAACTGTATTAAACAACAGTCACAAGACAGAAAGAAAAAGAAAATCAATTAATTTATGCAAGGCAAATACATCAAAACCTTAAATTACACAGCATATCTGTGGAAACACAAGCACAGCCACCTGATAAGCCAGTAAATATAAATTAAAAACAGAATTAAATTTAAAGGAAGGAAAATTGAAACTCATATAGGACAAATAGAATCCCCACAATACACAGAATTATCCACGTAAAGCTCAAACAGTGCACAGACCTATGGTGCAATAGCTGGACAAAATCACATTGCCTCTTCAGAAATGGTGCAATATACCAAACATATGGTGCAATATATTGATCAAATGACACCATCTCAAAATTACTCACCAGCTAAATTCCCTCAAGGCTGTGCATACTGGTATTGAAGTTTAATTAAAATATAAATAAAGCTTCAGAAATGGTGCAATATACCAAACATATGGTGCAATATCTTGATCCAATGACACCATCTCAACATTCTTCACCAGAAAAAACATCTCAGATTATATAATCATACATAAATTGGTGCAACAAACCAAAAAAAAGGTATCTCACCACTATAAAAAATTATCCCAGCCAAAAGAAGTGAAAAATTCTAAGTCCCTTGTTTTTGAGTGCCTCTATGGAAGGCCCAAAGAATATAAATGGAGGGCCCCTCTCCCTAATTTCTTCCTTTTTTACCCATGAATCCAATTAGTTATATACCAATAAGGAGAATAACTATTCATCCCTCACTAGTAGGTCAACCTAGTATAATTATTAAAAAGTAATTATATACCAAGAAGGAGAATAGTTCATCCATCCCTTACTAGTAGGATAATCCAGTTATTTTATTAAAGTATTATAGACCTTTAAGTTTAATTCATAGTGATTTCTAATCAATAGTAGTTAACAAAAGGTCTACTTAATATTATTTAATCCACCCCATGTTTAAGTTATTAGTCTTATAACTATAATACTATCAATAATACTCATAATATTGAGTTTATCCCCATAAACTTTACATTATAAAGGAAAAATAGTCTTATTATATGTTCATATTAAAGAAAAACCCAACCTTACAACTATATATTATTATATATATAAAAATCCTACCCTTATATTATATTATATCTTTTATATGTTTAACAAACATCCTCTCTATATTGAACAATATCTTACCAATAAATTATTAAAGGTCTTATTATTATATTATATTAACAATTACCCTCTCAAACCATTAAGTATTATAACATATATAACATCAAATTGAACTTACCCCTTAAAATATATATTATTACTATTATATTAAATCAATCTCTTATACTATGGGGGTCTTACCCTTAAAATTATCTTATATTATTATCTGAAAATTATATTTTATACTCTTTTAACTTATAAGTTACTTATCTGGTTATTGGATAGGTCTGATAGAGACTGCTAAAAAGTCTTCTCTAGTTGTAAAGCCACAATCTTAAATATTGATTTGTGAGCTCTGGAGGGAGATTGTTTAGTTTATTCAGAGGGGCAGCTAAAACACCATTAGCACCCTTGATTACATGATTATTTCAGAAATTCAAAACTGTTTACCTGTGATTTCCTCCTCAAGGACTGCCTTATCCAATCCCACACTAAAAGGAGTTCCACAACACCTGTCCAAAATCCCAACGCTTCACATGCAAAACCTTGCACTGTAAGTCCTTACACCGGGGAAGCCTCCCGGCAATGCCAAAAATTCATTATGCTTGTCCAAGCTCCCAAGGCTTCACATTCAAATCCTTACGCTTGTACAAGTTCCCAAAAATTAAAACAACTCTCTATGCTGGGGAAGCCTACTGACAACTCAGACACTTCTTTATTCCAGTGCAGGCTTCTGATGCTTCACACACAAATCCTTATTTTTTGCCGGTTCCTGAAAATCCAAACAATTCCTTATGCCTGCGAAGGCTTCCAGAAATTCACACGCAAATCCTTATGCTTGTACAGGTTCCTGACGCTTCACATGCACATCCTTCTGCTTGCGCAGGTTCCTGACAATTCAGACAATTCCTTATGCCTGGGAAGCCTCCTGAAAATTCTAAAAATTTATTACATGACTAAGATTAATAGCATATGACCATAGGTAAGGAAATAACTCATGAATTGGCAGTGGATTGCTCAAATGCAGGGAAACTCCACATTTTTACAGTTAACATCTGAGATGGATGTTAACCATGGAAGCAGAAAATATAGGAGGGCACATGGTGACTATTGGCACATTTTCTGAAAAATAGGTTCTCACCAAGAAATACTGACTCAAAAATCTGGTGGGGAACTTACAAAAATTATTCTCACACAATAGGTGATTTACAGTAAGGAGGGAAAAAAATGTTTTCAGGTGAACAAAGAATGTAATAGAAATAAAAAAAATCAATCATTGAGAACAAATAATTAATTTCAAGAAGTGTATTACAAAAGATAAAAAGTGAAAAGAATGCAAAAAAAAAATATTTTTTGATTTTTTTTTCAAGTATTTCGAGAATATCCCAGTGATGTCCTCTTTTGGATAGGCCTCCAGTGCCTGGCCAAGATGGAAGTTTAGTTCCTTCAAGAATTCCCGGTGCATCTGATTTTGATGAGTTGAATCCACAAAAGGAATCATGTGGAGCAAGCACCAACGCTCCAACAATATTCAGTTGATTGAATTGTAGATTATGGCTCAAGGAATCATGAGGGTACATTGCAAGTCTGTAAATTCCTGCCAACCCTCATCATGGTATTTAGGGGAGCTTGGCCCCAAGGGCAGGAGGCAGTTGGGTTCTTGCGGGAAATGGGAGGGATCTCTGGTGTAGGAGTGGAGGGGGGGATCTGATGGGCATATCATCATTGATGATTGCAAAGGCACATGTAGCAGGACAAGCTGGAGATGGCCAAAGGAGGGGTGAGGAAAACTTGAGAAGAGTAAAGAAAGTGAAGTAGGGACTTACCAAAAGATTCCTCTGTGGATTGCGTTGGAGCCACCTCAGGTTCAGGCTCACAAGTTGAAGGGTCCTCATGTGGTTCTGAGGCTTGACTTGGGCCTGGAATAGGTGGCTCATAATGTTGAGAGGGTTCTACAAAAGGAGGAAAAGTAAGTTCACTTGATGCAAAAGTTAAAATGAGAAAGGGGAAAGTTGGCTGCTTACCATGGAATAAGTCCTCCAACCATTGGGTGCCACCCGGGCATGGAGTAGGTTGCCTTGGAGTTTGCTCGTGAGGAATAGGAGGAATGGGAAAGTCTTTTTGTGGGGGATTTGGTGGGTTTTGTTCTATGCGTAATGGAAAAAATTCAGCATGATTGTGTGAAGAGAAATGAATTAAGGAGGAAAAAGGAAACTTACTTTTTTATTTTAATCCCATGGGTGACAAGACATGGTGACAATTGGCCCAAGCTCAAATGTCCTCTTGCCATAGCCATCCTTCATTGGCCTGATAATCACTTTGCTCTGGTCAAGGAGTGAATTGATCATCAAATGG
The DNA here is from genome assembly GCA_023105745.1 of Austropuccinia psidii. NCBI lineage: Eukaryota > Fungi > Basidiomycota > Pucciniomycetes > Pucciniales > Sphaerophragmiaceae > Austropuccinia > Austropuccinia psidii. The sequence goes on from JALGQZ010000011.1 coordinate 18,075,750, forward strand.
TGGCCTAGGAGAGGGGATGGACAAATCCATACTTGAGGGGACAGGGCTAATCATCGTGAATCGCTCCCATCTGCCTGTTTGGGGTCCCGGCTCCATTCCCTCTTGGGAATGCTTTCATGATTGTTGACCACAAAGGAGTCCTTGTGAGGGCATCTTGGGCCGGTACTCCTCTGGTCATGTGGTCAGAAGGGTTTGACAACAAATGAGCATTTCTTGTTTGCTTGTCAGCAAGCATCACAAGTGTCAGTTGTTGTCAAGGAGAAAATGCGGGGGATACCCCACTTACTGCACAAAGTGCGCAACATCTAAAAACAAGACAAATGAGGTTAGTAAGTGAATAGAAAGGAATATTTCAAGAAAAGAGGAAGATGTACAACAATTTATGTATTTAAAAATACAAAAGTTTTGAATGGAGAAGACGCACAAGGTGGATAGAAGGGGTGTTCTGGGTGTAGAAGCAGGAAAACCAAACAGCAAAAAGGAAGGGGAGTGGGGTTAGTAGAGCTCCGCAGAAAAGAGTGGAAAGGCAGGAAGACAAATTGGAATACACACAAGAAGGAGAATAGCAGGTCAGCTGGGACAAATTGCAGGGTGTGTTGGTCTAAGATGGTCTGTTAGACCATGGCTTGGCTGAGAAAATTGTAGCAGTTGCAGCACCCACCAAAGTCTCAGCTTAAAGGCATGTTGGGAATATTGAAGCTCACTCACAGCATTGGCTGCAACTGAGAAGGGAAATGCCCATGTGAGGCAGAGGAACAAAGGGGTTCTGGCTGAGTATTGCAATTGATTGAATTGTAACACAGAGTCAAATACCCTTTGTTGCCTTAAATAGCCACCCAATCACCTGGGAGGGCTTTCATGAGGGCATTGTGGAATGTGCGTGGTGGGTGCAATCCACAAATGCCTCATGCACATGAGGACATGGCGGCTTTGGCTACAGGTGACTGCAGAGCGCATACCATCCTTATGGCCAGGTGATAGTGTTTGAACAAACGGCTTGTAAGCTGTATGACAAGTGAATATAGGCTGAGCTTGGGTTGACCCATTGCAGAGGTCTGCTTTGGGGTAATAATGGAAATTCTCAGTGGCTGAACATTTGAATTGCACTGTTGTTGAGCTATTGAGATAAGAACATCAAATGCGCCCAGCTGACCAATTGCTACGTCATCTTTGTAAGCATGCAATCTGAGAATTTGGCACAGAATCAGAAGAAATTTCAGCCAGGTGCAGCATAAAACACGCTTTGGTGAAGTGCTCAGAAGTGGGCCTTCCAATGAAATATTGTGAAAATTCTTCTGACCATGGCTTTGCCAAAAACTTCCATTCTAAGCTTTGGACCATGACATGCTCAGCCTGTGTGTGAAAATTGGGTGAATGACAATGCTGATCATTGGGCACATGCACTTCATGTATGCAAACAATCAGAAGGTGGATAGCAATTGGTCATATGCATGCAGGCCAAAGTAGTATTACAACATCCTAATTTGTACAGCCAAAATTGATCCTGCAAGGATGCTATGATTGCCCCTATATGGGACACATGAGTGAGGACAGGACCAAAGAACAAGAGTTAAGTGAATAAATCAAAACTTGTGAAAGATTGCAAAAGGCAAATAGGAAACATGGGAAGAAGTATGGGTTAATTCAACATATAGAGGAACCCAAACACCCATGGGAAACCATCAATATGGACTGGGTTACAGTAATTGTCCCAAGAGGCAAATAAAACTACAATGCCTTTTCAATCATAGTTGATAGGTTCAGTAAGAGTATGAGGTGTCTACCATGCCATAAGGAGGACATAGCCATGGACACTGCTCTTTTATTCTGGAATAACATCATATCTACCTGTTGAGTCCTTAAAATCATCAATGGTGATAGGGACCCAAAATTTGAATCTGAATTTTAGACCAACTTGTATGACATGCTTGGCACCAAGCTTTCATTTTCCACAGCTTACCATCCACAATGCAATGCCCTAGCTGAAAGGATGATCAATACAATGGAGGACATCCTTAGAAGGTTCTGTGCCTATGGCATAGAATACAAGGACCATGAGGGATAGACCCATGAATGGGTTACCCTTCTCCCAGCTTCAAAACTGGCTTATAATAGAAGTCAGCACTCTACCACAGGAAAAACACCTGCACTGTTAGAGAGAGGGTGGATTCCCCCATTGCCTGTGGATCACTTGAAGAAGAATCTTCTGACCATCCACCCCACAGCCAAGGACTTCCATGACATGTGGAAGAGGGCTTGTGACACAGCTGCCAAATGCATAGCTGAGGCAAAATAATATAATAAGCAGAGGTGGGACAAGACACACATGGAACCTGACTTCATAGAAGGGGACCAGGTGCTGGTGTCTACACTAAACTCTAATAATCTCAAAGGACCTAAGAAGTTGAGAGACTCTTTTGTAGTTCCTTTTACTATCATTAATTTGGTAGGGAACAATGCAGTGGAGGTCGAACTCACAGAGGAGTTCTCCAGGAAGCACCCAGTCTTCCCAATACTTTAGTCAAACCATACTTCCAAACAGAGCAGGACAAATTACCCTCCAGGAGGAGGAACCCCACACCACCAGAGATAGTGGAAGTGGAGAATTCCCCTGGACCTATCAGTAAGATCATCAGGGCCAGGAAGATCATAATTAATGGGAAGGATCAAAGAGAATACTTAGTCAGATTCAAGTACCAAACAGCTGATAAGGACAAATGGTTGGAAGAAGATGCCATGCCATATGGGAACCTTCATTTAAGGATATTCAGAGCCTCTAGGAGGACTGAACAGTCTCATCAATGATGAGCCTTTTTTAGAGGGTGGGTATATCAGCCTGTAACTCAAAACCAGAGCACAAGCATGACAGCCAAAATACCATAAACCAACGGTATAGCTAAGATACCACCAAAACATGGAGCTGAGCCAGATTAGCTCAAAAGGTATCAAAAGAGAGGGAACCAATGAAACAACATGTAAAATAAATTTTACAATTGAATTCTCCATAAATTACCACATATAAAACAACTATAAAGCATATCTCTAAAGTCAATACTCAAGTAATTAAGGGGAATATATACACTTTTTTGGTCAATGCATATATTCATGGTTTTTAGCTAATATCTCTTGAAATATACCCAATAGAGAGATAAACCAAAAAGAAAGTCACCACATAATTTATGTAGGAAGACATATATGAACTTTGTTTTACAAGCTATAAACAAGGTTGAAATATTTAATGGATTGTTGATTAAAATCAGTGGAGCTGTTGACCACTTTGTTGTGAAAGTGGTCCAAACTTGAAAAATTTGACAGTAAGATTCTACTAGTTTATATTTGAAGAATTATGTAATTTTTATCATAATATTAGAGGTATAACCCCTTGAAATCATGATTTGAAGTTTAAAATATTAAATTTCAACAGAAAAGATGAGTTACAAGAAAAATCATCAAAAATAGAGTTTTGATGATGTAATGAAATCCTCTTGGAAGTTCAATAGGGACAAGCCAAGCTATCAGAATCCACTTCCAGAAAAGCCTTAGCATGTATAACCTGAAAGCAATTGAGGATCAAAGTTTAAACTTAAAATTTGATCATTTATGATCACTCACTGTAATCTTATTTTAGGTTTAACAGCTATATAAGTGATAAAAATGATGATTAATATTATATTATGATAGATACTAGCAAAATACAAAAACTTTAGGCTTCTACCAAGCCTATGATGTCATCAAACTTAGAGTTATAGTGATAACTCTAAATAATGGCGTAATAGTGATATAAGATGGTTCGATCATGACATAATTATCACTAAACCTCAAAATACTGATCATTTCCAGTGGATACAATCAATTAATGTCTACTAGAAGCCTACTGGACTCTAGAAGGGAGGTAATTACTATAGATAGAGCTCTTTTTACTCTTTTTTCCCCTTAGATTCATCAAAACATTAAAACAATTAAATCAAAGGTAAACTCTTTATTCTTTGTATATAAATCTTTTCATATTATGAAAGACCAAATATAATTTTTATTTAATAATCATTTTTGACATGATTACTTCAATTGTTAAGCTGTTTTGCCATGTAAAATCTAGAAAATTTGTAATTTATCTTATTTTTATTTGTAAATACAATTTAAACAAGCTGTAATTAAATTATTAGGCCCAAATTCATCAAAAATTATTATATTAAGAATCAAAATTAGGTTATTTTCTCTTATTATAACAATTTCTCTCTATTATTACTATTCATAATTCTTCAATTAATATAGATAGTATTTGTATTAATATATAGCTTTAATATTGGTAATATTATTGTTTTTAATTGTTTTTTATTAATAAGAAATAACTTTTTACACCTTTTCTATTTGTTGGGAACAATAATAAAGTTCTTTTAAATATATTAATTATTATATATTAATATATTTCTTTATTATATTATTTTATTTATTCAATAATGTAATTATTTTGAGGCCTTAAATATAATACTTATTTAGAATTATGACACTTTTTATCTTATTTACTTTATTTATAAGGACATTCAGAGTACAATAAGTAAAATATTAGTAATTTTTCTTATTGTTTCATAGTTAAACCTTACAATTACTATCATCCAAAAGAAAAGGACCAGGATAATTCTTCAGAAATATTAATAAGCTGTGAATATGCTGTAGCCATCACATAATGCTTAACACAATGGCAGATGCGGATTTGGAAGACCACAAAGGCAGGAGCACTCAGGATAAGTCCTAAACAATCACACGAACTATTGTGGATGTGGAAACATGCATGATGAGTAGTAAAATTGCACACCTACTCAAAAGATTATTGGAGAACAAAAAATCAAAGTGTTGTCCATCCAAATCCATGGTTACACCCAATGGACCCAATTTCTTTATTTGTGAGTTACTTCTAATATGCATCCATTATATTGTACTTGCCTATTACTCTATCCTTTTTGCACGAATTGATGGAACAATTACAGCACAAGCCCTGGAGAAGGCCCTGGAGAATTTATTCAATAATCCTGAATGTGAAGTACTGATTGTATCCATTGCTGCAGCTGGAACTGGACTCAACATAACTTGGACTAATATTGTCTATTTAATGGTGAGGGGACCCCATAAGTCTACCCTGATTTTTGGACTCTGACATCCACCTTTCCAGGAGCCCAATTGGAATGCAGCCATTGAGGCTCAGGCTGTTGATCAACTCCATCATATTGGCCAACAACAACCTGTGAAGGTCATGCAGTTGAGGTCAACATGTGGAAGGGACCTTTCAAGCTGTTCATTTTCCCTGATTGTATTACTATTTTGAAATCTTTCTTTATGGGAATCCCATATTCCAATCACCAATAGGTCGGAGAAAAGGAAAACTCATTAACTGTGTGAGCCTTCCTGATATTATCTAATTCTTGTTTGACAAAGCCAATAACTATTTTTCACCCTGTCACAGGTCCACAATTTTGAACACCATGAGCTGGATCAGACTTCTCAAGATTTCCTCCATGAAAATGAGCAATAGAGTATTATTTCTAAGGGAGATGGTGATAAATTCCAATTCATATTGTTTATAGTTTAACTTATTTAGCAAGTTGTTGCATATTTAGGAAACAATAATCAGATAATGTGTTACTGTGCTAAACATTTATATTAATAAGTTATTGCAGAGAATCACCACTAGGCCTAATAACTGGAATGTCAAGTATTTTAAGGGAAACAGTCTGCATCTTACTACACCTTTTGATCCACTCTTGGTAAAATACCTGAAAATATAGGCCTTCTGGAATATTGCCATCATCTATTGATTGTATTTCTGGAAATCTATCAATATTTTTTTTACCCTTTTTTATTCAGCCAATTGCAAAACTCTATGTCTCTATCCATTTTTAATATCAATTCATTAAATAAGCGTGAGCATCAGTGTAATCCCACTTTGCGGTAAACTTGATGGCCATTTTCCACTACCTCCTCAGTATCTGAGAATACTTGAGGGTCGTTGAATTATGATGTAAGAATTTTAAATCTAGCTGTATCACACCATTCACAATGGTGCTCACAGGTTTGTAAGTAATCAATTATATTATCATCAGACTTACTTCACAATGAAGAAGAGAAACAGTAACCAACCCTTTGATGAATCTTTGCAAACTTTTGATTGTCCTTCTTTTTTACTAAATAATCTGCATCCTTTTGAATAGACTTCCATTCTCTTTTCAAATAAGTGAAATATTGCTCCATTAAAGCTGCCATGACCCCATAGTAATTATGATTCTTGTTACAATAGTAATGATGATACTTGCTGCTGGTAATGGTGAGACAGGAGGTACAGTAAAAAACCCTAGACATAAACTCATTGAATGGATGTTCCCACAAGCACTCCCAGTCCCAAGTGAATTTCTTTAGTCCTAACTTATGGAGCTCATTTTTGGGTAGTTTTGGAAACCCTGAGACTCAACCTGTGTTGATGGCTCATTGAAAACATTTTTGGGAAAATATCCCAGATGACCAGCAACTTGAATTGCAATTTCACACTCTTGTGTGCTTGGTGGTTTTAGTTGTGAGGAAAAATCCTTATCCCTCATTTTGAGTAGGAACAGGCAATGGGCATGTACATCTCACCTCATCCCATGGAAATTTTCTGGAATTTCTGCTTTCAGCCACCTTTGTTGCTATTTCTGGCTTGCAGGTTTTGCCACATTGTGAGCTTTGAAAGCCTTGTTCCTTTGCTGTATGACATCAGATTGTTCAAACATACTCTGGGAAAAGGGCATTTGATAAAGGGTGAACTCACTATTTGACTGAGTGCCCTCCTCATGCACCATGATATTGTCCCTCCTTGGTTCATCATTTGTTTCACTGTGATTGGGAGACATGTTCTCATCCTTATCATCCACAATTTTTTCTCTTGATGAACTGGCATGAGCTGTTGTTGGTTTGAAGGTATATGGATGATGAATTCCAGTGACGTTTTCTTTATGGACCAGAGGCAAGATTGCATAAGCTTCATCACCTGCCATGCAAATCATCAGTTAAAACATCAAAAAATTAATAAAGACTGGTCATACTCACAATTTTTGATTGGCTCCTGAGATCGGACTGACTTGCCTTTGGGTGCCATATCTAACCAATGAAACAAACATATCAGATTGTAAAAAATTTCATAATCCAACATCAAAATGACTTACTTTGATGAAGCTTCAATCCTGCATTTCCTGCCAACAGACCACTCCAAGTAACATTTTCCAATGGTTTTTTTTGTTTCCCCCCATCAACCCGCTTTTCATTGCCCACATGAACCTGAGATCCTGATGGAATATTGAGGGTTGGCTGTTTACTTCACCCAAAAGGTTGCTGGGATGCGACTGGATTCCGACCAGGATTCAGGAGGAAGCCAAGTGGAAATTTTGATTGGGGGTTACCCTTTAATGAGATTTCAGGTGTGCTTCCTGGCCCCTCAGACACATGCATTTGTGTATTAGTGGAATTTGGGTGAATTGTAGTGACGGAAATTTTTGGGATTGACTAAGTTCTTGAAGTTTGACCCATTAGATTTCCCACATCAATGTTTAGACCTGATACATTCATTGAGGATGCATTAGGGGTTGTGAGTGGAATGTTTGGACTCATTGGTGACTTTTTTTGAACATATTCTATGCTAGATTCAGTATCTGAGTCATGAACGCAACCTGAACGGGATCTATGTGGCTTGGAAGATGACATAAGGGCTAAATAACTACAGTAATATTTTCAACTTGATAAAACACCTCAGTTTTATGATAAAATAGAGCAATATGAGATGAAATCTTTTCAAATTTATGATAGAGAAATACCATGAGAAGTGGGAACCAAGTCTCTTTTGGAAGACTAATAAGACCATTTTTAGCAGGATTGCCCCTTCCTACTCTTGAGCTCCTCTGCTTTTGTTGGAAACCACACTTCAAGGCCTACCAGCATACAATGTGATATTTACTTAATATCAAAGGGGAACCATCATCCATAAGTAATAATATTCAATAAACATCCCCCCCTCCCCCTTGTCACATTGTGCAAATTATCCAAACAGCCAATATATGCATCAAAATTCCCCAGCATTCTATATCTGTATAAGGATATATTAATGAAGGATTTACCCACAAAAGAGACATCACCTTTTCAAGAAATGCAAGACAACCCAAATCACATGCCAAACTATTCAAAGCCCTCTGCACTCAAACCAAATAACAAGACCTTAGCTCCACTCCAAAAGCTTATGTAATAGAGCTATATCATTATGCCTGTAATAAGGTTCAAACCATGTAGGATGGCATGCCAGTGTACATGGTTTGAATGATGATCCCCTCAATTCAATGCTGACACATCCCTAATGAAACGCCCCTCAAGGATCAAACCCCCGGTATCACCATGTGTAAATAAAATAGAATATGTATGAGCATTGAGCAGAATGGCATTTTACCCAACTAACCTCCTAACCAATTTGCCCATCCAGATGAGACATGTTACACTTTATCCCCTGCTGCCTTTCCACCATTGAAAATGGGATATTCTCCTCAAATAGGTCAAATCATCTCCCCCTTCATAAATAATCACTCAATTTTTTTTCCAATTAATAACACCCCTAAGCACTTGCACATCAACCATAGATCTTTACAAACAAACCAACCTTATTCACAATTCCTGAAACAATTTCAACCCGCTGCTATTCCTCATGCATATATGCATGTTTCAACATTTCTCAACTCAAACACACACTTCTTCTGAGAATGATAGGCAGGGAGTTGCCTCCATACCTTTCCTGTGAGCCTTAGAGGTATTTTCATATACCCAAAAGACCACAAATGATAAATTAAGATACAAATACAACTGAAATAAATTTATCTATATTATAAAAACAAAAATGGAAATATAAATACAAATTTATATTTCAAAATCAAAATTTAATTATAATTTAAAAATAAAATTACAATAAAATTTAATATTATGAAAATACATTTTTACTTGTAAAAATTAAGTAAAAATGAATTTTTAATAAAAATTATAAATTAAAATATTTTTGGTGAAAAGTTATATAAAATATATTGTAGCTTTTCATCCAATAAATAAACATAAAGAAATTATCACATCATTTTATCCCTCATAAAAAATAAAGTGGGGTCACCTCTGGATGAGTTTCTGTAACTCAACTCTAATTAAGGTTAAATTAAGTTTTTAGTATTTTTTGTACAAAATTATGAAAATACTCAAAACCTGAATTTAATTCACACTACATGTGGTGTTAACCATCAATTTTTGTGTTAAAACAAAGGTGTTTTGTTTAGCTTAGAAGTTATGAAGAATTGAAGTATTTTCAATTGAAATGTCAAAATGTGCACGTGTATTACATAAGTAAACTTTAATTTACATATGAGGTATCCATTATTACAGATGTGTAATTAGAAACTCAATTGAATTACATATGTAAATTATGATTGTATTACATGATGAGGAATTAAAGAAAAAATAAATCGGCAAGTGTAAGGTGTGGATATGACACTTTGATTAAAAATCAAGTACTTTTCCTGTCCTCAAATTTTGTATAAGGTAAAAATCAATTAAAAATAGTAATAAATATTATTTTTAAGAGAAACAACGCCAATTTTATGGTTTATAACTTTATTAGTATAAAACCATAATATTATAAAGATTTATTGTTTTACCAACAATAAAAATTTATCCAAAAATACTCTACAAGAGATATTTAAGGCCACAAAAGAAATTTATTCAAGAGCAATTTCAATTGGAACTAATTGAGCAAAGAGCTTCAAGCAATTAATTAAAGAACAAAGTCTCTAAAAAAAATATTAAAGAGAAAACACACCCAAAAGTGACCAGAGCGCATTTGGAAACAAAGTGATAAAGTTAACAGTGATGAAAGATGCTTAAATTCAGTTTTGGGGTGGTTAAGGGGCAAAAATGATTATAAGAGTGACAAACAATGATTATAATGATTTTTTCACTTGGTGAAAAGGTTCAAAATGTTTTTAAAAAAAGGTTGTTGGAAACTTTTATTGATTGGTTTAAAAGTGTTTATACTAATAATAAAAAGAAAAGATTCTAACATGAAGAGAAAAGTGGGGCAAAGAAGACATTCTTTTATAGCCATAAATTTTATTACTCCAAAAGTAAAATTTACTATTGTCAGTCGTGAAAAACAGTCTGACATCAGAAAAGCCAATTATGGAATCATTGAACCCTGGTTAAGACCAAAAAAGGGCTGGTTTAAGCCATTTTTAGCCATTTTAGACCCTTAAATCAGCCATTAGTATAGCAATACCTGGTCTAGAGCCTTCAAAACACGTCATAATGTGTGTAAGAGGAGTAGAAACCAGTTGAAACTTTTTTGAATAACATTGTTTGGCCTTAAGGGTAGCAGCTCAAACTACCCTGGTTGGTATCAAAACCTCATCATCAATTGAGTCACAGACCCTGTGACTCAATTCCAGACCAAAATTAATGAACTTTTGTGTGGATTTTGACATCTCATGCCAGTCAGCAAGGTCTTTGGGGTCTAGTTCCCCCTTAGAGTTAGAGTGTCTTTTCCCCCCAGAATTAATATTTCCAATTTATTTTTTCTTTAATTCCTCATCATGTAATCCAATTTTGATTTACGTATGTAATTCAATTGAATTGTACAGCAAAATACAGTAATAGTTGATACCTCATATGTAAATCAATGTTTACTTATGTAATACACGCGCACATTTTGACATTTCAATTGAATTCAATTGAAAATACTTCAATTCCTCATAACTTCTAAACTAAACACAACACCTCAATTTTAACACAAAAATCAATGGTTACAACCACATGTATTGTGAATTAAATTAAGTTTTTGAGGATCTTCGAAATTTTGTACAAAAAATACTAAAAACTCAATTTAAGCTTATCTAGAGTTGAGTTAGAGAAATTTCATCCAGAGGTGACCCCACTTTATTTTTTATGAGGAATCCAATGGTGTGATAATTTATTTATGTTTACTTATTGGATAAAAAGCTATAATATATTTTATATAACTTTTTACCACAAATATTTTAATTTCATACTTTTTATTAAAAATTCATTTTTACTTAAATTTTAGAAGTAAAAATGTATTTACAGAATCTTAAATTTTATTGTAATTTTGTTTTTAAATTATAATTAAGTTCTTATTTTTAAATATAAATTTGTATTTATATTTCAATCTTTATTTTTAAAGTATAAATAAATTTCTTTTATTTATATTTGTATCTTAATTTATCATTTGTGGTCTTTTGGGTATCTGAAAATACCTCTAAGGCTCACATTTCCTCCCCCTGAAAGAAAAATATTACTTTGTATTATTGTTATTTCTAGTGTGCCTGAACCTTCTGAGAATTTCAGTAGCTTCAGGTATGTCCTTTTCTGGCAACTATTCATCTTCACAAGTTGGGTCACTGTACCTAACATGGTATTCCCTTATTCTGTTGGTTCTCAACTTTCTTTCTTTGAGAACTTTGGTAATTTTCTTACTACCAGATGACTCAATAAAAGGTATAACTTGGGGAGCTTTATTCCTCAAGGGAAATTTTTCAGCATCACTAGATTTATGTGGCTTTATCAAGCTCACTGGAAATGTAGGATGCTTATTGCTAAGTTCTTCATATAACTCTAATTCAACAGCATTTCCCCCATGGAGGGCCTTGATAACAAAAAGGTCCTGCAAAGGAGTCTTTCAGATTTTTACAACCTTTGATGTTATTGAAGTTAGTGGTGGATACAAGAACTAAATCCCCCATTTTAAAGTCTGGAGTTACATGTGACTTATCCCATTTGTCCTTAGCATATGCAAAAGAGTGTTCCATGCACCTTACTGAATGCTTTCTTTCCTCAAGGAATCTTGGGGTAATTTGGGGTTCCATCCCTTTTCTAGGATAGCAGGAGTTTGATTGGTACTTGCATGGATTGATGTTTTATATGCTAATTACAGTGCTGGCAACAGAGTGCACCAATCATGGGGAAATCTATCACAATCTTTGAATTCAAGGCCATATGCACAAAATCTTCTTACAATTTCCTCTAAGGGTTGGATCATTCTTTCAGCGAGGCCATCAGTTTGTGGGTGGTAGACCGTAGAGAAGGACAGCTTAGTGCCAAATAATTGGTGCAGATTTGTCCATAGTGCTGAAGTTAATTTGGGATCCCTGTCACTAATGATATTTGTAAATATGCCAGTCCATGAAACTACTCTATTCCATATCAGAAGAGCTGTATCCATGGATGTATCATCTTTGTGACATGGTAAAAATATTGGAGTTTTACATAATCTGTCTACAATCACTAGGAAAGCATTATAACTTCTGTCACCTCCTGGTGGTAGGGCAGTTACCCAATCCATATGGACAATTTCCCGAGGTTTTCAGGGTTCTTTTATTTTCATCATATTCCCAAGTCTCTTTCCAGTGAATTTATTTGCCTTTTGACATCTGTCACAGGTTTTCCAATAGTCTGAAACATCTTTCTGCCACATTGGCTACCATATGCAGGTCTTCACTTTTTCTCTTGTTCTGTCTTCAGACAGATGTCCTGAAAAGGGGCCGTCATGGCATTATTTTAGTACAAGATTGATTAATGACCTGTTCACAACTGTCATGACACATGTGTGCTTGGTTCTGTGGTAAATTATACCATCCAGTAGGTGAAATATTTCTTCATCATAATATTTTATCCATACTTCATCCAAGGCATGTATTAGAGAGTTTTCTTTGCACTCTTTGTTAAGTAATTGTCATAAGCTGCTACAATTCTTATGTTGAGTATTACTGTTTCTTACTTCTTCAAAGAAGGTGGTATTCAAGTCTGTAACACTTATTCCTTCTATTGGGATCTGTGGTGAAGCTTCTTGTGGCACATAAGCAGGATAATCAATATCATTTGGTAATGGCCATCTGCACTGGGGGGATTGTGCTTGGACCTGCCTACAGGTCCCTTACAAGGATATTAGCTGATGTATCGAATTTAACTATCAATTAACTCATACCGTATCTCTATGCTTAACTCAAATTTAACTCATTGTTAACTTCAGTCATATCTCCATACGTATCTCTAAATCATCTCCTTCTTAAGTTGGTTGATATATTGGTATAATGTTTACTCATTCTTTACTTAGCACTGGCACAATTGGGGAGGGGTATTCCTATATTGCTGAGGTAGTACTGTTAGAAATTTTCCATTTAAGCTAAAACCATGTATTTTAGATCTTTAAATTTTTCCCCACTTTTTCTCAAGTATTTATTCCATCTACTTTCACCCTGTATATGTATTTTAATTCAAGATATGAAAGTTTTCATATCAATGTGTGTTTTTCAAGAGATTATAATTTGTTATGTAATCATATATAATGATATCAAAGGGACTTCAAGAACTTCAATTTTCCACAAGAAAAATATCCCACTATATAGCTTCTCAGAAAATCAGCTCTTTGATTCAGTTTATTGATTTTTTGCTTCAATTAATGTAGCGTAAAGAAAGAATCATATGAAATAACTAATCATTACTATCTCAAAAACTTACACACATTAAATACACCTATATCATAGTTTAATTTGAATTTGAACTTGAATTTGAACTTGATTTTTTCTTCTATTAAGACTTTATTTCTTCACATTTCATTTGTTTAGAATTTGATTTTGGACATCCCAGTCAAAAATGATTTGTAAATATGAACATATATTCAATTTTCTTCCTCTCTTAAGATATAGCTTTCTAATCCTACATGAACCTTTCTTTAATCTGTATAATACCATTTATTTAGACCTATACACTCAATTGATAACCAGGTTGAATAAAAACCAAACTATATTCAAAATTCTTTTGTTAAAATTGATACCTTATCACAATGTGACACATATTCCAGTTTTCTTAATTATTGTACTTTAAAGCTTTTGGAAATACAGTGTTACAATAAAAAACTGAACCCTCTAAAAATATTATATATAAAATTTGTATCAAAAATACTGATATATCAAAAAAAATTAATCATAAATCTCTTCATAAAACAAACCAGGCTTGCTCCCATTCAATATTCTTCTCAAAGTACATTTTAATTGTGAATTTTCCTCCTTGAGTTTGTCTGAGGAGAACCTCTTTAACCTTTCACTATCTACTGGCTTGTAACTTCTTGTCAATCCTTAATATGTATGTGTGTTATATTCTGAATTAGTGTCTTCAACTAATTAATTTAATGGGCTCAAATATCCCCCATGAGCTTTCAAATTATTTTAAGCCAATGAAGTTAATAATACCTAGATATCTGAGAAATCGATTTGAGATGTTTACCATTACCAATGAAGGTGATAAGCATTTCTTTTTGGTAATTTTTTAATTAATCACAATCAAATCATAAGTATAAGGGCTAACGTATCTGTGGAAAATCCTTGACTCACTTCTTTACTCATTGATTGAAATGTGAAAATTAAGTTTCATTCTATTTTCAAATAATGTTTAACAATCAAATTGAGAGTACACAAGCTTATGCTAATCTTTTCATTAACATACATATATATATAATAAATATAAACTGCATATCAGGTCTTTTCAAGTGTATTTTTCCTCAAAGAAGATCAAAGAATATCCCAATATTTTCCTCATCTCCAGGGTCCTTTTCTAATTAATGCTTTATCACATAGACATCATAAGCATAGGAAAAATATGATAAAATGGCTTGAATCAAAACAGTGCTCTTGAGGTGTAATTTTCAAGTAGATCTCTTGAAGTAAAAATTCTAATATTTCAGTTGATTTGGGCAAATACAGAACATAATTTGTATTGTAAATGAAGAAAAGTTTAAAATTAGAAATGAATAATCTTTTTTTAATATTTTATCTCTTTAATTTCATAAATTCAAGTTTTTAAGTTATTGTGATGGTTTCTTTAAATATAAGTTTTTTGAAATCAATCGAATGATCTAAAGAAAAAAATGTCTATAAAAATTGATATTTAGTGCTAATTTGTTTATTTCTTCTACTCTTTTTTTTCTTCTATTCTTTGGAAATATATATATATATATTTAATACAAAAAAAATAAACACTATCAATTTGAATCTTTCATTAAAAATCCATGAATTACTAATTTAATCACCTTTCTTCAGTAATTAATGAAGATGACTAAAAAATAAAAAATAGTCCCTTACAGGAATCCATCCTTATATCTTCATTTTTACCCATCATTAGCTTCAGAACTATATTTATGTGGAATTACCATGTCAACAAAAAACTTTCACAAATACCTCAGCATCAATGTTCAAGTTAGCATAGTATCAACTCAATACTTTACTTATAAGTCAAATAGATCAAAACTAATAAAACATTACAAGAAGATTAAATTTACCTATTATTGAGCATTGATTGCTCTTTAAAAGCATCAAAAACAAATATTACCACCTCACATGACATAAGTAGTTTGCATGATCAACTGAAATGATGATAACAAAATGTCAGATAAAATATTATCCATTACAATTCTCAACTTCAAAAAATTAATATCTGCCCATTGATTAAGTAACATTTATAAAAAATCCTAACAAGCAAAGCTTAGCACATTTTAACAATGAATTATAAAAATGAAAAAATACATCTTATTAACAAGGCTTATGTTCAAATAAAAGCTGGACAAGCAGTGTTTTCAATGCAGAGTACCCTTCTTGAGTAATACTGTAAGCAGTTAATTCTCAAACTGTAGGTTTTTCTACCTGTAAATGAAATACTTGCATTGTTTACTGCAAATATGCAAAATAGTCAGCATTCTTTCAAGTGACTGAGTCCCTCCAAGCCATTTTTTTCAAAATCTTTTTAAATTAGTCACACTAATTTTCAGTAACATACTGCATACAGTATGTAGTGATTTCAGGCCAAAGCAGAACTTTTTACAGTGAAACACCATAATTCCTCTCCCTTTCCAGCATTTGTTCATATCCTGAAGGTATGTAAGATCTGCCTGTTTGTGAGTAACAATAAATTTGTGAAATAATGAATATTAAAACTGTAAAAATAAAATTAATATTCAAAATTAGCTTTCCATCCTAAAAACGCCATTTCAAAAAGTGGTTGAAGAGTGGAATTGTGGTTACCCTCAGCTTCTTAGAGAAATATTAATTTTATCTGTAAATCCTCTCTTCATGAAAGAAATTTACAAAGATTAATCTTGTATATGTATTATTGAGGCATTTTTTGTATCATTGTCATTATTGTTTTTAAAAATGAAGTAATAAATGAAATAGCAAGAGTCCCTGAATTAACTACATAGGACCTGAGAACAGGAGATTAATTCCTTTTTTAAAGGAAAGATTCTTTTCATATGAAAAATAGTTCCATGGGTGTCTTATAAGCTTATTAATGTAATTCCACATCTTGCTTTTTATTCTGAGATTTGTTTATGTGAGAAGAATTTTCATCAATACCAGACATGGTTCTGTATTGTTCTCAGATGACCCATATTTATACCAAAACATTTTCTAAGGTATGTTTGTTTGTAATATCAAATTTTTTGCCTTTCAAAAACCCAATTACTTTATTTTCTGAAAAATTCCATGTTTTTTTAACATGTCTTTTTGGTTTTCATCAACTTACTTACTCCTTAAGAAATATTTAAGCCTGTATATAATTTCTATTACCATTTCATTAAAATGTCATGTGATGGGAAAATGATCAATTTAATATATAGTAATTTTCTGAATTTTAGAAAGGCTATCTTGAATTTAGAATGCAAGAGTCGTATACCATTGTGTCTGGAATTATTTTCCTTTAATTCATCATTCATTAATAATGAATTAACTTTAATCTTTTTTGTCTAATTTTGTAGCAATAGTTGAATTTTCTGTCAAAACCAACACTAAATTCACAATGCAGGACTTGACTTAAGCTCAAGTATTGAGTGGCTCACTATCATTGTTCAAAACATGAGCTGTGTTGATACCCCTATATTCCTTATGCAACTGGCTTTCTTCATGTAGATTAGAACTATTGTTAAAACGTTTCAGCAAGACATTTACCTAACTTTATAATAAACAAACTAAGTGTTGCTTACCTTTCCAAGTCCCTGCGAGACATTCAAGCCAACACGGTACTCTGATCTTTTAGTTGAAGTTTGCAGCGTAATTTCTACTTAGCTTTACAGGTAACATGAGAGGCTTAAGGTTTGAAAATCACTTACCAAACAGTGCTATCTTCTTTGTCATAAATGGTAGTAGCAGTAAAACTCCGGGAAGGGTCTTCAAGGTTGATAGATTGACATGCTATGGTGCGGACTGGATGTTTCACTAGGTCTTTCCAAGACAATGCTTCTTTGCACCACTTAAAGCCAAATCCAGCTAATACAGATATTAAATATCAGTCAGCAATCTCTATTATAAAAATCGCTGTGTGAGAACTGACAATCGGGCCAAATCTTGATTCTTTGATGATATGCCGCCTCAATGGGTACAGAACATAAGCTGCCAGGAACTATCACAGATAAATTCATCATTAGTGTATTGAAAAGGTTGACAAAAAACATCGGCATTTACCAATGTTGTAGTGCTGGAGTATGATGGAGCCCACATCACCAACAACGCACATTTCAATGGGGAGCAAGGTGTTAGTTGGAAATTGAAAAGTTGACCAAAGGGTTACCTCTTTGACAGTATCTTGGATTGCCACATGACATAGTAAACAGTGGGTAACTCCATCCAATGATGGACAAAGAGGGTAAACTTCATCACTCTCCCTGACCACCAAAATGCCACTCACAGCTTCCTATCTTTCCCCATCCAATACAATACGCAATTTTCTTTGAGTAGGAGACATGACACTCTGAAAAAGTGAAGTCAATTCACCCTCATGGCATATAGAAATTTTATAAACTCTCACCTTGCGCATTAATTTCCAATCTTCAAACCTCCACGGGATACTTTTACCATCTTCTACTAGGTATTCCTTGCCTTTGTGAAATTCATGCTCAGATTCTGCTGAAACCTTTAGAGGATAACCGGTGAGATTCTTAATCAAATACCGCAACACTATGCGACACTTTTGATTAAAAAAAGTTTTGCCTTCCTGTCCCCAAATATTGGTACCAGTCATTATTAGATTGATGAAAGTAGCTGTAATGTTCATCTCCAACCTTGTTTTAGACTCCAGAGCTATGGAATGATATGAGGGGCAACCAAGACAACATATCTAAAGAATAAAGGCCGAAAACATGAGCTATGACACCTTCAAATATTTGATGCACGTACCTTAAATGTGATTGGCCAGGCTTCCATCAATGGTTCCAAATGAGTGTTGGTTAAATTCTAGTCTTTAAAAACATTAGTTCATTAGTTCAGAACTAAGAAAAGTTAATTGAATAAATGCACAATTGATTGCTAATATAATTTAAGTATCTAGAGAAAGCTGAATCAATTGGTGTTCAGTTTCTGTCAAAAAATGACAGAGATTCCATACTGGGAAATTTCAAAAAACATGAGGTGCTCACCTGGTCAGACCAGTCGCATGCATTGGGATTGAATGTTTGTGTATTAAGGTCAAATAGTGGTTGCTCATGAAGGTCCCCAATGAGTACAGCTTGGAACTTATCAACCTTTAAAGAAAGCTTGAGCCCGTTAATGATTTAGCTGTAATTATTCTTCAAAAAATTTAAAAAAAGAAAGTTTCACATCTTTTTTTCATTGGTTTTTAAGTTAACCCAAGTTTTATGCCAATTTATGGCATTTTTGTAGCTTTAAGTTAATTATTTTAAATATTTCTTGTGACCTTTTTGGGTATGTGGTCATATCTCAAAGGTTCACAAGAAAAGCACCCATTTTCACAAAGAAGAGTGATGGAAATTTCTAAAAAAAAACGTGACCATAAAATTAAACCTAAGTCGAGATAGTGTGGAAATGCCTGAAGAATCCAGTTGAGCCAAAAACTGTTGGAACAAGTCCTTGATTTGAATGTCAACCAGATGGGCCAGAAGTGTGAAATTTCTCCAAAACAAGAATTGAATTTTTGGTTGAAGTTGGGAGCGAAGCTGAGTGCAGATGACAACACCCTAAAATCACCAATGATGTTGTCCAATCAACATGATGCACCACTAACATATCAGTTTGAGTTTCAGTCTGTTCATCGGTTGACAGTGGTCGTGAGGATGATTGAGAATCAGTTGGAATCATCAGATCCTTATCTAAACAATATCTATGAGATTTGGCTGGATATAGTAAGTGTTTCATTAGATGATATCAATCTTTCATGCTAACAATAAAGGACTCACAAATCTCTGAGGGTTTTGAGGGGCTGGATGGCATTTGCGATTGAGGTTGAGCTTGAATGTTTGGATTTTGTTGAGGAAGTTGATGGTGTGATAATTGTTAATAATGTTGTTGTTGTTGAATTATTTGTAATTGACATTATTGTTGTTGAATTTGATCTTAGAGGTTATGAGCTGGATGAATGACAGGTTGTTGATTAAGGATTAGAAGATCCTTTGGGTTAAGATCAGAAGAAGCAGGAGATTGAGAAAGGACCAATGTGATTGATTAGGTATATAAAGCAAAGAAAGTAAAGAAGGAGGAAGAGGACAAGTACGACAAATTGATGATAAAATCAGCTGTGAGATGAGCATGAAGAGGATGGTTGAGAGAGCTGTGAGTTACAGCGAATTGGTTTACCAGACTTATGACAATTTGAAATTGTTGGTGGAGGAACATGATGATTGAAGATTGATGCTACGGTTTGAGCTACAGATGGATAGATGGATAAATTTAGATTTAGATTTGCAAGAGATTTCTGAAATAGGATTTGTTTGAAATGTTATTCTAGAGATGATGATGATGGTGATATGGAGGATGAAATTAATAATTTGCGTTATAGTAGATTTAATAATGTAGACAATATTGTGAAACCCAGTCACAGGCCAACATACCAGTGACACCCTCAGAACCAGAGGACAGCAAGGGAAAAGGAAAAAGACTTAGCAAAGGCCTCATTACAGCCAAGAACTGGACACCAATAGCCACTCAGAGAAGTAGAAAACCACGAAACTCTGCTTCTATACAAGGTAAACCAACCTTATCCACTTGTACAGGAAAGATTACAATTATTAACCCAGTTGTAACTTCCAAAGGCAAACTGCCCAAGTCAGCAGACAATAAATTTGTACAAGGCACAGTCAAAGGTAAATACCCTAAGAACATAGAGTTTTTGACTGCTTGCAGACACTGATATGTCCCCTGCATATGTCAGAGATCTTGGCTTCCAAAGGAACCAGCAAGAGGACAGAGAAGGATTGTCCAGAACCAGAAGACCTGGAAGAGGACACCTTGGACACAGTGGTGGATGGAAAAACAATGAGGGAGATAATATCAACCTTGCCATTCACACTCCAATTCAACAGAAACCTCAAACCAGAGGACTGGAAGGATATGGATCAAGTTCTTCAGATCCACCAACTCCTCAAAGACTTATTTCAATGGAGCATGGACAACAAGAGGTTCAACCTAGCAACTCACTGGGAAGAACTTGGATCAAGTTGCCAGAAGATCTGCCTCAGAGAGATAGACTTCAAAGACCTTATGGAAATCACCAAAGGTTGGAATCCTACCAGGAAACACAGACTCCTGGAGGCAAGGGCACAGAGGATAAGGGAGAATCAAGCCACTATCCAAGCTATAGAGGAACAGTTAACCCAGACAGGGCCTACTCAGATTCCTTCAGGTACAAAAGGAGCAGGCCAAATCAGCTCTCCAGTGGCTTCACACAATTCAGAAACCAGCACATCAGTGGCCAAGAGTCACCATTCTTCACAATTCCAGGAGGTTTCCAGGAGAAGACAAGGGAACAAGGGCAAGAGCAAAACCTCCTTCAACCAGAGGAGGAAAGAGTCAGATCCCATGATCCAGAAGCTGTTAGATTTGGTAAAAGAAGTACACAAGAACCAGAAGTAGTTGTAAACCACTCTAGAATCAGTAGTCCTAGTAATAGAAATATTACCCCCACTCAGACTGAAAATAACATTGTCACATCTGAGAGTAACATCAACAGTGATACACTGTGGTTACAAATGTCCCAATATGCTGAACAATCTGCAAAGCAGTTTGCAGAAATTAAAGCTGGCCAAGAGAGGATGAGACAAACTCAAGCCTCCTTGGAACAAATAGTTAAAAATCTTCAAGAAGGATATGCTCAACTGAGCAAAGCCCTTGAAGAAACCAACAAAAGACTGAACAGAGTCTTTGAAGAACAACACCACAGCATAAGGGACAGGGAGTGTCTGGATCAAGACATTAACAAATTGTT
The DNA here is from genome assembly GCA_023105745.1 of Austropuccinia psidii. Lineage (NCBI taxonomy): Eukaryota > Fungi > Basidiomycota > Pucciniomycetes > Pucciniales > Sphaerophragmiaceae > Austropuccinia > Austropuccinia psidii. The sequence continues at coordinate 18,097,059 of JALGQZ010000011.1, forward strand.
TAATGCCTATCATAGCTTGAAGCCCCAACCACAAGGCCAAGCTATGCAGAATCCATATCAACCAGATGACATCAAACCAGATGCCATTTTGTTGAATAAGGCAAGATCTCCATCACAATACCAGGATGGAGATGGCATGTCTTATTCAGAGAAGGAAGCCTTGACACAGCTTCCTGAGGCTTCAAACTGGCCCAAATGCTCTGGATCAGGAGAATATGATCATATGGAACTCATAGATTATATTGATGGACTCTTCATTGATGTACCGAGCATACCAGACTACTGGATTACTGCTAGATTGAATACTGCATTTAAAGGTCATGCAAGTATATGGTACACAGAAATGAAAGAAATCCATGGCAGAAGAAACTGGCCATGGTGGAAGAGTCAAATCATCCAAAAGTACAGTAATGGAACTTGGATATGGCAAAAGACCATGTCATTTGAGAATGACAAATACTCTGTGGACAAAGATCCATATGAGTGGTGTCTTAGACAGTCTAAAAGACTTAAAGCCATTGATCCTCAGAGGAACATCCAAATGAGGAATCACAAACTTCTGACACAACTGCCAGGAGAGCTAGAGCATGCAGTAAAATGCAGGTGCAACCAGAATTGCGCTCTAGATGACATAGCCAACACCTTACAAGACATAAGGAAGAGGACTAATATAGGGAAATTCACCCTATATAGAAGCAGCAGTTTCAAAGAGAAACAACCACTCAGGGTAGAGTTTAAGGACAAACCCAGAGAAAGAGTGGCAGAAGTAGCTAAGAAGAAAAATTCTTGCCACAATTGTGGTTCAACAGACCATTATGCCAACAACTGTCCAAAGGCAAAGAAGAAAGTCTATGCCATAGAGAAAGTCCCTGAGGAAGAACCTCCAACAGAGGATTCTGATTCAGACTCTGTGGGTGATGCCATCAGAGAACCATCTGAGGATGATCAAGACCCAAGAGAGGAGTTTCTAGTGGAATACCAAGAGGAAACACCACTGGAAATCTAGGACATACAGTTGGAAGCAGGCATGCCACAAGACACTGCTAACAAGAACTTGTGCAAACACACACAAGATGCACAAACATTCCTGGTTACACCAACCAAAGGAATGGCATATATACATGGAACAGCCACAAAAATGACTGTTTGTATTGACAATTCTCAGCATCCACTGATCATTGATAGTGGAGCACACTGCTCCATAGTGTCCAGAAACTATCTGGATACCCACTTCCCAAACTGGGAAAAACAGCTCTTGCCCACTAAGGCAAGGAACTTTAAAAGTGCATCAGGGGAGATGACTTCCATTGGGACAATTATCAAAGAGATAATTATACCAAATAAGAAGGGTAATATCAGACTCAATCCAGAGCTTGTAGTGCTTAATGATGCCCACATCCAAGGATTTTTACTGGGAACAGATTACCAGAGGATGTATGGCATAGACATTTACAACAGTAAAAATAGGCACATCACCATTGGTACTAACAAGGAAAAGAAATTTTCACTTGACATATACCAGATATCTTCTCAAGATCCAATAGAAGAACTTCTGGAGGAATTCAGAGAGGGACAGTTTAGCACTACCCTCACGAGTAAACAAAAATTAAGTCTACTGAAGATGCTGAGAAAGAACAGACCAGCATTTGCCATTGGTGAAGAACCATTAGGCAAGATCAAAGGCCATGATATAGAACTATATCTGGATGTGGAAAGGCCTTATCCACCTATGCTGAGGAGACCTCCTTATCCAGAAAGCCTGGAAACCAGGAAGGAAATTGAGAAACATATCAATGAACTCCTGCACATGGATGTTATCAGAAAGATTGGACATAATGAAATAGTGGAAATCACCAATCCTGTCCTCATCACCTGGCATGATGGCAAGTCTAGATTGTGTGGGGACTTCAGAGCCCTGGATAACTACACAAAAGCAGACAGGTACCCTATACCAAGGATACCTCATGCCTTTGATAAGTTGCCAAAGCCAAATACATAACCAAGATGGATTGTATGAAAGGCTTCCACCAAAATGGAGTTAAACCAAACTCCATGAAATTACTCAGAATAATATGCCATATGGGCATATATGAGTACACCAGAATGCCATTTGGCATCAAGAATGCACCAGCCCACTTCAAAAGGATGATGGACACAATATTTCAAGATGAAATATTGGAAGGCTGGATGGTAGTATATATTGATGATATCATTATATACTCAGAGACATGGGAAGACCATGTGCAATACATAGACAGAGTGCTAAGTAAATGCACACCCATAAATCTTAAAATTTCACATAAAAAGTGCAATTTTGGCCAACAAGAGTTACTGGCTCTAGGACATAAAGTCTCAGGTCTTAGTCTGGCAATTGACCAGAATAAAGTAGCAGCAGTACTGCAAAAACCAGTACCAAAGAGCATCAAAGAGATGCAATTTTTCCTTGGGTTTGCTAGCTACTATAGAAACCATATCAAAAATTTTGCACACATAAATAGTAGTTTATACAAGTTATGTTCAAAAGATGTAGTTTTTGAAATAACCAAGGAAAGGAGGGATGCATATGAGAGGATCAAATACGAACTCACTAATGCACCTGTGCTCATCTTACCTGACTTTGAACTACCATTCAAGTTATATATAGACGCAGCATGCAGCCAAGGCCTAGGAGCAGCCCTTCACCAAAGACAAATTGTGGATGGTGAACCAAGAGAAGGAGTAATTTGCTACATCTCAAGGCAGCTGAAAGATTCAGAAGCCAGGTATGGGGCCACCCAGACTGAATGTCTATGTCTAGTCTGGGCTCTAGAAAAACTCCATTATTATTTGGAGGGTGCAGTCTTTGAAGTCTACACAGACTGCACAGCCTTGAAGTCTTTACTAAACATGAAGACAACAAATAGACATATGCTGAGATGGCAAATAGCCATCCAGGAGTATAGAGGGAACATGACCATCATATGAAAGGGAGGTAAAAGCCATACCAATGCAGATGGCCTCAGCAGATGGCCACTGGATAATGTCAAAAGCAATCCAGCTTATGACCCAGAAGTTGCAGCAAAAATCCCTATCTTTTGCATGGAAATAGATAGGAAGAAAAACTTCAGATTATCTGAATGGGCACCAGAAAGTGGTACCCTTGACAGTGGAAACACTGACTCAGAGGGGAAAGAAACTCTCATAATGGGAATAAGCTCCTCAGAACTGCACAATGAATTCTTCAGAGCAGTACAGAAGTCTTATGCCAAACACAAAAAGTGTAGCATACTACTCCAACTCCTTCAACAAAAGTACAGGAGCCCAGAACTGGAGACCCAGCTGGAAGAACCCTGGTTGAGGGCCCATAAGGACAATAAGTGTTTTCTTATAGATGGCCTGCTCTACCATAGAGAAAAGCACACAAGTGCACTCACAGTGGTAGACAGAGACCACATCTTATTGATCCTACAAGAATGCCATGACTGCCCCTATATGGGACACATGAGTGAAGACAGGACCAGCGAGAGGGTAGCAAGCACAGCTTTGTGGCCCAAGTGGGAACAAGAGTTGAGTGAATACATCAACACTTGTGAAAGATGCCAAAAAGCAAATAGGAAACATGGGAAGAAGTATGGGTTACTTCAACACATAGAAGAACCCAAGCACCCATGGGAAACCATCAACATGGACTGGGTTACAGGACTTGTCCCAGGAGGCAAAGAAAACTACAATGCCTGTTTGATCATAGTTGATAGGTTCAGAAAGAGCATGAAGTGTCTACCATGCCATAAATGAGACACAGCCACGGATACTGCTCTGTTGTTTTGGAATAACATCATATCTACCTGTGGAGTCCCTAAGATCATCATTAGTGATAGGGACCCAAAATTCACATCTGAATTTTCGACTAACTTATATGACATGCTTGTTACTAAACTTGCTTTTTCCACAGCTTACCATCCACAAACATATGGCCTAGCTGAAAGGATGATCCAAACCATGGAGGACATCCTCAGGAGATTCTGTGCATACGGCATGGAATACAAGGGCCATGAGGGATACACCCATGATTGGGTTACCCTCTTACCAGCAGTCCAACTGGCTTATAATACAAGCCAGCACTCCACCACAGGTAAAACACCTGCACTGGTGGAGAAAGGGTGGAACCCCCTATTGCCTGTGGATCATTTGAAGAAAAATCTCCTGACTATCCACCTCACAGCCAAATACTTTCATGATATGTGGAAGAGGGCCTTTGATACAGCTGCCAAATGCATAGCTGAGGCAAAAGAATACAATAAGCAGAGGTGGGACAAATCACATATGGAACCTGACTTCAAGGAAGGGGACCAGGTGTTAGTGTCTACACTGAACTTCAACAATCTCAAAGGACCTAAAAAAATGAGGGACTCATTTGTAGGACCTTTTACTATAATTAATTTGATAGGAAAAAATGCAGTGGAAGTCAAACTTACTGAGGAGTTTTCCAGGAAACATCCAGTCTTTCCAGTAAGTTTGGTCAAACCATACTTCCAGACATAGGAGGATAAATTCCCCTGCAGGAGAAAGAACCCCACACCACAAGAGATAGTGGAAGTGGAGGACTCCGCTGGACCTGTGAGTAAGATCATCAGGGCCAGGAAGATCAGGCTCAATGGGAAGGATCAAAGACAATACCTAGTCAGATTCAAGAACCAGACAGCTGATAAAGACAAATGGTTGGCAGAAGATGCCATACCAGATGGGAACCTTCATTTAAGGAGATTCAGAGCCTCTAGGAGGACTGAACAGTCTCATCAATGATGAGCCTTTTTTAGAGGGAGGGTATGTCAGCCTGTGACTCAAAACCAGAGCACAAGCATGACAGCCAAAAAACCATAAACCAATGGTATAGCCAATATACCACCAGAACATGGAGCTGAGCAAAATTAGCTCAAAAGGTATCAAAAGATAGAGGAAACGCACCTCTTTATGAAAATATAAGTCCCATCACCATAGGACAAGAAATAACAAAGTTATTCCTGCTCAAAGTTATTGCTGAGCATAAACCTTAATTTTAACCTCTCATCTAAAATCTAGAAGGAGAGGCTTAACCCCATCAAATGGGTATTCAAAATAAATCTCTAAGCCAGGGCTATCCAATGGTACCAGCCAAACTGAGCTAGCACCAATATTACTGGAGTTATGGTCAAATTCAGGCCAAATAAGGGTGAACAAAACATTCACCTCTCATCTAAGTTCTACAGTTTTAGTGTGGGATACCTGAAGTGGGGTATCTTTGGAAAGAGCACAATCGGGGCTATCAGATGGTGCCACCCACTTCTTCATATCTCAACTATAACAGAAGTTATGAGGCAAACAAGCTCAATACAGCTTTTTGCCCAAACCACGCCTATGTACAAAAGCCTTGCACATGGGATAACTTTGCCATATTTAATGATAACCATACCAAATTGGGTACCATTGTGTAGAGCTCATACAGGGCTATCCAATGAGCCAACTTTGAGCATGATATCTCAAAAACTGAAAGAGGTATGGCTGGTTTAAGGTCAAAATCCCACCTGCTGTCATATACAGCCTCACCATGGGATAATATCCCATAATCATGAATATGAGGTGTCAAATAGACAAAGAAGCATGTTTTTACTTCAATACATCATATTTCAGTCAATACTGGGGTCCCATACAGTTTCTGTACAGCATTCTATGTGTCATACACGTCAGAATCAGGCTGTGAGGTCCCCAGATGAAGATTTTCACCCTGTATTGGTAAAAACTGCCCAGATGTGGTTTCAAAACCACATCTGAGCCCAATGCAAGTTATACAGGCTGTTTGCAAACCACAAGCCAGTACTAGAAAGTGAAAAAATCTTCACTTCCTCTACGTGGAAAGGCCTAGTACCCTTTCCACCCCATTTCAGGATAAAAAGGAGGCTTTTCACAGCCAGAATTGTTTCCTCATCCTGCTCTTGAATACCCTACGTAGTAAACTGTCCAAAAAAGTTTTACTCTTGGGTAATAAACAGGTATAATTATATATTTTAATTATTGTAACTCTTATTATAGTAACCCAACTGGTTAGATTGCACCCTGGGTTCTCAGTAGCCCTCATCACCACTATAATCCAATAGTAGAACCCCTTAAATATCTTATAAAATATCTTAAACTTCCAAAAACCTTATTTTAAATCAATTTTTCTATGTGTCACAGTCATAATTCTAGTTGTAAATACTGTTATTACCACTTCAATATAGACTCAACCTGACAGCCTTTTCATGGCCAGAAAAGGTTTCCTCATCCTGCTCTTGAATTCCTATGCAGTATATAAATAAACAGGTATACTTCTAATTTTCAGTATTGTAGACTTTATTATTGTAATCCAACAGGCAAAGCTGCACCCAAGGTTTTCAATAATGCTCACCACCACTATTCTTCAATAGTAAAACCCTTTTATTTTAATAATAAACCATTATTTTACTTTAGTACCCTTATTTTCAATATTTATAACTTTGTCACAGTCATATTTAAAGGTGTCATTAGCCCACTTACAGCTTCATCATAAACTCAGCCTGACTTTTTGGGGGCCTGGCCGTGCTTGTTTGATCTTTTTGGACCTTAAAAGTAAGTTTTTTTCACTTAATTGTTTTATTCTGACAATTTTTTACCTTTTTAGGCGTAAAAACCTCTAAAAATACATAATATACATCTTATTGTATTATTTTTTGAGTGATATATGTATTATATCAAGTCTTATTTATAAATATTATTCATATTATTATGTGGTTAAGAACCAGTAATATCTTATTTTTGGCGTGTTTTATATATAAAAACACATTCAGCCATCAATACAGTCCAAATTTTTAATTATATAAGGACACCTCTTACTCTAAAACCAACAGTTAAGGTGTGGTGAGGTGTATTGTTAATTCAATTACCCTCTTATACAAACCACTTTTATACAGATTATACTTGCTAATTACAAGTTCAACTGTACGATACTGGTACACAAACAGTATATCAGGCATCTGGAAGCTGTAATTCTGACGTGAAATTAGTAATTCAATTACACTGTCACTATACAGGCCATATTGTAGTAACATACAGGCCCAGAGGCCATTTGAAGATGTGCAAACAGCATTTTAAGAATACTTAACTGACTATAAGCCCTCTTTTCCTGTTTGATTCAGTGGAAGAAAACTACATGCCACTAGAAACCCAGTGACACCCTTAGAACCAGAGGGCAGAAAAAGGAAATTAAAGAGGCGCAGTGAAGGCCTTATCACAGCAAAGAAGGAGACATAAATAGCCACCAAGGTGAGTAGAAAACCACAAAACTCTGCTTAAATACAAGGTAAACCAACCTTAACAACTTGTACAGGGAAGATTACCATAATTATCCTAGTTGTAACCTCTAAAGGTAAATTGCCCAATCAGCAGACAGCAAATTTGTACAAGGCACAGTCAAAGGTAAGTACCGTAAGAACATAAAGTTTTTGACTGCTTGCAAACACTGATATGTTACCTGCATACCTCAGAGACCACGGCTTCCAAAGGAACCAACCAGAGGACAGAGAAGGCTTGTCCAGAAGAAGAAGACCTGGAAGGGGACACCTTGGACACAGTGGTGGATGGAAAGACAATGAGGGAGATAATATTGACCCTGCCATTCAAACTTCAATTCAACAGTAACCTGAAACCAGAGGACTGGAAAGACATGGATCAAGTTCTTTGGCTCCACCAAATCCTCAAATATTTATTTCAATAAAGCATGGACAACAAGAGATTCAACCTAGCATCTCACTGGGCAGAACTTGGAGAAAGTTGTGAGAAGATTTGTCTCAAAGAGATAGACTTCAAAGACCTTATGATAATCACCAAAGGTTCAAATCCCACCAGGCAGTTCAGACTCCTTAAGGTGAGAGCAAACAGGATAAGCAAGAATCAAGCCACTATCCAAGCTATACAAGAACAACTAACCTAGACAGGGAACACTCAGATTCCTTCAGGCTCACAAGGAGCAGGCCAAATCAGCTCTCAAGTGGGAAACCAACAGGTCAGTGGCCAAGATTCACCATTCTTCACACTCCCAGGAAGTTTCCAGGAGAAGACAAGGATACAAGTCCAAAAACAAGATTTCTTTTCGCCAAAGGAAGAGAGAGTCAGACCCAATTATCCCTAAACTGTTGGACTTGGTGAAGGAAGTACACAAGAACCAGAAGTAGTTGTAAACCACTCTAGAATCAGTAGTCCCCTTTATAGAAGTATTATCCCCACTCAGATTGAACATAATACTGTCTCACCAGAGCGGAACCTAAACAGTGATGCACTGTGGTTACAAATGTCCCAATTTTCTGAGCAAACTCAAAAACAGTTTTCAGAACTAGAAGCCAGCCATGAGAGGATGAAAGCTTTAACAGCCTCCATGGATACGATTGTCAAAACTATTCAAGAAGGTCATGCTCAATTGAGCAAAGCCTCTGAAGAAACCAACAGAAAACTGAATCTAGTGTTTGAAGAACAAAATCGCAACAAAAGGGACAGGGATTGTCTGGATCAGGACACAAACAAACTGTTTAATGTTTACCATAACATGAAGCCCCAACCACAAGACCATGTTATGGATAATCCATATTACTGAGATGATATCAAACCAGATGACATGTTGGTTAGTAAAGCAAGGTCTGCATCACAATACCAGGATGGAGATAATATGTCTTATACTGAAAAGGAAGGCTTGAAACAGCTTCCTGAGGCCTCAAGCTGGCCCAAATTCTCTGGAACTAGAGATTATGATCATATGGAGCTCATAGATTATATTAATGGACTCTTCATTGATGTACCAAGCATACCAGACTACTGGATTACTTCTAGACTTAATACAGCATTTAAAGGACATGCTAGTATAGCATACACAGAAATGAAAGAAATCCTTGGCAGAAGAAGCTGGCCATGGTGGAAGAGTCAAATTATCCAATAATACAGCAATGGTACTTGGATATGGCAGAAGGCCATGTCATTTGAAAGTGACAAATACTCTGTGGACAAAGGTCCATATGAGTGGTGTCTCAGATAGTCTAAGAGACTAAAAGCCATTGATCCTCAAATTAACACCGAAATGAGGAATCACAAACTTCTGACACAAATGCCAGGAGAATTAGAGCATGCAGTCAAATGCAGATGCAACCAAAATTGCAATTTAGATGACATTGCCAATACCTTACAAGAGGTAAGGAAAAGAACTAATATAGGGAGATTCACCCCATATAAAAGCAGTGGTTCAAAGAGAAACAACCTTTCAGGGTAGAGTTTAAAGGCAAACCCAAAGAAAGAGTGGCAGAAATGGCAAAGAAGAAAAATTCTTGTCACAATTGTGGTTCAACAGACCACTATGGCAACAACTTTCCAAAGGAAAAGAAAAAAAGCTATTCCATTGAGAAATTCCCAGAGGTGGAATCCCCAACAGAGGATTCTGAATCAGACTCTATTGGGGATGCCATCAGAGAACAATCTGATGATTACCAAGACCCCAGAGAAGAATTCCGAGTGGAATACCAAGAGGAAACCCCACTAGAAATCCACGACATACAGTTTGAAGCAGGTATTCCACAAGACACTTCCAACGAGAACTTGTGCAAACACACAAAAGCTGCACAAACACTCCTAGTCACACCAACCAAAGGAATGGAATATATATATGGAACAGCCACAAAGATGACTGTCTGTATTGAAAATGCTCAACATCCATTGATCATTGATAGTGGAGCACACTGCTCCATAGTGGCCAGAAATTAGCTGGACAACCTCTTGCCCACCAAGGCAAAGAACTTTAAAAGTGCTTCCGGGAAGATGACTTCCATTGGGACAATTATCAAAGAGATAATTATAACCCATAGGAAAGGTAACATCAGACTCAACCCAGAGTTTTTAGTCATTGATAATGCCCACATCTAAGGGTTCCTACTGGGAACAGGTTACCAGAGGATGTATGGCATTGATATTTACAACAGTAAAGACAGGCATATTACAATTAGTACCAACAACCAAAAGAAAGTTCCACTTGATATATACCAAGTTTCCACCCATGACCCACTGGAAGAGCTACTGGATGAATTCAGAGAGGGCCAGTTTAGAACTACCATCACCAGTACACAAAAACTAAGTTTACTGAAAATGTTGAGAAAAAATAGATCTTCATTTGCCATCGGTGAAGAACCACTAGGAAAAATTAAAGGTCATGATATAGAACTATATCTGGATGCGGAAAGAACATATTCACCTATGCTCAGGAGGCCTCCATACCCAGCAATTCTGGAAACCAGGGAGGAAATTGAGAAACACATCAATTAACTCCTGGACATGGATGTCATCAGAAAGATTGGACACAATGAAATAGTGGAGATCACCACTCCTGTCCTAATCACCTGGAATGATGGCAAGTCTAGGTTGCATGGAGACTTCAGAGCCCTTAACAACTACACAAAAGCAGACAGGTACCCTATACCCAGGATACCTCATGCCCTGGTCAAACTGGCTAAAGCCAAATACTTAACCAAAATGGATTGTATGAAAGGTTTTCACCAGAATGGAGTCAAAACAAACTCCATGAAGTTGCTCAGACTCATATGCCATATGGGTATATATGAGTACACCAGGATGCCATTTGGCATCAGGAATGCACCAGCCCACTTCCAGAGGATGATCAACACAATATTTCAAGAAGAAATATTGGAAGGCTGGATGGTAGTATATATTGATGATATCATTATATAATCAGAGAAATGAGGAGACCATGTACAATACATAGACAGAGTGGTAACTAAATGTACACCCATCAATCTGAAAAATTCACTGAAAAAGTGTAATTTTGGCCAACAAGAGCTACTAGCTCTAGGAAATAAAGTCTCAGGTCTTAGTCTGGCAATTGACCAGGATAAAGTGGCAGCAGTACTGCAAACGCCAGTACCAAGAAAAATCAAATAGAAGCAATCTTTCCTTGGGTTTGTTAGCTTCTATAGAAACCACATCAAGAATTTTGCCCACATAACTAGTAGTTTATACAAGCTATGTTCAAAATATGTAGTCTTTGAAATCACCAAGGTCAGAAGGGATGCATATGAGAAGATCAAATATGAACTCAAAAATGCACCTGTGCTCATATTTCCTGACTTTGAACTACCTTTCAAGTTATACATAGATTCAGCATGTAGCCAAGGCTTAGGAGCAGCCCTTCACCAGAGACAAATTGTGGATGGTGAACCAAGAGAGGGAGTAATATGTTACATCTCTAAGCAGCTGAAAGATTGAGAAGCCAGGTATGGGGCCACCCAGACAGAATCTCTATGTCTAGTCTGGGCTCTAGAGAAACTCCATTATTATTTGGAGGTTGCAGTCTTTGAAGTCTACACAGACTTCCCAGCCTTGAAGTCTTTACTAAACATGAAGACTACAAATAGACACATGCTAAGATTGAAAAATCCATCCAGGAGTATAGAGGTAACATGACCATAATATAGAAAGAAGTTTCAAGGCATACCAATGCAGATGGCCTCAGCAGATGACCATTGGATAATGTGAAAAGCAATCCAGCTTATGACCCTGAATTTTCAGCCAAGACCCCTATCCATTTCATGGAGATAGATAGGAAGAAGAACTTCATATTCTCTGAATGCGCACCAGAATGTGGTACCCTGGACAGTGGAAACACTTATTTAGAATGGACAGAAACTCCCATACTGGGAATAAGTTCCTCAGAACTGCACAATGAATTTGGTAGTGCAGTACTAAAGTCTTATGCCAAACAGAAACAGTGTATCATATTACTGCAACTCCTTCAACGAAGGTACAGGGGTCCAGAGCTGGAATCCCAGCTGGAAGAACCCTGGTTGAGGGCCTATAGGGATAACAAGTTCTTCCTCATAGATGGCCTGCTCTACCACAGAGAAAAACACAAAAGTGCACTCACAGTGGTATACAGGGACCACATCTCTCTGATCCTGTAAGAATACAATGACTGCCCCTAAATGGGACACATGAGTGAAGAAAGGACCAAAGAGATGGTAGCACGCACAGATTGGTGGCCCAAGTGGGAACAAGAGCTGAGTGAATACATCAACACTTGCAAAAGATGGTAGAAGGCAAATAGGAAACATGGGAAGAAGTATGAATTACTTTGACATATAGAAGAACCCAAACACACATGGGAAACCATGAATATGGACCTGGTTACAGGACTTGTCCAAGGAGGCAAAGAAAACTACAATGCCTGTTTAATTATAGTTGATAGGTTCAGCAAGAGTATGAAGTGTCTACCATGCCATAAGGAGGACATAGCTATGGATACTGCTCTGTTATTCTGGAATAACATCATATCTACCTAAGTAGTCCTTAAGATCATCATTAGTGACAGGGACCCAAAATTCACATCTGAATTTTTGACCAACTTGTATGACGTGCTTGGAACCAAGCTTGCATTTTCCACAGCATACCATCCACAAAAAGATGGATTAGCTGAAAGGATGATCCAGACAATGGAGGACATCCTTAGAAGGTTCTGTGCCTATGGCATGGAATACAAGGACCATGATGCATGAACCCATGAATATGTTACACTTCTACCAGCAGTTCAGCTGGCTTATAATACAAGTCAGCACTCTAACACAGGAAAAACACCTGCACTGGTAGAGAAAGGGCGGAATCCCCTTTTACCTGTGGACCACTTGAAGAAAAATCTTCCAACCATCCACCCCACAGCCAAAGACTTCCATGAAATTTGGAAGAGGGCTTGTGACACAGCTGCCAAATGCATAGCTGAGGCAAAATGATATAATAAGCAGAGGTGGGACAAGTCACACATGGAACCTGACTTCATAGAAGGGGACCAGGTGCTGGTGTCTACACTAAACTCTAATAATCTCAAAGTACCTAAGAAGTTGAGATACTCTTTTGTAGTTCCCTTTACTATCATTAATTTGGTAGGGAACAATGCAGTGGAGGTCAAACTCACAGAGGATTTCTCCAGGAAACACCTAGTATTTCCAGTTAGTTTGTTCAAACCATACTTCCAAACAGAGAAGGGCAAATTCCCCTTCAGGAAGAAGAACCCCACACCACCAGAAATAGTGGAGGTGGAAGACTCCCCTGGACCAGTGAAGAAAACATCAGGGCCAGGAAGATCAGACTTAATGGTAGGGATCACAGCCAATACTTAGTCAGATTCAAAAACCAGACAGCTGATAAAGACATATTGTTGGCAGAGGATGCCATACCAGCTGGGAACCTTCATTTAAGGAGATTCTGAGCCTCAAGGAGGACGGAAAAGTCTCATCAATGATGAGCCTTTTTTAGAGGTATGGTATGTTAGCCTGTGACTCAAAACCAAAGCACAAGCATGACAGCCAAATACCATCAACCAATGGTATAGACAGGATATCACCAAAACATGGATCTGAGCAAAATTGGCTCAAAAGGTATCAAAAGAAAGAGGAAACTAACCCCTTTCCAAATATACAAGTCCCATCATCATAGGACAAAGAATAACAAAGTTATTCTTGCACAAAGTTGTTGCTGAGCATAAACCTTAATTTTCACCTCTAATCTGAAATAAATAGTAAGATGCCTAAATCCATAAAATGGGTATGAAAAACGAATCTCTAAGCCAGGGCTATCCATTGGTACTAACCAAACTGAGCTAGCACCAGTATTACAGAAGTTATGGTCAAATTCAGCCCAAATAGTGGTAAACAAAATATTCACCTCCCATCTAACTTCTACAGCTCGAGTGTGAGATACCTAAAGTGGGGTCTTTTTGGAAAGAGCACAATCAGGATATCTGATGGTTCCATGGATTTCCCCATATCTCACCAAGAACAAAAGTTATGAAGCAAACAAGCCCAATACAGCTTCTTGCCTAAAACATGCATATGTACAAAAATTTGTACATGGGATAACTTTACCATATTGGATGATAACCATACCAAATAAGGTACCATTGTGTAGATTATATACAGGTCTACACACAGAACCAATTTTGAGGTTGATATCTCAAGAGATGACAAAGTTATGGCTGTTTTAAAGTCAAAATCCCACAGTCTGGCCATTTCACCCTTACCATGGAATAATATCCCATAACCATGATTATGAGGTGTCAAAATGACAAAGAAGCTTGTTTTTACTTCAATACCTCATATTTCATTCAATCCTGGGTCCCATACAGGTTCTGTACAGCATTCTATGCGTCATACACGTAATAATGAAGCTGTGTGGCCACAAGATGAAAACTTTCACCCTGTATTAGTGAGAACTGCCCAGATGTGGTTTCAAAACCACATCTGAGCCCATTAAAGGTTATACAGGCCTTTTGCAAACCACAAGCCTGTCTTAGAGAGTGAAAAGTCTTCACTTCCTCTATGTGGAGTGGTCTAGCAGCCTTTCTACCCCATTTCAGGATAAAAAGGGGCCTTTTCACAGCCAGAAAAGGTCTCCTCATCCTGCTCTTGAATTTCTACATAGTATAAGGGTCAAAAACAGTTCTACCCTTGGAAAATAAACAGGTATACTTCTAATCTTAAGTATTGTATACTTTATTATTGTAATCCAACAGGTCAAGCTGCACCCAGGGTTTTCAATAGGGCTCACCACCGCTATTCTTCAATAGTAAAGCCCTTTTATTTTAATAATAAACTATTATTATACCTTAGTACCCATATTTTTAATATTTATAACCGTGTCACAGTCATATTTAAAGTTGTAATTATTGCACTTACAGCTTCATCATAGACTCAGCCTGACATGATTCCTTCATCAATTTTGGATTCAAAATTTTATAATTAAAAAATTCTTCTGTTTCTGTTGGCTTGAAAAAATCTAACCCTATATATTGAAATTTATATAGCAAGTCAACAGCCAATAATCATTTATCATGCACAAAGATAAAACTCACCTGCAATCTCAAGCTCCCCAAGCCAGGCCAACATTTTAAGCTCTTGGTTTCTGATCACCTTAATACCAATGGGCAGGAATGTATCAGCATCATTGATATTATCAACCCCCCTTTTTCGATGATTGTTTAGTAATATTGGAATGATAATTCAAAATTTCTCCAAACCCATTAATGTGGGATGAAAATATTCCTTGAAAATTAGCAGAGGATTACACTTTGGGCTCAGGTTAAGGCATTATATCGGTCATATCTTGTCCCATTGTATCATGTTTAATTGTCTCCCTTTCTTGAAAAGTTTCAATATTTTGAGGAGAGAAGGAGGGGGTTCATCATGTATTGTTTCATTGAGTATGGGGGAGCTTTCAGTATGAGGAGGCTCATTATCAATATGGTCCACTTCAACATTGATCATGTCATCACCTTGATCCTGGGAATCCTTTGCGGCTTCAAAGGTACAGCGTTTTTTGTTGGTTTTTTTGGTGGCATTTATATTTTGTCTTTTTCCTAATACTTTGCCTGCAACTCCAATTACCACTCAAGATCCTTAAAATTGAGATTTTCCCCCCTCCACACCTGCCCATATATTGTAAGCAGCCCTTTTAAAGGTTTTTGTAGTGAATTAGTATTTGACTTATGCTTCAAATCCATTTTTAGGAGGCTCATTGCTTCAGAAACCTTTGATGCACATAATCAGGAATTTCACTATCCTTTTTAATTTTTTTTAGCCTTGGGATTTTTTGAGCAATCTTTGAGACAAATTGTTCCTTGGATATAATTTTCACCTCCCCACTGGAAATTACCTCATCCTGCCCTGCATCTTCTGTTGGTGAACAAGGTTCAACAGTCCTTTCCTTCTCATAGATTTTAAAATTTGGTTTCTGAGAGCTTGGAGGCTGAGGTGAAGTAAAGGCTATGACAAAATTATCAGGTTTTGGGAGACTACAAATATTTAAGATAAACCTATGCTCACATGCTGGAAGGACTGGTGGATCTGAATTACTTTCATGTGCCAGGCTTTCTACTTCAATGCCTAATTAGCTACTACTGACCATATCAGAGGCTTCACTTCCACTCTTTGGGTCTGAAGTTTGTAGTTCATTGAATTCAGTTGAATATCCCGGGGCTTTGGGCAGTGGTTGGGGCATAGCGGAGTTAGTTTATTGAGTAAAGAGATGGTGACAAGTTGATGGAAAACTTGATTGAAATTCTTTGAATAAAAATATCAAAATGGAAAAAAAGGTGGGAGTTCTGAAAGTGGTGGAAGTAAAATAAGCTTAAGATATTAATTATTGATTCCATTTTAGGTAGTATCAATATTGGAGAATTTTTGAAATTTTGAAAGAAGTTAAATATCAATTTAAATCAGTTCAATACTTGGTGAATTTTCCAGAAAAAATTCATTTCAGAACCACAGGCTGACCAAAAGAAACCGCCCATTGATGGCCTTGGAACCTTCCATAAATATCTACTGAACTTTTTGTATTGCATTTGAAAAATATGATTTGTCACAAAATTCAAGGAGGTGATGTGTTGCAGATTATTTCATATCATTCAAATGAAATAACTTCCCTGTGAGAAATTGAATAAATTTTCCTAGTTACAAACCTACTAAATTCAACTTCTGAACTATTCAATGCTCATGATCTAAGGACTAAGCAAAGTGTTCCACTTGAATGATATGAGATAAAATGGTTTTGTTGCAAAAATAAAGACACAATTTGGGTATCAAATATTCCACTTATTAGTTTTTAACTTGTGAGCCTCATGATTTAAACCCTAACCCCAACATTGTGGATATACCTACCAATTTCCCCCCAGAACCTGTTGGCAGAGAAGGCCACTAAGCATGTTTCCATGATTGCATTCATCATGTACGCCAAAAAGCCACTGTAACCTATTGATATAATACCCAGCATAAGGATGGTAAGTGGCGGAGAGAGGATTAGGCATAAGGCCGGTTGAGTGCGGAGTCAAAGGCATATCTTGAGGGTGGCACGGGAGCATAAGAATTGTAAGAGGTATAGAAGATAAGGCAGGGGTGCGGAAGAGTAAGGAGTTGCGAGGCCAGAGATGGGGGGCAGTATTGTAGTCTCAACTTGAGGGCACTGCAGGAACGTCAGGATCATAAGTGGGGTTGGGGATTAGGCCATTGTGAGGGTGGTGTTGGAGGCATTTTGGGAGGGAATTGCACAACCATAGAGATGGTAATGGGCATTGGAGGCATGTCGGGAGGGCACTACTGGAGCGTAAGGATTGTAAGCGGTTTTGGAGGAATGTCTGGAGGGCACTATGTGAGCATAAGGGTGGTAAGCGGCGGGGGTGTGGAAGCGTAAGGAGTGGTGAGGGTGGAGATGGGGAGGCAGTGTCAAAGTCATCTCTGGAGGGCGGTGTGGGCACATAAGAATGCTAATGCTTGGAGAGGATTAGGCGGGGATGAGGAAGCCAATTCAAGCATGAGAGTAGGAATTGTAAAGGGGTTAGATGATCAGGAGGTGGGGCGGAAGTCTTCTCATGCACAAATATGGGCATTCCAAATTTCTGCCTTGCACCATGAGGTGTAATTACCCAAACCTTGCAAATAGTGTTGAAATGGGGTTGGGCTTTGAGTGACATTCTCAGGTGACACATGTGACAATTGTTGTTGTCTTGACACAGAAGTGATGTGACCCACTAAATCCAGTCACTATAATGTGACACTAATGCAACTGAAGCACGCTTTTATACTGACCGCATTGTAGCATGAATTCAATCTCTGGCCATTGACACAACATTCACCCTGGTGAGAGTTGGCCCTCCAGTACCTTGGGATGCCCCCACAGGAGCAGGAACACCTTCAGTACCATCAAACCCTTTTTCTTCCACTGAATTTTCCCCTCCTCTTCACCATCTTCACCAGGACCCTCAAAAGTCCTGGAAATGAACTTGATCTTCTTGCCCCTCTTCCTTCCTTACTGGATGGTGCTGCTCCTTGCATAATGGGTCCTCTGTATAATTAGGCCCCCAGTTGAGGAACTGCTTGGGTGCCATCAAAATGGGCTCTTGGAGTTGGAGTAAGAACAGCTTGCGCTCTGGCTTGGGATGTAGTTGGTCTTGCAGGAGGTGAATGATGAATAGGCATGATTTGAGAATTAAAAAAACAAAATAGATTATTAAAATCAAATTTTGAAGATGGAAGGCTTGAGCCAAATCAACTGGAAAGCTTGAAGTCCAAATCAAAATAAGAACCAATGTCTTGAAGAAAAATCAATCAATTAAAATGAACTCTTGAGGCGGATCAATCAATCCAATGTCAAAATTAATTCTTCAAGTCAATGAATCAATATTTGAAATCAATCAAAATAAAAATATTGCAAAACAAATCAAAAAATTCAAATGAATTCTTGAGGAAAAATCAATTTTTTGTCTAAATTCTTGATATCAAAAATCAGTAAACTAAAATTAAATATTCAGGTGAATGAATTTTCTTGAAGTAAATGTCAATTGTGTCCATTCAATCAATAAAATCAAATCAAGTTAGTCCTTCTTTAAACTCAAAATTTCTTGAAAAATGAAAAAATATGAATCTTGATGTGAATAATGTGTCTGAATAATTTGATGAGCAATTTGAAAACTAAATGTATTTTAAGATTATGCTTGCATTTTCAATGAAATAAATATGATGATTTGAGATCAAATTTGGAGATAAAAACAAAAATAAAATGAGTCAGTTTT
Source organism: Austropuccinia psidii (assembly GCA_023105745.1). Lineage (NCBI taxonomy): Eukaryota > Fungi > Basidiomycota > Pucciniomycetes > Pucciniales > Sphaerophragmiaceae > Austropuccinia > Austropuccinia psidii. Next base: position 18,115,687 of record JALGQZ010000011.1, read on the forward strand.
CAATTTTTAAGAATGAAAAATGAATGAGAGAAAATTGAGAAGTGAGTATAAATCATAAGGTTCATAAGCAATACAGAGTCATAATTTCAATGAAATTAATGGATGAAATTACAAAGAAATAATGAACAGAAAAATGAAATTATGAGCTAATTAATATAAGTTCACAGGGGCTCTTATGGAAGCAAGAGTTTTTTCAGCCTGTGATTAAAAACCAGAGCACAAGCAAGACAGCTGAATACCATAAATCAATGGTATAGCCAAGATACCACCAAAAGATAAAGCTGAGCCAAATAAGCTGAAAAGGTATAAAACAAGATAGGAAACCCACCACTTTCCAAATATTCAAGTTCCATCATCATATGACAAAGAATAACAAAGTTGTTGCTGAGCATAAACCTTAATTTTCATTTCTCGTCTAAAATACACTGGAAGAGGCGTAACCCCATCAAATTGGTATTCAAAATAGAGCTCTAAGTCAGAGCTATCCAATGGTATTAGCAATACTGAGCTAGCACCAGAATTACAGAAGGTATGACCAAAATAAGGTCAAATAAGGGTGATTAAAATATTTACCTCTCATCTAACTTCTACAGTTTTAGTGTGAGATACCTAAAGTGGGGTCTTTTTGGAAAGAGCAAAATCACGCTATCTGATGGTTACATCCATTTCCCCTTATTTCATCTAGAACAAAAGATATGGAGAAAACAAGCTCCATACAGTTTGTGGACAAATCATAAATGATAACCATACAATATGAGGTACCATTGTGTATAACACATCCAGGGCTACACAATGAACAAGCTTTGAACTTGATATCTCAAAAACTGACAAATTTATGGCAGTTTTACCTCAAAATCCCACAATTAGACCAATACAGTTTTACTGAGGGATATTATCCCATAACTATGATTATGAGGTGTCAAACACACAAAGAAGCTTTTTTATACTTCAATAACTCATAATTTATTCAATACTGGTGTTCCATACAGGTTCTGTACAGCATTCTACGCGTCATACACGTCAGAAGGGGGCTATGTGGTCCCCAGATGAAACCTTTCACCCTGTATTGGTGGAAACTTCCCAGATGTGGTTTCAAAATGAGGTCTGAGCCCAACACAGGCTATACAGGCTTTGTGAAAACCACAAGCCAGTACTTGGGAGTGAAAAATAATCACTTCCTGTATGTGGAAAGGTCTAGAAGCTTTTTCACCCCATTTTATGATAAAAAGGGGCCTTTTCACAGCCAGAAAAGGTTTCATCATCCTGCTATTTAATTCCTATGTAGTACAACTGTCAAAAAAAGTTATACTCTTGAAAAAAAACAGCTTACACTTTAAGCTTAAGTATTGAAGCTCTTATTATAGTAACCAAACTGGTAAGACTCTTTCAGCAGCGCTCACCACCACTATATTATTATATTAGAGCCCTTGATAGCTTATTTTAAACCATCTATTATCATTATCAAAAACATTTTATATCATTTTCACCATGTCACAGTCATAGTTAAAGCTTGTAAGTACCATTATACACCTTTATCATAGACTCAGCCGCACAAGTGGCCTGGCACTCAGGAATCAAGAACCCACTTGGAGGGCTCCAAAAGCATAAAGAAATAAAAAGAAATACATTTCTTAAGGAAGAATAAGAGTAAAGAAATGTGTTCCAAAGATAAAAGAAAAAGGAAGCCGATGGCCAAGATAATAAGAAAGCCAGAAGCCAAAGAGCCAACCAAATGAATCCTCAATTCAATTGTTCAACCTGTAAGAAAGAATAATGGAATTAGTAAAGGATATGACCACCAATACCCACTGACAGGTGAAAAAAAGGTGCAAATGACTGACTTAAGATTATCTGTATTTACTTTAATAAATTAAAAAAAGTAAGAATAAAAATAAATCTCATATATCAATTACCTGGGGAAAAAGTCCCCAGGAAAGAAAAGGTGGCCAGTATACATAAAAAAGTGGAAGGCTGATGGTGGAGTGTTGATCCCTGGCTTTGTTGACTGTTTTGGGTCAATACAAATCTGGCCATATTGAGAATTTAACAGTGTTATGAATTCCCAATGTGGAATATGAACTGGCCCAAAAGGGCCAAGGCCATACAGCTTGCTTGAATATGGCCTGTATTGACCAATTGAGTTGTCCAAGGAAATACTAAAGTACTTGATGCCCTGAAAACTGATTGAATAATTATTAACCTCTTGGAATTACCTTTTGACTGATCGTGAAATGAAAATAACCCACCTCCTGCAGAGCCAGGAGGTGGGAGACATTGAATGGTCTGCTGATAGCCACCATTGATTTCAAGAATGCATGGCTTAGAAGTCTTCCTTTGAAATGGGTTATGTATTTGAGAACTGCAGTTGTAATGACGTAATTTGGTCCTGAAACTATCACCAAGGGGTTTCTAAGGAAAAATGGTACATAATGGTATATAATACCATATATGTACCATCTTTTGTTCCCACATAATGAGTCCATTTGAGTTGAAGTTGGGGGTTTCCCTGCTCTTGAGGGGAAACCCTTTATAAAGATTACTGGGGCCCTCTGGTGACTGCCAGAGGCCATGGTTGAAGTCCACTATGGTCATTTTGGGTCCTTACAGCCCACAGGCCATAGACACTGTAGGGGGCCTAAAAATAGGGTCCAGGGCCCAGGTGGTGGCTAGAGGAGCCAGAGGCCCCTGCAAGGCTGACAGGACCCCCCATGCCCAAAAAAAGGGGTATTGGCCTGGGGGTTGATGAGGTGGATTATTGGCCAAGGGGCCAATGGGAGCAGGATATGGCCTGAGGCCATGGAAGGCCAGTGAAAATGGATATGGCCCAAGATTCATTCGACATCCACAGATTCAATTTGGCCATAAAAGGGGTTCAGGCTTGATTTACTGCAAACACCCATTGGGGTCATTACATGTGGTTGTGACACTGAGCTACACACCACACCTCAATTTCAACACAAAATCTTATGGTTAATACCAAATCTGATGTGAAATAAATTAAGGTATTGAGGATTTTCATATTTTCATACAGAAAACACTAAAAACTTAATTTAAGCTTAGTCAGAGTTGATTTACAGAATTTTTACCCAGGGATTACCCCAACTTGTTTTTTATGAGGAATCAAGTAGGGAATTAATTTTCATGAGTTAATTTATTGGAAAAAAATTATAATAATTTTTGCATAACTTTTTTCCAAAACCTTTAATTTTCAAATTTTTGGTGAAAATTTCTTTTTACTAAATTTTTTCAAATAAAAGTGTATTTTCACAATTTTCAATATCAATCACATTTCAATTTTGAAACATAATTCCAATTTTAATCTTTTATATAAATTTTGAACTTATATTTATATTTTGATTTTGGTTTGATTATATAAATAAGCTTACTTAATTGTCATTATAACAAAATCTTTTTATTGGTGGTCTTTTGCATATATAAAAATACCTCTAAGGATCACAGTGACTCTGATATATTCAAAGCCATTGATCTATACAGTACAATAAATTAAATTGGAATTTCATACAGAAGCATGCAATGATAATATTTGCCTTGCAATATTCTTTTGTCTTCCCATCCTTTTGAATCACAAGATTTTTAATTCAATGAGTTAAGTAGTAACATTTCAGAAATGATAGTTTAAAATGAAAATGAACTCAAATTTTACTTAAAAAAAGATACTTAATCTTCTGGATTCAGATTTATACTAATTTAATTAGCTCCTGATATGCAGAAAAGTATCTCTAAGTAAGATTAGATTTGCATGTTTCCAAATTTATCATTAATAATATTGCAAATTTTTATGCTAATAACAGACCTTACTTTCAATATTTAACATTAAAAATGCCTTTTTTTATCTAACTTGATTTTTTCCAAAAGAAATTGATTTCAGAAGTAATTTCTGTTCTTCATATTGTGTTCCTTAATTCATTAAGTGAAAGAGTTCTTCGGAAAATAAAGTTGCTTGAAAATATTAATTGAAGAAAATTAATTCTGATTGAATTTTTATTCCTTTTAAAAGATATTTTGATGTAAAAAATTATTCAAGATTCAATAATTACAAGAATGTGTCCAAAGGTTTGTAACAATATAAGCTTTCTTGATAATCATAATTTTTTACCTTTTAAAAGAAACAAAATACAATCAACCTTTAAAAAAATAAATTAAGCCTTTTTATAATGATACCTGAGGAATGCTTTCCAAATTTCAATTTTTTTTGGATTTTCAAGAAATAAGCCTTTTCATAAGTTACACCTGTAACCTATGACTTGTAGTTTTTTCTAAAGTAAAACAATATCATTTTTTCAAAACAAAAATGCATCAGCTTATAACTTTAAGCATATATATATACTTAAGATTAACATTATTAATAAAAAAATAGAATTCAACTATAAATGCTTCTCTAAGAAAAGATTTAAAAACACAAATTTTTTTGTTATTTAGTTTAGCCATTTAAAAAGAGGTTTGAAATGAGTTTATAAAAAATCATTTTTTTGGGAGGAAAGAAATTTAAATTTTGAGTAATTTTTATTTTTCAATTGCAAATAACAGTATCACAGATCTTAAGAATAAATGTTGATAAATAATTTAAAACATCCATATATTGTAACAAAATAGGTAAGACCATTTTACAGTATTTTTTTGCAATAATAATTTTGAACGTGAGGAAAATAAATAAAACATTTCTCCAATTAAGTAAAAAATCTTCTATGTTCTTATATTGTGGAGATAATTCTATAGCAATATCCTTCTTAATAATTGTCTAATCAGCTCTTAAGTAATATTGAATATTTATTTAGAAGTTTTGGCATACATTCAGAATACAAGAGGTTTTTGTAAGAAAGGTTTATAAATTGGAAAAGTTAAAATTTTTATTGAACTGATTCTTTTTAGTGCCAGGAAAGGAATCGAAAATAATGTTTTTAGGCTTTTACTATTAACATAAATTATGTTGAAAAATGTTTGATAAAAAGCACAACTTGCAATTGATGAGTCTTATTTTTATATTTCTATTTTCACCTTTTGATAGTTTAACAGTCAACAATATTTGGATTAAACTATCTTGTTTGAAATAATTTACCATCATCAGTTCCTCTTACTCACAAAAAACTAAAAAATGTGAATTATTTATAATTGATCTTTCCTGAAATATTACTCTATTTTTATTTAAGTAAATTGAACACAAATTAGGATATATCACTTCCCATTTCAAAAATTGGAAAGATATATTAGAAATTTATTCTGAGAATTAGGCTCAAAATAAATTTCTTTTCAAAAACAATTTACCAGTAATAGGCTTCTATTCCTATATCCCTTTCATTTTTTTCAATTGAAAACTACCAGGAAAAACTATTTGTGGTTTTTCAGAAATCAGGATTTACCCATTCTCATTCCCTTTCCCCTTGACAGGAATTTCCTGGGATCTCTTATTTCTTCAAAATCATCTCTTATGCTATTATATAGCTAATAAAATGCCAAAAGGATTTAAGAGAAACTGGTTTAGAATAATAAATCTGGAAATTTATTCTTCTTAATAAACAAATATTATTCTAAAAGACTTCCATAAGCTCTACATACATGGGGAAATCAAAATCAACCCATTTTCTGAATTTTCCTTTCTTTTCAAGGATGAAATGAGAAATATTATCATCAAGTTTACCAATCAAAACAGATGAATAAATTACTATTCCTTCATGAGAATACGAAAATGTAAAACTGGTTTAGTTTGATACCTTTTAATTATTTACATGAACAATATTATCTTTTGGAACAAAACTCAAAACAAAGCTTCATAATTCAAAAAAGCAGGAAGAAAATATCAAGGAATTTTGGGGCTTAACCTTTGCTTTGGAGAAGTCCTGGGTTCACTGAAAATAAATTTATTTGTATTTATATTGAATTATCTCATCATGGTTTTTCCAAACGCAATTATTCATTCCAAAAATTCTCTAATTGATTTTACAGCATCTTTTTTCATCCCCAATTTTTCAATCATTAAATATTGATTATAACTTTAATATTCAATAATGCCTAGTTGAAATATCCAGCTTATTAATAATATAACATCTATTGAAAGTCTTTTTTAGAATTTAAATTTGATTTTATATGGATACTCCAAAGAAAAGCTTTTATCACCCTCCTAGAACTTTTTCTAAAGATCTGAAAAATTGGAAAATACTTCATTTCATAGCTTTATGGTGAATTCTTATTCCTTTTTATCATTTGAAGAATTCCAAAACTAATAGATGTAGAATTTCAACCTCATTTCATTTTCATAATGTATCTAGAAAGGCTATAAAATATCATCATTTGCCTCTATTATTTCAATAATTTAGGAAAAGCCTATGAAATTAATGTCCAAAGGTTCTTGTTTGTCAAAATTTAGTAGAGTCATTTTTCCATGTATTTATTTGTGTAAGTATTCAAAATATGATATGAAGGTGCTTATCTTGAGGAAGACACTTTATATACATTATCCAGTTTTCTGATTGAATTAGAAGATTTTTTTCCTCTAGATTTCATCAGAAAAGGCTCAACACAGCTCTGAACTTGCTAAAATTTTCTTTTTTTCAAAAAATGTGAACTTCATAAAAATAGAGGTTGATCTAAATGTACTTTTATTGTATTTTTCTAAAATTTCATTTTTGATATTTATTTTCGGTTCTCTGAAGATGAAAAATAATTTCAGGTATGTCTACTGAAAAAAGAAGAATGATTTTGTTACTATTGTATTTGTATATGCCTTGGTAAGCTAAATACATATTTGAAGATAATTATATACTTACATAATAGAATGGACCTATCACTTAGCAGAAAGATCTACCTATTTTTCAAACCACATTGGCATCCATTGCCAATGCCTTCACTTCACCTATTAAAAATGAATCACCCAGAATATATTAACAAGCTGGTGGTATACTCAGAAAATATTTATGACTATTATCTTTTTGAAAATATTTAATATTTCCATTGAAACTCCTTCTCATACAATTTTGTCTCTCATATTTGGAGGGATATTTGCATGCAATAGTGGAGGCCAGAGAGTTATATTTTGGGAGCATATTACTCATGTTTGATATTTGATTCAAAAATTTAAATTTTTTATCAATATCCTTTTTCCTCCACCTCACAATGATTCAAGAAAAATCAGTTTTCAGCTTATTTTTTTTCCAGCCCTTGTAAGATTTAGGAAAAATATTTCAGAACCTGAATTATTTTACCTTAATCTCTTGAGCTGGAGGATAAATTGATATCTTAAAGAGCCAAGAGTGGGGAAGATATGAAGGATGATTTACCATAGCCCTCTCAATAGATTCTAGTTGTCCACCCCAATAGTTTTGAAATATTTTCTTGAGTGCTTGTGTGTCAAAAAGCTGCAAAAATGAAAACAATTAATTAAAAACAGTTGTTTTGTACTCAAAATACTCAAAATCAACTCAAATGAAGTTAGAACAAAACAATGTGATATTGAGCCAAAATATGCTGGGCTGAGAGGCTGCATATTCTCCATTTACTCACAAATTTCTGTGGAAAAATTATTTTTTAGGATTTTCTATTTTTATTTAATCTTGGTTTTTATCTGGAATACAGTATAAATATGTACTATGCTGCTACTGTATAAAATGAAAATGAATGGATTATTGCAAATTCGCACAGATTATCATTATTTTTATCATTGAATTTGTTTTTTCCCATTTCAGCTACAAGAATGTTTCTTTTTGATTTAGTTTGATTGTGCTTTATTGATTAACTTTTTTGTCAAAATCACAGTATGTAATATGTGTCTATGAAAATGTTGATAAGCTTACTATTAATGAACCGTTCTATGACTGTTCTTATGACATATAATAATAAAAATTATTATAATCACAATTAAATAATTAATTAATTACTTATTTCTTTTACTTTTTATACACTAATAACGATTATAACAGTATGAATTAATTGTCTACAAGAATCAATTACAAGAAGTATTTAATGACAAATCTTCTTTATTAAAATAATAAAATTATTTTAAGTTGTAATTATCTTTTACAAGAATAATCATAATTATAATTCCTAAAGAAAAATGATAATAGAGAAAACATTTAAGAATTAATTATAAACCACTCACTAATACTCCAACAAAGCTTGAAAGAATATGGTAGAGCAATTTGATGGATAACTTGTGGATTTGAGGGATCAAAATTGCTTTATAATAATATTAAAATAATATATAGTTGATTTCTATGATTTCACGTCTTTTATATTGATTCTGAAATATTTAAAAAACTTAAGAAAATATTTTAACTAATACTTGTTTGCAATAATGGTGTAATTGGATAATAAGATGATTTGGAAAAAACAGAAAGAGGATGCCTATTTCAAGTGGAAATACAGCTCAAAGAGGGATGCAATGAAGCAAAGTGAAGATCTAGTGAGTGAGAAAACAATAATCCTTTTTGGATTAATGATTGCATCATATGTTGTTGTGTATGATTGTCAAAATTACTTAATCAATGCTTTTACATGACTACCAACGCAAATTTGGTGAAGAAAAAAAGGATTAACAACTTGAAATATTCCTTTATTTCAAAATAAAAATTAATTTCTCAAATCTTTCCATGTTATTGTAGATATTATCCCAGGTTGTATTTTCTGTGATTTTTTGAAGATGCAATATTTCATGTTGAATTATCAAAAATGGACTGTAAGTAAAACCTTGAATTTTACTTATGAAACTGTAATTTTTTTGGTTTTTTTATGAATAATACTGTTCTCCATTGGTCCTGAAGGTTTCAGAAATGTTCATTAAAACTGTATTTTTTATAAATTTTTGAATTTTTTACCTCATCTCTACATGAAATTGCAAATAACACTATATGGCAGGTTGCTATGAGGTAAATCAATGGATAATAGTCCAAAAAGGGTTTTGATTACTATTTTCAGGTTTCTTCATGGAAAATAATTAATAATTGACATGGTTACAGCAGTCTAAGTTGCATTTGACCTCTTTGTCAGATCAAAATAGTAGCTTATTTGCAATTTTCTTATGATTCAATAGGATTTTAACTTGGTAACTAGATTCCCAAGATGTTTTAGTATACTCATTGGGCCAAGATCAGCCATGCATCCAAGCTTTAAAGCTATCCATGCCTAAGAGGCCTCAGAAGTTGGGTACCCTGGCTCTCTTTGATGTCTTTTGTCCCCCTTAGCTATCTTCACATCAAAAATAGAATTTCAGGTTTAAAGACTGATATCCACCATGGGTATATCTATAATCTATGTAATAATACCATAACATTTAATGCCACAAACATTCAAAACACTACTCCTACCTTATATGTAACATGAGATTTCTCACATTCCCATTATTTTGGTGTGAAATTCAGAAAAACAAAATTTTTCACAATTCATTTATGTGATATTGAATTATTTTCCATATTACCACCTCTTAGAGTTAATTTAAGCTTATTCACTCTATGGAGTTACCCCAGGTTAACTTTTGTGTAGATTCAAAATCTGGCCTTAAATATATGGATTTACTTTCTCACAAAAATGTTATTCATCTTTTCTGAAATAAAAAAATGTTTAACTTTGAATATATGCATGCCTTATAGGTTATGCATAGTTCAGAATTCATTTTAAAGATATTTGTGGCCTATTTGGGTATGTCAAATATACCTCAAGGCTCACACAGGAGCAGGACCTATGTAGATCCTTCTACTGTAAATTTGTTGAAGATTGTTGTGAAATTCACACTACATCCTTTACAGCACCTATGCTGTAATTTTAAGCAAAGCATGTGAAAAAAAAACAAAATTCCCAAATTTATTATGAAAATTTACAACAACAATAACCAAAATTGAAATAAAAGCCAAATATATCAAAAGAAAATCACAAAAAATAAAGTATAATAAAAATAATAAAATTGATACCACCAATCAATACAACTGATATAATTGCAAAGTACGAAGAACTGGAATTTTACAAAGCAAAATTTAATAATTGGTATAATCAAGCTGTTTCCTTATGCATCCTTGGAATGAACAGTTCAAAAAAGGAAGATTGTGTAGGTTTTACCTTTATATATATATATAATCACATGTAAAAAACAAGGGAAACTGAGGATATATATAAATCCAGTTGATAGCATCACCTAAAATACTTTTACTTTTACAAGAAATTTTCATATTTCAGAAATCTGAGATATCATTTTCTCAAAAATATGCCATGAGAGAATAATAAGAGTATTGCATGATATGAAAGTATTGTCTTTTTGGATTGAGGGCTGAAAACAAACTCTGTTTCTAAAGAAAAGGTGGCTACATGCATGAGGCAGATAAGTAATTTGCATTTTGGATAGGATTGCCAAAAAATTTGGATGAATTTTTTGGACAAACCAAATTCTCAGTAGAATGAGGATCAAGGAAAATTCATCTGATTTAATGAAATAAGACAGAAGAAAGGACCTCAAAGCTTCTGTAATATTCCAGTGGCTTTTAATGCCTTGGGATATTACCAAATATTCAATATCTAGTTCCAGCTTACTTCAAAGTAAAGGCCCAAGTTCAGAATAAGCTAGGTCCAAGCCTTTTTCTAAATGGAACACCTTCTGTCAGGTGTAGCAACCTTTTTCATGTTGAATAATAAATCCAAATCTGGTATGGAAATGCAGGATCATAACCTCAATACTTCAGTATTTCTATCTATTATTGTGAAAATGATAGGTCTTATAGTGGCATATGAGTGGAAATTTATCTAGAAAGTTCCAGTATTGGCCCAGCGTTCCTCTATTCAAGTTTGGTTTTGGGCGAGAGCCCAATTTTTAACAATCTTGTAGGATATTTGGTGACAATGAGCAGGTCCCCACATCATGCATTTCATTTAACTTAGAGTGAAAGTGTGACTGTCAAAAAACAAAATTGCTGGGATTTCTGTTTCTATTTCAAAAAAGGGTTCTTCCCCTTGAAGGTTTGTCTTAGAAACCTGTTGTGACTGATGAAGCTCCATGGATCTGAGGCTATGGCTAAGAAAATCAGCTATACAGACATTTGGAGGCAGTGCGCTAAACGTGCAGTGCTGTCAAATTGGAGGAATTTGAACTAAAAATAGACAGTAGAAACCAGGAATTCACGTAGTAAACAGCCTTTTTGAAAAGTGGTGACTTTATCATGATCTGGAAGGATAATGCAACTGGAAAGAAGTTGAGATTTCAGCTCAAAGTCTTCTTTTCAACATGAAATGAGTATTTATACCTGAGTTAATATGGTTTCTGAAATAAATATAGCATATTTTTTCTTAGGCTAACGTGTGTGAGATTCTTAGTAACCGTTCAAATAATTAAATTTCATTTGCACTCAAGAGACTGATAAAAAAATAATAATTCTTTATGGAGAACATTTTATATAGGCACTAGAGAACCTTTGTCTAATGGTTCAAAGACTATTCCTGCGAAGCCTCAATACACTCTTGGGTCCAATCTTATGCATCAATTTTTAATTTAGAAGTTCCCTTAATTTTACTTGTTTCTTCATGAGATAAATCATTTTCAAAGGCTTTGAGGTTCATTGAATACACTTTGTAGCGCTAGAAGTGTCCGCGTTTCCTCATTTTGTCATTAGGTTTTTTCAATAAAATCAATCATTGAATGAGCCAAAAAAACACGCAATTTGAAACCACATATTCAGAAAATACTGAGCTAACTGAACAAATTCAATGCTGAGCGGAGAGAGCACATGAAATGCTGAGCCCACCTCAGCAGCTGTCTTCATAAGTCGTATCAAACCTTTCTAAGATTTCAAATAAACACATCATCTTCAATATATCACTTGAAAAATAATTCCCAACTCTATCTTACAATGTTTAACCCTCCTGTTGTATCCCCTACTAATGGGGAGAATAATATGTTCAAAAACTTCATTATCATGACCCACATTCCTAGAAAACGTGTTCCTCCTATGGTTTGCCCTCCTAGAAAGCCCCCACCTACTACTAATCCCCCTCCAACTCCTATTCCTGCTACATCTCCTCTTTCTGAGCGTGATTTTGTTGAACGAAAGGAAAACCTCTTCAAGAAACGCCTCTATGGCAGGACTCCAACCGATGGTCTTATCATCCCATCTGATGTTGCCAAAGCTTTTCCTTTCCAAACTTGCAGCCAAAGCCACACTTTTCGCAAGTTGATTGATGGAAGAATTGTTATTCTTTATCTCCGAAGACCTAAGGACATGCGCCAATTTGAAGTTGGAGAAATCCCTATCAACAATACTCCTATGCAAGCTCCCCCTATTATTACAATCACTCCCCCTACTCCCATTCCTACTGTATCCCCTGTACCCCACGAACCTCTTTTCGAAAACAAGGAAAAGAGGAAGAGACGTGAAATCGACTCTCTTATCGTTCCTCGTGGATTTCCCAAAGCTAATCCAGTCCAGAATATTGGCCGAAGCCACACTTTCCAAAGATTGGCAAATGGCAGAATTGCGCGCACTATGCAAAGTGCCAAGGACATCAAAAGAATTGTAATTAAAAAGTTTTCTGTTAAAGCTGAGCCCAGGTGAGGTTAAAATCGTACTATCACTCAATAAAAGTTTTTATTGCTTGTTTTTCTGATTAGTTGTTCTTTGATATACTTATCAGGAAAAAGAATTGAATCCCCGTTGAGAAAGATATGAATATAAATGTATCTTTACATTTTCATGGTATTGGTAAGCTTGAATTAATTCTCTTAAATATCTATAGATATAAAATATGATGAAAATGAGCTTACTTAAAATAACAACTACATGCAGTTTCAGGTGAATATGGGAACACACTCCTTAAATATTCCATAATAGTTCCAAAGCCTGGTTTACATTCTTTTGTATGTATGCGATTCAATTTTTCGATGTCTTATTCATAGGACTGAAGCACATATCATATTATCTATTGAACTAGGCCAAAATCTTATTTTCAAACGGATCAAGATCCTACCATCTTGAAATTTTATGTTGAGTTTCAAATGTGAGTTTTACTTCCACTTACGCTACATGTCATATATAGAGAGTCTGATATATCTGCTCTTATCACTTTTTTCCTAAGTTTACACTCTTTTGGTTTATGAATATGATTCAATCTCTATCTTGCGCTTTTGTATCTCTTGTTTCTATGAAACGAATGTTTTGATGTTTATCTTAAAAAGAAAATGAAATACTTTTTATGATTAAAGTTCTTGTTGTGCCACCGCATTCTTTCATTAATATTACCGCTGTTTGGATGACTATCATATTATGAAAGTTCATAAATAGCTATAAAATGAAACTGTATTGTGAATATAAAGGTGTAAAGATTTCTCACTTTATCCAGACCTCTTAAAGGCTCTTTTAGATATTTAAAAGTTTTATTGATAATCTTCCTGATTAAGGCCCCTTCAAAGCTAACTCCTTCCTATGGGAATATTGACTTATGAGAAAGTTCAAGATTTCAAAATGGATTTAAAGTGAAAGGAAATATTCTATCAAAGATAAATATATCCGCAGAAATCCACTCTTTCAATCCTGATCCTGAAATTATTTTATAATTATGTTTTACCTTACTTTGGAGAATGTAAAGTGTGATTACAAAAAGTTCTCTAAGCTACTTATCCCTTTTCATGTAAAAATGAAAGCTACCTCCCCTCCTCACTGCGTCCTTATGGATTAATTTCACTCAAAACTACATATCTCAGAACCCCTCCCAAAGAGACAATAATTAACAAATTTCATGAAATCATGGTGTATACCAATTGAACGCGAATTCGATGAAGCTTTTTTTTCAAAAACTCTCCCATTGCTACGAATCGACGACCATAATAATTTTCACTGAGAAATAAATTATGAGTAAAATACCCAAACACTACACAGATTGTGTTTTCAGAAAATCTTGGAATACCTCCTTTATCCTTCTATCTATCTTTTTTCAAAGATAAGTGCCAATTGTTCCATTTTATAGCTACAACAGTATATGTGTCCGAAAAACAATCATAAAATATCGTTCCATCCCCCTCTAGAGAATGCCCTAGATGTTACAGTATTTATTGAGCTTATGAAACAGATAGCACTGTATTATTTAGTGTCTCATTTATGAGATTTAATATTTAATTTTCATCTATAATGTCCTTTGTGTAAGATTTAAAATTCACTCAATTAGTTGAATGATGTTTTTCTCATCTCAATTGCCACAAAATTTGGATAATCTCTGGACCATTATGGTTTTTACCCCAATCACTTCCATTCTTAATGCCTTGAGTCGAACCTCTATGGGCCATTCGATTGAGATGATCAATAAATATGGGATCCTACCCTGTTTTAATTCGATATTTAAATGTAAAATTGAATTTAATGTGCTTAAAATATAGTATTTAAACTTATTAGATACACGTTTGAAAAAGGTGAGGAAATATAATGAAGGATTATATTTAGTCCATACATGACTTAACAATATGACTTAATAGCCTAATATTTTCTCTGATCTTCTTAAAACTTTACCTTGACTTATAAGCACCTAAAATCTTTTATTTAACTCTAAATGTTCATTCCTGTCTCACTCTTCCCCCTTACATATTTGAGATAATACTTCATATATTTCCCCTCCATCGAAAGCTAATAGATCACTTAGTATATCCTTAGCCACAACTTTTTATACTTTATTGTGTTTTTCAGGCTGATTGCTTCTGCATAACTCCTGGCTGAGTTACTCCAACTAGGAAATCATGGAACACGTATTTGAGGCTTCCCTTTCCTTGTTAGCCCTTACATCTACCTACTCTGGAAAAAAAATCCAACATGTGCTTGTTTCTTATAGATAGTGTGACAAGACTTTATTCACCGTTTTTGAAAAAATAGCTTATTTAATAATGGGTAAATATGCGCCGGGGTTGAGAAAAAATGCAGAAAAAACTATGCAAAATGGGTTTGAAGATTGGAAAGAATTATCCCCTTAAGGAATGATGCTCAATTAGTCGCAAATTCTACGAATAACAAGCAAACCAAAGAAAAGTGAAAATGGGACGTTCAGAAAAGATTTATGTAGGCTTAATAAAAATCACACAGTTAAAAACAGAAGTAAAATGTACACTTTTAGCTTATTAGAACTCTCAACTAATTTGATAACACGGAGATTTTGTACATAAAACCTAGTTGTTTTCTTAGGCAGAGAGTTTATCTCCTAAGCTATCCAAATAAACCAACATCTTGAGCTTGGATTAGTAAAATAACACATGCCATGGGTTGGGCTCCTTTCAATGAAAAAAAAAACCTTTTGTATTTCAAAAGGAAACCAATACAGCACAAAATCGTAGTTTGATCATAACAGCCCTTTTGGCCAATTTTTATTCAATCAATCACTAACTTTCCTACCTGAAAAGAGGTTTTCCCCCCAAAAATCCTTTTTACATCATGTTTTACTCCCAGACAAACTTTAATTTGTAAAAAAAACTTCAAAAACAGTTTTCATTTATTCTTTTTCTAATTGATTTTAATTTCAATTTCTTTTTCACTTTTTTAGTTGATGAATACCCCAAATTACCGTTTTTGCTTTTCCTCATTCAGCAATCAATATTCCTCATCAAATTTCTTTATAAATTTCCTCCCCAAATGCAACCCAAAAAAAGAGCACATGGAGTTATGCTTTCATACCTGATTATGTTGAATAATGAATACATATTACTCATACAGACCTTATCCTCAATATGTAATTCTACTAATAAACAGTTGATTCTTTTTATACCGACTGGATAGGTTTGAAAGAATATATAACCAATATTGGCAATTATGAACTCAATATACATAAGAACCTTCTTTTCAACCCTCATTGGGCTTATGAATATCTAATGGAGACTGTCAGGCTGAGTCTATGATAAAGGTGTATAATAGTATTTACAAGCTTGAACTATGACTGTGACATAGTTAAAATAGTTTAAGAAGAGTTTGACTTATAGTAATAAAAGGTGGTTATGACGATGTAAGCGCTTTACTATTGTACAATAGTGGTGGCAAGCACTGCTGAAAGCCCTGGGTGCAGTCTTACGAGTTGGGTTACTATAATAACGGCTACAATACTTAAGCTTAAATTCTAACCTGGTTATTTTGCAAGATTATAGCTGTTTTTGACAGCTGTACTATGTAGGAATATAAGAGAAGGATGAGGAAACCTTTTCTTGTGGAGAGAAGGCCTCCTTTAACCTAAAATGGGGCTGAATGGCCCTCTAGACCATCCA
This sequence comes from Austropuccinia psidii, assembly GCA_023105745.1. Lineage (NCBI taxonomy): Eukaryota > Fungi > Basidiomycota > Pucciniomycetes > Pucciniales > Sphaerophragmiaceae > Austropuccinia > Austropuccinia psidii. The sequence goes on from JALGQZ010000011.1 coordinate 18,131,900, forward strand.
CATAGAGGAAGTGAAGAGGTTTTCACTTCAGAGTAATGGCTTGTGGTTTTCATAGTGCCTGTATTCTCTGTATTGGACTCAGATGTGGTTTTGAAACCACATCTGGGAGGTTTTCACCAATACAGGGTGAAAGGTTTCAGCTGGGGACAACCTAGCCCTCTTCTGGTGTGTACAACATGTAGAATGCTGTACAGAACCTGTATGGGACCCCAGTATTCAATGAATTATGAGGTATTGAGGTATAAAAAAGCTCTTTTGTCTCTCTTTCACCGCATGCAATACCTATGGGAGAATATCCCACAGTAAGACTGTATTGGTCCAATTGTGGGATTTTGAGCTTAAAACTGCCATAACTTTGTCAGTTTTTCAAGATATCAAGCTCAAAGTTGATTCATTGAGTAGCCCTGGATGTGTTCTTCACAATGGTACCCTATTTGTTTTGTTAACATCAAATATGGAAAAGTTATGCCATCTACAAGTTTTCTTATACACATTTATGATTTGTCCAAAAACTGTATGGAGCTTGTTTGCTCCAAAACATTTGTTCCAGATGAGATATGGGGAAATGAATGGAACCATCAGATAGCCCTGATTGTTCTCTTTCCAAAAATACCCCACTTTAGGTATCTGACACAAAAACTGTAGAAGTTAGATGGGAGGTGAATATTTTAATCACCCTTCTTTGACCTTATTTTGGGCATAACTTCTATAATTCTGGTGCTAGCTAAGTTTGGCTAGTACCTTTAAATAGCCCTGACTTAGAGCTCCACTTTGAATACCCCTTTGATGGGGTTAAGCATCTTCCTCTATATTTTAGATGGGAGGTGAAAATTAAGGTTTATGCTCAGCAACAACTTTGACCAGGAATAATATTGTTATTCATTGTCCTACGCTGATGGGACTTGTATATTTCAAAAGAGGTTAGTTACCTCTTTCCTTTGATATTTTTTGAGCTGATTTGTCTCAGCTCCATGTTTTGGTGGTATACTGGCTATACCATTGATTTATGGTATTTGGCTGTCATGCTTTTGCTCTGGTTTTGACTCACAGGCTGACAGAAACCCCATGAAAATATTCTGATTATTGAAAACCTCACCTATAGCTATGTAATGATTTCATAAGCTCCACATTGGAGCCCTTCATTGAAGAAAAATCATTACCAGAGACCCCTTAAAGCTCATTGGGGGTTTGTACAACCCTATACAAAGGTACACGTAGGTTCACAATATATGTGGGAGCTTCAATTTGCAATACCATAGCCCCAGTATTTCAAAGAAATGGCTAAGAGTTCTTTGTTCAAATTTTTGAAAAGAAAATAGGGCACTTTCCAAAATTCAAAGGTAAAGAAAACACTGTATCTTTGGAATTTACTCAAAAAACTGTGTGTAAAAGTGTTAAATTTTGGATCTCACAAATATTCAAAATTTGGTGTCATTTTGATTTTAATATCTTTTGAACTTCCAAATATATGTGGCTTGGAGCCTTTGCATTTAATGCCTTCCGGTTTCTTCCATTGTTGAGGAGGGAATCCTTTGGCCTACCAAATTTAACATTCAATGAATCTCTTCAATTTGAGCTACTGGTATTATTAATATCTCAAACATGGACTGAAATACCTGGATTTGAAATATTTTGACCAACACTGGTTTTCACCAAACCCATACCCTCTGGAGCTCTTTTTATATTTGAAATAAATGAATTCCATATCTGAGAATTCTTTTTAATGACTATTATTGGTCATAAAGCTAATCTGGGTGTGTCATTTTAAGGTGTGGATATGAAACTTTGATTGAAATTGAAGTACTTTTCCTGTCCTCAAATTTTTTATAAGGTAAAACATGATTAAAAATATTATAAACTAAGCTTTTTAAGAGAAAATATGCCAATTTTATTGTTTTTAACTTGTATAAGGTAAAACATGATTAAAAATATTATGAAATAAGCTTTTGAATAGAAAATATGCCAATTTTATTGTTTTTAACTTTAAAATTGTGAAACATTAATATTAGGGGGTGTCAAAGTTATCAAATCCCACACTCAAAATACCAAGTTTGTTTTTTGCCAAATCCCGCATTAACTTTTTGGCATTTGGGCAATTGCACATGTCAAGTGGTGAGGTACTTTGAGGTACAAAAACCCAATTTTGTTGGTACCAAATCCCATTTTTTGATACTAAAATCACACCTTTAGCTGAAATTAAAGGCACATTCTTACAACATAACTCAGTAAGGGCATGTTAAATTGCATAAAAATTCCCTTTTCTTGCATAAAACCTGAATATACTGGTCATTTATTGAATTCTTTGATTTCAAATTTCATTTTCTATTTATCTATTCTTCATTTACCATGCCAAAGACATCACACAGGCTACCTTTACTTCAGACCATAAAACCACTTCAGTTCATTGATGCCTTCAGCTGTGATAGTGATTCTGACATCCAGGAAGATATAATATTATTAGATATGATAACATCACAAAGATAAATCAATCCTAGTAAAAGATATCCATCAAATTACATGTATACAATGAATGATTTACAAACATTATCATCTGAAAGGTTTTGCCAGCTATGTAGGACCACTCATGAATAATTTCAAAAATTGGTTGCAAAAATTCAAGATGATAAATCCTTTCAAAACTCATCACAAAACAAACAACACAATCCTGCCATAAAATTGGCTGTGGCACTATCAATATTAGGATTGAATGGAAATGGGGCTGCTTTTGGAAAGATTGGAATGTTATTTGGAATTAGCCATGGGGATATTGTGTTTTACACTAAACGAGTTATGTGGATATTAATGAAGTTGAAGCACAAAGTGATTGTGTGGCCAACAATAGAAAAACAAAGAGAGATGTCTCAAGTAATGCAGGCGGAAGGCTTCCCTGGCTGGATTGGGTTTATTGATGGGAGTCTAATACCATTATGAAAATGTCCCCCCAATGATGGTGAAGCCTATTTTGATTGTAAAAAGAGATAGGTTTTTCAAACTTTATCCTTTATTTAATTTTTACTGATTGTTTAGAAATAAGGTATTCCATGTCAATACAACTGGTTTGCGACATAAACAAACAGTTCACTGCTCTAAATGTTGGTTTTATGGGGTCACTTCATGATTCAAATGTATATCAACATATGAAAATTGCACAAAAACCTCAAGAATTTTACGAAAAAGATCAGTACATACTGGCTGATTCAGCATATGCAAGTTCTCCTTGGGTTGTTCCAGCATATAAGGGAGTTGCAGCACAGAATGAAGACAACCATTCTTTCAATTACTGTCTAGCAAGATCAAGGGTCGGAATTGAGCATGCAATTGGAATTTTGAAGGGGCAGTGGTTTTCTCTAAGGGAAATGCAGAATAAAATGAGGAATGATCATGAGATTTAATACTTAGTTAGTTGGGTTGTTTTGTGCACAATCTTACATAATATGTTGGCACAAATTGGTGATGAATTGTTTGATTTATATGAGGATGATGATTCACCACATAAGGAAAATCTGGCCAATAATGACATTGGGCAAGATGTGGTAAATATGCACAAAAAAATTAAACCAATTACTGTGGCATGGAAAGGTAGTCAATTGTAAATTTCATCAGGACCATTGATATATGTATTTTTTTAATGGCATACAATGGAGTGGAGGTGTTATTGGGAAAATAACAGTATTTACAATTAATATTTGGCAAAGAAAACTATTTCCAATTAAGACTTTATAGCATGTTTTTAGCCCTGCACATTTCTTTCAAAGTACCCCTTGACTTTTGATTTGATTTCAGTGGGTGACATTTTCAAGAATTTTTTGACCTACATGGAATAATTTATGGTTAAGTTGGAAAGAACATCCAAAATGACTGATTTTGTCATGATTCATAATTGCTAAAGAAGTTCTTGTTGTATTATGAACCATTGTTGATGTTTTCCAAAGGAATTCCATAATGCCAGGTTTTTTTGAAAAATCAATCTCCATTTTCAATTCGGGAAAGTGCAAGACATGTCCAGAGGGGGTGAAGACAGTTGGAAGGGGATGAAAATATTTTTTAGATACAAAAGAAAAAATACCATAAGTCCAGGCATTGAGATCATTTAAATATTGGTGTAGCTTGTTGAAAAATTCATTTTGAGTGACAATGACATTGGAAAAAGATTCGAATTATTCCTTTGGATAGGCAGAAGTCCATTCAGGTTGAATGAAGTTTGTTAATTTGGCTACTTCCATTAATGACTGATTTTCTTGTGCGGCTAATTGTGAAAAATGAGAGATTCAGGAGTGAATAAATTCATAATATTTTTGAAGTTTTGTCCATTGCATATTATCCAATTCAATTTGAAGAGGAGACAAACTAGCCTTCCTGGAGTAAACACCTAAAAAGTTTGAAATTAATTAGTAATTATAAAAATATTATATAAATAAAAATCACACAACTGCTGATTTGGAAGCATCAGAACCAGGACAAAAGCCAATACCTTTCATAATTCCACCTTGGACTTGTTTATTAGTTTTCATTTCTTGGCAATTTTGATATAAGGAAATAAATGTAATGATAAGGTCTTTTAGTATTTGAGAGGGGCCTGAGAAAACATCAAAAGGGGTGATTTCATAAATTCAGACAGGAAAAAATGGCTTGTGTGTTTTATCAATGGGTACATAAGGGTGGGGTAAAGTATTGATTGATGAAAGTTTTAACCATAAGGTGTTGGCTGATTTCTTGTCAATTGAAATGGTGCAAAAGTTCTTATATGCTGTGTTTGAATGTCCAAGCTAAGACATGATTTGTTTCAAATCATGAAGAGGTTGTCTTTGGCATTGGGTGAGTTTTCTTTTATGATTGGTTTGGTTATTATTATCTTCATGATGTTCTATCTTTGGTTTAGTCCTAACCATGACATCAATAGCAGGAACCATAGCTTCATCATCATTCAAATCAGTCTGATGATGTACTGACACCAGTTTAGTCCTAACCATAACATCATCAGAATAATTGGAAGAGTGAGAGAGAGGGGGAGCACTTTTTTGAATTTTAATGATGATGGAAGGGGGCGGGAAGATAATGACATTGCAAAAGATATCCTTATAATATTAAGAAATGGTAAAAAACCAGTACAAAACAATTCAAAAAAACAAAATGATCAGTATGATCATTTGGAGAAATTAATTGAATATTAGTTTAATGAAGAAAACACATAAGTCAGTTGATAGAATAAAAAACACTTTAATTTACTTTAACTCTTAGATTAAAAACCATTCTTAGAAACCTCTATAATTATTAGACTAACGTCTTAGACTACATCTACTCTCTTCTCAAATTACATTCCTTTCTCTCCTTTTTGATAAGTGTCATCACTGCTATGAGTTAAAACTTCCCACTTGGATAGGCCATGTTGTCTATATAAATAGCCCACCTTTTTGTAACTAGTCTATCTTCATTGTGTTTGTTTTCTCTCATCGCTACTGTCTCCAGGTTCGATTGTGTGTCCCTGTTCCTAATCGTCGGCTGAGACTAATTAAGTCCTGCCTCCTCTCAAGGTGGCTACTTGTTAATTTCCTTTTATTATCTGCTCTTCCTCTCTGAAATTTATTATCCTGTTTGTTTTCTCTCATCGCTACTGTCTCCAGGTTCGATTGTGTCTCCCTGTTCCTAATCGTCGGCTAAGACTAATTAAGTCCTGCCTCCCCTTAAGGTTTGATTGTGTCTCCCTGTTCCTAATGGTTGGCTAAGACTAATTAAGTCCTGCCTCCTCTTAAGATCCTTTTCTCCCTTACAGATTATGAGACTGGATCTCTAAAAGGCTACGATCGTTGATATAAAAGTCACTCTTACACCAGAAAAATGGTCGAATATAGCATTGAACTAGCCGAGAAATACAATCTATCTGGAAGCAACTTCATCGACTGGAAAGTCAGAATGAAATCCATTCTTACCTTCAAAAAGCTCTATGCTCTGGCTACTGGTACTTAAAACATCAAGATGGCAGCTGAAAGAGACAAACTAGATCCTGAACGACGAGACCTGGCATTTGAAATCATCCGCATCAATTGTGATGTTAAGATAGCTGCTGAGTTCTCGTCCGAAGCAAACAATGATCCTACCATCTTATGGTCCAACATTGATAAATACCATCAACCAAAAACTATCCAAAATCAAACAACGTATCTAAAGCGAATATTTTCAACTTTCCTCCAGAAAAATAAATTAGAAGAAGCACTCAATAAACTACTTGAAAATACATGACAACTATGTAGTTTAATAGATGACAAAACGGTAAAACCATCAGTACTATTAGATTCCGTAGTGGCTATGTGGGTAATTAGAAATCTTCCTGACGAGTATAAAACTATTGGAGAACTCTGGTTAAAGAAATGTGAAATAGAAAAAAGTACACCATAGAAGAACTCCATGCCTATATCATACAAACAGAAGATGATACTGAAACCAAAAAAGCTCTTGCTGCTCAACGAAACAAAAATAAGAATAAACCAACCACTAGATGTAGCAACAACTTTCACAATCCACTAGCTCAGCATTCTGAAGAAGATTGTTGGAAACTTCATCCAGAAAAACGTCCCAAAAGTGACAAACCTATTAAAGCTCTCATGGCTCAAAATAACTCCACAAGCAACTCCAACTTTGTATTAGACTCCGGTGCTACCCCCTCCATGGTGAACAATTTAAACTACTTCCAATCCATTGAGATGAAGAAACAAGAAATAGAGCTGGCCGATGGATCCATCATTGAAGCATTGGGCCATGGAGCTATTCGACTAGAATTCACCAATATCATTCTCATCTTCTCTAACACTCTGTTCATTCCATCTCTCGCTACTAACCTAATTAGCATGACCACCTTTCTCAGAACCCACCACATCATCAAAATACTCAATCAAAACGAATTCGAGGTTGTAGATCAAAATGAAAGGCAAATAGTTACAGGTTCTCTTGCTTCTGGAAATCTTACTCTATACTATCTGCCAAAAGCCTTACTATGTTCAACTATTCTCCCAAAACTCACAACTCTTCATAAAGCAGCAGGACATCCCTCTCTTGACTACTTCCGAAAGATGTTTCCCAAACTGAATATCCCTCAATTTTCATGTATCACTTGCTCTACCTGCAAGATGACAAAGACTCCATTTCCCGCCAATTTTCCCAAAGCCACCAGGAGACTAGAGTTTCTCCACATGGATCTGTGTGGACCTATCTCTCCGCCCTCCGCTTCTGGTGCTCAATACATTTGCAAGATTCTCGATGGGTTTTCACATTTTTCCTGGATTTTCTTTCTCACCTCAAAAGCAGAAACCAAAGAAGTCTTAAAAAAATACATAATCAAAATTGAATGCCAAACAACATTACGAGTTTCAAATATCATCTCCGACAATGGAAAGGAATTCGTCAACACAGAATTACAAAACTTCTTTCAAAACAAGGGCATCTCTCATCTTACTACTGCACCCTACACTCCCGAACAAAATCCTTTTGCCGAAAGAGGCAATCAAACTACCATAACTAAAACCAGATGTCTACTTAAGGACTCTGGACTGGATCTCTCTTATTGGGCAGAAGCTGCGAATACAGCTGTTTATCTTGAAAACATTACCCCATCAAAGAATATTAATTTCGACACTCCTTTTCACAAATGGTTCAACAAAGAACCCTCGCTCAGACACCTCCAACCATTTAGTTGCTTGGCCATTATGCTTAAATAGAAACAAAATGGAAAATTTGATGAAACTGGCAGCCAAGGGATTTTCTTAGGATATGGAGAGACACATCGATCTTATAGGATTATGGACCCAGGAACAGGTAACGTCAAGATTACCCATCATGTTAAATTCATACCTACCGAGTTTCCCTCTCTTAATTTTAATTCTTCTACAACTAACCAGAACTCCTTCTTATTAGTCCCAAATGAAACGGAAACCGTTCCAGCAGATAAGGAAATCTCTCCTACCACCATTCAAGAGACCGACCCCTGTGAACCAGAGGAACAGCTTCGAGAAGACACTCCTTGTCCTGTTGAAGAAGACACAGTAAGCCAACCCCAATTCCCAACCTATAAAGGGTATACGTGGGTTCGGGAACATGAATCTGTCCCTCAGAATGAGATTCATGGTGATGTTGGAAATCCGAACAATATCCTTCCTTACCAAAGACAACCCCGACATCATGCAAATTTAGCCAACCATTTTTCTTCAGATCCCAAGACATATCAAGAAGCCATCAATGGATCCAACAGTCAAGAATGGAAGAATGCCATCAGAAGAGAATTGGAAAACATGAACAATCATAAAGTCTGGTCACCTACCACGCCAGAAGATCACGTAAAACCCCTAAGTACCACATGGGTGTTTAAACGAAAAACTGACAAAAATGGTAATCTCTCAAAATTCAAAGCTAGATTATGTGTACGAGGGTTCACTCAAAAAGAAGGTATTGACTATTCAGAAGTGTTCTCGCCCACAGGAAGACTGGCGTCGCTGCGATTACTACTCACCTTATGTCATATCTATCATTATCCGGTTGAACAAATGGACGTCCGATGCGCCTTTTTAATTGGAAAACCAGAAGAAACACTCCATATTTATCGACCTTCAGGATACTCAGACCATCCAGAGACTCATGTCTTTGTCCTAAACAAATCACTATACGGACTCAAACAAAGCCCTCGATGTCGGCATAAAGTACTCAAAAACACTCTAATAAGCATTGGACTCACCCCTTGCTTTAACGATCCTTGTTTATATTATTTGAAAGATAAAAAAAAACCCTTCTGGCTATTCATTTATGTGGATGACTTAATCTTTGGAGGCGCCTGGAATCAATCATTCAAACTCAAAATCAAAACGTTCTTCGAAATGGAAGATCTAGGAGCAGTAAAATATGCTTTAGGAATTAGAATAACTCAAAACAAGGAAAACATCTCCTTAATCCAAGACAAGTTTATACAACAAATCTTGACCAAATTCAAAACCAATCAAATTAAACCACCATCAGCTCCCTTACCTTACAATTACAAAGAATTAAAAAATGCTGGTGAACAAATTGCTGGTTCACCACCTTTTAACTATAGAAGAGCCGTTGGACTACTTCAATACATTGTTCAATGCACCCGACCTGACCTCGCCTTTTCAATCTCCTTTTTGTCTCAATTTCTAGAATACCCCAAAGATCTTCACTACAGAGCTCTTACTCACACACTAAAATATCTCTCAGGAACTTGACATTTTACTCTAAACCTAGGCAAAAACCTTTTTAAACACTCTGAAACACAAGTCCTAGGCTTTACCGACTCTGATTGGGGTGGAGGCACTGAAAAGAAATCATTTTCAGGTTCTCTAATCTATTTCCACGGTGCTCTTGGTTGAAGAGCTCATAAGCAAAAGATAGTTGCTCTCTCCTCCGCTGAAGCTGAATATAATGCATTAACTGAATCAGCACAAGACCTACTTTGGATACGACAACTCATTTTGAAAACAACCAATGCAGAGACCCAATGTTTACTTCATTCTGAAAATCAAAGTGCCATTGCTATTGCCTCAAATCCAATTTATCATCATGGAACAAGACATATCGATTTCCGACTTCACTTTATTCAAAATCTAGTAGAAAATCACTTCGTCCACCTAAAATATCTTCCCTCTTCACAGATGCCCACTGACCTATTCACTAAGAATCTCTCATTGAATAAAACTATCCTTCATTTAAGACTTATCTTTTCCGAACCAAAATTAACAAGTATGGGGGAGTGATAGAATAAAAAACACTTTATTTTACTTTAACTCTTAGATTAAAAACCATTCTTAGAAACCCCTATAATTATTAGACTAACGTCTTAGACTACATCTACTCTATTCTCAAATTACGTTCCTTTCTCTCCTTTTTGATAAGTGTCATCACTGCTATGAGTTAAAACTTCCCACTTGGATAGCCCATGTTGTCTATATAAATAGCCCACCTTTTTGTAACTAGTCTATCTTCATCGTGTTTGTTTTCTCTCATTGCTACTGTCTCCAGGTTCAATTGTGTCTCCCTGTTCCTAATTGTCGGCTAAGACTAATTAAGTCCTGCCTCCTCTTAAGGTGGCTACTTGTTAATTTCCTTTTATTATCTGCTCTTCCTCTCTGAAATTTATTATCGTGTTTGTCTTCTCTCATCACTACTGTCTCCAGGTTCCATTGTGTCTCCCTTTTCCTAATCGTTGGCTAAGACTAATTAAGTCCTGCCTCCTCTTAAGGCTCGATTGTGTCTCCCTGTTCCTAATGGTCGGCTAAGACTAATTAAGTCCTGCCTCCTCTTAAGATCCTTTTCCTGCTTACATCAGTCAGCATGATTATTTAGGAAAAAAATCATCATAAAGGCAAAATGATGATCAGCATTAATCATCTTTGAATTTGAAAAAATACAAAATAATCAGTGATAATCCTCAGAAATGGAAAGGTTAAGTGTTGCGGATCATGATAATGATCAAAATGTAAAAACATAAGGACAATAGAAAAATTAAAAAAGAAAAATTTAGTTGCACTACCATGACATGGTTGGTATTTTTGGTAATATAGGTAGGATGGTAGAGATTTGCTTCCTCATTGGGCCATTTTGGTTTTTGAATAAAATGAACTGCACCTGGATTGAAATACTATGGAAATCATTGCCTTCAGGTGTAAAGGGTTAACAAGAATTGAATAAACCAAGTGGGTCCCGCGATTAGCAAAGGACTGAGAACTAAGAAAAAAAGTTGTGAGCAACGGTTGGCACTTTGTCAGCTCGTATTTCAGATTGAACCAAATTGCTTGTTTTGGTTTCCACTGGGTCTAGCCAGTTTTGTACATAAGGTAGGAAACATTCATTGGCGTGCATAACAAAAGGCATGCTACAGGAGAATTGAATGGTGAATCAGTTGATGTAAATGCTCTAAACTAAGGACCTACAGGAAAAAAGAGTGACCAACTTGGAGTTGTGCATGTCATTGTTTTTTTTGATTTCCATCAAGGCATGATAGAGAGCTAGTACATCAGAAGAATTATAAGTGGATTCAGCCTCCTGGTTAACCAACCCCACATTTCCTGGGTATAATAGGAGGAGGTGGCATTAGCATTGCTATGAAAAAATGACGATCTGGGACAAGGTGAGTTGAAAGTGGCCTGTGATAAATGGCCATCCCATCTATTGAATCATGAAGGAACTTCTGATATGTCTCATTGGTAAGATTGGCATGTTTTGATGACAAGATTTCATTGTGTTTCAGTGAGTGGAGGTAGTTGTATAACTCGGTCACAGCTGAGTCAAATTTGTCACGTCGGTAACTAATCTGAAGGGCTCTGAATCAGGAATGGAAATAAAAGACGCAATGCGTTTGGTATATCTTCTGGAGGCGTAGATTCTATAACAAGTTGAAGTGCCTCATATATGTGATTTAGGAAGGTCTCAAACAGGCGAGACATTGTCTGTTTCATCATCATTTTCTGTGAAACAAAATGATGAAATTTACTAATTTGTTGTTCCGCTTCTATTTTTTCACTCTATTAATTCACTCACATCACAATGAGCTGACATCTCAAACTTGATATCTTCTAAAACGTTTCAAAAATTGTAAAGCACCTCACTCACGCAATCAATGATTAGCATATCTTCTTCTTTGAATCTCTGAAAAATTGCATTGAAAACTGCCAAAACTGGAAAGGGTAACATTAATCTCCATTGCAAAGCACATTTCACTAGAAGTTCAGTATGATTTTGAGATAAAATCTTTAGTGATCCTTCTTCATCTTGCGTAAAATTTCTCATTGACTGCAGGTCAAAATCAAGGGATTGTTCTGTCAAACTTGCATACGATTTGAGTTGATTGGGTGTGATATAGGTGAATTGCTGAGTTGCTAAATCTGGCTCAATACATGGCAATATCTGATTAGTTGCATCTTAGTGATCTTCATTGAAATATACTTGTAAATCAGCAATTGCTTTTAAAGTATCATGTAATGATAAATCAAATTTTGATAGGTTAGGACTGACAGAAATAGCCTCCGGCCCTAATGAGTTTCTTTGACTACCAAAGCCTCCACTCCCATGACAACCTCTGGAACTTGAATCAACTCAAGAACTATGTTCACAATTGGAATTTGAAGCTGGATTTGAATCGTTATTTGGGACTAATGTTAGAGATCAAAACTAAATGAATGACATTGCGTTAATGGATTTAGCAATAGACAAGTTTTAATAAGAAATAATTATACCTAAACGGTGGACTACAAATAGCTATGATAATAAAGAGGCAGTAGCAACGTAGGGTACAACAAGGAATTGATCTGTTTAAACAATGAGGAATTTAGTTAACATGAAAGTTGAAATCTATTGATTTCGAGAAACAACAATACCTGAATCAAACAGGAGTAAACAATAAATAAAGGAATGAGTGGTAGAGAAAAAGGAGAGAATGAGAGACGATTTAATAAAGAAAGGTAAGAATGAAAAAGTGAGAAGAAAAAGAGTAAGAAAAAAGAAAAGGAGAGAAAGGAGTGAGTGGAAGTAATGAGGCAAAAAGAAAAGAGGAGGATGATGATAGGAGTCGTGATTCAGGTTATTGGCTTGGGGTTTTTATCTTCAAAGGTGTTTAATCATGCGCAGTGATCTGCGCGTGTTGATCATTGCTTGGTTGATTTTTGAATAGTGGTGGTTGGGCGTTTGTTGATCTAGGAGTGGCGCATTGACAATTGTCTTGGTCTAGATTTTGAATTCCAACATCCCCCCTCACTCCTAGCTCAACAATCTGCAAGGCCTTCATTGATCGAGAGAGAATCGGCCTACTGACGGATATAGTTAAAAAGTCGGCCAGCATCAGAGAAGTAGGGGTGTAAATAAGATTGACAACTGAATCCCTAACAGCCTCCTTGATGAAATGAAGCTGAATGTCGACGTGCTTCATTCGCTTGTTATTGAGGTTGCAGTCCCCATTAGCGGTGTTAATGCAGGACTGATTGTCCTCATGTACTGGGATGGCGGAATAAAAGGGTAAGAGATGACATTCACAAGACCATTGCCAAAGCCAGAGAAGTTCAGAAACCAGATCACATAACGCTTTATACTCGGCCTCGGCAGTTGAGATTGAGACAGAGGGTTGCTTGCGAGTTTTCCAGAGAACAAGATTTCCAGCAAAAAGTGCAAGAAATCCCGTTACCGACCTACAAGTTGTCCTGCAGTTCCCCCAATCTGCATCGCTAAAACCCCTGACCTCATTTTCCAGCCCCTGAGAATAAACCAATTCAACGTTCTGAGTCCCCTTGAGATATTGCAACACGTGAAGGAAACCGTTCCAGTGACCAATGCCAGGGCGCTCGAGGAACTGTGAAAGCGAGCTAAACGCGTGAGAAAGATCAGGGTGAGTGGCGGTGCTTAGGTAGTTGATACTACCAATTGCGCTTCAATAGTTGACGCCTAGGCCGAGAAACTTCTCCACCTCTTCATCACTTGCTGGTTGAAGGTGGACGTTTGGTTCCAGCGGAGTAGTGACACACTTGCAATCACTTAAACCATAAAGGTCCAATAAGGAATTGGTGAAGTGGCTCTGATCAAGAGAGATGAACCCGTCTCCATGCATAACTCTTATCCCTAACATGAGATCAGCGGGACCCATGTCCTTGATATCAAACTCTTGTGATATTTCCTTGATGAAAGAGTAGACTTCTTCGCCAAAGATTGCAATGTCGTTGACGTGGATGTAGAGCCAAACCATTGTTTGCCTAGAGCGAAAGAAGACGCAGGGATCGAGTACACAAGCTGAGAACCGTGCCTGAAGGCGCCACTGCTTGAGCCGTTGATACCAAGCTAACGGCGCCTGCTTAAGACCGTAAATGGCCTTGTTCAGACGAAGACACGATGCTCGTCTGTCCAAGTCCAAACCCTGAGGAACTGAAAGATAAACAACCTCAGAAAGCGGTGCGTTGAGAAAGGCACTCTTGATATCTATCTGATGAAATTTCAGCCCTCTCGATGCAGCATAAGAAATGAGACAGCAAAGAGAATTGAGATGACCTGTGGGAGCATACGTCTTCTCAAAATCAATCCCAGGAGTTTTGGTAAACCCTTGTGCACAGAGCCAAGCCTTGTACTCAGTGACGTTATTGAGATGGTCCTTCTTTATTTGGAACACCCAAGTTGTTCCCACAAGCTTGTAGTCAGGTTGCAAGTCAACTACGTCCCAGACGTGCAATCGATTCATTGATGACAACTCCTTGTCAATCGCTGCTCGCCAAGACTCTTTGTTTGGGGACTTAATGGCTTGATTATAGTTCCTCGGCAATTTGGCAAGAGCAGTAAAAAGGGTCTTGGGTCGTCGATTGTAAGGAAGGATTTTCCCACTGTCAACACTTCCCCTGATCAAGGTTGGATGTCGTGGACCAATTACTTTAATTCTAGAACGGTTGACAGGTATGGGTATTTCAACAGCTGCAACACCACTGGAGGATTCTTGGGCTTCTTCTACCAGTCTTGATGAATCCTCCACTGAGTGCAATAAGTCATTTGCTTGGATTTCACCTACCAAGGAATGATCTGACTGACGTAATTCATCTACCGTTTCAGTCAATTCACGCTGATTGTTCCATGGTACGATCCACGCTTCATCTCTCAAAAAAGGAGCTTGAATGCGAGGGAAGAAATTTTCTTCGAATTTCACATGCTTTGAGATTACAACCTTGAGGTCGGAGAGGCGCAGAATACAATATGCAGTGTTGTCATTTTCGTATCCTAAAAACACACCTTCTGCCCCTACAGTATCAAACTTCCAGTCTTGCTGACTCTTTGGTATCGAGATGACAGCTCTACAGCCAAAGACCCAAAGCCGTTTGATTCTGGGTGGCAAACCCTTCCAGATGGAATACGGACTGTTGTTGCTTCTGGAAGGAGTAGGTATAAGATTCGAGAGAAAGGTCGCTGTGCTCACTGCTTCAGCCCAATATCTCTTTGGGAGATTTGAGCAATTAAGAATGCACCTGGCCTTCTCAATTATTGCTCGATTAGCTCTCTCTGCAAACCCATTGTGTTGTGGGGTTTCTGGTGGAGACAAGATGTGAATAAAGCCGTTTGTTTCAGCGAGTTTTTTAAATTGATTATTCACAAATTCACCCCCACGATCCGATACCACGGTCCCTATTTTTCGATCATGAAGGTTTTCTATATGATTTTTAACAATGACAAACTTATCAAAAGCATTGGATTTTAGCTTTAGCAGACGAACAATTTTAAATGAGGTGGCTTGATCCACTATGGTAAGGAAACAGCGGAAACCAGAGATTGATGCAGGGGATATGGGACCAACAAGATCAAGATGGATACAGTAAAGAGGTTGACTTACATCCCCAAAATGATCGTTGAAAGGAAGCATGCGCATTTTGTTGAGATTGCATGTTGAACAAACTGAATCGACCGTGGGAAGTCCCATTGCTTTGATCGCCATGTTCCCAGGATGACCCAACCTCTGATGCCATACGTTCAATGGGCAGAAGGTTGAATTACTTTCAGGAATCGAGAATTCTATTCGCATTAGGTTATTAATGATTTTTCCTTCAATTGTCCCTCTTTCACCGGTTTCAAGCGTAAACAAATTTCCTTCTTGATGAATAACCATCTTTCCGTGACTTAATGCCAGAAGGCTGACCAGATTGCAATTAAGCCTTGGAACGAGAAGGGAGTTTTCAAGAGTGAGGACTTGATTTCCGCATAGAATAACAACGGTGCCTGTTCCTACTGAGACAAGAGTGCTAGCCGAGTCTCCGGTGCTAACATTTATTTTTGGCATTTGAGTAAAGGAAGTGAAATACCTAGGAGAGTTAAACATGTGATGCGTTGCACCACAATCAATAATTAACTCTTGAGAATTAATGTCTAGTTGATTTCTTGTGATCAGAGTTTGAGCGGTGGATAAGTGAGCTGAGGCTTGGTTTTTCCTTTTGTTGTTTTGCCGAGGTGGTCTGAGATGCGGATTTTTGGCATAACATTCATTTTTGCTGTGAGTAGTGCACATAGGATTATGCTTCCTGTTAGAGCAAATGTACGTGATTTTATATGGATGAGCTGATTCAGATAAGAGAGCAGAGGCTGATGGTGAAATGGATTTTTCTTGTGAAGAGGAATTGTCATGAAATTCTTGCAATTTAGCAAGGACTAATTCCAGATTTTTGACAAGATCTTCATTTAAGGTAAGAACCTCAACATACGAATGCAATTTAGGATCTCCCGACAGTTTTCCAAGGAGTGAAAATGAGTGGCATTCATCGGCAATAGTAATCTTGACAGTTTCAAGTGCCATCATTAATGTTCTACTGTTGTCAATATAATGTTGGAGGTTTCCATCATAGTTGAACTGAAGCCATTGCATCCATACTCTGCCCCTGTTGACTGCCTTTTTAGATGCGTACTGCTCTTTGAGTTTGTTCCAAAGGAGATGAGCATTCTTCGAGAATTGCTTAACAACTTCAATAAATACTTGATTGCTGACTCAACATGAAATGATGCTGATTGCATCAAAGCTTGCCTTGTTCCACTTGTTTGTAGCTGTGGTAGAAATGTCCAAGGGAATTGGCTTTTCACAAACGTCAACCAGATCTTTGGATCTTAAGAGAATAGTCATTCGAGCAACCCATTCACCATTGTTGGAATTGTTGAGTATGGGTATCAAATTGACTTTGGCATTATTCTCAAAATTCATAGTGAGTCTGATAGTCCACCGTGTTATGAGGTAGTTGAGAGCCCCGAGACTGTAAATCTGTTAGAGATCAAAACTAAACAAATGACATTGCGTTAATGGATTTAGCAATAGACAAGTTTTAATAAGAAAGAATTATACCTAAACGGTGGACTACAAATAGCTATGATAATAAAGAGGCAGTAGCAACGTAGGGTACAACAAGGAATTGATCTGCTTAAACAATGAGGAATTTAGTTAACATGAAAGTTGAAATCTATTGATTTCGAGAAACAACAATACCTGAATCAAACAGGAGTAAACAATAAATAAAGGAACGAGTGGTAGAGAAAAAGGAGAGAATGAGAGACAATTTAATAAAGAAAGGTAAAAATGAAAAAGTGAGAAGAAAAAGAGTAAGAAAAAAGAAAAGGAGAGAAAGGAGTGAGTGGAAGTAATGAGTCAAAAAGAAAAGAGGAGGATGATGATAGGAGTCATGATTCACGTTATTGGCTTGGGGTTTTTATCTTCAAAGGTGTTTAATCATGCGCAGTGATCTGCGCGTGTTGATCATTGCTTGGTTGATTTTCGAATAGTGGTGGTTGGGCATTTGTTGATCTAGGACTGGCGCATTGACGATCGTCTTGGTCTAGATCGTGAACTCCAACAACTAAGACAAAATCAACATTACAAGTCGAATTGGAATGACTTCAAGATTGAACAAGTTCCTGATTTGTTTGAATCATGTGCAACATTTCTTGTTGTAAATTAGCCAACTCTTGAGTCCTCCAATTGTGATAGGCCTCTTCCAATTCAAAATAAGCTGGACAACAAGAGAATGGACACTGTTGTGTAATATTTGCTTACAAAGCTTAAAGATGCTTAATTCCTTGGTCTCGCTGGTCTTGAGCTCAGCCAATCTGTTGCCAAGTAGGAAATCTTCATCCAATCTACTCTACAACGAGTGACAAGACGATTTCAATACCTAGAGAGGCCTATCCTAAGCTCGCTTGAAATAACTAACAATGCCATCAATTGCACTCCTATAAATTTGCATTGAGAAGATGTGTTAATTTTCCCAGCCAATACTTTCAAGGATCATAATCAAACTAGGAATATGTCTAGGATGAGCTTTTAGCAGGTTTCTGGTTGATCAATGGTATTTTGGCTGCATTCTTCACTGGGTTAGCTATTATCCTCTTTCTTTTCTCCTCAGAATGATAATTGCTGCTTTCGTCATCAAGGTAAAGGCGATTGTAAAGCTATCAAGCTTTATTGAAGAACACACTATTGCTGCTCTGCTTGCTTTGACACAGTGTCCCGGCAAGGATTAATCAAACATTGATGATGTCGGTCTCACATCAACACCGGAATCCATTGATACACCTGGAAAAAGACTGACAAAGTAAATAAAACTTCCAGACTGAGGAAAATAATATATCCAAGACCGCCAATGGCCTTCTCTGAGTCAAAACTTACATTTTCATCATATTCATTCTCATATTTTCCAATTCACAGTAACTGAAAACTCAAAGATATCCTATGATCAATTGAAGTATTGATATAAGGGGAAGAGGGGATTAATTTAGAATTCTAACTATCTAATCTAGCGCCTAATTGAGAGGTTAAAATCATCTCTTTTTATCGTCAATCATAGCTTGCAATGGGAGTGACATTGGGCTTGTGGCCAAAGAGCACATCCATTTCAGAATAGCAAGGACACATACTTTCAAATTTTTCACTCATTGATTTGATTACTTTACCCTCATCTTCTTCGACTATTGCAGCCCCAGTTAAGTGTTTGAATTTTTTTCTGCCATATACGTCTTTTTATACATTTGCCATCAATCTTGGATTCTACTTGAGCTAAGGTTTAGGCAATTTCCTGATTTTTTGTTGACCACAATGGCCATAACCGGAAATCCATGCTGCTTTGATGAAGGAGGTCTTCCAATAGATGTTGAAGCACTAGTACCAAAATATGACTCAAAATTGGATTTGACTGAAATCCAATTAATTAAGGTTAAATAATCTGTACGTATTAAGTGACCTAATGGATGTGGCAGGCCAGAGGTGATCTTCATATCTGACTGATGTGTCTTTCTTTGGAACAAGGCATTGTTATATGGATGAAGAAGTATAAATGGACTGTAAGCTGTTTGGTCAGAGTGTCCAAAATGGAGTGTAGAAAAATATGTTGTATATCTATGAATTGTGAGTAATAATACAGGTCAGGGTTTAAACTCAAATCCCAGATGCATGGGATTTGGTCAAAATACCAGGGGACTCAGCTAGAATGCCATGTGATTTACACATAAAAAACCTGGGATTTAGTGTTGGGATTTGGGTTCCAAATCCAATGTTATTTTAAGGAAGGATTTGGTGACTTTGACACCCCCTATTATGAATATTTATTGTTTTACAAACAATAAAACTTTATCCAAAAATACTCTACAAGAGATATTTAAGGCTGAAAAAGAAATTTCTTCAAGAGCCATTTCAATTGGAATTAATTGAGCAACAAAACGCAGGAAATTAATATAAGAAAAGGTCTTAAAAAGGAGTATTAATGAGAAAAAACACCCAAAAGTGGCAAGAGTGAATTTGGAAACAAAATGACAAGGTTAACAGTGATGAAAGATCCTTTTATTCACTTATGGGGTGGTGCAAGAGTAAAAATGATTATAAGAATTTCAAACAATGACTATAGTGATTTTTTCATGTAGTTAAAAGGTTTCAATGATTAAAAAGGGTGGTTGGAATATTTTATTGATCGGCTTAACAGTCTTTATACTAATAATAAAAGGAAAAGATTTTAACATGAAGAGAAAAGTGGGGCAAAGAAGACATTATTTTATAACTACCAATTTTCTCACTCCAAAAGTAGGTTTTACTCTTTTCAGTCGTGGAAAACACTGTGAAAACAGGAAAGCCAATTATGGAATCATTGAACCCTAGCTTAGACAAAAAAGGGCTGGTTTTAGCCATTTTATACCCTTAACTCAGTCATTGCTATAGTAATACATGTTTTTAAGCCTTCAAAACACGTCATAATGTGTGTGAAAGACATAGAAACAAGTTAAAACTGCTTTTATCAAGATTGTTTTAACTTCAGGGTAGTTTTACCCTCTTGGCAACAGTACTAAATGTCCCACTTTGGAATCTGGGGTTGCATGTGATTTGTCCCACTTGCCTTTGGCATATGCAAATGACTCCTCCATGCACCTTACTTCATGTTTCCTAGCTTTGCCTAAAATTCCTTTGAAGCTAGCAGCTGTGGGATTTAACTCAACCAAATTCTTCCTCAAGGAATCTTGGGGTAATCTGGGATTCCATCCTTTCTCTAGGAAAGCAGGAGTCTGATTGGTGCTTGCATTAATGTATGTTTTGTATTCCAATGCTAGTGCAGGTAACAAGGTGCACCAATCACGGGTTAATACATCACAATATATAAATTCAAGACCATATGCCCAAATTGTTCTCACCATATCTTCCAAGGTTTGGATCATTCTTTAAGCCAGACCTTCAGTTTGTGGGTGGTAGTGTGGGAACTCCTCTTGTGTAGGATTAAAATGAGGCAGTACCTGGAGTGGGAAATCACAGGTAACTAGTTTTTAAATGCCACTAATTCCTGCACCCAATGTTGGCAAGGGTGTATTGCCTGCACCTCCCAAAATACTGAACAAAATATTCCTTGGAGCTCACAAACCAAAATAAAATTAGTGAGTGGCTTTACAGCTGCAGAAGACCAAATTCAGCAGTCTCAGATCAGAGCTATTAAATATATAATAAGGAATTCAATGTCAGTAATTTGGTTAATTTTTATATTTAATGAAATACTTTTCTGTTTAATTTTTTTTCAGTGAAATTGGGGTGAGTCTTTTTTTCTCGGTGATAGACGCTTGCTAAGATGGGTTATTTAAGGTGTTATGGAAAATTTGATGGGTTTTGATAAAGGTAGTTTTGTTAAGGTAAAGTTATAATAGAGTAAAATAATTTCTAAAGTTTTGTTATTTTTTAAAATTGTTTGATAATAAGATAAAATTGTATTTTGTTGATTGAAGATCTTGATAATTGGTGATAATTTACTGCATGAAATATTTTAATAGAGTAGTAACCTTAATCTTGGGTTCTGGATAATTTCATATTTTTTTGAATACCAATATTCCACTGACTGAGCTTAGCTACTGGGAAAGTATATTCACTATAATTTTCTGGACTACCTCCCAGGTGAGGGATGACTCATTCCTGTGCTTATACTGTTCAGGGGATATAATGTGCATGGGGGGTATTTTGAAATTTGGGGGGAGAGAGCCCCTCTATTTATACCTTTTGGGAGTCCAGGGGGCCTCCATGGGAGCTGTCTTTTTCCACTTGAATTTCTCTTGATTCCATCATGTGAATTTGTCTATTGGAAGGACATTTCTTGCATCGGTTAGGTGATTTAAGGTTTGGTGATAATTGTTCCTCTGAACAGCCTCCATTCATCACATGATGGTCTTTTGGTGAACTAATTATGATGTGATATTCTTGGATTTTGCTTTCATGCATTAGGTGATTCCATTTTGGCTGAGGATTTTTCTTGTTCACAGCCTTTTTTCTGTAATATGATACTTTGTTGGTGGCTGCAGTATCACATGATGGATTGGTATTTCATTTGCATATGTCATATTTCAGGCTTGGTAGAAGTGGATTTTTCATTTTGAGCTTTATAATGAGGTTAGGTGATAATTTTTGCACTGAGGAGTTTACTGTTGTGTATTAGATGATGTGATTTTTTAGTTTGACACAAGCTTTGCATAGTCATGTGGTTGAGATTCAATTAGAAGTGTGTACTACATGCAGCCTGTTTTAACTAGCTTTGGTTTGCATGAGGTGATGAGTGGTGTAAATAATTCTGATTGTGTTTTAAGGTTTCAAGTGGGTTTACTGTGGAATTAAGATAAGGTACTCCTGTGGCTGTGTGTCACAGGGGCTCTTATGGAAGAAAGAGGGCCTGGCACTCAGGAATCAACAACTCACTTGGAGGGCTCCAAAAGATAAGACAAATAATAAAGATTGATTTATTTAAAGAAGAAGAAAGGGGAAAGACAAGTATGCCAAAGATAAACTAAAGATAAGTAGCCAAAGGCCAAAGATAATAAATAAGGCAACTAAGTGAATCCTCAATTCACTGTTTCAACCTTCCAGAAAAGGGGATGGAATTAGTAGAGGATATGACCACCAATATCCACTGACAGGCAAGGAGGAAAAGAGAAAAGGTGCTGAATTACTGACTTAAGATTATCAGTATTAACTTTAATGAAGTAAAAAAAAATAAAGATAATAATAAATCCAATATATTAATTAACTTGGGAGAAAGTCCCCAGGTGCTGAAAGGTGGCCAGTATATGTGAAAACTGAAACACTGATCCTGGAAGGTGGATCACCGGCTGTATTGTCTGAATTGGGCCAATACTGTTCTGGCCATCTTGAAATTGAACTGTGTTATTGAATTCCCACAGTGGAGATTGAATTGGCCCAATGGGTCCAAGGACATACAAGTTGATTGATTGACGCCTGAATGGACCAATTGAGTTGTCCAAGGAGTATTGAAGTACTTGATGCCTTGAAAACTGATTTAAAGACTGTATAACCTCTGATAATCCACTTGGAATAATCCTGAATGAAATTACCAACCCAACTCCTGCAGGGCCAGGTGAGTGGGGTCCTTGAATGATCTTCTGATTGCCGCCATGGATTGCCAGACTGATGAGTTAAAGAATCCTCCTTTGAAATGGGCATTGTATTTTGGGACCTTGATTTGTAATATTGGAATTTTGTACTTAAAACATCACCACTGAATTGCCGAGAAAAAATGGTGCATAATGGTATATAATACCATATATGCACCACTCCTGCAACCTTGAGTAAGGGGTGCATGGAGGAATGAAAGAATTCCGCTTAAGTTGAGGGAAAGGCTTTCTGAGCTGGTCTGGTGGCCTCTGGTTGTTGCCAGAGGCCATGGCTGGTAGTATGGTCCATTGCCAAAAATGGGTCCTATGGGATCTATGGCCATTTTGGTGTCAAAAGGGTTTTTTGGCCTAAATTGGGTCCAAGGGATTGGTGACCAAAATTGGCTCAGGTGGGCCCAATTGTGGTTTGGGACCCACCTGGCCTTGGGGGCTAGATGATTTCCCCCTTTGGCCCCATTGGATTAGGTGAAAAGGGGCCTAATTGGCCTATGGGCTGCAGACCGTGATTTACAGCCCACAGGCCGTAGAAGCCATGGGGGGCCTAAATGGCCCAAAAAGGTCATTTAGGCCTAAACCTCCCTAATGAAAGGCGTAGGCCCAAAATTGAAAATGATGGCTAGGGGGCCTGGAGGCCCCTAGGAAACAAAAGGACCCCCCAGGCCTGGGGGTTGGTGATATGGAAATTGGCCAAGGAGCCCAATGATGGCAGGATATGGCCTGGGGCCAGAAATGGCCAAGAAGAGCTTTTATTACCAAATGGCCATAGAGCACCAGAGGGGACTAATTGGCCATAAAAGATATGGTTTGGCCAATTGGCCCCAACTTGGTTCCAGGTTAGAATTGCCGCAACACCCATGAAGGAGGGTCAATCTTTGTTGTGAGCATTTGAGATATGACCACATACCCAATAAGGTCACAAAAAAAACTCAGAATAATTATACCTTTAATATAATTATATTAAAATTAATTAGACTAATTATACACTAAAAATAATTACTCAAATATACAAAAAATACCATAAATTGGTACTAAAATTGGTTTAACTTAAAAACCAATGAATGAACATGTGAAATAAATTATACCATTGGATTCCCCATGCAAAAATACACATATACCATTTTTATGGCATATCTGTAAAGCCAATATTTAAGGAATTATAAGGTACAATACCTTATAAAAACCATAAAAACTTATTTATCTCAGAAACTAATGAAACAACATGTGAAATAAATTGTACCAGTGGATTTCCCACAAAAATCCACATATAAAACAATTAATAAGCTAATTCCCAAAATCAATACTTAAGGAATTATCCTGAATATATGCACTTTTTTGGTCAACGCATATATTCAGTGATCATAGCTAATATCTTCTAAACTATACATGCTAGAATGATGAACCAAAAATAAAGTTACCACGTAATTACTGTAAGAACACAGATATGAACTTTATTTTGCAAATTATAAACAAGGTTAAGACTTATGAGGAAATATTGATAAAAATCAACAGAGCTGTTGACCACTTTGTTGTGAAAGTAGTCCAAACTTAAAAAAAAGTATACAGTTGGATTCTCCTAGTTCATTCGTGAAGAATGATGTAATTTTTATTATTAAATTCAGGGTATAACCCCCTGAAATCAAGGTTTGAAGTTTAAAATATTGAATTTCGACAGAAAAGATGAGTTACAAGAAAAATCATCAAAATTAGAGTTTTGATGATGTAATGAAAAGCTCTTGGCAGCATAATAAGGTTATGTCAGGCTATCAGAATTCACTCTCTGAATTGCTGTAGCGTGAAAACCTTAAAAGTTATTGAGGATCAAAGTTTGAGCTTAAATTGAGCTGTTATGATCACATACTGTAACCTTAAATTAAGTTTAACAGTCTTAATAGTGATAAAATTGGTGAATACTATTAGTTTATGATTAAAACTAATAAAATCCACGAAATTTGGGGTTCTGCCAAGCCTCTGATGTCATCACAATTAGAGTTATAGTGATAACTCTAAATAATGGTGTAATAATGATGTAATATGGTTTGATCATGATGTAATCACCCTCAAACCTTAAAATATTGATCAATTCCAGTGGATATGATCAGTACACGTCTACTAGAAGCCTGTTGGACTCTAGGAGGGAGGTATTTACTATAAATAGAGCTCTTTTTACTCTGTTTTCCCCTCAGACGCATCAAAAACATTAAATCAATTAAATCAAAGGTAATTTCTTTATTCTTTATATATAAAACTGTTATATTATTAAAGAACAAAGACCACCTGGCTATAATCATCTATTTTGACGTGATTAAATCATTTATTTAATTGTTTTTGTTAAAAATCTCTCTAAAAACTCATTTCCACGTAAAATCAAGAAATTTAGTAATTTTCTTTATTTTTTATTGTAAATACAATTTGAAAAAGTTGTATTATATTCTTTTGGCGTAAAATATCTCAAAATTATTATTTTAAGTGTTAAAAGTAGGTTATTTCATCTTATTATAATAATTTCTCTCTTATTATTACTCTTAATAATTCTTAATTAATATAAATAGTATTTATATTAATATATAACTTTAATATTAGTAATATTATTGTTATTAATTGTTTTTTATTTATAAAAAACAGTTTTTTACGCCTTTATTATTTGTTGGTAACAATAATAAAGAGCTTTATAATATATTAATTATTTTATATTAATATATTATTTATAATATTATAATTTCATATAATATTAATTTATATTATTATATTTATTTAATAATATAATATTTTTACGCCATAATAATGATATTTCTTTATTATTATTATTATTTTAATCTTATTTACTTTAATTATAAGCACATTCAGAGTACAATAAGTAATAAATTAGTAATTTTTTACTTATTGTTTCATAGTCAAACCTTACATTTGGGGGCCTGGCCGTGATATTTACTTAAAAGACCTTTAAAAAGATTCTATTTGGGTTTATCCAATAATAAATTATATTTATAATCATAAAATTATATAATAATTTTATATTTTATTGATTTTAAAAGCTATTGAGGCATTTGGAAAGCAATTGTACTGTCTTACACGTGGTTTCTCACATCCTTAGACTTGCAAGAACTTTCTTTGAGTGACTCTAGTGATTAAAAAAGATAATTTATAAATTAAAAATAATTTTTATTATAATTTAATTTTATAAGAATCATATTCATTTTTTATCTTATTCTTTAAAAATAAAAATATACATAAAAAATATTAAAAAATATTAAAAACCAATAAAAAAAGTTATTTTTATTCATTTTTATTCATTTCTTTCTTTATTTCATTTTTTTTTAAGATATAAAAGCAATTTCTACGTGGAAAATTGCCATATCTTGCCAAAAATAACACTTCTTATAAAAAGACTTATATTTATTTGTCTTTTTTAGTGTTTGAAGATAACCCAACAGAAGACAACCAAGCTACTGTTGAGAGATTGGTGGAAGAAACTTGTCAAAGTTCTCCAACACCAGTTATCACCAAAAGAAAGAAAGCTAAGAAATTAGACTTTCCAGGGCCCACCATTCAAGACTCTGAAGGTGAGCACCTCTTTTTAAATTGCCATAAAAGAATTTTATTCTAAAAATACTTTTATTTTTTCTTATTCTTTAATTATGACTACCAGAAGAGGTTCCCAATACTCCATCCAATCAGATGGAGCTGGACTCAGGAGTAGAATTGATCCCTCAAAAGGGAAAAGAAAGGGCAATATCCCCAGTGGAACAGAATCCACACAAGGAAGTGCCTTATCCCAAAGGCAAGTCCCAGAAATGCCCATGATATCTGAGCCTGAATTGGAACTAAGTATGAGTAACTCAAACAGGTACAAATCACATTCAGAGGGCTCAAATAGACATCTACATGAGCCAGTACAAGCAGTATTACACAGTATACAAGGAAAAAGACTGGGAAATGCTGCCTCAAATACACCAAGGAGTGATGAACTCCTGGCACATCCTGAAAAAGTTCCTCAAAGAGGAGGAGATAGTGAGATACTCAAATGGATGGAATCCACTGTCATCCAAACCTCAAATCAAAAAAATCAAGGATTATCATGCCAAAAATAGGGAGGCAACCAAGGAAGAAGCCCCAGTAGCTTCTACCAGCAAGCCTCAAGCCAACCCACTTCCCCAAGAAGGGAAGAAGAACAAGAAAAAGCATTGGAGGAAACCATATTCCCCAAGCTACAGAATCCCAAGAATCCAAAAGGATGCCATGGACAATGTTTTCAACATGGCCAGAACCTTGATGGAATTCAAGGACAAGGAAGAGCAAAGAATGAGACAACCTCATTTCCCAAAGAAATAACCTTGTCCAAAGATGTTGTAAATACTTTAACAGAAATTAAAAATAGTATATTACCTCTAAAAGAAATTAAAGACAGTTTATTATCACTACAAGAAATAAATAACAATTTATCTTCTTTAACAAAAATTGTTGTACAAAACAAGAAAGAAATTGACAACATTAAGTTTATTGTTGAAAATAATAAACCAAAAAATTTAATTGACAATACTCAAAAATTAATACAAGGACAACAAGAATTGTATAAATACATAAAAGATATCAAAGATAAGACTTTGACAATCAATTATGATGTGAGTATTGACAATCTTACAGAAAAATTAAATAAATTAAGTATTTCTGTAGAAAAATTTGAAGAAAAGACTTCATCACACCAAAAATTACTTTTGGACCATGTGGAAAAAAGTGATGAAGCAAGAATGCATCTGAAAGATGATATTCAAAGTGAAATAAGGCTTATTACAGAAAAAATGGATAAAATTAATGAGGCTAATTTAAATATGCCAAAGTTATCAACACCATTTTCTCATATAAGAAGCCCTATTAAAACAAAAGAGGAATTGTCAAATCCTTTCATAACAGACTTGAGTCACCAAGATAATAACCAAGTCTTAATTAAGGAAGCACCTCAACTGAAAGAATGGCCAACATTCACAGGAGAAGGTGAATATGACCACATGTCATTCATTAAAACAATTGACATGTTACAAGAAGATTATGCCATACCAGATGAATTAATCACTGCAAGATTACATTCTTTGTTTGAGAAATCTGCAAAAAGATGCTATTATGGCATAAGACAAACAAATGGTAAAAATACCTGGTCTTGGTGGAAACAAGAAATAATCACCAAGTGGGCAAATGATGCCTGGAGGTATAAGATAGAAAATGCATTTGAAAACTCTTTCTTTGACCCAGAGAAAGATAAACCTTTAACTTGGTTCCTAAAACAAGTTGAAAGGCTTAATGCACTGTACCCAGAAATGTCACAGAAGATGGTGCATATGAAAATACTTAAAAAATGTGGAGGGGAACTAGAACATGCCCTAAGAAGCAGGTGTATAGAACCATGCTCCACAGAAGAGTATATAAATGCACTAGAAGATATAGTGACAAGAACAAAAATTGGCAGGACTTGGAAAAAATTGGACATTAAAAGCCCAAATAAACCATTTATCAAGAAAGATAAATCAAAAGAATCCTTCAAACCCAATACATCCAACAATAATGAGCAAAGAAAATGCCATAAATGTGGAGGTATTGGACACTTAGCCAATAATTGCCTTAAAAAAGCAAAGATTAATGAAATTGTGGAAACAGAAAACCACAATGACAAAGAAGAATAATCTGACTCTGAAAAAGAGACAGAAGAATCAGAAAGCTCTGAAAGTGATGAAATCAATATAATTAATGCACAAATTAATAATATTGATATAATTTATGAAGTACTGGATGTTAACTCAAACTTGCCACAAGTTGGAACATCTGACACAAATCTGACAAACATACAAGATGCCAAAATGTATAGAACCAAACCTGCAAGAGGAATGGGATATACAGCTGGAAAATCAAGTATTAGTATTGTTATGGTTGATAACCAAGAAGGAAAGGTTAACTTAGATACAGGAGCATATTGCACCTGTGCTGGCAAAAATTATTTAAAAACCATTGTCCCAGACTGGCAAGAAAAACTTATGCCAATACAAGGTGTCAAATTTAGTAGTGCAAGTGAGAGCATTAAGCCCCTTGGAATAATTGATTTAACACTAATTTTTCCTCATCCCTCACAATGTGTCAGAATCAAAGTAGAGTTTGTAGTAATGGACAACCGTACTAGTAATCATTTCATACTTGGAAATGACTACTTATCAATCTATGGTATAGATATCTCCAACCAAAAGGATAGATATTTTACCATAGGAGATAATAAAAGACAAAAGTTTGGATTCTTAAATAACAAAAAACAAATCACAGTTATTAAGAATGAGGAAAAAATTCCAGAAAAAGAACTTTTTATATCTGAACAACTCAAAGAGGCAGAATTCAATCAAGAATTAACAGAAAGAATGAAAGAAAAATTGATTGACCTCTTATTTAAGTATAAAAATGCCTTTGCAACTGACAAAGAGCCACTAGGTGCCATAATTGGACATGAAGTGGATATAATTCTTAATGTAGAAAAACCTTACCCACCTTTATTAAGAAGACCTGCTTATCCAGCCAGTCCAAGAGCTAGAGAAGCCCTAGAGGTGCACATTAAAGAATTAATGGACCTTGGAGTATTAAGAAAGGTTGGACATAATGAGCAAGTAGAAGTTACTACACCTGTCATTATAACTTGGCATAATGGAAAATCAAGGATGGTAGGAGACTTCAGAGCCCTGAGTACCTATACCATTCCAGACAGATATCCAATACCCAGAATCTATGAGACATTGACCCAATTGTCACAAGCTAAGTTCATCACAGCTATGGATGCTCTCAAGGGTTTTCATCAAAATGTCTTAACAGACAATGCCAAGAAACTACTAAGAATAATAGTCCATTGTGGAATTTTTGAATACCTAAGAATGCCATTTGGGATAAAAAATGCACCTTCCCATTATCAAAGAATGATGAATACCATATTTCCTGAAGAATTATCAGAAGGATGGTTAATAATCTACATTGATGATATCATAGTTTGCTCAGAAACTTGGGAAAATCACCTGACAAGACTAGAAAGGGTACTACAGAAAATAGTCCAAGTAAATATGAAAATTTCATTGAAAAAGTGTCATTTTGCATATAGTGAATTGAAAGCCCTAGGACATGTAGTATCTGGACTTAGTCTAGGCATAGACAAAAATAAAGTAGCAGCAGTACTACTTAAACCAATGCCTCAAACTAAAAAAGAAATGCAATCATTTCTAGGATTTGCTGGTTACTATAGACAGCATATAAAGGACTTTGCAAAGATTGCTAAATCCTTGTATAAGCTATGTGACCAACAAACAGTCTATGAGATGACAGAAGAAAGAGTCAAGGCATATGAAGAATTGAAAAATTCTTTAACAAATGCCCCATTTCTTCTAATGCCAGACTGGAAAATACCTTTCAAACTGTACATTGATGCTTGTGGAGAAGGACTAGGTGCTGCACTTCACCAAACACAAATTATCAATGATAAACCAGTGGAAGGACCAATTTGTTTCATTTCAAGGCAGATAAAGCCAACAGAAGCAAGGTATGGAGCAAGCCAAATGGAATGCTTATGCCTAGTGTGGGCTTTAGAAAAGCTGCATTATTATTTGGATGGCACAGTATTTGATGTAATCACAGACTGTAATGCTGTGAAATCACTATTAAATATGAAGACTCCAAATAGACATATGCTGAGATGGCAAATTGCTATCCAAGAATATAGGGGAAATATGACTATTGTTCATAAATCTGGAAATATTCATAAAAATGCAGATGGTCTTAGCAGATGGGCTCTAGCAAATACCCCTGACAATCCAGCATGGGTACCACAAGAAGAGCACCATATAGAAGGAATATGTGTTACAGACATTGGCACAGAATTCTTTAACCAAGTTAAAGAAAGCTATAAGACAGACAAAAATTGCCATATCTTAAGCCAACTTCTAATGAAAGACTGCAAAGATCCATCACTTTCATCAAAACTAGATGAAATATGGAAAAAAGCATATGATGAAGGAAGATTCCACCTCCTTGATGGAATCCTTTACCATAGAACAAAACACACATGTGTTATGGCCTTAACAGACAGAACACTAATAAACACTATTTTACATGAGTGTCATGATAGTGTTGCATCTGGACATCTCTCAGAAGATAGGACACTAGAGAGGGTGAAAACCTGCTCTTGGTGGCCAAATTGGAAGAAAGATGTTGCAGAGTACTGCCAAACCTGTGACAGATGCCAAAAAGCCAACAGAGCCACAGGAAAGAAATTTGGAATGATGATCCAAATCCAAGAACCAAAATCCCCTTGGGAAATAGTTCATATGGATTGGGTAACAGCCTTACCTCCAGGAGGAGACAGGAGTTATAATGCATGCCTAGTGCTAGTTGACAGATACAGCAAAACTCCCATGTTCTTACCATGTCATAAAGATGACACAGCTATGGATACAGCCATAATGATATGGAATAAAGTCATTAGCCATACAGGCTTATTCCAAAATATTATAAGTGACAGAGACCCAAAGTTCACTTCAGCATTATGGACAAATCTCCATAACCTGTTTGGGACAAAGTTATCATTCTCAACAGCTTATCATCCTCAAACTGATGGTTTAGCAGAAAGAATGATACAGACCCTAGAGGACATGATCAGAAGATTCTGTGCTTATGGGCTCGAATTCAAAGATTCTGATGGTTTTACCCATGATTGGTGTACACTAATACCAGCACTTGAATTGGCATATAAGACATCAATCCATTCTTCTACTGGCAAAACACCAGCAATGCTAGAGAAAGGTTGGAATCCAAGACTTCCTTATGATACCCTCAAAAAGGACTTAGTGGATATACATCCAACAGCAAGCAGCTTCAAGATAATGCTTGACAATGCAAGACACCATGCAAACAGATGCATGCAAGATTCTTTTAAATATGCAAAAGAAAGATGGGATAAAAGTCATAAGCCACCTGATTTCAAAATAGGGGACTTGGTTTTAGTATCAACCCTTAATTTCAATAACATAAAAGGCCCAAAGAAATTGAAAGATTCCTTTGCAGGACCATTCATGATAAAAGCACTTCATGGACCCAATGCTGTGCAATTGGAACTCACAGGTGAACTAATGAACAAACACCCAACTTTCCCTGTAAGTCTGATAAAACCTTACAGTTCAAGTGACAAAGAGTTATTTCCACTAAGAAATAAACCCCCACTTGAGATTCCCCCCTTGGAAGAAGGAGAGGAAAAGAAAATAGTAAAAGTCCTTAAAGAAAGAAGGACAAGAAACAAAAAAGAAAGAGAATACCTTGTAAGGTATAAGAATTCAACTCAAGAAGATGAATGGCTACTTGAGAAAGATATAACAAATGCTGATAAACTACTAAGAAGGTTCAGACATGAAAGAAAACCTGAAAAATAAAAAAGTTAAGCATTATTGAGCTTCAAGACTAACAAAGTCTATTGAAGAGGTAGGACAGTGGATGATACCCTAATCACATATATCAGATTGTGGTACAATCTTTTTTGGTGGTAGGGAATGTGAGCCTTTGAGATATGACCACATACCCAATAAGGTCACAAAAAATACTCAGAATAATTATACCTTTAATATAATTATATTAAAATTAATTAGAATAATTATACACTAAAAATAATTACTCAAATATACAAAAAATACCATAAATTGGTACTAAAATTGGTTTAACTTAAAAACAAATGAATGAACATGTGAAAAAAATTATACCATTGGATTCCCCATGGAAAAATACACATATACCATTTTTATGGCATATCTGTAAAGCCAATATTTAAGGAATTATAAGGTACAATACCTTATAAAAACCATAAAAACTTATTTATCTCAGAAACTAATGAAACAACATGTGAAATAAATTGTACCAGTGGATTTCCCACAAAAATCCACATATAAAACAATTAATAAGCTAATTCCCAAAATCAATACTTAAGGAATTATCCTGAATATATGCACTTTTTTGGTCAACGCATATATTCAGTGATCATAGCTAATATCTTCTAAACTATACATGCTAGAATGATGAACCAAAAATAAAGTTACCACGTAATTACTGTAAGAACACAGATATGAACTTTATTTTGCAAATTATAAACAAGGTTAAGACTTATGAGGAAATATTGATAAAAATCAACAGAGCTGTTGACCACTTTGTTGTGAAAGTAGTCCAAACTTAAAAAAAAGTATACAGTTGGATTCTCCTAGTTCATTCGTGAAGAATGATGTAATTTTTATTATTAAATTCAGGGTATAACCCCCTGAAATCAAGGTTTGAAGTTTAAAATATTGAATTTCGACAGAAAAGATGAGTTACAAGAAAAATCATCAAAATTAGAGTTTTGATGATGTAATGAAAAGCTCTTGGCAGCATAATAAGGTTATGTCAGGCTATCAGAATTCACTCTCTGAATTGCTGTAGCGTGAAAACCTTAAAAGTTATTGAGGATCAAAGTTTGAGCTTAAATTGAGCTGTTATGATCACATACTGTAACCTTAAATTAAGTTTAACAGTCTTAATAGTGATAAAATTGGTGAATACTATTAGTTTATGATTAAAACTAATAAAATCCACGAAATTTGGGGTTCTGCCAAGCCTCTGATGTCATCACAATTAGAGTTATAGTGATAACTCTAAATAATGGTGTAATAATGATGTAATATGGTTTGATCATGATGTAATCACCCTCAAACCTTAAAATATTGATCAATTCCAGTGGATATGATCAGTACACGTCTACTTGAAGCCTGTTGGACTCTAGGAGGGAGGTATTTACTATAAATAGAGCTCTTTTTAATCTGTTTTCCCCTCAGACGCATCAAAAACATTAAATCAATTAAATCAAAGGTAATTTCTTTATTCTTTATATATAAAACTGTTATATTATTAAAGACCAAAGACCACCTGGCTATAATCATCTATTTTGACGTGATTAAATCATTTATTTAATTGTTTTTGTTAAAAATCTCTCTAAAAACTCATTTCCACGTAAAATCAAGAAATTTAGTAATTTTCTTTATTTTTTATTGTAAATACAATTTGAAAAAGTTGTATTATATTCTTTTGGCGTAAAATATCTCAAAATTATTATTTTAAGTGTTAAAAGTAGGTTATTTCATCTTATTATAATAATTTCTCTCTTATTATTACTCTTAATAATTCTTAATTAATATAAATAGTATTTATATTAATATATAACTTTAATATTAGTAATATTATTGTTATTAATTGTTTTTTATTTATAAAAAACAGTTTTTTACGCCTTTATTATTTGTTGGTAACAATAATAAAGAGCTTTATAATATATTAATTATTTTATATTAATATATTATTTATAATATTATAATTTCATATAATATTAATTTATATTATTATATTTATTTAATAATATAATATTTTTACGCCATAATAATGATATTTCTTTATTATTATTATTATTTTAATCTTATTTACTTTAATTATAAGGACATTCAGAGTACAATAAGTAATAAATTAGTAATTTTTTACTTATTGTTTCATAGTCAAACCTTACATTTGTGGTTGTGACAGTACCCCCCTACCTTGAATGGTGAGCTCCTGAGAACCAAGATAAGGTAGAAGACTTTTGAGGCTGTTGAGATGGATTGGACGTAGGGATTCTAGAGGTATTTGAATCTTGAAAAGAAAATTTTGAACTGATAAAGGTGTTGGGATATGAATTGAGGTTGACTTGGTCTTCTCTTGACATTTGGGTTTGAAAATGTTGAAAACATGATTTGGTGTAAGGATTTTGGTATTGAGAGTTATGAGGAAAGAAATTTAAGAAAGTAAAAGAAAAAAATATAAAGAGAGAAAAAGAAAATAAAAAGAAAAATGAATTTTGAGGGGCAGTCCAATCTTCATCACGGATTTTGACAGTTGATTTTGAAAGTGGCCAAGGACCTGGATAACAGAATTTGATGCCAGGTGCTCACAGAGTGGCCAAGGTGATGTTTTGAAATATTTGAGACCCCTCAGGGAAGTGCACACCAGGTGAGGAACTTACGTTTGGTAGTTACCAATCCCGCCAGTGCCATAAATAATAAAGAATCTTGATAAATGAATGTGTTGAACAGATAATAACTTGGGAAGGAAAATAAGAAGGGAATGGTCCATTTTCCCCATGTGTAAATGGGCATAAATTGGAATTGATGTTGAAAGCCAGGCCAGAAGATCTGTGTCCAAATTGCAAAGTGCTCACAGAGTGGCCAAGGTGATGCTTACAGCAAAGAAGAGTAGAATACCCCTAAAGGTGCATACCAGGAGTGGTACTTACTTTTGGTAATTCCTCTCCCCACCAAGCACCATAAAAGATCAAGCTTCTGAAGAATTGGGTCCTGGCTTGTCAGGATACAAAGAATGGAAATCCTTGACAAGATCAGGACAATTCTTGAGGTTTTTGGCTGGTTCCCAAGTGGATCTTTCTGGGTCTTGCCTGAAACCTTTCCATTCTACCAGATACCATAATTTTCTCCTCTTGAGCTTTGAGTCCAGTACTTGAGAGACTTCCCACTGCTCTTCTTCTTCAATGGTGATTAGAGGAGGAGGCTGTTGATTCCAATTTTGGATTGTTAATGTCTTGACTGGTTCCAGAAGGCAAATATGGAAAACTGGGTGGGTGGATTTCCATTGAGATGGAGGCTTGAGGTGGTAAGCATGAGTACTGACTTTCTTCAAGATTGGAAAAGGACCCAACCATCTTTCAAACAGTTTCTTGGTGGGTATTGTTGATTTGATGTTCTTGTAAGAAAGCCATACCATGTCACCATGATTGAAAGCAGGTGGATTTGCTCTACTTTTATCTGCATACCTCTTAAACCGGTTTATGGCAGCTTCAAGTTCTCTCTTGACATCTTGCTGTACTGATTGGATTTCTGTTGATAACTTTCCAGCAGGAGTATCTTGAGTGATGTGAACTGAATCAAATTGTGGATCTCTTCCATAAACAGTGAAAAACAGGGATTGCTTGGTTGAAGAGTGGTCAGAATTATTGTAGGCAAATTCAGCAAGAGGGAGCCAGGTGTTCCAATCATCTTGATGATAAATGACATACATGCAAAGCTATTGTTCTAGTATCTGATTTACCCTCTCTGTCTGTCCATCAGTTTCTGGATGGTAAGCAGTTGACAATTCTCTTGAAATCTTGAGCTGCTGAAAATGATTGGTCCAAAAGGAAGAAACAAAAAGGGAACCTCTATCACTGACAATGCTTGAAGGAAGGCCATGCTTTGAAATCATATTCTTGATGAATAAATGGGCCAAATCTAATGAAGTGATTGAAGACATTGTTGGAATAAAAACTGCCATTTTTGAGAATCTGTCCACTATGACAAGGATTGAGTCAAATGAGTTGGATAGTGGCAGGTGAGTGATAAAGTCCATTGAAAGACAAATCCAAGGACCATTTAGGATTGGACGAGGTTTGAGGATTACAAACTTCTTATGATGGATATTCTTGTTTCTTGAACACTGTTGAAAGGATGAGACATAATCCTTGATGAATTGAGTCATGCCAGACCAGTGGAAATCCCGCTTGAAAATTTTGAGAGTCTTCTCTTGGCCAGAATGTCCAGCTGGAGGAGAATCATGATGCTTTTGAAGAATGCTGAGTTGAATTTTGGGGACATTTGGGACCACCGCACGATCTTTGAAGAGAAGGAGTTGGGAAGAGGAATCAAGAGAATAATCCTGGATGGATTTTCCTTTGCCCAATTCTTGAAGAATACTTCTGTACTGAGAATATTTCCATGCTTTCTTCTGAATTGAGTCAATCAAATTTGAAAAAGATTCCACCTTGACTGCAAAATACCTTGAGGGTTGAACTTCATCTTGCTGAATGAGTTGTTCAGGGCAGTAAGTGATTGAGAAATGGAATACAGAAAGGAATTCAGCCCAGCCAGCTTGAAGGCAAGTGAGTACTTTTCAGGAAATGAAGTATTGAAGGGAAGAGGTATTGGTGAGAACTTCAAAAGGGGAAGAAAGAGACAGGAGAAAAGCCCTCCATTTCTTGAGAGCCCAGACTATGCCAAGGAGTTCCTTGTCAAGAATCTCATAGTTGAGCTCTGCTGGGATAAGCTTGTGGCTGTGGAATGCAATGGGATGTTTTCCTGAGTCAGAGAACTGACTCAGTACAGCACCCAAGGCATAATTGGATGCATCGGTCTCTACAATGGTGGGTAGAGAAGGATTGGAGCGGTGGTGATAGCCTCTTTGAGTTGGTGAAACTGACTAACAGCTTACTCATTGAGGGGGAAACAGGAATCTTTATTGAGGAAACTGGTTAGTGAACTGATCTTCTTTGAAGAATTCTTGATGAAACGGTGGTAGAATTTTGCAAAGCCAAGGAAGGATTGAAGAGCTTTGAGGTTTCTTGGAGGCAGTCAATTGAGAATCTGCTGGACTTTTGCTTGGTCCATCTTGAGGCCTTCAGAAGAAACGACATAACCAAGATACTCCACACTAGAAAAGTGAAATAGGCACTTGGAAGCCTTAGCAAAAAGATTATTGGCTCTAAGTCTGGAAAGAACAGTGGACACATGAGTAACATGTTCTTCCTCATATTTTGAAAAGACCATAATGTCATCCAAATAGAACACAACATAAACATCAAGAAGATCTTGAAAGATATCATTGACAAGATTCTGAAAAGAGGCAGGAGCATTGGTGAGCCCAAATGGCATAACCAAGTACTCAAAATTGCCATATTTAGTTCTGAAGCATGTCAAATGTTCATCACCCTCCTTGATTCTGAGCAGGTTATATGCACCATGCAAATCAATCTTGGAGAAGATAGAAGAACCATTGAAAACATTCAGAAGCTGATTCATAGGAGGACCAGGATACTTGTTCTTCCTAGTAACAGCATTGAGTTTGCGGTAATCAACACACAAACGGAGGCCACCATCTTTCTTTTTAACAAAGAGGACAGGTGCTCCTTGTGAAGAGGAGCTTGGATAGATGAATCATTTCTCTACATACTCTGAAATGTAGGCCATGAGTGTATCTGACTCTTGTTTGGATAAAGAGTATATCACCCCAACTGGAGGTAGAGACCCCTCCAGCTCAATATGATGATCACAGGCGCGGTGAGGAAGAAGTTTCTCTTCTACAACCTTGGAGAATACATCCAAATATTGGTGATAGACAGGAGGAACAACCTTCATCATGGTTTCTACTTCTTCTGGCTCTTCCTCTTCATCCCACAATTCCTCCAGGGAGTAATGATAAGAAGAAGGAGGAAGGTCCATATTCCCAAAGAAGAGATGAAGTGAAGATACAGAATTATCTTATCCAACATCTTGAATCTCTTTGAAGACTTCATCTCCAGATAATGGTAATGACTGAGGGGAACTTATGGAAGGAATATGGACAGAAAATGGAAATGATGGTGTTCTACAATCACCAACCAGAGCTGCACATGATTTGGCAGAAGAAAAGTCATGACGCAAAGAATTAGAAGGATCATAATAGTCCTTATGATCAGCATTAAAGGTGATCAGCCCTTGCCTCCAATTAATAGAAGGATTAAAGTGATTTAGAAAGTCAAAGCCCAATATGAGGTATTCTCCCTTTGGAGTATCAATGACTAAAAAGTTCCATTCAAAGTCTTGGAAGGAAGGGAGCTCAACCATATATTTTGTATGGTGAGTCACAAATAAGGAAGGGGACTCAGAGGAGTCCAAAATGATTAGAGGAATCTTCTCTGGGTGTTCTGACATGGTCAAAGAATACATGTGAACAAAATGCTTTGAAATAAATGAGTTGGTAGCATCAGAATCAATGAGAATACTGTAAAACATATCAGAGAGAGAAGAAAAAACAAAAAATTTAAGAGAATTCTTGACACCAGTATTCAGAATGCACAATTGTACTCTGTGTGGAAACCAGTGAATACCATTGAACACAACATGATCTTCACTCAGGATTTTCACTGGCGGGGAAGTTTGCCTTACGGTTGGGTAAGCTTGTTTTGAGGCCTTTTGAAACAGGACTCAAGACTATGCTTCCCACCACAATAGGTACATAGACCCTCCTTGATTCTTCTTTCTTTTTCAGAATTCATCAAATTGAAATCTTGATTTAATAAAGGAGAATGGGGCTTGTCCCTCTTCTGAAAATTCTTCTTCTTTTGACTTGAGCTTGAAGAGCTTTGAGGATGAGAAGAACTTGACTTTGAGGCTTCTGCCTTCTTCTCTTGATGATGACTCTTTTAATTTTGCCTCTCATGGTACCTGGTATCAAGCTCCAGGGTAATATCCATTAAGTCTTGAAGAGAGTCAATTCTTGGAGGATGGGAGGCCAATTGATCCAAAATCATGGATGGCAATCCCTTCCTGAAATGATGGATTAGAGCTCTTTCCCCCCAATCTCCAATTCTTGAGACAAGACTTCTGAAATCAGCAATGTATAAAGATACATGCCCACCTTCTTTCATTCTCAAAGAATACATTTCTGCTTCAGCTATTCTGACTTCATTTGGGTCCCCAAATAAGGTGAAGAGTTGAGATTCACATAACTTCCATTAATTGAGAAGGTAATTTGGATCTTGATTTGTGAGATTGGAAAGATAAGGCTCAATCCATTTTTCAGCCCTGCCAATGAGAATTGAAGTGGGGTAAAGGACCTTCTTTCTGTCTTGAGCAAAGTTTTGCGGATCATTATGAAAAATCAGTTGACAAGACTGAATAAATCTTCTAACTTTGAAGGGTTGAGTCCAATCAAAGCATTTTGGTGCCTTCATAGATAGAGTCTTGAAGGCTGGTGGTCTTGATGCTTCAGAGGATGAAGCTGCTTGAAGATTGGCCATAATCTGACTCATTTGCTTCATAATGGCCAATAAAGATGGTTCAGACTGATGAGAGACAGGCTGATTAGACTGGGCTAGATTTGGCCCTCCAGTAGCTTGGGATGCCTCTACAGGAGCAGGGACAACTTCAGTACCATCAGACTCTTCCTTTTCCACAGAATTCTGCTCCTCCTCTTCACCATCTTCACCTGGACCCTTGAAAATGGTCCTTGAAGTTCCTGGAAATCTGCCAACTACTCCTGAAAATGAGCTTGATCTTCTTGGTACTCTTCCTTCCTTCCTGGATGGTGCTGCTCCTTCCAAAGTGGGTCCTCTGTCCAATTTGGCCCTCAGCTGAGAAACTTCTTGGGTGCCATCAAGAGGAGCCCTGGGATTTGGAGTGAGAACAGCTTGAGTTCTGGCCTGAGATCTTGTCTGCCTTGCAGGAGGTGAGTGTTGGATGGGCATGATTTCAGGATAAAAAAAAATAAAATGAACAAGAATCAAGACTTGAAGATGAAAACTTGGGGCAATTGAAATAATCCTTGAAGTCAAAGTCAAGATCAATATCTTGAGGGAAATCGATAAAAATCAAGAAATCAAATGAGATCTTCAGGTAAATCAATCAATTAAATATCAAGTGAAAACTTGAAGTTAATGAATCAAATATATCAAATCAATCAAAATCAAAATTTGGCAAAATCAATCAATCAATCAAATGAATTCTTGAGGGAAAATCAATTTACGTCAAAAATCTTGATGTGAAAAATCAGCAAAATCAATGAAATCTTCAGGTCAATCGATTTTCTTGAGGTCAATATCAATTTATGTCCAATCAATGAATCAAATCAAAATCAAGTGAGTTCTTCTTTAAAAATCAAAATTCTTGAAGAATGAATGAAATATGAATCTTTATGTGAAGAATGTGTCTGAATAACTTGATGAAAAATTTGAAAATCAAATGAAAATTAAGAGGACTCCTGAATTATGAATGAATTAAAATGATGATTTGAAAAATATTTAAAGAGAGAAATAAAAATAAAATTGGGGTCAGCTTTCAATTTTCAGAATGAAGAATTAATGACAGAAAATTGAGAGGTGATGACAAATCAGAAGGTTCATAAGCATTAAAGAGTCATAATTTCAATGAAATGAGTGAATGAAATTATAAAGAAAGAATGAACAGAATGAAAAGAAATTATGAGCTAATTAATATAATGTCACAGGGGCTCTTGGACAGAAAAACAAGAGTGGCCTGGCACTCCGCAATCAGGGAACTCACTTGGAAGACTACAAAGAATAAAGAAAATAAAATAAAATAATAAATTTCTCTAAGAAGGATGCAAGTACAAAGATGAGATGCAATAAGAGAAATGAGAATACAAATGGTAAAAGAGCCAACCAATTAAGTCCTTAATCACTGTTTCAACCTGCCAAAATGAACAATGGAATTAGTAAGGATATGACCACCAAATATCCATTGACAGGCTAATAAAGAATAAGAGAAAAGGTGCTAAACGACTGAATTGATAATATCAGTATTCACTTAACCAAATGGTAAGATAAATAAAGATAAAACAAAATCAAAATATACTAATTAACTGGGGCAAAACCCCCCAGGGTGGAAAGGGTAGCTGGTATATGTGAAAAGTTGGGAGCTTGAGTTCTTCAGGCTGAAAACTGATCTGTATTCATCCTTGAGGCTGTATTGATTGTTTTGGAAATTGATACAGCTGGCTAATATTAAAATTGAAACAGGTTGAATGAATTTCCCACACTTGAAAATGAAATACAGCTCTTGATGCATCTAGACTGTATTGAAATGAAGGTGGTCGCCAAGATGGATTGAGTGGAGCTTTGACACTTGACAAATGAATGAATGAACTGAATGAACTTCCTCTTGAATTCCTTGAGAATGGTTGAACAGTATTGCCTTGGAGGAATACTGTGAATGAAATTTTTCAATGACGTCTTGATGGCTTGATTGGTCTGTGATGCTGAAACACTTGCTCTTGAGCCTTGATGAGTCCTCTGAATGATTGGGTGCCTTGATGATGTGATGATATGTTAGAAAATTTAAATCACCATTTGATATTTCCACAATTGAATTGCTGTTGAAAAATGATGCATAATGATATATAACATCATTTATGGCATATTGGTTCATTGGAAAAAAGATTATGTCAAAAGGTCTTGAGATGAAAAGACAGAGGGGAAAAAGATGGATGTGATGGCTTCAGAGCTTGGAAAGGTGTTTCTGGGTCCTTTGGGGCTTTTGGCCACTTTTGCGTTCTGAGCCACAAACTGGCCCAAAGGGCGGGAAAGTGTCTTTTGGACACTTTGGGTCAAAGTGCGCAAAATTGCGCAAAATGTGCAAATATGCATGTCAGGATGAAACTATGAAAGAGTGGTAATGTAGGCTATTTACAACTCAAACTATGTTTGTGACACGGTAAAAATGCTTTAAGAAGGTTTTGAGATGATTAGGAATAAATTAGAAGGGCTTTACTATAGTGGTTATAGTGGTGGTGAGCGCTGTTGAAAGCCCTGGGTGCAGCTTTATCTGTTGGGTCACAATAATAAAAGACTACAATAATTAAAACTTAGAATTATACCTGATTATTAACCAAGAGTAAAACTGTTTTGACAGTTTACTACGTAGGTTATTCAAGGGCAGGATGAAGAAAGGCTTTTGGCTGTGAAAAACCCTCCTTTTATCCTGAAATTGAGGTGGAAAGGCTGCTAGACCTTTCCACGTAGAGGAAGTGAAGATTTTTCACTCTCTATGACAGGCTTGTGGTTTGCAAACAGCCTTTATGCTCTGTATTGGGCTCAGATGTGGTTTTGAAACCACATCTTGGTGGTTTTCACCAATACAGGGGGAAATTTTTCATCTGGGGACCTCACAGCCTGATTCTGACGTGTTTGACGC
The DNA here is from genome assembly GCA_023105745.1 of Austropuccinia psidii. Lineage (NCBI taxonomy): Eukaryota > Fungi > Basidiomycota > Pucciniomycetes > Pucciniales > Sphaerophragmiaceae > Austropuccinia > Austropuccinia psidii. The sequence continues at coordinate 18,174,091 of JALGQZ010000011.1, forward strand.
GTAGAATGCTGTACAGAAACTGTATGGGACCCCAGTATTGACTGACATATGAGGTATTGAAGTAAAAACATGCTTCTTCGTCTATTTGAAACCTCATATTCATGGTTATGGGATATTATCCCATGGTAAGGCTGTATATGACAGCAGGCAGGATTTTGACCTTAAATGGTCATAACTCAGTTTTTGAGATATCAAGCTCAAAATTGGTTCATTGAATACGTCTGTATGAGCTCTACACAATGGTACCCAACTTGACATGGTTATCATTAAATATGACAAAGTTATCCCATGTACAAGTATTTTTGTACATTGGCGTGGTTTGGGCAAAAGCTGTATTAAGCTTGTTTGGCCAATAACTTCTGTTGTAGTTGAGCTATGAGGAAATGGATGGCACCATCAGATAGCCCTGATTGTGCTCTTTTCAAAAAGACCCCACTTTAAGTATCTCACACTAAAACTGTAAAAGTTAGATGAGAGGTGAATGTTTTGTTCACCCTTATTTGGTCTGAATTTGACCATAACTCAAGTAATACTGGTGCTAGCTCAGTTTGGCTAGCACCATTAGATATCCCTGGCTTAGAGCTTCATTTTGAATACCCATTTGATGGGGTTAAGCCTCTCCTTCTAGATTTTAGATGAGAGGTGAAAATTAAGGTTTATGCTCAGCAATAACTTTGGGCAGGAATAACTTTGTTATTTCTTGTCCTATGGTGATGGGACTTATATCTTCAGAAAGAGGTGAGTTTCCTCTTTCTTTTGATACCTTTTGAGCTAATTTGGCTCAGCTCCATGTTTTGGTGGTATTTTGGCTATTCCATTGGTTTATGGTATTTTGGCTGTCATGCTTGTGCTCTGGTTTTGAGTCACAGGCTGACATACCCTCCCTCTAAAAAAGGCTCATCATAGATGAGACTGTTCAGTCCTCCTAGAGGCCCTGAATCTCCTTAAGTGAAGGTTTCCATCTGGTATGGCATCCTCTGCCAACCATTTGTCTTTGTCAGTTGGCTGGTTCTTGAACCTGACTAGATATTGTCTCTGATCCTTCCCATTAAGTCTGATTTTTCTGGCCCTGATGATTTTACTCACAGGTCCAGGAGAGTCTTCTACTTCCACTATTTCTGGTGGAGTGATGTTTTTCTTCCTGGAGGGGAATTTATCCTCCTCTGTTTGGAAGTATGGTTTGACCAGGCTCACTGGAAAGACTGGGTGTTTCCTAGAAAACTCCTCAGTGAGCTTGACCTCTACTGTATTCCTCCCTATCAACTTAATGATAGTGAAGGGCCCTACAAATGAGTCTCTCATTTTCTTAGGTCCTTTGAGATTGTTAAAGTTCAGTGTAGACACTAACACCTGGTCCCCTTCCTTGAAGTCAGGTTCCATATGTGATTTGTCCCACCTTTGCTTGTTATACTCTTTGGCCTCAGCTATGCATTTGGCAGCAGTATCACAGGCTTTCTTCCACATATAATGGAAGTCTTTGGCTGTGGGGTGGATGGTCAGAAGATTTTTCTTCAAGTGATCCACAGGTAACAGGGGATTCCACCCTTTCTCTACCAGTGCAGGTGTTTTTTCTGTGGTAGAGTGCTGGCTTGTATTATAAGCCAGTTGGACTGCTGGTAAGAGGGTGACCCAATCATGGGTGTATCCCTCATGGTCCTTGTATTCCATGCCATAGGCACAGAACCTCCTGAGGATGTCCTCCATTGTTTGGATCATCCTCTCAGCTAGGCCATCTGTTTGTGGATGGTAAGCTGTGGAAAACGCAAGCTTGGTGCCAAGAATGTCATATAAATTGGTCCAAAATTCATATGTGAATTTTGGGTCCCTGTCACTAATTATGATCTTAGGGACTCCACAGGTGGATATGATGTTATTCCAAAATAACAGAGCAGTGTCCATGGATGTGTCCTCTTTATGGCATGGTAGACATCTCATGCTCTTGCTGAACCTATCAACTATGATTAAGCAGGCATTGTAGTTTTCTTTGCCTCCTGGGACAAGTCCTGTGACCCAGTCCATGTTGATGGTTTCCCATGGGTGTTTGGGTTCTTCTATGTGTTGAAGCAACCCATATTTCTTCCCATGTTTTCTATTTGCGATTTGGCATCTTTCACGAGTGTTTATGTATTCACTCAACTCTTGCTCCCACTTGGGCCACCAAGCTGTGCTTGCTACCCTCTCTTTAGTCCTGTCCTCACTCATGTGTCCCATATAGGGGTAGTCATGGCATTCCTGCAGGATTAAAGAGATGTGGTCTCTGTCTATCACTGTGAGTGCACTGGTGTGCTTTTCTCTGTGATAAATCAGGCCATCTATAAGGAAGAATTTACTGTCCTTATAGGCCCTCAACCAGGGTTCCTCCAGCTGGGTTTCCAGTTCTGGGCTCCTGTATTTTTGTTGAAGGAGTTGGAGTAGTATGCTACACTATATGTGTTTAGCATAAGATTTCAGTACTGCATTGAAAAATTCATTGTGCAGTTCTGAGGAACTTATTCCCAGTATGGGGGTTTCTGTCCCTTCTGAATCAGTGTTTCCACTGTCAAGGTTACCACTCCCTGGTGCCCATTCAGAGAATCTGAAGTTCTTCTTCCTATTTATTTCCATAAAATGGATAGGAATTTTTTCAGAAACTTGTCACAGGGGCTCTTGGAAGAAGAGGGCCTGGCACTCAGGAATCAAGAACTCACTTGGAGGGCTCCAAAGGTAAAAGAATAATAAGAATGAATTTCTTTAAGAAAGAATATGGGAGAGAACAAGTATGCCAAAAGATGAGATAAGAAAAGAATGAAGCCAATGGCCAAAGATAATAAAGAAGCCAAAAGCCAAGAAGCCAACCAAGTGAATCCTCAATTCACTGTTTCAACCTGCCAGAAAAGGAAATGGAATTAGTATAAGGATATGACCACCAATATCCACTGGACAGGCAAGGAAATAAAAGAAGAAGGGTGCTGAATGACTGACTTAAGATTATCAGTATTAACTTTAATAAGGTAAAAGAAAATAAGGATAAAAATAAATCCAGTATATTAATTAACTGGGGAAAAAGTCCCCAGGTGATGAAAGGTGGCCGGTATATGTGAAAAACTGAAAGATTGATCCTGGAAGGTGGATCAATGACTGTATTGTCCGAATCGGGAAATACAGTTCTGACCATCTTGAAATTTGAACTGTGTGATGGAATTCCCAAAGTGGAATAAGAAATGGCCCAATTGGGCCAAGGCCATACAGATTGATTGAACAAGGCCTGTACGGATGAATTGGGTTGTCCAAGGAGTATTGAAATACTTGATACCTTGACAACTGATTGAAAAGATGTAATACCTTTGAGAATTGCCCTTAGAATAACCCTGAATGAAATTGCCAACCCAACTCCTGCTGAGCCAGGTGGTTGGAGTCCTTGAATGGTCTTCTGATTGCCGCCATGGATTACTAAACCGATGAGTCCAAAGGTCCTCCTTCGGAATGGGCGTTGGATCTTGGTACCTTGAGTTAAGAAGGTTGATTTGGGTCCTGAAAACGTCTCCATTGAATTGCTGAGCAAAAATGGTGCATAATGGTATATAACACCATATATGCACCACTCCTGCAACCTTGAGTACGAGGTTCATGGAGGAATGAAGCAATCTTCCCTTAAGTTGAGGGAAATGCTTGTTGAGATGATTTGGTGGCCTCTGGTGGTTGCCAGAGGCCATGACGGTGAAGTTGGTCCATGGTGGTCCAGGGCCAAAAATGTGTCCTACGGGATTTATGGCCAAAAATGGATCCAAGGGATTGGTGGCCAAAAAATGGCTCAGGTGGGCCCAATTGTGGTTTGGGACCCACCTGGCCTTGGGGGCTAGGTGGCTGCCCCCTTTGGCCTCATTGGATTAGGCCAAAAGGGCCCTAATCCGCCTACGGACCGCAGCCCGCGGCGTACGGACCGTGCGGACCGCGTATTACGTCCCGCTGTAAGGTGTGGATATGAAACTTTGATTAAAAATCAAGTACTTTTCCTGTCCTCAAAATTTGTATAAGGTAAAAATCAATTAAAAATAGTATGAAATATTATTTTTAAGAGAAAACACGCCAATTTTATTGTTTATAACTTTATTAGTATAAAACAATAATATTATAAAAATTTATTGTTTACCAACAATAAAAATTTATCCAAAAAATACTCTACAAGAGATATTTTAAGGCTACAAAAGAAATTTCTTCAAGAGCAATTTCAATTGGAATTAATTGAGCAAAGAACTGCAAGCAATTAATTAAAGAACAAAGTCTTTAAAAAGAATATTAAAGAGAAAACACGCCCAAAAGTGACCAGAGTGAATTTGGAAACAAAGTGACAAAGTTTACAGTGATGAAAGATGCTTTAATTCACTTTTGGGGTGGTTCAAGGGGTAAAAATGATTATAAGAGTTACAAACAATGATTATAATGATTTTTTCACGTGGTTAAAAGGATTAAAATGATATAAAAGTGGTGGTTGGAATCTTTGATTGATTGGTTTAACAGTTTTAAACTAATTAATAAAAGGAAAAGATTCTAACATGAAGAGAAAAGTGGGACAAAGAAGACATTCTTTTATAGCCATCAATTCTCTTACTCCAAAAGTAAAATTTACTCTTGTCAGTCGTGAAAAACAGTCTGACAACAGAAAAGCCAATTATGGCATCATTGAACCCTGGTTTAGACCAAAAAGGGCTGGTTTAAGCCATTTTTAGCCATTTTTAGCCATTTTAGACCCTTAAATCAGCCATTACTATAGCAATACCAGGCCTAGAGCCTTCAAAACACGTCAGAATGTGTGTCAGAGTCGTAGAAACCAGTTAAAACTGTTTTTACTCTGATGGTTTTATCTTAAGGGTAGTTTTACCCTCTTGGCAACAGCTAAAACTACCCCAGTTGGTATCAAAACCTCATCATCAATTGAGTCCACAGACCCTGTAACTCAATTCCAGGCCAAAAGTGATGAACTTTTGCGTGAATTTTGACATCCCACGCCTGTCAGCAAGGATTTTGGGGGTCTAGCTCCCCCTTAGAGCTGGAGTTCCTTTTCCCCCCCAAATTTAATCTTTCCAATTTATTTTTCCTTTAATTCCTCATCATGTATTATACTTATAATTTACACATGTAATTCAATTCAATTATACAGTACAATACAGTAATAATTGACACCTCATATGTAAATCAAAGTTCACTTATGTAATACACGCGCACATTTTGACATTTCAATTGAATTCAATTGAAAATACTTTAATTCCTCATAACTTCTAAACTAAACACAACACCTCAATTTTAACACAAAATTTGATGGTTAACACCACATGTGGTGTGAATTAAATTAAGGTTTTGAGGATTTTCAACTTTTGTATTGAAAATACTAAAAACTTAATTTAAGCTTATTTAGAGTTGAGTTACAAAAATTTCACTCAGAGGTGACCCCACCTGATTTTTTATGAGGAATCCAATGGTGAAATAAAATTTATATGTTCATTTATTGGATAAAAAGTAATAATAAATTTTATTTAACTTTTTTCCAAATTTATTTATTTTTTCACAATTTTGTTAAAATTTCATTTTTACTTAAATTTTTCAAGTATAAATGTAATTATATATTTACAAAATTTAAAGTAATTTTATTTTTAAATTATAATTAATTTTTTATTTTTAATATAATTTTATATTTATATTTTTTATTTTTATTTTAATAATATAAATAAATTTATTTTATTTATATTAATATGTTATTTTTTATATTTGTGGTCTTTTGGGTATATGAAATTACCTCTAAGGCTCACATTCCCTCCCCCTAAAAAAGAATATTACTTTGTAATATTGGTGTTTCTAGTGTGTCTGAATCTCCTCAGGAGTTTGGTGGCTTCTGGTATATCTTTCTCTTCTAACCATTCATCTTCACAAGTTGGGTCACTGTACCTAACAAGGTATTCCCTTACTTTCTTGGTTCTTAATTTCCTTTCTTTAAGAACTTTGGTTATTTTCTTAGTACCAGATGTCTCAATAGGAGGTATAACTTGGGGAATCTTATTCCTCAAGGGAAATTTCTCAGCATCACTAGATTTGTATGGCTTTATCAAGCTTACTGGAAATGTAGGGTGCTTATTGCTAAGTTCTTCAGATAACTCTACTTCAACAGCATTTTCTCCATGGAGGGCCTTAATCACAAAAGGTCCTGCAAAGGAGTCTTTTAGCTTTTTACATCCTTTGATGTTATTGAAGTTAGTGGTGGATACAAGAACTAGGTCCCCCACTTTGAAATCTGGAGTTGCATGAGATTTATCCCATTTGTCTTTAGCATATGCAAAAGAGTCCTCCATGCATCTCACTGCATGCTTTCTAGCTTTGTCTAGCATTCCTTTGAAGCTAGCAGCTGTGGGATGTATTTCAATTAAGTCTTTCCTCAAGGAATCTTGGGGTAACTTGGGGTTCCATCCTTTTTCTAGAATAGCAGGAGTCTGATTGGTACTGGAATGGATTGATGTTTTATATGCTAATTCCAGTGCTGGTAACAGAGTACACCAATCATGGGTAAATCCATCACAATCTTTGAATTCAAGGCCATATGCACAAAATCTTCTCACCATGTCCTCTAAGGTTTGGATCATTCTTTCAGCCAGACCATCAGTTTGTGGGTGGTAGGCTGTAGAGAAAGACAGTTTTGTGCCAAATAATTGGTGAAGATTTGTCCATAGAGCTGAAGTGAATTTGGGATCTCTATCACTGATGATATTTGTAAATATCCCAGTCCATGACACTACTCTATTCCATATCAGAAGAGCTGTATCCATGGCTGTATCATCTTTGTGACATGGTAAAAAGATTGGAGTTTTACTGAATCTGTCCACAATTACTAGGCAAGCATTATAGCTCCTGTCACCTCCTGGTGGTAGGCCAGTTACCCAATCCATATGGACAATTTCCCAAGGTCTGTTTGGTTCTTGGATTTTCATCATATTTCCAAGTCTTTTGCCAGTGGATTTATTTGCCTTTTGGCATCTGTCACAGGTTTTGCAATATTCTGCAACATCTTTTTGCCACATTGGCCACCATATGCAGGTCTTTACTTTCTCTCTTGTTCTGTCCTCAGAAAGATGTCCTGAAAAGGGACTATCATGGCATTCTTTCAGTACAAGATTGATTAATGACCTGTCTACAACTGTCATGACACATGTGTGCTTGGTTCTGTGGTAAATTATACCATCCAGTAGGTGAAATCTCCCTTCATTATAAGATTTTCTCCATACTTCATCCAAGGCATGTATTAGAGAGTTGTCTTTACAGTCTTTGTTAAGTAATTGGCATAAGATGCTACAATTCTTATCTTGAGTGTAACTATTTCTGACTTCTTCAAAGAAGGTGGTGTTCAAGTCTGTAACACTTATTCCTTCTATTGCAATTTGTGGTGAAGCTTCTTCTGGAACATAAGCAGGATTATCAATGTTATTTGGTAATGGCCATCTGCTTAGTCCATCTGCATTCTTATGAATATTCCCATCCTTATGAACAATAGTCATATTGCCTCTGTATTCTTGTATGGCTATTTGCCATCTGAGCATGTGTCTGTTAGGTGTTTTCATGTTCAAAAGTGATTTCACAGCTGTACAATCTGTTATTACTTCAAAAACACATCCCTCTAAGAAATAGTTCAATTTCTCTAAGGCCCAGACAAGGCATAGACATTCCATTTGACTTGCTCCATATCTGGCTTCAGTTGGTTTGATTTGCCTGGATATGAAACATATTGGTCCTTCTACAGGTTTGTCATTTATGATCTGAACTTGGTGAAGTGCAGCACCTAGTCCATCCCCTGATGCATCAATATACAGTTTGAAAGGTAATTTAAAGTCTGGCATCAGTAAGAGTGGAGCAGTGGTCAATGCTTCTCTTAGAGATTCAAAAGCTTTGACTCTGTCAACAGTCATCTCAAATACTGTGTCTTTGTCACACAACTTATAAAGTGGTCTTGCTATGGATGCAAAGTCTTTAATGTGTTGCCTGTAATATCCTGCAAAACCCAAGAATGACTGAATTTCCTTCTTATTCTGAGGCATGGGTTTTAACAATACTGCTGCAACTTTGTTTTTATCAATTCCAAGGGACAAACCAGATACAACATGTCCTAGTGCCTTAAGTTCTTTAAATCCAAAATGACATTTCTTCAAGGAGATTTTCATGTTTACTGATTGGATTTTTGTCAAAACTCTTGATAATCTGTACATGTGCTCCTCCCAAGTCTTTGAACAGATAATAATGTCATCAATGTAAATGATTAACCATCCCTCTGAGAGTTCTTCAGGGAAGATTTCATTCATCATTCTTTGGAAGTGTGAAGGTGCATTTTTGATACCAAAGGGCATCCTTAAGTATTCATACACTCCACAATGAACAATAATTCTCAAGTATTTTCTTGCTCTTGGTGTTACTACATTTTGATGGAATCCTTTAAGGGCATCCATAGTGGTTATATACACTGCTTGAGATATTTGAGTAAGGGCAATTTGGATTTTTGGTATTGGGTATCTGTCTGGAACAGTGTAAGTGTTCAGAGCTCTAAAATCCCCAACCATTCTGGATTTTCCATTATGCCACGCCACTATGACTGGTGTAGTTATTTCTACCTCCTCATTGTGGCCTACTTTTCTTATTACACCAAGGTCTAGAAGTTCTTTGATATGAACTTCTAGAGCTTCTCTTGATTTTGGACTTGCTGGATAAGCAGGTCTTCTTAAGAGTGGTGGATAAGGTCTCTCAATGTTAAGAATGATGTCAACTTCATGACCAATAATTGCTCCCAGGGGTTCTTTGTCTGTAGCAAATGCTCCTCTGTGGTCATACAAAAGGGAAGAAAGTTCATTTTCTTGCTTATCAGTCAGATGAAGGCTTATTTCAGCCTCATTTAACTGTTCAGACTTGAATTTCTCTAACTCTAAGTTGACTGGTGATACTTTGTTTACTGTAATTTGTCTTTTAAAGGGTAAAAAGGCAAATTTCTGGCGCTTATTGTCTCCAATTGTAAAGTATCTGTCTTTGTTATTATGTAAATCTACCCCATACATGATTAAATAGTCATTTCCCAATATAAAATGGGTACTAGAGCAATTTTCCATAACAACAAATTCAACTGTGATCCTTAAATTCCCATTTATGTGTGGGAATATGACATTGGTCTCAAAGATTCCTAATGCTTTCATTGGGTTACTTGCACTGTTGAATTTTATACCATCAATTGGTAACAATTGGTCTTCAAAATTTGGTACACAAGTCTTAAGAAAAGATTTTCCAACACAAGAGCAGAAGGCTCCTGGGTCAAGCAAAAGTTTGGTGGGTTTGTTGTCAATCACCACTTCTGTTATACAGGAGTTACCAGCTGTATAACCTTTTCCTCTGTTTGGTTTTGTCTTCATAAGTTGTGCATCTTGAACTTTTGATAAATCAACTTGACCATTGCTCAATTGTGGTAAGTGGGAATAAGATTCCATGATGTCAAAAGTGGCATTGATATTTTCTATATCTTTTGAAGATTCAGAGAATATGGATGACTTATCATCTGAATTGTCTTCAATTATGTCTTCTTTTTCAACATCTGGTTCTTTTTCAATGTCAATTTCATTGATTTTCCCCCTTTTTGGACATGTATTGGCTAAATGGGTGGTGCTTTGGCAAATATGGCATTTTCTGACTGTATCTGCAGATTTATATTTAATATTACTAGAATTTTCTTTGGGGTTTTTGTCCACAGAATCTTTCCAAGGTGTATTAAACCTTGTTTTAAGATTCACCCTACTAGAACCAATTTTGGTTCTGGTGGTTACTTCTTCCAGTATATTGATAATATCCTCTGCTGAAGATTGTTCAGTAGTCCTGCTTTTGACAGCATGCTCTAAGTCACCTCCACATTGTCTCAGAATTTTTCTATGGATCATAAATTCTGACATGTCAGGATATAATGCTGTTAATCTGTCCTTTTGTTGGCAAAACCATGGTAAAGCTTTGTCTTTATCAGCATTAAATTTGGCAGATTCAAAGGCTGTTTCAACTTTAAACCTCCAAGCATCATTTGCCCATTTGTTGATGATTTGGGTTTTCCACCAAGTCCAACTCTGGTGTCCATGTGCTTGTCTTATTTTGATGTACCATCTGTGAGCTGATCTGGTAAACAAGGTGTTAAACCTGGCTGTTACCAATCTGTCTGGTAATTCAAAATCCTCTTTGATCATGTCAATACCTCTAATGAATTCCATATGGTCATACTCTCCTTCACCACTGAAGTGAGGCCATTCTTTAAGTTTTGGAACTTCTTTCAAGAGTGCTTGTCCCATTGATGGTTCCAAGTTATGAAAAGAAGTGGATAATTCATTTTTTAATTGTGAATTATCAGGATCCAATACTTGTGGATTTGAAATTCTTGTGCCCTCATTTTGATTTAGAGGTGTAGACATTCTTGGTAAGGTGTTCAGTAATTGTTCAATGTCATTCATTTTACTGTTGCTACACCTTTGGGAATTTCTGTATTCATGTTGGAAGCTTTGTATTAAATTTATTACTTCAATTTTATACATGTCTTCTTTATGTGTAAGTTCTTGCCATAACTCTGTCTGTCTTGTATTATCAGCAGTGACTTGATTCAATTTCATTGATAATTTTGATACTTCTTCTTGTGAAGCATCAAAACACTTTTTCAAGGCAATGGTATATGTCTTTACTTCAGTAAATGAATTTGAAATGTCATCAAGGACTTTCTTGTTATCTGTCTTGATAATATTTATGGCTTGTTTAATTCTTGTTTCAATCATGTCATCAATATTGAATTTAGAATATTTATCTGTTAATTCTTTAATAATGGCAGATTGTTCATTTATTTTAATGTTAGAAGAATTGTCATTATTAGAATTTTTAATTGTTCTTAAAACTTTTTCAAAACACATAAGTGTTTCATTAATTTGGCACAGACTCAGGTTGTTTGTTTTAATGTTGTTACAAATGGATTCATTTTTATCAGAAAGATGTTTTTTCACGTCATTTATAGCATCATACAACTCTGGGATGGAATCAAATATATCAGAAATCATTTCTGGAACTTTAATCTGGCTTCCTCCTTCTTTTGTAATTCCATCATGGTTCTGGCCATCTGAAATACATTTTCCATGGCATCCTGTTGAATCTTTGGACACCTGTAGCCCTGGCTGTAAGGTTTTGGAGCTTGTGCCTTCCCTTTGCCCTTGTTTGGAGGTTGTGGCTGCTTTTTCACGTTGGAATTGCTGCTGCTGGCCACTGGGGCTGTTTTTGGCACTGGTTTTGGTGGTGGAGGGTTGTTTTTCCTCCATTCCAGTGTCAAAAGCATCATGTTTTTCTTCTCCATCAATGGATGCCATCCATTGAGCAATTTGCAAGTGTTGGGATGGCCCAAGAATTTTCTTACAGTTAGGTATGAATTCATGCAGTTTCTCCACAGATCTGCAAGGATCTGGTACTCTTTGTACTGAAGTGCATTGTTGTAAGCCTTCTGGCTGGCTTTGTAAATGTCCACTGAGGCTTCTTGTGGCGGTGTCAGCTCTTTTTGAAGGTAAAATAGTGTCATCAGCTTCAGAATTGGACAATTTATTGTTGTGGAAGTCTTTTACTGACCCTTGTCCTTCTGTATCTGATTGGCTTCTGCCATAATCACGTCTATGACCTTTTTGGGAGCTGCTTGAGGGTTTATAGCTTGCTCCTGATCTGGTTGAAGGCATATTTATGATTAAAAAGGTTAAAAATAGTAATTTTACGTCAAAAAACTCACTATTTGTCAAAGTTTAGCTCTCTGAAGGGTATTACTTATATCCAAGTTAATTAATTCAGAGGTTATTGGCTCAGGTTGGTTATTTTGAGTCACAATAACAGTGCTATTATGGTCTGAAATCACAGTGCTTGCAGGAATAATACTGGTAACTGTTGAGGCTGTTTCAATGTTTTCTTGTCTTACCACGTTGTCAGACACTAAAATTAATGAAAAAGCCAATTAATTAAGTAAAAAAAAGGTTATTTCAAAAAAGAAATAAAAATATAAGCCTCACTTATAATATGAAAAAAATTATTTTTTAAGGATTTTTTGGATTATAAGTATTTTTTATATGTTTTTAAATTTTTCAATATAAGAAAAAAGATTTAAAAAGAGTAAAAAAATATGTCACAGGTAAAATATCACGGCTGGGCCCCCAAATGTAAGGTGTGGATATGAAACTTTGATTAAAAATCAAGTACTTTTCCTGTCCTCAAAATTTGTATAAGGTAAAAATCAATTAAAAATAGTATGAAATATTATTTTTAAGAGAAAACACGCCAATTTTATTGTTTATAACTTTATTAGTATAAAACAATAATATTATAAAAATTTATTGTTTACCAACAATAAAAATTTATCCAAAAAATACTCTACAAGAGATATTTTAAGGCTACAAAAGAAATTTCTTCAAGAGCAATTTCAATTGGAATTAATTGAGCAAAGAACTGCAAGCAATTAATTAAAGAACAAAGTCTTTAAAAAGAATATTAAAGAGAAAACACGCCCAAAAGTGACCAGAGTGAATTTGGAAACAAAGTGACAAAGTTTACAGTGATGAAAGATGCTTTAATTCACTTTTGGGGTGGTTCAAGGGGTAAAAATGATTATAAGAGTTACAAACAATGATTATAATGATTTTTTCACGTGGTTAAAAGGATTAAAATGATATAAAAGTGGTGGTTGGAATCTTTGATTGATTGGTTTAACAGTTTTAAACTAATTAATAAAAGGAAAAGATTCTAACATGAAGAGAAAAGTGGGACAAAGAAGACATTCTTTTATAGCCATCAATTCTCTTACTCCAAAAGTAAAATTTACTCTTGTCAGTCGTGAAAAACAGTCTGACAACAGAAAAGCCAATTATGGCATCATTGAACCCTGGTTTAGACCAAAAAGGGCTGGTTTAAGCCATTTTTAGCCATTTTTAGCCATTTTAGACCCTTAAATCAGCCATTACTATAGCAATACCAGGCCTAGAGCCTTCAAAACACGTCAGAATGTGTGTCAGAGTCGTAGAAACGAGTTAAAACTGTTTTTACTCTGATGGTTTTATCTTAAGGGTAGTTTTACCCTCTTGGCAACAGCTAAAACTACCCCAGTTGGTATCAAAACCTCATCATCAATTGAGTCCACAGACCCTGTAACTCAATTCCAGGCCAAAAGTGATGAACTTTTGCGTGAATTTTGACATCCCACGCCTGTCAGCAAGGATTTTGGGGGTCTAGCTCCCCCTTAGAGCTGGAGTTCCTTTTCCCCCCCAAATTTAATCTTTCCAATTTATTTTTCCTTTAATTCCTCATCATGTATTATACTTATAATTTACACATGTAATTCAATTCAATTATACAGTACAATACAGTAATAATTGACACCTCATATGTAAATCAAAGTTCACTTATGTAATACACGCGCACATTTTGACATTTCAATTGAATTCAATTGAAAATACTTTAATTCCTCATAACTTCTAAACTAAACACAACACCTCAATTTTAACACAAAATTTGATGGTTAACACCACATGTGGTGTAAATTAAATTAAGGTTTTGAGGATTTTCAACTTTTGTATTGAAAATACTAAAAACTTAATTTAAGCTTATTTAGAGTTGAGTTACAAAAATTTCACTCAGAGGTGACCCCACCTGATTTTTTATGAGGAATCCAATGGTGAAATAAAATTTATATGTTTATTTATTGGATAAAAAGTTATAATAAATTTTATTTAACTTTTTTCCAAATTTATTTATTTTTTCACAATTTTGTTAAAATTTCATTTTTACTTAAATTTTTCAAGTATAAATGTAATTATATATTTACAAAATTTAAAGTAATTTTATTTTTAAATTATAATTAATTTTTTATTTTTAATATAATTTTATATTTATATTTTTTATTTTTATTTTGATAATATAAATAAATTTATTTTATTTATATTAATATGTTATTTTTTATATTTGTGGTCTTTTGGGTATATGAAATTACCTCTAAGGCTCACACCCACGGACCGTAGAAGCCGTGGGGGGCCTAAATGGCCCAAAAAGGCCATTTAGGCCAAAACCCCCATAATGAAAGGGGGTGGCCAGGAAACCAATGAAGGCGGCCATGGGGCCTGGAAGCCCCTAGAAGACAAAGGGACCCCCCAGCCCCAAAAACAGTGATGGAGGCCTGGGGGTTGGTGAGATGGGAATTGGCCAAGAGGGCCAATGACGCAGGATATGGCCTGAGGCCATAAAAGATGATGGTGGCCATACGTGGCCAATGGAATGGGTTATGGCGTAAGAGCCATGGAACACCCAAAAGGGGTCAATTGGCCATAAATGATATGACATGGCCAATTGGCCCCAACTTGGCTCCAGGTTGGATTGCCGCCGCCATCAAGGAGGAGGGTCAAAATACGTGGTTGTGACAATACCCCCCTACCTTGAATGGTGAGCTCCTGAGCACCAAGATAAGGTAGAGGCCTGTTGAGGCTAATGAGACGGATTTGACGTAAGGATTCCAGAGGTATTGAATCTTGAAAAGACGAATTGAACTGATAAGCTTGTTGGCATATGGATTGAGGTTGACTTGATCTTCTCTTGACATTTGGCTTTGACAAAGTTGAAGACATGATTTGACGTAAAGATTTTGGCGTTAAAGAGTTATAAGAAAAGGAATTTTTTTGAAAGAATATAAAGAGTAAAAGAGAAAAGAAAACAGATGTAAAGAGAGAAACAGAAAAAGAAAGAAAATGAAATTTGAGGAGGAATCCAATCTTCATCACGGATTACAACAATTGATTTTGAAAGTGACCAAGGACCTGGATAAAAGAATTTGATGCCAGGTGCTCACAGAGTGGCCAAGGTGATGTTTTGACAGATTGTAGACCCCTCAGGGAAGTGCACACCAGGAGAGGAACTTACTTTTAGTAGTTGCCACTCCCGCCAGTGCCATAAATAAGAAAGATCTTGATAAATGAATGTGTTGAAAGAATAAAGTCTTGGGAAGGAGAATAAAAAAGGAATGGTCCATTTGCCCAAGTGTAAATGGCGATAAATTTGGAATTTGGGTGTTGAAAGCCGGGCCAAGAAGTCTGTGTCCAAATTGAAAAGTGCTCACAGAGTGGCCAAGGTGATGCTTACAACAAAGAAGAGTAGAATACCCCTAAAGGTGCATACCAGGAGTGGGACTTACTTTTGGTAATTCCTCTCCCCACCAAGCACCATAAAAATTCAAGCCATTGAAGAATTGGGTCCTGGCTTGTCAGGATATAACGAATGAAAATCTTTGACAAGTTCAGGACAATTCTTGAGGTTTTCAGCTGGTTCCCATGTGGATCTTTCTGAATCTTGACTGAAACCTTTCCATTCCACCAGATACCATAATTTTCTTCTCTTGAGCTTTGAATCCAGTACTTGAGAGACTTCCCATTCCTCTTCTTCTTCAATAATGATTGGAGGAGGAGGCTCTTGATGCCGATTTGGGATTGTTGATGTCTTAACTGGTTCCAAGAGTGAGATATGGAAGACTGGGTGGATGGATTTCCATTGAGGTGGTAAGCATGAGTACTGACTTTCTTCAAGATTGGAAAGGGACCCAACCATCTTTCAGACAGTTTCTTGGCGGGTCTAGTAGATTTGATATTCTTGGAAGAAAGCCATACCATGTCACCAGGATTAAAAACAGGTGGGTTTTCTCTACTTTTATCTGCATACCTCTTAAACTGGTTTATGGCAGCTTCAGGTTCTCTCTTGACATCTTGCTGTACTGATTGGATTTTTGTTGATAACTTTCCAGCAGGAGTATCTTGAGTGATGTGAACTGAATCAAATTGAGGATCTCTTCCATAAACAGTGAAAAATGGTGATTGCTTGGTTGAAGAGTGGTCAGAGTTATTGTAAGCAAATTCAGCCAGAGGGAGCCAGGTGTTCCAATCATCTTGATGATAACCGACATACATCCGAAGATACTGTTCTAGTATCTGATTTACCCTCTCTGTCTGTCCATCAGTTTCTGGATGGTAAGCAGTTGACAAGTCTCTTGAAATCTTGAGCTGCTGACAAAGATTGGTCCAAAAGGAAGAAACGAAGAGTGAACCTCTATCACTGACAATGCTTGATGGGAGGCCATGCTTTGAGAAAATATTCTTGATGAATAAATGGGCCAAATCCAGTGAAGTGATTGAAGACATTGTTGGAATAAAAACCGCCATTTTTGAGAATCTGTCCACTATGACAAGGATTGAGTCAAAGGAATTGGACAGTGGCAGTTGAGTGATGAAATCCATCGAGAGACAAATCCAAGGACCATTTGGAATTGGAAGAGGTTTGAGGAATCCAAACTTCTTATGGTGAATATTCTTGTTTCTTGAGCACTGTTGACAGGATGAAACATAATCCTTGATGAATTGAGTCATGCCGGACCAGTGGAAATCCCGCTTGACAAGTTTTATAGTCTTCTCTTGGCCAGGGTGTCCAGCTAGAGGAGAATCGTGACGCTTTTGAAGAATGCTGAGCTGAATTGTGGAGTCATTTGGGACTACCACCCGATCTTTGAAAAGAAGAAGTTGGGAGGAGGAATCAAGAGAATAATCTTGGACAGATTTACCTTTACCCAAATCTTCAAGGATACTTCTGTACTGAGGATCTTGCCATACTTCCTTCTGAATTGAATCAATCAAATTTGAAAATTAATCCACCTTGACTGCAAAAAACTTTGAGGGTTGAACTTCATCTTGCTTAATGAGTTGTTGAAGATTCATTGAATTCTTGCTGATGAAATCCTCCCCCCTCTCCGGATAGATGTCGTCCCGACGTGATAAGGCATCTGGAAGAGTTGCTAGGCGGCCAGGGCGGTAAGTGATTGAAAAATGAAATTCAGATAAGAATTCAGCCCAGCGGGCTTGACGGCGAGTGAGTACTTTTGAGGACATGAAGTATTGAAGGGAACTGTGATCGGTGAGAACTTCAAAAGGAGAGGACAGAGAAAGAAGAAAAGCCCTCCAGTGCTTGAGAGCCCAGACTATACCAAGGAGTTCCTTGTCATGAATTTCATAGTTGAGCTCTGCTGGAATAAGCTTGCGGCTGTCAAGTGCAATGGGATGTTTTCCTGAGTCAGAGACCTGACTCAGTACAGCACCCAAAGCATAATTGGATGCATTGGTCTCTACAATGGTGGGTAGAGACGGATTGAAGTGGGAAAGGATTGGAGCGGTAGTGAAGGCCTCTTTGAGTTGATGAAACTGGCTAAGAGCTTCCTCATTGAGGGGGAAACAGGAATCTTTCTTGAGGAAACTGGTGAGTGAACTGATTTTCTTTGAATAATTCTTGATGAAACGGCGGTTGAAGTTGGCAAAGCCAAGGAAGGATTGAAGAGCCTTGAGGTTTCTTGGAGGAGGCCAATTAAGGATCTGCTGGACTTTTGCTTGGTCCATCTTGAGGCCTTCAGAAGAAACAACATAACCAAGATATTCTACACTAGAAACATGAAAAAGGCATTTAGAAGCCTTGGCAAAAAGGTTATTGGCTCTGAGTCTGGAAAGAACAGTGGACACATGAGTGACATGTTCTTCCTCAGATTTGGAAAAGACCATAATGTCATCCAAATAAACCACAACAAAAACATCAAGAAGATCTTGGAATATATCATTGACAAGATTCTGAAAAGAGGCAGGAGCATTGGTGAGCCCAAATGGCATAACCAAGTACTCAAAACTGCCATATTTAGTTCTGAAGCATGTCAAATGTTCATCACCCTCCTTGATTCTGAGCAGGTTATATGCACCACGCAAATCAATCTTGGAGAAGATAGAAGAACCATTAAAGACATTAAGAAGCTGGTTCATAGGAGGAACAGGATATTTGTTCTTCCTAGTGACACCATTGAGTTTGCGGTAATCAACACACAAACGGAGGCCACCATCTTTCTTTTTAACAAAGAGGACAGGTGCTCCTGTTGAGGAGGAGCTTGGCCGGATGAAACCTTTCTATACATTCTCTGAAATGTAGGCCCTGAGTGTATCTGACTCTTGTTTGGATAAAGAGTAGATCACCCCAACTGGAGGTAGAGACCCCTCCAGTTCGATATGATGATCACAGGCACGGTGAGGAGGAAGTTTCTCTGCCTTCACCTTGGAGAATACATCCAAGTATTGGTGATAAACAGAGGGAACAACTTTCATCACGGTTTCTACTTCTTCTGGCTCTTCCTCTTCATCCCACAACTCCTCCAGGGAGTCATGATAAGATGAAGGAGGAAGGTCCATATTCCCAAAGAAGAGATGAAGTGAAGATACAGAATTATCTTCCCCAACATCTTGAATCTCTTTGAAGACTTAATCTCCAGATGATGGTAATGACAGATGGGAATTAAGGGAAGGAATATGGACAGAAGATGGAACTGATGGTGTTCTAGAATCACCAACCAGAGCTGCACATGATTTGGCAGAAGAAGAGTCATTACGGCAGGAATTGGAAGGATCAGAATAGTCCTGTTGATCAGTATTAAAGGTGATCAGCCCTTGCCTCCAATCAATAGAAGGATTAAAATGATTAAGAAAGTCAAAGCCCAAAATGAGGTCTTCTCCCTTGGGAGTGTCAATGACTAAAAAGTCCCATTCAAAGCTTGGGAAGGAAGGGAGCTCAACCATATATTTAGTATGGTGGGTCACAAATAAGGAAGGGGACTCAGAGGAGTCCAAAATGATAAGAGGAATCTTCTCTGGAAGTTCTGACGTAGTCAATGAGTACTTGTGAACAAACTGCTTTGCAATAAATGAGTGTGTAGCACCAGAATCAATGAGAATACTGTAAAAAACATCAGAAAGAGAAGAGAAAACAAAAAAATTAAGAGAATTCTTGACACCAGTATTCAGAATGCACAATTGTGCTCTGGAAGGAAAACGGTGAAGACCATTGAACACAACATGATCTTCACTCAGGCTTTTCCCTGGCTGGGAAAACTGCCTGACGGTTGGGTAAGCTTGTTTTGAGGCCTTTTGACACAGGACTCAAGACTATGCTTCCCACCACAATAAGTACACAAGCCCTCCAATGATTCTTCTTTCTTTTTCAGAACCTTTCAACTTGAAGTCCTTATTCAACAATGAAGAATGGGGCTTGTCCCGCTTTTGAGAATGAAATTTCTTCTTTGGTCTTGAACTTGAAGAAACTTGATGATGAGAAGAGTGAGACTTTGAGGTTTCAGGCTTCTTCTCTTGATGATGATTCTTTTCCTTCTGCCTCTCATGGTACCTGGTATCAAGTTCCAGGCTGACGTCCATTAAGTCTTGAAGAGAATCAATTTTTGAAGGATGGGAGGCCAATTGATCCAGAATCCTGGAGGCCAAGCCCTTCCTGAAATGATGAATAAGAGCCCTTTCACCCCAATCCCAATTCTTGAAACCAAACTCCTGAAATCGGCAATATACAAAGCAACATGCCCACCTTCTTTCATCCTAAGGCCATCCAATTCAGCTTCTGCTTTTCTAACTTCATTTGGGTCACCAAATAAAGTGAACAATTGGGATTCAAACAATGGCCAGGAATTGAGGAGATAATTTGAGTCTTGATTATTGAGGTTGGAAAGATAAGGCTCAATCCATTTTGCAGCCCTGCCAACTAAGAATGAAGTGGCATAAAGAACCTTCTTTCTGTCTTGAGAGAAGTTTGCCGGATCATTATGAAAGATGAGTTGACAAGATTGAATAAAGCTTCTGACTTTGAAGGGCTGAGTCCCATCAAAGCATTCTGGAGCCTTCATAGAGGGAGTCTTGAAGGCTGGTGGTCTTGATGATTCAGAAGAAGAAGCTGCTTGAAGATTGGCCATAATCTGAGTCATTTGCTGCATAATGGCCAATAAAGACAGTTCAGACTGATGAGAGGCAGGCTGATCAGACTGGGCTAGAGTTGGTCCTCTGGTGCCCTCAGATGCTCCCACAGGAGCAGGAGCAGCCTCAGTGCCATTAGACTCTTCCTCTTCCACAGAATTCTCCTCCTCCTCTTCACCATCTTCACCTTGAACCTTGGGACTGGTTCTTGAAAATCCTGGGAAGGAATCAAGAGAATAATCTTGGACAGATTTACCTTTACCCAAATCTTCAAGGATACTTCTGTACTGAGGATCTTGCCATACTTCCTTCTGAATTGAATCAATCAAATTTGAAAATTAATCCACCTTGACTGCAAAAAACTTTGAGGGTTGAACTTCATCTTGCTTAATGAGTTGTTGAAGATTCATTGAATTCTTGCTGATGAAATCCTCCCCCCTCTCCGGATAGATGTCGTCCCGACGTGATAAGGCATCTGGAAGAGTTGCTAGGCGGCCAGGGCGGTAAGTGATTGAAAAATGAAATTCAGATAAGAATTCAGCCCAGCGGGCTTGACGGCGAGTGAGTACTTTTGAGGACATGAAGTATTGAAGGGAACTGTGATCGGTGAGAACTTCAAAAGGAGAGGACAGAGAAAGAAGAAAAGCCCTCCAGTGCTTGAGAGCCCAGACTATACCAAGGAGTTCCTTGTCATGAATTTCATAGTTGAGCTCTGCTGGAATAAGCTTGCGGCTGTCAAGTGCAATGGGATGTTTTCCTGAGTCAGAGACCTGACTCAGTACAGCACCCAAAGCATAATTGGATGCATTGGTCTCTACAATGGTGGGTAGAGACGGATTGAAGTGGGAAAGGATTGGAGCGGTAGTGAAGGCCTCTTTGAGTTGATGAAACTGGCTAAGAGCTTCCTCATTGAGGGGGAAACAGGAATCTTTCTTGAGGAAACTGGTGAGTGAACTGATTTTCTTTGAATAATTCTTGATGAAACGGCGGTAGAAGTTGGCAAAGCCAAGGAAGGATTGAAGAGCCTTGAGGTTTCTTGGAGGAGGCCAATTAAGGATCTGCTGGACTTTTGCTTGGTCCATCTTGAGGCCTTCAGAAGAAACAACATAACCAAGATATTCTACACTAGAAACATGAAAAAGGCATTTAGAAGCCTTGGCAAAAAGGTTATTGGCTCTGAGTCTGGAAAGAACAGTGGACACATGAGTGACATGTTCTTCCTCAGATTTGGAAAAGACCATAATGTCATCCAAATAAACCACAACAAAAACATCAAGAAGATCTTGGAATATATCATTGACAAGATTCTGAAAAGAGGCAGGAGCATTGGTGAGCCCAAATGGCATAACCAAGTACTCAAAACTGCCATATTTAGTTCTGAAGCATGTCAAATGTTCATCACCCTCCTTGATTCTGAGCAGGTTATATGCACCACGCAAATCAATCTTGGAGAAGATAGAAGAACCATTAAAGACATTAAGAAGCTGGTTCATAGGAGGAACAGGATATTTGTTCTTCCTAGTGACACCATTGAGTTTGCGGTAATCAACACACAAACGGAGGCCACCATCTTTCTTTTTAACAAAGAGGACAGGTGCTCCTGTTGAGGAGGAGCTTGGCCGGATGAAACCTTTCTCTACATTCTCTGAAATGTAGGCCCTGAGTGTATCTGACTCTTGTTTGGATAAAGAGTAGATCACCCCAACTGGAGGTAGAGACCCCTCCAGTTCGATATGATGATCACAGGCACGGTGAGGAGGAAGTTTCTCTGCCTTCACCTTGGAGAATACATCCAAGTATTGGTGATAAACAGAGGGAACAACTTTCATCACGGTTTCTACTTCTTCTGGCTCTTCCTCTTCATCCCACAACTCCTCCAGGGAGTCATGATAAGATGAAGGAGGAAGGTCCATATTCCCAAAGAAGAGATGAAGTGAAGATACAGAATTATCTTCCCCAACATCTTGAATCTCTTTGAAGACTTAATCTCCAGATGATGGTAATGACAGATGGGAATTAAGGGAAGGAATATGGACAGAAGATGGAACTGATGGTGTTCTAGAATCACCAACCAGAGCTGCACATGATTTGGCAGAAGAAGAGTCATTACGGCAGGAATTGGAAGGATCAGAATAGTCCTGTTGATCAGTATTAAAGGTGATCAGCCCTTGCCTCCAATCAATAGAAGGATTAAAATGATTAAGAAAGTCAAAGCCCAAAATGAGGTCTTCTCCCTTGGGAGTGTCAATGACTAAAAAGTCCCATTCAAAGCTTGGGAAGGAAGGGAGCTCAACCATATATTTAGTATGGTGGGTCACAAATAAGGAAGGGGACTCAGAGGAGTCCAAAATGATAAGAGGAATCTTCTCTGGAAGTTCTGACGTAGTCAATGAGTACTTGTGAACAAACTGCTTTGCAATAAATGAGTGTGTAGCACCAGAATCAATGAGAATACTGTAAAAAACATCAGAAAGAGAAGAGAAAACAAAAAAATTAAGAGAATTCTTGACACCAGTATTCAGAATGCACAATTGTGCTCTGGAAGGAAAACGGTGAAGACCATTGAACACAACATGATCTTCACTCAGGCTTTTCCCTGGCTGGGAAAACTGCCTGACGGTTGGGTAAGCTTGTTTTGAGGCCTTTTGACACAGGACTCAAGACTATGCTTCCCACCACAATAAGTACACAAGCCCTCCAATGATTCTTCTTTCTTTTTCAGAACCTTTCAACTTGAAGTCCTTATTCAACAATGAAGAATGGGGCTTGTCCCGCTTTTGAGAATGAAATTTCTTCTTTGGTCTTGAACTTGAAGAAACTTGATGATGAGAAGAGTGAGACTTTGAGGTTTCAGGCTTCTTCTCTTGATGATGATTCTTTTCCTTCTGCCTCTCATGGTACCTGGTATCAAGTTCCAGGCTGACGTCCATTAAGTCTTGAAGAGAATCAATGTTTGAAGGATGGGAGGCCAATTGATCCAGAATCCTGGAGGCCAAGCCCTTCCTGAAATGATGAATAAGAGCCCTTTCACCCCAATCCCAATTCTTGAAACCAAACTCCTGAAATCGGCAATATACAAAGCAACATGCCCACCTTCTTTCATCCTAAGGCCATCCAATTCAGCTTCTGCTTTTCTAACTTCATTTGGGTCACCAAATAAAGTGAACAATTGGGATTCAAACAATGGCCAGGAATTGAGGAGATAATTTGAGTCTTGATTATTGAGGTTGGAAAGATAAGGCTCAATCCATTTTGCAGCCCTGCCAACTAAGAATGAAGTGGCATAAAGAACCTTCTTTCTGTCTTGAGAGAAGTTTGCCGGATCATTATGAAAGATGAGTTGACAAGATTGAATAAAGCTTCTGACTTTGAAGGGCTGAGTCCCATCAAAGCATTCTGGAGCCTTCATAGAGGGAGTCTTGAAGGCTGGTGGTCTTGATGATTCAGAAGAAGAAGCTGCTTGAAGATTGGCCATAATCTGAGTCATTTGCTGCATAATGGCCAATAAAGACAGTTCAGACTGATGAGAGGCAGGCTGATCAGATTGGGCTAGAGTTGGTCCTCTGGTGCCCTCAGATGCTCCCACAGGAGCAGGAGCAGCCTCAGTGCCATTAGACTCTTCCTCTTCCACAGAATTCTCCTCCTCCTCTTCACCATCTTCACCTTGAACCTTGGGACTGGTTCTTGAAAATCCTGGGAATCCGCCAACCACTCCTGATAAAGACATTGATCTTCTTGGCCCTCTTCCTTCCTTCCTGGATGGTGCTGCTACTTCCATAATGGGTCCTCTGTCCAATCTGGCCCTCAGTTGAGAAACTGCTGGGGTACCGTCAAGAGGAGCCCTTGGAGTTGGAGTCAGAACAGCTTGAGCTCTGGCCTGAGATCTGGTCTGTCTTGCTGGAGGTGAATGTTGAACTGGCATGATTTCAGGAATAATCAACCAAAATAAATGAAATAAGATCAAAATTTTCTTGAAGTACGAAATCAACAATCAAATCTTGAGGAAATCGGATAATCAATGAATCAAAATTGTTCAAATACGTCAATCAATCAAATCAAATGAGTCTTGAAGTAAAAATCAATATCAATGAGAATCTTAAAGTCAATAAATCAATCAATTAAACAATTAAAATCAGATCAAATCAAAATCTTGCAGAAAAAATTCAATCAATCAAAATGAATTCTTGAGTCAAAATCAATTTATGTCAAAAATCTTGATGTGAATAATCAGCAAAATCAATAAAATCTTCAGGGCAATCAATTATCTTGAGGTCAATTTCAATTATGTCAAATTAGTCAATCAAATCAATTTTCAAGTGAATTCTTCCAAAAAATCAAAAATTCTTGAGGAATAAATCAAAGTGAATCCTGATATGAAGAACGTGTCTGAATAACCTGATGAATAACTTGAGAACCAAAGATAAAATTCCTGAATTATGGATAAAAATAGATTGATTAAGATTGAGAATGAGATTGAAAAGATAACAAAAAATAGAAACTGGGTCAGCTTTCAATTTTCAGAATGAAGAATGAATGAGAGAAAATTGAGAGGTGACGAAGAATCATAAGATCATAAAACGTTAAAGAATCATAATTTTGATGAAATGAATGAATTTAAAATATAAGAATAAAAGAATGAATGAAGAAGAATTATGAGTTAATTAATATAATGTCACAGGGGCTCTTGGAAGAAGAGGGCCTGGCACTCAGGAATCAAGAACTCACTTGGAGGGCTCCAAAGGTAAAAGAATAATAAGAATGAATTTCTTTAAGAAAGAATATGGGAGAGAACAAGTATGCCAAAAGATGAGATAAGAAAAGAATGAAGCCAATGGCCAAAGATAATAAAGAAGCCAAAAGCCAAGAAGCCAACCAAGTGAATCCTCAATTCACTGTTTCAACCTGCCAGAAAAGGAAATGGAATTAGTATAAGGATATGACCACCAATATCCACTGGACAGGCGAGGAAATAAAAGAAGAAGGGTGCTGAATGACTGACTTCAGATTATCAGTATTAACTTTAATAAGGTAAAAGAAAATAAGGATAAAAATAAATCCAGTATATTAATTAACTGGGGAAAAAGTCCCCAGGTGATGAAAGGTGGCCGGTATATGTGAAAAACTGAATGATTGATCCTGGAAGGTGGATCAATGACTGTATTGTACGAATCGGGAAATACAGTTCTGACCATCTTGAAATTTGAACTGTGTGATGGAATTCCCACAGTGGAATAAGAAATGGCCCAATTGGGCCAAGGCCATACAGATTGATTGAACAAGGCCTGTACGGATGAATTGGGTTGTCCAAGGAGTATTGAAATACTTGATACCTTGACAACTGATTGAAAAGATGTAATACCTTTGAGAATTGCCCTTAGAATAACCCTGAATGAAATTGCCAACCCAACTCCTGCTGAGCCAGGTGGTTGGAGTCCTTGAATGGTCTTCTGATTGCCGCCATGGATTACTAAACTGATGAGTCCAAAGGTCCTCCTTCGGAATGGGCGTTGGATCTTGGTACCTTGAGTTAAGAAGGTTGATTTGGGTCCTGAAAACGTCTCCATTGAATTGCTGAGCAAAAATGGTGCATAATGGTATATAACACCATATATGCACCACTCCTGCAACCTTGAGTACGAGGTTCATGGAGGAATGAAGCAATCTTCCCTTAAGTTGAGGGAAATGCTTGTTGAGATGATTTGGTGGCCTCTGGTGGTTGCCAGAGGCCATGACGGTGAAGTTGGTCCATGGTGGTCCAGGGCCAAAAATGGGTCCTACGGGATTTATGGCCAAAAATGGATCCAAGGTGTTTTTGGTCCAATTTGGGTCCAAGGGATTGGTGGCCAAAAAATGGCTCAGGTGGGCCCAATTGTGGTTTGGGACCCACCTGGCCTTGGGGGCTAGGTGGCTGCCCCTTTTGGCCTCATTGGATTAGGCCAAAAGGGGCCTAATCCGCCTACGGACCGCGGACCGTAGAAGCCGTGGGGGGCCTAAATGGCCCAAAAAGGCCATTTAGGCCAAAACCCCCATAATGAAAGGGGGTGGCCAGGAAACCAATGAAGGTGGCCATGGGGCCTGGAAGCCCCTAGAAGACAAAGGGACCCCCCAGCCCCAAAAACAGTGATGGAGGCCTGGGGGTTGGTGAGATGGGAATTGGCCAAGAGGGCCAATGACGCAGGATATGGCCTGAGGCCATAAAAGATGATGGTGGCCATATGTGGCCAATGGAATGGGTTATGGCGTAAGAGCCATGGAACACCCAAAAGGGGTCAATTGGCCATAAATGATATGACATGGCCAATTGGCCCCAACTTGGCTCCAGGTTGGATTGCCGCCGCCATCAAGGAAGAGGGTCAAAATACGTGGTTGTGACAAAACTTCAGAGTCATAAGCTGGATTTCTTTTGACATTGTCCAGTGGCCATCTGCTAAGGCCATCTGCATTGGTATGGCTTTTACCTCCCTTTTATATGATGGTCATGTTCCCTCTATACTCCTGGATGGCTATTTGCCATCTCAGCATGTGTCTATTAGTAGTCTTCATGTTTAGTAAAGACTTCAAGGCTGTCCAGTCTGTGTAGACTTCAAAGACTGCACCCTCCAAATAATAATGGAGTTTTTCTAGAGCCCAGACTAGACATAGACATTCTGTCTGGGTGGCCCCATACCTGGATTCTGAATCTTTCAGCTGCCTGGAGATGTAACATATTACACCTTCTCTTGGTTCACCATCCACAATTTGTCTTTGGTGAAGGGCTGCTCCCAAGCCTTGGATGCATGCTGCATCTATATATAACTTGAATGGTAGTTCAAAGTCAGGCAAGATGAGCACAGGTGCATTTGTGAGTTCATATTTGATCCTCTCATATGCATCCCTCCTTTCCTTGGTTATTTCAAAAACTACATCCTTTGAGCATAACTTGTATAAACTACTAGTTATGTGTGCAAAGTTCTTAATGTGGTTTCTATAGTAGCTAGCAAACCCAAGGAAAGATTGCATCTCTTTGATGTTCTTTGGTACTGGCTTTTGCAGTACTGCTGCTACTTTGTTCTGGTCAATTGCCACACTAAGGCCTAAGACTTTGTGTCCTAGAGCTAGTAGCTCTTGTTGGCCAAAACTACACTTTTTAAGTGAAATTTTCAGATTGATGGGTGTACATTTATTTAGAACTCTGTCTATGTATTGTACATGGTCTTCCCATGTCTCTGAGTATATAATGATATCATCAATATATACTACCATCCAGCCTTCCATTATTTCTTCTTGAAATATGGTGTCCATCATCCTTTGGAAGTGGGCTGGTGCATTCTTGATGCCAAATGGCATCCTGGTGTACTCATATATGCCCATATGGAATATTATTCTGAGTAATTTCATGGAGTTTGGTTTAACTCCATTTTGGTGGAAGCCTTTCATACAATCCATCTTGGTTATGTATTTGGCTTTGGCCAGCTTATCCAAGGCATGAGGTATCCTTGGTATAGGGTACCTGTCTGCTTTTGTGTAGTTGTTCATGGCTCACAAGTCTCCACTCAATCTAGACTTGCCATCATGCCAGGTGATTAGGACAGGAGTGGTGATTTCCACTATTTCATTATGTCCAATCTTCCTGATGACATCCATGTCCAGGAGTTCATTGATGTGTTTTTCAATTTCTTTCCTGGTTTCCAGACTTGCTGGATAAGAAGGTCTCCTCAGCATGGGTGGATAAGGTCTTTCCACATCCAGATATAGTTCTATATGATGGCCTTTAATCTTGCCTAGTGGTTCTTCACCAATGACAAATGCTGGTCTGTTCTTCCTCAGCATCTTCAGTAAACTTAGTTTTTGTTTACTGGTGAGGGTAGTGCTAAACTGTCCCTGCTTGAATTCCTTCAAGAGTTCTTCTAGTGGATCCTGTGAAGATATGTGGTATATATCAAGTGAAAATTTCTTTTCCTTGTTGGTACCAATGGTAATGTGCCTGTTTTTACTGTTGTAAATAATCTGTTCCTAGTAAAAACCCTTGGATGTGGGCATCTTCAAGCACTAAAAACTCTGGGTTGAGTCTGATATTACCCTTCCTGTGGGGTATAATTATCTCTTTGATAATTGTCCCAATGGAAGTCATCTTCCCTGATGCACTTTTGAAGTTCTTTGCCTTAGTGGGCAAGAGCTGTTTTTCCCAGTTTGGGAAGTGGTTATCCAGATAATTTCTGGCCACTATGGAGCAATGTGCTCCACTGTCAATGATCAGTGGGTGCTGAGCATTGTCAATACATACAGTCATTTTTGTGGCTGTTCCATGTATATATGCCATTCCTTTGGTTGGTGTAACCAGGAATGTTTGTGCATCTTGTGTGTGTTTACACAAGTTCTTGTTGGCAGTGTCTTGTGGCATGCCTGCTTCCAACTGTATATCCTGGATTTCTAGTGGGGTTTCCTCTTGGTATTCGACTAGAAATTCCTCTCTTGGGTCTTGATCATCATCAGATGGTTCTCTGATGGCATCTCCCATAGAGTCTGATTCAGAATCCTCTGTTGGAGGTTCTTCTTCAGGGACTTTTTCTATAGCATAGACTTTTTTCTTTGCCTTTGGACAGTTGTTGGCATAGTGGTCTGTTGAACCACAATTGTGACAAGAATTCTTCTTCCTTGCCACTTCTGTCACTCTTTCTCTGGGTTTGGCTTTAAACTCCACCCTGAAAGGTTGTTTCTCCTTGAAACTACTGCTTCTATATGGGGTGAATTTCCCTATATTAGTCCTTTTCCTTATGTCTTGTAAGGTATTGGCTATGTCATCTAGAGTGCAATTTTGGTTGCATCTGCATTTCACTGCATGCTCTAATTCTCCTGGAAGTTGTGTCAGAAGTCTGTGATTCCTCATCTGGATGTTCATCTGAGGATCAATGGCTTTAAGTCTTTTAGACTGTCTAACACACCACTCATATGGATCTTTGTCCACAGAGTATTTGTCATTTTTAAATGACATGGTCTTTTGCCATATCCAAGTTCCATTACTGTACTTTTGAATTATTTGACTCTTCCACCATGGCCAGTTTCTTCTGCCATGGATTTCTTTCATTTCTGTGTACCATATACTTGCATGACCTTTAAATGCAGTATTCAGTCTAGCAGTAATCCAGTAATCTGGTATTCTGGGTACATCAATGAAGAGTCCATCAATATAATCTATGAGTTCCATATGATCATATTCTCCTGATCCAGAGAATTTGGGCCATCTTGAGGCCTCAGGAAGCTGTTTCAGGGCTTCCTTTTCTGAATAAGACATGCCATCTCCATCCTTGTATTGTGATGGAGATCTTGTCTTATTCAACAACATGGCATCTGGTTTGATGTCATCTTGTTGATATGGATTATTCATAGCTTGGCCTTGTGGTTGAGGCTTCAAGATATGGTAGGCATTAAACAATTTGTTAATGTCTTGATCCAGACACTCCCTGTCCCTTGTGCTGTGGTGTTGTTCTTCAAATACTTGGTTCAGTCTTTTGTTGGATTCTTCAGAGGCTTTTCTCAGTTGAGCATATCCTTCTTGAAGATTCTTAACTATTTGTTCCAAGGAGGATTGAGTTTGTCTCATCCTCTCTTGGCTAGCTTTAATTTCTGCAAATTGCTTTGCAGATTGTTCAGCATATTGGGACACTTGTAACCACAGTGTATCACTGTTGATGTTACTCTCAGATGTGACAATGTTATTTTCAGTCTGAGTGGGGGTAATGTTTCTATTACTAGGACTACTGATTCTAGAGTGGTTTACAACTACTTCTGGTTCTTGTGTACTTCCTTTACCAAATCTAACAGCTTCTGGATCATGGGGTCTGACTCTTTCCTCCTCTGGTTGAAGGAGGTTTTGTTCTTGCCCTTGTTTCCTTGTCTTCTCCTGGAAACTTCCTGGAATTGTGAAAAATAGTGACTCTTGGCCTATGATCTGCTGGTTTCTGAATGGTGTGAAGCCACTGGAGAGCTGATTTGGCCTGCTCCTTGTGAACCTGAAGGAATCTGAGTAGGCCCTGTATGGGTCAACTGTTCTTCTATAGCTAGGATAGTGGCTTGATTCTCCCTTATCCTCTGTGCCCTTGCCTCCAGGAGTCTGTGCTGCCTGGTAGGATTCCAACCCTTGGTGATTACCATAAGGTCTTTGAAGTCTATCTCTTTGAGACAGATCTTCTGGCAACTTGATCCCAGTTCAGCCCAGTGAGTTGCTAGGTTGAACCTCTTGTTGTCCATGCTCCATTGAAATCAATCTTTGAGGAGTTGGTGGATCTGAAGAACTTGATCCATATCCTTCCAGTCCTCTGGTTTGAGGTTTCTGTTGAATTGGAGTGTGAATGGCAAGGTTGATATTCTCTCCCTCATTGTTTTGCCATCCACCACTGTGTCCAGGGTGTCCTCTTTCAGGTCTTCTGGTTCTGGTCAATCCTCCTCTATCCTCTGGTTGGTTCCTTTGGAAGCCAAGGGCTCTGAGGTATACAGGGGACATATCAGTGTCTGCAAACAGTCAACAACTTTATGTTCTTAGGGTATTTACCTTTGACTGCTCCTTGTACAAATCTATTGTCTGCTGATTTGGGCAGTTTGCCTTTGGAAGTTACAACTGGGTTAATAATTGTAATCTTCCCTGTACAAGTGGTTAAGGTTGGTTTACCTTGTATTGATGCAGAGTTTCATGGTTTTCTACTTCTCTGAGTGGCTATTGGTGTCCACTTCTTGGCTGTGATGAGGCCTTCACTGTGCCTCTTTCCTTTGCCCTTGCTGCCCTCTGGTTCTGAGGGTGTCACTGGTGTGTTGGCCTGTGACTGGGTCTCAAGTGGGATAAAATTTTCTTCCACTGAAATAAAAGCAGGAAAAGGAGGGCTTATGTCAGTTAAGACTTCTCAAAAAATGCTGGTTTTGCACGTCTGAGATTGGCCTCTGGGCTTGTATGTTACTACAATGTGCCCTGTATAATGACAGTGTAATTGAATCAACAATTCCACATCAGAATTACAGCTTTTTGTTACCCTGTCACACTGTTTGTGTGTCAGTATCCCTCAGAAACACTTGTGGTTTTCAAGTGTATTCTGTACAAGTGGTTTTGTATAAGTGTTATTGAGTTAACAATACACTTAACCACGCCTCAACTGATGGTTTTTCAGTCAGAGGTGTCCTTATTCAGTCAAGAATACAGGACTTATTGATGGCTTATGTGTCTTTATATACAAAACACGCCAAAAATAGTTTTATTCAGTGGGTATTAACCACGTGAATAATACTCTTATAATATGAGTATATATAAAAAAGGATAAATATATATAAAATATATATTTAAATAGAGAAATTACGCCTAAAAAAGATAAAAAACTTATCAATAAGTCATAAAAAGAGAAAAGACTTACTTTACAAGGTCCAAAAAAAAAAGGTTAAAAACATGGCCAGGCCCCCAAAATGTCAGGATGAAATTATGAAAGAGTGGTAATGTAGGCTATTTACAACTCAAACTATGTTTGTGACACAGTAAAAATGCTTTAAGAAGGTTTTGAGATGATTAAGAATAAATTTAAAGGGCTTTATTATAGTGGTTATAGTGGTGGTGAGCGCTGTTGAAAGCCCTGGGTGCAGCTTTATCTGTTGGGTTACAATAATAAAAGACTACAATAATTAAAACTTATAATTATACCTGATTATTAACCAAGAGTAAAACTGTTTTTGACAGTTTACTACGTAGGTTATTCAAGAGCGGGATGAGGAAAGGCTTTTGGCTGTGAAAAACCCTCCTTTTATCCTGAAATTGAGGTGGAAAGGCTGCTAGACCTTTCCACGTAGAGGAAGTGAAGTTTTTTCACTCTCTATGACAGGCTTGTGGTTTGCAAACAGCCTTTATGCTCTGTATTGGGCTCAGATAAGGTTTTGAAACCACATCTTGGTGGTTTTCACCAATACAGGGGGAAATTTTTCATCTGGGGGCCTCACAGCCTGATTCTGACGTGTATGACACGTAGAATGCTGTACAGAAACTGTATGGGACCCCAGTATTGACTGACATATGAGGTATTGAATTAAAAACATGCTTCTTTGTCTATTTTACACCTCATACTCATGGTTATGGGATATTATCCCATGGTAAGGGTGTATATGACAGCAGGTGGGATTTTGACCTTAAAATGGTCATAACTCTGTCAGTTCTTCAGATATCAAGCTCAAAATTGGTTCATTGAATAGCTCTGTATGAGCTCTACACAATGGTACCCAACTTGACATGGTTATCATTACATATGACAAAGTTATTTAAGCTTGTTTGGCCAATAACTTCTGTTGTAGTTGAGCTATGAGGAAATTGATGGCACCATCAGATAGCCCTGATTGTGCTATTTTCAAAAAGACCCCACTTTAAGTATCTCACACTAAAACTGTAAAAGTTAGATGAGAGGTGAATGTTTTGTTCACCCTTATTTGGTCTGAATTTGACCATAACTCAAGTAATACTGGTGCTAGCTCAGTTTGGCTAGCACCATTAGATAGCCCTGGCTTAGAGCTTCATTTTGAATACCCATTTGATGGGGTTATGCCTCTCCTTCTAGATTTTAGATGAGAGGTGAAAATTAAGGTTTATGCCCAGCAATAACTTTGGGCAGGAATAACTTTGTTATTTCTTGTCCTATGGTGATGGGACTTATATTTTCAGAAAGAGGTGAGCTTCCTCTTTCTTTTGATACCTTTTGAGCTAATTTGGCTCAGCTCCATGTTTTGGTGGTATTTTGGCTATACCATTGGTTTATGGTATTTTGGCTGTCATGCTTGTGCTCTGGTTTTGAGTCACAGGCTGACAATGCGCAAATGTGCAAAATGAGCAGAAATGCGCAAATGGGCATTATTAGTTAAAATGGCCAAAACAGCAATTTGGGCCATTTCCCCTGGTCTTGAGGGAAATGACCAGATATACCCAATTGGGCATAAATTGCTGCCATGGCTTCTGGAGTGAGGTGAAGGTCCATGAAGGCCCCAAAAGGCAAATGGCCATAAATGGTCCATAAGATGATGAAGTGGCCATATTGGCCACTGGTGATGGATATGGCCAATTGGCCATAAAAGGACTGTGGCTTGATATGCCATATGGGGATCCAAGGAGGTGAATTGCCATGGTTGTGACACAGGGGAAGCAGTTTAGTGTAATGCTGAGGACCTCTTGAGTCTTCAAGCTTATTTAATATCCCAAGGGCAATATGAGTTGAGTGTTGTAAATTATTATTTTGATACATCATGTTAAGTAAGACCTGAGTCCACAATTAATGCAGTTGAGTAACCCTCCAGTCCATAAATCTTTCCCAATGATTCTTGAATTCCAAATGGGTTTCAATACAGAATCAAATAAATGGCCAAGCTCTTGTGTTGTGTAAAGGTCAATCAATAATGATCTCTTGATTTTTTATAATCAATCTTCATTTTCAGTTTTCTTAATAATTTATCTCTGAATAAATACTTTTTCAATTCTGTTGTTATTCTTGGAAATGTTTTCTTTTGGCTCTTATGTAATCCTAAGCTATACATGTTATAAAAAAATGAAAAATAAAAAATTCTAACAATAATATGAT
Organism: Austropuccinia psidii; assembly: GCA_023105745.1. Classification (NCBI taxonomy): domain Eukaryota; kingdom Fungi; phylum Basidiomycota; class Pucciniomycetes; order Pucciniales; family Sphaerophragmiaceae; genus Austropuccinia; species Austropuccinia psidii. The sequence goes on from JALGQZ010000011.1 coordinate 18,207,509, forward strand.
TTACAATTGATTTCAATATTAATTTATTGATATTTTTTTATAATAATATTTTTTTGGATTAAGGCCCCCCTCACCATTTAAAAATCTTGAGTTGATTTCCAAATTTTGAAAAGGATATATCCTCATTCCCCCAGAACTTTCACTATAAGGGATAGTGTAAGAAATAAGCTTACCCACCCCTTATTTTTTATAGTGATTTTGATAATAATGAATAATAATACAGTATGATCACATAATTTCTTTTTTAAATCGGACTGAATAGTATTATGTTGTTTGCTTTTAGGTATAAAATAAGCTAAAAATTTATATAACTGATTAAATATCACTCTTCAAAAGAAATAATCCTGAATCACAATCAAGATCATGGAACTGTTTGGTTGAAGGTGGTAATTTGTGTCAATCAGTAAAAATTGGTGCTCTTGATAGTATTTATAATTAATATTACATAATTTAATCATCATAATTTGAGTCCTTTATTCATATAATGACCATTATGATGCCACAAATCTTTTATTTTAGGAATCGTCATTGTGAATCAGTCTTCATTTCAAGTCCATCCCCTTTATGTTTCAGATTTGCTGGTATCCATAAATGCATTTGAGCTGTTAAAATAATATAAACAGTGAAAAATAAAATTTGTACAATTTTAAAAAACTCTTGTTTGCTTTGGGCAGGCTTTTTAAATTCCATTTTGAAGAAATAGCACATTGAGGTGTTATTAATATTTAAATGCCCCAAATTATGTCATCAATTTATGATTTCTTAATATCAATCACTCATTCAAGTTCAATTAATGTCTTCATGGCCCAAATAATTCTTATTTTAAAACAAGCTCCAATCACTTTCTTGTAATTGAATAAATATTTTAAAAAAATTGATCATTTTAAAAAAATAACTTGATGTAGAGTTTTTTTATTTATTATTATTATTGAGTTGAAAAATCAAGCTAATTAATGTCTCTTGTTCTAATAGTAGGAAAATTATAATAAATATATATAATAAACAGAATATTCCTGAGCTCATGAATGGGATATGACCCTAATGCTTAGTGAAAAGAAATGAATGAATTTGAAATAAAAAAGAAGGTTTAAAAGGTTTAATTAAATCAATCTCTCTAATTCTTGTTTATAATGAAATAAAATTAGAAAAAAGAAGAAATATAACCTCAGGTATTTTATAGTCTTGCATAGGACTTATCCTCCTTTGATAGTCCTTGTTCAATCTGTTTGAATACTTCAAATAGGCAGTTTATGTTCTTTCCAAGGACCATTTGCCGCTTTTTGGGGATGCTTGTTGACAATTTGATTGGGCAGTTTATGGTCTTTCCAAGGATCATTGGTTGATTGTTTTTCCTTTTGAGTCCTTGTTGAGAATTTTTGGTGTTCAGTTTATGATCTTTGCAAGGACTATTATTTGATTTTTTTGTTGATATTCTTGTCGATATTCTGATGAATTTCTTGATCTTTGAAGGGGCAGTTTATTATGGTTGTGTATTTTGAGACCTTTTTGAGAATTTTAGTGGGCATTTTGAGGTCTTGCCAAAGACCATTGGTTGCTTGGTTTTTATTTATGTTGATACTTTTGGTTTTAATGACATTTGATTTATCTTCAAAGCCAAATTGTATAATTAGTTCAAACAGTTTATATTCTTAATGAGGACTCCTTTTCACTATAAAAGCACTTCTAAGCTTATAAAATAAGGGAACACTTTTCATTATGAAAACCTGTAGCATTCAAAATCAAATATGTCAGTATGATATATTAGAAAACACAAAAATAAAAATAAAAATAGCAGTTTAAAGCCTTGCTTGGGGCTATTATTTTTAGATCCATTTGCTTATTTATAGTTCCTTTTTAATATTTGTTGTTTTTTGTTCTAACACCTGTAAAATCCAAGATAAGAAATGTCAGATAAAGTCATAATTTATAAAAAAAGAATAAAGACAGAATTTCGCTTTTAAGCCTTGATGAGGGAATTTTTTATTTATGCCCTGTAGCCCATCAAAAATGAAATATGTCAGTTTAATTTAATATCCAATATACAAAAGGTATGAAAAAATAAAATAAAATAAGAAGTTTATAGCCATACTGAGGCTCTTTTTTTATTTATTTCATTATTTTATTACACTGGAAATACTGAAATTTCAGTAAAATAAAGAATCAGTAATTAAAAATAATATAAACAGTGATATTGAGCAGTTTAATGCCTTGCTCAGGGCATGCATTGTTATGTATGCCCTGTAGCATAAAAAAGAAACAAATTATTAGTAGCTATACAGAAATAAAATCGGATAAGTCAGAACTATAATTTAGAAAAGGCACAAGCAGTTTAAAGCCTTTCTGGGGGCTTTTTTTATTTGGTTTTTTTTGTTGACAATTTTTACAGCCTTTTGAAGCTGAAATTACGTCATTTGAAGTTAGCCCCTTGTTTAGCTCTTGACCCCATTTATTCTAAGGGCTTCAGTGCATAAATTATGATATTTTCAATGAGCTCGGTTGGATTAGTTTTGGCCTCTGGGTGTCCTAGGATCTTCATGAAAATCAGTTCATCAACATGCTAGTTCATTCACCCTTTACCAGGCCTGAAATTTGATAAGGTGACATGGTTCATTTGTAAGTGTCTTGGAGAGCCACTTTATCATGCACTAAGCCACTTATGGTGGTTTGTTCTTTGGTCATTTGGTCTTGAAGGCCATTTATTGTGGCTAGAGATTTCCTTGGGGTACTTGCAATACAGTAGGGTTGGGTTTTTTTAGTGCTGTTATGCGTGCTATTACACCTTCAGAGTGGATACAAGAACGTTGGTTGGCCTGTTTTACTATTAGTAGGTTACTAAGGATTAAGTATACCTCTAGTGATACTTAAACCTGCTTTGGCCTAGTCTGTTCTCAAGGTAAAAAAGGCTGTAACACCATTCAAGGGCTTACTACCCTGTAAGGCTTTACACCCCATTGGTTGGTTGTATTTAGGCTGTTAGGGGTGTTATTACACCTTTACAGAGCTTAGATTGAGTTCGGGTGGCTGATTTGGTAGGCAGAAGGTATCTACACCCTCAGCTGTGATGTGAGCTAAGTAGGATTGTTTCACTCTTGATGGATGTTCCACAACCATTCCTTGGATTACATATCAATTGCATTTGGTTTCCAGGTTCTGCGAGTATTCAATGAGGTCCCGTGTGATCCCAATAAGATTGGTTGGTGTTGGCCATCATAAAAATCGCAATTCCTTGCTCAATCCGCTGCTGAATGTTGTCTGAGGCCATCTTGTCTTACAGGGTTATTTCTTCTTGCAGCCACTAGAAGTCACATGTCAATGATGTGAGAATTCTGGCTTTCATTGTTCAGTTATCAATTATTATTCTTTTTGAAACTTTCCGTTCAGCTATTTTTATTTAATTCAACTGATGTATGTGCGATATGGACTTCACATCCTAATCTGAAAGGCCAGGTAACATTTCTCCTACATGGTAGTAAGAAGGAAATATAACCTTCATTAGTACATCGCCTGAGTCAACCTCCAATATTAGAATGAGTAATACAGTTTCATTGTTGGTTGAGGTGGCAAAGAGTCGGTACTTTGCATTATTTTTATTTATATTGGAAGTGTACCTCTAGTAATACGTAGCTAAAAAGGTGTATTTTTTTGTCAGCAAATATGGTAGAAAGTCTCAAGCTAAAATGAAAGATCTAATTTTCTTGAATGCATTCAGCTTCTTGTTCCATCTAGTCATTGCCAATGGCTCTGGGGTTAATTTTAGGCGTTTAGCTTTCATTTACTGGTAATAATACATACATTGAGATAGTGTGATAGAGATTGACAGATCTCTTATCTTGTGAGGCAGATGGTGTTATTCAGGCTGTGTTACAGGTATAAGTAGCATGGAAATCAAATTCGATCACCGCCTTTTCTTTATAAACTGTGCTCTAGTTGAAATACTAATCTCATCACAAAAAAGAATTTAAATAGGCTGATTTGTACCCAATTGTGATTGGATATCCCCTACTTGGCTTTGGGTGGAACGGAGCATGCATGTTGGATTCAGCTCCTCTGTAAGATTTTAAGAGGCTTTTTGAATCCAATAACACAATTGCGATCATTCCTTTTTATGTGGTGTTTTAGTAGGGATTGTCTATGAGTCTGAAATACAGTTTGTCTGCATATTTCCCTTTACAGGCTTATTAAAGTCCACCTGAAGTGGGTTGTTCTAGGCCTATCAATTACCGTTTGAAGCTACTGCCTGAGAGTAAGCATGCAATGCTTATCAATACCCCCCTCTCTGGTCCTAAAAGTCCTTCTCTCTTTTTTTGTTTGCCTTTTTTTAAAAATAATAATAATAATCATCAAGAAATAAAAAAATGGAGATATAAAAGAATTTTCAAATATAAAACTTGCGTCACTCTAATCAAAATTGGTTTGCCTCTCAATATAAATAAAATTCAACCATTTAGGTGACTAGAAGTACCAATCAGTTTATATAATGAATTGAATAAAATTATTTAGGTTGAGTGATACCGCTCAAATACTTTCTAAGAGAAACTCCGTGCAATCAAAAATTAAATTTAGCTATTGAGCCAACTCTAATGAAGCAGGTTAATCTTGTCTTCCCTTTAAATCAAAAATAAATACATAGTCTAATTTTGTTTGATAATTGTTCAGTCAGGGTTTGAGAACCTTGAAATCAAAACTACAGTTAAACAATCTTTTTTTTTTGAAAGTTCTAATTTACAATGCCTTGAACCCCATTTGTATGTTAAGTTTTGTTGGTTTTGGTCCTTGTGCTTGATCGCTGCTTTTTGATTTGAATGTTATTTTTAGTCACCAAAATTGACTTTTTTGTTTTTTTTGGTGAGGTTTTTTTATTTATCAGGGCTTGGAGACCCAAAGATAACTCCATTGAGTTGATAGTTGAGTGGATAGGTTGACTATCTAGAATAAATTCAACAAAATAGACAATTAATTTTGCTCTTTTTTTTATTTTATGATAAAATAAAGAATAAAATAAAGATAAAAGTAAAATTAACAAAAAAAATAAATTATAAAAGCATTAAAATAATAAAATAATAAGATGAATTAATAATAAAGCTGAAATGATAGTCTGCCATTAATTTTCTGATTTTCCCATCAGTATTTTTTATCTTTTGAGCACCTCCAGATGATAATTATGCTAAGTAAAATTAATATAAGATTATTTTTTTTAAACACAATTTATTGAATTATTTGAGATATATGTTTCATTCTTTTATATAAGAAATCAAATATGAATAACATGTAAGTTTTAGTTTTTATTTATCACCTAGAGTGATCTGGTTTGAAACTAATTATTATTATTGTTTGCTTGTTTTTTGATTTTTTTTATTTATATTTCTTTTAAACTAATTTTAGATGGGGAACTAGCTATCAAAACAACCCAATAAGCTATAAGAAAAAACTACAGAATTGAGGACTTAGCAGGTGAGGTTTTATTCTTTTTTTTTTAATTAATTCAATTAATTCCTTTGACCAAGAATTTTATTTACTAATTCATGCTTGATGAAATTTCCTCCCCTCCATTTTTCTGTTTTATGACTTTTGAAAAGGTATCGTTGACAGAAGAAGTCCCAATCTTCTGTATTGAAGCTAGTTGAACCACTTTTAAGACTAAGGATTTCTGGTATAAGTGTTTCTTCCCATTTATAGTCCCATGTGGAACTTTCTACATTATAATTTCTTGAGATTTGGCTAATTTTTCCTTTTCTAATTTTCAAATCCTGGAGTTTGAACCAGTCTTGGCCTTCCCAGGTCCTCCAAAAATTGATTTCCTGAGGTGTTCATCCATGTGGAATATTTCATTCCAGTATTGGTTTTCAAGGTTGCCTTCAATTCCATCGCAGGTCAATAGCTCCAAGAATTCATATTTGGTGAGGTTGACTCCAGGCAATCCTTGCCATGGATGAGGAATGACAATTGCTGATGTTGTTTTTTTTGAACAATTTCCTAAAACTCAATATATGGAAGGATTATTGTGGAGATATCTGGACAGGGTTCAGGTTTTGTTTGTAAGAACAATTCAAGATATTCACTTTCTTCTTGGGGATTATTGTCATTGGCAAAGACTTCTTTTTCTTCTATGCATGTATTTGGTGGATTTTGATTTGCTTAAGTTATGAAGAATTAAAGAAATATTTGTCAGCCTGTGACTCAAAACCAGAGCACAAGCATGACAGCCAAAATACCATAAACCAATGGTATAGCCAAAATATCACCAAAACATGGATCTGAGCCAAATTAGCTCAAAAGGTATCAAAAGAAAGAGGAAACTCACCTCTTCCTGAAAATATAAGTCCCATCACCATAGGACAAGAAATAACAAAGTTATTTCTGCTCAAAGTTATTGCTGAGCATAAACCTTAATTTTCACCTCTCATCTAAAATCTAGAAGGAGAGGCATAACCCCATCAAATGGGTATTCAAAATGAAGCTCTAAGCCAGGGCTATCTAATGGTGCTAGCCAAACTGAGCTAGCACCAGTATTACTTGAGTTATGGTCAAATTCAGACCAAATAAGGGTGAACAAAACATTCACCTCTCATCTAACTTTTACAGTTTTAGTGTGAGATACTTAAAGTGGGGTCTTTTTGAAAAGAGCACAATCAGGGCTATCTGATGGTGCCATCCATTTCCTCATAGCTCAACTACAACAGAAGTTATTGGCCAAACAAGCTTAATACAGCTTTTGCCCAAACAACACCAATGTACAAAAATACTTGTACATGGGATAACTTTGTCATATTTAATGATAACCATGTCAAGTTGGGTACCATTGTGTAGAGCTCATATAGAGCTATTCAATGAACCAATTTTGAGCTTGATATCTCAAACACCGACAGAGTTATGACCATTTTAAGGTCAAAATCCCACCTGCTGTCATATACAGCCTTACCATGGGATAATATCCCATAACCATGAATATGAGGTGTCAAATAGACGAAGAAGCATGTTTTTACTTCAATACCTCATATGTCAGTCAATACTGGGGTCCCATACAGTTTCTGTACAGCATTCTACACGTCATACACGTCAGAATCAGGCTGTGAGGTCCCCAGATGAAAATTTTCACCCTGTATTGGTGAAAACCACCAAGATGTGGTTTCAAAACCACATCTGAGCCCAATACAGGGTATACAGGCTGTTTGCAAACCACAAGCCTGTCATAGAGAGTGAAAAATCTTCACTTCCTCTACGTGGAAAGGTCTAGTAGCCTTTTGACCCCAATTTCAGGATAAAAGGAGGGCTTTTCAAAGCCAAAACCTTTCCTCATCCTGCTCTTGAATAACCTACGTAGTAAACTGTCAAAAACAGTTTTACTCTTGGTTAAACAATCAGGTATAATTATAATCTTTAATTATTGTAGACTTTATTATTGTAATCCAACAGATAAAGCCTGCACCCAGGGTTCTCAATAGTGCTCACCACCACTATTTCTCAATAGTAGAACCCTTTCATCTTGTCATAAACCTTTATAAACCTCTTTTAAATCATTTTCTGCCATGTCACATACACAGTTAAAGTTGTAATTAGCCTAGTTATACCTTTATCATAGTATCATCCTGACATTTTGGGGGCCTGGCCGTGTTTTTTGACTTTTTGGGACCTTACAAGTAAGTCTTTTCTCTTTTTTATGACTTATTAACACATTGTTTTATCCTTTTTTAGGCGCCATTTTCTTTTAAAAAATATATTTTATATATTTTCCTTTTTAAAATTTAATAATACTCATATTTTTAAGAGTATTTGTCTAGTGGCTAATAACCATAAGACCAGTATTTTTGGCGTGTTTTTGCATATTAAAACACATTGAGCCACTAATACAGTCCTAATTCTTGATTGAATTAAGACAACTCATACTGATAAACCAACAGTTGAGGTGTGTTTGGGCACATTGTTAACTCAATTACCCTGTAATACACCATCTTTTGACAGATTATACTTGCTGATAACAAGTATTCTGTAAGATATTGGTATACAAACAGTATACCACTTATCAATAAGCTGTATTTTTGACATGTAATTGTTAATTCAATTACACTGTCACTATAAAAGGGCATATTGTAGTAAAATACAAGCCCAGAGGCCATTCTTAGACGTGCAAAATCAGCCTTTTAAGAAGTCTTAACTGACATAAGCCCTCTTTTTCCTGTTTGATTCAGTGGAAGAAAACTTCATACCACTTGAGACCCAGTCACAGGCCAACATACCAGTGACACTCTCAGAACCAGAGGGCAGCAAGGGCAAAGGAAAAAGGCTTAGTGAAGGCCTGATTACAGCCAAGAAGTGGACACCAATAGCCACTCAGAGAAGTAGAAAACCACAAAACTCTGAATCAATACAAGGTAAACCAACCTTAACCACTTGTACAGGGAAGATTACAATTATTAACCCAGTTGTAACTTCCAAAGGCAAACTGCTCAAATCAGCAGACAACAAATTTGTACAAGGCACAGTCAAAGGTAAATACCCTAAGAACATAAAGTTTTTGACTGCTTTCAAACACTGATATGTCCCCTGCATACCTCAGAGACCTTGGCTTCCAAAGGAACCAACCAGAGGAAAGAGGAGGATTGTCCAGGACCAGAAGACCTGAAAGAGGACACCCTGGACACAGTGGTGGATGGCAAAACAATGAGGGAGATAATATCAACCTTGCCATTCACACTCCAATTCAACAGAAACCTCAAACCAGAGGACTGGAAGGATATGGATCAAGTTCCTCAGATCCACCAACTCCTCAAAAATTTATTTCAATGGAGCATGGAGAAGAAAAGGTTCAACCTAGCAACTCAATGGGCAGAACTGGGATCAAGTTGCCAGAAGATCTGTCTCAAAGAGATAGACTTCAAAGACCTTATGGTAATCACCAAGGGTTGGAATCCTACCAGGCAGCACAGACTCCTGGAGGGAAGGGCACAGAGGATAAGGGAGAATCAAGCCACTATCCTAGCTATAGAAGAACAGTTGACCCAGACAGGGCCTACTCAGATTCCTTCAGGTTCACAAGGAGCAGGCCAAATCAGCTCTCCAGTGGCTTCACACCATTCAGAAACCAGCAGATCAGTGGCCAAGAGTCACTATTCTTCACAATTCCAGGAAGTTTCCAGGAGAAGACAAGGAAACAAGGGCAAGAACAAAACCCCCTTCAACCAGAGGAGGAAAGAGTCAGACCCCATGATCCAGAAGCTGTTAGATTTGGTAAAAGAAGTACACAAGAACCAGAAGTAGTTGTAAACCACTCTAGAATCAGTAGTCCTAGTAATAGAAACATTACCCCCACTCAGACTGAAAATAACATTATCACATCTGAGAGCAACATCAACAGTGACACACTGTGGTTGCAAATGTCCCAATATGCTGAGCAATCCGCAAAGCAGGCTGCAGAATTTGCAGCTGCCCAAGAGAGGATGAGAAAAACTCAAGCCTCATTGGAGCAGATAGTTAAAAACGTTCAGGAAGGATATGCTCAACTGAGCAAAGCCTCTGAAGAAAAAAACAAGAGACTGAATCAAGTCTCTGAAGAAAAACACCATAGCAGCACAGACAGGGAGTGTCTGAACCAAGACATCAACAAATTGTTTGATGCCTACCATATCTTAAAGCCCCAACCACAAGGCCAAGCTATGGAGAATCCATATCAACCAGATGACATCGAACCAGATGCCATATTGTTGAATAAGGCAAGATCTCCATCACAATACCAGGATGGAGATGGCATGTCTTATTCAGAGAAGGAAGCCTTGAAACAGCTTCCTGAGGCCTCAAGCTGGCCCAAATTCTCTGGATCAGGAGAATATGATCATATGGAACTCATAGATTATATTGATGGACTCTTCATTGATGTGCCAAGCATACCAGATTACTGGATTACTGCTAGACTGAATACTGCATTTAAAGGTCATGCAAGTATATGGTACACTGAAATGAAAGAAATCCATGGCAGAAGAAATTGGCCATGGTGGAAGAGTCAAATAATCCAAAAGTACAGTAATGGAACTTGGATATGGCAAAAGACCATGTCATTTGAAAATGACAAATACTCTGTGGACAAAGATCCATATGAGTGGTGTGTTAGACAGTCTAAAAGACTTAAAGCCATTGATCCTCAAATGAACATTCAAATGAGGAATCATAAACTTCTGACACAACTGCCAGGAGAACTAGAGCATGCAGTAAAGTGCAGATGCAACCAAAATTGCACTCTAGATGACATAGCCAATACCTTACAAGACATAAGGAAGAGGACTAATATAGGGAAATTCACCCCATATAGAAGCAATAGTTTCAAAGAGAAACAACCTTTCAGGGTAAAGTTTAAAGACAAACCCAGAGAAAGAGTGGCAGAAGTGGCAAAGAAGAAGAATTCTTGTCACAATTGTGGTTCAACAGACCACTATGCCAACAACTGTCCAAAAGCAAAGAAGAAAGTCTATGCTATAGAAAAAGTCCCTGAAGAAGAACCTCCAACAGAGGATTCTGAATTAGACTCTATGGGTGATGCCATCAGAGAACCATCTGATGAGGATCAAGACCCAAGAGAGGAATTTCTATTGGAATACCAAGAGGAAACCACACTAGAAATCCAGGATATACAGTTGGAAGCTGGCATGCCACAAGACACTGCCAACAAGAACTTGTGTAAACACACACAAGATGAACAAACATTCCTGGTTACACCAACCAAAGGAATGGCATATATACATGGAACAGCCACAAAAATGACTGTATGTATTGACAATGCTCAGCACCCACTGATCATTGACAGTGGAGCACACTGCTCCATAGTGGCCAGAAATTATCTGGATAACCACTTCCCAAACTGGGAAAAAGAACTCTTGCCCACCAGGGCAAAGAGCTTTAAGAGTGCATCTGGAAAGATGACCTCTATTGGGACAATTATCAAAGAGATAATTATACCCCACAGAAAAGGTAATATCAGACTCAACCCAGAGTTTGTAGTGCTTGAAGATGCCCACATCAAAGGGTTTTTACTGGGAACAGATTACCAGAGAATGTATGGCATAGATATTTACAATAGTAAAAATAGACATATTACCATTGGTACTAACAAGGAAAAGAAATTTTCTCTTGATATATACCAGATATCTTCTCAGGACCCACTGGAAGAACTTCTGAGAGAATTCAGAGAGGGACAGTTTAGCACTACCCTCACCAGTAAACAAAAACTAAGTTTACTGAAGATGCTGAGGAAGAATAGACCAGCATTTGCCATTGGTGAAGAACCATTAGGCAAGATCAAAGGCCATGATATAGAACTATATCTGGATGTAGAAAGGCCTTATCCACCCATGTGAAGGAGACCTCCTTACCCAGCAAGTCTGGAGACCAGGAAAGAGATTGAGAAACATATCAATGAACTCCTGGACATGGATGTCATTAGGAAGATTGGACATAATGAAATAGTGGAAATCACCACTCCTGTCCTAATCACCTGGAATGATGGCAAGTCTAGATTGAGTGGAGACTTCAGAGACATGAACAACTACACAAAAGCACACAGGTACCCTATACCAAGGATACCTCATGCCTTGGATAAATTAGCCAAAGCCAAATACATAACCAAGATGGATTGTATGAAGGGCTTCCACCAAAATGGAGTTAAACCAAACTCCATGAAATTACTCAGAATCATATGCCATATGGGCATATATGAGTACACCAGGATGCCATTTGGCATCAAGAATGCACCAGCCCACTTCCAAAGGATGATGGACACCATATTTCAAGAAGAAATAATGGAAGGCTGGATGGTAGTGTATATTGATGATATCATTATATACTCAGAGACATGGGAAGACCATGTACAATACATAGACAGAGTGCTAAGTAAATTTACACCCATCAATCTGAAAATTTCACTTAAAAAGTGTAGTTTTGGCCAACAAGAGCTACTAGCTCTAAGACACAAAGTCTCAGGCCTTAGTCTGGCAATTGACCAGAACAAAGTAGCAGCAGTACTGCAAAAGCCAGTACCAAAGAACATCAAAGAGATGCAATATTTCCTTGGGTTTGCTAGCTACTATAGAAACCACATTAAGAACTTTGCACACATAACTAGTAGTTTATACAAGTTATGCTCAAAGGATGTAGTTTTTGAAATAACCAAGGAAAGGAGGGATGCATATGAGAGGATCAAATATGAACTCACAAATGCACCTGTGCTCATCTTGCCTGACTTTGAACTACCATTCAAGTTATATATAGATGCAGCATGCATCCAAGGCTTGGGAGCAGCCCTTCACCAAAGACAAATTGTGGATGGTGAACCAAGAGAAGGTGTAATATGTTACATCTCCAGGCAGCTGAAAGATTCAGAAGCCAGGTATGGGGCCACCCAGACAGAATGTCTATGTCTAGTCTGGGCTCTAGAAAAACTCCATTATTATTTGGAGGGTGCAGTCTTTGAAGTCTACACAGACTGAACAGCCTTGAAGTCTTTACTAAACATGAAGACTACTAATAGACACATGCTGAGATGGCAAGTAGCCATCCAGGAGTATAGAGGGAACATGACCATCATATACAAGGAAGGTAAAAGCCATACAAATGCAGATGGCCTTAGCAGATGGCCACTGGACAATGTCAAAAGCAATCCAGCTTATGACTCTGAAGTTTCTGCAAAAATTCCTATCCATTTTATGGAAATAAATAGGAAGAAGAACTTCAGATTCTCTGAATGGGCACCAGGGAGTGGTAACCTTGACAGTGGAAACACTGATTCAGAAGGGACAGAAACCCCCATACTGGGAATAAGTTCCTCAGAACTGCACAATGAATTTTTCAATGCAGTACTGAAATCTTATGCTAAACACAAACAGTGTAGCATACTACTCCAACTCCTTCAACAAAAATACAGGAGCCCAGAACTGGAAACCCAGCTGGAGGAACCCTGGTTGAGGGCCTAAAAGGACAATAAATTCTTCCTTATAGATGGCCTGATTTATCACAGAGAAAAGCACACCAGTGCACTCACAGTCATAGACAGAGACCACATCTATTTAATCCTGCAGGAATGCCATGACTACCCCTATATGGGACACATGAGTGAGGACAGGACTAAAGAGAGGGTAGCAAGCACAGCTTGGTGGCCCAAGTGGGAGCAAGGGTTCAGTGAATACATCAACACTTGTGAAAGATGCCAAAAGGCAAATACAAAACATGGGAAGAAATATGGGTTGCTTCAACACATAGAAGAACCCAAACACCCATGGGAAACCATCAACATGGACTGGGTCACAGGACTTGTCCCAGGAGGCAAAGAAAACTACAATGCCTGCTTAATCATAGTTGATAGGTTCAGCAAGAGCATGAGATGTCTACCATGCCATAAAGAGGACACAGCCATAGACACTGCTCTGTTATTTTGGAATAACATCATATCCACCTGTGGAGTCCCTAAGATCATAATTAGTGACAGGGACCCAAAATTCACATATGAATTTTGGACCAATTTATATGACATGCTTGGCACCAAACTTGCTTTTTCCACAGCTTACCATCCACAAACAGATGGCCTAGCTGAGAGGATGATCCAAACAATGGAGGACATCCTCAGGAGGTTCTGTGCCTATGGCATGGAATACAAGGACCATGAGGGATACACCCATGATTGGGTCACCCTCTTACCAGCAGTCCAACTGGCTTATAATACAAGCCAGCACTCTACCACAGAAAAAACACCTGCACTGGTAGAGAAAGGGTGGAATCCCCTGTTACCTGTGGATCACTTGAAGAAAAATCTTCTGACCATCCACCCCACAGCCAAAGACTTCCATTATATGTGGAAGAAAGCCTGTGATACTGCTGCCAAATGCATAGCTGAGGCCAAAGAGTATAACAAGCGAAGGTGGGACAAATCACATATGGAACCTGACTTCAAGGAAGGGGACCATGTAAGGTGTGGATATGAAACTTTGATTAAAAATCAAGTACTTTTCCTGTCCTCAAAATTTGTATAAGGTAAAATTCAATTAAAAATAGTAAGAAATATTATTTTTAAGAGAAAACATGCCAATTTTATTGTTTGTAACTTTATTAGTATAAAACAATAATATTATAAAAATTTATTGTTTTACCAACAATAAAAATTTATCCAAAAAATACTCTACAAGAGATATTTTAAGGCTACAAAAGAAATTTCTTCAAGAGCAATTTCAATTGGAATTAATTGAGCAAAGAGCTGCAAGCAATTAATTAAAGAACAAAGTCTTTAAAAAGAATATTAAAGAGAAAACACGCCCAAAAGTGACCAGAGTGAATTTGGAAACAAAGTGACAAAGTTAACAGTGATGAAAGATGCTTTAATTCACTTTTGGGGTGGTTCAGGGGTAAAAATGATTATAAGAGTTACAAACAATGATTATAATGATTTTTTCACGTGGTTAAAAGGATTAAAATGATTTAAAAGTGGTGGTTGGAATCTTTGATTGATTGGTTTAACAGTGTTTAAACTAATTAATAAAAGGAAAAGATTCTAACATGAAGAGAAAAGTGGGGCAAAGAAGACATTCTTTTATAGCCATCAATTCTCTTACTCCAAAAGTGAAATTTACTCTTGTCAGTCGTGAAAAACAGTCTGACAACAGAAAAGCCAATTATGGCATCATTGAACCCTGGTTTAGACCAAAAAGGGCTGGTTTAAGCCATTTTTAGCCATTTTTAGCCATTTTAGACCCTTAAATCAGCCATTACTATAGCAATACCAGGCCTAGAGCCTTCAAAACACGTCAGAATGTGTGTCAGAGGCGTAGAAACCAGTTAAAACTGTTTTTATTATGATTGTTTTATCTTAAGGGTAGTTTTACCTTCTTGGCAACAGCTAAAACTACCCCAGTTGGTATCAAAACCTCATCATCAATTGAGTCCACAGACCCTGTAACTCAATTCCAGGCCAAAAGTGATGAACTTTTGCGTGAATTTTGACATCCCACGCCTGTCAGCAAGGATTTTGGGGGTCTAGCTCCCCCTTAGAGCTGGAGTTCCTTTTCCCCCCCAAATTTAATCTTTCCAATTTATTTTTCCTTTAATTCCTCATCATGTATTATACTTATAATTTACACATGTAATTCAATTCAATTGTACAGTACAATACAGTAATAATTGACACCTCATATGTAAATCAAAGTTCACTTATGTAATACACGCGCACATTTTGACATTTCAATTGAATTCAATTGAAAATACTTTAATTCCTCATAACTTCTAAACTAAACACAACACCTCAATTTTAACACAAAAATTGATGGTTAACACCACATGTGGTGTGAATTAAATTAAGGTTTTGAGGATTTTCAACTTTTGTATTGAAAATACTAAAAACTTAATTTAAGCTTATTTAGAGTTGAGTTACAAAAATTTCACTCAGAGGTGACCCCACCTGATTTTTTATGAGGAATCCAATGGTGAAATAAAATTTATATGTTTATTTATTGGATAAAAAGTTATAATAAATTTTATTTAACTTTTTTCCAAATTTATTTATTTTTTCACAATTTTGTTAAAATTTCATTTTTACTTAAATTTTTCAAGTATAAATGTAATTTTATATTTACAAAATTTAAAGTAATTTTATTTTTAAATTATAATTAATTTTTTATTTTTAATATAATTTTATATTTATATTTTTTATTTTTATTTTAATAATATAAATAAATTTATTTTATTTATATTAATATGTTATTTTTTATATTTGTGGTCTTTTGGGTATATGAAATTACCTCTAAGGCTCACAGACCAGGTGTTAGTGTCTACACTGAACTTTAACAATCTCAAAGGGCCTAGGAAAATGAGAGACTCATTTGTAGGGCCCTTCACTATCATTAAGTTGATAGGGAAGAATACAGTAGAGGTCAAGCTCACTGAGGAGTTTTCTAGGAAACACCCAGTCTTTCCAGTGAGCCTGGTCAAACCATACTTCGAAACAGAGGAGGATAAATTCCCCTCCAGGAAGAAAAACATCACTCCACCAGAAATAGTGGAAGTAGAAGACTCTCCTGGACCTGTGAGTAAAATCATCAGGGCCAGAAAAATCAGACTTAATGGGAAGGATCAGAGACAATATCTAGTCAGGTTCAAGAACCAGCCAACTGACAAAGACAAATGGTTGGCAGAGGATGCCATACCAGATGGAAACCTTCATTTAAGGAGATTCAGGGCCTCTAGGAGGACTGAACAGTCTCATCTATGATGAGAGCACAAGCATGACAGCCAAAATACCATAAACCAATGGTATAGCCAAAATACCACCAAAACATGGAGCTGAGCCAAATTAGCTCAAAAGGTATCAAAAGAAAGAGGAAACTCACCTCTTTCCGAAAATATAAGTCCCATCACCATAGGACAAGAAATAACAAAGTTATTCCTGCCCAAAGTGATTGCTGAGCATAAACCTTAATTCTCACCTCTCATCTAAAATCTAGAAGGAGAGGCTTAACCCCATCAAATGGGTATTCAAAATGAAGCTCTAAGCCAGGGATATCTAATGGTGCTAGCCAAACTGAGCTAGCACCAGTATTACTTGAGTTATGGTCAAATTCAGACCAAATAAGTGTGAACAAAACATTCACCTCTCATCTAACTTTTACAGTTTTAGTGTGAGATACTTAAAGTGGGGTCTTTTTGAAAAGAGAACAATCAGGGCTATCTGATGGTGCCATCCATTTCCTCATAGCTCAACTACAACAGAAGTTATTGGCCAAACAAGCTTAATACAGCTTTTGCCCAAACCACGCCAATGTACAAAAATACTTGTACATGGGATAACTTTGTCATATTTAATGATAACCATGTCAAGTTGGGTACCATTGTGTAGAGCTCATACAGACCTATTCAATGAACCAATTTTGAGCTTGATATCTCAAAAACTGAGTTATGACCATTTTAAGGTCAAAATCCCACCTGCTGTCATATACAGCCTTACCATGAGATAATATCCCATAACCATGAATATGAGGTGTCAAATAGACAAAGAAGCATGTTTTTACTTCAATACCTCATATGTCAGTCAATACTGGGGTCCCATACAGTTTCTGTACAGCATTCTACGTGTCAAACACGTCAGAATCAGGCTGTGAGGTCCCCAGATGAAAAATTTCATCGTGTATTGGTGAAAACCACCAAGATGTTGTTTCAAAACCACATCTGAGCACAATACAGAGCATACAGGCTGTTTGCAAACCACAAGCCTGTCATAGAGAGTGAAAAATCTTCACTTCCTCTACGTGGAAAGGTCTAGCAGCCTTTCCACCTCAATTTCAGGATAAAAGGAGGGTTTTTCACAGCCAAAAGCCTTTCTTCATCCTGCCCTTGAATAAACTACGTAGTAAACTGTCAAAAAAGTTTTACTCTTGGTTAATAATCAGGTATAATTATAAGTTTTAATTATTGTAGTCTTTTATTATTGTAACCCAACAGATAAAGCTGCACCCAGGGCTTTCAACAGCGCTCACCACCACTATAACCACTATAGTAAAGCCCTTCTAATTTATTCTTAATCATCTCAAAACCTTCGTAAAGCATTTTTACGATGTCACAAACATAGTTTGAGTTGTAAATAGCCCATTTTTGCGCATTTGCGCATATTTGCACATTTTGCGCAATTTTGCGTACTTTGACCCAAAGTGTCCAAAAGACACTTTCCCGCCCTTTGGGCCAGTTTGTGGCTCAGAATGCAAAAGTGGCCAAAAGCCCCAAAGGACCTAGAAACACCTTTCCAAGCTCTGAAGCCATCACATCCATCTTTTTCCCCTCTGTCTTTTCATCTCAAGACCTTTTGACATAATCTTTTTTCCAATGAACCAATATGCCATAAATGATGTTATATATCATTATGCATCATTTTTCAACAGCAATTCAATGGTGGAAATATCAAATGGTGATTTAAATTTTCCAACATATCATCACATCATCAAGGCACCCAATCATTCAGAGGACTCATCAAGGCTCAAGAGCAAGTGTTTCAGCATCACAGACCAATCAAGCCATCAAGACGTCATTGAAAAATTTCATTCACAGTATTCCTCCAAGGCAATACTGTTCAACCATTCTCAAGGAATTCAAGAGGAAGTTCATTCAGTTCATTCATTCATTTGTCAAGTGTCAAAGCTCCACTCAATCCATCTTGGCAACCACCTTCATTTCAATACAGTCTAGATCCATCAAGAGCTGTATTTGATTTTCAAGTGTGGGAAATTCATTCAACCTGTTTCAATTTCAATATTAGCCAGCTGTATCAATTTGCAAAACAATCAATACAGCCTCAAGGATCAATACAGATCAGTTTTCAGCCTGAAGAACTCAAGCTCCCAACTTTTCACATATACCAGCTACCCTTTCCAACCTGGGGGGTTTTGCCCCATTTAATTAGTATATTTTGATTTTATTTTATCTTTATTTATCTTACCATTTGGTTAAGTGAATACTGATATTATCAAGTCAGTCGTTTAGCACCTTTTCTCTTATTCTTTATTAGCCTGTCAATGGATATTTGGTGGTCATATCCTTACTAATTCCATTGTTCATTTTGGCAGGTTGAAACAGTGATTAAGGACTTAATTGGTTGGCTCTTTTACCATTTGTATTCTCATTTCTCTTATTGCATCTCATCTTTGTACTTGCATCCTTCTTAGAGAAATTTATTATTTTATTTTATTTTCTTTATTCTTTGGAGTCTTCCAAGTGAGTTCCCTGATTGCGGAGTGCCAGGCCACTCTTGTTTTTCTGTCCAAGAGCCCCTGTGACATTATATTAATTAGCTCATAATTTATTTTCATTCTGTTCATTCTTTCTTTATAATTTCATTCACTCATTTCATTGAAATTATGACTCTTTAATTCTTATGAACCTTCTGATTTGTCATCACCTCTCAATTTTCTCTCATTAATTCTTCATTCTGAAAATTGAAAGCTGACCCCAATTTTATTTTTATTTCTCTCTTTAAATATTTTTCAAATCATCATTTTAATTCATTCATAATTCAGGAGTCATCTTAATTTTCATTTGATTTTCAAATTTTTCATCAAGTTATTCAGACACATTCTTCACATCAAGATTCATATTTCATTCATTCTTCAAAAATTTTGATTTTTAAAGAAGAACTCACCTTATTTTGATTTGATTCATTGATTGGACATAAATTGATATTGACCTCAAGAAAATTGATTGACCCGAAGATTTCATTGATTTTGCTGATTTTTCACATCAAGATTTTTGACGTAAATTGATTTTCCCTCAAGAATTCATTTGATTGATTGATTGATTTTGCCAAATTTTGATTTTGATTGATTTGATATATTTGATTCATTAACTTCAAGTTTTCACTTGATATTTAATTGATTGATTTACCTGAAGATCTCATTTGATTTCTTGATTTTTATCGATTTCCCTCAAGATATTGATCTTGACTTTGACTTCAAGCATTATTTCAATTGCCCCAAGTTTTCATCTTCAAATCTTGATTCTTGTTCATTTTATTTTTTTTATCCTGAAATCATGCCCATCCAACACTCACCTCCTGCAAGGCAGACAAGATCTCAGGCCAGAACTCAAGCTGTTCTCACTCCAAATCCCAGGGCTCCTCTTGATGGCACCCAAGAAGTTTCTCAGCTGAGGGCCAAATTGGACAGAGGACCCACTTTGGAAGGAGCAGCACCATCCAGGAAGGAAGGAAGAGTACCAAGAAGATCAAGCTCATTTTCAGGAGTAGTTGGAAGATTTCCAGATACTTCAAGGACCATTTTCAAGGGTCCAGGTGAAGATGGTGAAGAGGAGGAGCAGAATTCTGTGGAAAAGGAAGAGTCTGATGGTACTGAAGTTGTCCCTGCTCCTGTAGAGGCATCCCAAGGTACTGGAGGGCCAAATCTAGCCCAGTCTAATCAGCCTGTCTCTCATCAGTCTGAACCATCTTTATTGGCCATTATGAAGCAAATGAGTCAGATTATGGCCAATCTTCAAGCAGCTTCATCCTCTGAAGCATCAAGACCACCAGCCTTCAAGACTCTATCTATGAAGGCACCAAAATGCTTTGATGGGACTCAACCCTTCAAAGTTAGAAGATTTATTCAGTCTTGTCAACTGATTTTTCATAATGATCCGCAAAACTTTGCTCAAGACAGAAAGAAGGTCCTTTACCCCACTTCAATTCTCATTGGCAGGGCTGAAAAATGGATTGAGCCTTATCTTTCCAATCTCACCAATCAAGATCCAAATTACCTTCTCAATTAATGGAAGTTATGTGAATCTCAACTCTTCACCTTATTTGGGGACCCAAATGAAGTCAGAATAGCTGAAGCAGAAATGTATTCTTTGAGAATGAAAGAAGGTGGGCATGTATCTTTATACATTGCTGATTTCAGAAGTCTTGTCTCAAGAATTGGAGATTGGGGGGAAAGAGCTCTAATCCATCATTTCAGGAAGGGATTGCCATCCATGATTTTGGATCAATTGGCCTCCCATCCTCCAAGAATTGACTCTCTTCAAGACTTAATGGATATTACCCTGGAGCTTGATACCAGGTACCATGAGAGGCAAAATTAAAAGAGTCATCATCAAGAGAAGAAGGCAGAAGCCTCAAAGTCAAGTTCTTCTCATCCTCAAAGCTCTTCAAGCTCAAGTCAAAAGAAGAAGAATTTTCAGAAGAGGGACAAGCCCCATTCTCCTTTATTAAATCAAGATTTCAAGTTGATGAATTCTGAAAAAGAAAGAAGAATCAAGGAGGGTCTATGTACCTATTGTGGTGGGAAGCATAGTCTTGAGTCCTGTTTCAAAAGGCCTCAAATCAAGCTTACACAACCGTAAGGCAAACTTCCCAGCCAGTGAAAATCCTGAGTGAAGATCATGTTGTGTTCAATGGTATTCACTGGTTTCCACACAGAGTACAATTGTGCATTCTGAATACTGGTGTCAAGAATTCTCTTAAATTTTTTGTTTTTTCTTCTCTCTCTGATATGTTTTACAGTATTCTCATTGATTCTGGTGCTACCAACTCATTTATTTCAAAGCATTTTGTTCACATGTATTCTTTGACCATGTCAGAACACCCAGAGAAGATTCCTCTAATCATTTTGGACTCCTCTGAGTCCCCTTCCTTATTTGTGACTCACCATACAAAATATATGGTTGAGCTCCCTTCCTTCCAAGACTTTGAATGGAACTTTTTAGTCATTGATACTCCAAAGGGAGAATACCTCATATTGGGCTTTGACTTTCTAAATCACTTTAATCCTTCTATTAATTGGAGGCAAGGGCTGATCACCTTTAATGCTGATCATAAGGACTATGATGATCCTTCTAATTCTTTGTGTCATGACTTTTCTTCTGCCAAATCATGTGCAGCTCTGGTTGGTGATTGTAGAACACCATCATTTCAATTTTCTGTCCATATTCCTTCCATAAGTTCCCCTCAGTCATTAGCATTATCTGGAGATGAAGTCTTCAAAGAGATTCAAGATGTTGGATAAGATAATTCTGTATCTTCACTTCATCTCTTCTTTGGGAATATGGACCTTCCTCCTTCTTCTTATCATTACTCCCTGGAGGAATTGTGGGATAAAGAGGAAGAGCCAGAAGAAGTAGAAACCATGATGAAGGTTGTTCCTCCTGTCTATCACCAATATCTGGATGTATTCTCCAAGGTGGTAGAAGAGAAACTTCTTCCTCACCGCGCCTGTGATCATCATACTCATGGGCTACATTTCAGAGTATGTAGAGAAATGATTCATCTATCCAAGCTCCTCTTCACAAGGAGCACCTGTCCTCTTTGTTAAAAAGAAAGATGGTGGCCTCCGTTTGTGTGTTGATTACCGCAAACTCAATGCTGTTACTAGGAAGAACAAGTATCCTGTTCCTCCTATGAATCAGCTTCTGAATGTTTTCAATGGTTCTTTTATCTTATCCAAGATTGATTTGCGTGGTGCCTGTAACCTGCTCAGAATCAAGGAGGGTGATGAACATTTGACATGCTTCAGAACTAAATATGGCAATTTTGAGTACTTGGTTATGCCATTTGGGCTCACCAATGCTCCTGCCTCTTTTCAGAATCTTGTCAATGATATCTTTCAAGATCTTCTTGATGTTTATGTTGTGTTCTATTTGGATGATATTATGGTCTTTTCCAAATATGAGGAAGAACATGTTACTCATGTGTCCACTGTTCTTTCCAGACTTAGAGCCAATAATATTTTTGCTCAGGCTTCCAAGTGCCTATTTCACTTTTCTAGTGTGGAGTATCTTGGTTATGTCGTTTCTTCTGAAGGCCTCAAGATGGACCAAGCAAAAGTCCAGCAGATTCTCAATTGACTGCCTCCAAGAAACCTCAAAGCTCTTCAATCCTTCCTTGGCTTTGCAAACTTCTACCACCGTTTCATCAAGAATTATGCAAAGAAGATCAGTTCACTCACCAGTTTCCTCAAGAAAGATTCCTGTTTCCCCCTCAATGAGTAAGCTGTTAGTCAGTTTCACCAACTCAAAGAGGCTATCACCACCGCTCCAATCCTTCTCTACCCACCATTGTAGAGACCGATGCATCCAATTATGCCTTAGGTGCTGTACTGAGTCAGTTCTCTGACTCAGGAAAACATCCCATTGCATTCCACAGCCACAGGCCTATCCCAGCAGAGCTCAACTATGAGATTCTTGACAAGGAACTCCTTGGCATAGTCTGGGCTCTCAAGCGATGGAGGGCTTTTCTCCTGTCTCTTTCTTCCCCTTTTGAAGTTCTCACCAATACCTCTTCCCTTCAATACTTCATTTCCTGAAAAGTACTCACTTGCCTTCAAGCTGGCTGGGCTGAATTCCTTTCTGTATTCCATTTCTCAATCACTTACTGCCCTGAACAACTCATTCAGCAAGATGAAGTTCAACCCTCAAGGTATTTTGCAGTCAAGGTGGAATCTTTTTCAAATTTGATTGACTCAATTCAGAAGAAATCATGGAAATATTCTCAGTACAGAAGTATTCTTCAAGAATTGGGCAAAGGAAAATCCATCCAGGATTATTCTCTTGATTCCTCTTCCCAACTCCTTCTCTTCAAAGATCGTGCGGTGGTCCCAAATGTCCCCACAATTCAACTCAGCATTCTTCAAAAGCATCATGATTCTCCTCCAGCTGGACATTCTGGCCAAGAGAAGACTCTCAAAAATTTCAAGCGGGATTTCCACTGGTCTGGCATGACTCAATTCATCAAGGATTATGTCTCATCCTTTCAACAGTGTTCAAGAAACAAGAATATCCATCATAAGAAGTTTGTAATCCTCAAACCTCTTCCAATCCTAAATGGTCCTTGGATTTGTCTTTCAATGGACTTTATCACTCACCTGCCACTATCCAACTCATTCGACTCAGTCCTTGTCATAGTGGACAGATTCTCAAAAATGGCAGTTTTTATTCCAACAATGTCTTCAATCACTTCATTAGATTTGGCCCATTTATTCATCAAGAATATGATTTCAAAGAATGGCCTTCCTTCAAGCATTGTCAGTGATAGAGGTTCCCTTTTTGTTTCTTCCTTTTGGACCGATCATTTTCAGCAGCTCAAGATTTCAAGAGAATTGTCAACTGCTTACCATCCAGAAACTGATGGACAGACAGAGAGGGTAAATCAGATACTAGAACAATAGCTTTGCATGTATGTCATTTATCATCAAGATGATTGGAACACCTGGCTCCCTCTTGCTGAATTTGCCTACAATAATTCTGACCACTCTTCAACCAAGCAATCCCTGTTTTTCACTGTTTATGGAAGAGATCCACAATTTGACTCAGTTCACATCACTCAACATACTCCTGCTGGAGATTTATCAACAAAAATCCAATCAATACAGCAAGATGTCAAGAGAGAACTGGAAGTTGCCATGAACCAGTTTAAGAGGTATGCAGATAAAAGTAGAGCAAATCCACCTGCTTTCAATCATGGTGACATGGTATGGCTTTCTTCCAAGAACATCAAATCAACAATACCCACCAAGAAACTGTTTGAAAGATGGTTGGTTCCTTTTCCAATCTTGAAGAAAGTCAGTACTCATTCTTACCACCTCAAGCCTCCATCTCAATGGAAATCCACCCACCCAGTTTTCCATATTTGCCTTCTGGAACCAGTCAAGACATTAACAATCCCAAATTGGAATCAACAGCCTCCTCCTCTAATCACCATTGAAGAAGAAGAGGAGTGGGAAGTCTCTCAAGTACTGGATTCAAAGCTCAAGAGGAGAAAATTATGGTATCTGGTAGAATGGAAAGGTTTCAGGCAAGACCCAGAAAGATCCACTTGGGAACCAGCCAAAAACCTCAAGAATTGTCCTGATCTTGTCAAGGATTTCCATTCTTTGTATCCTGACAAGCAAGGACCTAATTCTTCAGAAGCTTGATCTTTTATGGTGCTTGGTGGGGAGAGGAATTACCAAAAGTAAGTACCACTCCTGGTATGCACCTTTAGGGGTATTCTACTCTTCTTTGCTGTAAGCATCACCTTGGCCACTCTGTGAGCACTTTGCAATTTGGACACAGATCTTCTGGCCTGGCTTTCAACATCAATTCCAATTTATGCCCATTTACACATGGGGAAAATGGACCATTCCCTTCTTATTTTCCTTCCCAAGTTATTATCTGTTCAAAACATTCATTTATCAAGATTCTTTATTATTTATGGCACTGGCGGGATTGGTAACTACCAAACGTAAGTTCCTCACCTGGTGTTCACTTCCCTGAGGGGTCTCAAATATTTCAAAACATCACCTTGGCCACTCTGTGAGAACCTGGCATCAAATTCTGTTATCCAGGTCCTTGGCCACTTTCAAAATCAACTGTCGAAATCCGTGATGAAGATTGGACTCCCCCTCAAAATTCATTTTTCTTTTTATTTTCTTTTTCTCTCTTTATATTTGTTTCTTTTACTTTCTTAAATTTCTTTCCTCATAACTCTCAATACCAAAATCCTTACACCAAATCATGTTTTCAACATTTTCAAACCCAAATGTCAAGAGAAGACCAAGTCAACCTCAATTCATATGCCAACACCTTTATCAGTTCAAAATTTTCTTTTCAAGATTCAAATACCTCTAGAATCCCTACATCCAATCCATCTCAACAGCCTCAAAAGTCTTCTACCTTATCTTGGTGCTCAGGAGCTCACCATTCAAGGTAGGGGGGTACTGTCACAACCACAAAGATTGACCCTCCTTCATGGGTGTTGCGGCAATTCTAACCTGGAACCAAGTTGGGGCCAATTAGCCAAACCATATGTTTTATGGCCAATTGGTCCCCTCTGGTGCTCTATGGCCATTTGGTAATAAAAGCTCTTCTTGGCCATTTCTGGCCCCAGGCCATATCCTGCCATCATTGGGCTCCTTGGCCAATTTCCATATCACCAACCCCCAGGCCTGGGGGGTCCTTTTGTCTTCTAGGGGCCTCCAGTCCCCCTAGCCATCATTTTCAATTTTGGGCCTACGCCTTTCATTAGGGAGGTTTAGGCCTAAATGACCTTTTTGGGCCATTTAGGCTCCCCACGGCTTCTACGGCCTGTGGGCTGTAAATCACGGTCCGCAGCCCATAGGCCAATTAGGCCCCTTTTCAACTAATCCAATGGGGCCAAAGGGGGCAATCATCTAGCCCCCAAGGCCAGGTGGGTCCCAAACCACAATTGGGCCCACCTGAGCCAATTTTGGTCACCAATCCCTTGGACCCAATTTTGCCCAAAAAACCCTTTTGACACCAAAATGGCCATAGATCCCATAGGACCCATTTTTGGCCATGGACCATACTACCAGCCATGGCCTCTGGCAACAACCAGAGGCCACCAGACCAGCTCAGAAAGCCTTTCCCTCAACTTAAGGGGAATTCTTTCATTCCTCCATGCACCCCTTACTCAAGGTTGCAGGAGTGGTGCATATATGGTATTATATACCATTGTGCACCATTTTTGCTTGGCAATTCAATGGTGACGTTTTAAGTACAAAATTCCAATATTACAAATCAAGGTCCCAAAATACAATGCCCATTTCAAAGGAGGATTCTTTAACTCATCAGTCTGGCAATCCATGGCGGCAATCAGAAGATCATTCAAGGACCCCACTCACCTGGCCCTGCAGGAGTTGGGTTGGTAATTTCATTCAGGATTATTCCAAGTGGATTATCAGAGGTTATACAGTCTTTAAATCAGTTTTCAAGGCATCAAGTACTTCAATACTCCTTGGACAACTCAATTGGTCCATTCAGGCGTCAATCAATCAACTTGTATGTCCTTGGACCCATTGGGCCAATTCAATCTCCACTGTGGGAATTCAATAACACAGTTCAATTTCAAGATGGCCAGAACAGTATTGGCCCAATTCAGACAATACAGCCGGTGATCCACCTTCCAGGATCAGTGTTTCAGTTTTCACATATACTGGCCACCTTTCAGCACCTGGGGACTTTTTCCCAAGTTAATTAATATATTGGATTTATTATTATCTTTATTTTATTTTACTTCATTAAAGTTAATACTGATAATCTTAAGTCAGTAATTTAGCACCTTTTCTCTTTTCCTCCTTGCCTGTCAGTGGATATTGGTGGTCATATCCTCTACTAATTCCATCCCCTTTTCTGGAAGGTTGAAACAGTGAATTGAGGATTCACTTAGTTGCCTTATTTATTATCTTTGGCCTTTGGCTACTTATCTTTAGTTTATCTTTGGCATACTTGTCTTTCCCCTTTCTTCTTCTTTAAATAAATCAATCTTTATTATTTGTCCTATCTTTTGGAGCCCTCCAAGTGAGTTGTTGATTCCTGAGTGCCAGGCCCTCTTTCTTCCATAAGAGCCCCTGTGACACACAGCCACAGGAGTACCTTATCTTAATTCCACATTAAACCCACTTGAAACCTTAAAACACAATCAGAATTATTTACACAACTCATCACCTCATGCAAACCAAAGCTAGTTAAAACAGGCTGCATGTAGTACACACTTCTAATTGAATCTCAACCACATGACTATGCAAAGCTTGTGTCAAACTAAAAAATCACATCATCTAATACACAACAGTAAACTCCTCAGTGCAAAAATTATCACCTAACCTCATTATAAAGCTCAAAATGAAAAATCCACTTCTACCAAGCCTGAAATATGACATATGCAAATGAAATACCAATCCATCATGTGATACTGCAGCCACCAACAGAGTATCATATTACAGAAAAAAGGCTGTGAACAAGAAAAATCCTCAGCCAAAATGGAATCACCTAATGCATGAAAGCAAAATCCAAGAATATCACATCATAATTAGTTCACCAAAAGACCATCATGTGATGAATGGAGGCTGTTCAGAGGAACAATTATCACCAAACCTTAAATCACCTAACCAATGCAAGAAATGTCCTTCCAATAGACAAATTCACATGATGGAATCAAGAGAAATTCAAGTGGAAAAAGACAGCTCCCATGGAGGCCCCCTGGACTCCCAAAAGGTATAAATAGAGGGGCTCTCTCCCCCCAAATTTCAAAATACCCCCCATGCACATTATATCCCCTGAACAGTATAAGCACAGGAATGAGTCATCCCTCACCTGGGAGGTAGTCCAGAAAATTATAGTGAATATACTTTCCCAGTAGCTAAGCTCAGTCAGTGGAATATTGGTATTCAAAAAAATATGAAATTATCCAGAACCCAAGATTAGGGTTACTACTCTATTAAAATATTTCATGCAGTAAATTATCACCAATTATCAAGATCTTCAATCAACAAAATACAATTTTATCTTATTATCAAACAATTTTAAAAAATAACAAAACTTTAGAAATTATTTTACTCTATTATAACTTTACCTTAACAAAACTACCTTTATCAAAACCCATCAAATTTTCCATAACACCTTAAATAACCCATCTTAGCAAGCGTCTATCACCGAGAAAAAAAGACTCACCCCAATTTCATTGAAAAAAAATTAAACAGAAAAGTATTTCATTAAATATAAAAATTAACCAAATTACTGACTTTGAATTCCTTATTATATATTTAATAGCTCTGATCTGAGACTGCTGAATTTGGTCTTCTGCAGCTGTAAAGCCACTCACTAATTTTATTTTGGTTTGTGAGCTCCAAGGAATATTTTGTTCAGTATTTTGGGAGGTGCAGGCAATACACCCTTGCCAACATTGGGTGCAGGAATTATTGGCAATTAAAAACTAGTTACCTGTGATTTCCCCCTCCAGGTACTGCCTCATTTTAATCCTACACAAGAGGAGTTCCCACACTACCACCCACAAACTGAAGGTCTGGCTGAAAGAATGATCCAAACCTTGGAAGATATGGTGAGAACAATTTGGGCGTATGGTCTTGAACTTATATATTGTGATATATCAACGCGTGATTGGTGCACCTTGTTACCTGCCCTAGCATTGGAATACAAAACATACATTAATGCAAGCACCAATCAGACTCCTGCTTTCCTACAGAAAGGATGGAATCCCAGATTACCCCAAGATTCCTTGAGGAAGAATTTGGTTGAGTTAAATCCCACAGCTGCTAGCTTCAAAGGAATTTTAGGCAAAGCTAGGAAACATGAAGTAAGGTGCATGGAGGAGTCATTTGCATATGCCAAAGGCAAGTGGGACAAATCACATGCAACCCCAGATTCCAAAGTGGGACATTTAGTACTTGGATCTACCACTAACTTCAATAATATCAAGGGTTCTAAAAAGGTCAAAGACTTTTTTGCAGGACCTTTTGTTATTAAGGACCTCCATGGAGAAAAATATGTGGAAGTAGAACTATCTGAGGAACCTAGTAATAAGAATCCTACATTTCCAGTAAGCTTAATTAAGCCTTATAAATAAGGTGATGCTGAAAAATTGGCTTTAAGGAATAAAGTTCCCCAGCATATACCTCCTGTTGAATCAGCTGGTACTAAGAAAGTTCAAAAAAGTACTCAAAGAAAGGAAATTGAGAAGTAAGAAAGTAAGGGACTACCTTGTGAGGTACAGTGACCCAATGTTTGAAGATGAATTGTTAGCAGAAAAGGAGATACCTGGAGCTACCAAACATATCAGAAGATTTATACACACTAGAAATAACAATATTACAAATTAATATTTTTTAGGGGGAGGGAATGTGAGCCTTAGACGTATTTTCATACACACAAAAGACCACAAAGGATAAACCAAAATACAATTATGAATAAAATAAATTTACTTAGATTATCAAAACAGAATTTAAAATAGAAATTGAAATATATACACAAAAATGAAAATTTCAAGTACAATTTAAAAGTAACATTGCTAAAACACATTTTTACTTGAAAAATGTAAGTAAAAATAAATTTTTAACAAAATTAGTAAAATTAAAATAAATTTGGAAAAAATTTAAATAAAAATTATTATAAATCTTTATGCAACAAATAAGTGTATGAAAATTATTTCCCCATTGGACTCCTCATAAAAAATAAGGTGGGGTCACCTCTAAGTAAAATTTCTGTAGCTCAACTCTAAATAACCTTAAATTAATTTTTTCAGTATTTTATGTACAAAAGTTGAAAATTCTCAGAAATATTAATTTAATTCACATCACATGTGGTATTAACCATCATTTTTTGTGTTAAAATTCAGTTGTTGTGTGTAGTGTAGAAGCTGTGGGGAACTGAATTATTTTCACTTGAAATGTCAAAATATGCATGTATATTACATAAGTGAGCTTTAAATTTAATTTGAGGTATCAATTATTATTGTTGTTTACTGTAAAAATTCAATTGAATTACATATATAGATTGTATTTATAATACAGCATGAATAATTAAAGCAACAATAAATTGGAAAGATCAATTCTGGTGGGAAAGGGAACTTTGGCTCTAAAGGGAGCTAGACCACCAATTCTTTCCTGGAAGGTTTGAGAGGTCCAAATTCATGCAAAAGTTCATCACTTTTGGCCTGCAATTGAGTCACAGGGTTTGTTTCTCACTTGATGATGAGGCTTTGATGCCAACCAGGGCAGGTTTAGCTGTTGCCAAGAGGGTAAAACTACCCTGAAGTTAAAACAATCTTAATAAAAGCAGTTTTAACTTGTTTCTATGTCTTTCACACACATTATGACGTGTTTTGAAGGCTTAAAAACATGTATTACTATAGCAATGACTGAGTTAAGGGTATAAAATGGCTAAAACCAGCCCTTTTTTGTCTAAGCTAGGGTTCAATGATTCCATAATTGGCTTTCCTGTTTTCACAGTGTTTTCCACGACTGAAAAGAGTAAATCCTACTTTTGGAGTGAGAAAATTGGTGGTTATAAAATAATGTCTTCTTTGCCCCACTTTTCTCTTCATGTTAAAATATTTTCCTTTTATTATTAGTATAAAGACTGTTAAGCCAATAAATAAAAGATTCCAACCACCCTTTTTAATCATTGAAACCTTTTAACTACATGAAAAAATCATTATAGTCATTGTTTGAAACTCTTATAATCATTTTTACTCTTGAACCACCCCATAAGTGAATAAAAGGATCTTTCATCACTGTTAACCTTGTCATTTTGTTTCCAAATTCACTCTTGCCACTTTTGGGTGTTTTTTCTCATTAATACTCCTTTTTAAGACCTTTTCTTATATTAATTTCCTGCGTTTTGTTGCTCAATTAATTCCAATTGAAATGGCTCTTGAAGAAATTTCTTTTTCAGCCTTAAATATCTCTTGTAGAGTATTTTTGGATAAAGTTTTATTGTTTGTAAAACAATAAATATTCATAATAGGGGGTGTCAAAGTCACCAAATCCTTCCTTAAAATAACATTGGATTTGGAACCCAAATCCCAACACTAAATCCCAGGTTTTTTATGTGTAAATCACATGGCATTCTAGCTGAGTCACCTGGTATTTTGACCAAATCCCATGCATCTGGGATTTGAGTTTAAACCCTCACCTGTATGATTACTCACAATTCATAGCTATACAACATATTTTTCTACACTCCATTTTGGACACTCTGACCAAACAGCTTACAGTCCATTTATACTTCTTCATCCATATAACAATGCCTTGTTCCAAAGAAAGACACATCAGTCAGATATGAAGATCACCTCTGGCCTGCCACATCCATTAGGTCACTTAATACGTACAGATTATTTAACCTTAATTAATTGGATTTCAGTAAAATCCAATTTTGAGTCATATTTTGGTACTGGTGCTTCAACATCTATTGGAAGACCTCCTTCATCAAAGCAGCATGGATTTCCGGTTATGGCCATTGTGGTCAACAAAAAATCAGGAAATTGCCTAAACCTTAGCTCAAGTAGCATCCAAGATTGATGGCAAATGTATAAAAAGAAGTATATGGCAGAAAAAAATTCAAACACTTAACTGGGGCTGCAATAGTCAAAGAAGATGAGGGTAAAGGAATCAAATCAATGAGTGAAAAATTTGAAAGTATGTGTCCTTCCTATTCTGAAATGGATGAGCTCTTTGGCCACAAGCCCAATGTCACTCCCATTGCAAGCTATGATTGACGAGAAAAAGAGATGAATTTAACCTCTCAATTAGGCGCTAGATTAGATAGTTATAATTTTAAATTAATCCCCTCTTCCCCTTATATCAATACTTCAATTGATCATAGGATATCTTTGAGCTTTCAGTTACTGTGAATTGGAAAATATGAGAATGAATATGATGAAAATGTAAGTTTTGACTCAGAGAAGGCCATTGGCGGTCTTGGATATATTATTTTCCTCAGTCTGGAAGTTTCATTTACTTTGTCAGTCTTTTTCCAGGTGTATCAATGGATTCCAGTGTTGATGTGAGACCGAAATCATCAATGTTTGATTAATCCTTGCCGGGACACTGTGTCAAAGCAAGCAGAGCAGCAATAGTGTGTTCTTCAATAAAGCTTGATAGCTTTACAATTGCCTTTACCTTGATGACGAAAGCAGCAATTATCATTCTGAGGAGAAAAGAAAGAGGATAATAGCTAACCCAGTGAAGAATGCAGCCAAAATACCATTGATCGACCAGAAAACTGCTAAAAGCTCATCCTAAACATATTCCTAGTTTGATTATGATCCTTGAAAGTATTGGCTGGGAAAATTAACACATCTTCTCAATGCAAATTTATAGGAGTGCAATTGATGGCATTGTTAGTTATTTCAAGCGAGCTTAGGATAGGCCTCTCTAGGTATTGAAATCGTCTTGTCACTCGTCGTAGAGTAGATTGGATGAAGATTTCCTACTTGGAAACAGATTGGCTGAGTTCAAGACCAGCGAGACCAAGGAATTAAGCATCTTTAAGCTTTGTAAGCAAATATTGCACAACAGTGTCCATTTTCTTGTTGTCCAGCTTATTTTGAATTGGAAGAGGCCTATCACAATTGGAGGACTCAAGAGTTGGCTAATTTACAACAAGAAATGTTGCACATGATTCAAACAAATCAGGAACTTGTTCAATCTTGAAGTCATTCCAATTTGACTTGTAATGTTGATTTTGTCTTAGTTGTTGGAGTTCACGATCTAGACCAAGACGATCGTCAATGCGCCACTCCTAGATCAACAAATGCCCAACCACCACTATTCGAAAATCAACCAAGCAATGATCAACACGCGCAGATCACTGCGCATGATTAAACACCTTTGAAGATAAAAACCCCAAGCCAATAACCTGAATCATGACTCCTATCATCATCCTCCTCTTTTCTTTTTGCCTCATTACTTCCACTCACTCCTTTCTCTCCTTTTCTTTTTTCTTACTCTTTTTCTTCTCACTTTTTCATTCTTACCTTTCTTTATTAAATTGTCTCTCATTCTCTCCTTTTTCTCTACCACTCATTCCTTTATTTATTGTTTACTCCTGTTTGATTCAGGTATTGTTGTTTCTCGAAATCAATAGATTTCAGCTTTCATGTTAACTAAATTCCTCATTGTTTAAGCAGATCAATTCCTTGTTGTATCCTACGTTGCTACTGTCTCTTTATTATCATAGCTATTTGTAGTCCACCGTTTAGGTATAATTATTTATTATTAAAACTTGTCTATTGCTAAATCCAT
The DNA here is from genome assembly GCA_023105745.1 of Austropuccinia psidii. Lineage (NCBI taxonomy): Eukaryota > Fungi > Basidiomycota > Pucciniomycetes > Pucciniales > Sphaerophragmiaceae > Austropuccinia > Austropuccinia psidii. Next base: position 18,240,538 of record JALGQZ010000011.1, read on the forward strand.
TAACACAATGTCATTCATTTGGTTTTGATCTCTAACATTAGTCCCAAATAACGATTCAAATCCAGCTTCAAATTCCAATTTTGAACATAGTTCTTGAGTCGATTCAAGTTCCAGAGGTTGTCATGGGAGTGGGGGCTTTGGTAGTAAAAGAAATTCATTAGGGCCGGAGGCTATTTCTGTCAGTCCTAACCTATCAAAATTTGATTTATCATTACATGATACTTTAAAAGCAATTGCTGATTTACAAGTAGATTTCAATGAAGATCACTAAGATGCAACTAATCAGATATTGCCAAGTATTGAGCCAGATTTAGCAACTCAGCAATTCACCCATATCACACCCAATCAACTCAAATCGTATGCAAGTTTGACAGAACAATCCCTTGATTTTGACCTGCAGTCAATGAGAAATTTTACCCAAGATGAAGAAGGATCACTAAAGATTTTATCTCAAAATAATCCTGAACTTCTAGTGAAATGTGCTTTGCAATGGAGATTAATGTTACCCTTTCCAGTTTTGGCAGTTTTCAATGCAATTTTTCAGAGATTCAAAGAAGAAGATATGCTAATCATTGATTGCGTTAGTGAGGTGCTTTACAATTTTTGAAACGTTTTAGAAGATATCAAGTTTGAGATGTCAGCTCATTGTGATGTGAGTGAATTAATAGAGTGAAAAAATAGAAGCGGAACAACAAATTAGTAAATTTAATCATTTTGTTTCACAGAAAATGATGATGAAACAGACAATGTCTTGCCTGTTTGAGACCTTCCTAAATCACATATATGAGGCACTTCAACTTGTTATAGAATCTACGCCTCCAGAAGATATACCAAACGCATTGCATCTTTTATTTCCATTCCTGATTCAGAGCCCTTCAGATTAGTTACCGACATGACAAATTTGACTCAGCTGTGACGGAGTTATACAACTACCTCCACTCACTGAAACACAATGAAATCTTGTCATCCAAACATGCCAATCTTACCAATGAGACATATCAGCAGTTCCTTCATGATTCAATAGATGGGATGGCCATTTATCACAGGCAACTTTCAACTCACCTTGTCCCAGATCGTCATTTTTTCATAGCAATGCTAATGCCACCTCCTCCTATTATACCCAGGAAATGTGGGGTTGGTTAGCCAGGAGGCTGAATCCAATTACAATTCTTCTGATGTAATAGCTCTCTATCATGCCTTGATGGAAATCAAAAAAAACAATGACATGCACAACTCAAAGTCGGTCACTCTTTTTTCCTGTAGGTCCTTAGTTTAGAGCATTTACATCAACTGATTCACCATTCAATTCTCCTGTAGCATGACTTTTGTTATGCACGCCAATGAATGTTTCCTACCTTATGTACAAAACTGGCTAGACCCAGTGGAAACCAAAACAAGCAATCTGGTTCAATCTGAAATACGAGCTGACAAAGTGCCAACCGTTGCTCACTACTTTTTTTCTTAGTTCTCAGTCCTTTGCTAATCGCGGGACCCACTTGGTTTATTCAATTCTTGTTAACCCTTTACACCTGAAGGCAATGATTTCCATAGTATTTCAATCCAGGTGCAGTTCATTTTATTCAAAAACCAAAATGGCCCAATGAGGAAGCAAATCTCTACCATCCTACCTATATTACCAAAAATACCAACCAGGTCATGGTAGTGCAACTGAATTTTTCTTTTTTAATTTTGCTATTGTCCTTATGTTTTTACATTTTGATCATTATCATGATCCGCAACACTTAACCTTTCCATTTCTGAGGATTATCACTGATTATTTTGTATTTTTTCAAATTCAAAGATGATTAATGCTGATCATCATTTTGCCTTTATGATGATTTTTTTCTTAAATAATCATGCTGACTGATGTAAGCAGGAAAAGGATCTTAAGAGGAGGCAGGACTTAATTCGTCTTAGCCAACCATTAGGAACAGGGAGACACAATCGAACCTTAAGAGGAGGCAGGACTTAATTAGTCTTAGCCAACGATTAGGAACAGGGAGACACAATCAAACCTGGAGACAGTAGCGATGAGAGAAAACAAACACAATAATAAATTTCAGAGAGGAAGAGCAGATAATAAAAGGAAATGAACAAGTAGCCACCTTAAGAGGAGGCAGGACTTAATTAGTCTTAGCCGACAATTAGGAACAGGGAGACACAATTGTACCTGGAGACAGTAGCAATGAGAGAAAACAAACACGATGAAGATAGACTAGTTACAAAAAGGTGGGCTATTTATATAGACAACATGGGCTATCCAAGTGGGAAGTTTTAACTCATAGCAGTGACGACACTTATCAAAAAGGAGAGAAAGGAACGTAATTTGAGAAGAGAGTAGATGTAGTCTAAGACGTTAGTCTAATAATTATAGGGGTTTCTAAGAATGGTTTTTAATCTAAGAGTTAAAGTAAAATAAAGTTTTTTTTATTCTATCAACTGACTTATGTGTTTTCTTCATTAAACTAATATTCAATTAATTTCTCCAAATGATCATACTGATCATTTTGTTTTTTTGAATTGTTTTGTACTGGTTTTTTACCATTTCTTAATATTATAAGGATATCTTTTGCAATGTCATTATCTTCCCGCCCCCTTCCATCATCATTAAAATTCAAAAAAGTGCTCCCCCTCTATCTCACTCTTCCAATTATTCTGATGATGTTATGGTTAGGACTAAACCTGTAAGGTGTGGATATGAAACTTTGATAAAAAATCAAGTACTTTTCCTGTCCTCAAAATTTGTATAAGGTAAAATTCAATTAAAAATAGTAAGAAATATTATTTTTAAGAGAAAACATGCCAATTTTATTGTTTGTAACTTTATTAGTATAAAACAATAATATTATAAAAATTTATTGTTTTACCAACAATAAAATTTTATCCAAAAAAATACTCTACAAGAGATATTTTAAGGCTACAAAAGAAATTTCTTCAAGAGCAATTTCAATTGGAATTAATTGAGAAAAGAACTGCAAGCAATTAATTAAAGAACAAAGTCTTTAAAAAGAATATTAAAGAGAAAACACGCCCAAAAGTGACCAGAGTGAATTTGGAAACAAAGTGACAAAGTTAACAGTGATGAAAGATGCTTTAATTCACTTATGGGGTGGTTCAGGGGTAAAAATGATTATAAGAGTTACAAACAATGATTATAATGATTTTTTCACGTGGTTAAAAGGTTCAAAATGATTTAAAAAGGGTGGTTGGAATCTTTTATTGATTGGTTTAACAGTTTTAAACTAATTAATAAAAGGAAAAGATTCTAACATGAAGAGAAAAGTGGGGCAAAGAAGACATTCTTTTATAGCCATCAATTCTCTTACTCCAAAAGTAAAATTTACTCTTGTCAGTCGTGAAAAACAGTCTGACAACAGAAAAGCCAATTATGGCATCATTGAACCCTGGTTTAGACCAAAAAAGGGCTGGTTTAAGCCATTTTTAGCCATTTTTAGCCATTTTAGACCCTTAAATCAGCCATTACTATAGCAATACCAGGCCTAGAGCCTTCAAAACACGTCAGTAATGTGTGTCAGAGGCGTAGAAACCAGTTAAAACTGTTTTTACTATGATTGTTTTATCTTAAGGGTAGTTTTACCCTCTTGGCAACAGCTAAAACTACCCCAGTTGGTATCAAAACCTTATCATCAATTGAGTTCACAGACCCTGTAACTCAATTCCAGGCCAAAAGTGATGAACTTTTGCGTAAATTTTGACATCTCACGCCTGTCAGCAAGGAATTTGGGGGTCTAGCTCCCCCTTAGAGCTGGAGTTCCTTTTCCCCCCCAAATTTAATCTTTCCAATTTATTTTTCCTTTAATTCCTCATCATGTATTATACTTATAATTTATATATGTGATTCAATTCAATTGTACAGTACAATACAGTAATAATTGATACCTCATATGTAAATCAAAGTTCACTTATGTAATACACGCGCACATTTTGACATTTCAATTGAATTCAATTGAAAATACTTCAATTCCTCATAACTTCTAAACTAAACACAACACCTCAATTTTAACACAAAAATTGATGGTTAACACCACATGTGGTGTGAATTAAATTAAGCTTTTGAGGATTTTCAACTTTTGTATTGAAAATACTAAAAACTTAATTTAAGCTTATTTAGAGTTGAGTTACAAGAATTTCACTCAGAGGTGACCCCACCTGATTTTTTATGAGGAATCCAATGGTGAAATAAATTTTATGTGTTTATTTCTTGGATAAAAAGTTATGATAATTTTTATATAACTTTTTTCCAAATTTATTTATTTTTTCACAATTTTGTTAAAATTTTATTTTTACTTAATTTTTTCAAGTATAAAAGTAATTTTATGCTTACAAAATTTAATGTATTTTTTATTTTTAAATTGTAATTAATTTTTTCTTTTTAATATAATTTTATATTTATATTTTGATTTTTATTTTAATAATATAAATAAATTTATTTTATTTATATTAATATGTTATTTTTTATATTTGTGGTCTTTTGGGTATATGAAATTACCTCTAAGGCTCACATTTCCTCCCCCTAAAAAAAGAATATTACTTTGTAATATTGGTGTTTCTAGTGTGTCTGAATCTCCTCAGGAGTTTGGTAGCTTCTGGTATATCTTTTTCTTCTAACCATTCATCTTCACAAGTTGGGTCACTGTACCTAACAAGGTATTCCCTTACTTTCTTGGTTCTTAATTTCCTTCCTTTAAGAACTTTGGTTATTTTCTTAGGACCAGATGTCTCAATAGGAGGTATAACTTGGGGAACCTTATTCCTAAAGGGAAATTTCTCAGCATCACTAGATTTATATGGTTTTATCAAGCTCACTGGAAATGTAGGATGCTTATTGCTAAGCTCTTCAGATAACTCTACTTCAACAGCATTTTCTCCATGGAGGGCTTTAATCACAAAAAGTCCTGCAAAGGAGTCTTTCAAATTTTTACATCCTTTGATGTTATTGAAGTTAGTGGTGGATACAAGAACTAGGTCCCCCACTTTGAAATCTGGAGTTGCATGTGATTTATCCCATTTGTCTTTAGCATATGCAAAAGAGTCCTCCATGCATCTTACTGCATGCCTTCTAGCTTTGTCTAGCATTCCTTTGAAGCTAGCAGCTGTGGGATGTATTTAAATTAAGTCTTTCCTCAAGGAATCTTGGGGTAACTTGGGGTTCCATCCTTTTTCTAGAATAGCAGGAGTCTGATTGGTACTGGCATGGATTGATGTTTTATATGCCAATTCCAGTGCTGGCAACAGAGTACACCAATCATGGGTAAATCCATCACAATCTTTGAATTCAAGGCCATATGCACAAAATCTTCTTACCATGTCCTCTAAGGTTTGGATCATTCTTTCAGCCAGGCCATCAGTTTGTGGGTGGTAGGCTGTAGAAAAAGACAGTTCAGTGCCAAATAATTGGTGAAGATTTGTCCATAGTGCTGAAGTGAATTTGGGATCTCTATCACTGATGATATTTGTAAATATCCCAGTCCATGACACTACTCTATTCCATATCAGAAGAGCTGTATCCATGGCTGTATCATCTTTGTGACATGGTAAAAAGATTGGAGTTTTACTGAATCCGTCCACAATTACTAGGCAAGCATTATAGCTTCTGTCACCTCCTAGTGGTAGGCCAGTTACCCAATCCATATGGATAATCTCCCAAGGTCTGCTTGGTTCTTGGATTTTCATCATATTTCCAAGTCTTTTGCCAGTGGATTTATTTGCCTTTTGGCATCTGTCACAGGTTTTGCAATACTCTGCAACATCTTTCTGCCACATTGGCCACCATATACAGGTCTTCACTTTCTCTCTTGTTCTGTCTTCAGAAAGATGTCCTGAAAAGGGACTATCATGGCATTCTTTCAGTACAAGATTGATTAGTGACCTGTCCACAACTGTCATAACACATGTGTGTTTTGTTCTGTGGTAAATTATACCATCTAGTAGGTGAAATCTTCCTTCATCATAAGATTTTTTCCATACTTCATCCAAGGCATGTGTAAGAGAGTTGTCCTTACAGTCCTTGTTAAGTAATTGGCATAAGATGCTACAATTCTTATCTTGAGTGTAACTGTTTCTGACTTCTTCAAAGAAGGTGGTGTTTAAGTCTGTAACACTTATCCCTTCTATTGGAATTTGTGGTGAAGCTTCTTCTGGAACATAAGCAGGATTATCAATATTATTTGGTAATGGCCATCTGCTTAGTCCATCTGCATTCTTATGAATATTCCCATCTTTATGAACAATAGTCATATTGCCTCTGTATTCTTGTATGGCTATTTGCCATCTGAGCATGTGTCTGTTGGGTGTTTTCATGTTCAAAAGTGATTTGACAGCTGTACAATCTGTTATTACTTCAAAAACACATCCTTCTAGAAATTAATTTAGCTTTTCCAGAGCCCAAACAAGGCATAAACACTCCATCTGAGTTGCTCCATATCTGGCTTCAGTTGGTTTGATTTGCCTAGATATGAAACATATGGGTCCTTCTACAGGTTTATCATTTATAATCTGAACTTGGTGAAGTGCAGCACCTAGCCCATCTCCTGATGCATCAATATAAAGCTTAAAGGGCAGCTTAAAGTCTGGCATCAGTAAGAGTGGAGCAGTGGTCAAGGCTTGTCTCAAAGATTCAAAGGCTTTTACTCTGTCAACTGTCATTTCAAAGACTGTGTCTTTGTCACATAGCTTATAAAGAGGTCTTGCTATGGATGCAAAATCTTTAATGTGTTGCCTGTAATACCCTGCAAAACCCAAAAATGATTGAATTTCTTTTTTGTTTTGAGGCATGGGTTTAAGCAGTACTGCTGCAACTTTGTTTTTGTCAATTCCAAGAGATAAACCAGATACTACATGCCCTAGTGCTTTAAGCTCTTTAAATCCAAAATGGCATTTCTTCAAAGAAATTTTCATATTGACAGATTGAATTTTTGTCAAAACCCTGGACAATCTGTACATATGTTCTTCCCAAGTTTTGGAGCAGACTATAATGTCATCAATGTAAATGATTAACCATCCTTCTGAAAGTTCTTCAGGGAAGATTTCATTCATCATTCTTTGGAAGTGTGAAGGTGCATTTTTGATACCAAAAGGCATTCTTAAATATTCATAAACTCCACAATGAACAATGATTCTCAAATACTTTCTTGCTCTTGGTGTTACCACATTCTGATGAAATCCCTTAAGAGCATCCATAGTGCTTATATATACTGCTTGAGATATTTGAGTGAGGGCAATCTGGATCTTTGGAATTGGGTATCTGTCTGGAACAGTATAAGTGTTCAGAGCTCTAAAGTCCCCAGCCATTCTAGATTTTCCATTATGCCAAGCCACTATGACTGGTGTAGTTATTTCTACTTCTTCATTGTGGCCTACTTTTCTTATTACACCAAGGTCTAAAAGTTCTTTAATATGGCTTTCTAGAGCTTCTCTTGATTTTGGACTTGCTGGATAAGCAGGTCTTCTTAAGAGTGGTGGAGAAGGTCTCTCAATGTTAAGAATGATGTCAACTTCATGACCAATAATTGCTCCCAGAGGTTCTTTGTCTGTAGCAAATGCTCTTCTGTGGTCATACAAAAGGGAAGAAAGTTCATTTTCTTGTTTATCAGTTATATGAAGGCTTATTTCAGCCTCATTTAACTGTTCAGACTTGAATTTCTCTAACTCTAAGTTGACTGGTGATACTTTGTTTACTGTAATTTGTCTTTTAAATGGTAAAAAGGCAAATTTCTGGCGCTTATTGTCCCCAATTGTAAAGTATCTATCTTTGTTGTTGTGTAAATCTATGCCATACATGATTAAATAGTCATTTCCCAATATGAAATGGGTACTAGAGCAATTTTCCATAACAACAAATTCAACAGTGATTCTTAAATTTCCATTGATATGTGGAAATATGACACTAGTCTCAAATATTCCCAATGCTTTCATTGGGTTACTTGCACTATTGAATTTTATGCCATCAATTGGCAACAATTGATCTTCAAAGTTTGGTACACAAGCTTTAAGAAAAGATTTACCAAAACAAGAGCAGAAGGCTCCTGGGTCAAGCAAAAGTTTAGTGGGTTTGTTGTCAATCACCACTTCTGTTATGCAGGAGTTACCAGCTGTATAACCTTTTCCTCTGTTTGGTTTGGTTTTCATGAGTTGTGCATCTTGGATTTTTGATAAATCAAGTTGACCATTGCTTAATTGTGGCAAGTGGGAATATGATTCCATGATGTCAAAAGTGGCATTGATATTTTCTATATCTTTTGAAGATTCAGAAAATATGGATGACTTGTCATCTGAATTTTCTTCAATTATGTCATCTTTTTCAACATCAGGTTCTTTCTCCACATCAATTTCATTGATTTTCCCTCTCTTTGTACATGTATTGGCTAAATGAGTGGTGCTTTGGCAAATATGGCACTTTCTGACTGTATCTGCAGACTTATTTTTAATATTATTAGAGTTTTCTTTGGGGTTTTTGTCCACAGAATCCTTCCAAGGTGTATTAAACCTTGTTTTGAGATTCACCCTACTGGAACCAATTCTGGTTCTTGTGGTTACTTCCTCTAATATATTGATAATGTCTTCTGTTGAAGATTGTTCAGTAGTCCTGCTCTTGACAGCATGCTCTAAGTCACCTCCACATTGTCTTAGAATTTTTCTATGAATCATAAATTCTGACATGTCAGGGTATAATGCTGTTAACCTGTCCTTTTGTTGACAAAACCATGGTAAGGCTTTGTCTTTATCAGCATTAAATTTGGCGGATTCAAAGGCTGTTTCAACCTTAAACCTCCATGCATCATTGGCCCATTTGTTGACAATTTGGGTTTTCCACCAAGTCCAACTCTGGTGTCCATGTGCTTGTCTCAATTTGATATACCATTTGTGAGCTGATTTGGTAAACAAGGTGTTAAACCTGGCTGTTACCAATCTGTCTGGTAATTCAAAATCTTCTTTGATCATGTCAATACCTCTGATAAATTCCATATGGTCATATTCTCCTTCACCACTGAAGTGTGGCCATTCCTTAAGTTTTGGAACTTCTTTTAATAGTGCTTGGCCCATTGATGGTTCCAAGTTATGAAAAGAGGTAGAAAATTCATCTTTTAACTGTGAATTTTCTCCATCCAATACTTGTGGATTGGGAATTCTTGCACCCTCATTCTGGTTCAGAGGTGTAGACATCCTTGGTAAGGTGTTTAGCAGTTGTTCAATATCATTCATTTTACTGTTGTTACACCTTTGAGAATTTTTTACCTCATGTTGTAAGCTTTGTATAGAGCTTATGACATTCTTTTTATGTTCATCCTCTTTATATGCAAGCTCATTCCATAACTCTGTTTGTCTACCATTATCAGATATAACTTCATTCAATTTCATTGTTAATTTTGATATTTCCTCTTTTGAGGTATCAAAATCCTTTTTCAAGGCATTTGTATTTGTCTTTACTTCAGCAAATGCTTTTGAAACATAATCCAGAGTCTTTTTATTGTCCTCTTTGATAGTACTAATGGCATGTTTTATTCTTGTCTCAATTATGTCATCAATATTGAGTTTAGAATATTTTTCTGTTAATTCTTTAATAATGGCAGATTGTTCATTTATCTTAATGCCAAAAGAAGTATCATTATTGGAAGTTTTAATTGTCCTTAAAACCATTTCAAAACACATAAGTGTTTCATTGATTTGGCACAGGCTCAAGTTGTTTGTTTTAATGTTGTTACAAATGGATTCATTTTTATCAGAAAGATGTTTTTTCACGTCATTTATAGCATCATACAACTCTGGGATGGAATCAAATATATCAGAAATCATTTCTGGAACTTTAATCTGGCTTCCTCCTTCTTTTGTAATTCCATCATGGTTCTGGCCATCTGAAATACATTTTCCATGGCATCCTGCTGAATCTTTGGGATCCTGTAGCCCTGGCTGTAAGGTTTTGGAGCTTGTGCCTTCCCTTTGCCCTTGTTTGGAGGTTGTGGCTGCTTTTTCACGTTGGAAATGCTGCTGCTGGCCACTGGGGCTGTTTTTGGCACTGGTTTTGGTGGTGGAGGGTTGTTTTTCCTCCATTCCAGTGTCAAAAGCATCATGTTTTTCTTCTCCATCAATGGATGCCATCCATTGAGCAATTTGCAAGTGTTGGGATGGCCCAAGAATTTTCTTACTGTCAGGTAAGAATTCATGCAATTCTTCCACAGGTCTGCAAGGATCTGGTACTCCTTGAATTGAAGTGCATTGTTGTATGCACTGTGGCTGGCTTTGTATATGTCCACAGAGGCTTGTTGTGGCGGTGTCAGCTCTTTTTGAAGGTAAAATGGTATTATCAGCTTCAGAATGACCCATTTTAGTTGTTTGGAAGTCATCAACTGACCCTTTTCCTTCTGTACCTGGTTGGCCTCTGCCATAATCACGTCTATTACCTTTTTGGGAGCTGCTTGAGGGGTTGTAGCTGGCTCCTGACCTGGTTGAAGGCATAATTATGGTTAAAAAGGCTTAAAATAGTATTTTTACGTCAAAAACTTACTATTGGCCAAATTTTTAGCTTTCTGAAGGGTATTACTTATGTCCAAGTTAATTAATTCAGAAGATATTGGTTCAGGTTGGTTATTTTGAGTCACAATAACAGTACTATTATGATCAGAATTAACAGTACTGGCAGGGATAATGCTGGTAACTGTTGAGGCTGTTTCAATGTTTTCTTGTCTTACCACGTTGTCAGACACTAAAATTAATGAAAAAGCCAAATAATTAAGTAAAAAAAAAGGTTATTTCAAAAAAAGAAATAAAAATTAAAGCCTCACTTATAATATGAAAAAAAAATATTTTTTATTGATTTTTTGAATTATAAGTATTTTTTGTATGTTTTTTAAATTTTTCAATATAAGAAAAAGATTAAAAAAGAGTAAAAAAATATGTCACAGGTAAAATATCACGGCTGGGCCCCCAAATGTAAGGTGTGGATATGAAACTTTGATAAAAAATCAAGTACTTTTCCTGTCCTCAAAATTTGTATAAGGTAAAATTCAATTAAAAATAGTAAGAAATATTATTTTTAAGAGAAAACAAGCCAATTTTATTGTTTATAACTTTATTAGTATAAAACAATAATATTATAAAAATTTATTGTTTTACCAACAATAAAACTTTATCCAAAAAAATACTCTACAAGAGATATTTTAAGGCTACAAAAGAAATTTCTTCAAGAGCAATTTCAATTGGAATTAATTGAGCAAAGAACTGCAAGCAATTAATTAAAGAACAAAGTCTTTAAAAAGAATATTAAAGAGAAAACACGCCCAAAAGTGACCAGAGTGAATTTGGAAACAAAGTGACAAAGTTAACAGTGATGAAAGATGCTTTAATTCACTTATGGGGTGGTTCAGGGGTAAAAATGATTATAAGAGTTACAAACAATTATTATAATGATTTTTTCACGTGGTTAAAAGGTTCAAAATGATTTAAAAAGGGTGGTTGGAATCTTTTATTGATTGGTTTAACAGTTTTAAACTAATTAATAAAAGGAAAAGATTCTAACATGAAGAGAAAAGTGGGGCAAAGAAGACATTCTTTTATAGCCATCAATTCTCTTACTCCAAAAGTAAAATTTACTCTTGTCAGTCATGAAAAACAGTCTGACAACAGAAAAGCCAATTATGGCATCATTGAACCCTGGTTTAGACCAAAAAAGGGCTGGTTTAAGCCATTTTTAGCCATTTTTAGCCATTTTAGACCCTTAAATCAGCCATTACTATAGCAATACCAGGCCTAGAGCCTTCAAAACACGTCAGTAATGTGTGTCAGAGGCGTAGAAACCAGCTAAAACTGTTTTTACTATGATTGTTTTATCTTAAGGGTAGTTTTACCCTCTTGGCAACAGCTAAAACTACCCCAGTTGGTATCAAAACCTTATCATCAATTGAGTTCACAGACCCTGTAACTCAATTCCAGGCCAAAAGTGATGAACTTTTGCGTGAATTTTGACATCTCACGCCTGTCAGCAAGGAATTTGGGGGTCTAGCTCCCCCTTAGAGCTGGAGTTCCTTTTCCCCCCCAAATTTAATCTTTCCAATTTATTTTTCCTTTAATTCCTCATCATGTATTATACTTATAATTTATATATGTGATTCAATTCAATTGTACAGTACAATACAGTAATAATTGATACCTCATATGTAAATCAAGTTCACTTATGTAATACACGCACACATTTTGACATTTCAATTGAATTCAATTGAAAATACTTCAATTCCTCATAACTTCTAAACTAAACACAACACCTCAATTTTAACACAAAAATTGATGGTTAACACCACATGTGGTGTGAATTAAATTAAGGTTTTGAGGATTTTCAACTTTTGTATTGAAAATACTAAAAACTTAATTTAAGCTTATTTAGAGTTGAGTTACAAGAATTTCACTCAGAGGTGACCCCACCTGATTTTTCATGAGGAATCCAATGGTGAAATAATTTTTATGTGTTTATTTCTTGGATAAAAAGTTATGATAATTTTTATATAACTTTTTTCCAAATTTATTTATTTTTTCACAATTTTGTTAAAATTTTATTTTTACTTAATTTTTTCAAGTATAAAACTAATTTTATGCTTACAAAATTTAATGTATTTTTTATTTTTAAATTGTAATTAATTTTTTATTTTTAATATAATTTTATATTTATATTTTGATTTTTATTTTAATAATATAAATAAATTTATTTTATTTATATTAATATGTTATTTTTTATATTTGTGGTCTTTTGGGTATATGAAATTACCTCTAAGGCTCACAAAACCGGTGTCAGTACATCATCAGACTGATTTGAATGATGATGAAGCTATGGTTCCTGCTATTGATGTCATGGTTAGGACTAAACCAAAGATAGAACATCATGAAGATAATAATAACCAAACCAATCATAAAAGAAAACTCACCCAATGCCAAAGACAACCTCTTCATGTGTCACAGGGGCTCTTCGAAGTGAAGAGGGCCTGGCACTCAGTAAGCTGGGACTCACTTATGGAGGGCTCAGGGATATGGTAAGAAAGGATACACTTAAGAGTGTTAAAGATGAATTACTAAAAGAATGAATATAAGAAGCAGCAACAAAAGAATAAGAATAAAGAATAGAAGAGCCAACCACAAACAAGTCCAAGTCCACTGTTTCAACCGGTCAGAATGGAAAGAGAAGGGTTAATAAGGATATGGCCACCCAACTCATACTGTACAGGCAAAGAGAGAAAATGCAAAGACTAACTTAGAATTAAATAATTATAATACCCAAATATAAGGATAAGAATAATTATGAAATAATAAATAAACTAAATTAAATAACTGGGGAAAAGTCCCCAGGGGGGAGAAAGAGGGGCTGGTATATGTGAGAATCACCAGCCCTGATCCAGAGGAAGAATTTTCATGAGAATAATTGATGATTGAATTGAGTCTGGCCAATACAGGTCCTGTACGGCTGTACAGAACCTGTACAAGAGGTGTGGTGTATTTGAGTGATCATACAGTTCCATATTGGTGTATTGAAACTGTATTGGGTGAATCCAACCTGTACAGGTGTTGACAGGCTGTATGGATGTACCAAGCTGTATGCATGTTTCAGAATGAAGATTGCTGAAACTGAATGCTGATGCAGATACTGGATTTGCTGATTTGGGGTGTTTGAGTGGGTGTATGAATGAATACCCTTACCCCTGATGAATGGTTGTTACAGTATCCCCCTCTTGAAACTGGTGGGCTCCTGAACACCATAATACCCTGCCACTGTTGAGTGGCATCTCAATATCCCCACATTTTTTCCAAAAAAATTTTCTTTTTAATTTGCTTTCCTCTTGACCATTATCCTGAAAATCCTTCATTACTTCTTCCCTGCCAAATTCAATTGATTCCCCCCTTTTTCCAAGCTTGAGTGAGTATTCCTTCCAGACTACGCCATTCTTTTCTTTTGATTCAATCAGCCATGCCTTGGGATGTGGCCTTGGGATATATCCCAGAATAAAGGCCATTGAGCACTTGTGCTCAAAAATTGGTGCCCAATGAGTATATGACTTGTACTCATTGGCCCAGACTTAATCCAATGAATGAATGAACTTTCGTCCAAGGGGTCTTGTCCCCATTATCCAAGGAATTGGCCTCAGACAGCCCTCCAAGTGGTTCTTGGGCTGTGGCCTCCATGTTGAGTGATCTTGATGCAATTTGATTTTTATGGCCTTTTTGCCCTTGTTGGGTGTTTTGGTGATTGGGCATTTTTTTTTGATTTTTTGGCCATAATGGCCTTTTTAGAGTCTTTGGGGTCCTACGGTCCGCAGGCCATACGCCGTGGTTCGCGGTCCGTGGCCCGTGGACCATACGCCGCGGTACGTGGGGGCTATTGGAGGCCCCCAGGACCAAAATGGAGCCCCTGGGCCCAAATTTGCTGGGGGCCCAGAAATGACCCCTTCCCAATTTTCACCATATATGGCCTGGACCCATTGAAGGGGTCCAGGACCATCAAGATCTTGGCCTCCCCCAAAGTTGCAGGGGAGGTCCTGGGTGATGAGTTCAGCCCCAAAGGGGTGTGAACCTTCACCTTAGAGGCTTTGAGGTGGGTCCTTGAGACAAATTTCTTTTTCTTGATGTGGAGTGGATTGATTCTGACGTCTTGAATCTTCTGCTTGCACATGCTTCAGTTATGAGTTCCAAACTGACTGAACTCACTGAATCTTCCCCTTCTGCACCGCCACCGTCTGTTCTTCATGGTTCTGGCGTCTTCAGTCGATTGTCTTCTCCCTCCATGGCGTCTTCTGGCCATTTTGACCCCTCCCAAACATATGATGGGTTCAGAGCAGTTGAAGTTCTTGATCCTGCCTGTACTGAGTGTTTGGCCAGGGGTAAGGATTGCTTTCAACATTACAATCCCGGATCGTCAAAATGCCATTTCTGCTTTATTGGGAAGAAGCCTTGCCGCCGTACCGGATCAACTTTGTCCCAGGTCAGGAGGCACTTATGGAGTAGGAAGGATGGGCCTTATGGGCAGGAATTCCCCATTCTTGAGGAACCTACCCCTGATGCCACTCCTGGATTTTCTCAATGTGAGTGATTTGCATTTCTTGGTTGAATTGATGCTTATATTTTGATGTAGTGACTCGTTCCAGGCAGAGGGATGTGGCCAGATGGACTAATGTTGGAGGGCCCATTCCAATTGGTGGTAGGCCCATACACTACAGCTCAGAAATCCCAATTTCAAGGACCAATGCTGATGCAGTGGTGAAAGTAGTGAAAAAACTAAGAAGAATTGTTGATTCCCCAACAGATCCAGATGCTGAAGGAAGTGATGAGTTGGATGGTGAAGAAGTTCAAGTTATTCCTCATTCAAGTGGCCATCCATCCAGCAATTCCTCTTCTCAACCTCTTGCCAACACCAGATTCCAAAGCCAAGTGATTCCCAGCACTCCAAGAACCTTCCAACCAATGCTTGCTTCCATTCCTACAACCCTTCCTCCTCCTTCACCAACTACTTCCCATACCACCAGGCCTGCCTTGAATCCAGCAGTAAGACCATCTCCAGTTCAACAGCCCAGAAACTCACCCATAAACACCTCCCGTCAACTCCAACCTGTGGCCAGCTCCAGCATAAGAAGAGATGGATTGTCTCCTTTGCCGTTTCCTGCCGCTCAAGTTTTTCAAAGAAGAGAACGTTGGCCTATCCGGGTTACCAGAGAAGATCCCAACGCGGCTAGTGAAAACCAAGATGCTGTGGCCAGATTATTCAGGAGGGTTGATAGAAATAGCAGAGAGGTGATTATGTATGCCAATGACAGGACTATTCCAGGTACTGCTTCTGAAGAGATGGCTGCAAAATTTGCCTGGTATGAAGATGAGTTGATAAATGATTTCCAGAGAACTTTTGATGACTTGGGTAGAGATAACTAGTTTCCTTTTCCTTGTTTGTGTTTGGTTTGACTTCTATCCCCACTCTTATAACTACTAAAAAATAAAAAATAACAAAGATAATGGAACCTCCCAATACATGATTTGGGGAGGGGATGCTGCTGCTTTAAAGAAATAAAAGAAAGAAAATTATACAAGTAAAGAAAGAAGAGAAATGAAAATAAATAAGAGAAAAATGAGAGTAAAGAAAGAAATAAAGAAAAAATCCTGATGGTTGGTCCTTCTTGTGGTGAGTTGCTTGATTTTGGCCAATAAGTGTCTGAAAAATGAAAACACAGCATTTTGATGCTCACAGAGTGGCCAAGGTGATGTTTTACAAGAAGTAGAACCCTCAGGGATGCATACCAGGAGATGGAACTTACTTTCATAACTTCCACTCCCCACCAAGCACCATAAAATTGAAAAGAATTGCCATAAATGACTTCTGAGATGAATTTCCATAAATGACTTCTGAAATGAATTGCCATAATTGACTTGAAGTAATGAATGTCTTGAATTATGATGATTGGCATAAAATGAAATGATAAATAGAGAAAGAACTGAAAAATAAAGAAGAAAACATTGGGCCATATCTTGATAAGGTCCAAATAGAGGGTATTGATGTCGTATGCTTCCTGAACCTGTCCAAAGAAATGACAAGTGCTCACAGAGTGGCCAAGGTGATGCTTACAACAACATATGGGTAGAATACCCCCTTAAAGGTGCATGCCAGGAGAGGAACTTACTTTCATAACTTCTTCTCCCCACCAAGCACCATAAAATCAAACTCTTGAGGCATTTGGGCCAGGCTTGTCTGGATACAATGAATGGAAATCCTTGACAAGGTCTGGTGAGTTGGTAAGGTTGGAAGATGGTTCCCAAGTGGTTCTTTCTGGGTCTTCACTGAATCCTTTCCACTCTACAAGATACCATAATTTACCTCTTTTGAATTTTGAGTCCAGAACCTGAGCCACTTCCCATTCTTCTTGCTCCTCCACTAAGACTGGTGGTGGCGGCAATTGATGTTGATTTGGGATAGTTGATTGCTTGACTGGTTCTAATAAGGACACATGGAATACAGGGTGGGCTGTCTTCCATTGCTGAGGCAACTTGAGGTGATATGCATGGCTGCCAATCTTCTTCAGAACTTCAAAGGGTCCCAACCATCTTTCTGATAATTTCTTGGTGGGTCTTGTTGTCTTGATGTTCTTGGAAGCCAGCCATACTTTGTCCCCAGGTTGGAAATCAGGTGGAATTGCTCTATTTCTATCTGCATACTTCTTGAATCTCCTTATTGCTGACTCTAATTCTTCTTTGACAACTTGCTGTACTGATTGGAGTTTTGTTGATAACTTTCCAGCAGGTGAGTCTTGAGAAATATGGATTGAGTCAAAGCTGGGATTTCTTCCATAAATGGTGAAAAAAGGTGATTGCTTGGTGGATGTGTGTTCTGCATTATTATAGGCAAATTCAGCCAGAGGGAGCCAGGTGTACCAGTCATCTTGATGATAGCTGACATACATCCGAAGGTACTGTTCTAGTATCTGATTTACCCTCTCTGTTTGTCCATCTGTTTCAGGGTGAAAGGCAGTTAAAAGATCTCTTGATATCTTGAGCTGCTGACACAATTGAGTCCAGAATGATGAAACAAATAAGGATCCTCTATCACTGACAATACTTACTGGGAGTCCATGCTTGGAAAATACATGACTAATGAAGATTTGAGCTAAATCCAGAGCAGTGATTGTACCATAAGTTGGAATGAAGATTGCCATTTTTGAGAATCTGTCCACAACTACTAAAATTGAATCACAGTTGTTTGACAGTGGCAACTGAGTGATGAAGTCCATTGATAATGAATTCCAAGGACCAGAAGGAATTGAAAGAGGCTTGAGTAATCCAAACTTCTTGTGATGAATGTTCTTGTTTCTTGAACATTGCTGACATGAGGACACATAGTCCTTGATGAATTGATTCATGCCAGCCCAATCAAAATCCCTCTTGATGAGCTTGAGGGTCTTCTCCTGGCCAGGATGGCCAGCCAATGGTGAGTCATGACGCTTTTGAAGAATATTGAGTTGAAGTTCTTCATTGCTTGGGATTACCACTCTATCTTTGAATAATAATAACTTGGCTTGAGGTTCAAGAGAATAATCTGGAACTGATTCACCTCTTGCTAGTTGCTTGAGTATTTCTTTATAATCTTTGTCTTGCCATACTTCTTTTTGAATCTTGTCCACTAAATCTGAGAAAATTTCCACTTTGATTGAGAAGAATCTTGACTCTTGAATTCCATCTTGCTTAAGTATTTGATGAAAATTATGAGGATTCTTGCTGATGAAGTCCACCCCCCTCTCTGGGTACACGTCGTCCCGACGTGACAAGGCATCTGGCAAAGTGGCCAGCCTGCCTGGGCGGTAAGTGATAGCGAAATGAAATTCTGAGAGAAACTCAGCCCAACGGGCCTGACAACGAGTAAGAACTTTGGAAGACATGAAAAACTGCAAGGAAGAGTGGTCTGTCAAGAGAAAGAAGGAATGCCCTCCAGCGCTTGAGAGCCCAAACTATGCCAAGGAGTTCCTTGTCATGAATTTCATAGTTGAGTTCAGCTGGTAAGAGCTTGCGACTATCAAATGCAATGGGATTCTTTCCAGAGTCATTCACCTGACTCAGTAGGGCGCCCAATGCATAATAAGAAGCACCAGTCTCTACAATAGTAGGTAGAGATGGATTGAAATGAGATAAGATAGGAGCAGAGGTGAAAGCTTCCTTGAGTGCTTGAAACTGACTAAGAGCTTCCTCATTGAAGATGAAAGGAGAATCTTTTTTAAGAAGGTAAGTGAGAGAAGTGATTTTCTTGGAATAATTTTTAATAAAACAACGATAAAAATTGGCAAAGCCAAGAAAGGATTGAAGAGCTTTGATGTTTCTGGGCTGAGGCCAATTGAGGATTTGCTGAACTTTTGAAGAATCCATCTTGAAGCCATCACTTGAAACAACATAGCCCAAGTATTCCACACTTGAGGCATGGAATACACACTTGGAGGCTTTGGCAAACAGATTATTGTCCCTCAGTCTTTGGAGGACAGAGGCCACATGTTTGACATGTTCCTCCTCAGAACTGGAAAAGACCATAATATCATCTAGATAAACCACAACAAACACATCCAAAAAATCTGCAAAGATATCATTTACTAGATTTTGGAAAGAAGCAGGAGCATTGGTCAAACCAAATGGCATGACCAAATACTCACAACTGCCATATTTGCTTCTAAAGGCAGTTAAGTGCTCATCCCCCTCTTTGATTCTCAGAAGGTTGTATGCACCA
Organism: Austropuccinia psidii; assembly: GCA_023105745.1. Lineage (NCBI taxonomy): Eukaryota > Fungi > Basidiomycota > Pucciniomycetes > Pucciniales > Sphaerophragmiaceae > Austropuccinia > Austropuccinia psidii. Next base: position 18,259,778 of record JALGQZ010000011.1, read on the forward strand.
CGCCAATCTATCTTGGAGAAGATAGTGGACCCGTTGAATACGGTAAGAAGCTGGTTCATAGGAGGAACAGGGTATCTGTTCTTCCTAGTGACAGCATTGAGTTTGCGGTAGTCAACACACAAACGAAGAACTCCATCCTTTTTCTTGACAAAAAGGACAGGTGCTCCTGTTGAAGAGGAGCTTGGTCTAATGAAACCTTTCTCTATATTCTCTGAAATGTAGGCCCGCAGTGTTTCTGACTCTTGATTTGATAATGAGTAGATAACACCAATTGGAGGTAGAAGACCCTCCAATTCGATATGGTGATCACAGGCGCGGTGTGGAGGAAGTTTCTCTGCTTTCACCTTGGAGAATACATCCAAATAATGGTGATAAGCAGGAGGAACAACCTTCAACACAGTTTCAATTTCTTCTGGCTCTTCCTCCTCATCCCACTGCTCCTCCAGGGATGCATGAAAAGATAAGGGAGGAAGGTCCATATCCCCTTGAAAGAGATGAAGTGAAGATATGGCAACATCTTCTCCAACATCCTTTATCTCTTTGAAGACTTCATCTCTTAATGGAAGTAATGACTGAGAGGGAATAATGGAAGGGATATGGACAGAAGAAGGAAGGGAAGGTGTCTTAAGCTCACCAACCAGAGCAACACTGTTGACAGCAGTGGCAAAGTCATTACTAGTAGAAGGAATAATACCACTAGAATCCTTATGATTAGAATCATAGGTGATCAATCCATTTTTCCAATCAATAATGGGATTAAAATGGTAAAGGAAATCATAGCCCATTATCAGGTCTTCTCCCTTGGGTGAATCTATGATAAAGAAGTCCCACTCAAAGCTTGGGAAAGAAGGCAAGTCAACTACCCACTTGGTATAATGGGTGATGAACAAGGCAGGGGATTCATTAGAATCCAAAATGAAAAGAGGAATCTTTTCAGGGAGCTCTGACAGAGTCAATGAGTACTTGAGAACAAAATTCTTTGCAATAAAAGAGTTTGTAGCACCAGAATCAATGAGAATACTATAAAAAATATCAGAGACAGAAGAAAAAATAAGAAATTTTAAAGATTTCTTGACACTAGTATTCAGAGTGCACAATTGTGCTCTTGAAGGAAATAAGTGAGAACCATTGAACACATCATGATTCCCACTCAGGCTTTTCCCTGCTTGCTAGGGAAGCCTCTTGATGATGACCCAGGCTTGTTCTGAGGTCTCTTGAAGCATTTTTCAATTGGGTGCTTGCCACCACAATAAGTACACAACCCCTCTTGAATCCTCCTCTCCTTTTCAGAACTGATTAACTTCTTGTCCTTATTGAGGAGAGCAGAGTGAGGCTTGTCCTTTGGAGACTGAAATTGCTTGCCCTTCTTATTCTTCTTCTGATGAGGCCTCTTTGAAAATGAGTTTTTAGGAGGTCTAGATTGATTGGATCCATTGACAGGAGGCTTCTTTTCTTGATTGCCACCCTTTTCTTTTTGTCTCTCATGAAATCTTGTGTCTAATTCTAAAGTGACATCCATAAGTTCTTGAAGAGTATCAAAAGTTCCAGGGTGTGAAGCCAACTGATCCAATAATATTGATGCCAATCCTCTTCTGTAAACATGGATATAAGCTCTTTCCCCCCAATCTCCAATTCTTGACATTAAGCTTCTGAAATCTGCAATGTACAAGGAACCATGACCACTTTCCTTCATCCTCAAATTGTCCAACTCTTGTTCAGCTTTCCTGACTTCATTGGGGTCACCAAACAGAGTGAATCATTGAGATTCAAACAATGGCCAATTATTGAGGAGGTAGGAAGGGTCTTCATTGGAAATATTTGAGAGGTAAGGTTCAATCCACTTGCCAGCTCTACCAGTAAGAAAAGAAGTTGAGTACAAAACCTTCTCCCTGTCAGAGAAGAAGTTTGCTGGATCATTATGGAAAATTAGTTGACAGGATTGGATAAATCCTCTCAACTTATGAGCTTGAGTACCATCAAAAGAATCAGGTGCCTTCATGGATGGAGTCTTGAAAGCAGGGGCTTTGGAATTGTCCCTGGGAGCAACTGCTTGAGTGAGTTGCCCCATGAATTGAGTCATCTGCTCCATCATCTTGAGGAGACTTGGATCAGTTTGAGAGACAAGAGTTTGACTAGAAAGGGCTAGATTAGAACCCTGAGGCACCTCTGGAGCATTTGCCAAGGCATCTGCCACTTCAGTTTCCCCAGAATCTTCCTCTTCCACAGACTCTTCCCCCTCTTCATCTTCAACTTCCCCTTGTCTTGCTCTTGCACCTTCAGACATGCGAGGGTAGCCACCCAAAAGTCCAGAGAAAGATCTTGATCTTCTAGATTTCATTCCACCTCTTCTTGAGGGTGCTGCTCCTTCCATTGGTGGTCCTCTGTCTAAATTTACACTCAGTTGATGAACTGATGGTGTGCGGTCAAGAGGAGCCCTTGCTGTAGGAGTGAGAACAGCTTGAATTCTTTGGGATCTAGTATTCTTGGCTGGGGGACTATGCTGAACTGGCATTATGAAAGGAATTAAAATAACTTGATGGTATTAAGAAGAATAATAAAATTTGGCCAAATCAATCACAATAAATCTTGATGAATCTTGAGGAATCAATTCAATTCTTGAGGAATCAAATTCAATCAACAGTCAAATCAATTCAATCAATCAAAATCAATTCAAATCAAATATCAATAATCTTGAGGAAATCAATAATCGATCAATATTCAATCAATAATCAATCAATAAATGTCTTCAATTTGAAATCAAGTCTTGAGGAATCAATCAATCAGTTCAAAATCTTCAGAAATTAATTCAATATCTTGATGAGTCAAATCAAATCAATAATCAAAAACAATTCTTGAGGATCAATCAATATCTTGAGAGTTCAAAGTCAATAAATCCAATAAATCCTGAATCAATAACCCAAATGAATCCCAATGAATAATCCAATCAATTAAAGCAATCAATAATTCCTAGATAAAACCTGAATAAGAACACAGAAAAATTTGATTGATAAAAATGAAATGAAGTGATGAAATGGTCAGCAATGATTAAGAAAGAAAGGGATCAATTTTCATAAGAATGAAATGAATGGGATGAAAATTGATGAAAGAGAAAAATCATAATCATTAAGATCATTAAATCATAAAAAAGATCATAATTGATGAATGAGAGAAATGAATATAAATGAATGAAAAGAAGAATCAAATATGAGTTAATTAATTCAATGTCACAGGGGCTCTTCGAAGTGAAGAGGGCCTGGCACTCAGTAAACTGGGACTCACTTATGGAGGGCTCAGGGATATGGTAAGAAAGGATACACTTAAGAGTGTTAAAGATGAATTACTAAAAGAATGAATATAAGAAGCAGCAACAAAAGAATAAGAATAAAGAATAGAAGAGCCAACCACAAACAAGTCCAAGTCCACTGTTTCAACCGGTCAGAATGGAAAGAGAAGGGTTAATAAGGATATGGCCACCCAACTCATACTGTACAGGCGAAGAGAGAAAATGCAAAGACTAACTTAGAATTAAATAATTATAATACCCAAATATAAGGATAAGAATAATTATGAAATAATAAATAAACTAAATTAATTAACTGGGGAAAAGTCCCCAGGGGGGAGAGAGAGGGGCTGGTATATGTGAGAATCACCAGCCCTGATCCAGAGGAAGAATTTTCATGAGAATAATTGATGATTGAATTGAGCCTGGCCAATACAGGTCCTGTACAGCTGTACAGAACCTGTATAAGAGGTGTGGTGTATTTGAGTGATCATACAGTTCCATATTGGTGTATTGAAACTGTATAGGGTGAATCCAACCTGTACAGGTGTTGACAGGCTGTATGGATGTACCAAGCTGTATGCATGTTTCCGAATGAAGATTTCTGAAACTGAATGCTGATGCAGATACTGGATTTGCTGATTTGGGGTGTTTGAGTGGGTGTATGAATGAATACCCTTACCCCTGATGGATGGTTGTTACATCATGATTTGAAACAAATCATGTCTTAGCTTGGACATTCAAACACAGCATATAAGAACTTTTGCACCATTTCAATTGACAAGAAATCAGCCAACGCCTTATGGTTAAAACTTTCATCAATCAATACTTTACCCCACCCTTATGTACCCATTGATGAAACACACAAGCCATTTTTTCCTGTCTGAATTTATGAAATCACCCCTTTTGATGTTTTCTCAGGCCCCTCTCAAATACTAAAAGACCTTATCATTACATTTATTTCCTTATATCAAAATTGCCAAGAAATGAAAACTAATAAACAAGTCCGAGGTGGAATTATGAAAGGTATTGGCTTTTGTCCTGGTTCTGATGCTTCCAAATCAGCAGTTGTGTGATTTTTATTTATATAATATTTTTATAATTACTAATTAATTTCAAACTTTTTAGGTGTTTACTCCGGGAAGGCTAGTTTGTCTCCTCTTCAAATTGAATTGGATAATATGCAATGGACCAAACTTCAAGAATATTATGAATTCATTCACTCCTTAATCTCTCATTTTTCACAATTAGCCGCACAAGAAAATCAGTCATTAATGGAAGTATCCAAATTAACAAACTTCATTCAACTTGAATGGACTTCTGCCTATCCAAAGGAATAATTCAAATCTTTTTCCAATGTCATTGTCACTCAAAATGAATTTTTCAACAAGCTACACCAATATTTAAATGATCTCAATGCCTGGACTTATGGTATTTTTTCTTTTGTATCTCAAAAATATTTTCATCCCCTTCCAACTGTCTTCACCCCCTCTGGACATGTCTTGCACTTCCCCGAATTGAAAATGGAGATTGATTTTTCAAAAAAACCTGGCATTATGGAATTCCTTTGGAAAACATCAACAATGGTTCATAATACAACAAAACCTTCTTTAGCAATTATGAATCATGACAAAATCAGTCATTTTGGATGTTCTTTCCAACTCAACCATAAATTATTCCATGTAGGTCAAAAAATTCTTGAAAATGTCACCCACTGAAATCAAATCAAAAGTCAAGGGGTACTTTGAAAGAAATGTGCAGGGCTAAAAACATGCTATAAAGTCTTAATTGGAAATAGTTTTCTTTGCCAAATATTAATTGTAAATACTGTTATCTTCCCAATAACACCTCCACTCTATTGTATGCCATTAAAAAAATACATATATCAATGGTTCTGATGAAATTTAAAATTGACTAACTTTCCAAGCCACAGTAATTGGTTTAATTTTTTTGGGCATATTTACCACATCTTGCCCAATGTCATTATTGGCCAGATTTTCCTTATGTGGTGAATCATCATCCTCATATAAATCAAACAATTCATCACCAATTTGTGCCAACATATTATGTAAGATTGTGCACAAAACAACCCAACTAACTAAGTATTAAATCTCATGATCATTCCTCATTTTATTCTGCATTTCCCTTAGAGAAAACCACTGCCCCTTCAAAATTCCAATTGCATGCTCAATTCCGACCCTTGATCTTGCTAGACAGTAATTGAAAGAATGGTTGTCTTCATTCTGTGCTGCAACTCCCTTATATGCTGGAACAACCCAAGGAGAACTTGCATATGCTGAATCGGCCAGTATGTACTGATCTTTTTCATAAAATTCTTGAGGTTTTTGTGCAATTTTCATATGTTGATATACATTTGAATCATGAAGTGACCCCATAAAACCAACATTTAGAGCAGTGAACTGTTTGTTTATGTCGCAAACCAGTTGTATTGACATGGAATACCTTATTTCCAAACAATCAGTAAAAATTAAATAAAGGATAAAGTTTGAAAAACCTATCTCTTTTTAAAATCAAAATAGGCTTCACCATCATTGGGGGGACATTATGATAATGGTATTAGACTCCCATCAATAAACCCAATCCAGCCAGGGAAGCCTTCCGCCTGCATTACTTGAGACATCTCTCTTTGTTTTTCTATTGTTGGCCACACAATCACTTTGTGCTTCAACTTCATTAATATCCACATAACTCATTCAGTGTAAAACACAATATCCCCATGGCTAATTCCAAATAACATTCCAATCTTTCTGAAAGCAGCCCCATTTCCATTTGATCCTAATATTGATAGTGCCACAGCCAATTTTATGGCAGGATTGTGTTGTTTGTTTTGTGATGAGTTTTGAAAGGATTTATCATCTTGAATTTTTGCAACCAATTTTTGAAATTATTCATGAGTGGTCCTACATAGCTGGCAAAACCTTTCAGATGATAATGTTTGTAAATCATTCATTGTATACATGTAATTTGATGGATATCTTTTACTAGGATTGATTTATCTTTGTGATGTTATCATATCTAATAATATTATATCTTCCTGGATGTCAGAATCACTATCACAGCTGAAGGCATCAATGAACTGAAGTGGTTTTATGGTCTGAAGTAAAGGTAGCCTGTGTGATGTCTTTGGCATGGTAAATGAAGAATAGATAAATAGAAAATGAAATTTGAAATCAAATAATTCAATAAATGACCAGTATATTCAGGTTTTATGCAAGAAAAGGGAATTTTTATGCAATTTAACATGACCTTACTGAGTTATGTTGTAAGAATGTGCCTTTAATTTCAGCTAAAGGTGTGATTTTAGTATCAAAAGATGGGATTTGGTACCAACAAAATTGGGTTTTTGTACCTCAAAGTACCTCACCACTTGACATGTGCAATTGCCCAAATGCCAAAAAGTTAATGCGGGATTTGGCAAAAAACAAACTTGGTATTTTGAGTGTGGGATTTGATAACTTTGACACCCCCTAATATTAATGTTTCACAATTTTAAAGTTAAAAACAATAAAATTGGCATATTTTCTATTCAAAAGCTTATTTCATAATATTTTTAATCATGTTTTACCTTATACAAGTTAAAAACAATAAAATTGGCATATTTTCTCTTAAAAAGCTTAGTTTATAATATTTTGAATCATGTTTTACCTTATAAAAAATTTGAGGACAGGAAAAGTACTTCAATTTCAATCAAAGTTTCATATCCACACCTTAAAATGACACACCCAGATTAGCTTTATGACCAATAATAGTCATTAAAAAGAATTCTCAGATATGGAATTCATTTATTTCAAATATAAAAACAGCTCCAGAGGGTATGGGTTTGGTGAAAACCAGTGTTGGTCAAAATATTTCAAATCCAGGTATTTCAGTCCATGTTTGAGATATTAATAATACCAGTAGCTCAAATTGAAGAGATTCATTGAATGTTAAATTTGGTAGGTCAAAGGATTCCCTCCTCAACAATGGAAGAAACCGGAAGGCATTAAATGCAAAGGCTCCAAGCCACATATATTTGGAAGTTCAAAAGATATTAAAATCAAAATGACACCAAATTTTGAATATTTGTGAGATCCAAAATTTAACACTTTTACACACAGTTTTTTGAGTAAATTCCAAAGATACAGTGTTTTCTTTACCTTTGAATTTTGGAAAGTGCCCTATTTTCTTTTCAAAAATTCGAACAAAGAGCTCTTAGCCATTTCTTTGAAATACTGGGGCTATGGTATTGCAAATTGAAGCTCCCACATATATCGTGAACCTACGTGTACCTTTGTATAGGGTTGTACAAACCCCCAATGAGCTTTAAGGGGTCTCTGGTAATGATTTTTCTTCAATGAAGGGCTCCAATGTGGAGCTTATGAAATCATTACATAGCTATAGGTGAGGTTTTCAATAATCAGAATATTTTCATGGGGTTTCTGTCAGCCTGTGAGTCAAAACCAGAGCAAAAGCATGACAGCCAAATACCATAAATCAATGGTATAGCCAGTATACCACCAAAACATGGAGCTGAGACAGATCAGCTCAAAAGATATCAAAGGAAATAGGTAACTAACCTCTTTTGAAATATACAAGTCCCATCAGCGTAGGACAATGAATAACAATATTATTCCTGGTCAAAGTTGTTGCTGAGCATAAACCTTAATTTTCACCTCCCATCTAAAATATAGAGGAAGATGCTTAACCCCATCAAAGGGGTATTCAAAGTGGAGCTCTAAGTCAGGGCTATCTAAAGGTACTAGCCAAACTTAGCTAGCACCAGAATTATAGAAGTTATGCCCAAAATAAGGTCAAAGAAGGGTGATTAAAATATTCACCTCCCATCTAACTTCTACAGTTTTTGTGTCAGATACCTAAAGTGGGGTATTTTTGGAAAGAGAACAATCAGGGCTATCTGATGGTTCCATTCATTTCCCCATATCTCATCTGGAACAAATGTTTTGGAGCAAACAAGCTCCATACAGTTTTTGGACAAATCATAAATGTGTATAAGAAAACTTGTACATGGCACATGTCACAGGGGCTCTTGGAAGAAGAGGGCCTGGCACTCAGGAATCAAGAACTCACTTGGAGGGCTCCAAAGATAAAGGAATAATAAGAATGAATTTCTTTAAGAAAGAATATGGGAGAAAACAAGTATGCCAAAAGATGAGATAAGAAAAAGATGAAGCCAATGGCCAAAGATAATAAAGAAGCCAAAAGCCAAGAATCCAACCAAGTGAATCCTCAATTCACTGTTTCAACCTGCCAGAAAAGGAAATGGAATTAGTATAAGGATATGACCACCAATATCCACTGGACAGGCGAGGAAATAAAAGAAAAGGGTGCTGAATGACTGACTTAAGATTATCAGTATTAACTTTAATAAGGTAAAAGAAAATAAGGATAAAAATAAATCCAGTATATTAATTAACTGGGGAAAAAGTCCCCAGGTGATGAAAGGTGGCCAGTATATGTGAAAAACTGAAAGATTGATCCTGGAAGGTGGATCAATTTCTGTATTGTCCGAATCGGGAAATACAGTTCTGGCCATCTTGAAATTTGAACTGTGTGATGGAATTCCCACAGTGGAATAAGAAATGGCCCAATTGGGCCAAGGCCATACAGATTGATTGAACAAGGCCTGTACGGATGAATTGGGTTGTCCAAGGAGTATTGAAATACTTGATACCTTGACAACTGATTGAAAAGATGTAATACCTTTGAGAATTGCCCTTAGAATATCCCTGAATGAAATTGCCAACCCAACTCCTGCTGAGCCAGGTGGTTGGAGTCCTTGAATGGTCTTCTGATTGCCGCCATGGATTACTAAACTGATGAGTCCAAAGGTCCTCCTTTGGAATGGGTGTTGGATCTTGGTACCTTGAGTTAAGAAGGTTGATTTGGGTCCTGGAAACGTCACCATTGAATTGCTGAGCAAAAATGGTGCATAATGGTATATAACACCATATATGCACCACTCCTGCAACCTTGAGTACGAGGTTCATGGAGGAATGAAGCAATCTTCCCTTAAGTTGAGGGAAATGCTTGTTGAGATGATTTGGTGGCCTCTGGTGGTTGCCAGAGGCCATGACGGTGAAGTTGGTCCATGGTGGTCCAGGGCCAAAAATGGGTCCTACGGGATTTATGGCCAAAAATGGATCCAAGGTGTTTTTGGTCCAATTTGCGTCCAAGGGATTGGTGGCCAAAAAATGGCTCAGGTGGGCCCAATTGTGGTTTGGGACCCACCTGGCCTTGGGGGCTAGGTGGCTGCCCCCTTTGGCCCCTTTTGGCCTCATTGGATTAGGCCAAAAGGGGCCTAATACGCCTACGGACCGCGGACCGCGGACCGTAGAAGCCGTGGGGGGCCTAAATGGCCCAAAAGGCCATTTAGGCCAAAACCCCCATAATGAAAGGGGTGGCCAGGAAGCCAATGAAGGTGGCCATGGGGCCTGGAAGCCCCTAGAAGACAAAAGGACCCCCCCAGGCCCAAAAACAGTGATGGACCATACGTGGCCAATGGAATGGGTTATGGCGTAAGAGCCATGGAACACCCAAAAGGGGTCAATTGGCCATAAATGATATGACATGGCCATTTGGCCCCAACTTGGCTCCAGGTTGGATTGCCGCCGCCATCAAGGAGGAGGGTCAAAATACGTGGTTGTGACAGCACAACTTTTCCATATTTGATGTTAACAAAACAAATAGGGTACCATTGTGAAGAACACATCCAGGGCTACTCAATGAATCAACTTTGAGCTTGATATCTTGAAAAACTGACAAAGTTATGGCAGTTTTAAGCTCAAAATCCCACAATTGGACCAATACAGTCTTACTGTGGGATATTCTCCCATAAGTATTGCATGCGGTGAAAAAGAGACAAAAGAGCTTTTTTATACCTCAATACCTCATAATTCATTGAATACTGGGGTCCCATACAGGTTCTGTACAGCATTCTACATGTTGTACACACCAGAAGAGGGCTAGGTTGTCCCCAGCTGAAACCTTTCACCCTGTGTCAGCCTGTGACTCAAAACCAGAGCACAAGCATGACAGCCAAAATACCATAAACCAATGGTATAGCCAAAATACCACCAAAGCATGGAACTGAGCCAAATTAGCTCAAAAGGTATTAAAAGAAAGAGGAAACTCACCTCTTCCTGAAAATATAAGTCCCATCACCATAGGACAAGAAATAACAAAGTTATTCCTACTCAAAGTTATTGCTGAGCATAAACCTTAATTTTCACCTCTCATCTAAAATCTAGAAGGAGAGGCTTGACCCCATCAAATGGGTATTCAAAATGAAGCTCTAAGCCAGGGCTATCCAATGGTACTAGCCAAGCTGAGCTAGCACCAGTATTACTTGAGTTATGGTCAAATTCAGACCAAATAAGGGTGAACAAAACATTCACCTCTCATCTAACTTTTACAGTTTTAGTGTGAGATACTTAAAGTGGGGTCTTTTTGGAAAGAGCACAATTAGGGCTATCTGATGGTGTCATCCATTTCCTCATATCTCAACTAGAACAGAAGTTATTGGCCAAACAAGCTTAATACAGCTTTTTGCCCAAAACACGCCAATGTATAAAAACACTTGTACATGGGATAACTTTGCCATATTTTAGGATAACCTTGTCAAGTTGGGTACCATTGTATAGAGCTCATACAGGGCTATTCAATGAACCAACTTTGAGCTTGATATCTCAAAAACTGACAGAGTTATGACAATTTTAAGGTAAAAATCCCACCTGCTGTCATATACAGCCTTACCATGGGATAATACCCTATAACCATGAATATGAGGTGTCAAATAGACGAAGAAGCATGTTTTTACTTCAATACCTCATATGTCAGTCAATACTGGGGTCCCATACAGTTTCTGTACAGTATTCTATGCGTCATACACGTCAGAATCAGGCTGTGAGGTCCCCAGATGAAAATTTACACCCTGTATTGGTGAAAACTGCCCAGATGTGGTTTCAAAACCTTATCTGAGCCCAATACAGGGTATACAGGCTGTTTGCAAACCACAAGCCTGTCATGAGGAGTGAAAAATCTTCACCTCCTCTACGTGAAAAGGTCTAATAACCTTTTCACCTCAATTTCAGGATAAAAGGAGGGCTTTTCACTGCAAAAACCCTTTCCTCATCCTGCTCTTGAATACCCTACTTAGTAAAATGTCTAAAACAGTTTTACTCTTGGGTAATAAACAGGTATAATTATATATTTAATTATTGTAACTCTTATTATAGTAACCCAACTGGTAAGATTGCACCTTGGGTTCTCAATAGCGCTCACCACCACTATTTTCCAATAGTAGAACCCCTTAATTACATTATAAATCATCTTTCAAATCAAAAAACTCTTATTCTAAATCAATTTTCTACGTGTCACAGTCATAATTCTAGTTGTAAATACTCTTATTACTACTTCAATATAGACTCAGCCTGACATTTTGGGGGCCTGGCCATGTTTTAACTTATTTTGGACCTTTACAAGTAAGTTTTTTCTCTTTTTATGATTTATTGACACCTGTTTTATCTTTTTAGGCATCATTTTCTTTTATAAAATATATTTTATATAGATTTCTTTTTAAAAAAATCTAATAATACTCATATATTTAAGAGTATTTGTCTAGTGGCTAATAACCATAAGACCAGTATTTTTGGCGTGTTTTTGCATATGAAAACACATTGAGCCACTAATACAGTCCTGATTCTTAATTGAAGTGAGACAACTCATACTGATAAACCAACAGTTGAGGCGTGTTTGGGCACATTGTTAACTCAATTACCCTGTAATACACCATCTTTTGACAAATTATACTTGCTGATAACAAGTATTCTGTAAGATATTGGTATACAAAACAGTATACCACTTATCAACAAGCTGTATTTTTGACGTGGAATTGTTAATTCAATTACACTGTCACTATACAAGGGCATATTGTAGTAAAATACAAGCCCAGAGGCCATTCTTAGACGTGCAAAACCAGCCTTTTAAGAAGTCTTAACTGACATAAGCCCTCTTTTTCCTGTTTTGATTCAGTGGAAGAAAACTACATCCCACTTGAAACCCAGTCACAGGCCAACACACCAGTGACACCCTCAGAACCAGAGGGCAGCAAGGGTAAAGGAAAAAGGCTTAGTGAAGGCCTCATTACAGCCAAGAAGTGGACACAAATAGCCACTCAGAGGAGTAGAAAACCACAAAACTCTGCTTCAATACAAGGTAAACCAACCTTAACCACTTGTACAGGGAAGATTACAATTATTAACCCAGTTGTAACCTCCAAAGGCAAGCTGCCCAAATCAGCAGATAACAAATTTGTACAAGGCACAGTCAAAGGTAAATACCCTAAGAACATAAAGTTTTTGACTGCTTGCAAACACTGATATGTCCCCTGCATGCCTCAGAGACTTTGGCTTCCAAAGGAACCAGCCAGAGGATAGAGCAGGAATGTCTAGAACCAGAAGACCTGAAAGAAGACACATTGGACACAGTGGTGGATGGCAAAACAATGAGGGAGATAATATCAACCTTGCCATTCACACTCCAATTCAACAGAAACCTCAAACCAGAGGACTGGAAGGATATGGATCAAGTTCTTCAAATCCACCAACTCCTCAAAGATTTGTTTCAATGGAGCATGGACAACAAGAGGTTCAACCTAGCAACTCACTGGGCAGAACTGGGATCAAGTTGCCAGAAGATCTGTCTCAAAGAGATAGACTTCAAAGACCTTATGGTAATCACCAAGGGTTGGAATCGTACCAGGCAGCACAGACTCCTGGAGGCAAGGGCACAGAGGATAAGGGAAAATCAAGCCACTATCCAAGCTATAGAAGAACAGTCAACCCAGACAGGGCCTACTCAGATTCCTTCAGGTTCACAAGGAGCACGCCAAATCAGCTCTCCAGTGGCTTCACACCATTCAGAAACCAGCAGATCAGTGGCCAAGAGTCACCATTCTTCACAATTCCAGGAAGTTTCCAGGAGAAGACAAGGCAACAAGGGCAAGAACAAATCCTCCCTCAACCAGAGGAGGAAAGAGTCAGACCCCATGATCCAGAAGGCGTTAGATTTGGTAAAAGAAGTACACAAGAACCAGAAGTAGTTGTAAACCACTCTAGAATCAGTAGTCCTAGTAATAGAAACATTACCCCCACTCAGACTGAAAATAACATTATCACATCTGAGAGTAACATCAACAGTGACACACTGTGGTTACAAATGTCCCAATATGCGGAGCAATCTGCAAAGCAGGCTACAGAATTTGCAGCTGCCCAAGAGAGGATGAGAAAAACTCAAGCCTCATTGGAGCAGATAGTTAAAGACCTTCAGGAAGGATATGCTCAACTGAGCAAAGCCTCTGAAGAAAACAACAAGAGACTGAATCAAGTCTCTGAAGAACAACACCATAGTAGCAGGGACAGGGAGTGTCTGAACCAAGACATCAACAAATTGTTTGATGCCTACCATAGCTTGAAGCCCCAACCACAAGGCCAAGCTATAGAGAATCCATATCAACCAGATGACATCAAACCAGATGCCATGTTGTTGAATAAGGCAAGATCTCCATCACAATACCAGGATGGAGATGGCATGTCTTATTCAGAGAAGGAAGCCTTGAAACAGCTTCCTGAGGCCTCAAACTGGCCCAAATTCTCTGGATCAGGAGAATATGATCATATGGAGCTCATAGATTATATTGATGGACTCTTCATTGATGTACCAAGCATACCAGATTACTGGATTACTGCTAGACTAAATACTGCATTTAAAGGTCATGCAAGTATATGGTACACTGAAATGAAAGAAATCCATGGCAGAAGGAACTGGCCATGGTGGAAGAGTCAAATAATCCAAAAGTACAGTAATGGAACTTGGATATGGCAAAAGACCATGTCATTTGAAAATGACAAATAGTGGTGTCTTAGACAGTCTAAAAGACTTAAAGCCATTGATCCTCAAATGAACATTCCAATGAGGAATCATAAACTTCTGACACAACTGCTAGGAGAACTAGAGCATGCAGTAAAGTGCAGATGCAACCAAAATTGCACTCTAGATGATATAGCCAATACCTTACAAGACATAAGGAAAAGGACTAATATAGGGAAATTCACCCCATATAGGAGCAATAATTTCAAAGAGAAAAAACCTTTCAGGGTAAAGTTTAAAGACAAACCCAGCGAAAGAGTGGCAGAAGTGGCAAAAAAGAAGAATTCTTGTCACAATTGTGGTTCAACAGATCACTATGCCAACAACTGCCCAAAAGCAAAGAAGAAAGTCTATGCTATAGAAAAAGTCCCTGAAGAAGAACCTCCAACAGAGGATTCCGAATCAGACTCTATGGGTGATGCCATCAGGGAACCATCTGATGAGGATCAAGACCCAAGAGAGGAATTTCTAGTGGAATACCAAGAGGAAACCCCACTGGAAATCCAGGATATACAGTTGGAAGCAGGCATGCCACAAGACACTGCCAACAAGAACTTGTGTAAACACACACAAGATGCACAAACATTCCTGGTTACACCAACCAAAGGAATGGCATACATACATGGAACAGCCACAAAAATGACTGTATTTATTGACAATGCTCAGCACCCATTGATCATTGACAGTGGAGCACACTGCTCCATAGTGGCCAGAAATTATCTGGATAACCACTTCCCAAACTGGGAAAAAGGACTCTTGCCCACCAGGGCAAAGAACTTTAAGAGTGCATCTGGAAAGATGACCTCTATTGGGACAATTATCAAAGAGATAATTATACCCCACAGAAAAGGTAATATCAGAATCAACCCAGAGTTTTTAGTGCTTGAAGATGCCCACATCCAAGGGTTTTTACTGGGAACAGATTACCAGAGAATGTATGGCATAGATATTTACAATAGTAAAAATAGACATATTACCATTGGTACTAACAAGGAAAAGAAATTTTCTCTTGATATATACCAGATATCTTCTCAGGACCCACTGGAAGAACTTCTGAGAGAATTCAGAGAGGGACAGTTTAGCACCACCCTCACCAGTAAACAAAAACTAAGTTTACTGAAGATGCTGAGGAAGAATAGACCAGCATTTGCCATTGGTGAAGAACCATTAGGCAAGATCAAAGGCCATGATATAGAACTATATCTGGATGTAGAAAGGCCTTATCCACCCATGTTAAGGAGACCTCCTTACCCAGCAAGTCTGGAGACCAGGAAAGAGATTGAGAAACATATCAATGAACTCCTGGACATGGATTTCATTAGGAAGATTGGACATAATGAAATAGTGGAAATCACCACTCCTGTCCTAATCACCTGGCATGATGGCAAGTCTAGACTGTGTGGAGACTTCAGAGCCCTGAACAACTACACAAAAGTGGACAGGTACCCTATACCAAGGATACCTCATGCCTTGGATAAATTAGCCAAAGCCAAATACATAACCAAGATGGATTGTATGAAGGGCAAATGAAATTTAACTTGAAACTGGGCCCATAAGGTATAGAATACCACAGAGTAAGGATTTGCATGTGAAGTGTCAGGATCCTGGACAAGAGAAACAAAAAAGGACAAGTTTACAGTGGCATGCCATTGTACATGAGCCATTTCACCCATTTTTCATGTGAGCCACCATATAACCCCAATTCCAACCCATCAAAACCAGGTGTATACTGTCCTGCGCATCATCACACCCTTATTCACCAATCACCCTCTAACTCCTAGATGAATCCCAACTCCCTCATTCTTCTAATTGGGATGAGATTGTATTACCATCCCTGATTTGATAGCCCGGTCCCTCACCAATCTCATAATAGCCATGGCTTTTCTGCCACATTGTTTTTGCTAACCTCCCTGAGCATTGTGCCAACATACCCACTAGTGTTATGCTTTTGTTGTCCTGTGCTGGATCAGTATAATTAAAAAATGTACTACTGGACCATACTACGTGAATGGGCCCATGACAATCAGATAGATCACTCCAAAAATGCTCATTTCGGAAAATCAATCTTCCCCCTGTCAGCTTGAAACCACCATCCCAAAGCATACAAAAATGAATCCTTATCAAGATGAGGTGAGGTTTTGAATCCATTCATGGTTAAAGTGAATTCCGAAGAAAACTCAAATGCCCCCTAATTTGCAGAAAGATTGGCTTTGTAGTTGACTTGATCAAAGGATGGAACCCCCAATTACTTGTAGTAAGTTTGAATCTTTTGAAATAATCTATTCCCCACATATTGTAAGGATTTACATAGAATAAAACCCACTGAGCTAAGATTTTCAGCCCGGTTCCGCCTTTCATCTTTTGCATTTTCAAATTTCCCAAGACTTCCATAAAGACCAAATTTTTCATTCTTCGTGCTGCATTTGTACCACCCAATTGTGAACATAAATCCCTCCACTAATTCCCCATTTGTTGAAATTGAGTTGGTTAATTTTCTTTTGGGAAATAAGAATTGTAATAATTTGTCCCATTGATTGTCCTCGACTCCATCATTGTTGTGAATGGTCTGAATTAAATATGGCCAAAGTGAATGCATTTGATCTGATTGACCTCCACAACCCTCTGAATTTAACTTGGGGTCATCTTTGCTGATACTGGAATTGATATTTTTGCCATTGGTCCCACTATTCCCAAGTGGTTGAGGGATCACTTTGTGTTGAAGCAGAAAATATATCAGATACTGCTTCCTGCCATTTGAAGCTAAGACCTTTTTAGTCCAGAATGGTGCCCAATTCCCAAGAAGCTTTAATCAGCACACATCTGTTACCTCCCTGATGGAGCCAACATGACATTAGCTCAATCTAAACCAACTGAAGCCAATGTTCTTCCATGGGGCCGAATGAGGGTGCCACATAAATGCTGAAGCATATATATATATCTCTATATGGACGTTGAGAATAAGTGAGACACTCACATGTTCCTTCCTCACCCCAAAGCTTTCCCACAAATTCCCTTTTACGCTTCTTTCCTTTTTTTGTGAATGGCATTCTTGCACTGGAAAATTAAAAGAAACCAAATGATTAATGACTCATGTGTGAATTATTAATTTCAACTCTATTTGATATCGGTCGATGAATGTTTTTCAATTTCAGCTAAAAATGAAAGATTACATCTGACTTTCACAAATTGGCAATCTAGAGTACCTGAACCTGCAAAATGCAGTGGATCCTGCATTATTCAATTTGATATATTCATATCCCAATTCAATGAGGTTCAAATCAACCCATGTGGAATATTGCAAGCACAGGCAAATAAAATATGCACTCAGCTGTGGATCCCTAATCATCTTAGGCCTCTATAAAATAACCAGTGCCATTTGGCCTATTATGAGCTGGTGAGAAGTGATAAAACCCAACCCACTTCCTGCAATGCCCCTGTGTGTGCTAATTGTGGTGACCACTGCCTGACTCAGTTTGTGTCTTGTTGGAGTATTTTCAATTGTGCACAGAGGCATGCCTCCATAAAAAGGTAGTTATTATTGGTATTCATACTGAGGCATCCTGGAAGTAGTAGGATGGATAGTCAAAATTATTGAATTCACAAATCACTTTTCAAAATTAAATTACAATCTATCTAATACAAAGCTAAACTAAAATGGGTCAATCCTGGTTGCAAGCTTAGCTGACGTGGGTACAGTCAATGTGACCTCATCACTTGAACCAAAACTGTGCTTCTCCACCCAGGTATCACAAAAGTCTAATACCAAGCATCGTGCAAATTCAAATCTAAGGGATACAGTGGGGTTAAAAGACTCTGATGAGAAAAAACTCTTATTCAGTAAATTACATATATATTTATTATTACATAGCCACACCAGCTCTACTGTCAATGAGTGATAAAGCCCCTTTCACTGAGCTTGTTCTCCAGTCATCTGAGCATACCATGAAACCACAAACCCCTGCTGCACAGAATGCCACTAATATACCATAGAAAATTTTACTTATTCCAAGATTCTTGTTACACAGAAAAAGATCTTTGATGGCCTCATTGTTCTTCAAGCTCCAAAGTTTGCCTTTAATGGCATAGAGTTTGACCTTTTTATGTGCACTCCCAAGTTTTACACAATCATCACATTGATAACTGTATCCGTTAGATACTTCAGGTTCTTGTGTGGCTTTTTCAATATCTCATTTTCAGCCCCGCCACCTTCAATGCTAAGTTATGTTGAACGTTTCTTCAATTTACTCAAGAAGGAGGAAAGGTTTTCAACTGCTCCCTGTTCAATTAAAAGAGGATCAGTGGAATTTGATGTTGGTGCCACATATGGTTTGGGTGCAATCACATTGTATGTGACTAAACTAATGGATTCAAACATAACATTTTCCCAAAAATGTTTAATTGGATTGGCAGGGTGAAGAAGGCTCTGTACCATTTTTGAGAAGGATGTTTCAGATTTTGGAAGATTATCTGCATGTTTTTCTGATTTGTCAGCCTGTGACTCAAAACCAGAGCACAAGGATGAGAGCCAAATACCATGAACCAATGGTATAGACAGGATACCACCAAAATATGGAACTGAGAAAAATCAGCTCAAAAGGTATTGAAGGAAAGGGGAAACTAACCCCTTTCCAAATATACAAGTCCCATCATCATAGGACAAATAATAACAAAGTTATTCCTGCTCAAAGTTGTGCCTGAGCATAAACCTTAATTTTCACCTCTCATCTGAAATACAGAGTAAGAGGCCTAAACCCATCAAATGGGTATGAAAGATGAATCTCTCAGCTAGGGCTATCCAATGTTACCAACCAAACTGAGCTAGCACCAGTATCACAGAAGTTATGGTCAAATTCAGGCCAAATAAGGGTGAACAAAATATTCACCTCCCATCTAACTTCTACAGTTTTGGTGTGAGATACCTAAAGTGGGGTCTTTTTGGAAAGAGCACAATCAGGCTATCTGATGGTTCCATCCATTTCCCCATATCTCACCTAGAACAAAAGTTATGAGGCAAACAAGCCCAATACAGCTGCTTGCCTAAAACACCTATATGTAGAAATTTTTTACATGGGATAAACTTTCCATATTGGATGATAACCATACCAAATAAGGTACCATTGTATAGATCACATACAGGGCTACACACAGAACCAATTTTGAGGTTGATGCCTCAAGAACTGACAAAGCTATGGCTGTTTTAAGGTCAAAATCCCACAGTCTGGAAAATACAGCCTTACCATGGGATAATATCCCATAACCATGATTATGAGGTGTCAAACTGACAAAGAAGATTGTTTTTACTTCAATACCTCATAGTTCATTCAATAGTGGGGTCCCATACAGGTTCTTTACAGCATTCTACGTGTCATACATGTCAGAATGAAGCTGTGTGGTCCCCAGATGAAAGTTTTCACCCTGTATTGGTGAAAACTGCCCAGATGTGGTTTCAAAACCACATATGAGCCCAATACAGGATATACAGGCTTTTTTCAAACCACAAGCCTGTCTTAGAGATTGAAAAAATTTCACTGCCTCTACATGGAAAGGTATAGCAGCTTTTCCACCCCATTTCAGAATAAAAAGGGGCCTTTGTCAGCCTGTGACTTAAAACCAGAGCACAAGCATGACAGCCAAAAAACCATAAACCAATGGTATAGCCAAGATACCACCAAAACATGGAACTGAGACAAATTAGCTCAAAAGTTATCAAGAGATAGAGGAAACTCACCTCTTTCTGAAAATATAAGTCCCATCACCATAGGACAAGAAATAACAAAGTTATTCCTTGTCAAAGTTATTGCTGAGCATAAAGCTTGATTTTCACCTCTCATCTAAAATCTAGAAGGAGAGGCTTAACCCCATCAAATGGGTATTCAAAATGAAGCTCTAAGCCAGGGCTATCAAATGGTACCAGCCAAACTGAGCTAGCACCAATCTTACTGGAGTTATGGTCAAATTCAGGCCAAATAAGGGTGAACAAAACATTCACCTCTCATCTAAGTTCTACAGTTTTAGTGTGGGATACCTGAAGTGGGGTATCTTTGGAAAGCGCACAATCAGGGCTATCAGATGGTGCCACCCACTTCTTCATATCTGAACTATAACAGAAGCCATGAGGCAAACAAGCTCAATACAGCTTTTTGCCCAAACCACGCCTATGTACAAAAACCTTGCACATGGGATAACTTTGCCATATTTAATGATAACCATACGAAATTGGGTATCATTGTGTAGAGCTCATACAGGGCTATCCAATGAACCAACTTTGAGCATGATATCTCAAAAACTGACAGAGTTATGTCTGGTTTAAGGTCAAAATCCCACCTGCTGTCATATACAGCCTCACCATGGGATAGTATCCCATAATCATGAATATGAGGTGTCAAATAGACAACGAAGCATGTTTTTACTTCAATACCTCATATTTAAGTCAATACTGGGGTCCCATACAGTTTCTGTACAGCATTCTATGTGTCATACACGTCAGAATCAGGCAGTGAGGTCCCCAGATGAAAATTTTCACCCTGTATTGGTAAAAACCGCCCAGATGTGGTTTCAAAACCACATCTGAGCCCAATGCAAGTTATACAGGCTTTTTGCAAACCACAAGCCAGTACTAGAAAGTGAAAAAATCTTCACTTCCTCTATGTGGAAAGGTCTAGCACCATTTCCACTCCATTTCAGGATTAAAAGGAGGCTTTTCACAGCCAGAATTGTTTCCTCATCCTGCTCTTGAATACCCTACGTAGTAAACTGTCTAAAAAAGTTTTACTCTTGGGTAATAAACAGGTATAATTATATATTTTAATTATTGTAACTCTTATTATAGTAACCCAACTGGTAAGATTGCACCCTGGATTCTCAGTAGCGCTCACCACCACTATAATCCAATAGTAGAACCCCTTAAATATCTTATAAAACATCTTAAACTTCCAAAACCCTTATTTTAAATCAATTTTTCTACGTGTCACAGTCATAATTCTAGTTGTAAATACTTTTATTACCACTTCAATATAGACTCAACCTGATATTCTGGGGGCCTGGCCGTGTTTTCAACTTATTTTGGACCTTACAAGTAAGTTTTTCTCTTCTTTATCATTTATTGACACCTGTTTTACTTTTTTTTTGATATACTCACATATTATAGAGTATCTGTCACGTGGCTTATAACCACAAGACTAGTATTTTTGGCGTTTTTTGTATATATAAACACTTTGAGCCACTAATACAGCCTTAATTCTTAAGTGAATTAAGACAACTCATACTGATAAACCAACAGTTGAGGCGTGTTTGGGCACATTGTTAACTCAATTACCCTGTAATACACCATTCTTTTGACAGATTATACTTGCTAATTACAAGTATTCTGTGAGATATTGGCATACAAACAGTATACCATATATCAGTGAGCTGTATTTTTGACGTGGAATTGTTAATTCAATTACATTGTCATCATACAAGGGCATCTGTAGTAACATACAAGCCCAGAGGCCATTCTTGGACGTGCAAAACCAGCCTTTTAAGAAGTCTTAACTGACATAAGCCCTCTTTTTTCCTGCTTTGATTCAGTGGAAGAAAACTTCATACCACTTGAAACCCAGTCACAGGCCAACATACCAGTGACACCCTCAGAACCAGAGGGCAGCAAGGGAAAAGGAAAAAGACTTAGCGAAGGCCTCATTACAGCCAAGAAGTTGACACCAATAGCCACTCAGAGAAGTCGAAAACCACAAAACTCTGCTTCTATACAAGGTAAACCAACCTTAACCACTTGTACAGGAAAGATTACAATTATTAACCCAGTTGTAACTTCCAAAGGCAAACTGCCCAAGTCAGCAGACAATAAATTTGTACAAGGCACAGTCAAAGGTAAATACCCTAAGAACATAAAGTTTTTGACTGCTTGCAGAAACTGATATGTCCCCTGCATACCTCAGAGATCTTGGCTTCCAAAGGAACCAGCAAGAGGACAGAGAAGGATTGTCCAGAACCAGAAGACCTGGAAGAGGACACCTTGGACACAGTGGTGGATGGAAAAACAATGAGGGAGATAATATCAACCTTGCCATTCACACTCCAATTCAACAGAAACCTCAAACCAGAGGACTGGAAGGATATGGATCAAGTTCTTCAGATCCACCAACTCCTCAAAGACTTATTTCAATGGAGCATGGACAACAAGAGGTTCAACCTAGCAACTCACTGGGAAGAACTTGGATCAAGTTGCCAGAAGATCTGCCTCAGAGAGATAGACTTCAAACACCTCATGGAAATCACCAAAGATTGGAATCCTACCAGGAAACACAGACTCCTGGAGGCAAGGGCACAGAGGATAAGGGAGAATCAAGCCACTATCCAAGATATAGAGGAACAGTTAACCCAGACAGGGCCTACTCAGATTCCTTCAGGTACAAAAGGAGCAGGCCAAATCAGCTCTCCAGTGGCTTCACACAATTCAGAAACCAGAACATCAGTGGCCAAGAGTCACCATTCTTCACAATTCCAGGAGGTTTCCAGGAGAAGACAAGGGAACAAGGGCAAGAACAAAACCTCCTTCAACCAGAGGAGGAAAGAGTCAGATCCCATGATCCAGAAGCTGTTAGATTTGGTAAAAGAAGTACACAAGAACCAGAATTAGTTGTAAACCACTCTAGAATCAGTAGTCCTAGTAATAGAAATATTACCCCCACTCAGACTGAAAATAACATTGTCACATCTGAGAGTAACATCAACAGTGATACACTGTGGTTACAAATTTCCAAATATGCTGAACAATCTGCAAAGGAGTTTGCAGAAATTAAATCTGGCGAAGAGAGGATGAGACAAACTCAAGCCTCCTTGGAACAAATAGTTCAAAATCTTCAAGAAGGATATGCTCAATTGAGCAAAGCCCTTGAAGAAACCAACAAAAGACTGAACATAGTCTTTCAAGAACAACACCACAGCACAAGGGACAGGGAGTGTCTGGATCAAGACATTAACAAATTGTTTAATGCCTATCATAGCTTGAAGCCCCAACCACAAGGCCAAGCTATGCAGAATCCATATCAACCAGATGACATCAAACCAGATGCCATTTTGTTGAATAAGGCAAGATCTCCATCACAATACCAGGATGGAGATGGCATGTCTTATTCAGAGAAGGAAGCCTTGACACAGCTTCCTGAGGCCTCAAACTGGCCCAAATTCTCTGGATCAGGAGAATATGATCATATGGAGCTCATAGATTATATTGATGGACTCTTCATTGATGTACCAAGCATACCAGACTACTGGATTACTGCTAGATTGAATACTGCATTTAAAGGTCATGCAAGTATATGGTACACAGAAATGAAAGAAATCCATGGCAGAAGAAACTGGCCATGGTGGAAGAGTCAAATCATCCAAAAGTACAGTAATGGAACTTGGATATGGCAAAAGACCGTGTCATTTGAGAATGACAAATACTCTGTGGACAAAGATCCATATGAGTGGTGTCTTAGACAGTGTAAAAGACTTAAAGCCATTGATCCTCAGAGGAACATCCAAATGAGGAATCACAAACTTCTGACACAACTGCCAGGAGAGCTAGAGCATGCAGTAAAATGCAGGTGCAACCAGAATTGCACTCTCGATGACATAGCCGACACCTTACAAGACAGAAGGAAGAGGACTAATATAGGGAAATTCACCCTATATAGAAGCAGCAGTTTCAAAGAGAAACAACCACTCAGGGTAGAGTTTAAGGACAAACCCAGAGAAAGAGTAGCAGAAGTAGCTAAGAAGAAAAATTCTTGCCACAATTGTGGTTCAACAGACCATTATGCCAACAACTGTCCAAAGGCAAAGAAGAAAGTCTATGCCATAGAGAAAGTCCCTGAGGAAGAACCTCCAACAGAGGATTCTGATTCAGACTCTGTGGGTGATGCCATCAGAGAACAATCTGAGGATGATCAAGACCCAAGAGAGGAGTTTCTAGTGGAATACCAAGAGGAAACACCACTGGAAATCTAGGACATACAGTTGGAAGCAGGCATGCCACAAAACACTGCTAACAAGAACTTGTGCAAACACACACAAGATGCACAAACATGCCTGGTTACACCAACCAAAGGAATGGCATATATACATGGAACAGCCACAAAAATGACTGTTTGTATTGACAATTCTCAGCATCCACTGATCATTGATAGTGGAGCACACTGCTCCATAGTGGCCAGAAACTATCTGGATACCCACTTCCCAAACTGGTAAAAACAGCTCTTGCCCACTAAGGCAAGGAACTTTAAAAGTGCATCAGGGGAGATGACTTCCATTGGGACAATTATCAAAGAGATAATTATACCCCATAAGAATGGTAATATCAGACTCAATCCAGAGTTTGTAGTGCTTAATGATGCCCACATCCAAGGATTTTTACTGGGAACAGATTACCAGAGGATGTATGGCATAGACATTTACAACAGTAAAAATAGGCACATCACCATTGGTACTAACAAGGAAAAGAAATTTTCACTTGACATATACCAGATATCGTCTCAAGATCCAATAGAAGAACTTCTGGAGGAATTCAGAGAGGGACAGTTTAGCACTACCCTCACGAGTAAACAAAAATTAAGTCTACTGAAGATGCTGAGAAAGAACAGACGAGCATTTGCCATTGGTGAAGAACCATTGGGCAAGATCAAAGGCCATGATATAGAACTATATCTGGATGTGGAAAGGCCTTATCCACCTATGCTGAGGAGACCTCCTTATCCAGAAAGCCTGGAAACCAGGAAGGAAATTGAGAAACATATCAATGAACTCCTGCACATGGATGTTATCAGAAAGATTGGACATAATGAAATAGTGGAAATCACCACTCCTGTCCTCATCACCTGGCATGATGGCAAGTCTAGATTGTGTGGGGACTTCAGAGCCCTGGATAACTACACAAAAGCAGACAGGTACCCTATACCAAGGATACCTCATGCCTTGGATAAGCTAGCCAAAGCCAAATACATAACCAAGATGGATTGTATGAAAGGCTTCCACCAAAATGGAGTTAAACCAAACTCCATGAAATTACTCAGAATAATATGCCATATGGGCATATATGAGTACACCAGAATGCCATTTGGCATCAAGAATGCACCAGCCCACTTTGAAAGGATGATGGACACAATATTTCAAGATGAAATATTGGAAGGCTGGATGGTAGTATATATTGATGATATCATTATATACTCAGAGACATGGGAAGACCATGTGCAATACATAGACAGAGTGCTAAGTAAATGCACCCCCATAAATCTGAAAATTTCACATAAAAAGTGCAATTTTGGCCAACAAGAGTTACTGGCTCTAGGACATAAAGTCTCAGGTCTTAGTCTGGAAATTGACCAGAATAAAGTAGAAGCAGTACTGCAAAAACCAGTACCAAAGAGCATCAAAGAGATGCAATTTTTCCTTGGGTTTGCTAGCTACTATAAAAACCATATCAAAAATTTTGCACACATAAATAGTAGTTTATACAAGTTATGTTCAAAAGATTTAGTTTTTCAAATAACCAAGGAAAGGAGGGATGCATATGAGAGGATCAAATACGAACTCACTAATGCACCTGTGCTCATCTTACCTGACTTTGAACTACCATTCAAGTTATATATAGATGCAGCATGCAGCCAAGGCCTAGGAGCAGCCCTTCACCAAAGACAAATTGTGGATGGTGAACCAAGAGAAGGAGTAATTTGCTACATCTCAAGGCAGCTGAAAGATTCAGAAGCCAGGTATGGGGCCACCCAGACTGAATGTCTATGTCTAGTCTGGGCTCTAGAAAAACTCCATTATTATTTGGAGGGTGCAGTCTTTGAAGTCTACACAGACTGCACAGCCTTGAAGTCTTTACTAAACATGAAGACAACAAATAGACATAAGCTGAGATGGCAAATAGCCATCCAGGAGTATAGAGGGAACATGACCATCGTATGAAAGGAAGGTAAAAGCCATACCAATGCAGATGGCCTCAGCAGATGGCCACTGGATAATGTCAAAAGCAATCCAGCTTATGACCCAGAAGTTGCAGCAAAAATCCCTATCTTTTTCATGGAAATAGATAGGAAGAGAAACTTCAGATTATCTGAATGGGCACCAGAAAGTGGTACCCTTGACAGTGGAAACACTGACTCAGAGGGGACAGAAACTCCCATACTGGGAATAAGCTCCTCAGAACTGCACAATGAATTCTTCAGAGCAGTACAGAAGTCTTATGCCAAACACAAAAAGTGTAGCATACTACTCCAACTCCTTCAACAAAAGTACAGGAGCCCAGAACTGGAGACCCAGCTGGAAGAACCCTGGTTGAGGGCCCATAAGGACAATAAGTGTTTTCTTATAGATGGCCTGCTCTACCATAGAGAAAAGAACACAAGTGCACTCACAGTGGTAGACAGAGACCACATCTCATTGATCCTACAAGAATGCCATGACTGCCCCTATATGGGACACATGAGTGAAGACAGGACCAGAGAGAGGGTAGCAAGCACAGCTTGGTGGCCCAAGTGGGAACAAGAGTTGAGTGAATACATCAACACTTTTGAAAGATGCCAAAAAGCAAATAGGAAACATGGGAAGAAGTATGGGTTACTTCAACACATAGAAGAACCCAAGCACCCATGGGAAACCATCAACATGGACTGGGTTACAGGACTTGTCCCAGGAGGCAAAGAAAACTACAATGCCTGTTTGATCATAGTTGATAGGTTCAGCAAGAGCATGAGGTGTCTACCATGCCATAAATGAGACACAGCCATGGATACTGCTCTGTTGTTTTGGAATAACATCATATCTACCTGTGGAGTCCCTAAGATCATCATTAGTGATAGGGACCCAAAACTCACATCTGAATTTTGGACTAACTTATATGACATGCTTGTTACTAAACTTGCTTTTTCCACAGCTTACCATCCACAAACAGATGGCCTAGCTGAAAGGATGATCCAAACCATGGAGGACATCCTCAGGAGATTCTGTGCATACGGCATGGAATACAAGGGCCATGAGGGATACACCCATGATTGAGTTACCCTCTTACCAGCAGTCCAACTGGCTTATAATACAAGCCAGCACTCTACCACAGAAAAAACACCTGCACTGGTAGAGAAAGGGTGGAATCGCCTGTTACCTGTGGATCACTTGAAGAAAAATCTTCTGACCATCCACCCCACAGCCAGAGACTTCCATTATATGTGGAAGAAAGCCTGTGATACTGCTGCCAAATGCATAGCTGAGGCCAAAGAGTATAACAAGCAAAGGTGGGACAAATCACATATGGAACCTGACTTCAAGGAAGGGGACCAGGTGTTAGTGTCTACACTGAACTTTAACAATCTCAAAGGACCTAAGAAAATAAGAGACTCACTTGTAGGGCCCTTCACTATCATTAAGTTGATAGGGAAGAATACAGTAGAGGTCAAGCTCACTGAGGAGTTTTCTAGGAAACACCCAGTCTTTCCAATGAGCCTGGTCAAACCATACTTCCAAACAGAGGAGGATAAATTCCCTTCCAGGAAGAAAAACATCACTCCACCAGAAATAGTGGAAGTAGAAGACTCTCCTGGACCTGTGAGTAAAATCATCAGGGCCAGAAAAATCAGACTTAATGGGAAGGATCAGAGACAATATCTAGTCAGGTTCAAGAACCAGCCAACTGACAAAGACAAATGGTTGGCAGAGGATGCCATACCAGATGGAAACCTTCATTTAAGGAGATTAAGGGCCTCTAGGAGGACTTAACAGTCTCATCTATGATGAGCCTTTTTTAGAAGGAGGGTATGTCAGCCTGTGACTCAAAACCAGAGCACAAGCATGACAGCCAAAATACCATAAACCAATGGTATAGCCAAAATACCACCAAAACATGGAGCTGAGCCAAATTAGCTCAAAAGGTATCAAAAGAAAGAGGAAACTCACCTCTTTCTGAAAATATAAGTCCCATCACCATAGGACAAGAAATAACAAAGTTATTCCTGCCCAAAGTTATTGCTGAGCATAAACCTTAATTCTCACCTCTCATCTAAAATCTAGAAGGAGAGGCTTAACCCCATCAAATGGGTATTCAAAATGAAGCTCTAAGCCAGGGCTATCAAATGGTACCAGCCAAACTGAGCTAGCACCAATATTACTGGAGTTATGGTCAAATTCAGGCCAAATAAGGGTGAACAAAACATTCACCTCTCATCTAAGTTCTACAGTTTTAGTGTGGGATACCTGAAGTGGGGTATCTTTGGAAAGAGCACAATCAGGGCTATCAGATGGTGCCAGCCACTTCTTCATATCTCAACTATAACAGAAGTTATGAGGCAAACAAGCTCAATACAGCTTTTTGCCCAAACCACGCCTATGTACAAAAGCCTTGCACATGGGATAACTTTGCCATATTTAATGATAACCATACCAAATTGGGTACCATTGTGTAGGGATCATACAGGGCTATCCAATGAGCCAACTTTGAGCATGATATCTCAAAAACTGACAGAGGTATGGCTGGTTTAAGGTCAAAATCCCACCTGCTGTCATATACAGCCTCACCATGGGATAATATCCCATAATCATGAATATGAGGTGTCAAATAGACGAAGAAGCATGTTTTTACTTCAATAAATCATATTTCAGTCAATACTGGGGTCCCATACAGTTTCTGTACAGCATTCTATGTGTCATACACGTCAGAATCAGGCTGTGAGGTCCCCAGATGAAAATTTTCACCCTGTAGTGGTAAAAACCGCCCAGATGTTGTTTCAAAACCACATCTGAGCCCAATGCAAGTTATACAGGCTGTTTGCAAACCACAAGCCAGTACTAGAAAGTGAAAAAATCTTCACTTCCTCTATGTGGAAAGGCCTAGCACCATTTCCACCCCATTTCAGGATAAAAAGGAGGCTTTTCACAGCCAGAATTGTTTCCTCATCCTGCTATTGAATACCCTACGTAGTAAACTGTCCAAAAAAGTTTTACTCTTGGGTAATAAACAGGTATAATTATATATTTTAATTATTGTAACTCTTATTATAGTAACCCAACTGGTTAGATTGCACCCTGGGTTCTCAGTAGCCCTCATCACCACTATAATCCAATAGTAGAACCCCTTAAATATCTTATAAAACATCTTAAACTTCCAAAACCCTTATTTTAAATCAATTTTTCTATGTGTCACAGTCATAATTCTAGTTCTAAATACTTTTATTACCACTTCAATATAGACTCAACCTGACAGCCTTTTCACAGCCAGAAAAGGTTTCCTCATCCTGCTCTTGAATTCCTATGCAGTATAACTGTCAAAAACGGATCCACACTTGGAAAATAAACAGGTATACTTCTAATTTTCAGTATTGTAGACTTTATTATTGTAATCCAACAGGTAAAGCTGCACCCAAGGTTTTCAATAATGCTCACCACCACTCTTCTTCAATAGTAAAACCCTTTTATTTTAATAATAAACCATTATTTTACTTTAGTACCCTTATTTTCAATATTTATAACTGTGTCACAGTCATATTTAAAGGTGTCATTAGCCCACTTACAGCTTCATCATAAACTCAGCCTGGCATTTTGGGGGCCTGGCCGTGCTTGTTTGATCTTTTTGGACCTTAAAAGTAAGTTTTTTTCACTTAATTGTTTTATTCTGACAATTTTTTACCTTTTTAGGCGTAAAAACCCCTAAAAATACATAATATACATCTTATTGTATTATTTTTTGAGTGATATATGTCTTATATCAAGTCTTATTTATAAATATTATTCATATTATTATGTGGTTAAGAACCAGTAATATCTTATTTTTGGCATGTTTTATATATAAAAACACATTCAGCCATCAATACAGTCCAAATTTTTAATTATATAAGGACACCTCTTACTCTAAAACCAACAGTTAAGGTGTGGTGAGGTGTATTGTTAATTCAATTACCCTCTTATACAAACCACTTTTATACAGATTATACTTGCTAATTACAAGTTCAACTGTACGATACTGGTACACAAACAGTATATCAGGCATCTGGAAGCTGTAATTCTGACGTGAAATTGGTAATCCAATTACACTGTCACTATACAGGCCCAGAGGCCATTTGAAGACGTGCAAACAGCATTTTAAGAATACTTAACTGACTATAAGCCCTCTTTTCCTGTTTGATTCGGTGGAAGAAAACTACATCCCACTAGAAACCCAGTGACACCCTTAGAACCAGAGGGCAGAAAAGGGAAATGAAAGAGGCGCAGTGAAGGCCGTATCACAGCAAAGAAGGAGACATAAATAGCCACCAAGATGAGTAGAAAACCACAAAACTCTGCTTAAATACAAGGTAAACCAACCTTAACAACTTGTACAGGGAAGATTACCATAATTATCCTAGTTGTAACCTCTAAAGGTAAATTGCCCAATCAGCAGACAGCAAATTTGTACAAGGCACAGTCAAAGGTAAGTACCGTAAGAACATAAAGTTTTTGACTGCTTGCAAACACTGATATGTTACCTGCATACCTCAGAGACCACGGCTTCCAAAGGAACCAACCAGAGGACAGAGAAGGCTTGTCCAGAAGCAGAAGACCTGGAAGGGGACACCTTGGACACAGTGGTGGATGGAAAGACAATGAGGGAGATAATATTGACCCTGCCATTCAAACTTCAATTCAACAGTAACCTAAAACCAGAGGACTGGAAAGACATGGATCAAGTTCTTTGGCTCCACCAAATCCTCAAATATTTATTTCAATAAAGCATGGACAACAAGAGATTCAACCTAGCATCTCACTGGGCAGAACTTGGAGAAAGTTGTGAGAAGATTTGTCTCAAAGAGATAGACTTCAAAGACCTTATGATAATCACCAAAGGTTCAAATCCCACCAGGCAGTTCAGACTCCTTAAGGTGAGAGCAAACAGGATAAGCAAGAATCAAGCCACTATCCAAGCTATACAAGAACAACTAACCTAGACAGGGAACACTCAGATTCCTTCAGGCTCACAAGGAGCAGGCCAAATCAGCTCTCAAGTGGGAAACCAACAGGTCAGTGTCCAAGATTCACCATTCTTCACACTCCCAGGAAGTTTCCAGGAGAAGACAAGGAAACAAGGCCAAAAACAAGATCTCTTTTCCCCAAAGGAACAGAGAGTCAGACCCAATTATCCCTAAACTGTTGGACTTGGTGAAGGAAGTACACAAGAACCAGAAGTAGTTGTAAACCACTCTAGAATCAGTAGTCCCCTTTATAGAAGTATTATCCCCACTCAGATTGAACATCATACTGTCTCACCGGAGCGGAACCTAAACAGTGATGCACTGTGGTTACAAATGTCCCAATTTTCTGAGCAAACTCAAAAACAGTTTTCAGAACTAGAAGCCAGCCATGAGAGGATGAAAGCTTTAACAGCCTCCATGGATAAGATTGTCAAAACTATTCAAGAAGGACATGCTCAATTGAGCAAAGCCTCTGAAGAAACCAACAGAAGACTGAATCTAGTCTTTGAAGAACAAAATCGCAACAAAAGGGACAGGGATTTTCTGGATCAGGACACAAACAAACTTTTTAATGTCTACCATAACATGAAGCCCCAACCACAAGACCATGTTATGGATAATCCATATTACTGAGATGATATCAAACCAGATGACATGTTGGTTAGTAAAGCAAGATCTGCATCACAATACCAGGATGGAGATAATATGTCTTATACTGAAAAGGAAGGCTTGAAACAGCTTCCTGAGGCCTCAAGCTGGCCCAAATTCTCTGGAACTAGAGATTATGATCATATGGAGCTCATAGATTATATTAATGGACTCTTCATTGATGTACCAAGCATACCAGACTACTGGATTACTTCTAGACTTAATACAGCATTTAAAGGACATGCTAGTATAGAGTACACAGAAATGAAAGAAATCCTTGGCAGAAGAAGCTGGCCATGGTGGAAGAGTCAAATTATCCAATAATACAGCAATGGTACTTGGATATGGCAGAAGGCCATGTCATTTGAAAGTGACAAATACTCTGTGGACAAAGGTCCATATGAGTGGTGTCTCAGATAGTCTAAGAGACTCAAAGCCATTGATCCTCAAATTAACACCCAAATGAGTAATCACAAACTTCTGACACAAATGCCAGGAGAATTAGAGCATGCAGTCAAATGCAGATGCAACCAAAATTGCAATTTAGATGACATTGCCAATACCTTATAAGAGGTAAGGAAAAGAACTAATATAGGAGATTCACCCCATATAAAAGCAGTGGGTTCAAAGAGAAACAACCTTTCAGGGTAGAGTTTAAAGGCAAACCCAAAGAAAGAGTGGCAGAAATGGCAAAGAAGAAAAATTCTTGTCACAATTGTGGTTCAACAGACCACTATGGCAACAACTTTCCAAAGGAAAAGAAAAAAAGCTATTCCATTGAGAAATTCCCAGAGGTGGAATCCCCAACAGAGGATTCTGAATCAGACTCTATTGGGGATGCCATCAGAGAACAATCTGATGATTACCAATACCCCAGAGAAGAATTCTGAGTGGAATACCAAGAGGAAACCCCACTAGAAATCCATGACATACAGTTTGAAGCAGGTATGCCACAAGACACTTCCAACGAGAACTTGTGCAAACACACAAAAGCTGCACAAACACTCCTAGTCACACCAACCAAAGGAATGGAATATATATATGGAACAGCCACAAAGATGACTGTCTGTATTGAAAATGCTCAACATCCATTGATCATTGATAGTGGAGCACACTGGTCCATAGTGGCCAGAAATTAGCTGGACAACCGCTTGCCCACCAAGGCAAAGAACTTTAAAAGTGCTTCCGGGAAGATGACTTCCATTGGGACAATTATCAAAGAGATAATTATACCCCATAGGAAAGGTAACATCAGACTCAACCCAGAGTTTTTAGTCATTGATAATGCCCACATCTAAGGGTTCCTACTGGGAACAGGTTACCAGAGGATGTATGGCATTGATATTTACAACAGTAAAGACAGGCATATTACAATTAGTATCAACAACGAAAAGAAAGTTCCACTTGATATATACCAAGTTTCCACCCATGACCCACTGGAAGAGCTACTGAATGAATTCAGAGAGGGCCAGTTTAGAACTACCATCACCAGTACACAAAAACTAAGTTTACTGAAAATGTTGAGAAAAAATAGATCTGCATTTGCCATCGGTGAAGAACCACTAGGAAAAATTAAAGGTCATGATATAGAACTATATCTGGATGCGGAAAGAACATATTCACCTATGCTCAGGAGGCCTCCATACCCAGCAATTATGGAAACCAGGGAGGAAATTGAGAAACACATCAATTAACTCCTGGACATGGATGTCATCAGAAAGATTGGACACAATGAAATAGTGGAAATCACCACTCCTGTCCTAATCACCTGGAATGATGGCAAGTCTAGGTTGCATGGAGACTTCAGAGCCCTTAACAACTACACAAAAGCAGACAGGTACCCTATACCCAGGATACCTCATGCCCTGGTCAAACTGGCTAAAGCCAAATACTTAACCAAAATGGATTGTATGAAAGGTTTTCACCAGAATGGAGTCAAAACCAAACTCCATGAAGTTGCTCAGACTCATATGCCATATGGGTATATATGAGTACACCAGGATGCCATTTGGCATCAGGAATGCACCAGCCCACTTCCAGAGGATGATCAACACAATATTTCAAGAAGAAATATTGGAAGGATGGATGGTAGTATATATTGATGATATCATTATATAATCAGAGAAATGAGGTGACCATGTACAATACATAGACAGAGTGCTAACTAAATGTACACCCATCAATCTGAAAAATTCACTGAAAAAGTGTAATTTTGGCCAACAAGAGCTACTAGCTCTAGGAAATAAAGTCTCAGGTCTTAGTCTGGCAATTGACCAGGATAAAGTGGCAGCAGTACTGCAAACGCCAGTACCAAGAAAAATCAAATAGAAGCAATCTTTCCTTGGGTTTGTTAGCTTCTATAGAAACCACATCAAGAATTTTGCCCACATAACTAGTAGTTTATACAAGCTATGTTCAAAATATGTAGTCTTTGAAATCACCAAGGTCAGAAGGGATGCATATGAGAAGATCAAATATGAACTCAAAAATGCACCTGTGCTCATATTTCCTGACTTTGAACTACCTTTCAAGTTATACATAGATTCAGCATGTAGCCAAGGCTTAGGAGCAGCCCTTCACCAGAGACAAATTGTGGATGGTGAACCAAGAGAGGGAGTAATATGTTACATCTCTAAGCAGCTGAAAGATTGAGAAGCCAGGTATGGGGCCACCCAGACAGAATCTCTATGTCTAGTCTGGGCTCTAGAGAAACTCCATTATTATTTGGAGGTTGCAGTCTTTGAAGTCTACACAGACTTCCCAGCCTTGAAGTCTTTACTAAACATGAAGACTACAAATAGACACATGCTAAGATTGAAAAATCCATCCAGGAGTATAGAGGTAACATGACCATAATACAGAAAGAAGTCTCAAGGCATACCAATGCAGATGGCCTCAGCAGATGACCATTGGATAACGTGAAAAGCAATCCAGCTTATGACCCTGAATTTTCAGCCAAGACCCCTATCCATTTCATGGAGATAGATAGGAAGAAGAACTTCATATTCTCTGAATGCGCACCAGAAAGTAGTACCCTGGACAGTGGAAACACTTATTCAGAATGGACAGAAACTCCCATACTGGGAATAAGTTCCTCAGAACTGCACAATGAATTTGGTAGTGCAGTACTAAAGTCTTATGCCAAACACCAACAGTGTATCATATTACTGCAACTCCTTCAACGAAGGTACAGGGGTCCAGAGCTGGAATCCCAGCTGGAAGAAGCCTGGTTGAGGGCCTATAGGGATAACAAGTTCTTCCTTATAGATGGCCTGCTCTACCACAGAGAAAAACACAAAAGTGCACTCACAGTGGTATACAGGGACCACATCTCTCTGATCCTGTAAGAATACAATGACTGCCCCTAAATGGGACACATGAGTGAAGAAAGGACCAAAGAGAGGGTAGCATGCACAGATTGGTGGCCCAAGTGGGAACAAGAGCTGAGTGAATACATCAACACTTGCAAAAGATGGCAGAACGCAAATAGGAAACATGGGAAGAAGTATGAATTACTTTGACATATAGAAGAACCCAAACACACATGGGAAACCATGAATATGGACCTGGTTACAGGACTTGTCCAAGGAGGCAAAGAAAACTACAATGCCTGTTTAATTATAGTTGATAGGTTCAGCAAGAGTATGAAGTGTCTACCATGCCATAAGGAGGACATAGCTATGGATACTGCTCTGTTATTCTGGAATAACATCATATCTACCTAAGTAGTCCTTCAGATCATCATTAGTGATAGGGACCCAAAATTCACATCTGAATTTTGGACCAACTTGTATGACGTGCTTGGAACCAAGCTTGCATTTTCCACAGCATACCATCCACAAAAAGATGGATTAGCTGAAAGGATGATCCAGACAATGGAGGACATCCTTAGAAGGTTCTGTGCCTATGGCATGGAATACAAGGACCATGAAGGATAAACCCATGACTATGTTACACTTCTACCAGCAGTTCAGCTGCCTTATAATACAAGTCAGCACTCTAACACGGGAAAAACACCTGCACTGGTAGAGAAAGGGCGGAATCCCCTTTTACCTGTGGACCACTTGAAGAAAAATCTTCTAACCATCCACCCCACAGCCAAAGACTTCCATGAAATTTGGAAGAGGGCTTATGACACAGCTGCCAAATGCATAGCTGAGGCAAAATGATATAATAAGCAGAGGTGGGACAAGTCACACATGGAACCTGACTTCATAGAAGGGGACCAGGTTCTGGTGTCTACACTAAACTCTAATAATCTCAAAGTACCTAAGAAGTTGAGAGACTCTTTTGTAGTTCCCTTTACTATCATTAATTTGGTAGGGAACAATGCAGTGGAGGTCAAACTCACAGAGGATTTCTCCAGGAAACACCTAGTGTTTCCAGTTAGTTTGTTTAAACCATACTTCCAGACAGAGAAGGGCAAATTCCCCTTCAGGAAGAAGAACCCCACACCACCAGAAATAGTGGAGGTGGAAGACTCCCCTGGACCAGTGAAGAAAACATCAGGGCCAGGAAGATCAGACTTAATGGTAGGGATCACAGCCAATACTTAGTCAGATTCAAAAACCAGACCGCTGATAAAGACAAATTGTTGGCAGAGGATGCCATACCAGCTGGGATCCTTCATTTAAGGAGATTCTGAGCCTCAAGGAGGACGGAAAAGTCTCATCAATGATGAGCCTTTTTTAGAGGTAGGGTATGTTAGCCTGTGACTCAAAACCAAAGCACAAGCATGACAGCCAAATACCATCAACCAATGGTATAGACAGGATATCACCAAAACATGGAGCTGAGCAAAATTGGCTCAAAAGGTATCAAAAGAAAGAGGAAACTAACCCCTTTCCAAATATACAAGTCCCATCATCATAGGACAAAGAATAACAAAGTTATTCTTGCACAAAGTTGTTGCTGAGCATAAACCTTAATTTTCACCTCTCATCTGAAATAAATAGTAAGATGCCTAAAGCCATAAAATGGGTATGAAAAACGAATCTCTAAGCCAGGGCTATCCATTGGTACTAAACAAACTGAGCTAGCACCAGTATTACAGAAGTTATGGTCAAATTCAGCCCAAATAGTGGTAAACAAAATATTCCCCTCCCATCTAACTTCTACAGTTCTAGTGTGGGATACCTAAAGTGGGGTCTTTTTGGAAAGAGCACAACCAGGATATCTGATGGTTCCATGGATTTCCCCATATCTCACCGAGAACAAAAGTTATGAAGCAAACAAGCCCAATACAGCTTCTTGCCTAAAACATGCATATGTACAAAAATTTGTACATGGGATAACTTTACCATATTGGATGATAACCATACCAAATAAGGTATCATTGTGTAGATTATATACAGGTCTACACACAGAACCAATTTTGAGGTTGATATCTCAAGAGATGACAAAGTTATGGCTGTTTTAAAGTCAAAATCCCACAGTCTGGCCATTTCACCCTTACCATGGAATAATATCCCATAACCATGATTATGAGGTGTCAAACTGACAAAGAAGCTTGTTTTTACTTCAATACCTCATATTTCATTCAATCCTGGGTCCCATACAGGTTCTGTACAGCATTCTATGCGTCATACACATAATAATGAAGCTGTGTGGCCACAAGATGAAAATTTTCACCCTGTATTAGTGAGAACTGCCCAGATGTGGTTTCAAAACCACATCTGAGCCCATTAAAGGTTATACAGGCCTTTTGCAAACCACAAGCCTGTCTTAGAGAGTGAAAAGTCTTCACTTCCTCTATGTGGAGTGGTCTAGCAGCCTTTCTACCCCATTTCAGGATAAAAAGGGGCCTTTTCACAGCCAGAAAAGGTCTCCTCATCCTGCTCTTGAATTTCTACATAGTATAACGGTCAAAAACAGTTCTACCCTTGGAAAATAAACAGGTATACTTCTAATCTTAAGTATTGTAGACTTTATTATTGTAATCCAACAGGTCAAGCTGCACCCAGGGTTTTCAATAGGGCTCACCACCACTATTCTTCAATAGTAAAGCCCTTTTATTTTAATAATAAACTATTATTATACCTTAGTACCCATATTTTTAATATTTAGAACCGTGTCACAGTCATATTTAAAGTTTCAATTATTGCACTTACAGCTTCATCATAGACTCAGCCTGACATTATTCCTTCATCAATTTTAGATTCAAAATTTTATAATTAAAAAATTCTTCTGTTTCTGTTGGCTTGAAAAAATCTAACCCTATATATTGAAATTTATATAGCAAGTCAACAGCCAATAATCATTTATCATGCACAAAGATAAAACTCACCTGCAATCTCAAGCTCCCCAAGCCAGGCCAACATTTTAAGCTCTTGGTTTCTGATCACCTTAATACCAATGGGCAGGAATGTATCAGCATAATTGATATTATCAACCCCCCTTTTTCGATGATTGTTTAGTAATATTGGAATGATAATTCAAAATGTCTCCCACCCCATTAATGTGGGATGAAAATATTCCTTGAAAATTAGCAGAGGATTACACTTTGGGCTCAGGTTAAGGCATTATATCGGTCATATCTTGTCCCATTGTATCATGTTTAATTGTCTCCCTTTCTTGAAAAGCTTCAATATTTTGAGGAGAGAAGGAGGGGTTTCATCATGTATTGTTTCATTGAGTATGGGGGAGCTTTCAGTATGAGGAGGCTCATTATCAATATGATCCACTTCAACATTGATCATGTCATCACCTTGATCCTGGGAATCCTTTGCGGCTTCAAAGGTACAGCATTTTTTGTTGGTTTTTTTGGTGGCATTTATATTTTGTCTTTTTCCTAATACTTTGCCTGCAACTCCAATTACCACTCAAGATCCTTCAAATTGAGATTTTCCCACCTCCACACCTGCCCATATATTGTAAGCAGCCCTTTTCAAGGTTTTTGTAGTGAATTAGTATTTGACTTATGCTTCAAATCCATTTTGAGGAGGCTCATTGCTTCAGAAATCTTTGATGCACATAATCAGGAACTTCACTATCCTTTTTAATTTTTTTTAGCCTTGGGATTTTTTGAGCAATCTTTGAGACAAATTGTTCCTTGGATATAATTTTCACCTCCCCACTGGAAATTACCTCATCCTGCCCTGCATCTTCTGTTGGTGAACAAGGTTCAACAGTCCTTTCCTTCTCATAGATTTTAAAATTTGGTTTCTGAGAGCTTGGAGGCTGAGGTGAAATAAAGGCTATGACAAAATTATCAAGTTTTGAGAGACTACAAATATTTAAGATAAACCTATGCTCACATTCTGGAAGGACTGGTGGATCTGAATTACTTTCATGTGCCAGGCTCTCTACTTCAATGCCTAATTAGCTACTACTGACCATATCAGAGGCTTCACTTCCACTCTTTGGGTCTGAAGTTTGTAGTTCATTGAATTCAGTTGAATTTCCCGGGGCTTTGGGCAGTGGTTGGGGCATAGCGGAGTTAGTTTATTGAGTAAAGAGATGGTGTCAAGTTGATGGAAAACTTGATTGAAATTCTTTGAATAAAAATATCAAAATGGAAAAAAAGGTGGGAGTTCTGAAAGGGGTGGAAGTAAAATAAGCTTAAGATATTAATTATTGATTCCATTTTAGGTAGTATCAATATTGGAGAATTTTTGAAATTTTGAAAGAAGTTAAATATCAATTTAAATCAGTTCAATACTTGGTGAATTTTCCGGAAAAAATTCATTTAAGAACCACAGGCTGACCAAAAGAAACCGCCCATTGATGGCCTTGGAACCTTCCATAAATATCTACTGAACTTTTTGTATTGCATTTGAAAAATATGATTTGTCACAAAATTCAAGGAGGTGATGTGTTGCAGATTATTTCATATCATTCAAATGAAATAACTTCCCTGTGAGAAATTGAATAAATTTTCCTAGTTAGAAACCTACTAAATTCAACTTCTGAACTATTCAATGCTCATGAGCTAAGGACTAAGCAAAGTGTTCCACTTGAATGATATGAGATAAAATGGTTTTGTTGCAAAAATAAAGACACAATTTGGGTATCAAATATTCCACTTATTAGTTTTTAACTTGTGATCCTCATGATTTAAACCCTAACCCCAACATTGTGAATATACCTACCAATTTCCCCCCAGAACCTGTTGGCAGAGAAGGCCACTAAGCATGTTTCCATGATTGCATTCATCATGTACGCCAAAAGGCCACTGTAACCTATTGATATAATACCCAGCATAAGGATGGTAAGTGGTGGAGAGAGGATTACGCATAAGGCCGGTTGAGTGCGGAGTCAAAGGCATATCTTGAGGGTGGCACGGGAGCATAAGAATTGTAAGCGGTATAGAAGATAAGGCAGGGGTGCAGAAGAGTAAGGATTTGCAAGGCCAAAGATGGGGGGCAGTATTGTAGTCTCAACTTGAGGGCACTGCAGGAACGTCAGGATCATAAGTGGGG
The DNA here is from genome assembly GCA_023105745.1 of Austropuccinia psidii. Taxonomy (NCBI): domain Eukaryota; kingdom Fungi; phylum Basidiomycota; class Pucciniomycetes; order Pucciniales; family Sphaerophragmiaceae; genus Austropuccinia; species Austropuccinia psidii. The sequence continues at coordinate 18,300,052 of JALGQZ010000011.1, forward strand.
TTGGGGATTAGGCCATTGTGAGGGTGGTGTTGGAGGCATTTTGGGAGGGAATTGCACAACCATAGAGATGGTAATGGGCATTGGAGGCATGTCAGGAGGGCACTACTGGAGCGTAAGGATTGTAAGCGGTTTTGGAGGAATGTCTGGAGGGCACTATGTGAGCATAAGGGTGGTAAGCGTAAGGAGTGGTGAGGGTGGAGATGGGGAGGCAGTGTCAAAGTCATCTCTGGAGGGCGGTGTGGGCGCATAAGAATGCTAATGCTTGGAGAGGATTAGGCGGGGATGAGGAAGCCAATTCAAGCATGAGAGTAGGAATTGTAAAGGGGTTAGATGATCAGGAGGTGGGGCGGAAGTCTTCTCATGCACAAATATGGGCATGCCAAACTTCTGCCTTGCACCATGAGGTGTAATTACCCAAACCTTGCAAATAGTGTTGAAATGGGGTTGGGCTTTGAGTGACATTCTCAGGTGACACATGTGACAATTGATGTTGTCTTGACACAGAAGTGATGTGACCCACTAAATCCAGTCACTATAATGTGACACTAATGCAACTGAAGCACGCTTTTATACTGACCGCATTGCAGCATGAATTCAATCTCTGGCCATTGACACAACATTCACCCTGGTGAGAGTTGGCCCTCCAGTACCTTGGGATGCCCCCACAGGAGCAGGAACACCTTCAGTACCATCAAACCCTTCTTCTTCCACTGAATTTTCCCCTCCTCTTCACCATCTTCACCAGGACCCTCAAAAGTCCTGGAAATGAACTTGATCTTCTTGGCCCTCTTCCTTCCTTACTGGATGGTGCTGCTCCTTGCATAATGGGTCCTCTGTATAATTAGGCCCCCAGTTGAGGAACTGCTTGGGTGCCATCAAAATGGGCTCTTGGAGTTGGAGTAAGAACAGCTTGCGCTCTGGCTTGGGATGTAGTTGGTCTTGCAGGAGGTGAATGATGAATAGGCATGATTTGAGAATTAAAAAAACAAAATAGATTATTAAAATCAAATTTTGAAGATGGAAGGCTTGAGCCAAATCAACTGGAAAGCTTGAAGTCCAAATCAAAATCAGAATCAATGTCTTGAAGAAAAATCAATCAATTAAAATGAACTCTTGAGGCGGATCAATCAATCCAATGTCAAAATTAATTCTTCAAGTCAATGAATCAATATTTGAAATCAATCAAAATAAAAATATTGCAAAACAAATCAAAAAATTCAAATGAATTCTTGAGGAAAAATCAATTTTTTGTCTAAATTCTTGATATCAAAAATCAGTAAACTAAAATTAAATATTCAGGTGAATGAATTTTCTTGAAGTAAATGTCAATTGTGTCCATTCAATCAATAAAATCAAATCAAGTTAGTCCTTCTTTAAACTCAAAATTTCTTGAAAAATGAAAAAATATGAATCTTGATGTGAAGAATGTGTCTGAATAATTTGATGAGCAATTTGAAAACTAAATGTATTTTAAGATTATGCTTGCATTTTCAATGAAATAAATATGATGATTTGAGATAAAATTTGGAGAGAAAAACAAAAATAAAATGGGTCAGGTTTCAATTTTTAAGAATGAAAAATGAATGAGAGAAAATTGAGAAGTGAGTATAAATCATAAGGTTCATAAGCATTACAGAGTCATAAGTTCAATGAAATTAATGGATGAAATCACAAAGAAAGAATGAACAGAAAAATGAAATTATGAGCTAATTAATATAAGTTCACAGGGGCTCTTATTGAAGCAAGAGTTTTTTCAGCCTGTGATTAAAAACCAGAGCACAAGCATGACAGCTGAATACCATAAATCAATGGTATAGCCAAGATACCACCAAAAGATAAATCTGAGCAAAATAAGCTGAAAAGGTATAAAACAAGATAGGAAACCCACCACTTTCCAAATATTCAAGTTCCATCATCATATGACAAAGAATAACAAAGTTGTTGCTGAGCATAAACCTTAATTTTCATGTCTTGTCTAAAATACACTGGAAGAGGCGTAACCCCATCAAATTGGTATTCAAAATAGAGCTCTAAGTCAGGGCTATCCAATGGTATTAGCCATACTGAGCTAGCACCAGAATTACAGAAGGTATGACCAAAATAAGGTCAAATAAGGGTGATTAAAATATTTACCTCTGATCTAACTTCTACAGTTTTAGTGTGAGATACCTAAAGTGGGGTCTTTTTGGAAAGAGAAAAATCACGCTATCTGATGGTTACATCCATTTCCCCTTATTTCATCTAGAACAAAAGATATGGAGAAAACAAGCTCTGTACAGTTTGTGGGCAAATCATAAATGATAACCATACAATATGAGGTACCATTGTGTATAACACATCCAGGGCTACACAACGAACAAGCTTTGAACTTGATATCTCAAAAACTGACAAATTTATGGCAGTTTTGACCTCAAAATCCCACAATTAGACCAATACAGTTTTACTGAGGGATATTATCCCATAACTATGATTATGAGGTGTCAAACACACAAAGAAGCTTTTTTATACTTCAATAACTCATAATTTATTCAATACTGGTGTTCCATACAGGTTCTGTACAGCATTCTACGCGTCATACACGTCAGAAGGGGGCTATGTGGTCCCCAGATGAAACCTTTCACCCTGTATTGGTGGAAACTTCGCAGATGTGGTTTCAAAATGAGGTCTGAGCCCAACACAGGCTATACAGGCTTTGTGAAAACCACAAGCCAGTACTTGGGAGTGAAAAATATTCACTTCCTCTATGTGGAAAGGTCTAGAAGCTTTTTCACCCCATTTTATGATAAAAAGGGGCCTTTTCACAGCCAGAAAAGGTTTCATCATCCTGCTATTTAATTCCTATGTATTACAACTGTCAAAAAAAGCTATACTCTTGAAAAAAAACAGCTTATACTTTAAGCTTAAGTATTGAAGCTCTTATTATAGTAACCAAACTGGTAAGACTCTTTCAGCAGCGCTCACCACCACTATATTATTATATTAGAGCCCTTGATAGCTTATTTTAAACCATCTATTATCATTATCAAAAACATTTTATATCATTTTCACCATGTCACAGTCATAGTTAAAGCTTGTAAGTACCATTATACACCTTTATCATAGACTCAGCCGCACAAGTGGCCTGGCACTCAGGAATCAAGAACCCACTTGGAGGGCTCCAAAAGCATAAAGAAATAAAAAGAAATACATTTCTTAAGGAAGAATAAGAGTAAAGAAATGTGTTCCAAAGATAAAAGAAAAAGGAAGCCAATGGCCAAGATAATAAGAAAGCCGGAAGCCAAAGAGCCAACCAAATCAATCCTCAATTCCATTGTTCAACCTGTAAGAAAGAAAAATGGAATTAGTAAAGGATATGACCACCAATATCCACTGACAGGTGAAAAAAAGGTTCAAATGACTGACTTAAGATTATCTGTATTTACTTTAATAAATTAAAAAAAGTAAGAATAAAAATAAATCTCATATATCAATTACCTGGGGAAAAAGTCCCCAGGAAAGAAAAGGTGGCCAGTATACGTGAAAAAGTGGAAGGCTGATGGTGGAGTGTTGATCCCTGGCTTTGTTGACTGTTTTGGGTCAATACAAATCTGGCCATATTGAGAATTTAACAGTGTTATGAATTCCCAATGTGGAATATGAACTGGCCCAAAAGGGCCAAGGCCATACAGCTTTCTTGAATATGGCCTGTATTGACCAATTGAGTTGTCCAAGGAAATACTAAAGTACTTTATGCCCTGAAAACTGATTGAATAATTATTAACCTCTTGGAATTACCTTTTGACTGATCCTGAAATGAAAATAACCCACCTCCTGCAGAGCCAGGAGGTGGGAGACATTGAATGGTCTGCTGATAGCCACCATTGATTTCAAGAATGCATTGCTTAAAAGTCTTTCTTTGAAATGGGTTATGTATTTGAGAACTGCAGTTGTAATGACGTAATTTGGTCCTGAAACTATCACCAAGGGGTTTCTGAGGAAAAATGGTACATAATGGTATATAATACCATGTATGTACCATCTTTCGTTCCCACATAATGAGTCCATTTGAGTTGAAGTTGGGGGTTTCCCTGCTCTTGAGGGGAAACCCTTTATAAAGATGACTGGGGCCCTCTGGTGACTGCCAGACGCCATGGTTGAAGTCCACTATGGTCATTTTGGGTCCTTACAGCCCACAGGCCATAGACACCGTAGGGGGCCTAAAAATAGGGTCCAGGGCCCTGGTGGTGGCTAGAGGAGCCAGAGGCCCCCGCAAGGCTGACAGGACCCCCCATGCCCAAAAAAAGGGGTATTGGCCTGGGGGTTGATGAGGTGGATTATTGGCCAAGGGGCCAATGGGAGCAGGATATGGCCTGAGGCCATGGAAGGCCAGTGAAAATGGATATGGCCCAAGATTCATTCGACATCCACAGATTCAATTTGGCCATAAAAGGGGTTCAGGCTTGATTTACTGCAAACACCCATTGGGGTCATTACATGTGGTTGTGACACTGAGCTACACACCACACCTCAATTTCAACACAAAATCTTATGGTTAATACCAAATCTGATGTGAAATAAATTAAGGTATTGAGGATTTTCATATTTTCATAAAGAAAACACTAAAAACTTAATTTAAGCTTATTTAGAGTTGATTTACAGAATTTTTACCCAGGGATTACCCCAACTTGTTTTTTATGAGGAATCAAGTAGGGAATTAATTTTCATAAGTTGATTTATTGGAAAAAAATTATAATAATTTTTGCATAACTTTTTTCCAAAACCTTTAATTTTCAAATTTTTGGTGAAAATTCCTTTTTACTAAATTTTTTCAAATAAAAGTGTATTTTCACAATTTTCAATATCAATCACATTTCAATTTTGAAACATAATTCCAATTTTAATCTTTTATATAAATTTTGAACTTATATTTATATTTTGATTTTGGTTTGATTATATAAATAAACTTACTTAATTTTCATTATAACAAAATCTTTTTATTGGTGGTCTTTTGCATATATAAAAATACCTCTAAGGATCACAGTGACTCTGATATATTCAAAGCCATTGATCTATACAGTACAATAAATTAAATTGGAATTTCATACAGAAGCATGCAATGATAATATTTGCCTTGCAATATTCTTTTGTCTTCCCATCCTTTTGAATCACAAGATTTTTAATTCAATGAGTTAAGTAGTAACATTTCAGAAATGATAGTTTAAAATGAAAATGAACTCAAATTTTACTTAAAAAAAGATACTTAATCTTCTGGATTCAGATTTATACTAATTTAATTAGCTCCTGATATGCAGAAAAGTATCTCTAAGTAAGATTAGATTTGCATGTTTCCAAATTTATCATTGATAATATTGCAAATTTTTATGCTAATAACAGACCTTACTTTCAATATTTAACATTCAAAATGCCTTTTTTTATCTAACTTGATTTTTTCCAAAAGAAATTGATTTCAGAAGTAATTTCTGTTCTTCATATTGTGTTCCTTAATTCATTAAGTGAAAGAGTTCTTCGGAAAATAAAGTTGCTTGAAAATATTAATTGAAGAAAATTAATTCTGATTGAATTTTTATTCCTTTTAAAAGATATTTTGATGTAAAAAATTATTAAAGATTCAATAATTACAAGAATGTGTCCAAAGGTTTGTAACAATATAAGCTTTCTTGATAATCATAATTTTTTACCTTTTAAAAGAAACAAAATACAATCAGCCTTTAAAAAAATAAGTTAAGCCTTTTATAATGATACCTGAGGAATGCTTTCCAAATTTCAATTTTTTTTGTATATTCAAGAAATAAGCCCTTTCATAAGTTACACCTGTAACCTATGACTTGTTAGTTTTTTCTAAAGTAAAACAATATCATTTTTTCAAAACAAAAATGCATCAGCTTATAACTTTAAGCATATATATATACTTAAGATTAACATTATTAATAAAAAAATAGAATTCAACTATAAATGCTTCTCCAAGAAAAGATTTAAAAACACAAATTTTTTTGTTATTTAGTTTAGCCATTTAAAAAGAGGTTTGAAATGAGTTTATAAAAAATCATTTTTTTGGGAGAAACGAAATTTAAATTTTGAGTAATTTTTATTTTTCAATTGCAAATAACAGTATCACAGATCTTAAGAATAAATGTTGATAAATAATTTAAAACATCCGTATATTGTAACAAAATAGGTAAGACCATTTTACAGTATTTTTTTGCAATGATAATTTTGAACGTGAGGAAAATAAATAAAACATTTCTCCAATTAAGTAAAAAATCTTCTATGTTCTTATATTGTGGAGATAATTCTATAGCAATATCCTTCTTAATAATTGTCTAATCAGCTCTTAAGTAATATTGAATATTTATTTAGAAGTTTTGGCATACATTCAGAATACAAGAGGTTTTTGAAAGAAAGGTTTATAAATTGGAAAAGTTAAAGTTTTTTATTGAACTGATTCTTTTTAGTGCCAGGAAAGGAATCGAAAATAATATTTTTAGGCTTTTACTATTAACATAAATTATGTTGAAAAATGTTTGATAAGAAGCACAACTTGCCATTGATGAGTCTTTTTTTTATATTTCTATTTTCACCTTTTGATAGTTTAACAGTCAACAATATTTGGATTAAACTATCTTGTTTGAAATAATTTACCATCATCAGTTCCTCTTACTCACAAAAAACTAAAAAATGTGAGTTCTTTATAATTGATCTTTCCTGAAATATTACTCTATTTTTATTTAAGTAAATTGAACACAAATTAGGATATATCACTTCCCATTTCAAAAATTGGAAAGATATATTAGAAATTTATTCTGAGAATTAGGCTCAAAGTAAATTTCTTTTCAAAAACAATTTACCAGTAATAGGCTTCTATTCCTATATCCCTTTCATTTTTTTCAATTGAAAACTACTAGGAAAAACTATTTGTGGTTTTTCAGAAATCAGGATTTACCCATTCTCATTCCCTTTCCCCTTGACGGGAATTTCCTGGGATCTCTTATTTCTTCAAAATCATCTCTTATGCTATTATATAGCTAATAAAATGCCAAAAGGATCTAAGAGAAACTGGTTTAGAATAATAAATCTGGAAATTTATTCTTCTTAATAAACAAATATTATTCTAAAAGACTTCCATAAGCTCTACACACATGGGGAAATCAAAATCAACCCATTTTCTGAATTTTCCTTTCTTTTCAAGGATGAAATGAGAAATATTATCATCAAGTTTACCAATCAAAACAGGTGAATAAATTACTATTCCTTCATGAGAATACGAAAATGTAAAACTGGTTTAGTTTGATACCTTTTAATTATTTACATGAACAATATTATCTTTTGGAACAAAACTCAAAACAAAGCTTCATAATTCAAAAAAGCAGGAAGAAAATATCAAGGAATTTTGGGGCTTAACCTTTGCTTTGGAGAAGTCCTGGGTTCACTGAAAATAAATTTATTTGTATTTATATTGTATTATCTCATCATGGTTTTTCCAAACGCAATTATTCATTCCAAAAATTCTCTAATTGATTTTACAGCATCTTTTTTCATCCCCAATTTTTCAATCATTAAATATTGATTATAACTTTAATATTCAATAATGCCTAGTTGAAATATCCAGCTTATTAATAATATAACATCTATTGAAAGTCTTTTTTAGAATGTAAATTTGATTTTATATGGATACTCCAAAGAAAAGCTTTTATCACCCTCCTAGAACTTTTTCTAAAGATCTGAAAAATTGAAAAATACTTCATTTCATAGCTTTATGGTGAATTCTTATTCCTTGTTATCATTTGAAGAATTCCAAAACTAATAGATGTAGAATTTCAACTTCATTTCATTTTCATAATGTATCTAGAAAGGCTATAAAATATCATCATTTGCCTCTATTATTTCAATAATTTAGGAAAAGCCTATGAAATTAATGTCCAAAGGTTCTTGTTTGTCAAAATTGAGTAGAGTCATTCTTCCATGTATTTATTTGTGTAAGTATTCAACATATGATATGAAGGTGCTTATCTTGAGGAAGACACTTTATATACATTATCCAGTTTTCTGATTGAATTAGAAGATTTTTTTCCTCTAGATTTCATCAGAAAAGGCTCAACACAGCTCTGAACTTGCTAAAATTTTCTTTTTTTCAAAAAATGTGAACTTCATAAAAATAGAGGTTGATCTAGAATGTACTTTTATTGTATTTTTCTAAAATTTTATTTTTGATATTTATTTTCGGTTCTCTGAAGATGAAAAATAATTTCAGGTATGTCTACTGAGAAAAGAAGAATGATTTTGTTACTATTGTATTTGTATATGCCTTGGTAAGTTAAATACCTATTTGAAGATAATTATATACTTACATAATAGAATGGACCTATCACTTAGCAGAAAGATCTACCTATTTTTCAAACCACATTGACATCCATTGCCAATGCCTTCACTTCACCTATTAAAAATGAATCACCCAGAATATATTAACAAGCTGGTGGTATACTCAGAAAATATTTATGACTATTATCTTTTTGAAAATATTTAATATTTCCATTGAAACTCCTTCTCATACAATTTTGTCTCTCATATTTGGAGGGATATTTGCATGCAATAGTGGAGGCCAGAGAGTTATATTTTGGGAGCATATTACTCATGTTTGATATTTGATTCAAAAATTTAAATTTTTTATCAATATCCTTTTTCCTCCACCTCACGATGATTCAAGAAAAATCAGTTTTCAGCTTATTTTTTTTCCAGCCCTTGTAAGATTTAGGAAAAATATTTCAGAACCTGAATTATTTTACCTTAATCTCTTGAGCTGGAGGATAAATTGATATCTTAAAGAGCCAAGAGTGGGGAAGATATGAAGGATGATTTACCATAGCCCTCTCAATAGATTCTAGTTGTCCACCCCAATAGTTTTGAAATATTTTCTTGAGTGCTTGTGTGTCAAAAAGCTGCAAAAATGAAAACAATTAATTAAAAACAGTTGTTTTGTACTCAAAATACTCAAAATCAACTCAAATGAAGTTAGAACAAAACAATGTGATATTGAGCCAAAATATGCTGGGCTGAGAGGCTGCATATTCTCCATTTACTCACAAATTTCTGTGGAAAAATTATTTTTTAGGATTTTCTATTTTCATTTAATCTTGGTTTTTATCTGGAATACAGTATAAATATGTACTATGCTGCTACTGTATAAAATGAAAATGAATGGATTATTGCAAATTCGCACAGATTATCATTATTTTTATCATTGAATTTGTTTTTTCCCATTTCAGCTACAAGAATGTTTCTTTTGAATTTAGTTTGATTGTGCTTTATTGATTAACTTTTTTGTCAAAATCACAGTATGTAATATGTGTCTATGAAAATGTTGATAAGCTTACTATTAATGAACCGTTCTATGACTGTTCTTATGACATATAATAATAAAAATTATTATAATCACAATTAAATAATTAATTAATTACTTATTTCTTTTACTTTTGATACACTAATAACAATTATAACAGTATGAATTAATTGTCTACAAGAATCAATTACAAGAAGTATTTAATGACAAATCTTCTTTATTAAAATAATAAAATTATTTTAAGTTGTAATTATCTTTTACAAGAATAATCATAATTATAATTCCTAAAGAAAAATGATAATAGAGAAAACATTTAAGAATTAATTATAAACCACTCACTAATACTCCAACAAAGCTTGAAAGAATATGGTAGAGCAATTTGATGGATAACTTGTGGATTTGAGGGATCAAAATTGCTTTATAATAATATTAAAATAATATATAGTTGATTTCTGTCAGCCTGTGACTCAAAATAGAGCACCAGAATGACATCCAACATGCCATAAGTAATGGTATGAGGAATATTGGACAAATATAGCCAATACAAGTAAATTATAAAGAGGAAACCTCCTCAAAGATAATAAGAAAGGACAAAGATATGCCCTATCAAAGATAAGACCAAATAAGCAAAAACTCTTATTCTGGCCTCTAATCTAACTTATGTATATTTAATGGGAACCCCACCAGAATTGTTATTTTTCTTAAAGCTCACATAGAGAGCTACACAATGATATCATCCATGTTGTTGTAACACCACTACAACTGGAGATACCATATAACCTTATTTTCAAAACCAAGTCCCCCTGAAAGTCAAAGAGGGCTTGTACAAAACTGTACAAAAGTATAACCAAATTAAAGATCTCAACAAGAGCTTTAATTTGAGACACCTTAGACCTCTGTATCTCTTAAATTGACTGAGGGATCTTGGTTCAAAGGTTTAATAACCAAAATACAGATATTCTGAAAACAAGAAAATAAACAAACCCCTGTATTTTTGGCATACACTCATACAACTGTACAGTGTAATATACCAAACTGTAGAGCTAATCAAGCCCTACAAAACTGTATCATCAGAATACAGATATCTTCCAAATTGAAGAAGATATCTAGCATGGAAGTTTTTGAAGCCTCATACTGATGTACAAAATTACATCCAAAAACTTAAAACCCTTATAACTTTTGCTATTTGCAAGAAGGGTAAACATGAAGCATACCAAATTGAAGAGCTCATTAAGCCCTTCAATTCTGTGCTCTTGGTTTCTTGATATCTCAAAAACTGACTGAGATATCTTGGTTGGAAGTATTTTGACCAATACTGGCCTGTACCAAACCTGTACCAACCAGTACTGGCTTGATACTTAAAATAATGGTTGTTTAAAGCTTAAACCCGCCCAGAATGACTAATATTAGTCATCCAGACACTCTGGACACGTCACAATGGTGCTGACGTGGCCTGTGAAGGGTTTTTTTTCACCCTGTATTGATCCAGAATGATCATTTGTGGTCCAAAAACCAAAATTCTGACTATGCTGACGTCAGAATTGATGGTACAGAACCACAACCCAGCCTCCAGAGTGGAAATTTTCACTCTGTAGACGTGTGAAGAGCCTACCAGTCTTTCACAGTCCTCAGAGGAGATAAAAGCAGGTCTTTCCTCACTGGAAAAGACTCATCTTATCATGAATTAACATCCTTACGTAGTAAAACTGTCTTATACCAGTAGTACTCTTAGGATTATATTGATATAATTAAAATAATTAATTATTGTAGTGTTTCTTTACAGTCAAAGATATTAGAGCATTGCAACCCAGGTCCTCAATAGACTCATCACCACTGTTACCACATAGAAGTAGGACCTGAAGACTTAATTTTTATTTATTTTGTGTGTGTCACAGTCATAGTGCTAGCTTGTATTTACTATTTTTAAGCTACTACATAGACTCACCCTGACAATTTCTATGATTTCACGTCTTTTATATTGATTCTGAAATATTTAAAAAACTTAAGAAAATATTTTAACTAATACTTGTTTGCAATAATGGTGTAATTGGATAATAAGATGATTTGGAAAAAACAGAAAGAGGATGCCTATTTCAAGTGGAAATACAGCTCAAAGAGGGATGCAATGAAGCAAAGTGAAGATCTAGTGAGTGAGAAAACAATAATCCTTTTTGGATTAATGATTGCATCATATGTTGTTGTGTATGATTGTCAAAATTACTTAATCAATGCTTTTACATGACTACCAACGCAAATATGGTGAAGAAAAAAAGGATTAACAACTTGAAATATTCCTTTATTTCAAAATAAAAATTAATTTCTCAAATCTTTCCATGTTATTGTAGATATCATCCCAGGTTGTATTTTCTGTGATTTTTTGAAGATGCAATATTTCATGTTGAATTATCAAAAATGGACTGTAAGTAAAACCTTGAATTTTACTTATGAAACTGTAATTTTTTTGGTTTTTTTATGAATAATACTGTTCTCCATTGGTCCTGAAGGTTTCAGAAATGTTCATTAAAACTGTATTTTTTATAAATTTTTGAATTTTTTACCTCATCTCTACATGAAATTGCAAATAACACTATATGGCAGGTTGCTATGAGGTAAATCAATGGATAATAGTCCAAAAAGGGTTTTGATTACTATTTTCAGGTTTCTTCATGGAAAATAATTAATAATTGACATGGTTACAGCAGTCTAAGTTGCATTTGACCTCTTTGTCAGATCAAAATAGTAGCTTATTTGCAATTTTCTTATGATTCAATAGGATTTTAACTTGGTAACTAGATTCCCAAGATGTTTTAGTATACTCATTGGGCCAAGATCAGCCATGCATCCAAGCTTTAAAGCTATCCATGCCTAAGAGGCCTCAGAAGTTGGGTACCCTGGCTCTCTTTGATGTCTTTTGTCCCCCTTAGCTATTTTCACATCAAAAATAGAATTTCAGGTTTAAAGACTGATATCCACCATGGGTATATCTATAATTTATGTAATAATACCATAACATTTAATGCCACAAACATTCAAAACACTATTCCTACCTTATATGTAACATGAGATTTCTCACATTCCCATTATTTTGGTGTGAAATTCAGAAAAAAAAATTTTTCACAATTCATTTATGTGATATTGAATTATTTTCCATATTACCACCTCTTAGAGTTAATTTAAGCTTATTCACTCTATGGAGTTACCCCAGGTTAACTTTTGTGTAGATTCAAAATCTGGCCTTAAATATATGGATTTACTTTCTCACAAAAATGTTATTCATCTTTTCTGAAATAAAAAAATGTTTAATTTTGAATATATGCATGCCTTATAGGTTATGCATAGTTCAGAATTCATTTTAAAGATATTTGTGGCCTATTTGGGTATGTCAAATATACCTCAAGGCTCACACAGGAGCAGGACCTATGTAGATTCTTCTACTGTAAACTTGTTGAAGATTGTTGTGAAATTCACACTACATCCTTTACAGCACCTATGCTGTAATTTTAAGCAAAGCATGTGAAAAAAAAACAAAATTCCCAAATTTATTATGAAAATTTACAACAACAATAACCAAAATTGAAATAAAAGCCAAATATATCAAAAGAAAATCACAAAAAATAAAGTATAATAAAAATAATAAAATTGATACCACCAATCAATACAACTGATATAATTGCAAAGTACAAAGAACTGGAATTTTACAAAGCAAAATTTAATAATTGGTATAATCAAGCTGTTTCCTTATGCATCCTTGGAATGAACAGTTCAAAAAAGGAAGATTGTGTATGTTTTACCTTTATATATATATATATAATCACATGTAAAAAACAAGGGAAACTGAGGATATATATAAATCCAGTTGATAGTATCACCTAAAATACTTCTACTTTTACAAGAAATTTTCATATTCAAGAAATCTGAGATATCATTTTCTCAAAAATATGCCATGAGAGAATAATAAGAGTATTGCATGATATGAAAGTATTGTCTTTTTGGATTGAGGGCTGAAAACAAACTCTGTTTCTAAAGAAAAGGTGGCTACATGCATGAGGCAGATAAGTAATTTGCATTTTGGATAGGATTGCCAAAATATTTGGATGAATTTTTTGGACAAACCAAATTCTCAGTAGAATGAGGATCAAGGAAAATTCATCTGATTTAATGAAATAAGACAGAAGAAAGGACCTCAAAGCTTCTTTAATATTCCAGTGGCTTTTAATGCCTTGGGATATTACCAAATATTCAATATCTAGCTCCAGCTTATTTCAAAGTAAAGGCCCAAGTTCAGAATAAGCTAGGTCCAAGCCTTTTTCTAAATGGAACACCTGCTGTCAGGTGTAGCAACCTTTTTCATGTTGAATAATAAATCCAAATCTGGTATGGAAATGCAGGATCATAACCTCAATACTTCAGTATTTCTATCTATTATTGTGAAAATGATAGGTCTTATAGTGGCATATGAGTGGAAATTTATCTAGAAAGTTCCAGTATTGGCCCAGCGTTCCTCTATTCAAGTTTGGTTTTGGGCAAGAGCCCAATTTTTAACAATCTTGTAGGATATTTGGTGACAATGAGCAGGTCCCCACATCATGCATTTCATTTAACTTAGAGTGAAAGTGTGACTGTCAAAAAACAAAATTGCTGGGATTTCTGTTTCTATTTCAAAAAAGGGTTCTTCCCCTTGTAGGTTTGTCTTAGAAACCTGTTGTGACTGATGAAGCTCCATGGATCTGAGGCTATGGCTAAGAAAAGCAGCTATATAGACATTTGGAGGCAGTGCGCTAAACGTGCAGTGCTGTCAAATTGGAGGAATTTGAACTAAAAATAGACAGTAGAAACCAGGAATTCACGTAGTAAACAGCCTTTTTGAAAAGTGGTGACTTTATCAGGATCTGGAAGGATAATGCAACTGGAAAGAAGTTGAGATTTCAGCTCAAAGTCTTCTTTTCAACATGAAATGAGTATTTATACCTGAGTTAATATGGTTTCTGAAATAAATATAGCATATTTTTTCTTAGGCTGACGTGTGTGAGATTCTTAGTAACCGTTCAAATAATTAAATTTCATTTGCACTCAAGAGACTGATAAAAAAATAATAAATCTTTATGGAGAACATTTTATATAGGCACTAGAGAACCTTTGTCTAATGGTTCAAAGACTATTCCTGCGAAGCCTCAATATACTCTTGGGTCCAATCTTATGCATCAATTTTTAATTTAGAAGTTCCCTTAATTTTACTTGTTTCTTCATGAGATAAATCATTTTCAAAGGCTTTGAGGTTCATTGAATACACTTTGTAGCGCTAGAAGTGTCCGCGTTTCCTCATTTTGTCATTAGGTTTTTTCAATAAAATCAATCATTAAATGAGCCAAACAAACAAGCAATTTGGAACCACATATTCAGAAAATACTGAGCTAACTGAACAAATTCAATGCTGAGCGGACAGAGCACATGAAATGCTGAGCCCATCTCAGCAGCTGTCTTCATAAGTCGTATCAAACCTTTCTAAGATTTCAAATAAACACATCATCTTCAATATATCACTTGAAAAATAATTCCCAACTCTATCTTACAATGTTTAAACCTCCTGTTGTATCCCCTACTAATGGGGAGAATAATATGTTCAAAAACTTCATTATCATGACCCACATTCCTAGAAAACGTGTTCCTCCTATGGTTTGCCCTCCTAGAAAGCCCCCACCTACTACTAATCCCCCTCCAACTCCTATTCCTGCTACATCTCCTCTTTCTGAGCGTGATTTTGTTGAACGAAAGGAAAACCTCTTCAAGAAACGCCTCTATGGCAGGACTCCGACCGATGGTCTTATCATCCCATCTGATGTTGCCAAAGCTTTTCCTTTCCAAACTTGCAGCCAAAGCCACACTTTTCGCAAGTTGATTGATGGAAGAATTGTTATTCTTTATCTCCGAAGACCTAAGGACATGCGCCAATTTGAAGTTGGAGAAATCCCTATCAACAATACTCCTATGCAAGCTCCCCCTACTCCCATTCCTACTGTATCCCCTGTACCCCACGAACCTCTTTTCGCAAACAAGGAAAAGAGGAAGAGACGTGAAATCGACTCTCTTATTGTTCCTCGTGGATTTCCCAAAGCTAATCCAGTCCAGAATATTGGCCGAAGCCACACTTTCCAAAGATTGGCAAATGGCAGAATTGCGCGCACTATGCAAAGTGCCAAGGACATCAAAAGAATTGTAATTAAAAAGTTTTCTGTTAAAGCTGAGCCCAGGTGAGGTTAAAATCGTACTATCACTCAATAAAAGTTTTTATTGCTTGTTTTTCTGATTAGTTGTTCTTTTGTAAGATGTGACTATGAAACTGATGATAATATTACTATTAATCAACAGTACTATGTCTGTTCTTATGAAATATAACAATAAAAATTATTATAACCACAATTAAATAATTATAAAATTATTTCTTTCACGTGTTATACACTACTAGTGATTATAACAGTGAGCAGTAATTGTCTACAAGAATCAATTACAAGAAGAATTTAATAATAAAAACTTCTTTTATTAAAATAATAAAATTATTTTAATATATAATTATCTTTTACAAGAATAATTATAAAGATAATTCTTGAAGAAAACTATTACTAGAGAAAAACTTTAAGAATTAAAGATAAAAGACTCACTAATACTCCAAAGAACTTATTGATAATAAAAGTAGAGAAATTTGACGTGGAATTGTGGATTTAAGGGATCAAAAGTATTTATAACAGTATTACAACAATATATAGTTGGATTCTATGATTTCACGTCTTTCTGATTGATTCTGAAAGATTAAAACACTTAAGAATAGTTGAACTAATACTTACTTGTTGGTAATAATGATTTAATAAATTGATAAGATGATGATTTGCAAAAAACAGCAAGAGAAGGCCTCTTTTAAGTCAACAACAGCTCACAGAGGCGTGCCATGGAGCAAACTGAAAAACCAGTGAGTGAGAAAACAATAAACCCTTTTGGATTATTGATTGCATCATCAGTTGTCACGTAAGATTATCATAATTACTTAATTGATGCTTTTACGTGACTACCAACCCCAATATGGTTAAGAATAAAAGGAGTAACACTTGTAAATCTTCTTTTATTCTAAAATAATCATTGATTTCTCAAAGTTATCAATGTTATTGCCAATTTCATCACAGGTTGTAATTACTGTGAATTTTTGAAGATTCAGTGTTTCACGTAGAATAACCAAAAATGGACTGTAAGTAAAACTTTTAATTTTACTAGTAAAACTGTAATTCTTTTTGGTTGTACCATAGATAATACAGTTCTCCTTTAGTCCTGAAAGTTTCAGAAAGATTCATTAAGAATTGTATTTTTAATGAATTTTTGAAGTTTTTACCTCATTTCTACGTAGAATTGCAAATAGCAGTGTTTTGCTGGTTGCTATGAGGTAAATCAATGAATATGGGTCCCAAAAGGGTTTTAATTACTCTTTTGGGGTTGATCCATGGAAAGTCATTAGTAATTGACATGGTTACAGGAGTGTAAGTAGCTCATTACCTCCTTGGCACGTCAAAATAGCAGGTTATTTGCTATTTTCTGGTGTTTTACAGTAGTTGTAACTTGGTAACCAAGTTCCCAAAGAGTTTTAGTTTACCAATTAGGCTAAGATGAGCCATGGATCCATGCTCTGGAGCTATCCACGCCTCTGAGGGCTCAGAAGTTGGGTACCCTGGCTCTCTTTGATGTCTTTTGTCCCCCTTGCCTATTTTTTACGTCAAAATAGTAATTTAAGCTTAAAGTGAGATATCCACTATGGGTGTACCAAAAGTCCATGTAAGAATACCATGATATTAAGTGCTCAAAACATGCATAACACTATTCTTAGTGTATATGTAACATGGGATTTCTCACTTTCCCATTATTTTGGCTAAAAATCAAGAAAAACAAAAATTTTCACGGATCTTTTATGTGGTATTAATGATGTGGTATTGAAGTATTTTCCATTTTACCACCTTAAATACTTAAATTGAGCTTATTCACTCTATGGAGCTACCCTAGGTGAATTTTTGTGTAGAATCCAAATCTGGTCTTAAATCCATGGATTTACTTACTCAATAAAAAGTTATTCATCTTTTCTGAAATTGAAAATGATGAATTTTGGATATATGCATGACTTATGAGTTGTGCATAATTCAAAATTTCTTTTTAAGATAATTGTGGCCTATTTGGGTATGTAAAATATACCTCAAGGCTCACATCTTGGATATACTTATCAGGAAAAAGAATTGAATCCCCGTTGAGAAAGATATGAATATAAATGTATCTTTACCTTTTCATTGTATTGGTAAGCTTGAATTAATTCTCTTAAATATCTATAGATATAAAATATGATGAAAATGAGCTTACTTAAAATAACAACTACATGCAGTTTCAGGTGAATATGGGAACACACTCCTTAAAGATTCCATAATAGTTCCAAAGCCTGGTTTACATTCTTTTGTATGTATGCGATTCAATTTTTCGATGTCTTATTCATAGGACTGAAGCACATATCATATTATCTATTGAACTAGGCCAAAATCTTATTTTCAAACGGATCAAGATCCTACCATCTTGAAATTTTATGTTGAGTTTCAAATGTGAGTTTTACTTCCACTTACGCTACATGTCATATATAGAGAGTCTGATATATCTGCTCTTATCACTTTTTTCCTAAGTTTACACTCTTTTGGTTTATGAATATGATTCAATCTCTATCTTGCGCTTTTGTATCTCTTGTTTCTATGAAAACAATGTTTTGATGTTTATCTTAAAAAGAAAATGAAATACTTTTTATGATTAAAGTTCTTGTTGTGCCACCGCATTCTTTCATTAATATTACCGCTGTTTGGATGACTATCATATTATGAAAGTTCATAAATAGCTAGAAAATGAAACTGTATTGTGAATATAAAGGTGTAAAGATTTCTCACTTTATCCAGACCTCTTAAAGGCTCTTTTAGATATTTAAAAGTTTTATTGATAATCTTCCTGATTAAGGCCCCTTCAAAGCTAACTCCTTCCTATGGGAATATTGACTTATGAGAAAGTTCAAGATTTCGAAATGGATTTAAAGTGAAAGGAAATATTCTATCAAAGATAAATATATCCGCAGAAATCCACTCTTTCAATCCTGATCCTGAAATTATTTTATAATTAAGTTTTACCTTACTTTGGAGAATGTAAAGTGTGATTACAAAAAGTTCTCTAAGCTACTTATCCCTTTTCATGTAAAAATGAAAGCTACCTCCCCTCCTCACTGCGTCCTTATGGATTAATTTCACTCAAAACTACATATCTCAGAACCCCTCCCAAAGAGACAATAATTAACAAATTTCTTGAAATCATGGTGTATACCAATTGCACGCGAATTCGATGAAGCTTTTTTTTCAAAAACTCTCCCATTGCTACGAATCGACGCCCATAATAATTTTCACTGAGAAATAAATTATGAGTAAAATACCCAAACACTACACAGATTGTGTTTTCAGAAAATCTTGGAATACCTCCTTTATCCTTCTATCTATCTTTTTTCAAAGATAAGTGCCACTTGTTCCATTTTATAGCTACAACAGTATATGTGTCCGAGAAACAATCATAAAATATCGTTCCATCCCCCTCTAGAGAATGCCCTAGATGTTACAGTATTTATTGAGCTTATGAAACAGATAACACTGTATTATTTAGTGTCTCATTTATGAGATTTAATATTTAATTTTCATCTATAATGTCCTTTGTGTAAGATTTAAAATTCACTCAATTAGTTGAATGATGTTTTTCTCATCTCAATTGCCACAAAATATGGATAATCTCTGGACCATTATGGTTTTTACCCCAATCACTTCCATTCTTAATGCCTTGAGTCGAACCTCTATGGGCCATTCGATTGAGATGATCAATAAATATGGGATCCTACCCTGTTTTAATTCGATATTTAAATGTAAAATTGAATTTAATGTGCTTAGAATATAGTATTTAAACTTATTAGATACACGTTTGAAAAAGGTGAGGAAATATAATAAAGGATTATATTTAGTCCATACATGACTTAACAATATGATTTAATAGCCTAATATTTTCTCTGATCTTCTTAAAACTTTACCTTGACTTATAAGCACCTAAAATCTTTTATTTAACTCTAAATGTTCATTCCTGTCTCACTCTTCCCCCTTACATATTTGAGATAATACTTCATATATTTCCCCTCCATCGAAAGCTAATAGATCACTTAGTATATCCTTAGCCACAACTTTTTATACTTTATTGTGTTTTTCAGGCTGATCGCTTCTGCATAACTCCTGGCTGAGTTACTCCAACTAGGAAATCATGGAACACGTATTTGAGGCTTCCCTTTCTTTGTTAGCCCTTACATCTACCTACTCTGGAAAAAAAATCCAACATGTGCTTGTTTCTTATAGATAGTGTGACAAGACTTTATTCGCCGTTTTTGAAAAAATAGCTTATTTAATAATGGGTAAATATGCGCCGGGGTTGAGAAAAAATGCAGAAAAAACTATGCAAAATGGGTTTGAAGATTGGAAAGAATTATCCCCTTAAGGAATGATGCTCAATTAGTCGCAAATTCTACAAATAACAAGCAAACCAAAGAAAAGTGAAAATGGGACGTTCAGGAAAGATTTATGTAGGCTTAATAAAAATCACACAGTTAAAAACAGAAGTAAAATGTACACTTTTAGCTTATTAGAACTCTCAACTAATTTGATAACACGGAGATTTTGTACATAAAACCTAGTTGTTTTCTTAGGCAGAGAGTTTATCTCCTAAGCTATCCAAATAAACCAACATCTTGAGCTTGGATTAGTAAAATAACACATGCCATGGGTTGGGCTCCTTTCAATGAAAAAAAAAACAAAAAAACCTTTTGTATTTCAAAAGGAAACCAATACAGCACAAAATAGTAGTTTGATCATAACAGCCCTTTTGGCCAATTTTTATTCAATCAATCACTAACTTTCCGACCTGAAAAGAGGTTTTCCCCCCAAAAATCCTTTTTACATCATGTTTTACCCCCAGACAAACTTTAATTTGTAGAAAAAACTTCAAAAACGGTTTTCATTTATTCTTTTTCTAATTGATTTTAATTTCAATTTCTTTTTCACTTTTTTAGTTGATGAATACCCCAAATTACCATTTTTGCTTTTCCTCATTCAACAATCAATATTCCTGATCAAATTTCTTTATAAATTTCCTCCCCAAATGCAACCCAAAAAAAGAGCACATGGAGTTATGCTTTCATACCTGATTATGTTAAATAATGAACACATATTACTCATACAGACCTTATCCTCAATATGTAATTCTACTAATAAACAGTTGATTCTTTCTATACCGACTGGATAGGTTTGAAAAAATATATAACCAATATTGGCAATTATGAACTCAATATACATAAGAACCTTCTTTTCAACCCTCATTGGGCTTATGAATATCTAATGGAGACTGTCAGGCTGAGTCTATGATAAAGGTGTATAATAGTATTTACAAGCTTGAACTATGATTGTTACATGGTTAATATAGTTTAAGAAGAGTTTGACTTATAGTAATAAAAGGTTGTTATGACGATGTAAGCGCTTTACTATTGTATAATAGTGGTGGCAAGCACTGCTGAAAGCCCTGGGTGCAGTCTTACGAGTTGGGTTACTATAATAAGGGCTACAATACTTAAGCTTAAATTCTAACCTGGTTATTTTGCAAGATTATAGCTTTTTTTGACAGCTGTACTATGTAGGAATATAAGATAAGGATGAGGAAACCTTTTCTTGTGGAGAGAAGGCCTCCTTTAACCTAAAATGGGGCTGAATGGCCCTCTAGACCATCCACATAGAGGAAGTGAAGAGGTTTTCACTTCAGAGTAATGGCTTGTGGTTTTCATAGTGCCTGTATTCTCTGTATTGGACTCAGATGTGGTTTTGAAACCACATCTGGGAGGTTTTCACCAATACAGGGTGAAAGGTTTCAGCTGGGGACAACCTAGCCCTCTTCTGGTGTGTACAACATGTAGAATGCTGTACAGAACCTGTATGGGACCCCAGTATTCAATGAATTATGAGGTATTGAGGTATAAAAAAGCTCTTTTGTCTCTTTTTCACCGCATGCAATACTTATGGGAGAATATCCCACAGTAAGACTGTATTGGTCCAATTGTGGGATTTTGAGCTTAAAACTGCCATAACTTTGTCCGTTTTTCAAGATATCAAGCTCAAAGTTGATTCATTGAGTAGCCCTGGATGTGTTCTTCACAATGGTACCCTATTTGTTTTGTTAACATCAAATATGGAAAAGTTATGCCATGTACAAGTTTTCTTATACACATTTATGATTTGTCCAAAAACTGTATGGAGCTTGTTTGCTCCAAAACATTTGTTCCAGATGAGATATGGGGAAATGAATGGAACCATCAGATAGCCCTGATTGTTCTCTTTCCAAAAATACCCCACTTTAGGTATCTGACACAAAAACTGTAGAAGTTAGATGGGAGGTGAATATTTTAATCACCTTTCTTTGACCTTATTTTGGGCATAACTTCTATAATTCTGGTGCTAGCTAAGTTTGGCTAGTAGCTTTAGATAGCCCTGACTTAGAACTCCACTTTGAATACCCCTTTGATGGGGTTAAGCATCTTCCTCTATATTTTAGATGGGAGGTGAAAATTAAGGTTTATGCTCAGCAACAACTTTGACCAGGAATAATATCGTTATTCATTGTCCTATGCTGATGGGACTTGCATATTTCAAAAGAGGTTAGTTACCTCTTTCCTTTGATATATTTTGAGCTGATTTGTCTCAGCTCCATGTTTTGGTGGTATACTGGCTATACCATTGATTTATGGTATTTGGCTGTCATGCTTTTGCTCTGGTTTTGACTCACAGGCTGTCAGAAACCCCATGAAAATATTCTGATTATTGAAAACCTCACCTATAGCTATGTAATGATTTCATAAGCTCCACATTGGAGCCCTTCATTGAAGAAAAATCATTACCAGAGACCCCTTAAAGCTCATTGGGGGTTTGTACAACCCTATACAAAGGTACACGTAGGTTCACGATATATGTGGGAGCTTCAATTTGCAATACCATAGCCCCAGTATTTCAAAGAAATGGCTAAGAGTTCCTTTTTCAAATTTTTGAAGGGCAAATAGGGCACTTTCCAAAATTCAAAGGTAAAGAAAACACTGTATCTTTGGAATTTACTCAAAAAACTGTGTGTAAAAGTGTTAAATTTTGAATCTCACAAATATTCAAAATTTGGTGTCATTTTGATTTTAATATCTTTTGAACTTCCAAATATATGTGGCTTGGAGCCTTTGCATTTAATGCCTTCCGGTTTCTTCCATTGTTGAGGAGGGAATCCTTTGACCTACCAAATTTAACATTCAATGAATCTCTTCAATTTGAGCTACTGGTATTATTAATATCTCAAACATGGACTGAAATACCTGGATTTGAAATATTTTGACCAACACTGGTTTTCACCAAACCCATACCCTCTGGAGCTGTTTTTATATTTGAAATAAATGAATTCCATATCTGAGAATTCTTTTTAATGACTATTATTGGTCATAAAGCTAATCTGGGTGTGTCATTTTAAGGTGTGGATATGAAACTTTGATTGAAATTGAAGTACTTTTCCTGTCCTCAAATTTTTTATAAGGTAAAACATGATTAAAAATATTATAAACTAAGCTTTTTAAGAGAAAATATGCAAATTTTATTGTTTTTAACTTGTATAAGGTAAAACATGATTAAAAATATTATGAAATAAGCTTTTGAATAGAAAATATGCCAATTTTATTGTTTTTAACTTTAAAATTGTGAAACATTAATATTAGGGGGTGTCAAAGTTATCAAATCCCACACTCAAAATACCAAGTTTGTTTTTTGCCAAATCCCGCATTAACTTTTTGGCATTTGGGCAATTGCACATGTCAAGTGGGGAGGTACTTTGAGGTACAAAAACCCAATTTTGTTGGTACCAAATCCCATTTTTTGATACTAAAATCACACCTTTAGCTGAAATTAAAGGCACATTCTTACAACATAACTCAGTAAGGGCATGTTAAATTGCATAAAAATTCCCTTTTCTTGCATAAAACCTTAATATACTGGTCATTTATTGAATTATTTGATTTCAAATTTCATTTTCTATTTATCTATTCTTCATTTA
This sequence comes from Austropuccinia psidii, assembly GCA_023105745.1. Taxonomy (NCBI): domain Eukaryota; kingdom Fungi; phylum Basidiomycota; class Pucciniomycetes; order Pucciniales; family Sphaerophragmiaceae; genus Austropuccinia; species Austropuccinia psidii. The sequence goes on from JALGQZ010000011.1 coordinate 18,323,588, forward strand.
CCATGCCAAAGACATCACACAGGCTACCTTTACTTCAGACCATAAAACCACTTCAGTTCATTGATGCCTTCAGCTGTGATAGTGATTCTGACATCCAGGAAGATATAATATTATTAGATATGATAACATCACAAAGATAAATCAATCCTAGTAAAATATATCCATCAAATTACATGTATACAATGAATGATTTACAAACATTATCATCTGAAAGGTTTTGCCAGCTATGTAGGACCACTCATGAATAATTTCAAAAATTGGTTGCAACAATTCAAGATGATAAATCCTTTCAAAACTCATCACAAAACAAACAACACGATCCTGCCATAAAATTGGCTGTGGCACTATCAATATTAGGATCAAATGGAAATGGGGCTGCTTTTGGAAAGATTGGAATGTTATTTGGAATTAGCCATGGGGATATTGTGTTTTACACTAAACGAGTTATGTGGATATTAATGAAGTTGAAGCACAAAGTGATTGTGTGGCCAACAATAGAAAAACAAAGAGAGATGTCTCAAGTAATGCAGGCAGAAGGCTTCCCTGGCTGGATTGGGTTTATTGATGGGAGTCTAATACCATTATCAAAATGTCCCCCCAATGATGGTGAAGCCTATTTTGATTGTAAAAAGTAATAGGTTTTTCAAACTTTATCCTTTATTTAATTTTTACTGATTGTTTAGAAATAAGGTATTCCATGTCAATACAACTGGTTTGCGACATAAACAAACAGTTCACTGCTCTAAATGTTGGTTTTATGGGGTCACTTCATGATTCAAATGTATATCAACATATGAAAATTGCACAAAAACCTCAAGAATTTTATGAAAAAGATCAGTACATACTGGCCGATTCAGCATATGCAAGTTCTCCTTGGGTTGTTCCAGCATATAAGGGAGTTGCAGCACAGAATGAAGACAACCATTCTTTCAATTACTGTATAGCAAGATCAAGGGTTGGAATTGAGCATGCAATTGGAATTTTGAAGGGGCAGTGGTTTTCTCTAAGGGAAATGCAGAATAAAATGAGGAATAATCATGAGATTTAATACTTAGTTAGTTGGGTTGTTTTGTGCACAATCTTACATAATATGTTGGCACAAATTGGTGATAAATTGCTTGATTTATATGAGGATGATGATTCACCACATAAGGAAAATCTGGCCAATAATGACATTGGGCAAGATGTGGTAAATATGCACAAAAAAATAAACCAATTACTGTGGCATGGAAAGATAGTCAATTGTAAATTTCATCAGAACCATTGATATATGTATTTTTTTTAATGGCATACAATGGAGTGGAGGTGTTATTGGGAAAATAACAGTATTTACAATTAATATTTGGCAAAGAAAACTATTTCCAATTAAGACTTTATAGCATGTTTTTAGCCCTGCACATTTCTTTCAAAGTACCCCTTGACTTTTGATTTGATTTCAGTGGGTGACATTTTCAAGAATTTTTTGACCTACATGGAATAATTTATGGTTGAGTTGGAAAGAACATCCAAAATGACTGATTTTGTCATGATTCATAATTGCTAAAGAAGGTTTTGTTGTATTATGAACCATTGTTGATGTTTTCCAAAGGAATTCCATAATGCCAGGTTTTTTTGAAAAATCAATCTCCATTTTCAATTCGGGGAAGTGCAAGACATGTCCAGAGGGGGTGAAGACAGTTGGAAGGGGATGAAAATATTTTTTAGATACAAAAGAAAAAATACCATAAGTCCAGGCATTGAGATCATTTAAATATTGGTGTAGCTTGTTGAAAAATTCATTTTGAGTGACAATGACATTGGAAAAAGATTTGAATTATTCCTTTGGATAGGCAGAAGTCCATTTAAGTTGAATGAAGTTTGTTAATTTGGCTACTTCCATTAATGACTGATTTTCTTGTGCGGCTAATTGTGAAAAATGAGAGATTCAGGAGTGAATGAATTCATAATATTTTTGAAGTTTGGTCCATTGCATATTATCCAATTCAATTTGAAGAGGAGACAAACTAGCCTTCCTGGAGTAAACACCTAAAAAGTTTGAAATTAATTAGTAATTATAAAAATATTATATAAATAAAAATCACACAACTGCTGATTTGGAAGCATCAGAACCAGGACAAAAGCCAATACCTTTCATAATTCCACCTCGGACTTGTTTATTAGTTTTCATTTCTTGGCAATTTTGATATAAGGAAATAAATGTAATGATAAGGTCTTTTAGTATTTGAGAGGGGCCTGAGAAAACATCAAAAGGGGTTATTTCATAAATTCAGACAGGAAGAATTGGCTTGTGTGTTTTATCAATGGGTACATAAGGGTGGGGTAAAGTATTGATTGATGAAAGTTTTAACCATAAGGCGTTGGCTGATTTCTTGTCAATTGAAATGGTGCAAAAGTTCTTATATGCTGTGTTTGAATGTCCAAGCTAAGACATGATTTGTTTCAAATCATGAAGAGGTTGTCTTTGGCATTGGGTGAGTTTTCTTTTATGATTGGTTTGGTTATTATTATCTTCATGATGTTCTATCTTTGGTTTAGTCCTAACCATGACATCAATAGCAGGAACCATAGCTTCATCATCATTCAAATCAGTCTGATGATGTACTGACACCGGTTTAGTCCTAACCATAACATCATCAGAATAATTGGAAGAGTGAGAGAGAGGGGGAGCACTTTTTTGAATTTTAATGATGATGGAAGGGGGCAGGAAGATAATGACATTGCAAAAGATATCCTTATAATATTAAGAAATGGTAAAAAACCAGTACAAAACAATTCAAAAAAACAAAATGATCAGTATGATCATTTGGAGAAATTAATTGAATATTAGTTTAATGAAGAAAACACATAAGTCAGTTGATAGAATATAAAAAACTTTATTTTACTTTAACTCTTAGATTAAAAACCATTCTTAGAAACCCCTATAATTATTAGACTAACGTCTTAGACTACATCTACTCTCTTCTCAAATTACATTCCTTTCTCTCCTTTTTGATAAGTGTCATCACTGCTATGAGTTAAAACTTCCCACTTGGATAGCCCATGTTGTCTATATAAATATCCCACCTTTTTGTAACTAGTCTATCTTCATTGTGTTTGTTTTCTCTCATCGCTACTGTCTCCAGGTTCGATTGTGTCTCCCTGTTCCTAATCGTCGGCTGAGACTAATTAAGTCCTGCCTCCTCTTAAGGTGGCTACTTGTTAATTTCCTTTTATTATCTGCTCTTCCTCTGAAATTTATTATCCTGTTTGTTTTCTCTCATTGCTACTGTCTCCAGGTTCGATTGTGTCTCCCTGTTCCTAATCGTCGGCTAAGACTAATTAAGTCCTGCCTCCTCTTAAGGTTTGATTGTGTCTCCCTGTTCCTAATGGTCGGCTAAGACTAATTAAGTCCTGCCTCCTCTTAAGATCCTTTTCCTCCTTACAGATTATGAGACTGGATCTCTAAAAGGCTACGATCGTTGATATAAAAGTCACTCTTACACCAGAAAAATGGTCGAATATAGCATTGAACTAGCCGAGAAATACAATCTATCTGGAAGCAACTTCATTGACTGGAAAGTCAGAATGAAATCCATTCTTACCTTCAAAAAGCTCTATGCTCTGGCTACTGGTACTTAAAACATCAAGATGGCAGCTGAAAGAGACAAACTAGATCCTGAACGATGAGACCTGGCATTCGAAATCATCTGCATCAATTGTGATGTTAAGATAGCTGCTCAGTTCTTGTCCGAAGCAAACAATGATCCTACCATCTTATGGTCCAACATTGATAAATACCATCAACCAAAAACTATCCAAAATCAAACAACGTATCTAAAGCGAATATTTTCAACTTTCCTCCAGAAAAATAAATTAGAAGAAGCACTCAATAAACTACTTGAAAATACATGCCAACTATGTAGTTTAATAGATGACAACACGGTAAAACCATCAGTACTATTAGATTCCGTAGTGGCTATGTGGGTAATTAGAAATCTTCCTGACAAGTATAAAACTATTGGAGAACTCTGGTTAAAGAAATGTGAAATAGAAAAAAGTACACCATAGAAGAACTCCATGCCTATATCATACAAACAGAAGATGATACTGAAACCAAAAAAGCTCTTGCTGCTCAATGAAACAAAAATAAGAATAAACCAACCACTAGATGTAGCAACAACTTTCACAATCCACTAGCTCAGCATTCTGAAGAAGATTGTTGGAAACTTCATCCAGAAAAACGTCCCAAAAGTGACAAACCTATTAAAGCTCTCATGGCTCAAAATAACTCCACAAGCAACTCCAACTTTGTATTAGACTCCGGTGCTACCACCTCCATGGTGAACAATTTAAACTACTTCCAATCCATTGCGATGAAGAAACAAGAAATAGAGCTGGCCGATGGATCCATCATTGAAGCATTGGGCCATGGAGCTATTCGACTAGAATTCACCAATATCATTCTCACCTTCTCTAACACTCTGTTCATTCCATCTCTTGCTACTAACCTAATTAGCATGACCCCCTTTCTCAGAACCCACCACATCATCAAACTACTCAATCAAAACAAATTCGAGGTTGTAGATCAAAATGAAAGGCAAATAGTTACAGGTTCTCTTGCTTCTGGAAATCTTACTCTATACTATCTGCCAAAAGCCTTACTATGTTCAACTATTCTCCCAAAACTCACAACTCTTCATAAAGCAGCAGGACATCCCTCTCTTGACTACTTCCGAAAGATGTTTCCCAAACTGAATATCCCTCAATTTTCATGTATCACTTGCTCTACCTGCAAGATGACAAAGACTCCATTTCCCGGCAATTTTCCCAAAGCCACCAGGAGACTAGAGTTTCTCCACATGGATCTGTGTGGACCTATCTCTCCGCCCTCCGCTTCTGGTGCTCAATACATTTTCAAGATTCTCGATGGGTTTTCACATTTTTCCTGGATTTTCTTTCTCACCTCAAAAGCAGAAACCAAAGAAGTCTTAAAAAAATACATAATCAAAATTGAATTCCAAACAACATTACGAGTTGCAAATATCATCTCCGACAATGGAAAGGAATTTGTCAACACAGAATTATAAAACTTCTTTCAAAACAAGGGCATCTCTCATCTTACTACTGCACCCTACACTCCCAAACAAAATCCTTTTGCCGAAAGAGGCAATCAAACTACCATAACTAAAACCAGATGTCTACTTAAGGACTCTGGACTGGATCTCTCTTATTGGGCAGAAGCTGCGAATACAGCTGTTTATCTTGAAAACATTACCCCATCAAAGAATATTAATTTCGACACTCCTTTTTACAAATGGTTCAACAAAGAACCCTCGCTCAGACACCTCCAACCATTTAGTTGCTTGGCCATTATGCTTAAACAGAAACAAAATGGAAAATTTGATGAAACTGGCAGCCAAGGGATTTTCTTAGGATATGGAGAGACACATCGATTTTATAGGATTATGGACCCAGGAACAGGTAACGTCAAGATTACCCATCATGTTAAATTCATACCTACCGAGTTTCCCTCTCTTAATTTTAATTCTTCTACAACTAACCAGAACTCCTTCTTATTAGTCCCAAATGAAACGGAAACCGTTCCAGCAGATAAGGAAATCAGAGGAACAGCTTCGAGAAGACACTCCTTGTCCTGTTGAAGAAGACACAGTAAGCCAACCCCAATTCCCAACCTATAAAGGGTATACGTGGGTTCGGGAACATGAATCTGTCCCTCAGAATGAGATTCATGGTGATGTTGGAAATCCGAACAATATCCTTCCTTACCAAAGACGACCCCGACATCATGCAAATTTAGCCGACCATTTTTCTTCAGATCCCAAGACATACCAAGAAGCCATCAATGGATACAACAGTCAAGAATGGAATAATGCCATCAGAATAGAATTGGAAAACATGAACAATCATAAAGTCTGGTCACCTACCACGCCAGAAGATCACGTAAAACCCCTAAGTACCACATGGGTGTTTAAACGAAAAACTGACGAAAAATGGTAATCTCTCAAAATTCAAAGCTAGATTATGTGTACAAGGGTTCACTCAAAAAGAAGGTATCGACTATTCAGGAGTGTTCTCTCCCGCAGGAAGACTGGCGTCGCTGCGATTACTACTCACCTTATGTCATATCTATCATTATCCGGTTGAACAAATGGACGTCCGATGCGCCTTTTTAATTGGAAAACCAGAAGAAACACTCCATATTTATCGACCTTCAGGATACTCAGACCATCCAGAGACTCATGTCTTTGTCCTAAACAAATCACTATACGGACTCAAACAAAGCCCTCGATGTCGGCATAAAGTACTCAAAAACACTCTAATAAGCATTGGACTCACCCCTTGCTTTACCGATCCTTGTTTATATTATTTGCAAGATAAAAAACAACCCTTCTGGCTATTCATTTATGTGGATGACTTAATCTTTGGAGGCGCCTGGAATCAATCATTCAAACTCAAAATCAAAACGTTCTTCGAAATGGAAGATCTAGGAGCAGTAAAATATGCTTTAGGAATTAGAATAACTCAAAACAAGGAAAACATCTCCTTAATCCAAGACAAGTTTATACAACAAATCTTGACCAAATTCAACACCAATCAAATTAAACCACCATCAGCTCCCTTACCTTACAATTACAAAGAATTAAAAAATGCTGGTGAACAAATTGCTGGTTCACCACCTTTTAACTATAGAAGAGCCGTTGGACTACTTCAATACATTGTTCAATGCACCCGACCTGACCTCGCCTTTTCAATCTCCTTTTTGTCTCAATTTCTAGAATACCCCAAAGATCTTCACTACAGAGCTCTTACTCACACACTAAAATATCTCTCAGGAACTTGACATTTTACTCTAAACCTAGGAAAAAACCTTTTTAAACACTCTGAAACACAAGTCCTAGGCTTTACCGACTCTGATTGGGGTGGAGGCACTGAAAAGAAATCATTTTCAGGTTCTCTAATCTATTTCCACGGTGCTCTTGGTTGAAGAGCTCATAAGCAAAAGATAGTTGCTCTCTCCTCCGCTGAAGCTGAATATAATGCATTAACTGAATCAGCACAAGACCTACTTTGGATACGACAACTCATTTTCAAAACAACCAATGCAGAGACCCAATGTTTACTTCATTCTGACAATCAAAGTGCCATTGCTATTGCCTCAAATCCAATTTATCATCATGGAACAAGACATATCGATTTCCGACTTCAATTTATTCAAAATCTAGTAGAAAATCACTTTGTCCACCTAAAATATCTTCCCTCTTCACAGATGCCCGCTGACCTATTCACTAAGAATCTCTCATTGAATAAAACTATCCTTCATTTAAGACTTATCTTTTCCGACCCAAAATTAACAAGTATGGCGGAGTGATAGAATAAAAAAAACTTTATTTTACTTTAACTCTTAGATTAAAAACCATTCTTAGAAACCCCTATAATTATTAGACTAACGTCTTAGACTACATCTACTCTCTTCTCAAATTACGTTCCTTTCTCTCCTTTTTGATAAGTGTCATCACTGCTATGAGTTAAAACTTCCCACTTGGATAGCCCATGTTGTCTATATAAATAGCCCACCTTTTTGTAACTAGTCTATCTTCATTGTGTTTGTTTTCTCTCATTGCTACTGTCTCCAGGCTCAATTGTGTCTCCCTGTTCCTAATTATTGGCTAAGACTAATTAAGTCCTGCCTCCTCTTAAGGTGGCTACTTGTTAATTTCCTTTTATTATCTGCTCTTCCTCTCTGAAATTTATTATCGTGTTTGTTTTCTCTCATCGCTACTGTCGACAGGTTTGATTGTGTAAGGTTTGACTATGAAACAATAAGTAAAAAATTACTAATTTATTACTTATTGTACTCTGAATGTCCTTATAATTAAAGTAAATAAGATTAAAATAATAATAATAATAAAGAAATATTATTATTATGGCGTAAAAATATTATATTATTAAATAAATATAATAATATAAATTAATATTATATGAAATTATAATATTATAAATAATATATTAATATAAAATAATTAATATATTATAAAGCTCTTTATTATTGTTACCAACAAATAATAAAGGCGTAAAACACTGTTTTTTATAAATAAAAAACAATTAATAACAATAATATTACTAATATTAAAGTTATATATTAATATAAATACTATTTATATTAATTAAGAATTATTAAGAGTAATAATAAGAGAGAAATTATTATAATAAGATGAAATAACCTACTTTTAACACTTAAAATAATAATTTTGAGATATTTTACGCCAAAAGAATATAATACAACTTTTTCAAATTGTATTTACAATAAAAAATAAAGAAAATTACTAAATTTCTTGATTTTACGTGGAAATGAGTTTTTAGAGAGATTTTTAACAAAAACAATTAAATAAATGATTTAATCACGTCAAAATAGATGATTATAGCAAGGTGGTCTTTGGTATTTAATAATATAACAGTTTTATATATAAAGAATAAAGAAATTACCTTTGATTTAATTGATTTAATGTTTTTGATGCGTCTGAGGGGAAAACAGAGTAAAAAGAGCTCTATTTATAGTAAATACCTCCCTCCTAGAGTCCAACAGGCTTCTAGTAGACGTGTACTGATCATATCCACTGGAATTGATCAATATTTTAAGGTTTGAGGGTGATTACATCATGATAAAACCATATTACATCATCATTACACCATTATTTAGAGTTATCACTATAACTCTAATTGTGATGACATCAGAGGCTTGGCAGAACCCCAAATTTCGTGGATTTTATTAGTTTTAATCATAAACTAATAGTATTCACCAATTTTATCACTATTAAGACTGTTAAACTTAATTTAAGGTTACAGTATGTGATCATAACAGCTCAATTTAAGCTCAAACTTTGATCCTCAATAACTTTTAAGGTTTTTACGCTACAGCAATTCAGAGAGTGAATTCTGATAGCCTGACATAACCTTATTATGCTGCCAAGAGCTTTTCATTACATCATCAAAACTCTAATTTTGATGATTTTTCTTGTAACTCATCTTTTCTGTCAAAATTCAATATTTTAAACTTCAAACCTTGATTTCAGGGGGTTATACCCTGAATTTAATAATAAAAATTACATCATTCTTCACGAATGAACTAGGAGAATCCAACTGTATACTTTTTTTTAAGTTTGGACTACTTTCACAACAAAGTGGTCAACAGCTCTGTTGATTTTTATCAATATTTCCTCATAAGTCTTAACCTTGTTTATAATTTGCAAAATAAAGTTCATATCTGTGTTCCTAAAGTAATTACGTGGTAACTTTATTTTTGGTTCATCATTCTAGCATGTATAGTTTAGAAGATATTAGCTATGATCACTGAATATATGCGTTGACCAAAAAAGTGCATATATTCAGGATAATTCCTTAAGTATTGATTTTGGGAATTAGCTTATTAATTGTTTTATATGTGGATTTTTGTGGGGAATCCACTGGTACAATTTATTTCACATGTTGTTTCATTAGCTTCTGAGATAAATAAGTTTTTATGGTTTTTATAAGGTATTGTACCTTATAATTCCTTAAATATTGGCTTTACAGATATGCCATAAAAATGGTATATGTGTATTTTTCCATGGGGAATCCAATGGTATAATTTATTTCACATGTTCATTCATTGGTTTTTAAACCAATTTTAGTACCAATTTATGGTATTTTTTGTATATTTGAGTAATTATTTTTAGTGTATAATTATTCTAATTAATTTTAATATAATTATATTAAAGGTATAATTATTCTGAGGATTTTTTGTGACCTTATTGGGTATGTGGTCATATCTCAAAGGCTCACAGATTGTGTCTCCCTGTTCCTAATCGTTGGCTAAGACTAATTAAGTCCTGCCTCCTCTTAAGGTTCGATTGTGTCTCCCTGTTCCTAATGGTCGGCTAAGACTAATTGAGTCCTGCCTCCTCTGAAGATCCTTTTCCTGCTTACATCAGTCAGCATGATTATTTAAGAAAAAAATCATCATAAAGGCAAAATGATGATCAGCATTAATCATGTTTGAATTTGAAAAAATACAAAATAATCAGTGATAATCCTCAGAAATGGAAAGGTTAAGTGTTGCGGATCATGATAATGATCAAAATGTAAAAACATAAGGACAATAGCAAAATTAAAAAAGAAAAATTCAGTTGCACTACCATGACCTGGTTGGTATTTTTGGTAATATAGGTAGGATGGTAGAGATTTGCTTCCTCATCGGGCCATTTTGGTTTTTGAATAAAATGAACTGCACCTGGATTGAAATACTATGGAAATCTTTGCCTTCAGGTGTAAAGGGTTAACAAGAATTGAATAAACCAAGTGGGTCCCGCGATTAGCAAAGGACTGAGAACTAAGAAAAAAAGTAGTGAGCAACGGTTGGCACTTTGTCAGCTCGTATTTCAGATTGAACCAAATTGCTTGTTTTGGTTTCCACTGGGTCTAGCCAGTTTTGTACATAAGGTAGGAAACATTCATTGGCGTGCATAACAAAAGGCATGCTACAGGAGAATTGAATGGTGAATCAGTTGATGTAAATGCTCTAAACTAAGGACCTACAGGAAAAAAGAGTGATTGACTTTGAGTTGTGCATGTCATTGTTTTTTTTGATTTCCATCAAGGCATGATAGAGAGCTAGTACATCAGAAGAATTATAATTGGATTCAGCCTCCTGGTTAACCAACCCCACTTTTCCTGGGTATAATAGGAGGAGGTGGCATTAGCATTGCTATGAAAAAATGACGATCTGGGACAAGGTGAGTTGAACGTGGCCTGTGATAAATGGCCATCCCATCTATTGAATCATGAAGGAACTGCTGATATGTCTCATTGGTAAGATTGGCATGTTTGGATGACAAGATTTCATCGTGTTTCAGTGAGTGGAGGTAGTTGCATAACTCGGTCACAGCTGAGTCGAATTTGTCACGTCGGTAACTAATCTGAAGGGCTCTGAATCAGGAATGGAAATAAAAGACGCAATGCGTTTGGTATATCTTCTGGAGGCGTAGATTCTATAACAAGTTGAAGTGCCTCATATATGTGATTTAGGAAAGTCTCAAACAGGCGAGACATTGTCTGTTTCATCATCATTTTCTGTGAACCAAAATGGTGACATTCACTAATTTGTTGTTCCGCTTCTATTTTTTCACTCTATTAATTCACTCACATCACAATGAGCTGACATCTCAAACTTGATATCTTCTAAAACGTTTCAAAAATTGTAAAGCAACTCACTAACGCAATCAATGATTAGCATATCTTCTTCTTTGAATCTCTGAAAAATTGCTTTGAAAACTGCCAAAACTGGAAAGGGTAACATTAATCTCCATTGCAAAGCACATTTCACTAGAAGTTCAGGATGATTTTGAGATAAAATCTTTAGTGATCCTTCTTCATCTTGCGTAAAATTTCTCATTGACTGCAGGTCAAAATCAAGGGATTGTTCTGTCAAACTTGCATACGATTTGAGTTGATTTGGTGTGATATAGGTGAATTGCTGAGTTGCTAAATCTGGCTCAATACTTGGCAATATCTGATTAGTTGCATCTTAGTGATCTTCATTGAAATCTACTTGTAAATCAGCAATTGCTTTTAAAGTATCATGTAATGATAAATCAAATTTTGATAGGTTAGGACTGACAGAAATAGCCTCCGGCCCTAATGAATTTCTTTGACTACCAAAGCCCCCACTCCCATGACAACCTCTGGAACTTGAATCGACTCAAGAACTATGTTCACAATTGGAATTTGAAGCTGGATTTGAATTTTTATTTGGGACTAATGTTAGAGATCAAAACTAAATGAATGACATTGCGTTAATGGATTTAGAAATAGACAAGTTTTAATAAGAAATAATTATACCTAAACGGTGGACTACAAATAGCTATGATAATGAAGAGGCAGTAGCAACGTAGGATACAACAAGGAATTGATCTGCTTAAACAATGAGGAATTTAGTTAACATGAAAGTTGAAATCTATTGATTTCGAGAAACAACAATACCTGAATCAAACAGGAGTAAACAATAAATAAAGGAACGAGTGGTAGAGAAAAAGGAGAGAATGAGAGACGATTTAATAAAGAAAGGTAAGAATGAAAAAGTGAGAAGAAAAGGAGAGAAAGGAGTGAGTGGAAGTAATGAGGCAAAAAGAAAAGAGGAGGATGATTATAGGAGTCATGATTCAGGTTATTGGCTTGGGGTTTTTATCTTCAAAGGTGTTTAATCATGCGCAGTGATCTGTGCGTGTTGATCATTGTTCGGTTGATTTTCGAATAGTGGTGGTTGGGCGTTTGTTGATCTAGGAGTGGCGCATTGACGATTGTCTTGGTCTAGATTTTGAATCCCAACATCCCCCCTCACTCCTAGCTCAACAATCTACAAGGCCTTCATTGATCGAGAGAGAATCGGCCTACTGACGGATATAGTTAAAAAGTTGGCCAGCATCAGAGAAGTAGGGGTGTAAATAAGATTGACGACTGAGTCCCTAACAGCCTCCTTGATGAAATGAAGCTGAATGTCGACGTGCTTCATGCCCTTGTTATTGAGGTTGCAGTCCCCATTAGCGGTGTTAATGCAGGACTGATTGTCCTCATGTACTGGGATGGCGGAATAAAAGGGTAAGAGATGACATTCACAAGACCATTGCTGAAGCCAGAGAAGTTCGGAAACCAGATCACATAACGCTTTATACTCGGCCTCGGCAGTTGAGATTGAGACAGAGGGTTGCTTGCGAGTTTTCCAGAGAACAAGATTTCCAGCAAAAAGTGCAAGAAATCCCGTTACCGACCTACAAGTTGTCCTGCAGTTCCCCCAATCTGCATCGCTATAACCCCTGACCTCATTTTCCAGCCCCTGAGAATAAACCAATCCAACGTTCTGAGTCCCCTTGAGATATTGCAACACATGAAGGAAACCGTTCCAGTGACCAATGCCAGGGCGCTCAAGGAACTGTGAAAGCGAGCTAACCGCGTGATAAAGATCAGGGTGAGTGGCGGTGCTTAGGTAGTTGATACTACCAATTGCGCTTCGATAGTTGACGCCTAGGCCGAGAAACTTCTCCACCTCTTCATCACTTGCTGGTTGAAGGTGGATGTTTGGTTCCAGCGGAGTAGTCACACACTTGCAATCACTTAAACCATAAAGGTCCAATAAGGAATCGGTGAAGTGGCTCTGATCAAAAGAGATGAACCCATCTCCATGCATAACTCTTATCCCTAACATGAGATCAGCGGGACCCATGTCCTTGATATCAAACTCTTGTGATATTTCCTTGATGAAAGAGTAGACTTCTTCACCAAAGATTGCAATCTCGTTGACGTGGATGTAGAGCCAAACCATTGTTTGCCTAGAGCGAGAGAAGACGCAGGGATCAAGTACACAAGCTGAGAACCGTGCCTGAAGGCGCCACTGCTTGAGCCGTTGATACCAAGCTAACGGCACCTGCTTAAGACCGTAAATGGCCTTGTTCAGACGAAGACACGACGCTCGTCTGTCCAAGTCCAAACCCTGAGGAACTGAAAGATAAGCAACCTCAGAAAGCGGTGCGTTGAGAAAGGCACTCTTGATATCTATCTGATGAAATTTCAGCCCTCTCGATGCAGCATAAGAAATGAGACAGCAAAGAGAATTGAGATGACCTGTGGGAGCATACGTCTTCTCAAAATCAATCCCAGGAGTTTGGGTAAACCCTTGTGCACAGAGGCAAGCCTTGTACTCAGTGACGTTATTGAGATGGTCCTTCTTTATTTGGAACACCCAAGTTGTTCCCACAAGCTTGTAGTCAGGTTGCAAGTCAACTACGTCCCAGACGTGCAATCGATTCATTGATGACAACTCCTTGTCAATCGCTGCTCGCCAAGACTCTTTGTTTGGGGACTTAATGGCTTGATTATAGGTCCTTGCCAATTTGGCAAGAGCAGTAAAAAGGGTCTTGGGTCGTCGATTGTAAGGAAAGATGTTCCCACTGTCAACACTTCCCCTGATCAAGGTTGGATGTTGTGGACCAATTACTTTAATTCTAGAATGGTTGACAGGTATGGGTATTTCAACGGCTGCAACACCACTGGAGGATTCTTGGGCTTCTTCTACCAGTCTTGATGAATCCTCCACTGAGTGCAATAAGTCATTTGCTTGGATTTCACCTACCAAGGCATGATCTGACTGACGTAATTCATCTACCGTTTCAGTCAATTCACGCTGATTGTTCCATGGTACGATCCACGCTTCATCTCTCAAAAAAGGAGCTGGAATGTGAGGGAAGACATTTTCTTCGAATTTCACATGCTTTGAGATTACAACCTTGAGGTTGGAGAGGCGCAGAATACGATATGCGGTGTTGTCATTTTCGTATCCTAAAAACACACCTTCTGCCCCTACAGTATCAAACTTCCAGTATTGCTGACTCTTTGGTATCAAGATGACAGCTCTACAGCCAAAGACCCGAAGCCGTTTGATTCTGGGTGGCAAACCCTTCCAGATGGAATACGGACTGTTGTTGCTTCTGGAAGGAGTAGGTATAAGATTCGAGAGAAAGGTCTCTGTGCTCACTACTTCAGCCCAATATCTCTTCGGGAGATTTGAGCAATTAAGAATGCACCTGGCCTTCTCAATTATTGCTCGATTAGCCCTCTCTGCAAACCCATTGTGTTGTGGGGTTTCTGGTGGAGACAAGATGTGAATAAAGCCGTTTGTTTCAGCGAGTTTTTTAAATTGATTATTCACAAATTCACCCCCACGATCCGATACCACGGTCTTTATTTTTCGATCATGTAGGTTTTCTATATGATTTTTAACAATGACGAACTGATCAAAAGCATTGGATTTTAGCTTTAGCAGACAAACAATCTTAAATGAGGTGGCTTGATCCACTATGGTAAGGAAACAGCGGAAACCAGAGATTGATGCAGGGGATATGGGACCAACAAGATGAAGATGGATACAGTAAAGAGGTTGACTTACATCCCCAAAATGATCGTTGAAAGGAAGCATGCGCATTTTGTTGAGATCGCATGTTGAACAAACTGAATCGACCGTGGGAAGTCCCATTGCTTTGATTGCCATGTTCCCAGGATGACCCAACCTCTCATGCCATACGTTCAACGGGCAGAAGGTTGAATTACTTTCAGGAATCGAGAATTCTATTTGCATTAGGTTATTAATGATTTTTCCTTCCATTGTCCCTCTTTCACCAGTTTCAAGCATAAACAAATTTCCTTCTTGATGAATAACCATCTTTCTGTGACTTAATGCCAGAAGGCTGACCAGATTGCAATTAAGCCTTGGAACGAGAAGGGAGTTTTCAAGAGTGAGGACTTGATTTCCGCATAGAATAACGACGGTGCCCATTCCTACTGAGACAAGAGTGCTAGCCGAGTCTCCAGTGCTAACATTTATTTTTGGCATTTGAGTAAAGGAAGTGAAATACCTAGGAGAGTTAAACATGTGATGCGTTGCACCACAATCAATAATTAACTCTTGACAATTAATGTCTAGTTGATTTCTTGTGATCAGAGTTTGAGCGGTGGATAAGTGAGCTGAGGCTTGGTTTTTCCTTTTGTTGTTTTGCCGAGGTGGTCTGAGATGCAGATTTTCGGCATAACATTCATTTTTGCTGTGAGTAGTGCACATAGGATTATGCTTCCCGTTAGAGCAAAAGTACGTGATTTTATATGGATGAGCTGATTCAGATAAGAGAGCAGAGGCTGATGGTGAAATGGATTTTTCTTGTGAAGAGGAATTGTCATGAAATTCTTGCAATTTAGCAAGGACTAATTCCAGATTTTTGACAAGATCTTCATTGAAGGTAAGAACCTCAACATACGAATGCAATTTAGGATCTCCCGACAGTTTTCCAAGGAGTGAAAATGAGTGGCATTCGTCGGGAATAGTAATCTTGACAGTTTCAAGTGCCATCATTAATGTTCTACTGTTGTCAATATAATGTTGGAGGTTTCCATCATAGTTGAACTTAAGCCATTGCATCCATACTCTGCCCCTGTTGACTGCCTTTTTAGATGCGTACTGATCTTCGAGTTTGTTCCAAAGGAGATGAGCATTCTTCGAGAATTGCTTAACAACTTCAATAAATACTTGATTGCTAACTCAACATGAAATGATGCTGATTGCATCAAAGCTTGCCTTGTTCCACTTGTTTGTAGCTGTGGTAGAAATGTCCGAGGGAATTGGCTTTTCACAAACGTCAAGCAGATCTTTGGATCTTGAGAGAATAGTCATTCGAGCAACCCATTCACCATAGTTGGAATTGTTGAGTATGGGTATCAAATTGACTTTGGCATTATTCTCAAAATTCATAGTGAGTCTGATAGTCCACCGTGTTATGAGGTAGTTGAGAGCCCCGAGACTGTAAATCTGTTAGAGATCAAAAATAAACGAATGACATTGCGTTAATGGATTTAGCAATAGACAAGTTTTAATAAGAAAGAATTATACCTAAACGGTGGACTACAAATAGCTATGATAATAAAGAGGCAGTAGCAACGTAGGGTACAACAAGGAATTGATCTGCTTAAATCATGAGGAATTTAGTTAACATGAAAGTTGAAATCTATTTATTTCAAGAAACAACAATACCTGAATCAAACAGGAGTAAACAATAAATAAAGGAACGAGTGGTAGAGAAAAAGGAGAGAATGAGAGACGATTTAATAAAGAAAGGTAAGAATGAAAAAGTGAGAAGAAAAAGAGTAAGAAAAAAGAAAAGGAGAGAAAGGAGTGAGTGGAAGTAATGAGGCAAAAAGAAAAGAGGAGGATGATGATAGGAGTCATGATTCAGGTTATTGGCTTGGGGTTTTTATCTTCAAAGGTGTTTAATCATGCGCAGTGATCTGCGCGTGTTGATCATTGCTTGGTTAATTTTTGAATAGTGGTGGTTGGGCATTTGTTGATCTAGGAGTGGCGCATTGACGATCGTCTTGGTCTAGATCGTGAACTCCAACAACTAAGACAAAATCAACATTACAAGTCGAATTGGAATGACTTCAAGATTGAACAAGTTCCTGATTTGTTTGAATCATGTGCAACATTTCTTGTTGTAAATTAGCCAACTCTTGAGTCCTCCAATTGTGATAGGCCTCTTCCAATTCAAAATAAGCTGGACAACAAGAAAATGGACACTGTTGTGCAATATTTGCTTACAAAGCTTAAAGATGCTTAATTCCTTGGTCTTGCTGGTCTTGAACTCAGCCAATCTGTTTCCAAGTAGGAAATCTTCATCCAATCTACTCTACGACGAGTGACAAGACGATTTCAATACCTAGAGAGGCCTATCCTAAGCTCGCTTGAAATAACTAACAATGCCATCAATTGCACTCCTATAAATTTGCATTGAGAAGATGTGTTAATTTTCCCAGCCAATACTTTCAAGGATCATAATCAAACTAGGAATATGTCTAGGATGAGCTTTTAGCAGGTTTCTGGTCGATCAATGGTATTTTGGCTGCATTCTTCACTGGGTTAGCTATTATCCTCTTTCTTTTCTCCTCAGAATGATAATTGCTGCTTTCGTCATCAAGGTAAAGGCGATTGTAAAGCTATCAAGCTTTATTGAAGAGCACACTATTGCTGCTCTGC
Organism: Austropuccinia psidii; assembly: GCA_023105745.1. Taxonomy (NCBI): domain Eukaryota; kingdom Fungi; phylum Basidiomycota; class Pucciniomycetes; order Pucciniales; family Sphaerophragmiaceae; genus Austropuccinia; species Austropuccinia psidii. Next base: position 18,341,190 of record JALGQZ010000011.1, read on the forward strand.
TTGCTTTGACACAGTGTCCCGGCAAGGATTAATCAAACATTGATGATGTCGGTCTCACATCAACACCGGAATCCATTGATACACCTGGAAAAAGACTGACAAAGTAAATAAAACTTCCAGACTGAGGAAAATAATATATCCAAGACCGCCAATGGCCTTCTCTGAGTCAAAACTTACATTTTCATCATATTCATTCTCATATTTTCCAATTCACAGTAACTGAAAGCTCAAAGATATCCTATGATCAATTGAAGTATTGATATAAGGGGAAGAGGGGATTAATTTAGAAGTATAACTATCTAATCTAGCACCTAATTGAGAGGTTAAATTCATCTCTTTTTCTCGTCAATCATAGCTTGCAATGGGAGTGACATTGGGCTTGTGGCCAAAGAGCACATCCATTTCAGAATAGCAAGGACACATACTTTCAAATTTTTCACTCATTGATTTGATTCCTTTACCCTCATATTCTTCGACTATTGCAGCCCCAGTTAAGTGTTTGAATTTTTTTCTGCCATATACTTCTTTTTATACATCTGCCATCAATCTTGGATGCTACTTGAGCTAAGGTTTAGGCAATTTCCTGATTTTTTGTTGACCACAATGGCCATAACCGGAAATCCATGCTGCTTTGATGAAGGAGGTCTTCCAATAGATGTCGAAGCACTAGTACCAAAATATGACTCAAAATTGGATTTGACTGAAATCCAATTAATTAAGGTTAAATAATCTGTACGTATTAAGTGACCTAATGGATGTGGCAGGCCACAGGTGATCTTCATATCTGACTGATGTGTCTTTCTTTGGAACAAGGCATTGTTATATGGATGAAGAAGTATAAATGGACTGTAAGCTGTTTGGTCAGAGTGTCCAAAATGGAGTGTAGAAAAATATGTTGTATAGCTATGAATTGTGAGTAATCATACAGGTGAGGGTTTAAACTCAAATCCCAGATGCATGGGATTTGGTCAAAATACCAGGGGACTCAGCTAGAATGCCATGTGATTTACACATAAAAAACCTGGGATTTAGTGTTGGGATTTGGGTTCCAAATCCAATGTTATTTTAAGGAAGGATTTGGTGACTTTGACACCCCCTATTATGAATATTTATTGTTTTACAAACAATAAAACTTTATCCAAAAATACTCTACAAGAGATATTTAAGGCTGAAAAAGAAATTTCTTCAAGAGCCATTTCAATTGGAATTAATTGAGCAACAAAACGCAGGAAATTAATATAAGAAAAGGTCTTAAAAAGGAGTATTAATGAGAAAAAACACCCAAAAGTGGCAAGAGTGAATTTGGAAACAAAATGACAAGGTTAACAGTGATGAAAGATGCTTTTATTCACTTATGGGGTGGTTCAAGAGTAAAAATGATTATAAGAGTTTCAAACAATGACTATAATGATTTTTTCATGTAGTTAAAAGGTTTCAATGATTAAAAAGGGTGGTTGGAATCTTTTATTGATTGGCTTAACAGTCTTTATACTAATAATAAAAGGAAAATATTTTAACATGAAGAGAAAAGTGGGGCAAAGAAGACATTATTTTATAACCACCAATTTTCTCACTCCAAAAGTAGGTTTTACTCTTTTCAGTCGTGGAAAACACTGTGAAAACAGGAAAGCCAATTATGGAATCATTGAACCCTAGCTTAGACAAAAAAGGGCTGGTTTTAGACATTTTATACCCTTAACTCAGTCATTGCTATAGTAATACATGTTTTTAAGCCTTCAAAACATGTCATAATGTGTGTGAAAGACATAGAAACAAGTTAAAACTGCTTTTATTAAGATTGTTTTAACTTCAGGGTAGTTTTACCCTCTTGGCAACAGCTAAACCTGCCCTGGTTGGCATCAAAGCCTCATCATCAAGTGAGAAACAGACCCTGTGACTCAATTGCAGGCCAAAAGTGATGAACTTTTGCATGAATTTGGACCTCTCACACCTTCCAGGAAGGAATTGGTGGTCTAGCTCCCTTTAGAGCCAAAGTTCCCTTTCCCACCAGAATTGATCTTTCCAATTTATTTTTGCTTTAATTATTCATGCTGTATTATAAATACAATCTATATATGTAATTCAATTGAATTTTTACAGTAAACAACAATAATAATTGATACCTCAAATTAAATTTAAAGCTCACTTATGTAATATACATGCATATTTTGACATTTCAATTGAAAATAATTCAGTTCCCCACAGCTTCTAAACTACACACAACAACTGAATTTTAACACAAAAAATGATGGTTAATACCACATGTGATGTGAATTAAACTAATATTTCTGAGAATTTTCAACTTTTGTACATAAAATACTGAAAAAATTAATTTAAGGTTATTTAGAGTTGAGCTACAGAAATTTTACTTAGAGGTGACCCCACCTTATTTTTTATGGGGAGTCCAATGGGGAAATAATTTTCATAAACTTATTTGTTGCATAAAGATTTATAATAATTTTTATTTAAATTTTTTCCAAATTTATTTTAATTTTACTAATTTTGTTAAAAATTTATTTTTACTTACATTTTTCAAGTAAAAATGTGTTTTAGCAATGTTACTTTTAAATTGTACTTGAAATTTTCATTTTTGTGTATATATTTCAATTTCTATTTTAAATTCTGTTTTGATAATCTAAGTAAATTTATTTTATTCATAATTGTATTTTGGTTTATCCTTTGTGGTCTTTTGTGTGTATGAAAATACCTCTAAGGCTCACATTCCCTCCCCCTAAAAAATATTAATTTGTAATATTGTTATTTCTAGTGTGTATAAATCTTCTGATATGTTTGGTAGCTCCAGGTATCTCCTTTTCTGCTAACAATTCATATTCAAACATTGGGTCACTGTACCTCACAAGGTAGTCCCTTACTTTCTTACTTCTCAATTTCCTTTCTTTGAGTACTTTTTTGAACTTTCTTAGTACCAGCTGATTCAACAGGAGGTATATGCTGGGGAACTTTATTCCTTAAAGCCAATTTTTCAGCATCACCTTATTTATAAGGCTTAATTAAGCTTACTGGAAATGTAGGATTCTTATTACTAGGCTCCTCAGATAGTTCTACTTCCACAGATTTTTCTCCATGGAGGTCCTTAATAACAAAAGGTCCTGCAAAAAAGTCTTTGACCTTTTTAGAACCCTTGATATTATTGAAGTTAGTGGTAGATCCAAGTACTAAATGTCCCACTTTGGAATCTGGGGTTGCATGTGATTTGTTCCACTTGCCTTTGGCATATGCAAATGACTCCTCCATGCACCTTACTTCATGTTTCCTAGCTTTGCCTAAAATTCCTTTGAAGGTAGCAGCTGTGGGATTTAACTCAACCAAATTCTTCCTCAAGGAATCTTGGGGTAATCTGGGATTCCATCCTTTCTCTAGGAAAGCAGGAGTCTGATTGGTGCTTGCATTAATGGATGTTTTGTATTCCAATGCTAGTGCAGGTAACAAGGTGCACCAATCACGGGTTAATACATCACAATATATAAGTTCAAGACCATACACCCAAATTGTTCTCACCATATCTTCCAAGGTTTGGATCATTCTTTCAGCCAGACCTTCAGTTTGTGGGTGGTAGTGTGGGAACTCCTCTTGTGTAGGATTAAAATGAGGCAGTACCTGGAGGGGGAAATCACAGGTAACTAGTTTTTAATTGCCAATAATTCCTGCACCCAATGTTGGCAAGGGTGTATTGCCTTCACCTCCCAAAATACTAAACAAAATATTCCTTGGAGCTCACAAACCAAAATAAAATTAGTGAGTGGCTTTACAGCTGCAGAAGACCAAATTCAGCAGTCTCAGATCAGAGCTATTAAATATATAATAAGGAATTCAATGTCAGTGATTTGGTTAATTTTTATATTTAATGAAATACTTTTCTGTTTAATTTTTTTTCAGTGAAATTGGGGTGAGTCTTTTTTTCTCGGTGATAGACGCTTGCTAAGATGGGTTAGTTAAGGTGTTATGGAAAATTTGATGGGTTTTGATAAAGGTAGTTTTGTTAAGGTAAAGTTATAATAGAGTAAAATAATTTCTAAAGTTTTGTTATTTTTTTAAAATTGTTTGATAATAAGATAAAATTGTATTTTGTTGATTGAAGATCTTGATAATTGGTGATAATTTACTGGATGAAATATTTTAATAGAGTAGTAACCCTAATCTTGGGTTCTGGATAATTTCATATTTTTTTGAATACCAATATTCCACTGACTGAGCTTAGCTACTGGGAAAGTATATTCACTATAATTTTCTGGACTACCTCCCAGGTGAGGGATGACTCATTCCTGTGCTTATACTGTTCAGGGGATTTAATGTGCATGGGGGGTATTTTGAAATTTGGGGTGAGAGAGCCCCTCTATTTATACCTTTTGGGAGTCCAGGGGGCCTCCATGGGAGCTGTCTTTTTCCACTTGAATTTCGCTTGATTCCATCATGTGAATTTGTCTATTGGAAGGACATTTCTTGCATGGGTTAGGTGATTTAAGGTTTGGTGATAATTGTTCCTCTGAACAGCTTCCATTCATCACATGATGGTCTTTTGGTGAACTAATTATGATGTGATATTCTTGGATTTTGCTTTCATGCATTAGGTGATTCCATTTTGGCTGAGGATTTTTCTTGTTCACAGCCTTTTTTCTGTAATATGATACTCTGTTGGTGGCTGCAGTATCACATGATGGATTCGTATTTCATTTGCATATGTCATATTTCAGGCTTGGTAGAAGTGGATTTTTCATTTTGAGGTTTATAATGAGGTTGGGTGATAATTTTTGCACTGAGGAGTTTACTGTTGTGTATTAGATGATGTGATTTTTTAGTTTGACACAAGCTTTGCATAGTCATGTGGTTGAGATTCAATCAGAAGTGTGTACTACATGGAGCCTGTTTTAACTAGCTTTGGTTTGCATGAGGTGATGAGTGGTGTAAATAATTCTGATTGTGTTTTAAGGTTTCAAGTGGGTTTACTGTGGAATTAAGATAAGGTGCTCCTGTGGCTGTGTGTCACAGGGGATCTTATGGAAGAAAGAGGGCCTGGCACTCAGGAATCAACAACTCACTTGGAGGGCTCCAAAAGATAAGACAAATAATAAAGATTGATTTCTTTAAAGAAGAAGAAAGGGGAAAGACAAGTATGCCAAAGATAAACTAAAGATAAGTAGCCAAAGGCCAAAGATAATAAATAAGGCAACTAAGTGAATCCTCAATTCACTGTTTCAACCTTCCAGAAAAGGGGATGGAATTAGTAGAGGATATGACCACCAATATCCACTGACAGGCAAGGAGGAAAAGAGAAAAGGTGCTGAATTACTGACTTAAGATTATCAGTATTAACTTTAATGAAGTAAAATAAAATAAAGATAATAATAAATCCAATATATTAATTAACTTGGGAAAAAGTCCCCAGGTGCTGAAAGGTGGCCAGTATATGTGAAAACTGAAACACTGATCCTGGAAGGTGGATCACCGGCTGTATTGTCTGAATTGGGCCAGTACTGTTCTGGCCATCTTGAAATTGAACTGTGTTATTGAATTCCCACAGTGGAGATTGAATTGGCCCAATGGGTCCAAGGACATACAAGTTGATTGATTGATGCCTGAATGGACCAATTGAGTTGTCCAAGGAGTATTGAAGTACTTGATGCCTTGAAAACTGATTTAAAGACTGTATAACCTCTGATAATGCACTTGGAATAATCCTGAATGAAATTGCCAACCCAACTCCTGCAGGGCCAGGTGATTGGGGTCCTTGAATGATCTTCTGATTGACGCCATGGATTGCCAGACTGATGAGTTAAAGAATCCTCCTTTGAAATGGGCGTTGTATTTTTGGACCTTGATTTGTAATATTGGAATTTTGTACTTAAAACGTCACCATTGAATTGCCAAGCAAAAATGGTGCATAATGGTATATAATACCATATATGCACCACTCCTGCAACCTTGAGTAAGGGGTGCATGGAGGAATGAAAGAATTCCCCTTAAGTTGAGAGAAAGGCTTGCTGAGCTGGTCTGGTGGCCTCTGGTTGTTGCCAGGGGCCATGGCTGGTAATATGGTCCATGGCCAAAAATGGGTCCTATGGGATCTATGGCCATTTTGGTGTCAAAAGGGTTTTTTGGCCAAAATTGGGTCCAAGGGATTGGTGACCAAAATTGGCTCAGGTGGGCCCAATTGTGGTTTGGGACCCACCTGGCCTTGGGGGCTAGATGATTGCCCCCTTTGGCCCCATTGGATTAGGTGAAAAGGGGCCTAATTGGCCTATGGACTGCGGACCGTGATTTACAGCCCAAAGGCCATAGAAGCCGTGGGGGGCCTAAATGGCCCAAAAAGGTCATTTAGGCCTAAACCTCCCTAATGAAAGGCGTAGGCCCAAAATTGAAAATGATGGCTAGGGGGCCTGGAGGCCCCTAGAAGACAAAAGGACCCCCCAGGCCTGGGGGTTGGTGATATGGAAATTGGCCAAGGAGCCCAATGATGGCAGGATATGGCCCGGGGCCAGAAATGGCCAAGAAGAGGTTTTATTGCCAAATGGCCATAGAGCACCAGAGGGGACCAATTTGCCATAAAAGATATGGTTTGGCCAATTGGCCCCAACTTGGTTCCAGGTTAGAATGGCCGCAACACCCATGAAGGAGGGTCAATCTTTGTGGTTGTGACAGTACCCCCCTACCTTGAATGGTGAGCTCCTGAGCACCAAGATAAGGTAGAAGACTTTTGAGGCTGTTGAGATGGATTGGACGTAGGGATTCTAGAGGTATTTGAATCTTGAAAAGAAAATTTTGAACTGATAAAGGTGTTGGCATATGAATTGAGGTTGACTTGGTCTTCTCTTGACATTTTGGTTTAAAAATGTTGAAAACATGATTTGGTGTAAGGATTTTGGTATTGAGAGTTATGAGGAAAGAAATTTAAGAAAGTAAAAGAAACAAATATAAAGAGAGAAAAAGAAAATAAAAAGAAAAATGAATTTTGAGGGGGAGTCCAATCTTCATCACGGATTTCAACAGTTGATTTTGAAAGTGGCCAAGGACCTGGATAACAGAATTTGATTCCAGGTGCTCACAGAGTGGCCAAGGTGATGTTTTGAAATATTTGAGACCCCTCAGGGAAGTGCACACCAGGTGAGGAACTTACGTTTGGTAGGTACCAATCCCGCCAGTGCCATAAATAATAAAGAATCTTGATAAATGAATGTGTTGAACAGATAATAACTTGGGAAGGAAAATAAGAAAGGAATGGTCCATTTTACCCATGTGTAAATGGCCATAAATTGGAATTGATGTTGAAAGCCAGACCAGAAGATCTGTGTCCAAATTGCAAAGTGCTCACAGAGTGGCCAAGGTGATGCTTACAGCAAAGAAGAGTAGAATACCCCTAAAGGTGCATACCAGGAGTGGTACTTACTTTTGGTAATTCCTCTCCCCACCAAGCACCATAAAAGATCAAGCTTCTGAAGAATTGGGTCCTGGCTTGTCAGGATACAAAGAATGGAAATCCTTGACAAGATCAGGACAATTCTTGAGGTTTTTGGCTGGTTCCCAAGTGGATCTTTATGGGTCTTGCCTGAAACCTTTCCATTCTACCAGATAACATAATTTTCTCCTCTTGAGCTTTGAATCCAGTACTTGAGAGACTTCCCACTCCTCTTCTTCTTCAATGGTGATTAGAGGAGGATGCTGTTGATTCCAATTTGGGATTGTTAATGTCTTGACTGGTTCCAGAAGGCAAATATGGAAGACTGGGTGGGTGGATTTCCATTGAGATGGAGGCTTGAGGTGGTAAGCATGAGTACTGACTTTCTTCAAGATTGGAAAAGGACCCAACCATCTTTCAAACAGTTTCTTGGTGGGTATTGTTGATTTGATGTTCTTGGAAGAAAGCCATACCATGTCACCATGATTGAAAGCAGGTGGATTTGCTCTACTTTTATCTGCATACCTCTTAAACCGGTTCATGGCAACTTCCAGTTCTCTCTTTACATCTTGCTGTATTGATTGGATTTTTGTTGATAAATCTCCAGCAGGAGTATCTTGAGTGATGTGAACTGAGTCAAATTGTGGATCTCTTCCATAAACAGTGAAAAACAGGGATTGCTTGGTTGAAGAGTGATCAGAATTATTGTAGGCAAATTCAGCAAGAGGGAGCCAGGTGTTCCAATCATCTTGATGATAAATGACATACATGCAAAGCTATTGTTCTAGTATCTGATTTACACTCTCTGTCTGTCCATCAGTTTCTGGATGGTAAGCAGTTGACAATTCTCTTGAAATCTTGAGCTGCTGAAAATGATTGGTCCAAAAGGAAGAAACAAAAAGGGAACCTCTATCACTGACAATGCTTGAAGGAAGGCCATGCTTTGAAATCATATTCTTGATGAATAAATGGGCCAAATCTAATGAAGTGATTGAAGACATTGTTGGAAGAAAAACTGCCATTTTTGAGAATCTGTCCACTATGACAAGGATTGAGTCGAATGAGTTGGATAGTGGCAGGTGAGTGATAAAGTCCATTGAAAGACAAATCCAAGGACCATTTAGGATTGGAAGAGGTTTGAGTATTACAAACTTCTTATGATCGATATGCTTGTTTCTTGAACACTGTTGACAGGATGAGACATAATCCTTGATGAATTGAGTCATGCCAGACCAATGGAAATCCGGCTTGAAAATTTTGAGAGTCTTCTCTTGGCCAGGGTGTCCATCTGGAGGAGAATCATGATGCTTTTGAAGAATGCTGAGTTGAATTTTGGGGACATTTGGGACCACTGCACGATCTTGGAAGAGAAGGAGTTGGGAAGAGGAATCAAGAGAATAATCCTGGATGGATTTTCCTTTGTCCAATTCTTGAAGAATACTTCTGTACTGAGAATATTTCCATGATTTCTTCTGAATTGAGTCAATCAAATTTGAAAAAGATTCCACCTTGACTGCAAAATACCTTGAGGGTTGAACTTCATCTTGCTGAATGAGTTGTTCAGTGCAGTAAGTGATTGAGAAATGGAATACAGAAAGGAATTCAGCCCAGCCAGCTTGAAGGCAAGTGAGTACTTTTCAGGAAATGAAGTATTGAAGGGAAGAGTTATTGGTGAGAACTTCAAAAGGGGAAGAAAGAGACAGGAGAAAAGCCCTCCAGCGCTTGAGAGCCCAGACTATGCCAAGGAGTTCCTTGTCAAGAATCTCATAGTTGAGCTCTGCTGGGATAAGCTTGTGGCTGTGGAATGCAATGGGATGTTTTCCTGAGTCAGAGAACTGACTCAGTACAACACACAAGGCATAATTGGATGCATCGGTCTCTACAATGGTGGGTAGAGAAGGATTGGAGCGGTGGTGATAGCCTCTTTGAGTTGGTGAAACTGACTAACAGCTTACTCATTGAGGGGGAAACAGGAAACTGTTGAGTGAACTCATCTTCTTTGAATAATTCTTGATGAAACGGTGGTAGAAGTTTGCAAAGCCAAGGAAGGATTGAAGAGCTTTGAGGTTTCTTGGAGGCAGTCAATTGAGAATCTTCTGGACTTTTGCTTGGTCCATCTTGAGGCCTTCAGAAGAAACGACATAACCAAGATACTCCACACTAGAAAAGTGAAATGGGCACTTGGAAGCCTTAGCAAAAAGATTATTGGCTCTAAGTCTGGAAAGAACAGTGGACACATGAGTAACATGTTCTTCCTCATATTGGGAAAAGACCATAATATCATCCAAATAGAACACAACATAAAGATCAAGAAGATCTTGAAAGATATCATTGACAAGATTCTGAAAAGAGGCAGGAGCATTGGTGAGCCCAAATGGCATAACCAAGTACTCAAAATTGCCATATTTAGTTCTGAAGCATGTCAAATGTTCATCACCCTCCTTGATTCTGATCAGGTTACATGCACCACGCAAATAAATCTTGGATAAGATAGAAGAACCATTGAAAACATTCAGAAGCTGATTCATAGGAGGAACATGATACTTGTTCTTCCTAGTAACAGCATTGAGTTTGCGGTAATCAACACACAAACGGAGGCCACCATCTTTCTTTTTAACAAAGAGGACAGGTGCTCCTTGTGAAGAGGAGCTTGGATAGATGAATCATTTCTCTACATACTCTGAAATGTAGGCCATGAGTGTATCTGACTCTTGTTTGGATAAAGAGTAGATCACCCCAACTGGAGGTAGAGACCCCTCCAGCTCAATATGATGATCACAGGCGCGGTGAGGAAGAAGTTTCTCTTCTACCACCTTGGAGAATACATCCAAATATTGGTGATAGACAGGAGGAACAACCTTCATCATGGTTTCTACTTCTTCTGGCTCTTCCTCTTCATCCCACAATTCCTCCAGGGAGTAATGATAAGAAGAAGGAGGAAGGTCCATATTCCCAAAGAAGAGATGAAGTGAAGATACAGAATTATCTTATTCAACATCTTGAATCTCTTTGAAGACTTCATCTCCAGATAATGGTAATGACTGAGGGGAACTTATGGAAGGAATATGGACAGAAAATGGAAATGATGGTGTTCTACAATCACCAACCAGAGCTGCACATGATTTGGCAGAAGAAAAGTCATGATGCAAAGAATTAGAAGGATCATAATAGTCCTTATGATCAGCATTAAAGGTGATCAGCCCTTGCCTCCAATCAATAGAAGGATTAAAGTGATTTAGAAAGTCAAAGCCCAATATGAGGTATTCTCCCTTTGGAGTATCAATGACTAAAAAGTTCCATTCAAAGTCTTGGAAGGAAGGGAGCTCAACCATATATTTAGTATGGTGAGTCACAAATAAGGAAGGGGACTCAGAGGAGTCCAAAATGATTAGAGGAATCTTCTCTGGGTGTTCTGACATGGTCAAAGAATACATGTGAAATAACTGCTTTGAAATAAATGAGTTGGTAGCACCAGAATCAATGAGAATACTGTAAAACATATCACAGAGAGAAGAAAAAACAAAAAATTTAAGAGAATTCTTGACACCAGTATTCAGAATGCACAATTGTACTCTGGATGGAAACCAGTGAATACCATTGAACACAACATGATCTTCACTCAGGATTTTCACTGGCTGGGAAGTTTGCCTTACGGTTGTGTAAGCTTGTTTTGAGGCCTTTTGAAACAGGACTCAGGACTATGCTTCCCACCACAATAGGTACATAGACCCTCCTTGATTCATCTTTCTTTTTCAGAATTCATCAACTTGAAATATTGATTTAATAAAGGAGAATGGGGCTTGTCCCCCTTCTGAAAATTCTTCTTCTTTTGACTTGAGCTTGAAGAGCTTTGAGGATGAGAAGAACTTGACTTTGAGGCTTCTGCCTTCTTCTCTTGATGATGACTCTTTTAATTTTGCCTCTCATGGTACCTGGTATCAAGCTCCAGGGTAATATCCATTAAGTCTTGAAGAGAGTCAATTCTTGGAGGATGGGAGGCCAATTGATCCAAAATCATGGATGGCAATCCCTTCCTGAAATGATGGATTAGAGCTCTTTCCCCCCAATCTCCAATTCTTGAGACAAGACTTCTGAAATCAGCAATGTATAAAGATACATGCCCACCTTCTTTCATTCTTAAAGAATACATTTCTGCTTCAGCTTTTCTGACTTCTTTGGGTCCCCAAATAAGGTGAAGAGTTGAGATTCACATAACTTCCATTAATTGAGAAGGTAATTTGGATCTTGATTGGTGAGATTGGAAAGATAAGGCTCAATCCATTTTTCAGCCCTGCCAATGAGAATTGAAGTGGGGTAAAGGACCTTCTTTCTGTCTTGAGCGAAGTTTTCCGGATCATTATGAAAAATCAGTTGACAAGACTGAATAAATCTTCTAACTTTGAAGGGTTGAGTCCCATCAAAGCATTTTGGTGCCTTCATAGATAGAGTCTTGAAGGCTGGTGGTCTTGATGCTTCAGAGGATGAAGCTGCTTGAAGATTGGCCATAATCTGAGTCATTTCCTTCATAATGGCCAATAAAGATGGTTCAGACTGATGAGAGACAGGCTGATTAGACTGGGCTAGATTTGGCCCTCCAGTACCTTGGGATGCCTCTACAGGAGCAGGGACAACTTCAGTACCATCAGATTCTTCCTTTTCCACAGAATTCTGCTCCTCCTCTTCACCATCTTCACCTGGACCCTTGAAAATGGTCCTTGAAGTTCCTGGAAATCTGCCAATTACTCCTGAAAATGAGCTTGATCTTCTTGGTACTCTTCCCTCCTTCCTGGATGGTGCTGCTCCTTCCAAAGTGGGTCCTCTGTCCAATTTGGCCCTCAGCTGAGAAACTTCTTGGGTGCCATCAAGAGGAGCCCTGGGATTTGGAGTAAGAACAGCTTGAGTTCTGGCCTGAGATCTTGTCTGCCTTGCAGGAGGTGAGTGTTGGATGGGCATGATTTCAGGATAAAAAAAAATAAAATGAACAAGAATCAAGATTTGAAGATGAAAACTTGGGGCAATTGAAAGAATGCTTGAAGTCAAAGTCAAGATCAATATCTTGAGGGAAATCGATAAAAATCAAGAAATCAAATGAGATCTTCAGGTAAATCAATCAACTAAATATCAAGTGAAAACTTGAAGTTAATGAATCAAATATATCAAATCAATAAAAATCAAAATTTGGCAGAATCAATCAATCAATCAAATGAATTCTTGAGGGAAAATCAATTTACGTCAAAAATCTTGATGTGAAAAATCAGCAAAATCAATGAAATCTTCAGGTCAATCAATTTTCTTGAGGTCAATATCAATTTATGTCCAATCAATGAATCAAATCAAAATCAAGTGAGTTCTTCTTTAAAAATCAAAATTCTTGAAGAATGAATGAAATATGAATCTTGATGTGAAGAATGTGTCTGAATAACTTGATGAAAAATTTGAAAATCAAATGAAAATTAAGATGACTCCTGAATTATGAATGAATTAAAATGATGATTTGAGAAATATTTAAAGAGAGAAATAAAAAAAAAATTGGGGTCAGCTTTCAATTTTCAGAATGAAGAATTAATGAGAGAAAATTGAGAGGTGATGACAAATCAGAAGGTTCATAAGCATTAAAGAGTCATAATTTCAATGAAATGAGTGAATGAAATTATAAAGAAAGAATGAACAAAATGAAAATAAATTATGAGCTAATTAATATAATGTCACAGGGGCTCTTGGACAGAAAAACAAGAGTGGCCTGGCACTCCGCAATCAGGGAACTCACTTGGAAGACTCCAAAGAATAAAGAAAATAAAATAAAATAATAAATTTCTCTAAGAAGGATGAAAGTACAAAGATGAGATGCAATAAGAGAAATGAGAATACAAATGGTAAAAGAGCCAACCAATTAAGTCCTTAATCACTGTTTCAACCTGCCAAAATGAACAATGGAATTAGTAAGGATATGACCACCAAATATCCATTGACAGGCTAATAAAGAATAAGAGAAAAGGTGCTAAAATACTGACTTGATAATATCAGTATTCACTTAACCAAATGCTAAGATAAATAAAGATAAAATGAAATCAAAATATACTAATTAACTGGGGAAAAACCCCCCAGGGTGGAAAGGGTAGCTGGTATATGTGAAAAGTTGGGAGCTTGAGTTCTTCAGGCTGAAAACTGATCTGTATTGATCCTTGAGGCTGTATTTATTGTTTTGGAAATTGATACAGCTGGCTAATATTGAAATTGAAACGGGTTGAATGAATTTCCCAGACTTGAAAATGAAATACAGTTCTTGATGGATCTAGACTGTATTGAAATGAAGGTGGTCGCCAAGATGGATTGAGTGGAGCTTTGACACTTGACAAATGAATGAATGAACTGAATGAACTTCCTCTTGAATTCCTTGAGAATGGTTGAACAGTATTGCCTTGGAGGAATACTGTGAATGAAATTTTTCAATGACGTCTTGATGGCTTGATTGGTCTGTGATGCTGAAACACATGCTCTTGAGCCTTGATGAGTCCTCTGAATGATTGGGTGCCTTGATGATGTGATGATATGTTGGAAAATTTTAATCACCATTTAATATTTCCACCATTGAATTGCTGTTGAAAAATGATGCATAATGATATATAACATCATTTATGGCATATTGGTTCATTGGAAAAAAGCTTATGTCGAAAGGTCTTGAGATGAAAAGACAGAGGGGAAAAAGATGGATGTGATGGCTTCAGAGCTTGGAAAGGTGTTTCTGGGTCCTTTGGGGCTTTTGGCCACTTTTGCGTTCTGAGCCACAAACTGGCCCAAAGGGCGGGAAAGTGTCTTTTGGACACTTTGGATCAAAGTGCGCAAAATTGCGCAAAATGTGCAAATATGTGCAAATGCGCAAAAATGCGTGTCAGGATGAAACTATGAAAGAGTGGTAATGTAGGCTATTTACAACTCAAACTATGTTTGTGACACGGTAAAAATGCTTTAAGAAGGTTTTGAGATGATTAAGAATAAATTAGAAGGGCTTTATTATAGTGGTTATAGTGGTGGTGAGCGCTGTTGAAAGCCCTGGGTGCAGCTTTATCTGTTGGGTTACAATAATAAAAGACTACAATAATTAAAACTTATAATTATACCTGATTATTAACCAAGAGTAAAACTGTTTTGACAGTTTACTACGTAGGTTATTCAAGGGCAGGATGAAGAAAGGCTTTTGGCTGTGAAAAACCCTCCTTTTATCCTGAAATTGAGGTGGAAAGGCTGCTAGACCTTTCCACGTAGAGGAAGTGAAGATTTTTCAACCTCTATGACAGGCTTGTGGTTTGCAAACAGCCTGTATGCTCTGTATTGGGCTCAGATGTGGTTTTGAAACCACATCTTGGTGGTTTTCACCAATACAGGGGGAAATTTTTCATCTGGGGACCTCACAGCCTGATTCTGACGTGTTTGCCGCGTAGGATGCTGTATAGAAACTGTATGGGACCCCAGTATTGACTGACATATGAGGTATTGAAGTAAAAACATGCTTCTTTGTCTATTTGACACCTCATATTCATGGTTATAGGATATTATCCCATGGTAAGGCTGTATATGACAGCAGGTGGGATTTTGACCTTAAAATGTTCATAACTCAGTTTTTGAGATATCAAGCTCAAAATTGGTTCATTGAATACGTCTGTATGAGCTCTACACAATGGTACCCAACTTGACATGGTTATCATTAAATATGACAAAGTTATCCCATGTACAAGTATTTTTGTACATTGGTGTGGTTTGGGCAAAAGCTGTATTAAGCTTGTTTGGCCAATAACTTCTGTTGTAGTTGAGCTATGAGGAAATGGATGGCACCATCAGATAGCCCTGATTGTGCTCTTTTCAAAAAGACCCCACTTTAAGTATCTCACACTAAAACTGGAAAAGTTAGATGAGAGGTGAATGTTTTGTTCACCCTTATTTGGTCTGAATTTGACCATAACTCAAGTAATACTGGTGCTAGCTCAGTTTGGCTAGCACCATTAGATATCCCTGGCTTAGAGCTTCATTTTGAATACCCATTTGATGGGGTTAAGCCTCTCCTTCTAGATTTTAGATGAGAGGTGAGAATTAAGGTTTATGCTCAGCAATAACTTTGGGCAGGAATAACTTTGTTATTTCTTGTCCTATGGTGATGGGACTTATATTTTCAGAAAGAGGTGAGTTTCCTCTTTCTTTTGATTCCTTTTGAGCTAATTTGGCTCAGCTCCATGTTTTGGTGGTATTTTGGCTATACCATTGGTTTATGGTATTTTGGCTGTCATGCTTGTGCTCTGGTTTTGAGTCACAGGCTGACATACCCTCCTTCTAAAAAAGGCTCATCATAGATGAGACTGTTAAGTCCTCCTAGAGGCCCTTAATCTCCTTAAATGAAGGTTTCCATCTGGTATGGCATCCTCTGCCAACCATTTGTCTTTGTCAGTTGGCTGGTTCTTGAACCTGACTAGATATTGTCTCTGATCCTTCCCATTAAGTCTGATTTTTCTGGCCCTGATGATTTTACTCACAGGTCCAGGAGAGTCTTCTACTTCCACTATTTCTGGTGGAGTGATGTTTTTCTTCCTGGAAGGGAATTTATCCTCCTCTGTTTGGAAGTATGGTTTGACCAGGCTCATTGGAAAGACTGGGTGTTTCCTAGAAAACTCCTCAGTGAGCTTGACCTCTACTGTATTCTTCCCTATCAACTTAATGATAGTGAAGGGCCCTACAAGTGAGTCTCTTATTTTCTTAGGTCCTTTGAGATTGTTAAAGTTCAGTGTAGACACTAACACCTGGTCCCCTTCCTTGAAGTCAGGTTCCATATGTGATTTGTCCCACCTTTGCTTGTTATACTCTTTGGCCTCAGCTATGCATTTGGCAGCAGTATCACAGGCTTTCTTCCACATATAATGGAAGTCTCTGGCTGTGGGGTGGATGGTCAGAAGATTTTTCTTCAAGTGATCCACAGGTAACAGGCGATTCCACCCTTTCTCTACCAGTGCAGGTGTTTTTTCTGTGGTAGAGTGCTGGCTTGTATTATAAGCCAGTTGGACTGCTGGTAAGAGGGTGACCCAATCATGGGTGTACCCCTCATGGTCCTTGTATTCCATGCCATAGGCACAGAACCTCCTGAGGATGTCCTCCATTGTTTGGATCATCCTCTCAGCTAGGCCATCTGTTTGTGGATGGTAAGCTGTGGAAAAAGCAAGCTTGGTGCCAAGCATGTCATATAAATTGGTCCAAAATTCATATGTGAATTTTGGGTCCCTGTCACTAATTATGATCTTAGGGACTCCACAGGTGGATATGATGTTATTCCAAAATAACAGAGCAGTGTCCATGGCTGTGTCCTCTTTATGGCATGGTAGAAATCTCATGCTCTTGCTGAACCTATCAACTATGATTAAGCAGGCATTGTAGTTTTCTTTGCCTCCTGGGACAAGTCCTGTGACCCAGTCCTTGTTGATGGTTTCCCATGGGTGCTTGGGTTCTTCTATGTGTTGAAGCAACCCATATTTCTTCCCATGTTTTCTATTTGCCTTTTGGCATCTTTCACAAGTGTTTATGTATTCACTCAACTCTTGCTCCCACTTGGGCCACCAAGCTGTGCTTGCTACCCTCTCTTTAGTCCTGTCCTCACTCATGTGTCCCATATAGGGGTAGTCATGGCATTCCTGCAGGATTAAAGAGATGTGGTCTCTGTCTATCACTGTGAGTGCACTGGTGTGCTTTTCTCTGTGATAAATCAGGCCATCTATAAGGAAGAATTAATTGTCCTTATAGGCCCTCAACCGGGGTTCCTCCAGCTGGGTTTCCAGTTCTGGGCTCCTGTATTTTTGTTGAAGGAGTTGGAGTAGTATGCTACACTGTTTGTGTATAGCATAAGATTTCAGTACTGCATTGAAAAATTCATTGTGCAGTTCTGAGAAACTTATTCCCAGTATGGGGGTTTCTGTCCCTTCTGAATCAGTGTTTCCACTGTCAAGGTTACCACTCCCTGGTGCCCATCCAGAGAATCTGAAGTTCTTCTTCCTATTTATTTCCATAAAATGGATAGGAATTTTTGCAGAAACTTCAGAGTCATAAGCTGGATTGCTTTTGACATTGTCCAGTGGCCATCTGCTAAGGCCATCTGCATTGGTATGGCTTTTACCTTTCTTGTATATGATGGTCATGTTCCCTCTATACTCCTGGATGGCTATTTGCCATCTCAGCATGTGTCTATTAGTAGTCTTCATGTTTAGTAAAGACTTCAAGGCTGTTCAGTCTGTGTAGACTTCAAAGACTGCACCCTCCAAATAATAATGGAGTTTTTCTAGAGCCCAGACTAGACATAGAAATTCTGTCTGGGTGGCCCTATACCTGGCTTCTGAATCTTTCAGCTGCCTGGAGATGTAACATATTACACCTTCTCTTGTTTCACCATCCACAATTTGTCTTTGGTGAAGGGCTGCTCCCAAGCCTTGTCTGCATGCTGCATCTATATATAACTTGAATGGTAGTTCAAAGTCAGGCAAGATGAGCACAGGTGCATTTGTGAGTTCATATTTGATCCTCTCATATGCATCCCTCCTTTCCTTGGTTATTTCAAAAACTACATCCTTTGAGCATAACTTGTATAAACTACTAGTTATGTCTGCAAAGTTCTTAATGTGGTTTCTATAGTAGCTAGCAAATCCAAGGAAAGATTGCATCTCTTTGATGTTCTTTGGTACTAGCTTTTGCAGTACTGCTGCTACTTTGTTCTGGTCAATTGCCAGACTAAGATGTGATACTTTGTGTCCTAGAGCTAGTAGCTCTTGTTGGCCAAAACTACACTTTTTAAGTGAAATTTTCAGATTGATGGGTGTACATTTACTTAGCACTCTGTCTATGTATTGTACATGGTCTTCCCATGTCTCTGAGTATATAATGATATCATCAATATATACTACCATCCAGCCTTCCAATATTTCTTCTTGAAATATGGTGTCGATCATCCTTTGGAAGTGGGCTGGTGCATTCTTGATGCCAAATGGCATCCTGGTGTACTCATATATGCCCATATGGCATATGATTCTGAGTAATTTCATGGAGTTTGGTTTAACTCCATTTTGGTGGAAGCCTTTCATACAATCCATCTTGGTTATGTATTTGGCTTTGGCCAGCTTATCCAAGGCATGAGGTATCCTTGGTATACGGTACCTGTCTGCTTTTGTGTAGTTGTTCATGGCTCTGAAGTCTCCACACAATCTAGACTTGCCATCATGCCAGGTGATTAGGAGAGGAGTGGTGATTTCCACTATTTCATTATGTCCAATCTTCCTAATGACATCCATGTCCAGGAGTTCATTGATATGTTTCTTAATCTCTTTCCTGGTTTCCAGACTTGCTGGATAAGGAGGTCTCCTCAGCATGGGTGGATAAGGTCTTTCCACATCCAGATATAGTTCTATATGATGGCCTTTAATCTTGCCTAGTGGTTCTTCACCAATGGCAAATGCTGGTCTGTTCTTCCTCAGCATCTTCAGTAAACTTAGTTTTTGTTTACTGGTGAGGGTAGTGCTAAACTGTCCCTCCTTGAATTCCTTCAAGAGTTCTTCTAGTGGATCCTGTGAAGATATGTGGTATATATCAAGTGAAAATTTGTTTTCCTTGTTGGTACCAATGGTAATGTGCCTGTTTTTACTGTTGTAAATAATCTGTTCCCAGTAAAAACCCTTGGATGTGGGCATCTTCAAGCACTACAATCTCTGGGTTGAGTCTGATATTACCTTTTCTGTGGGGTATAATTATCTCTTTGATAATTGTCCCAATAGAGGTCATCTTTCCAGATGCACTCTTAAAGTTCTTTGCCCTGGTGGGCAAGAGTTCTTTTTCCCAGTTTGGGAAGTGGTTATACAGATAATTTCTGGCCACTATGGAGCAGTGTGCTCCACTGTCAATGATCAGTGGGTGCTGAGCATTGTCAATACATACAGTCATTTTTGTGGCTGTTCCATGTATATATGCCATTCCTTTGGTTGGTGTAACCAGGAATGTTTGTGCATCTTGTGTGTGTTTACACAAGTTCTTGTTGGCAGTGTCTTGTGGCATGCCTGCTTCCAACTGTATATCCTGGATTTCTAGTGGGGTTTCCTCTTTGTATTCCACTAGAAATTCCTCTCTTGGGTCTTGATCATCATAAGATGGTTCTCTGATGGCATCTCCCATAGAGTCTGATTCAGAATCCTCTGTTGGAGGTTCCTCTTCAGGGACTTTTTCTATAGCATAGACTTTTTCTTTGCCTTTGGACAGTTGTTGGCATAGTGGTCTGTTGAACCACAATTGTGACAAGAATTCTTCTTCCTTGCCACTTCTGTCACTCTTTCTCTGGGTTTGGCTTTAAACTCCACCCTGAAAGCTTGTTTCTCCTTGAAACTACTGCTTCTATATGGGGTGAATTTCCCCATATTAGTCCTTTTCCTTATGTCTTGTAAGGTATTGGCTATGTCATCTAGAGTGCAATTTTGGTTGCATCTGCATTTCACTGCATGCTCTAATTCTCCTGGCAGTTGTGTCAGATGTTTGTGATTCCTCATCTGGATGTTCATCTGAGGATCAATGGCTTTAAGTCTTTTAGACTGTCTAACACACCACTCATATGGATCTTTGTCCACAGAGTATTTGTCATTTTTAAATGACATGGTCTCTTGCCATATCCAAGTTCCATTACTGTACTTTTGAATTATTCGA
Source organism: Austropuccinia psidii (assembly GCA_023105745.1). Taxonomy (NCBI): domain Eukaryota; kingdom Fungi; phylum Basidiomycota; class Pucciniomycetes; order Pucciniales; family Sphaerophragmiaceae; genus Austropuccinia; species Austropuccinia psidii. The sequence continues at coordinate 18,361,309 of JALGQZ010000011.1, forward strand.
CTCTTCCACCATCGCCAGTTTCTTCTGCCATGGATTTCTTTCATTTCTGTGTACCATATACTTGCATGACCTTTAAATGCAGTATTCAGTCTAGCAGTAATCCAGTAATCTGGTATGCTTGGTACATCAATGAAGAGTCCATCAATATAATCTATGAGTTCCATATGAACTCATATTCTCCTGATCCAGAGAATTTGGGCCTGCTTGAGGCCTCAGGAAGCTGTTTCAGGGCTTCCTTTTCTGAATAAGACATGCCATCTCCATCCTGGTATTGTGATGGAGATATTGTCTTATTCAACAACATGGCATCTGGTTTGATGTCATCTGGTTGATATGGATTATTCATAGCTTGGCCTTGTGGTTGAGGCTTCAAGATATGGTAGGCATTAAACAATTTGTTAATGTCTTGATCCAGACCCTCCCTGTCCCTTGTGCTGTGGTGTTGTTCTTCAAATACTTGGTTCAGTCTTTTTTTGGATTCTTCAGAGGCTTTGCTCAATTGAGCATATCCTTCTTGAAGATTCTAAACTATTTGTTCCAAGGAGGCTTGAGTTTGTCTCATCCTCTCTTGGTCAGCTTTAATTTCTGCAAATTGCTTTGCAGATTGTTCAGCATATTGGGACACTTGTAAACACAGTGTATCACTGTTGATGTTACTCTCAGATGTGACAATGTTATTTTCAGTCTGAGTGGGGGTAATGTTTCTATTACTAGGACTACTGATTCTAGAGTGGTTTACAACTACTTCCTGTTCTTGTGTACTTCTTTTACCAAATCTAACAGCTTCTGGATCATGGGGTCTGACTCTTTCCTCCTCTGGTTGAAGGGGGTTTTGTTCTTGCCCTTGTTTCCTTGTCTTCTCCTAGAAACTTCCTGGAATTGTGAAGAATGGTGACTCTTGGCCACTGATCTGCTGGTTTCTGAATGGTGTGAAGCCACTGGAGAGCTGATTTGGCCTCCTCCTTGTGAACCTGAAGGAATCTGAGTAGGCCCTGTCTGGGTCAACTGTTCTTCTATAGCTAGGATAGTGGCTTGATTCTCCCTTATCCTCTGTGCCCTTCCCTCCAGGAGTTGAAGTCTATCTCTTTGAGACAGATCTTCTGGCAACTTGATCCCAGTTCAGCCCAGTGAGTTGCTAGGTTGAACCTCTTGTTGTCCATGCTCCATTGAAATAAATTTTTGAGGAGTTGGTGGATCTGAAGAACTTGATCCATATCCTTCCAGTCCTCTGGTTTGAGGTTTCTGTTGAATTGGAGTGTGAATGGCAAGGTTGATATTCTCTCCCTCATTGTTTTGCCATCCACCACTGTGTCCAGGGTGTCCTCTTTCAGGTCTTCTGGTTCTGGTCAATCCTCCTCTATCCTCTGGTTGGTTCCTTTTGAAGCCAAGGTCTCTGAGGTATACAGGGGACATATCAGTGTCTGCAAACAGTCAACAACTTTATGTTCTTAGGGTATTTACCTTTGACTGCTCCTTGTACAAATTTATTGTCTGCTGATTTGGGCAGTTTGCCTTTGGAAGTTACAACTGGGTTAATACTTGTAATCTTCCCTGTACAAGTGGTTAAGGTTGGTTTACCTTGTATTGATGCAGAGTTTCGTGGTTTTCTACTTCTCTGAGTGGCTATTGGTTTCCACTTCTTGGCTGTGATGAGGCCTTCACAGTGCGTCTTTCCTTTGCCCTTGCTGCCCTCTGGTTCCGAGGGTGTCACTGGTGTGTTGGCCTGTGACTGGGTCTCAAGTGGGATAAAATTTTCTTCCACTGAAATAAAAGCAGGAAAAGGAGGGCTTATGTCAGTTAAGACTTCTCAAAAAATGCTGGTTTTGCACGTCTGAGATTGGCCTCTGGGCTTGTATGTTACTACAATGTGCCCTGTATAATGACAGTGTAATTGAATCAACAATTCCACATCAGAATTACAGCTTTTTGTTACCCTGTCACACTGTTTGTGTGTCAGTATCCCTCAGAAACACTTGTGGTTTTCAAGTGTATTCTGTACAAGTGGTTTTGTATAAGTGTTATTGAGTTAACAATAAACTTAACCACGCCGCAACTGATGGTTTTTCAGTCAGTGGTGTCCTTATTCAGTCAAGAATACAGGACTTATTGATGGCTTATGTGTCTTTATATACAAAACACGCCAAAAATAGTTATATTCAGTGGGTATTAACCACGTGAATAATACAATTATAATATGAGTATATATAAAAAAGGATAAATATATATAAAATATATATTTAAATAGAGAAATTACGCCTAAAAAAGATAAAACACTTATCAATAAGTCATAAAAAGAGAAAAGACTTACTTTACAAGGTCCAAAAAAAAAAGGTTAAAAACACGGCCAGGCCCCCAAAGAGTCAGGATGAAATTATGAAAGAGTGGTAATGTAGGCTATTTACAACTCAAACTATGTTTGTGACACGGTAAAAATGGTTTAAGAAGGTTTTGAGATGATTAAGAATAAATTTAAAGGGCTTTATTATAGTGGTTATAGTGGTGGTGAGTGCTGTTGAAAGCCCTGGGTGCAGCTTTATCTGTTGGGTTACAATAATAAAAGACTACAATAAGTAAAACTTATAGTTATAACTGATTATTAACCAAGAGTAAAACTGTTTTTGACAGTTTACTACGTAGGTTATTCAAGAGCAGGATGAGGAAAGGCTTTTGGCTGTGAAAAACCCTCCTTTTATCCTGAAATTGAGGTGGAAAGGCTGCTAGACCTTTCCACGTAGAGGAAGTGAAGATTTTTCACTCTCTATGACAGGCTTGTGGTTTGCAAACAGCCTGTATGCTCTGTATTGGGCTCAGATGTGGTTTTGAAACCACATCTTGGTGGTTTTCACCAATACAGGGTGAAACTTTTCATCTGGGGGCCTCACAGCCTGATTCTGAGGTGTATGACATGTAGAATGCTGTACAGAAACTGTATGGGACCCCATTATTGACTGACATATGAGGTATTGAAGTAAAAACATGCTTCTTTGTCTATTTTACACCTCATATTCATGGTTATGGGATATTATCCCATGGTAAGGCTGTATATGACAGCAGGTGGGATTTTGACCTTAAAATGGTCATAACTCTCTCAGTCTTTCGGATATCAAGCTCAAAATTGGTTCATTGAATAGCTCTGTATGAGCTCTACACAATGGTACCCAACTTGACATGGTTATTATTACATATGACAAAGTTATTTAAGCTTGTTTGGCCAATAACTTCTGTTGTAGTTGAGCTATGAGGAAATGGATGGCACCATCAGATGGCCCTGATTGTGCTATTTTCAAAAAGACCCCAGTTTAAGTATCTCACACTAAAACTGTAAAAGTTAGATGAGAGGTGAATGTTTTGTTCACCCGTATTTGGTCTGAATTTGACCATAACTCAAGTAATACTGGTGCTAGCTCAGTTTGGCTAGCACCATTAGATAGCCCTGGCTTAGAGCTTCATTTTGAATACCCCTTTGATGGGGTTAAGCCTCTCCTTCTAGATTTTAGATGAGAGGTGAAAATTAAGGTTTATGCTCAGCAATAACTTTGGGCAGGAATAACTTTGTTATTTCTTGTCCTATGGTGATGGGACTTATATTTTCAGAAAGAGGTGAGCTTCCTCTTTCTTTTGATACCTTTTGAGCTAATTTGGCTCAGCTCCATGTTTTGGTGGTATTTTGGCTATACCATTGGTTTATGGTATTTTGGCTGTCATGCTTGTGCTCTGGTTTTGAGTCACAGGCTGACAATGCGCAAATGTGCAAAATGCGCAGAAATGCGCAAATGAGCATTATTAGTGAAAATGGCCAAAACAGCAATTTGGGCCATTTCCCCTGGTCTTGAGGGAAATGACCAGATATACCCAATTGGGCATAAATTGCTGCCATGGCTTCTGGAGTGAGGTGAAGGTCCATGAAGGCCCCAAAAGGCAAATTGCCATAAATGGTCCATAAGATGATGAAGTGGCCATATTGGCCACTGGTGATGGATATGGCCAATTGTCCATAAAAGGACTGTGGCTTGATATGCCATATGGGGATCCAAGGAGGTGAATTGCCATGGTTGTGACACAGGGGAAGCAGTTTAGTGTAATGCTGAGGACCTCTTGAGTCTTCAAGCTTATTTAATATCCCAAGGGCAATTTGAGTTGAGTGTTGTAAATTATTATTTTGATACATCATGTTAAGTAAGACCTGAGTCCACAATTAATGCAGTTGAGTAACCCTCCAGTCCATAAATCTTTCCCAATGATTCTTGAATTCCAAATGGGTTTCAATACAGAATCAAATAAATGGCCAAGCTCTTGTGTTGTGTAAAGGTCAATCAATAAGGATCTCTTGATTTTTTATAATCAATCTTGATTTTCAGTTTTCTTAATAATTTATCTCTGAATAAATACTTTTTCAATTCTGTTGTTATTCTTGGAAATGTTTTCTTTTGGCTCTTATGTACTCCTAAACTATACATGTTATAAAAAAATGAAAAATAAAAAATCCTAACAATAATATGATTTACAATTGATTTCAATATTAATTTATTGATATTTTTTTATAATAATATTTTTTTGGATTAGGGCCCCCCTCACCATTTAAAAATCTTGAGTTGATTTCCAAATTTTGAAAAGGATATATCCTCATTCCCCCAGAACTTTCACTATAAGGGATAGTGTAAGAAATAAGTTTACCCAACCCTTATTTTTTATAGTGATTTTGATAATAATGAATAATAATACAGTATGATCACATAATTTCTTTTTTAAATCGGACTGAATAGTATTATGTTGTTTGCTTTTAGGTATAAAATAAGCTAAAAATTTATATAACTGATTAAATATCACTCTTCAAAAGAAATAATCCTGAATCACAATCAAGATCATGGAACTGTTTGGTTGAAGGTGGTAATTTGTGTCAATCAGTAAAAATTGGTGCTCTTGAGAGTATTTATAATTAATATGACATAATCTAATCATCATAATTTGAGTCCTTTATTCATATAATGACCATTATGATGCCACAAATCTTTTATTTTAGGAATTGTCATTGTGAATCAGTCTTCATTTCAAGTCCATCCCCTTGATGTTTCAGATTTGCTGTTATCCATAAATGCATTTGAGTTGTTAAAATAATATAAACAGTGAAAAATAAAATTTGTACAATTTTAAAAAACTCTTGTTTTCTTTGGGCAGGCTTTTTAAATTCAATTTTGAAGAAATAGCACATTGAGGTGTTATTAATATTTAAATGCCCCAAATTATGTCATCAATTTATGATTTCTTAATATAAATCACTCCTTAAAGTTCAATTAATGTCTTCATGGCCCAAATAATTCTTATTTTAAAACAAGCTCCAATCACTTTCTTGTAATTGAATAAATATTTTAAAAAAATTGATCATTTTAAAAAAATAACTGGATGTAGAGTTTTTTTATTTATTATTATTATTGAGTTGAAAAATCAAGCTAATTAATGTCTCTTGTTCTAATAGTAGGAAAATTATAATAAATATATATAATAAACAGAATATTCCTGAGCTCATGAATGGGATATGACCCTAATGCTTAGTGAAAAGAAATGAATGAATTTGAAATAAAAAAGAAGGTTTAAAAGGTTTAATTAAATCAATCTCTCTAATTCTTGTTTATAATGAAATAAAATTAGAAAAAAGAAGAAATATAACCTCAGGTATTTTATAGTCTTGCGTAGGACTTATCCTCCTTTGATAGTCCTTGTTCAATCTTTTTGAATACTTCAAATAGGCAGTTTATGTTCTTTCCAAGGACCATTTGCCGCTTTTTGGGGATGCTTGTTGACAATTTGATTGGGCAGTTTATGGTCTTTCCAAGGATCATTGGTTGATTGTTTTTCCTTTTGAGTCCTTGTTGAGAATTTTTGGTGTGCAGTTTATGATCTTTGCAAGGACTATTATTTGATTTTTTTGTTGATATTCTTGTTGATATTCTGATGAATTTCTTGATCTTTGAAGGGGCAGTATTTTATGGTTGTGTATTTTGAGACCTTTTTGAGAATTTTAGTGGGCATTTTGAGGTCTTGCCAAAGACCATTGGTTGCTTGGTTTTTATTTATGTTGATACTTTTGGTTTTAATGACATTTGATTTGTCTTCAAAGCCAAATTGTATAATTAGTTCAAACAGTTTATATTCTTAATGAGGACTCCTTTTCACTATAAAAGCACTTCTAAGCTTATAAAATAAGGGGACACTTTTCATTATGAAAACCTGTAGCATTCAAAATCAAATATGGCAGTATGATATATTAGAAAACACAAAAATAAAAATAAAAATAGCAGTTTAAAGCCTTGCTTGGGGCTATTATTTTTAGATCCATTTGCTTATTTATAGTTACTTTTTAATATTGGTTGTTTTTTGTTCTAACACCTGTAAAATCCAACATAAGAAATGTCAGATAAAGTCATAATTTATAAAAAAAGAATAAAGACAGAATTTCGCTTTTAAGCCTTGATGAGGGAATTTTTTATTTATGCCCTGTAGCCTATCAAAAATGAAATATGTCAGTTTAATTTAATATCCAATATACAAAAGGTATGAAAAAATAAAATAAAATGAGAAGTTTATAGCCATACTGAGGCTCATTTTTTATTTACTTCATTATTTTATTACACTGGAAATACTGAAATTTCAGTAAAATAAAGAATCAGTAATTAAAAATAATATAAACAGTGATATTGAGCAGTTTAATGCCTTGCTCAGGGCATGCATTGTTATGTATGCCCTGTAGCATAAAAAAGAAACAAATTATTAGTAGCTATACAGAAATAAAATCGGATAAGTCAGAACTATAATTTAGAAAAGGCACAAGCAGTTTAAAGCCTTTCTGGGGGCTTTTTTTATTTTGTTTTTTTTTGTTGACAATTTTTACAGCCTTTTGAAGCTGAAATTACGTCATTTGAAGTTAGCCCCTTGTTTAGCTCTTGACCCCATTTATTCTAAGGGCTTCAGTGCATAAATTATGATACTTTTAATGAGCTCGGTTGAATTAGTTTTGGCCTCTGGGTGTCCTAGGATCTTCATGAAAATAAGTTCATCAACATGCTAGTTCATTCACCCTTTACCAGGCCTGAAATTTGATAAGGTGACATGGTTCATTTGTAAGTGTCTTGGAGAGCCACTTTATCATGCACTCAACCACTTATGGTGGTTTGTTCTTTGGTCATTTGGTCTTGAAGGCCATTTATTGTGGCTAGAGATTTCCTTGGGGTACTTGCAATACAGTAGGGTTGGGTTTTTTTAGTGCTGTTATGCGTGCTATTACACCTTCAGAGTGGATACAAGAACGTTGGTTGGCCTGTTTTACTATTAGTAGGTTACTAAGGATTAAGTATACCTCTAGTGATACTTAAACCTGCTTTGGCCTAGTCTGTTCTCAAGGTAAAAAAGGCTGTAACACCATTCAAGGGCTTACTACCCTGTAAGGCTTTACACCCCATTGGTTGGTTGTATTTAGGCGTTTAGGGGTGTTATTACACCTTTACAGAGCTTAGATTGAGTTCGGGTGGCTGATTTGGTAGGCAGAAGGTATCTATACACCTTCAGCTGTGATGTGAGCTAAGTAGGATTGTTTCACTCTTGATGGATGTTCCACAACCATTCCTTGGATTACATATCAATTGCATTTGGTTTCCAGGTTCTGCGAGTATTCAATGAGGTCCCGTGTGATCCCAATAAGATTGGTTGGTGTTGGCCATCATAAAAATCGCAACTCCTTGCTCAATCCGCTGCTGAATGTTGTCTGAGGCCATCTTGTCTTACAGGGTTATTTCTTCTTGCAGCCACTAGAAGTCACATGTCAATGATGTGAGAATTCTGGCTTTCATTGTTCAGTTATCAATTATTATTCTTTTTGAAACTTTCCGTTCAGCTATTTTTATTTAATTCAACTGATGTATGTGCGATATGGACTTCACATCCTAATCTGAAAGGCCAGGTAACATTTCTCCTACATGGTAGTAAGAAGGAAATATAACCTTCATTAGTACATCGCCTGAGTCAACCTCCAATATTAGACTGAGTAATACAGTTTCATCGTTGGTTGAGGTGGCAAAGCGTCGGTACTTTGCATTATTTTTATTTATATTGGAAGTGTACCTCTAGTAATACGTAGCTAAAAAGGTGTATTTTTTTGTCAGCAAATATGGTAGAAAGTCTCAAGCTAAAATGAAAGATCTAATTTTCTTGAATGCATTCAGCTTCTTGTTCCATCTAGTCATTGAAAATGGCTCTGGGGTTAATTTTAGGCGTTTAGCTTTCATTTACTGGTAATAATACATCTTCATTGAGATAGTGTGATAGAGATTGACAGATCTCTTATCTTGTGAGGCAGATGGTGTTATTCAGGCTGTGTTACAGGTATAAGTATCATGGAAATCAAATTTGATCACCGCCTTTTCTTTATAAACTGTGCTCTAGTTGAAATACTAATCTCATCACAAAAAAGAATTTAAATAGGCTGATTTGTACCCAATTGTGATTGGATATCCCCTACTTGGCTTTGGGTGGAACGGAGCATGCATGTTGGATTCAGCTCCTCTGTAAGATTTTAAGAGGCTTTTTGAATCCAATAACACAATTGCGATCATTCCTTTTTATGTGGTGTTTTAGTAGGAATTGTCTATGAGTCTGAAATACAGTTTGTCTGCATATTTCCCTTTACAGGCTTATTAAAGTCCACCTGCAGTGGGTTGTTCTAGGCCTATCAATTACCGTTTGAAGCTACTGCCTGAGAGTAAGCATGCAATGCTTATCAATACCCCCCTCTCTGGTCCTAAAAGTCCTTCTCTCTTTTTTTGTTTGCCTTTTTTTAAAAATAATAATAATAATAATCAAGAAATAAAAAAATGGAGATATAAAAGAATTTTCGAATATAAAACTTGTGTCACTCTAATCAAAATTGGTTTGCCTCTCAATATAAATAAAATTCAACCATTTAGGTGACTAGAAGTACCAATCAGTTTATATAATGAATTGAATAAAATTATTTAGGTTGAGTGATACCTCTCAAATACTTTCTAAGAGAAACTCCGTGCAATCAAAAATTAAATTTAGCTATTGAGCCAACTCTAATGAAGCAGGTTAATCTCGTCTTCCCTTTAAATCAAAAATAAATACATAGTCTAATTTTGTTTGATAATTGTTCGGTCGGGGTTTGAGAACCTTGCAATCAAAGCTACAGTTAAACAATCTTTTTTTTTTGAAAGTTCTAATTTACAATGCCTTGAACCCCATTTGTATGTTAAGTTTTGTTGGTTTTGGTCCTTGTGCTTGATCGCTGCTTTTTGATTTGAATGTTATTTTTAGTCACCAAAATTGACTTTTTTGTTTTTTTTGGTGAGGTTTTTTTATTTATCAGGGCTTGGGGACCCAAAGATAACTCCATTGAGTTGATAGTTGAGTGGATACGTTGACTATCTAGAATATATTCAACAAAATAGACAATTAATTTTGCTCTTTTTTTTATTTTATGATAAAATAAAGAATAAAATAAAGATAAAAGTAAAATTAACAAAAAAAATAAAGTATAAAAGCATTAAAATAATAAAATAATAAGATGAATTAATAATAAAGCTGAAATGATAGTCTGCCATTAATTTTCTGATTTTCCCATCAGTATTTTTTATCTTTTGAGCACCTCCAGATGATAATTATGCTAAGTAAAATTAATATAAGATTATTTTTTTAAACACAATTTATTGAATTATTTGAGATATATGTTTCATTCTTTTATATAAGAAATCAAATATGAATAACATGTAAGTTTTAGTTTTTATTTATCACCTAGAGTGATCTGGTTTGAAACTAATTATTATTATTGTTTACTTGTTTTTTGATTTTTTTTATTTATATTTCTTTTAAACTAATTTTAGATGGGGAACTAGCTCTCAAACCAACCCAATAAGCTATAAGAAAAAACTACAGAATTGAGGACTTAGCAGGTGAGATTTTATTCTTTTTTTTTAATTAATTCAATTAATTCCTTTGACCAAGAATTTTATTTACTAATTCATGCTTGATGAAATTTCCTCCCCTCCATTTTTCTGTTTTATGACTTTTGAAAAGGTATTGTTGACAGAAGAAGTCCCAATCTTCTGTATTGAAGCTAGTTGAACCACTTTTAAGACTAAGGATTTCTGGTATAAGTGTTTCTTCCCATTTATAGTCCCATGTGGAACTTTCTACATTATAATTTCTTGAGATTTGGCTAATTTTTCCTTTTCTAATTTTCAAATCCTGGAGTTTGAACCAGTCTTGGCCTTCCCAGGGTCCTCCAAAAATTGATTTCCTGAGGTGTTCATCCATGTGGAATATTTCATTCCAGTATTGGTTTTCAAGGTTGCCTTCAATTCCATCCCAGGTCAATAGCTCCAAGAATTCATATTTGGTGAGGTTGACTCCAGGCAATCCTTGCCATGGATGAGGAATGACAATTGCTGATGTTGTTTTTTTTGAACAATTTCCTAAAACTCAATATATGGAAGGATTATTGTGGAGATATCTGGACAGGGTTCTGGTTTTGTTTGTAAGAACAATTCAAGATATTCACTTTCTTCTTGGGGATTATTGTCATTGGCAAAGACTTCTTTTTCTTCTATCCATGGATTTGGTGGATTTTGATTCGCTTAAGGTATGAAGAATTAAAGAAATATTTGTCAGCCTGTGACTCAAAACCAGAGCACAAGCATGACAGCCAAAATACCATAAACCAATGGTATAGCCAAAATACCACCAAAACATGGATCTGAGCCAAATTAGCTCAAAAGGTATCAAAAGAAAGAGGAAACTCACCTCTTCCTGAAAATATAAGTCCCATCACCATAGGACAAGAAATAACAAAGTTATTCCTGCTCAAAGTTATTGCTGAGCATAAACCTTATTTTCACCTCTCATCTAAACTCTAGAAGGAGAGGCTTAACCCCATCAAATGGGTACTCAAAATGAAGCTCTAAGCCAGGGCTATCCAATGGTACCAGCCAAACTGAGCTAGCACCAGTATTACTTGAGTTATGGTCAAATTCAGACCAAATAAGGGTGAACAAAACATTCACCTCTCATCTAACTTTTCCAGTTTTAGTGTGAGATACTTAAAGTGGGGTCTTTTTGAAAAGAGCACAATCAGGGCTATCTGATGGTGCCATCCATTTCCTCATAGCTCAACTACAACAGAAGTTATTGGCCAAACAAGCTTAATACAGCTTTTGCCCAAACCACGCCAATGTAAAAAATACTTGTACATGGGATAACTTTGTCATATTTAATGAGAACAATGTCAAGTTGGGTACCATCGTGTAGAGCTCATATAGAGCTATTCAATGAACCAATTTTGAGCTTGATATCTCAAAAACAGACAGATTTATGACCATTTTAAGGTCAAAATCCCACCTGCTGTCATATACAGCCTTACCATGGGATAATATCCCATAACCATGAATATGAGGTGTAAAATAGACAAAGAAGCATGTTTTTACTTCAATACCTCATATGTCAGTCAATACTGGGGTCCCATACAGTTTCTGTACAGCATTCTACACGTCATACACGTCAGAATCAGGCTGTGAGGTCCCCAGATGAAAATTTTCACCCTGTATTGGTGAAAACCACCAAGATGTGGTTTCAAAACCACATCTGAGCCCAATACAGAGCATACAGGCTGTTTGCAAACCACAAACCTGTCATAGAGAGTGAAAAATCTTCACTTCCTCTGCGTGGAAAGGTCTAGTAGCCTTTTCACCCCAATTTCAGGATAAAAGGAGGGCTTTTCACAGCCAAAACCTTTCCTCATCCTGCTCTTGAATAACCTACGTAGTAAAATGTCAAAAACAGTTTTACTCTTGGTTAAATAATCAGGTATAATTATAATCTTTAATTATTGTAGACTTTATTATTGTAATCCAACAGATAAAGCCTGCACCCAGGGTTCTCAATAGCGCTCACCACCACTATTTCTCAATAGTAGAACCCTTTTATCTTGTCATAAACCTTTATAAACCTCTTTTAAATAATTTTCTGCCATGTCACATACACAGTTAAAGTTGTAATTAGCCTAGTTATACCTTTATCATAGTATCATCCTGACATTTTGGGGGCCTGGCCGTGTTTTTTGACTTTTTGGGACCTTACAAGTAAGTCTTTTCTCTTTTTTATGACTTATTAACACATTGTTTTATCCTTTTTTAGGCGCCATTTTCTTTTAAAAAATATATTTTATATATATTTCTTTTTAAAATTTAATAATACTCATATTTTTAAGAGTATTTGTCTAGTGGCTAATAACCATAAGACCAGTATTTTTGGCCTGTTTTTGCATATTAAAACACATTGAGCCACTAATAAAGTCCTAATTATTGATTGAATTAAGACAACTCATACTGATAAACCAACAGTTGAGGCGTGTTTGGGCACATTGTTAACTAAATTACCCTGTAATACACCATCTTTTGACAGATTATACTTGCTGATAACAAGTATTCTGTAAGATATTGGTGTAACAGTATACCACTTATCAATAAGCTGTATTTTTGAGGTGTAATTGTTAATTCAATTACACTGTCACTATAAAAGGGCATATTGTAGTAAAATACAAGCCCAGAGGCCATTCTTAGACGTGCAAAATCAGCCTTTTAAGAAGTCTTAACTGACATAAGCCCTCTTTTTCCTGTTTGATTCAGTGGAAGAAAACTTCATACCACTTGAGACCCATTCACAGGCCAACATACCAGTGACACCCTCAGAACCAGAGGGCAGCAAGGGCAAAGGAAAAAGGCTTAGTGAAGGCCTGATTACAGCCAAGAAGTGGACACCAATAGCCACTCAGAGAAGTAGAAAACCACGAAACTCTGCATCAATACAAGGTAAACCAACCTTAACCACTTGTACAGGGAAGATTACAATTATTAACCCAGTTGTAACTTCCAAAGGCAAACTGCCCAAATCAGCAGACAACAAATTTGTACAAGGCACAGTCAAAGGTAAATACCCTAAGAACATAAAGTTTTTGACTGCTTTCAAACACTGATATGTCCCCTGCATACCTCAGAGACCTTGGCTTCCAAAGGAACCAACCAGAGGAAGGAGGAGGATTGTCCAGGACCAGAAGACCTGAAAGAGGACACCCTGGACACAGTGGTGGATGGCAAAAAAATGAGGGAGATAATATCAACCTTGCCATTCACACTCCAATTCAACAGAAACCTCAAACCAGAGGACTGGAAGCATATGGATCAAGTTCTTCAGATCCATAAACTCCTCAAAAATTTATTTCAATGGAGCATGGACAACAAAAGGTTCAACCTAGCAACTCACTGGGAAGAACTGGGATCAAGTTGCCAGAAGATCTGTCTCAAAGAGATAGACTTCAAAGACCTTATGGTAATCACCAAGGGTTGGAATCCTACCAGGCAGCACAGACTCCTGGAGGGAAGGGCACAGAGGATAAGGGAGAATCAAGCCACTATCCTAGCTATAGAAGAACAGTTGACCCAGACAGGGCCTACTCAGATTCCTTCAGGTTCACAAGGAGCAGGCCAAATCAGCTCTCCAGTGGCTTCACACCATTCAGAAACCAGCAGATCAGTGGCCAAGAGTCACCATTATTCACAATTCCAGGAAGTTTCCAGGAGAAGACAAGGAAACAAGGGCAAGAACAAAACCCCCTTCAACCAGAGGAGGAAAGAGTCAGACCCCATGATCCAGAAGCTGTTAGATTTGGTAAAAGAAGTACACAAGAACCAGAAGTAGTTGTAAACCACTCTAGAATCAGTAGTCCTAGTAATAGAAACATTACCCCCACTCAGACTAAAAATAACATTATCACATCTGAGAGCAACATCAACAGTGACACACTGTGGTTGCAAATGTCCCAATATGCTGAGCAATCTGCAAAGCAGGCTGCAGAATTTTCAGCTGCCCAAGAGAGGATGAGAAAAACTCAAGCCTCATTGGAGCAGATAGTTAAAAACGTTCAGGAAGGATATGCTCAACTGAGCAAAGCCTCTGAAGAAACAAACAAGAGACTGAATCAAGTCTCTGAAGAACAACACCATAGCAGCACAGACAGGGAGTGTCTGAACCAAGACATCAACAAATTGTCTGATGCCTACCATAGCTTAAAGCCCCAACCACAAGGCCAAGCTATGGAGAATCCATATCAACCAGATGACATCAAACCAGATGCCATATTGTTGAATAAGGCAAGATCTCCATCACAATACCAGGATGGAGATGGCATGTCTTATTCAGGGAAGGAAGCCTTGAAACAGCTTCCTGAGGCCTCAAGCTGGCCCAAATTCTCTGGATCAGGAGAATATGATCATATGGAACTCATAGATTATATTGATGGACTCTTCATTGATGTACCAAGCATACCAGATTACTGGATTACTGCTAGACTGAATACTGCATTGAAAGGTCATGCAAGTATATGGTACACTGAAATGAAAGAAATCCATGGCAGAAGAAATTGGCCATGGTGGAAGAGTCAAATAATCCAAAAGTACAGTAATGGAACTTGGATATGGCAAAAGACCATGTCATTTGAAAATGACAAATACTCTGTGGACAAAGATCCATATGAGTGGTGTGCTAGACAGTCTAAAAGACTTAAAGCCATTGATCCTCAAATGAACATTCAAATGAGGAATCATAAACTTCTGACACAACTGCCAGGAGAAGTAGAGCATGCAGTAAAGTGCAGATGCAACCAAAATTGCACTCTAGATGACATAGCCAATACCTTACAAGACATAAGGAAGAGGACTAATATAGGGAAATTCACCCCATATAGAAGCAATAGTTTCAAAGAGAAACAACCTTTCAGGGTAGAGTTTAAAGACAAACCCAGAGAAAGAGTGGCAGAAGTGGCAAAGAAGAAGAATTCTTGTCACAATTGTGGTTCAACAGACCACTATGCCAACAACTGTCCAAAAGCAAAGAAGAAAGTCTATGCTATAGAAAAAGTCCCTGAAGAAGAACCTCCAACAGAGGATTCTGAATCAGACTCTATGGGTGATGCCATCAGAGAACCATCTTATGAGGATCAAGACCCAAGAGAGGAATTTCTAGTGGAATACCAAGAGGAAACCACACTAGAAATCCAGGATATACAGTTGGAAGCAGGCATGCCACAAGACACTGCCAACAAGAACTTGTGTAAACACACACAGGATGCACAAACATTCCTGGTTACACCAACCAAAGGAATGGCATATATACATGGAACAGCCACAAAAATGACTGTATGTATTGACAATGCTCAGCACCCACTGATCATTGACAGTGGAGCACACTGCTCCATAGTGGCCAGAAAATATCTGGATAACCACTTCCCAAACTGGGAAAAAGAACTCTTGCCCACCAGGGCAAAGAACTTTAAGAGTGCATCTGGAAAGATGACCTCTATTGGGACAATTATCAAAGAGATAATTATACCCCACAGAAAAGGTAATATCAGACTCAACCCAGAGATTGTAGTGCTTGAAGATGCCCACATCCAAGGGTTTTTACTGGGAACAGATTACCAGAGGATTTATGGCATAGATATTTACAATTGTAAAAATAGGCATATTACCATTGGTACTAACAAGGAAAAGAAATTTTCTCTTGATATATACCAGATATCTTCTCAGGACCCACTGGAAGAACTTCTGAAAGAATTCAGAGAGGGACAGTTTAGCACTACCCTCACCAGTAAACAAAAGCTATGTTTACTGAAGATGCTGAGGAAGAATAGACCAGCATTTGCCATTGTTGAAGAACCATTAGGCAAGATCAAAAGCCATGATATAGAGCTATATCTGGATGTAGAAAGGCCTTATCCACCCATGTTAAGGAGACCTCCTTACCCAGCAAGTCTGGAGACCAGGAAAGAGATTGAGAAACATATCAATGAACTCCTGGACATGGATGTCATTAGGAAGATTGGACATAATGAAATAGTGGAAATCACCACTCCTGTCCTAATCACCTGGCATGATGGCAAGTCTAGATTGTGTGGAGACTTCAGAGCCATGAACAACTACACAAAAGCAGACAGGTACCCTATACCAAGGATACCTCATGCCTTGGATAAATTAGCCAAAGCCAAATACATAACCAAGATCGATTGTATGAAGGGCTTCCACCAAAATGGAGTTAAACCAAACTCCATGAAATTACTCAGAATCATATGCCATATGGGCATATATGAGTACACCAGGATGCCATTTGGCATCAAGAATGCACCAGCCCACTTCCAAAGGATGATGGACACCATATATCAAGAAGAAATAATGGAAGGCTGGATGGTAGTGTATATTGATGATATCATTATATACTCAGATACATCGGAAGACCATGTACAATACATAGACAGAGTGCTAAATAATTGTACACCCATCAATCTGAAAATTTCACTTAAAAAGTGTAGTTTTGGCCAACAAGAGCTACTAGCTCTAGGACAAAAAGTCTCAGGCCTTAGTCTGGCAATTGACCAGAACAAAGTAGCAGCAGTACTGCAAAAGCCAGTACCAAAGAACATCAAAGAGATGCAATCTTTCCTTGGGTTTGCTAGCTACTATAGAAACCACATTAAGAACTTTGCACACATGACTAGTAGTTTATCCAAGTTATGCTCAAAGGATGTAGTTTTTGAAATAACCAAGGAGAGGAGGGATGCATATGAGAGGATCAAATATGAACTCACAAATGCACCTGTGCTCATCTTGCCTGACTTTGAACTACCATTCAAGTTATATATAGATGCAGCATGCAGCCAGGGCTTGGGAGCAGCCCTTCACCAAAGACAAATTGTGGATGGTGAACCAAGAGAAGGTGTAATATGTTACATCTCCAGGCAGCTGAAAGATTCAGAAGCCAGGTATGGGGCCACCCAGACAGAATGTCTATGTCTAGTCTGGGCTCTAGAAAAACTCCATTATTATTTGGAGGGTGCAGTCTTTGAAGTCTACACAGACTGAACAGCCTTGAAGACTTTACTAAACATGAAGACTACTAATAGACACATGCTGAGATGGCAAATAGCCATCCAGGAGTATAGAGGGAACATGACCATCATATACAAGGAAGGTAAAAGCCATACCAATGCAGATGGCTTAGCAGATGGCCACTGGACAATGTCAAAAGCAATCCAGCTTATTACTCTGAAGTTTCTGCAAAAATTCCTATCCATTTTATGGAAATAAATAGGAAGAAGAACTTCAGATTCTCTGAATGGGCACCAGGGAGTGGTAACCTTGACAGTGGAAACACTGATTCAGAAGGGACAGAAACCCCAATACTGGGAATAAGTTCCTCAGAACTGCACAATGAATTTTTCAATGCAGTACTGAAATCTTATGCGAAACACAAACAGTGTAGCATACTACTCCAACTCCTTCAACAAAAATACAGGAGCCCAGAACTGGAAACCCAGCTGGAGGAACCCTGGTTGAGGGCCTATAAGGACAATTAATTCTTCCCTATAGATGGCCTGATTTATCACAGAGAAAAGCACACCAGTGCACTCACAGTGATAGACAGAGACCACATCTCTTTAATCCTGCAGGAATGCCATGACTACCCCTATATGGGACACATGAGTGAGGACAGGACTAAAGAGAGGGTAGCAAGCACAGCTTGGTGGCCCAAGTGGGAGCAAGAGTTGAGTTAATACATCAACACTTGTGAAAGATGCCAAAAGGCAAATAGAAAACATGGGAAGAAATATGGGTTACTTGAACATATAGAAGAACCCAAGCAACCATGGGAAACCATCAACATGGACTGGGTTACAGGACTTGTCCCAGGAGGCAAAGAAAACTACAATGCCTGTTTAATCATAGTTGATAGGTTCAGCAAGAGCATGAGGTGTCTACCATGCCATAAAGAAGACAAAGCCATCGACACTGCTCTGTTATTCTGGAATAACATCATATCCACCTGTGGAGTCCCCAAGATCATAATTAGTGACAGGGACCCAAAATTCACATCTGAATTTTGGACCAACTTATATGACATGCTTGGCACCAAGCTTGCCTCTTCCACAGCTTACCATCCCCAAACAGATGGCCTAGCTGAAAGGATGATCCAAACAATGGAGGACATCCTCAGAAGGTTCTGTGCCTATGGCATGGAATACAAGGACCATGAGGGATACACCCATGATTGGGTTACCCTCTTACCAGCAGTCCAGCTGGCTTATAACACAAGCCAGCACTCTACCACAGGAAAAACACCTGCACTGGTAGAGAAAGGGTGGAATCCCCTGTTACCTGTGGATCACCTGAAGAAAAATCTTCTGACCATCCACCCCGGAGCCAAAGACTTCCATGATATGTGGAAGAAAGCCTGTGATACTGCAGCCAAATGCATAGCTGAGGCCAAAGAGTATAACAAGCAGAGGTGGGACAAATCACATATGGAACCTGACTTCAAGGAAGGGGACCAGGTGTTAGTGTCTACACTGAACTTCAACAATCTCAAAGGACCCAAGAAAATGAGAGACTCATTTGTAGGGCCCTTCACTATCATTAAGCTGATAGGGAAGAATGCAGTAGAGGTCAAGCTCACTGAGGAGTTTTCTAGGAAACACCCAGTCTTTCCAGTGAGCCTGGTCAAACCATACTTCCAAACAGAGGAGGATAAATTCCCCTCCAGGAAGAGAAACATCACTCCACCAGAAATAGTGGAAGTAGAAGACTCTCCTGGACCTGTGAGTAAAATCATCAGGGCCAGAAAAATCAGACTTAATGGAAAGGACCAAAGACAATACCTAGTCAGATTCAAAAACCAGACAGCTGATAAAGACAAATGGTTGGCAGAGGATGCCATACCAGATGGGAACCTTCATTTAAGGAGATTCAGAGCCTCTAGGAGGACTGAACAGTCTCATCAATGATGAGCCTTTTTTAGATGGAGGGTATGTCAGCCTGTGACTCAAAACCAGAGCACAAGCATGACAGCCAAAATACCATAAACCAATGGTATAGCCAAAATACCACCAAAACATGGAGCTGAGCCAAATTAGCTCAAAAGGTATCAAAAGAAAGAGGAAGCTCACCTCTTTCTGAAAATATAAGTCCCATCACCATAGGACAAGAAATAACAAATTTATTCCTGCCCAAAGTTATTGCTGAGCATAAACCTTAATTTTCACCTCTCATTTAAAATCTAGAAGGAGAGGCTTAACCCCATCAAATGGGTATTCAAAATGAAGCTCTAAGCCAGGGCTATCTAATGGTGCTAGCCAAACTGAGCTAGCACCAGTATTACTTGAGTTATGGTCAAATTCAGACCAAATACGGGTGAACAAAACATTCACCTCTCATCTAACTTTTACAGTTTTAGTGTGAGATACTTAAAGTGGGGTCTTTTTGAAAATAGCACAATCAGGGCTATCTGATGGTGCCATCCATTTCCTCATAGCTCAACTACAACAGAAGTTATTGGCCAAACAAGCTTAAATAACTTTGTCATATGTAATGATAACCATGTCAAGTTGGGTACCATTGTTTAGAGCTCATACAGAGCTATTCAATGAACCAATTTTGAGCTTGATATCTGAAAAACTGACAGAGTTATGACCATTTTAAGGTCAAAATCCCACCTGCTGTCATATACAGCCTTACGATGGGATAATATCCCATAACCATGAATATGAGGTGTAAAATAGACAAAGAAGCATGTTTTTACTTCAATACCTCATATGTCAGTCAATACTGGGGTCCCATACAGTTTCTGTACAGCATTCTACGTGTCATACACGTCAGAATCAGGCTGTGAGGCCCCCAGGTGAAAAATTTCACCCTGTATTGGTGAAAACCACCAAGATGTGATTTCAAAACCACATCTGAGCCCAATACAGAGCATACAGGCTGTTTGCAAACCACAAGCCTGTCATAGAGAGTGAAAAATCTTCACTTCCTCTACGTGGAAAGGTCTAGCAGCCTTTCCACCTCAATTTCAGGATAAAAGGAGGGTTTTTCACAGCCAAAAGCCTTTCCTCATCCTGCTCTTGAATAACCTACGTAGTAAAATGTCAAAAACAGTTTTACGCTTGGTTAGAGTCTTTTATTATTGTAACCCAACAGATAAAGCTGCACCCAGGGCTTTCAACAGCGCTCACCACCACTATAACCACTAAAATAAAGCCCTTTAAATTTATTCTTAATCATCTCAAAACCTTATTAAAGCATTTTTACCGTGTCACAAACATAGTTTGAGTTGTAAATAGCCTACATTACCACTCTTTCATAATTTCATCCTGACATTTTGGGGGCCTGGCCGTGTTTTTAACCTTTTTTTTTTTTGGACCTTGTAAAGTAAGTCTTTTCTCTTTTTATGACTTATTGATAAGTGTTTTATCTTTTTTAGGCGTAATTTCTCTATTTAAATATATATTTTATATATATTTATCCTTTTTTATATATACTCATATTATAAGAGTATTATTCACGTGGTTAATACCCACTGAATATAACTATTTTTGGCGTGTTTTGTATATAAAGACACATAAGCCATCAATAAGTCCTGTATTCTTGACTGAATAAGGACACCTCTGACTGAAAAACCATCAGTTGAGGCGTGGTTAAGTGTATTGTTAACTCAATAACACTTATACAAAACCACTTGTACAGAATACACTTGAAAACCACAAGTGTTTCTGAGGGATACTGACACACAAACAGTGTGACAGGGTAACAAAAAGCTGTAATTCTGATGTGGAATTGTTGATTCAATTACACTGTCATTATACAGGGCACATTGTAGTAACATACAAGCCCAGAGGCCAATCTCAGACGTGCAAAACCAGCATTTTTTGAGAAGTCTTAACTGACATAAGCCCTCCTTTTCCTGCTTTGATTTCAGTGGAAGAAAATTTTATCCCACTTGAGACCCAGTCACAGGCCAACACACCAGTGACACCCTCAGAACCGGAGGGAAGCAAAGGCAAAGGAAAGAGGCACAGTGAAGGCCTCATCACAGCCAAGAAGTGGACACAAATAGCCACTCAGAGAAGTAGAAAACCACAAAACTCTCCATCAATACAAGGTAAACCAACCTTAACCACTTGTACAGGGAAGATTACAATTATTAACCCAGTTGTAACTTCCAAAGGAAAACTGCCCAAATCAGCAGACAATAAATTTGTACAAGGAGCAGTCAAAGGTAAATACCCTAAGAACATAAAGTTGTTGGCTGTTTGCAGACACTGATATGTCCCCTGTATACCTCAGAGACCTTGGCTTCCAAAGGAACCAACCAGAGGATAGAGGAGGATTGACCAGAACCAGAAGACCTGAAAGAGGACACCCTGGACACAGTGGTGGATGGCAAAACAATGAGGGAGAGAATATCAACCTTGCCATTCACACTCCAATTCAACAGAAACCTCAAACCAGAGGACTGGAAGTATATGGATCAAGTTCTTCAGATCCACCAACTCCTCAAAGATTTATTTCAATGGAGCATGGACAACAAGAGGTTCAACCTAGCAACTCACTGGGCTGAACTGGGATCAAGTTGCCAGAAGATCTGTCTCAAAGAGATAGACTTCAAAGACCTTATGGTAATCACCAAGGGTTGGAATCCTACCAGGCAGCACAGACTCCTGGAGGGAAGGGCACAGAGGATAATGGAGAATCAAGCCACTATCCTTGCTATAGAAGAACAGTTGACCCATACAGGGCCTACTCAGATTCCTTCAGGTTCACAAGGAGCAGGCCAAATCAGCTCTCCAGTGGCTTCACACCATTCAGAAACCAGCAGATCAGTGGCCAAGAGTCACTATTTTTCACAATTCCAGGAAGTTTCCAGGAGAAGACAAGGAAACAAGGGCAAGAACAAAACCTCCTTCAACCAGAGGAGGAAAGAGTCAGACCCCATGATCCAGAAGCTGTTAGATTTGGTAAAGGAAGTACACAAGAACCAGAAGTAGTTGTAAACCACTCTAGAATCAGTAGTCCTAGTAATAGAAACATTACCCCCACTCAGACTGAAAATAACATTGTCACATCTGAGAGTAACATCAACAGTGATACACTGTGGTTACAAGTGTCCCAATATGCTGAACAATCTGCAAAGCAATTTGCAGAAATTAAAGCTAGCCAAGAGAGGATGAGACAAACTCAAGCCTCCTTGGAACAAATAGTTAAGAATCTTCAAGAAGGATATGCTCAATTGAGCAAAGCCTCTGAAGAATCCAACAAAAGACTGAACCAAGTATTTGAAGAACAACACCACAGCACAAGGGACAGGGAGTGTCTGGATCAAGACATTAACAAATTGTTTAATGCCTACCATATCTTGAAGCCTCAACCACAAGGCCAAGCTATGAATAATCCATATCAACCAGATGACATCAAACCAGATGCCATGTTGTTGAATAAGACAATATCTCCATCACAATACCAGGATGGAGATGGCATGTCTTATTCAGAAAATGAAGCCCTGAAACAGCTTCCTGAGGCCTCAAGCTGGCCCAAACTCTCTGGATCAGGAGAATATGATCATATGGAACTCATAGATTATATTGATGGACTCTTCATTGATGTACCCAGAATACCAGATTACTGGATTACTGCTAGACTGAATACTGCATTTAAAGGTCATGCAAGTATATGGTACACTGAAATGAAAGAAATCCATGGCAGAAGAAACTGGCGATGGTGGAAGAGTCAAATAATTCAAAAGTACAGTAATGGAACTTGGATATGGCAAAAGACCATGTGATTTAAAAATGACAAATACTCTGTGGACAAAGATCCATATGAGTGGTGTGTTAGACAGTCTAAAAGACTTAAAGCCATTCATCGTCAGATGAACATCCAGATGAGGAATCACAAACTTCTGACACAACTGCCAGGAGAATTAGAGCATGCAGTGAAATGCAGATGCAACCAAAATTGCACTCTAGATGACATAGCCAATACCTTACAAGACATAAGGAAGAGGACAAATATAGGGAAATTCACCCCATATAGAAGCAGTAGTTTCAAGGAGAAACAACCTTTCAGGGTAGAGTTTAAAGACAAACCCAGAGAAAGAGTGACAGAAGTGGCAAGGAAGAAGAATTCTTGTCACAATTGTGGTTCAACAGATCACTATGCCAACAACTGTCCAAAGTCAAAGAAAAAAGTCTATGCTATAGAAAAAGTCCCTGAAGAAGAACCTCCAACAGAGGATTCTGAATCAGACTCTATGGGAGATGCCATCAGAGAACCATCTGATGATGATCAAGACCCAAGAGAGGAATTTCTAGTGGAATACCAAGAGGAAACCCCACTAGAAATCCAGGATATACAGTTGGAAGCAGGCATGCCACAAGACACTGCCAACAAGAACTTGTGTAAACACACATAAGATGCACAAACATTCCTGGTTACACCAACCAAAGGAATGGCATATATACATGGAACAGCCACAAAAATGACTGTATGTATTGAGAATGCTCAGCACCCACTGATCATTGACAGTGGAGCACATTGCTCCAAAGTGGCCAGAATTATCTGGATAACCACTTCCCAAACTGGGAAAAACAGCTCTTGCCCACTAAGGCAAAGAACTTCAAAAGTGCATCAGGGAAGATGTCTTCCATTGGGACAATTATCAAAGAGATAATTATACCCCACAGGAAGGGTAATATCAGACTCAACCCAGAGTTTGTAGTGCTTGAAGATGCCCACATCCAAGGGTTTTTACTGGGAACAGATTATTTACAACAGTAAAAACAGGCACATTACCATTGGTACCAACAAGGAAAAGAAATTTTCACTTGATATATACCACATATCTTCACAGGATCCACTAGAAGAACTCTTGAAGGAATTCAAGGAGGGACAGTTTAGCACTACCCTCACCAGTAAACAAAAACTAAGTTTACTGAAGATGCTGAGGAAGAACAGACCAGCATTTGCCATTGGTGAAGAACCACTAGGCAAGCAATACATAGACAGAGTGCTAAATAATTGTACACCCATCAATCTGAAAATTTCACTTAAAAAGTGTAGTTTTGGCCAACAAGAGCTACTAGCTCTAGGACAAAAAGTCTCAGGCCTTAGTCTGGCAATTGACCAGAACAAAGTAGCAGCAGTACTGCAAAAGCCAGTACCAAAGAACATCAAAGAGATGCAATCTTTCCTTGGGTTTGCTAGCTACTATAGAAACCACATTAAGAACTTTGCACACATGACTAGTAGTTTATACAAGTTATGCTCAAAGGATGTAGTTTTTGAAATAACCAAGGAGAGGAGGGATGCATATGAGAGGATCAAATATGAACTCACAAATGCACCTGTGCTCATCTTGCCTGACTTTGAACTACCATTCAAGTTATATATAGATGCAGCATGCAGCCAGGGCTTGGGAGCAGCCCTTCACCAAAGACAAATTGTGGATGGTGAACCAAGAGAAGGTGTAATATGTTACATCTCCAGGCAGCTGAAAGATTCAGAAGCCAGGTATGGGGCCACCCAGACAGAATGTCTATGTCTAGTCTGGGCTCTAGAAAAACTCCATTATTATTTGGAGGGTGCAGTCTTTGAAGTCTACACAGACTGAACAGCCTTGAAGACTTTACTAAACATGAAGACTACTAATAGACACATGCTGAGATGGCAAATAGCCATCCAGGAGTATAGAGGGAACATGACCATCATATACAAGGAAGGTAAAAGCCATACCAATGCAGATGGCTTAGCAGATGGCCACTGGACAATGTCAAAAGCAATCCAGCTTATTACTCTGAAGTTTCTGCAAAAATTCCTATCCATTTTATGGAAATAAATAGGAAGAAGAACTTCAGATTCTCTGAATGGGCACCAGGGAGTGGTAACCTTGACAGTGGAAACACTGATTCAGAAGGGACAGAAACCCCAATACTGGGAATAAGTTCCTCAGAACTGCACAATGAATTTTTCAATGCAGTACTGAAATCTTATGCGAAACACAAACAGTGTAGCATACTACTCCAACTCCTTCAACAAAAATACAGGAGCCCAGAACTGGAAACCCAGCTGAGGAACCCTGGTTGAGGGCCTATAAGGACAATTAATTCTTCCCTATAGATGGCCTGATTTATCACAGAGAAAAGCACACCAGTGCACTCACAGTGATAGACAGAGACCACATCTCTTTAATCCTGCAGGAATGCCATGACTACCCCTATATGGGACACATGAGTGAGGACAGGACTAAAGAGAGGGTAGCAAGCACAGCTTGGTGGCCCAAGTGGGAGCAAGAGTTGAGTTAATACATCAACACTTGTGAAAGATGCCAAAAGGCAAATAGAAAACATGGGAAGAAATATGGGTTACTTGAACATATAGAAGAACCCAAGCAACCATGGGAAACCATCAACATGGACTGGGTTACAGGACTTGTCCCAGGAGGCAAAGAAAACTACAATGCCTGTTTAATCATAGTTGATAGGTTCAGCAAGAGCATGAGGTGTCTACCATGCCATAAAGAAGACAAAGCCATCGACACTGCTCTGTTATTCTGGAATAACATCATATCCACCTGTGGAGTCCCCAAGATCATAATTAGTGACAGGGACCCAAAATTCACATCTGAATTTTGGACCAACTTATATGACATGCTTGGCACCAAGCTTGCCTCTTCCACAGCTTACCATCCCCAAACAGATGGCCTAGCTGAAAGGATGATCCAAACAATGGAGGACATCCTCAGAAGGTTCTGTGCCTATGGCATGGAATACAAGGACCATGAGGGATACACCCATGATTGGGTTACCCTCTTACCAGCAGTCTAGCTGGCTTATAACACAAGCCAGCACTCTACCACAGGAAAAACACCTGCACTGGTAGAGAAAGGGTGGAATCCCCTGTTACCTGTGGATCACCTGAAGAAAAATCTTCTGACCATCCACCCCGGAGCCAAAGACTTCCATGATATGTGGAAGAAAGCCTGTGATACTGCAGCCAAATGCATAGCTGAGGCCAAAGAGTATAACAAGCAGAGGTGGGACAAATCACATATGGAACCTGACTTCAAGGAAGGGGACCAGGTGTTAGTGTCTACACTGAACTTCAACAATCTCAAAGGACCCAAGAAAATGAGAGACTCATTTGTAGGGCCCTTGTAACAACCATCCATCAGGGGTAAGGGTATTCATTCATACACCCACTCAAACACCTCAAATCAGCAAATCCAGTATCTGCATCAGCAGTCAGTTTCAGCAATCTTCATTCTGAAACATGCATACAGTTTGATACATCAATACAGCCTGTCAATACTTGTACAGGATGGATTCACCCAATACAGTTTCAATACACCAGTATGAAACTGTATGATCACTCAAATACACCACACCTCTTGTACAGGTCCTGTACAGCTGTACAGGACCTGTATTGGCAAGACTCAATTCAACAATCAATTATTCTCATGAAAATTCTTCTCTGGATGAGGGCTGGTGATTCTCACATATACCAGCCCCTCTTTCTCCCCCCTGGGGACTTTTCCCCAGTTAATTAATTTAGTTGATTTATTATTAACTGAATATTCTTATCCTTATATTTTGGGTATTATATTTATTTAATCTTAAGTTAGTCTTTGCCTCTTTTCTTTCTTCGCCTGTACAGTATGAGTTGGGTGGCCATATCCTTATTAACCCTTCTCTTTCCATTCTGACAGGTTGAAACAGTGGACTTGGACTTGTTTGTGGTTGGCTCTTCTATTTTCTTCTTCTTATTTCTTTTGTTGCTGCTTTTCTTATATTCATCCTTTTAGTAACTCATCTTTAACACTCTTAAGTGTATCTCATCTTATCCTATCCTTGAGCCCTCCATAAGTGAGTCCCAGTTTACTGAGTGCCAGGCCCTCTTCACTTCGAAGAGCCCCTGTGACAGCCCTTCACTATCATTAAGTTGATAGGGAAGAATGCAGTAGAGGTCAAGCTCACTGAGGAGTTTTCTAGGAAACACCCAGTCTTTCCAGTGAGCCTGGTCAAACCATACTTCCAGACAGAGGAGGATAAATTCCCCTCCAGGAAGAGAAACATCACTCCACCAGAAATAGTGGAAGTAGAAGACTCTCCTGGACCTGTGAGTAAAATCATCAGGGCCAGAAAAATCAGACTTAATGGAAAGGACCAAAGACAATACCTAGTCAGATTCAAAAACCAGACAGCTGATAAAGACAAATGGTTGGCAGAGGATGCCATACCAGATGGGAACCTTCATTTAAGGAGATTCAGAGCCTCTAGGAGGACTGAACAGTCTCATCAATGATGAGCCTTTTTTAGATGGAGGGTATGTCAGCCTGTGACTCAAAACCAGAGCACAAGCATGACAGCCAAAATACCATAAACCAATGGTATAGCCAAAATACCACCAAAACATGGAGCTGAGCCAAATTAGCTCAAAAGGTATCAAAAGAAAGAGGAAGCTCACCTCTTTCTGAAAATATAAGTCCCATCACCATAGGACAAGAAATAACAAATTTATTCCTGCCCAAAGTTATTGCTGAGCATAAACCTTAATTTTCACCTCTCATTTAAAATCTAGAAGGAGAGGCTTAACCCCATCAAATGGGTATTCAAAATGAAGCTCTAAGCCAGGGCTATCTAATGGTGCTAGCCAAACTGAGCTAGCACCAGTATTACTTGAGTTATGGTCAAATTCAGACCAAATACGGGTGAACAAAACATTCACCTCTCATCTAACTTTTACAGTTTTAGTGTGAGATACTTAAAGTGGGGTCTTTTTGAAAATAGCACAATCAGGGCTATCTGATGGTGCCATCCATTTCCTCATAGCTCAACTACAACAGAAGTTATTGGCCAAACAAGCTTAAATAACTTTGTCATATGTAATGATAACCATGTCAAGTTGGGTACCATTGTTTAGAGCTCATACAGAGCTATTCAATGAACCAATTTTGAGCTTGATATCTGAAAAACTGACAGAGTTATGACCATTTTAAGGTCAAAATCCCACCTGCTGTCATATACAGCCTTACCATGGGATAATATCCCATAACCATGAATATGAGGTGTAAAATAGACAAAGAAGCATGTTTTTACTTCAATACCTCATATGTCAGTCAATACTGGGGTCCCATACAGTTTCTGTACAGCATTCTACGTGTCATACACGTCAGAATCAGGCTGTGAGGCCCCCAGGTGAAAAATTTCACCCTGTATTGGTGAAAACCACCAAGATGTGATTTCAAAACCACATCTGAGCCCAATACAGAGCATACAGGCTGTTTGCAAACCACAAGCCTGTCATAGAGGTTGAAAAATCTTCACTTCCTCTACGTGGAAAGGTCTAGCAGCCTTTCCACCTCAATTTCAGGATAAAAGGAGGGTTTTTCACAGCCAAAAGCCTTTCCTCATCCTGCTCTTGAATAACCTACGTAGTAAAATGTCAAAAACAGTTTTACGCTTGGTTAGAGTCTTTTATTATTGTAACCCAACAGATAAAGCTGCACCCAGGGCTTTCAACAGCGCTCACCACCACTATAACCACTAAAATAAAGCCCTTTAAATTTATTCTTAATCATCTCAAAACCTTCTTAAAGCATTTTTACCGTGTCACAAACATAGTTTGAGTTGTAAATAGCCTACATTACCACTCTTTCATAATTTCATCCTGACATTTTGGGGGCCTGGCCGTGTTTTTAACCTTTTTTTTTTTTGGACCTTGTAAAGTAAGTCTTTTCTCTTTTTATGACTTATTGATAAGTGTTTTATCTTTTTTAGGCGTAATTTCTCTATTTAAATATATATTTTATATATATTTATCCTTTTTTATATATACTCATATTATAAGAGTATTATTCACGTGGTTAATACCCACTGAATATAACTATTTTTGGCGTGTTTTGTATATAAAGACACATAAGCCATCAATAAGTCCTGTATTCTTGACTGAATAAGGACACCTCTGACTGAAAAACCATCAGTTGAGGCGTGGTTAAGTGTATTGTTAACTCAATAACACTTATACAAAACCACTTGTACAGAATACACTTGAAAACCACAAGTGTTTCTGAGGGATACTGACACACAAACAGTGTGACAGGGTAACAAAAAGCTGTAATTCTGATGTGGAATTGTTGATTCAATTACACTGTCATTATACAGGGCACATTGTAGTAACATACAAGCCCAGAGGCCAATCTCAGACGTGCAAAACCAGCATTTTTTGAGAAGTCTTAACTGACATAAGCCCTCCTTTTCCTGCTTTGATTTCAGTGGAAGAAAATTTTATCCCACTTGAGACCCAGTCACAGGCCAACACACCAGTGACACCCTCAGAACCAGAGGGAAGCAAAGGCAAAGGAAAGAGGCACAGTGAAGGCCTCATCACAGCCAAGAAGTGGACACAAATAGCCACTCAGAGAAGTAGAAAACCACAAAACTCTCCATCAATACAAGGTAAACCAACCTTAACCACTTGTACAGGGAAGATTACAATTATTAACCCAGTTGTAACTTCCAAAGGAAAACTGCCCAAATCAGCAGACAATAAATTTGTACAAGGAGCAGTCAAAGGTAAATACCCTAAGAACATAAAGTTGTTGGCTGTTTGCAGACACTGATATGTCCCCTGTATACCTCAGAGACCTTGGCTTCCAAAGGAACCAACCAGAGGATAGAGGAGGATTGACCAGAACCAGAAGACCTGAAAGAGGACACCCTGGACACAGTGGTGGATGGCAAAACAATGAGGGAGAGAATATCAACCTTGCCATTCACACTCCAATTCAACAGAAACCTCAAACCAGAGGACTGGAAGTATATGGATCAAGTTCTTCAGATCCACCAACTCCTCAAAGATTTATTTCAATGGAGCATGGACAACAAGAGGTTCAACCTAGCAACTCACTGGGCTGAACTGGGATCAAGTTGCCAGAAGATCTGTCTCAAAGAGATAGACTTCAAAGACCTTATGGTAATCACCAAGGGTTGGAATCCTACCAGGCAGCACAGACTCCTGGAGGGAAGGGCACAGAGGATAATGGAGAATCAAGCCACTATCCTTGCTATAGAAGAACAGTTGACCCATACAGGGCCTACTCAGATTCCTTCAGGTTCACAAGGAGCAGGCCAAATCAGCTCTCCAGTGGCTTCACACCATTCAGAAACCAGCAGATCAGTGGCCAAGAGTCACTATTTTTCACAATTCCAGGAAGTTTCCAGGAGAAGACAAGGAAACAAGGGCAAGAACAAAACCTCCTTCAACCAGAGGAGGAAAGAGTCAGACCCCATGATCCAGAAGCTGTTAGATTTGGTAAAGGAAGTACACAAGAACCAGAAGTAGTTGTAAACCACTCTAGAATCAGTAGTCCTAGTAATAGAAACATTACCCCCACTCAGACTGAAAATAACATTGTCACATCTGAGAGTAACATCAACAGTGATACACTGTGGTTACAAGTGTCCCAATATGCTGAACAATCTGCAAAGCAATTTGCAGAAATTAAAGCTAGCCAAGAGAGGATGAGACAAACTCAAGCCTCCTTGGAACAAATAGTTAAGAATCTTCAAGAAGGATATGCTCAATTGAGCAAAGCCTCTGAAGAATCCAACAAAAGACTGAACCAAGTATTTGAAGAACAACACCACAGCACAAGGGACAGGGAGTGTCTGGATCAAGACATTAACAAATTGTTTAATGCCTACCATATCTTGAAGCCTCAACCACAAGGCCAAGCTATGAATAATCCATATCAACCAGATGACATCAAACCAGATGCCATGTTGTTGAATAAGACAATATCTCCATCACAATACCAGGATGGAGATGGCATGTCTTATTCAGAAAATGAAGCCCTGAAACAGCTTCCTGAGGCCTCAAGCTGGCCCAAACTCTCTGGATCAGGAGAATATGATCATATGGAACTCATAGATTATATTGATGGACTCTTCATTGATGTACCCAGAATACCAGATTACTGGATTACTGCTAGACTGAATACTGCATTTAAAGGTCATGCAAGTATATGGTACACTGAAATGAAAGAAATCCATGGCAGAAGAAACTGGCGATGGTGGAAGAGTCAAATAATTCAAAAGTACAGTAATGGAACTTGGATATGGCAAAAGACCATGTGATTTAAAAATGACAAATACTCTATGGACAAAGATCCATATGAGTGGTGTGTTAGACAGTCTAAAAGACTTAAAGCCATTCATCGTCAGATGAACATCCAGATGAGGAATCACAAACTTCTGACACAACTGCCAGGAGAATTAGAGCATGCAGTGAAATGCAGATGCAACCAAAATTGCACTCTAGATGACATAGCCAATACCTTACAAGACATAAGGAAGAGGACAAATATAGGGAAATTCACCCCATATAGAAGCAGTAGTTTCAAGGAGAAACAACCTTTCAGGGTAGAGTTTAAAGACAAACCCAGAGAAAGAGTGACAGAAGTGGCAAGGAAGAAGAATTCTTGTCACAATTGTGGTTCAACAGATCACTATGCCAACAACTGTCCAAAGTCAAAGAAAAAAGTCTATGCTATAGAAAAAGTCCCTGAAGAAGAACCTCCAACAGAGGATTCTGAATCAGACTCTATGGGAGATGCCATCAGAGAACCATCTGATGATGATCAAGACCCAAGAGAGGAATTTCTAGTGGAATACCAAGAGGAAACCCCACTAGAAATCCAGGATATACAGTTGGAAGCAGGCATGCCACAAGACACTGCCAACAAGAACTTGTGTAAACACACATAAGATGCACAAACATTCCTGGTTACACCAACCAAAGGAATGGCATATATACATGGAACAGCCACAAAAATGACTGTATGTATTGAGAATGCTCAGCACCCACTGATCATTGACAGTGGAGCACATTGCTCCAAAGTGGCCAGAATTATCTGGATAACCACTTCCCAAACTGGGAAAAACAGCTCTTGCCCACTAAGGCAAAGAACTTCAAAAGTGCATCAGGGAAGATGTCTTCCATTGGGACAATTATCAAAGAGATAATTATACCCCACAGGAAGGGTAATATCAGACTCAACCCAGAGTTTGTAGTGCTTGAAGATGCCCACATCCAAGGGTTTTTACTGGGAACAGATTATTTACAACAGTAAAAACAGGCACATTACCATTGGTACCAACAAGGAAAAGAAATTTTCACTTGATATATACCACATATCTTCACAGGATCCACTAGAAGAACTCTTGAAGGAATTCAAGGAGGGACAGTTTAGCACTACCCTCACCAGTAAACAAAAACTAAGCTTACTGAAGATGCTGAGGAAGAACAGACCAGCATTTGCCATTGGTGAAGAACCACTAGGCAAGATTAAAGGCCATCATAAAGAACTATATCTGGATGTGGAAAGACCTTATCCACCCATGCTGAGGATACCTCCTTATCCAGCAAGTCTGGAAACCAGGAAAGAAATTGAAAAACACATCAATGAACTCCTGGACATGGATGTCATCAGGAAGATTGGACATAATGAAATAGTGGAAATCACCACTCCTGTCCTAATCACCTGGCATGATGGCAAGTCTAGATTGTGTGGAGACTTCAGAGGCATGAACAACTACACAAAAGCAGACAGGTACCGTATACCAAGGATACCTCATGCCTTGGATAAGCTGGCCAAAGCCAAATACATAACCAAGATGGATTGTATGAAAGGCTTCCACCAAAATGGAGTTAAACCAAACTCCATGAAATTACTCAGAATCATATGCCATATGGGCATATATGAGTACACCAGGATGCCATTTGGCATCAAGAATGCACCAGCCCACTTCCAAAGGATGATGGACACCATATATCAAGAAGAAATATTGGAAGGCTGGATGGTAGTATATATTGATGATATCATTATATACTCAGAGACATGGGAAGACCATGTACAATACATAGACAGAGTGCTAAGTAAATGTACACCCATCAATCTGAAAATTTCACTTAAAAAGTGTAGTTTTGGCCAACAAGAGCTAATAGCTCTAGGACACAAAGTCTCAGGCCTTAGTCTGGCAATTGACCAGAACAAAGTAGCAGCAGTACTGCAAAAGCCAGTACCAAAGAGAATCAAAGAGATGCAATCTTTCCTTGGGTTTTCTAGCTACTATAGAAACCACATTAAGAACTTTGCACACATAACTAGTAGTTTATACAAGTTATGCTCAAAGGATGTAGTTTTTGAAATAACCAAGGAAAGGAGGGATGCATATGAGAGGATCAAATATGAACTCAAAAATGCACCTGTGCTCATCTTGCCTGACTTTGAACTACCATTCAAGTTATATATAGATGCAGCATGCAGCCAGGGCTTGGGAGCAGCCCTTCACCAAAGACAAATTGTGGATGGTGAACCAAGAGAAGGTGTAATATGTTACATCTCCAGGCAGCTGAAAGATTCAGAAGCCAGGTATGGGGCCACCCAGACAGAATGTCTATGTCTAGTCTGGGCTCTAGAAAAACTCCATTATTATTTGGAGGGTGCAGTCTTTGAAGTCTACACAGACTGAACAGCCTTGAAGACTTTACTAAACATGAAGACTACTAATAGACACATGCTGAGATGGCAAATAGCCATCCAGGAGTATAGAGGGAACATGACCATCATATACAAGGAAGGTAAAAGCCATACCAATGCAGATGGCTTAGCAGATGGCCACTGGACAATGTCAAAAGCAATCCAGCTTATTACTCTGAAGTTTCTGCAAAAATTCCTATCCATTTTATGGAAATAAATAGGAAGAAGAACTTCAGATTCTCTGAATGGGCACCAGGGAGTGGTAACCTTGACAGTGGAAACACTGATTCAGAAGGGACAGAAACCCCCATACTGGGAATAAGTTCCTCAGAACTGCACAATGAATTTTTCAATGCAGTACTGAAATCTTATGCGAAACACAAACAGTGTAGCATACTACTCCAACTCCTTCAACAAAAATACAGGAGCCCAGAACTGGAAACCCAGCTGGAGGAACCCTGGTTGAGGGCCTATAAGGACAATAAATTCTTCCTTATAGACGGCCTGATTTATCACAGAGAAAAGCACACAAGTGCACTCACAGTGATAGACAGAGACCACATCTCTTTAATCCTGCAGGAATGCCATGACTACCCCTATATGGGACACATGAGTGAGGACAGGACTAAAGAGAGGGTAGCAAGCACAGCTTGGTGGCCCAAGTGGGAGCAAGAGTTGAGTGAATACATAAACACTTGTGAAAGATGCCAAAAGGCAAATAGAAAACATGGGAAGAAATATGGGTTGCTTCAACACATAAAAGAACCCAAACACCCATGGGAAACCATCAACATGGACTGGGTCACAGGACTTGTCCCAGGAGGCAAAGAAAACTACAATGCCTGCTTAATCATAGTTGATAGGTTCAGCAAGAGCATGAGATGTCTACCATGCCATAAAGAGGACACAGCCATGGACACTGCTCTGTTATTTTGGAATAACATCATATCCACCTGTGGAGTCCCTAAGATCATAATTAGTGACAGGGACCCAAAATTCACATATGAATTTTGGACCAATTTATATGACATGCTTGGCACCAAGCTTGCTTTTTCCACAGCTTACCATCCACAAACAGATGGCCTAGCTGAGAGGATGATCCAAACAATGGAGGACATCCTCAGGAGGTTCTGTGCCTATGGCATGGAATACAAGGACCATGAGGGATACACCCATGATTGGGTCACCCTCTTACCAGCAGTCCAACTGGCTTATAACACAAGCCAGCACTCTACCACAGGAAAAACACCTGCACTGGTAGAGAAAGGGTGGAATCCCCTGTTACCTGTGGATCACCTGAAGAAAAATCTTCTGACCATCCACCCCACAGCCAAAGACTTCCATGATATGTGGAAGAAAGCCTGTGATACTGCAGCCAAATGCATAGCTGAGGCCAAAGAGTATAACAAGCAGAGGTGGGACAAATCACATATGGAACCTGACTTCAAGGAAGGGGACCAGGTGTTAGTGTCTACACTGAACTTTAACAATCTCAAAGGACCCAAGAAAATGAGAGACTCATTTGTAGGGCCCTTCACTATCATTAAGTTGATAGGGAAGAATACAGTAGAGGTCAAGCTCACTGAGGAGTTTTCTAGGAAACACCCAGTCTTTCCAGTGAGCCTGGTCAAACCATACTTCCAAACAGAGGAGTATAAATTCCCCTCCAGGAAGAAAAACATCACTCCACCAGAAATAGTGGAAGTAGAAGACTCTCCTGGACCTGTGAGTAAAATCATCAGGGCCAGAAAAATCAGACTTAATGGGAAGGATCAGAGACAATATCTAGTCAGGTTCAAGAACCAGCCAACTGACAAAGACAAATGGTTGGCAGAGGATGCCATACCAGATGCAAACCTTCATTTAAGGAGATTCAGGGCCTCTAGGAGGACTTAACAGTCTCATCTATGATGAGCCTTTTTTAGAGGGAGGGTATGTCAGCCTGTGACTCAAAACCAGAGCACAAGCATGACAGCCAAAATACCATAAACCAATGGTATAGCCAAAATACCACCAAAACATGGAGCTGAGCCAAATTAGCTCAAAAGGTATCAAAAGAAAGAGGAAACTCACCTCTTTCTGAAAATATAAGTCCCATCACTATAGGACAAGAAATAACAAAGTTATTCCTGCCCAAAGTTATTGCTGAGCATAAACCTTAATTCTCACCTCTCATCTAAAATCTAGAAGGAGAGGCTTAACCCAATCAAATGGGTATTCAAAATGAAGCTCTAAGCCAGGGCTATCTAATGGTGCTAGCCAAACTGAGCTAGCACCAGTATTACTTGAGTTATGGTCAAATTCAGACCAAATAAGGGTGAACAAAACATTCACCTCTCATCTAACTTTTACAGTTTTAGTGTGAGATACTTAAAGTGGGGTCTTTTTGAAAAGAGCACAATCAGGGCTATCTGATGGTGCCATCCATTTTCTCATAGCTCAACTACAACAGAAGTTATTGGCCAAACAAGCTTAATACAGCTTTTGCCCAAACCACGCCAATGTACAAAAATACTTGTACATGGGATAACTTTGTCATATTTAATGATAACCATGTCAAGTTGGGTACCATTCTGTAGAGCTCATACAGACATATTCAATGAACCAATTTTGAGCTTGATATCTCAAAAACTGAGTTATGACCATTTTAAGGTCAAAATCCCACCTGCTGTCATATACAGCCTTACCATGGGATAATATCCCATAACCATGAATATGAGGTGTCAAATAGACAAAGAAGCATGTTTTTACTTCAATACCTCATATGTCAGTCAATACTGGGGTCCCATACAGTTTCTGTACAGAATTCTACGCGGCAAACACGTCAGAATCAGGCTGTGAGGTCCCCAGATGAAACATTTCCCCCTGTATTGGTGAAAACCACCAAGATGTGGTTTCAAAACCACATCTGAGCCCAATACAGAGCATACAGGCTGTTTGCAAACCACAAGCCTGTCATAGAGAGTGAAAAATCTTCACTTCCTCTATGTGGAAAGGTCTAGCAGCCTTTCCACCTCAATTTCAGGATAAAAGGAGGGTTTTTCACAGCCAAAAGCCTTTCTTCATCCTGCCCTTGAATAACCTACGTAGTAAACTGTCAAAACAGTTTTACTCTTGGTTAATAATCAGGTATAATTATAAGTTTTAATTATTGTAGTCTTTTATTATTGTAACCCAACAGATAAAGCTGCACCCAGGGCTTTCAACAGCGCTCACCACCACTATAACCACTATAGTAAAGCCCTTCTAATTTATTCTTAATCATCTCAAAACCTTCTTAAAGCATTTTTACCGTGTCACAAACATAGTTTGAGTTGTAAATAGCCTACATTACCACTCTTTCATAGTTTCATCCTGACACGCATTTTTGCGCTTTTGCACAATTTTGTGCACTTTGACCCAAAGTGTCCAAAAGACACTTTCCCGCCCTTTGAGCCAGTTTGTGGCTCAGAACGCAAAAGTGGCCAAAAGCCCCAAAGGACCCAGAAACACCTTTCCAAGCTCTGAAGCCATCACATCCATCTTTTTCCCCTCTGTCTTTTCATCTCAAGACCTTTCGACATAATCTTTTTTCCAATGAACCAATATGCCATAAATGATGTTATATATCATTATGCATCATTTTTCAACAGCAATTCAATGGTGGAAATATTAAATGGTGATTAAAATTTTCCAACATATCATCACATCATCAAGGCACCCAATCATTCAGAGGACTCATCAAGGCTCAAGAGCAAGTGTGTCAGCGTCACAGACCAATCAAGCCATCAAGACGTCATTGAAAAATTTCATTCACAGTATTCCTCCAAGGCAATACTGTTCAACCATTCTCAAGGAATTCAAGAGGAAGTTCATTCAGTTCATTCATTCATTTGTCAAGTGTCAAAGCGCCACTCAATCCATCTTGGCGACCACCTTCATTTCAATACAGTCTAGATCCATCAAGAACTGTATTTCATTTTCAAGTCTGGGAAATTCATTCAACCCGTTTCAATTTCAAAATTAGCCAGCTGTATCAA
Organism: Austropuccinia psidii; assembly: GCA_023105745.1. Taxonomy (NCBI): domain Eukaryota; kingdom Fungi; phylum Basidiomycota; class Pucciniomycetes; order Pucciniales; family Sphaerophragmiaceae; genus Austropuccinia; species Austropuccinia psidii. Next base: position 18,398,805 of record JALGQZ010000011.1, read on the forward strand.
TTTCCAAAACAATCAATACAGCCTCAAGGATCAATACAGATCAGTTTTCAGCCTGAAGAACTCAAGCTCCCAAATTTTCACATATACCAGCTACCCTTTCCACCCTGGGGGGTTTTTCCCCAGTTAATTAGTATATTTTGATTTTATTTTATCTTTATTTATCTTACCATTTGGTTAAGTGAATACTGATATTATCAAGTCAGTCGTTTAGCACCTTTTCTCTTATTCTTTATTAGCCTGTCAATGGATATTTGGTGGTCATATCCTTACTAATTCCATTGTTCATTTTGGCAGGTTGAAACAGTGATTAAGGACTTAATTGGTTGGCTCTTTTACCATTTGTATTCTCATTTCTCTTATTGCATCTCATCTTTGTACTTGCATCCTTCTTAGAGAAATTTATTATTTTATTTTATTTTCTTTATTCTTTGGAGTCTTCCAAGTGAGTTCCCTGATTGCGGAGTGCCAGGCCACTCTTGTTTTTCTGTCCAAGAGCCCCTGTGACATTATATTAATTAGCTCATAATTTATTTTCATTCTGTTCATTCTTTCTTTATAATTTCATTCACTCATTTCATTGAAATTATGACTCTTTAATTCTTATGAACCTTCTGATTTGTCATCACCTCTCAATTTTCTCTCATTAATTCTTCATTCTGAAAATTGAAAGCTGACCCCAATTTTTTTTTTATTTCTCTCTTTAAATATTTTTCAAATCATCATTTTAATTCATTCATAATTCAGGAGTCATCTTAATTTTCATTTGATTTTCAAATTTTTCATCAAGTTATTCAGACACATTCTTCACATCAAGATTCATATTTCATTCATTCTTCAAGAATTTTGATTTTTCAAGAAGAAGAAACTTGATTTTGATTTGATTCATTGATTGGACATAAATTGATATTGACCTCAAGAAAATTGATTGACCTGAAGATTTCATTGATTTTGCTGATTTTTCACATCAAGAATTTTGACATAAATTGATTTTCCCTCAAGGATTCATTTGATTGATTGATTGATTTTGCCAAATTTTGATTTTGATTGATTTGATATATTTGATTCATTAACTTCAAGCTTTCACTTGATATTTAATTGATTGATTTACCTGAAGATCTCATTTGATTTCTTGATTTTTATCGATTTCCCTCAAGATATTGATCTTGACTTTGACTTCAAGCATTCTTTCAATTGCCCCAAGTTTTCATTTTCAAATCTTGATTCTTGTTCATTTTATTTTTTTTTATCCTGAAATCATGCCCATCCAACACTCACCTCCTGCAAGGCAGACAAGATCTCAGGCCATAACTCAAGCTGTTCTCACTCCAAATCCCAGGGCTCCTCTTGATGGCACCCAAGAATTTTCTCAGCTGAGGGCCAAATTGGAAAGAGGACCCACTTTTGAAGGAGCAGCACCATCCAGGAAGGAAGGAAGAGTACCAAGAAGATCAAGCTCATTTTCAGGAGTAGTTGGCAGATTTCCAGGAACTTCAAGGACCATTTTCAAGGGTCCAGGTGAAGATGGTGAAGAGGAGGAGCAGAATTCTGTGGAAAAGGAAGAATCTGATGGTACTGAAGTTGTCACTGCTCCTGTAGAGGCATCCCAAGGTACTGGAGGGCCAAATCTAGCCCAGTCTAATCAGCCTGTCTCTCATCAGTCTGATCCATCTTTATTGGCCATTATGAAGCAAATGACTCAGATTATGGCCAATCTTCAAGCAGCTTCATCCTCTGAAGCATCAAGACCACCAGCCTTCAAGACTCTATCTATGAAGGCACCAAAATGCTTTGATGGGACTCAACCCTTCAAAGTTAGAAGATTTATTCAGTCTTGTCAACTGATTTTTCATAATGATCCGGAAAACTTCGCTCAAGACAGAAAGAAGGTCCTTTACCCCACTTCAATTCTCATTGGCAGGGCTGAAAAATGGATTGAGCCTTATCTTTCCAATCTCACCAATCAAGATCCAAATTACCTTCTCAATTGATGGAAGTTATGTGAATCTCAACTCTTCACCTTATTTGGGGACCCAAATGAAGTCAGAAAAGCTGAAGCAGAAATGTATTCTTTAAGAATGAAAGAAGGTGGGCATGTATCTTTATACATTGCCGATTTCAGAAGTCTTGTCTCAAGAATTGGAGATTGGGGGGAAAGAGCTCTAATCCATCATTTCAGGAAGGGATTGCCATCCATGATTTTGGATCAATTGGCCTCCCATCCTCCAAGAATTGACTCTCTTCAAGACTTAATGGATATTACCCTGGAGCTTGATACCAGGTACCATGAGAGGCAACATTAAAAGAGTCATCATCAAGAGAAGAAGGCAGAAGCCTCAAAGTCAAGTTCTTCTCATCCTCAAAGCTCTTCAAGCTCAAGTCAAAAGAAGAAGAATTTTCAGAAGAGGGACAAGCCCCATTCTCCTTTATTAAATCAAGATTTCAAGTTGATGAATTCTGAAAAAGAAAGATGAATCAAGGAGGGTCTATGTACCTATTGTGGTGGGAAGCATAGTCTTGAGTCCTTTTTCAAAAGGCCTCAAAACAAGCTTACCCAACCTTAAGGCAAACTTCCCAGCCAGTGAAAATCCTGAGTGAAGATCATGTTGTGTTCAATGGTATTCACTGGTTTCCATCCAGAGTACAATTGTGCATTCTGAATACTGGTGTCAAGAATTCTCTTAAATTTTTTGTTTTTTCTTCTCTCTCTGATATGTTTTACAGTATTCTCATTGATTCTGGTGCTACCAACTCATTTATTTCAAAGCAGTTTGTTCACATGTATTCTTTGACCATGTCAGAACACCCAGAGAAGATTCCTCTAATCATTTTGGACTCCTCTGAGTCCCCTTCCTTATTTGTGACTCACCATACTAAATATATGGTTGAGCTCCCTTCCTTCCAAGACTTTGAATGGAACTTTTTAGTCATTGATACTCCAAAGGGAGAATACCTCATATTGGGCTTTGACTTTCTAAATCACTTGAATCCTTCTATTGATTGGAGGCAAGGGCTGATAACCTTTAATGCTGATCATAAGGACTATTATGATCCTTCTAATTCTTTGCGTCATGACTTTTCTTCTGCCAAATCATGTGCAGCTCTGGTTGGTGATTGTAGAACACCATCATTTCCATTTTCTGTCCATATTCCTTCCATAAGTTCCCCTCAGTCATTACCATTATCTGGAGATGAAGTCTTCAAAGAGATTCAAGATGTTGCATAAGATAATTCTGTATCTTCACTTCATCTCTTCTTTGGGAATATGGACCTTCCTCCTTCTTCTTATCATTACTCCCTGGAGGAATTGTGGGATGAAGAGGAAGAGCCAGAAGAAGTAGAAACCATGATGAAGGTTGTTCCTCCTGTCTATCACCAATATTTGGATGTATTCTCCAAGGTGGTAGAAGAGAAACTTCTTCCTCACCGCGCCTGTGATCATCATATTGAGCTTGAGGGGTCTCTACCTCCAGTTGGGGTGATCTACTCTTTATCAAAACAAGAGTCAGATACACTCATGGCCTACATTTCAGAGTATGTAGAGAAATGATTCATCTATCCAAGCTCCTCTTCACAAGGAGCACCTGTCCTCTTTGTTAAAAAGAAAGATGGTGGCCTCCGTTTGTGTGTTGATTACCGCAAAATCAATGCTGTTACTAGGAAGAACAAGTATCATGTTCCTCCTATGAATCAGCTTCTGAATGTTTTCAATGGTTCTTCTATCTGATCCAAGATTGATTTGAGTGGTGCATGTAACCTGCTCAGAATCAAGGAGGGTGATGAACATTTGACATGCTTCAGAACTAAATATGGCAATTTTGAGTACTTGGTTATGCCATTTGGGCTCACCAATGCTCCTGCCTCTTTTCAGAATCTTGTCAATGATATCTTTCAAGATCTTCTTGATGCTTATGTTGTGTTCTATTTGGATGACATTATGGTCTTTTCCAAATATGAGGAAGAACATGTTACTCATGTGTCCACTGTTCTTTCCAGACTTAGAGCCAATAATCTTTTTGCTAAGGCTTCCAAGTGCCCATTTCACTTTTCTAGTGTGGAGTATCTTGGTTATGTCGTTTCTTCTGAAGGCCTCAAGATGGACCAAGCAAAAGTCCAGCAGATTCTCAATTGACTGCCTCCAAGAAACCTCAAAGCTCTTCAATCCTTCCTTGGCTTTGCAAACTTCTACCACCATTTCATCAAGAATTATTCAAAGAAGATCAGTTCACTCACCAGTTTCCTCAAGAAAGATTCCTGTTTCCCCCTCAATGAGTAAGCTGTTAGTCAGTTTCACCAACTCAAAGAGGCTATCACCACCGCTCCAATCCTTCTCTACCCACCATTGTAGAGACCGATGCATCCAATTATGCCTTGGGTGCTGTACTGAGTCAGTTCTCTGACTCAGGAAAACATCCCATTGCATTCCACAGCCACAAGCCTATCCCAGCAGAGCTCAACTATGAGATTCTTGACAAGGAACTCCTTGGCATAGTCTGGGCTCTTAAACGCTGGAGGGCTTTTCTCCTGTCTCTTTCTTCCCCTTTTGAAGTTCTCACCAATAACTCTTCCCTTCAATACTTCATTTCCTGAAAAGTACTCACTTGCCTTCAAGCTGGCTGGGCTGAATTCCTTTCTGTATTCCATTTCTCAATCACTTACTGCCCTGAACAACTCATTCAGCAAGATGAAGTTCAACCCTCAAGGTATTTTGCAGTCAAGGTGGAATCTTTTTCAAATTTGATTGACTCAATTCAGAAGAAATCATGGAAATATTCTCAGTACAGAAGTATTCTTCAATAATTGGGCAAAGGATAATCCATCCAGGATTATTCTCTTGATTCCTCTTCCCAACTCCTTCTCTTCAAAGATCGTGCGGTGGTCCCAAATGTCCCAAAAATTCAACTCAGCATTCTTCAAAAGCATCATGATTCTCCTCCAGCTGGACACCCTGGCCAAGAGAAGACTCTCAAAATTTTCAAGCGGGATTTCCACTGGTCTGGCATGACTCAATGCATCAAGTATTATGTCTCATCCTGTCAACAGTGTTCAAGAAACAAGAATATCGATCATAAGAAGTTTGTAATCCTCAAACCTCTTCCAATCCTAAATGGTCCTTGGATTTGTCTTTCAATGGACTTTATCACTCACCTGCCACTATCCAACTCATTCGACTCAATCCTTGTCATAGTGGACAGATTCTCAAAAATGGCAGTTTTTATTCCAACAATGTCTTCAATCACTTCATTAGATTTGGCCCATTTATTCATCAAGAATATGATTTCAAAGCATGGCCTTCCTTCAAGCATTGTCAGTGATAGAGGTTCCCTTTTTGTTTCTTCCTTTTGGACCAATCATTTTCAGCAGCTCAAGATTTCAAGAGAATTGTCAACTGCTTACCATCCAGAAACTGATGGACAGACAGAGAGGGTAAATCAGATACTAGAACAATAGCTTTGCATATATGTCATTTATCATCAAGATGATTGGAACACCTGGCTCCCTCTTGCTGAATTTGCCTACAATAATTCTGACCCCTCTTCAACCAAGCAATCCCTGTTTTTCACTGTTTATGGAAGAGATCCACAATTTGACTCAGTTCACATCACTCAAAATTCTCCTGCTGGAGATTTATCAACAAAAATCCAATCAATACAGCAAGATGTCAAGAGAGAACTGGAAGTTGCCATGAACCGGTTTAAGAGGTATGCAGATAAAAGTAGAGCAAATCCACCTGCTTTCAATCATGGTGACATGGTATGGCTTTCTTCCAAGAACATCAAATCAACAATACCCACCAAGAAACTGTTTGAAAGATGGTTGGGTCCTTTTCCAATCTTGAAGAAAGTCAGTACTCATGCTTACCACCTCAAGCCTCCATCTCAATGGAAATCCACCCACCCAGTCTTCCACATTTGCCTTCTGGAACCAGTCAAGACATTAACAATCCCAAATTGGAATCAACAGCCTCCTCCTCTAATCACCATTGAAGAAGAAGAGGAGTGGCAAGTCTCTCAAGTACTGGATTCAAAGCTCAAGAGGAGAAAATTATGTTATCTGGTAGAATGGAAAGGTTTCAGGCAAGACCCAGAAAGATCCACTTGGGAACCAGCCAAAAACCTCAAGAATTGTCCTGATCTTGTCAAGGATTTCCATTCTTTGTATCCTGACAAGCCAGGACCCAATTCTTCAGAAGCTTGATCTTTTATGGTGCTTGGTGGGGAGAGGAATTACCAAAAGTAAGTACCACTCCTGGTATGCACCTTTAGGGGTATTCTACTCTTCTTTGCTGTAAGCATCACCTTGGCCACTCTGTGAGCACATTGCAATTTGGACACAGATCTTCTGGCCTGGCTTTCAACATCAATTCCAATTTATGGCCATTTACACATGGGGAAAATGGACCATTCCTTTCTTATTTTCCTTCCCAAGTTATTATCTGTTCAACACATTCATTTATCAAGATTCTTTATTATTTATGGCACTGGCCGGATTGGTAACTACCAAACGTAAGTTCCTCACCTGGTGTGCACTTCCCTGAGGGGTCTCAAATATTTCAAAACATCACCTTGGCCACTCTGTGAGCACCTGGCATCAAATTCTGTTATCCAGGTCCTTGGCCACTTTCAAAATCAACTGTTGAAATCCGTGATGAAGATTGGACTCCCCCTCAAAATTCATTTTTCTTTTTATTTTCTTTTTCTCTCTTTATATTTGTTTCTTTTACTTTCTTAAATTTCTTTCCTCATAGCTCTCAATACCAAAATCCTTACACCAAATCATGTTTTCAACATTTTCAAACCCAAATGTCAAGAGAAGACCAAGTCAACCTCAATTCATATGCCAACACCTTTATCAGTTCAAAATTTTCTTTTCAAGATTCAAATACCTCTAGAATCCCTACGTCCAATCCATCTCAACAGCCTCAAAAGTCTTCTACCTTATCTTGGTGCTCAGGAGCTCACCATTCAAGGTAGGGGGGTACTGTCACAACCACAAAGATTGACCCTCCTTCATGGGTGTTGCGGCAATTCTAACCTGGAACCAAGTTGGGGCCAATTGGCCAATTGGTCCCCTCTGGTGCTCTATGGCCATTTGGCAATAAAACCTCTTCTTGGCCATTTCTGGCCCCAGGCCATATCCTGCCATCATTGGGCTCCTTGGCCAATTTCCATATCACCAACCCCCAGGCCTGGGGGGTCCTTTTGTCTTCTAGGGGCCTCCAGGCCCCCTAGCCATCATTTTCAATTTTGAGCCTATGCCTTTCATTAGGGAGGTTTAGGCCTAAATGACCTTTTTGGGCCATTTAGGCCCCCCACGGCTTCTACGGCGTGTGGGATGTAAATCACGGTCCGCAGTCCATAGGCCAATTAGGCCCCTTTTCACCTAATCCAATGGGGCCAAAGGGGGCAATCATCTAGCCCCCAAGGCCAGGTGGGTCCCAAACCATAATTGGGCCCACCTGAGCCAATTTTGGTCACCAATCCCTTGGACCCAATTTTGGCCAAAAAACCCTTTTGACACCAAAATGGCCATAGATCCCATAGGACCCATTTTTGGCCATGGACCATATTACCAGCCATGGCCTCTGGCAACAACCAGAGGCCACCAGACCAGCTCAGAAAGCCTTTCCCTCAACTTAAGGGGAATTCTTTCATTCCTCCATGCACCCCTTACTCAAGGTTGCAGGAGTGGTGCATATATGGTATTATATACCATTATGCACCATTTTTGCTTGGCAATTCAATGGTGACGTTTTAAGTACAAAATTCCAATATTAAAAACCAAGGTCCCAAAATACAATGCCCATTTCAAAGAAGGATTCTTTAACTCATCGGTCTGGCAATCCATGGCGGCAATCAGAAGATCATTCAAGGACCCCAATCACCTGGCCCTGCAGGAGTTGGGTTGGCAATTTCATTCAGGATTATTCCAAGTGCATTATCAGAGGTTATAAAGTCTTTAAATCAGTTTTCAAGGCATCAAGTACTTCAATACTCCTTGGACAACTCAATTGGTCCATTCAGGCGTCAATCAATCAAGCCAATTCAATCTCCACTGTGGGAATTCAATAACACAGTTCAATTTCAAGATGGCCAGAACAGTATTGGCCCAATTCAGACAATACAGCCGGTGATCCACCTTCCAGGATCAGTGTTTCAGTTTTCACATATACTGGCCACCTTTCAGCACCTGGGGACTTTTTCCCAAGTTAATTAATATATTGGATTTATTATTATCTTTATTTTATTTTACTTCATTAAAGTTAATACTGATAATCTTAAGTCAGTAATTCAGCACCTTTTCTCTTTTCCTCCTTGCCTGTCAGTGGATATTGGTGGTCATATCCTCTACTAATTCCATCCCCTTTTCTGGAAGGTTGAAACAGTGAATTGAGGATTCACTTAGTTGCCTTATTTATTATCTTTGGCCTTTGGCTACTTATCTTTAGTTTATCTTTGGCATACTTGTCTTTCCCCTTTCTTCTTCTTTAAAGAAATCAATCTTTATTATTTGTCTTATCTTTTCGAGCCCTCCAAGTGAGTTGTTGATTCCTGAGTGCCAGGCCCTCTTTCTTCCATAAGAGCCCCTGTGACACACAGCCACAGGAGTACCTTATCTTAATTCCACAGTAAACCCACTTGAAACCTTAAAACACAATCAGAATTATTTACACCACTCATCACCTCATGCAAACCAAAGCTAGTTAAAACAGGCTGCATGTAGTACACACTTCTAATTGAATCTCAACCACATGACTATGCAAAGCTTGCGTCAAACTAAAAAATCACATCATCTTATACACAACAGTAAACTCCTCAGTGCAAAAATTATCACCCAACCTCATTATAAAGCTCAAAATGAAAAATCCACTTCTACCAAGCCTGAAATATGACATATGCAAATGAAATACGAATCCATCATGTGATACTGCAGCCACCAACAGAGTATCATATTACAGAAAAAAGGTTGTGAACAAGAAAAATCCTCAGCCAAAATGGAATCACCTAATGCATGAAAGCAAAATCCAAGAATATCACATCATAATTAGTTCACCAAAAGACCATCATGTGATGAATGGAGGCTTTTCAGAGGAACAATTATCACCAAACCTTAAATCACCTAACCCATGCAAGAAATGTCCTTCCAATAGACAAATTCACATGATGGAATCAAGAGAAATTCAAGTGGAAAAAGACAGCTCCCATGGAGGCCCCCTGGACTCCCAAAAGGTATAAATAGAGGGGCTCTCTCCCCCCAAATTTCAAAATACCCCCCATGCACATTATATCCCCTGAACAGTATAAGCACAGGAATGAGTCATCCCTCACCTGGGAGGTAGTCCAGAAAATTATAGTGAATATACTTTCCCAGTAGCTAAGCTCAGTCAGTGGAATATTGGTATTCAAAAAAATATGAAATTATCCAGAACCCAAGATTAGGGTTACTACTCTATTAAAATATTTCATCCAGTAAATTATCACCAATTATCAAGATCTTCAATCAACAAAATACAATTTTATCTTATTATCAAACAATTTTAAAAAAATAACAAAACTTTAGAAATTATTTTACTCTATTATAACTTTACCTTAACAAAACTACCTTTATCAAAACCCATCAAATTTTCCATAACACCTTAAATAACCCATCTTAGCAAGCATCTATCACCAAGAAAAAAAGACTCACCCCAATTTCACTGAAAAAAAATTAAACAGAAAAGTATTTCATTAAATATAAAAATTAACCAAATTACTGACATTGAATTCCTTATTATATATTTAATAGCTCTGATCTGAGACTGCTGAATTTGGTCTTCTGCAGCTGTAAAGCCACTCACTAATTTTATTTTGGTTTGTGAGCTCCAAGGAATATTTTGTTCAGTATTTTGGGAGGTGCAGGCAATACACCCTTGCCAACTTTGGGTGCAGGAATTATTGGCAATTAAAAACTAGTTACCTGTGATTTCCCCCTCCAGGTACTGCCTCATTTTAATCCTACGCAAGAGGAGTTCCCACACTACCACCCACAAACTGAAGGTCTGGCTGAAAGAATGATCCAAACCTTGGAAGATATGGTGAGAACAATTTGGGCGTATAGTCTTGAATTTATATATTGTGATGTATTAACCCGTGATTGGTGCACCTTGTTACCTGCACTAGCATTGGAATACAAAACATCCATTAATGCAAGCACCAATCAGACTCCTGCTTTCCTAGAGAAAGGATGGAATCCCAGATTACCCCAAGATTCCTTGAGGAAGAATTTGGTTGAGTTAAATCCCACAGCTGCTAGCTTCAAAGGAATTTTAGGCAAAGCTAGGAAACATGAAGTAAGGTGCATGGAGGAGTCATTTGCATATGCCAAAGGCAAGTGGGACAAATCACATGCAACCCCAGATTCCAAAGTGGGACATTTAGTACTTGGATCTACCACTAACTTCAATAATATCAAGGGTTCTAAAAAGGTCAAAGACTTTTTTGCAGGACCTTTTGTTATTAAGGACCTCCATGGAGAAAAATCTGTGGAAGTAGAACTATCTGAGGAACCTAGTATTAAGAATCCTACATTTCCAGTAAGCTTAATTAAGCCTTATAAATAAGGTGATGCTGAAAAATTGGCTTTAAGGAATAAAGTTCCCCAGCATATACCTCCTGTTGAATCAGCTGGTACTAAGAAAGTTCAAAAAAGTACTCAAAGAAAGGAAATTGAGAAGTAAGAAAGTAAGGGACTACCTTGTGAGGTACAGTGACCCAACGTTTGAAGATGAATTGTTAGCAGAAAAGGAGATACCTGGAGCTACCAAACATATCAGAAGATTTATACACACTAGAAATAACAATATTACAAATTAATATTTTTTAGGGGGAGGGAATGTGAGCCTTAGAGGTATTTTCATACACACAAAAGACCACAAAGGATAAACCAAAATACAATTATGAATAAAATAAATTTACTTAGATTATCAAAACAGAATTTAAAATAGAAATTGAAATATATACACAAAAATGAAAATTTCAAGTACAATTTAAAAGTAACATTGCTAAAACACATTTTTACTTGAAAAATGTAAGTAAAAATAAATTTTTAACAAAATTAGTAAAATTAAAATAAATTTGGAAAAAATTTAAATAAAAATTATTATAAATCTTTATGCAACAAATAAGTGTATGAAAATTATTTCCCCATTGGACTCCTCATAAAAAATAAGGTGGGGTCACCTCTAAGTAAAATTTCTGTAGCTCAACTCTAAATAACCATAAATTAATTTTTTCAGTATTTTATGTACAAAAGTTGAAAATTCTCAGAAATATTAATTTAATTCACATCACATGTGGTATTAACCATCATTTTTTGTGTTAAAATTCAGTTGTTGTGTGTAGTTTAGAAGCTGTGGGGAACTGAATTATTTTCAATTGAAATGTCAAAATATGCATGTATATTACATAAGTGAGCTTTAAATTTAATTTGAGGTATCAATTATTATTGTTGTTTACTGTAAAAATTCAATTGAATTACATATATAGATTGTATTTATAATACAGCATGAATAATTAAAGCAAAAATAAATTGGAAAGATCAATTCTGGTGGGAAAGGGAACTTTGGCTCTAAAGGGAGCTAGACCACCAATTCCTTCCTGGCAGGTGTGAGGGGTCCAAATTCATGCAAAAGTTCATCACTTTTGGCCTGCAATTGAGTCACAGGGTCTGTTTCTCACTTGATGATGAGGCTTTGATGCCAACCAGGGCAGGTTTAGCTGTTGCCAAGAGGGTAAAACTACCCTGAAGTTAAAACAATCTTAATAAAAGCAGTTTTAACTTGTTTCTATGTCTTTCACACACATTATGACGTGTTTTGAAGGCTTAAAAACAGGTATTACTATAGCAATGACTGAGTTAAGGGTATAAAATGGCTAAAACCAGCCCTTTTTTGTTTAAGCTAGGGTTCAATGATTCCATAATTGGCTTTCCTGTTTTCACAGTGTTTTCCACGACTGAAAAGAGTAAATCCTACTTTTGGAGTGAGAAAATTGGTGGTTATAAAATAATGTCTTTTTTGCCCCACTTTTCTCTTCTTGTTAAAATATTTTCCTTTTATTATTAGTATAAAGACTGTTAAGCCAATCAATAAAAGATTCCAACCACCCTTTTTAATCATTGAAACCTTTTAACTACATTAAAAAATCATTATAGTCATTGTTTGAAACTCTTATAATCATTTTTACTCTTGAACCACCCCATAAGTGAATAAAAGCATCTTTCATCACTGTTAACCTTGTCATTTTGTTTCCAAATTCACTCTTGCCACTTTTGGGTGTTTTTTCTCATTAATACTCCTTTTTAAGACCTTTTCTTATATTAATTTCCTGTGTTTTGTTGCTCAATTAATTCCAATTGAAATGGCTCTTGAAGAAATTTCTTTTTCAGCCTTAAATATCTCTTGTAGAGTATTTTTGGATAAAGTTTTATTGTTTGTAAAACAATAAATATTCATAATAGGGGGTGTCAAAGTAACCAAATCCTTCCTTAAAATAAAATTGGATTTGGAACCCAAATCCCAACACTAAATCCCAGGTTTTTTATGTGTAAATCACATGGCATTCTAGCTGAGTCCCCTGGTATTTTGACCAAATCCCATGCATCTGGGATTTGAGTTTAAACCCTCACCTGTATGATTACTCACAATTCATAGCTATACAACATATTTTTCTACACTCCATTTTGGACACTCTTACCAAACAGCTTACAGTCCATTTATACTTCTTCATCCATATAACAATGCCTTTTTCCAAAGAAAGACACATCAGTCAGATATGAAGATCACCTCTGGCCTGCCACATCCATTAGGTCACTTAATACGTACAGATTATTTAACCTTAATTAATTGGATTTCAGTCAAATCCAATTTTGAGTCATATTTTGGTACTAGTGCTTCGACATCTATTGGAAGACCTCCTTCATCAAAGCAGCATGGATTTCCGGTTATGGCCATTGTGGTCAACACAAAATCAGGAAATTGCCTAAACCTTAGCTCAAGTAGAATCCAAGATTGATGGCAAATGTATAAAAAGAAGTATATGGCAGAAAAAAATTCAAACACTTAACTGGGGCTGCAATAGTCGAAGAAGATGAGGGTAAAGGAATCAAATCAATGAGTGAAAAATTTGAAAGTATGTGTCCTTGCTATTCTGAAATGGATGTGCTATTTGGCCACAAGCCCAATGTCACTCCCATTGCAAGCTATGATTGACGAGAAAAAGAGATGAATTTAACCTCTCAATTAGGTGCTAGATTAAATAGTTATACTTCTAAATTAATCCCCTCTTCCCCTTATATCAATACTTCAATTGATCATAGGATATCTTTGAGCTTTCAGTTACTGTGAATTGGAAAATATGAGAATGAATATGATGAAAATGTAAGTTTTGACTCAGAGAAGGCCATTGGCGGTCTTGGATATATTATTTTCCTCACTCTGGAAGTTTTATTTACTTTGTCAGTCTTTTTCCAGGTGTATCAATGGATTCCGGTGTTGATGTGAGACCGACATCATCAATGTTTGATTAATCCTTGCCGGGACACTGTGTCAAAGCAAGCAGAGCAGCAATAGTGTGCTCTTCAATAAAGCTTGATAGCTTTACAATTGCCTTTACCTTGATGACGAAAGCAGCAATTAGCATTCTGAGGAGAAAAGAAAGAGGATAATAGCTAACCCATTGAAGAATGCAGCCAAAATACCATTGATCGACCAGAAACCTGCTAAAAGCTCATCCTAAACATATCTCTAGTTTGATTATGATCCTTGAAAGTATTGGCTGGGAAAATTAACACATCTTCTCAATGCAAATTTATAGGAGTGCAATTGATGGCATTGTTAGTTATTTCAAGCGAGCTTAGGATAGGCCTCTCTAGGTATTGAAATCGTCTTGTCACTCGTTGTAGAGTAGATTGGATGAAGATTTCCTACTTGGCAACAGATTGGCTGAGTTCAAGACCAGCGAGACCAAGGAATTAAGCATCTTTAAGCTTTGTAAGCAAATATTACACAACAGTGTCCATTCTCTTGTTGTCCAGCTTATTTTGAATTGGAAGAGGCCTATCACAATTGGAGGACTCAAGAGTTGGCTAATTTACAACAAGAAATGTTGCACATGATTCAAACAAATCAGGAACTTGTTCAATCTTGAAGTCATTCCAATTCAACTTGTAATGTTGATTTTGTCTTAGTTGTTGGAGTTCACGATCAAGACCAAGACAATCGTCAATGCGCCACTCCTAGATCAACAAATGCCCAACCACCACTATTCGAAAATCAACCAAGCAATGATCAACACGCGCAGATCACTGCGCATGATTAAACACCTTTGAAGATAAAAACCCCAAGCCAATAACCTGAATCATGACTCCTATCATCATCCTCCTCTTTTCTTTTTGCCTCATTACTTCCACTCACTCCTTTCTCTCCTTTTCTTTTTTCTTACTCTTTTTCTTCTCACTTTTTCATTCTTACCTTTCTTTATTAAATTGTCTCTCATTCTCTCCTTTTTCTCTACCACTCGTTCCTTTATTTATTGTTTACTCCTGTTTGATTCAGGTATTGTTGTTTCTTGAAATCAATAGATTTCAACTTTCATGTTAACTAAATTCCTCATTGTTTAAGCAGATCAATTCCTTGTTGTACCCTACGTTGCTACTGCCTCTTTATTATCATAGCTATTTGTAGTCCACCGTTTAGGTATAATTATTTCTTATTAAAACTTGTCTATTGCTAAATCCATTAACGCAATGTCATTCATTTAGTTTTGATCTCTAACATTAGTCCCAAATAACGATTCAAATCCAGCTTCAAATTCCAATTGTGAACATAGTTCTTGAGTCGATTCAAGTTCCAGAGGTTGTCATGGGAGTGGGGGCTTTGGTAGTCAAAGAAATTCATTAGGGCCGGAGGCTATTTCTGTCAGTCCTAACCTATCAAAATTTGATTTATCATTACATGATACTTTAAAAGCAATTGCTGATTTACAAGTAGATTTCAATGAAGATCCCTAAGATGCAACTAATCAGATATTGCCAAGTATTGAGCCAGATTTAGAAACTCAGCAATTCACCTATATCACACCCAATCAACTCAAATCGTATGCAAGTTTGACAGAACAATCCCTTGATTTTGACCTGCAGTCAATGAGAAATTTTACGCAAGATGGAGAAGGATCACTAAAGATTTTATCTCAAAATCATCCTGAACTTCTAGTGAAATGTGCTTTGCAATGGAGCTTAATGTTACCCTTTCCAGTTTTGGCAGTTTTCAATGCAATTTTTCAGAGATTCAAAGAAGAAGATATGCTAATCATTGATTGTGTTAGTGAGGTGCTTTACAATTTTTGAAACGTTTTAGAAGATATCAAGTTTGAGATGTCAGCTCATTGTGATGTGAGTGAATTAATAGAGTGAAAAAATAGAAGCGGGACAACAAATTAGTAAATGTCATCATTTTGTTTCACAGAAAATGATGATGAAACAGACAATGTCTTGCCTGTTTGAGACCTTCCCAAATCACATATATGAGGCACTTCAATTTGTTATAGAATCTACGCCTCCAGAAGATATACCAAACGCATTGCGTCTTTTATTTCCATTCCTGATTCAGAGCCCTTCAGATTCGTTACCGACGTGACAAATTTGACTCAGCTGTGACTGAGTTATACAACTACCTCCACTCACTGAAACACGATGAAATCTTGTCATCCAAACATGCCAATCTTACCAATGAGAAATATCAGCAGTTCCTTCATGATTCAATAGATGGGATGGCCATTTATCACAGGCCACTTTCAACTCACCTTGTCCCAGATCATCATTTTTTCATAGCAATGCTAATGCCACCTCCTCCTATTATACCCAGGAAATGTGGGGTTGGTTAACCAGGAGGCTGAATCCAATTATAATTCTTCTGATGTACTAGCTCTCTATCATGCCTTGATGGAAATAAAAAAAACAATGACATGCACAACTCAAAGTCGGTCACTCTTTTTTCCTGTAGGTCCTTAGTTTAGAGCATTTACATCAACTGATTCACCATTCAATTCTCCTGTAGCATGCCTTTTGTTATGCACGCCAATGAATGTTTCCTACCTTATGTACAAAACTGGCTAGACCCTGTGGAAACCAAAACAAGCAATTTGGTTCAATCTGAAATACGAGCTGACAAAGTGCCAACCGTTGCTCACTACTTTTTTTCTTAGTTCTCAGTCCTTTGCTAATCGCGGGACCCACTTGTTTTATTCAATTCTTGTTAACCCTTTACACCTGAAGGAAATGATTTCCATAGTATTTCAATCCAGGTGAAGTTCATTTTATTCAAAAACCAAAATGGCCCAATGAGGAAGCAAATCTCTACCATCCTACCTATATTACCAAAAATACCAACCAGGTCATGGTAGTGCAACTGAATTTTTCTTTTTTAATTTTGCTATTGTCCTTATGTTTTTACATTTTGATCATTATCATGATCCGCAACACTTAACCTTTCCATTTCTGAGGATTATCACTGATTATTTTGTATTTTTTCAAATTCAAAGATGATTAATGCTGATCATCATTTTGCCTTTATGATGATTTTTTTCTTAAATAATCATGCTGACTGATGTAAGCAGGAAAAGGATCTTAAGAGGAGGCAGGACTTAATTAGTCTTAGCCGACCATTAGGAACAGGGAGACACAATCGAACCTTAAGAGGAGGCAGGACTTAATTAGTCTTAGCCAACGATTAGGAACAGGGAGACACAATCGAACCTGGAGACAGTAGCGATGAGAGAAAACAAACACAATAATAAATTTCAGAGAGGAAGAGCAGATAATAAAAGGAAATTAACAAGTAGCCACCTTAAGAGGAGGCAGGACTTAATTAGTCTTAGCCAACAATTAGGAACAGGGAGACACAATTGAACCTGGAGACAGTAGCAATGAGAGAAAACAAACACGATGAAGATAGACTAGTTACAAAAAGGTGGGCTATTTATATAGACAACATGGGCTATCCAAGTGGGAAGTTTTAACTCATAGCAGTGACGACACTTATCAAAAAGGAGAGAAAGGAACATAATTTGAGAAGAGAGTAGATGTAGTCTAAGACGTTAGTCTAATAATTATAGGGGTTTCTAAGAATGGTTTTTAAACTAAGAGTTAAAGTAAAATAAAGTTTTTTTTATTCTCTCACTCCCCCATACTTGTTAATTTTGGGTCGGACAAGATAAGTCTTAAATGAAGGATAGTTTTATTCAATGAGAGATTCTTAGTGAATAGGTCAGCGGGCATCTGTGAAGAGGGAAGATATTTTAGGTGGACGAAGTGATTTTCTACTAGATTTTGAATAAAGTGAAGTCGGAAATCAATATGTCTTGTTCCATGATGATAAATTGGATTTGAGGCAATAGCAATGGCACTTTGATTGTCAGAATGAAGTAAACATTGGGTCTCTGCATTGGTTGTTTTGAAAATGAGTTGTCGTATCCAAAGTAGGTCTTGTGCTGATTCAGTTAATGCATTATATTCAGCTTCAGCGGAGGAGAGAGCAACTATCTTTTGCTTATGAGCTCTTCAACCAAGAGCACCGTGGAAATAGATTAGAGAACCTGAAAATGATTTCTTTTCAGTGCCTCCACCCCAATCAGAGTCGGTAAAGCCTAGGATTTGTGTTTCAGAGTGTTTAAAAAGGTTTTTGCCTAGGTTTAGAGTAAAATGTCAAGTTCCTGAGAGATATTTTAGTGTGTGAGTAAGAGCTCTGTAGTGAAGATATTTGGGGTATTCTAGAAATTGAGACAAAAAGGAGATTGAAAAGGGGAGGTCAGGTCGGGTGCATTGAACAATGTATTGAAGTAGTCCAACAGCTCTTCTATAGTTAAAAGGTGGTGAACCAGCAATTTGTTCACCAGCATTTTTTAATTCTTTGTAATTGTAAGGTAAGGGAGCTGATGGTGGTTTAATTTGATTGGTGTTGAATTTGGTCAAGATTTGTTGTATAAACTTGTCTTGGATTAAGGAGATGTTTTCCTTGTTTTGAGTTATTCTAATTCCTAAAGCATATTTTACTGCTCCTAGATCTTCCATTTCGAAGAACGTTTTGATTTTGAGTTTGAATGATTGATTCCAGGCGCCTCCAAAGATTAAGTCATCCACATAAATGAATAGCCAGAAGGGTTGTTTTTTATCTTGCAAATAATATAAACAAGGATCGGTAAAGCAAGGGGTGAGTCCAATGCTTATTAGAGTGTTTTTGAGTACTTTATGCCGACATCAAGGGCTTTGTTTGAGTCCGTATAGTGATTTGTTTAGGACAAAGACATGAGTCTCTGGATGATCTGAGTATCCTGAAGGTCGATAAATATGGAGTGTTTCTTCTGGTTTTCCAATTAAAAAGGCGCATCGGACTTCCATTTGTTCAACCGGATAATGATAGATATGACATAAGGTGAGTAGTAATCGCAGCAACGCCAGTCTTCCTGTGGGAGAGAACACTCCTGAATAGTTGATACCTTCTTTTTGAGTGAACCCTCGTACACATAATCTAGCTTTGAATTTTGAGAGATTACCATTTTTCGTCAGTTTTTCGTTTAAACACCCATGTGGTACTTAGGGGTTTTATGTGATCTTCTGGCGTGGTAGGTGACCAGACTTTATGATTGTTCATGTTTTCCAATTCTATTCTGATGGCATTCTTCCATTCTTGACTGTTGGATCCATTGATGGCTTCTTGATATGTCTTGGGATCTGAAGAAAAATGGTCGGCTAAATTTGCATGATGTCGGGGTCATCTTTGGTAAGGAAGGATATTGTTCGGATTTCCAACATCACCATGAATCTCATTCTGAGGGACAGATTCATGTTCCTGAACCCACGTATACCCTTTAGAGGTTTGGAATTGGGGTTGGCTTACTGTGTCTTCTTCAACAGGACAAGGAGTGTCTTCTCAAAGCTGTTCCTCTGGTTCACAGGGGTTGGTCTCTTGAATGGTGGTAGGACAGATTTCCTTATCTGCTGGAACGGTTTCCGTTTCATTTGGGACTAATAAGAAGGAGTTCTGGTTAGTTGTAGAAGAATTAAAATTAAGAGAGGGAAACTCGGTAGGTATGAATTTAACATGATGGGTAATCTTGACGTTACCTGTTCCTGGGTCCATAATCCTATAAGATCGATGTGTCTCTCCATATCCTAAGATAATCCCTTGGCTGCCAGTTTCATCAAATTTTCCATTTTGTTTCTGTTTAAGCATAATGGCCAAGCAACTAAATGGTTGGAGGTGTCTGAGCAAGGGTTCTTTGTTGAACCATTTGTGAAAAGGAGTGTCGAAATTAATATTCTTTGATGGGGTAATGTTTTCAAGATAAACAGCTGTATTCGCAGCTTCTGCCCAATAAGAGATATCCAGTCCAGAGTCCTTAAGTAGACATCTAGTTTTAGTTATGGTAGTTTGATTGCCTCTTTCGGCAAAAGGATTTTGTTCGGGAGTGTAGGGTGCAGTAGTAAGATGAGAGATGCCCTTGTTTTGAAAGAAGTTTTGTAATTCTGTGTTGACGAATTCCTTTCCATTGTCGGAGATGATATTTGCAACTCATAATGTTGTTTGGCATTCAATTTTGATTATGTATTTTTTTAAGACTTCTTTGGTTTCTGCTTTTGAGGTGAGAAAGAAAATCCAGGAAAAATGTGAAAACCCATCGAGAATCTTGAAAATGTATTGAGCACCAGAAGCGGAGGGCGGAGAGATAGGTCCACACAGATCCATGTGGAGAAACTCTAGTCTCCTGGTGGCTTTGGGAAAATTGCCAGGAAATGGAGTCTTTGTCATCTTGCAGGTAGAGCAAGTGATACATGAAAATTGAGGGATATTCAGTTTGGGAAACATCTTTCGGAAGTAGTCAAGAGAGGGATGTCCTGCTGCTTTATGAAGAGTTGTGAGTTTTGGGAGAATAGTTGAACATAGTAAGGCTTTTGGCAAATAGTATAGAGTAAGATTTACAGAAGCAAGAGAACCTGTAACTATTTGCCTTTCATTTTGATCTACAACCTCGAATTCGTTTTGATTGAGTAGTTTGATGATGTGGTGGGTTCTGAGAAAGGTGGTCATGCTAATTAGGTTAGTAGGGAGAGATGGAATGAACAGAGTGTTAGAGAAGGTGAGAATGATATTGGTGAATTCTAGTCGAATAACTCCATGGCCCAATGCTTCAATGATGGATCCATCGGCCAGCTCTATTTCTTGTTTCTTCATCTCAATGGATTGGAAGTATTTTAAATTGTTCACCATGGAGGTGGTAGCACCGGAGTCTAATACAAAGTTGGAGTTGCTTGTGGAGTTATTTTGAGCCATGAGAGCTTTAATAGGTTTGTCACTTTTGGGACGTTTTTCTGGATGAAGTTTCCAACAATCTTCTTCAGAATGCTGAGCTAGTGGATTGTGAAAGTTGTTGCTACATCTAGTGGTTGGTTTATTCTTATTTTTGTTTCGTTGAGCAGCAAGAGCTTTTTTGGTTTCAGTATCATCTTCTGTTTGTATGATATAGGCATGGAGTTCTTCTATGGTGTACTTTTTTCTATTTCACATTTCTTTGACCAGAGTTCTCCGATAGTTTTATACTCGTCAGGAAGATTTCTAATTACCCACATAGCCACTACGGAATCTAATAGTACTGATGGTTTTACCGTTTTGTCATCTATTAAACTACATAGTTGTCATGTATTTTCAAGTAGTTTATTGAGTGCTTCTTCTAATTTATTTTTCTGGAGGAAAGTTGAAAATATTCGCTTTAGATACGTTGTTTGATTTTGGATAGTTTTTGGTTGATGGTATTTATCAATGTTGGACCATAAGATGGTAGGATCATTGTTTGCTTCGGACGAGAACTGAGCAGCTATCTTAAGATCACAATTGATGCAGATGATTTTGAATGCCAGGTCTCGTCGTTCAGGATCTAGTTTGTCTCTTTCAGCTGCCATCTTGATGTTTTCAGTACCAGTAGCCAGAGCATAGAGCTTTTTGAAGGTAAGAATGGATTTCATTCTGACTTTCCAGTCAATGAAGTTGCTTCCAGATAGATTGTATTTCTCGGCTAGTTCAATGCTATATTCGACCATTTTTCTGGTGTAAGAGTGACTTTTATATCAACGATCGTAGCCTTTTAGAGATCCAGTCTCATAATCTGTAAGGAGGAAAAGGATCTTAAGAGGAGGCAGGACTTAATTAGTCTTAGCCGACCATTAGGAACAGGGAGACACAATCAAACCTTAAGAGGAGGCAGGACTTAATTAGTCTTAGCCGACGATTAGGAACAGGGAGACACAATCGAACCTGGAGACAGTAGAGATGAGAGAAAACAAACAGGATAATAAATTTCAGAGAGGAAGAGCAGATAATAAAAGGAAATTAACAAGTAGCCACCTTAAGAGGAGGCAGGACTTAATTAGTCTCAGCCGACGATTAGGAACAGGGAGACACAATCGAACCTGGAGACAGTAGCGATGAGAGAAAACAAACACAATGAAGATAGACTAGTTACAAAAAGGTGGGCTATTTATATAGACAACATGGGCTATCCAAGTGGGAAGTTTTAACTCATAGCAGTGATGACACTTATCAAAAAGGAGAGAAAGGAACGTAATTTGAGAAGAGAGTAGATGTAGTCTAAGACGTTAGTCTAATAATTATAGGGGTTTCTAAGAATGGTTTTTAATCTAAGAGTTAAAGTAAAATAAAGTTTTTTTTATTCTATCAACTGACTTATGTTTTTTCTTCATTAAACTAATATTCAATTCATTTCTCCAAATGATCATACTGATCATTTTGTTTTTTTGAATTGTTTTGTACTGGTTTTTTACCATTTCTTAATATTATAAGGATATCTTTTGCAATGTCATTATCTTCCCGCCCCCTTCCATCATCATTAAAATTCAAAAAAGTGCTCCCCCTCTCTCTCACTCTTCCAATTATTCTGATGATGTTATCGTTAGGACTAAACTGGTGTCAGTACATCATCAGACTGATTTGAATGATGATGAAGCTATGGTTCCTGCTATTGATGTCATGGTTAGGACTAAACCAAAGATAGAACATCATGAAGATAATAATAACCAAACCAATCATAAAAGAAAACTCACCCAATGCCAAAGACAACCTCTTCATGATTTGAAAAAAATCATGTCTTAGCTTGGACATTCAAACACAGCATATAAGAACTTTTGCACCATTTCAATTGACAAGAAATCAGCCAACGCCTTATGGTTAAAACTTTTATCAATCAATACTTTACCCCACCCTTATGTACCCATTGATAAAACACACAAGCCATTTTTTCCTGTCTGAATTTATGAAATCACCCCTTTTGATGTTTTCTCAGGCCCCTCTCAAATACTAAAAGACCTTATCATTACATTTATTTCCTTATATCAAAATTGCCAAGAAATGAAAACTAATAAACAAGTCCTAGGTGGAATTATGAAAGGTATTGGCTTTTGTCCTGGTTCTGATGCTTCCAAATCAGCAGTTGTGTGATTTTTATTTATATAATATTTTTATAATTACTAATTAATTTCAAACTTTTTAGGTGTTTACTCCAGGAAGGCTAGTTTGTCTTCTCTTCAAATTGAATTGGATAATATGCAATGGACCAAAATTCAAAAATATTATGAATTCATTCACTCCTGAATCTCTCATTTTTCACAATTAGCCGCACAAGAAAATCAGTCATTAATGGAAGTAGCCAAATTAACAAACTTCATTCAACTTGAATGGACTTCTGCCTATCCAAAGGAATAATTCAAATCTTTTTCCAATGTCATTGTCACTCAAAATGAATTTTTCAACAAGCTACACCAATCTTTAAATGATCTCAATGCCTGGACTTATGGTATTTTTTCTTTTGTATCTAAAAAATATTTTCATCCCCTTCCAACTGTCTCCACCCCCTCTGGACATGTCTTGCACTTCCCCGAATTGAAAATGGAGATTGATTTTTCAAAAAAACCTGGCATTATGGAATTCCTTTGGAAAACATCAACAATGGTTCATAATACAACAAAACCTTCTTTATCAATTATGAATCATGACAAAATCAGTCATTTTGGATGTTCTTTCCAACTCAACCATAAATTATTCCATGTAGGTCAAAAAATTCTTGAAAATGTCACCCACTGAAATCAAATCAAAAGTCAAGGGGTACTTTGAAAGAAATGTGCAGGGCTAAAAACATGCTATAAAGTCTTAATTGGAAATAGTTTTCTTTGCCAAATATTAATTGTAAATACTGTTATTTTCCCAATAACACCTCCACTCCATTGTATGCCATTAAAAAAAATACATATACCAATGGTTCTGATGAAATTTACAATTGACTATCTTTCCATGCCACAGTAATTGGTTTAATTTTTTTGTGCATATTTACCACATCTTGCCCAATGTCATTATTGGCCAGATTTTCCTTATGTGGTGAATCATCATCCTCATATAAATCAAACAATTCATCACCAATTTTTGCCAACATATTATGTAAGATTGTGCACAACACAACCCAACTAACTAAGTATTAAATCTCATGATCATTCCTCATTTTATTCTGCATTTCCCTTAGAGAAAACCACTGCCCCTTCAAAATTCCAATTGCATGCTCAATTCCAACCCTTGATCTTGCTAGACAGTAATTGAAAGAATGGTTGTCTTCATTCTGTGCTGCAACTCCCTTATATGCTGGAACAATCCAAGGAGAACTTGCATATGCTGAATCGGCCAGTATGTACTGATCTTTTTCATAAAATTCTTGAGGTTTTTGTGCAATTTTCATATGTTGATATACATTTGAATCATGAAGTGACCCCATAAAACCAACATTTAGAGCAGTGAACTGTTTGTTTATGTCGCAAACCAGTTGTATTGACATGGAATACCTTATTTCTAAACAATCAGTAAAAATTAAATAAAGGATAAAGTTTGAAAAACCTATTACTTTTTACAATCAAAATAGGCTTCACCATCATTGGGGGGACATTTTGATAATGGTATTAGACTCCCATCAATAAACCCAATCCAGCCAGGGAAGCCTTCCGCCTGCATTACTTGAGACATCTCTCTTTGTTTTTCTATTGTTGGCCACACAATCACTTTGTGCTTCAACTTCATTAATATCCACATAACTCGTTTAGTGTAAAACACAATATCCCCATGGCTAATTCCAAATAACATTCCAATCTTTCCGAAAGCAGCCCCATTTCCATTTGATCCTAATATTGATAGTGCCACAGCCAATTTTATGGCAGGATCGTGTTGTTTGTTTTGTGATGAGTTTTGAAAGGATTTATCATCTTGAATTGTTGCAACCAATTTTTGAAATTATTCATGAGTGGTCCTACATAGCTGGCAAAACCTTTCAGATGATAATGTTTGTAAATCATTCATTGTATACATGTAATTTGATGGATATCTTTTACTAGGATTGATTTATCTTTGTGATGTTATCATATCTAATAATATTATATCTTCCTGGATGTCAGAATCACTATCACAGCTGAAGGCATCAATGAACTGAAGTGGTTTTATGGTCTGAAGTTAAGGTAGCCTGTGTGATGTCTTTGGCATGGTAAATGAAGAATAGATAAATAGAAAATGAAATTTGAAATCAAATAATTCAATAAATGACCAGTATATTCAGGTTTTATGCAATAAAAGGGAGTTTTTATGCAATTTAACATGCCCTTACTGAGTTATGTTGTAAGAATGTGCCTTTAATTTCAGCTAAAGGTGTGATTTTAGTATCAAAAAATGGGATTTGGTACCAACAAAATTGGGTTTTTGTACCTCAAAGTACCTCACCACTTGACATGTGCAATTGCCCAAATGCCAAAAAGTTAATGCGGGATTTGGCAAAAAACAAACTTGGTATTTTGAGTGTGGGATTTGATAACTTTGACACCCCCTAATATTAATGTTTCACAATTTTAAAGTTAAAAACAATAAAATTGGCATATTTTCTATTCAAAAGCTTATTTCATAATATTTTTAATCATGTTTTACCTTATACAAGTTAAAAACAATAAAATTTGCATATTTTCTCTTAAAAAGCTTAGTTTATAATATTTTTAATCATGTTTTACCTTATAAAAAATTTGAGGACAGGAAAAGTACTTCAATTTCAATCAAAGTTTCATATCCACACCTTAAAATGACACACCCAGATTAGCTTTATGACCAATAATAGTCATTAAAAAGAATTCTCAGATATGGAATTCATTTATTTCAAATATAAAAACAGCTGCAGAGGGTATGGGTTTGGTGAAAACCAGTGTTGGTCAAAATATTTCAAATCCAGGTATTTCAGTCCATGTTTGAGATATTAATAATACCAGTAGCTCAAATTGAAGAGATTCATTGAATGTTAAATTTGGTAGGCCAAAGGATTCCCTCCTCAACAATGGAAGAAACCGGAAGGCATTAAATGCAAAGGCTCCAAGCCACATATATTTGGAAGTTCAAAAGATATTAAAATCAAAATGACACCAAATTTTGAATATTTGTGAGATCCAAAATTTAACACTTTTACACACAGTTTTTTGAGTAAATTCCAAAGATACAGTGTTTTCTTTACCTTTGAATTTTGGAAAGTGCCCTATTTTCTTTTCAAAAATTTGAACAAAGAACTCTTAGCCATTTCTTTGAAATACTGGGGCTATGGTATTGCACATTGAAGCTCCCACATATATCGTGAACCTACGTGTACCTTTGTATAGGGTTGTACAAACCCCCAATGAGCTTTAAGGGGTCTCTGGTAATGATTTTTCTTCAATGAAGGGCTCCAATGTGGAGCTTATGAAATCATTACATAGCTATAGGTGAGGCTTTCAATAATCAGAATATTTTCATGGGGTTTCTGTCAGCCTGTGAGTCAAAACCAGAGCAAAAGCATGACAGCCAAATACCATAAATCAATGGTATAGCCAGTATACCACCAAAACATGGAGCTGAGACAAATCAGCTCAAAAGATATCAAATGAAAGAGGTAACTAATCTCTTTTGAAATATACAAGTCCCATCAGCATAGGACAATGAATAACAATATTATTCCTGGTCAAAGTTGTTGCTGAGCATAAACCTTAATTTTCACCTCCCATCTAAAATATAGAGGAAGATGCTTAACCCCATCAAAGGGGTATTCAAAATGAAGCTCTAGGTCAGGGCTATTTAAAGGTACTAGCCAAACTTAGCTAGCACCAGAATTTTAGAAGTTATGCCCAAAATAAGGTCAAAGAAGGGTGATTAAAATATTCACCTCCCATCTAACTTCTACAGTTTTTGTGTCAGATACCTAAAGTGGGATATTTTTGGAAAGGGAACAATCAGGGCTATCTGATGGTTCCATTCATTTCCCCATATCTCATCTGGAACAAATGTTTTGGAGCAAACAAGCTCCATACAGTTTTTGACAAATCATAAATGTGTATAAGAAAACTTGTACATGGCATAACTTTTCCATATTTGATGTTAACAAAACAAATAGGGTACCATTGTGAAGAACACATCCAGGGCTACTCAATGAATCAACTTTGAGCTTGATATCTTGAAAAACTGAAAAAGTTATGGCAGTTTTAAGCTCAAAATCCCACAATTGGACCAATACAGTCTTACTGTGGGATATTCTCCCATAAGTATTGCATGCGGTGAAAAAGAGACAAAAGAGCTTTTTTATACCTCAATACCTCATAATTCATTGAATACTGGGGTCCCATACAGGTTCTGTACAGCATTCTACATGTTGTACACACCAGAAGAGGGCTAGGTTGTCCCCAGCTGAAACCTTTCACCCTGTATTGGTGAAAACCTCCCAGATGTGGTTTCAAAACCACATCTGAGTCCAATACAGAGAATACAGGCACTATGAAAACCACAAGCCATTACTCTGAAGTGAAAACCTCTTCACTTCCTCTATGTGGATGGTCTAGAGGGCCATTCAGCCCCATTTTAGGTTAAAGGAGGCCTTCTCTCCACAAGAAAAGGTTTCCTCATCCTTATCTTATATTCCTACATAGTACAGCTGTCAAAAAAAGCTATAATCTTGCAAAATAACCAGGTTAGAATTCAAGCTTAAGTATTGTAGCCCTTATTATAGTAACCCAACTCGTAAGACTGCACCCAGGGCTTTCAGAAGTGCTTGCCACCACTATTATACAATAGTAAAGCGCTTACATCGTCATAACAACCTTTTATTACTATAAGTCAAACTCTTCTTAAACTATATTAACCATGTAACAATCATAGTTCAAGCTTGTAAATACTATTATACACCTTTATCATAGACTCAGCCTGACAGTCTCCATTAGATATTCATAAGCCCAATGAGGGTTGAAAAGAAGGTTCTTATGTATATTGAGTTCATAATTGCCAATATTGGTTATATATTTTTTCAAACCTATCCAGTCGGTATAGAAAGAATCAACTGTTTATTAGTAGAATTACATATTGAGGATAAGGTCTGTATGAGTAATATGTGTTCATTATTTAACATAATCAGGTATGAAAGCATAACTCCATGTGCTCTTTATTTGGGTTGCATTTGGGGAGGAAATTTATAAAGAAATTTGATGAGGAATATTGATTGTTGAATGAGGAAAAGCAAAAATGGTAATTTGGGGTATTCATCAACTAAAAAAGTGAAAAAGAAATTGAAATTAAAATCAATTAGAAAAAGAATAAATGAAAACTGTTTTTGAAGTTTTTTTTACAAATTAAAGTTCGTCTGGGGGTAAAACACGATGTAAAAAGGATTTTTGGGGGGAAAACCTCTTTTCAGGTCGGAAAGTTAGTGATTGATTGAATAAAAATTGGCCAAAAGGGCTGTTATGATCAAACTACTATTTTGTGCTGTATTGGTTTCCTTTTGAAATACAAAAGGTTTTTTTGTTTTTTTTTTCATTGAAAGGAGCCCAACCCATGGAATGTGTTATTTTACTAATCCAAGCTCAAGATGTTGGTTTATTTGGATAGCTTAGGAGATAAACTCTCTGCCTAAGAAAACAACTAGGTTTTATGTACAAAATCTCCGTGTTATCAAATTAGTTGAGAGTTCTAATAAGCTAAAAGTGTACATTTTACTTCTGTTTTTAACTGTGTGATTTTTATTAAGCCTACATAAATCTTTTCTGAACGTCCCATTTTCACTTTCCTTTGGTTTGCTTGTTATTCGTAGAATTTGCGACTAATTGAGTATCATTCCTTAAGGGGATAATTCTTTCCAATCTTCAAACCCATTTTGCATAGTTTTTTCTGCATTTTTTCTCAACCCCGGCGCATATTTACCCATTATTAAATAAGCTATTTTTTCAAAAACGGTGAATAAAGTCTTGTCACACTATCTATAAGAAACAAGCACATGTTGGATTTTTTTTCCAGAGTAGGTAGATGTAAGGGCTAACAAGGAAAGGGAAGCCTCAAATACGTGTTCCATGATTTCCTAGTTGGAGTAACTCAGCCAGGAGTTATGCAGAAGCGATCAGCCTGAAAAACACAATAAAGTATAAAAAGTTGTGGCTAAGGATATACTAAGTGATCTATTAGCTTTCGATGGAGGGGAAATATATGAAGTATTATCTCAAATATGTAAGGGGGAAGAGTGAGACAGGAATGAACATTTAGAGTTAAATAAAAGATTTTAGGTGCTTATAAGTCAAGGTGAAGTTTTAAGAAGATCAGAGAAAATATTAGGCTATTAAGTCATATTGTTAAGTCATGTATGGACTAAATATAATTCTTCATTATATTTCCTCACCTTTTTCAAACGTGTATCTAATAAGTTTAAATACTATATTTTAAGCACATTAAATTCAATTTTACATTCAAATATCGAATTAAAACAGGGTAGGATCCCATATTTATTGATCATCTCAATCGAATGGCCCATAGAGGTTCGACTCAAGGCATTAAGAATGGAAGTGATTGGGGTAAAAACCATAATGGTCCAGAGATTATCCATATTTTGTGGCAATTGAGATGAGAAAAACATCATTCAACTAATTGAGTGAATTTTAAATCTTACACAAAGGACATTATAGATGAAAATTAAATATTAAATCTCATAAATGAGACACTAAATAATACAGTGTTATCTGTTTCATAAGCTCAATAAATACTGTAACATCTAGGGCATTCTCTAGAGGGGGATGGAACGATATTTTATGATTGTTTTTCGGACACATATACTGTTGTAGCTATAAAATGGAACAAGTGGCACTTATCTTTGAAAAAAGATAGATAGAAGGATAAAGGAGGTATTCCAAGATTTTCTGAAAACACAATCTGTGTAGTGTTTGGGTATTTTACTCATAATTTATTTCTCAGTGAAAATTATTATGGTCGTCGATTCGTAGCAATGGGAGAGTTTTTGAAAAAAAAGCTTCATCGAATTCGCGTTCAATTGGTATACACCATGATTTCAAGAAATTTGTTAATTATTGTCTATTTGGGAGGGGTTCTGAGATATGTAGTTTTGAGTGAAATTAATCCATAAGGACGCAGTGAGGAGGGGAGGTAGCTTTCATTTTTACATGAAAAGGGATAATTAGCTTAGAGAACTTTTTGTAATCACACTTTACATTCTCCAAAGTAAGGTAAAACTTAATTATAAAATAATTTCAGGATCAGGATTGAAAGAGTGGATTTCTGCGGATATATTTATCTTTGATAGAATATTTCCTTTCACTTTAAATCCATTTCGAAATCTTGAACTTTCTCATAAGTCAATATTCCCATAGGAAGGAGTTAGCTTTGAAGGGGCCTTAATCAGGAAGATTATCAATAAAACTTTTAAATATCTAAAAGAGCCTTTAAGAGGTCTGGATAAAGTGAGAAATCTTTACACCTTTATATTCACAATACAGTTTCATTTTCTAGCTATTTATGAACTTTCATAATATGATAGTCATCCAAACAGCGGTAATATTAATGAAAGAATGCGGTGGCACAACAAGAACTTTAATCATAAAAAGTATTTCATTTTCTTTTTAAGATAAACATCAAAACATTTTTTTCATAGAAACAAGAGATACAAAAGCGCAAGATAGAGATTGAATCATATTCATAAACCAAAAGAGTGTAAACTTAGGAAAAAAGTGATAAGAGCAGATATATCAGACTCTCTATATATGACATGTAGCGTAAGTGGAAGTAAAACTCACATTTGAAACTCAACATAAAACTTCAAGATGGTAGGATCTTGATCCGTTTGAAAATAAGATTTTGGCCTAGTTCAATAGATAATATGATATGTGCTTCAGTCCTATGAATAAGACATCGAAAAATTGAATCGCATACATACAAAAGAATGTAAACCAGGCTTTGGAACTATTATGGAATCTTTAAGGAGTGTGTTCCCATATTCACCTGAAACTGCATGTAGTTGTTATTTTAAGTAAGCTCATTTTCATCATATTTTATATCTATAGATATTTAAGAGAATTAATTCAAGCTTACCAATACCATGAAAAGGTAAAGATACATTTATATTCATATCTTTCTCAACGGGGATTCAATTCTTTTTCCTGATAAGTATATCAAAGAACAACTAATCAGAAAAACAAGCAATAAAAACTTTTATTGAGTGATAGTACGATTTTAACCTCACCTGGGCTCAGCTTTAACAGAAACCTTTTTAATTACAATTCTTTTGATGTCCTTGGCACTTTGCATAGTGCGCGAAATTCTGCCATTTGCCAATCTTTGGAAAGTGTGGCTTCGGCCAATATTCTGGACTGGATTAGCTTTGGGAAATCCACGAGGAACGATAAGAGAGTCGATTTCACGTGTCTTCCTCTTTTCCTTGTTTTCGAAAAGAGGTTCGTGGGGTACAGGGGATACAGTCGGAATGGGAGTAGGGGGAGTGATTGTAATAATAGGGGGAGCTTGCATAGGAGTATTGTTGATAGTGATTTCTCCAACTTCAAATTGGCGCATGTCCTTAGGTCTTCGGAGATAAAGAATAACAATTCTTCCATCAATCAACTTGCGAAAAGTGTGGCTTTGGCTGCAAGTTTGGAAAGGAAAAGCTTTGGCAACATCAGATGGGATGATAAGACCATCGGTTGGAGTCCTTCCATAGAGGCGTTTCTTGAAGAGGTTTTCCTTTCGTTCAACAAAATCACGCTCAGAAAGAGGAGATGTAGCAGGAATAGGAGTTGGAGGGGGATTAGTAGTAGGTGGGGGCTTTCTAGGAGGGCAAACCATAGGAGGAACACGTTTTCTAGGAATGTGGGTCATGATAATGAAGTTTTTGAACATATTATTCTCCCCATTAGTAGGGGATACAACAGGAGGGTTAAACATTGTAAGATAGAGTTGGGAATTATTTTTCAAGTGATATATTGAAGATGATGTGTTTATTCGAAATCTTAGAAAGGTTTGATACGACTTATGAAGACAGCTGCTGAGATGGGCTCAGCATTTCATGTGCTCTGTCCGCTCAGCATTGAATCTGTTCAGTTAGCTCAGTATTTTCTGAATATGTGATTTCAAATTGCGTGTTTTTTTGGCTCATTTAATGATTGATTTTATTGAAAAAACCTAATGACAAAATGAGGAAACGCGGACACTTCTAGCGCTACAAAGTGTATTCAATGAACCTCAAAGCCTTTGAAAATGATTTATCTCATGAAGAAACAAGTAAAATTCAGGGAACTTCTAAATTAAAAATTGATGCATAAGATTGGACCCAAGAGTGTATTGAGGCTTCGCAGGAATAATCTTTGAACCATTAGACAAAGGTTCTCTAGTGCCTATATAAAATGTTCTCCATAAAGAATTATTATTTTTTATCAGTCTCTTGAGTGCAAATGAAATTTAATTATTTGAACGGTTACTAAGAATCTCACACACGTTAGCCTAAGAAAAAATATGCTATATTTATTTCAGAAACCATATTAACTCAGGTATAAATACTCATTTCATGTTGAAAAGAAGACTTTGAGCTGAAATCTCAACTTCTTTCCAGTTGCATTATCCTTCCAGATCATGATAAAGTCACCACTTTTCAAAAAGGCTGTTTACTACGTGAATTCCTGGTTTCTACTGTCTATTTTTAGTTCAAATTCCTCCAATTTGACAGCACTGCACGTTTAGCGCACTGCCTCCAAATGTCTATATAGCTGATTTTCTTAGCCATAGCCTCAGATCCATGGAGCTTCATCAGTCACAACAGGTTTCTAAGACAAACCTACAAGGGGAAGAACCCTTTTTTGAAATAAAAACAGAAATCCCAGAAATTTTGTTTTTTGACAGTCACACTTTCACTCTAAGTTAAATGAAATGCATGATGTGGGGACCTGCTCATTGTCACCAAATATCCTACAAGATTGTTAAAAATTGGGCTCTTGCCCAAAACAAAACTTGAATAGAGGAACGCTGGGCCAATACTGGAACTTTCTAGATAAATTTCCACTCATATGCCACTATAAGACCTATCATTTTCACAATAATAGATAGAAATACTGAAGTATTGAGGTTATGATCCTGCATTTCCATACCAGATTTGGATTTATTATTCAACATGAAAAAGGTTGCTACACCTGACAGCAGGTGTTCCATTTAGAAAAAGGCTTGGACCTAGCTTATTCTGAACTTGGGCCTTTACTTTGAAGTAAGCTGGAACTGGATATTGAATATTTGGTAATATCCCAAGGAATTAAAAGCCACTGGAATATTAAAGAAGCTTTGAGGTCCTTTATTCTGTCTTATTTCATTAAATCAGATGAATTTTCCTTGATCCTCATTCTACTGAGAATTTGGTTTGTCCAAAAAATTCATCCAAATTTTTTGGCAATCCTATCCAAAATGCAAATTACTTATCTGCCTCATGCATGTAGCCACCTTTTCTTTAGAAACAGAGTTTGTTTTCAGCCCTCAATCCAAAAAGACAATACTTTCATATCATGCAATACTCTTATTATTCTCTCATGGCATATTTTTGAGAAAATGATATCTCAGATTTCTTAAATATGAAAATTTCTTGTAAAAGTAGAAGTATTTTAGGTGATACTATCAACTGGATTTATATATATCCTCAGTTTCCCTTGTTTTTTACATGTGATTATATATATATATAAAGGTAAAACATACACAATCTTCCTTTTTTGAACTGTTCATTCCAAGGATGCATAAGGAAACAGCTTGATTATACCAATTATTAAATTTTGCTTTGTAAAATTCCAGTTCTTCGTACTTTGAAATTATATCAGTTGTATTGATTGGTGGTATCAATTTTATTATTTTTATTATACTTTATTTTTTGTGATTTTCTTTTGATATATTTGGCTTTTATTTCAATTTTGGTTATTGTTGTTGTAAATTTTCATAATAAATTTGGGAATTTTGTTTTTTTTTTCACATGCTTTGCTTAAAATTACAGCATAGGTGCTGTAAAGGATGTAGTGTGAATTTCACAACAAACTTCAACAAATTTACAGTAGAAGGATCTACATAGGTCCTGCTCCTGTGTGAGCCTTGAGGTATATTTGACATACCCAAATAGGCCACAAATATCTTTAAAATGAATTCTGAACTATGCATAACCTATGAGGCATTCATATATTCAAAATTAAACATTTTTTTATTTCTGAAAAGATGAATAACATTTTTGTGAGAAAGTAAATCCATATATTTAAGGCCAGATTTTGAATCTACACAAAAGTTAACCTGGGGTAACTCCATAGAGTGAATAAGCTTAAATTAACTCTAAGAGGTGGTAATATGGAAAATAATTCAATATCACATAAATGAATTGTGAAAAATTTTGTTTTTCTGAATTTCACACCAAAATAATGGGAATGTGAGAAATCTCATGTTACATATAAGGTAGGAATAGTGTTTTGAATGTTTGTGGCATTAAATGTTATGGTATTATTACATAAATTATAGATATACCCATGGTGGATATCAGTCTTTAAACCTGAAATTCTATTTTTGATGTGAAAATAGCTAAGGGGGACAAAAGACATCAAAGAGAGCCAGGGTACCCAACTTCTGAGGCCTCTTAGGCATGGATAGCTTTAAAGCTTGGATGCATGGCTGATCTTGGCCCAATGAGTATACTAAAACATCTTGGGAATCTAGTTACCAAGTTAAAATCCTATTGAATCATAAGAAAATTGCAAATAAGCTACTATTTTGATCTGACAAAGAGGTCAAATGCAACTTAGACTGCTGTAACCATGTCAATTATTAATTATTTTCCATGAAGAAACCTGAAAATAGTAATCAAAACCCTTTTTGGACTATTATCCATTGATTTACCTCATAGCAACCTGCCATATAGTGTTATTTGCAATTTCATGTAGAGATGAGGTAAAAACTTCAAAAATTTATAAAAAATATAGTTTTAATGAACATTTATGAAACCTTCAGGACCAATGGAAAACAGTATTATTCATAAAAAAACCAAAAAAATTACAGTTTCATAAGTAAAATTTAAGGTTTTACTTACAGTCCATTTTTGATAATTCAACATGAAATATTGCATCTTCAAAAAATCACAGAAAATACAACCTGGGATGATATCTACAATAACATGGAAAGATTTGAGAAATTAATTTTAATTTTGAAATAAAGGAATATTTCAAGTTGTTAATCCTTTTTTTCTTCACCATATTTGCGTTGGTAGTCATGTAAAAGCATTGATTAAGTAATTTTGACAATCATACACAACAACATATGATGCAATCATTGATCCAAAAAGGATTATTGTTTTCTCACTCACTGGATCTTCACTTTGCTTCATTGCATCCCTATTTGAGCTGTATTTCCACTTGAAATAGGCATCCTCTTTCTGTTTTTTCCAAATCATCTTATTATTCAATTACACCATTATTGCAAACAAGTATTAGTTAAAATATTTTCTTAAGTTTTTTAAATATTTCAGAATCAATATAAAAGACGTGAAATCATAGAAATCAACTATATATTATTTTAATATTATTATAAAGCAATTTTGATCCCTCAAATCCACAAGTTATCCATCAAATTGCTCTACCACATTCTTTCAAGCTTTGTTGGAGTATTAGTGAGTGGTTTATAATTAATTCTTAAATGTTTTCTCTATTATCATTTTTCTTTAGGAATTATAATTATGATTATTCTTGTAAAAGATAATTACAACTTAAAATAATTTTATTATTTTAATAAAGAAGATTTGTCATTAAATACTTCTTGTAATTGATTCTTGTAGACAATTAATTCATACTGTTATAATCGTTATTAGTGTATAAAAAGTAAAAGAAATAAGTAATTAATTAATTATTTAATTGTGATTATAATAATTTTTATTATTATATGTCATAAGAACAGTCATAGAACGGTTCATTAATAGTAAGCTTATCAACATTTTCATAGACACATATTACATACTGTGATTTTGACAAAAAAGTTAATCAATAAAGCACAATCAAACTAAATTCAAAAGAAACATTCTTGTAGCTGAAATGGGAAAAAACAAATTCAATGATAAAAATAATGATAATCTGTGCGAATTTGCAATAATCCATTCATTTTCATTTTATACAGTAGCAGCATAGTACATATTTATACTGTATTCCAGATAAAAACCAAGATTAAATAAAAATAGAAAATCCTAAAAAATAATTTTTCCACAGAAATTTGTGAGTAAATGGAGAATATGCAGCCTCTCAGCCCAGCATATTTTGGCTCAATATCACATTGTTTTGTTCTAACTTCATTTGAGTTGATTTTGAGTATTTTGAGTACAAAAAAACTGTTTTTAATTAATTGTTTTCAGTTTTGCAGCTTTTTGACACACAAGCACTCAAGAAAATATTTCAAAACTATTGGGGTGGACAACTAGAATCTATTGAGAGGGCTATGGTAAATCATCCTTCATATCTTCCCCACTCTTGGCTCTTTAAGATATCAATTTATCCTCCAGCTCAAGAGATTAAGGTAAAATAATTCAGGTTCTGAAATATTTTTGATAAATCTTACAAGGGCTGGAAAAAAAATAAGCTGAAAACTGATTTTTCTTGAATCATTGTGAGGTGGAGGAAAAAGGATATTGATAAAAAATTTAAATTTTTGAATCAAATATCAAACATGAGTAATATGCTCCCAAAATATAACTCTCTGGCCTCCACTATTGCATGCAAATATCCCTCCAAATATGAGAGACAAAATTGTATGAGAAGGAGTTTCAATGGAAATATTAAATATTTTCAAAAAGATAATAGTCATAAATATTTTCTGAGTATACCACCAGCTTGTTAATATATTCTGGGTGATTCATTTTTAATAGGTGAAGTGAAGGCATTGGCAATGGATGTCAATGTGGTTTGAAAAATAGGTAGATCTTTCTGCTAAGTGATAGGTCCATTCTATTATGTAAGTATATAATTATCTTCAAATATGTATTTAACTTACCAAGGCATATACAAATACAATAGTAACAAAATCATTCTTCTTTTTTCAGTAGACATACCTGAAATTATTTTTCATCTTCAGAGAACCGAAAATAAATATCAAAAATAAAATTTTAGAAAAATACAATAAAAGTACATTCTAGATCAACCTCTATTTTTATGAAGTTCACATTTTTTGAAAAAAAGAAAATTTTAGCAAGTTCAGAGCTGTGTTGAGCCTTTTCTGATGAAATCTAGAGGAAAAAAATCTTCTAATTCAATCAGAAAACTGGATAATGTATATAAAGTGTCTTCCTCAAGATAAGCACCTTCATATCATATTTTGAATACTTACACAAATAAATACATGGAAAAATGACTCTACTCAATTTTGACAAACAAGAACCTTTAGACATTAATTTCATAGGCTTTTCCTAAATTATTGAAATAATAGAGGCAAATGATGATATTTTATAGCCTTTCTAGATACATTGTGAAAATGAAATGAGGTTGAAATTCTACATCTATTAGTTTTGGAATTCTTCAAATGATAACAAGGAATAAGAATTCACCATAAAGCTATGAAATGAAGTATTTTTCAATTTTTCAGATCTTTAGAAAAAGTTCTAGGAGGGTGATAAAAGCTTTTCTTTGGAGTATCCATATAAAATCAAATTTACATTCTAAAAAAGACTTTCAATAGATGTTATATTATTAATAAGCTGGATATTTCAACTAGGCATTATTGAATATTAAAGTTATAATGAATATTTAATGATTGAAAAATTGGGGATGAAAAAAGATGCTGTAAAATGAATTAGAGAATTTTTGGAATGAATAATTGCGTTTGGAAAAACCATGATGAGATAATACAATATAAATACAAATAAATTTATTTTGAGTGAACCCAGGACTTCTCCAAAGCAAAGGTTAAGCCCCAAAATTCCTTGATATTTTCTTCCTACTTTTTTGAATTATGAAGCTTTGTTTTGAGTTTTGTTCCAAAAGATAATATTGTTCATGTAAATAATTAAAAGGTATCAAACTAAACCAGTTTTACATTTTCGTATTCTCATGAAGGAATAGTAATTTATTCACCTGTTTTCATTGGTAAACTTGATGATAATATTTCTCATTTCATCCTTGAAAAGAAAGGAAAATTCAGAAAATTCGTTGATTTTGATTTCCCCATGTATGTAGAGCTTATGGAAGTCTTTTAGAATAATATTTGTTTATTAAGAAGAATAAATTTCCAGATTTATTATTCTAAACCAGTTTCTCTTAAATCCTTTTGGCATTTTATTAGCTATATAATAGCATAAGAGATGATTTTGAAGAAATAAGAGATCCCAGGAAATTCCCGTCAAGGGGAAAGGGAATGAGAATGGGTAAATCCTGATTTCTGAAAAACCGCAAACAGTTTTTCTAGTAGTTTTCAATTGAAAAAAATGAAAGGGATATAGGAATAGAAGCCTATTACTGGTAAATTGTTTTTGAAAAGAAATTTATTTTGAGCCTAATTCTCAGAATAAATTTCTAATATATCTTTCCAATTTTTGAAATGGGAAGTGATATATCCTAATTTGTGTTCAATTTACTTAAATAAAAATAGAGTAATATTTCAGGAAAGATCAATTATAAAGAACTCACATTTTTTAGTTTTTTGTGAGTAAGAGGAACTGATGATGGTAAATTATTTCAAACAAGATAGTTTAATCCAAATATTGTTGACTGTTAAACTATCAAAAGGTGAAAATAGAAATATAAAAAAAAGACTCATCAATGGCAAGTTGTTCTTCTTATCAAACATTTTTCAACATAATTTATGTTAATAGTAAAAGCCTAAAAATATTATTTTCGATTCCTTTCCTGGCACTAAAAAGAATCAGTTCAATAAAAAACTTTAACTTTTCCAATTTATAAACCTTTCTTTCAAAAACCTCTTGTATTCTGAATGTATGCCAAAACTTCTAAATAAATATTCAATATTACTTAAGAGCTGATTAGACAATTATTAAGAAGGATATTGCTATAGAATTATCTCCACAATATAAGAACATAGAAGATTTTTTACTTAATTGGAGAAATGTTTTATTTATTTTCCTCACGTTCAAAATTATTATTGCAAAAAAATACTGTAAAATGGTCTTACCTATTTTGTTACAATATACGGATGTTTTAAATTATTTATCAACATTTATTCTTAAGATCTGTGATACTGTTATTTGCAATTGAAAAATAAAAATTACTCAAAATTTAAATTTCTTTTCTCCCAAAAAAATGATTTTTTATAAACTCATTTCAAACCTCTTTTTAAATGGCTAAACTAAATAACAAAAAAATTTGTGTTTTTAAATCTTTTCTTAGAGAAGCATTTTTAGTTGAATTCTATTTTTTTATTAATAATGTTAATCTTAAGTATATATATATGCTTAAAGTTATAAGCTGATGCATTTTCGTTTTGAAAAAATGATATTGTTTTACTTTAGAAAAAACTAACAAGTCATAGGTTACAGGTGTAACTTATGACAGGGCTTATTTCTTGAAAATCCAAAAAAAATTGAAATTTGGAAAGCATTCCTCAGGTATCATTATGAAAAGGCTTAATTTATTTTTTTAAAGGTTGATTGTATTTTGTTTCTTTTAAAAGGTAAAAAATTATGATTATCAAGAAAGCTTATATTGTTACAAACCTTTGGACACATTCTTGTAATTATTGAATCCTTAATAATTTTTTACATCAAAATATCTTTCAAAAGGAATAAAAATTCAATCAGAATTAATTTTCTTCAATTAATATTTTCAAGCAACTTTATTTTACAAAGAACTCTTTCACTTAATGAATTAAGGAACACAATATGAAGAACAGAAATTACTTCTGAAATCAATTTCTTTTGGAAAAAATCAAGTTAGATAAAAAAAGGCATTTTTAATGTTAAATATTGAAAGTAAGGTCTGTTATTAGCATAAAAATTTGCAATATTATCAATGATAAATTTGGAAACATGCAAATCTAATCTTACTTAGAGATACTTTTCTGCATATCAGGAGCTAATTAAATTAGTATAAATCTGAATCCAGAAGATTAAGTATCTTTTTTTAAGTAAAATTTGAGTTCATTTTCATTTTAAACTATCATTTCTGAAATGTTACTACTTAACTCATTGAATTAGAAATCTTGTGATTCAAAAGGATGGGAAGACAAAAGAATATTGCAAGGCAAATATTATCATTGCATGCTTCTGTATGAAATTCCAATTTAATTTATTGTACTGTATAGATCAATGGCTTTGAATATATCAGAGTCACTGTGATCCTTAGAGGTATTTTTATATATGCAAAAGACCACCAATAAAAAGATTTTGTTATAATGACAATTAAGTAAGTTTATTTATATAATCAAACCAAAATCAAAATATAAATATAAGTTCAAAATTTATATAAAAGATTAAAATTGGAATTATGTTTCAAAATTGAAATGTGATTGATATTGAAAATTGTGAAAATACACTTTTATTTGAAAAAATTTAGTAAAAAGAAATTTTCACCAAAAATTTGAAAATTAAAGGTTTTGGAAAAAAGTTATGCAAAAATTATTATAATTTTTTTCCAATAAATTAACTTATGAAAATTAATTCCCTACTTGATTCCTCATAAAAAACAAGTTGGGGTAATCCCTGGGTAAAAATTCTGTAAATCAACTCTAAATAAGCTTAAATTAAGTTTTTAGTGTTTTCTGTATGAAAATATGAAAATCCTCAATACCTTAATTTATTTCACATCAGATTTGGTATTAACCATAAGATTTTGTGTTGAAATTGAGGTGTGGTGTGTAGCTCAGTGTCACAACCACATGTAATGACCCCAATGGGTGTTTGCAGTAAATCAAGCCTGAACCCCTTTTATGGCCAAATTGAATCTGTGGATGTCGAATGAATCTTGGGCCATATCCATTTTCACTGGCCTTCCATGGCCTCAGGCCATATCCTGCTCCCATTGGCCCCTTGGCCAATAATCCACCTCATCAACCCCCAGGCCAATACCCCTTTTTTTGGGCATGGGGGGTCCTGTCAGCCTTGCAGGGGCCTCTGGCTCCTCTAGCCACCACCAGGGCCCTGGACCCTATTTTTAGGCCCCCTACGGTGTCTATGGCCTGTGGGCTGTAAGGACCCAAATTGACCATAGTGGACTTCAACCATGGCCTCTGGCAGTCACCAGAGGGCCCCAGTCATCTTTATAAAGGGTTTCCCCTCAAGAGCAGGGAAACCCCCAACTTCAACTCAAATGGACTCATTATGTGGGAACGAAAGATGGTACATATATGGTATTATATACCATTATGTACCATTTTTCCTCAGAAACCCCTTGGTGATAGTTTCAGGACCAAATTACGTCATAACAACTGCAGTTCTCAAATACATAACCCATTTCAAAGGAAGACTTTTAAGCCATGCATTCTTGAAATCAATGGTGGCTATCAGCAGACCATTCAATGTCTCCCACCTCCTGGCTCTGCAGGAGGTGGGTTATTTTCATTTCAGGATCAGTCAAAAGGTAATTCTAAGAGGTTAATAATTATTCAATCAGTTTTCAGGGCATCAAGTACCTTAGTATTTCCTTGGACAACTCAATTTGTCAATACAGGCCATATTCAAGCAAGCTGTATGGCCTTGGCCCTTTTGGGCCAGTTCATATTCCACATTGGGAATTCATAACACTGTTAAATTCTCAATATGGCTAGATTTGTATTGACCCAAAACAGTCAACAAAGCCAGGGATCAACACTCCACCATCAGCCTTCCACTTTTTCACGTATACTGGCCACCTTTTCTTTCCTGGGGACTTTTTCCCCAGGTAATTGATATATGAGATTTATTTTTATTCTTACTTTTTTTAATTTATTAAAGTAAATACAGATAATCTCAAGTCAGTCATTTGCACCTTTTTTTCACCTGTCAGTGGATATTGGTGGTCATATCCTTTACTAATTCCATTATTCTTTCTTACAGGTTGAACAATTGAATTGAGGATTCATTTGGTTGGCTCTTTCGCTTCCGGCTTTCTTATTATCTTGGCCATAGGCTTCCTTTTTCTTTTATCTTTGGAACACATTTCTTTACTCTTATTCTTCCTTAAGAAATGTATTTCTTTTTATTTCTTTATGCTTTTGGAGCCCTCCAAGTGGGTTCTTGATTCCTGAGTGCCAGGCCACTTGTGCGGCTGAGTCTATGATAAAGGTGTATAATGGTACTTACAAGCTTTAACTATGACTGTGACATGGTGAAAATGGTATAAAATGTTTTTGATAATGATAATAGATGGTTTAAAATAAGCTATCAAGGGCTCTAATATAATAATATAGTGGTGGTGAGCGCTGCTGAAAGAGTCTTACCAGTTTGGTTACTATAATAAGAGCTTCAATACTTAAGCTTAAAGTATAAGCTGTTTTTTTTCAAGAGTATAAATTTTTTTGACAGTTGTACTACATAGGAATTAAATAGCAGGATGATGAAACCTTTTCTGGCTGTGAAAAGGCCCCTTTTTATCATAAAATGGGGTGAAAAAGCTTCTAGACCTTTCCACATAGAGTAAGTGAATATTTTTCACTCCCAAGTACTGGCTTGTGGTTTTCACAAAGCCTGTATAGCCTGTGTTGGGCTCAGACCTCATTTTGAAACCACATCTGGGAAGTTTCCACCAATACAGGGTGAAAGGTTTCATCTGGGGACCACATAGCCCCCTTCTGATGTGTATGACGCGTAGAATGCTGTACAGAACCTGTATGGAACACCAGTATTGAATAAATTATGAGTTATTGAAGTATAAAAAAGCTTCTTTGTGTGTTTGACACCTCATAATCATAGTTATGGGATAATATCCCTCAGTAAAACTGTATTGGTCTAATTGTGGGATTTTGAGGTTAAAACTGCCATAACTTTGTCAGTTTTTGAGATATCAAGTTCAAAGCTTGTTCATTGTGTAGCCCTGGATGTGTTATACGAAATGGTACCTCATATTGTATGGTTATCATTTATGATTTGCCCACAAACTGTATGGAGCTTGTTTTCTCCATATCTTTTGTTCTAGATGAAATAAGGGGAAATGGATGTAACCATCAGATAGCGTGATTTTGCTCTTTCCAAAAAGACCCCACTTTAGGTATCTCACACTAAAACTGTAGAAGTTAGATGAGAGGTAAATATTTTAATCACCCTTATTTGACCTTATTTTGGTAATACCTTCTGTAATTCTGGTGCTAGCTCAGTATGGCTAATACCATTGGATAGCCCTGACTTAGAGCTCTATTTTGAATACCAATTTGATGGGGTTACGCCTCTTCCAGTGTATTTTAGACAAGACATGAAAATTAAGGTTTATGCTCAGCAACAACTTTGTTATTCTTTGTCATATGATGATGGAACTTGAATATTTGGAAAGTGGTGGGTTTCCTATCTTGTTTTATACCTTTTCAGCTTATTTGGCTCAGCTTTATCTTTTGGTGGTATCTTGGCTATACCATTGATTTATGGTATTCAGCTGTCATGCTTGTGCTCTGGTTTTTAATCACAGGCTGAAAAAACTCTTGCTTCCATAAGAGCCCCTGTGAACTTATATTAATTAGCTCATAATTTCATTTTTCTGTTCATTCTTTCTTTGTAATTTCATCCATTAATTTCATTGAAATTATGACTCTGTAATGCTTATGAACCTTATGATTTATACTCACTTCTCAATTTTCTCTCATTCATTTTTCATTCTTAAAAATTGAAACCTGACCCATTTTATTTTTGTTTTTCTCTCCAAATTTTATCTCAAATCATCATATTTATTTCATTGAAAATGCAAGCATAATCTTAAAATACATTTAGTTTTCAAATTGCTCATCAAATTATTCAGACACATTCTTCACATCAAGATTCATATTTTTTCATTTTTCAAGAAATTTTGAGTTTAAAGAAGGACTAACTTGATTTGATTTTATTGATTGAATGGACACAATTGACATTTACTTCAAGAAAATTCATTCACCTGAATATTTAATTTTAGTTTACTGATTTTTGATATCAAGAATTTAGACAAAAAATTGATTTTTCCTCAAGAATTCATTTGAATTTTTTGATTTGTTTTGCAATATTTTTATTTTGATTGATTTCAAATATTGATTCATTGACTTGAAGAATTAATTTTGACATTGGATTGATTGATCCGCCTCAAGAGTTCATTTTAATTGATTGATTTTTCTTCAAGACATTGATTCTGATTTTGATTTGGACTTCAAGCTTTCCAGTTGATTTGGCTCAAGCCTTCCATCTTCAAAATTTGATTTTAATAATCTATTTTGTTTTTTTAATTCTCAAATCATGCCTATTCATCATTCACCTCCTGCAAGACCAACTACATCCCAAGCCAGAGCGCAAGCTGTTCTTACTCCAACTCCAAGAGCCCATTTTGATGGCACCCAAGCAGTTCCTCAACTGGGGGCCTAATTATACAGAGGACCCATTATGCAAGGAGCAGCACCATCCAGTAAGGAAGGAAGAGGGCCAAGAAGATCAAGTTCATTTCCAGGACTTTTGAGGGTCCTGGTGAAGATGGTGAAGAGGAGGGGAAAATTCAGTGGAAGAAGAAGGGTTTGATGGTACTGAAGGTGTTCCTGCTCCTGTGGGGGCATCCCAAGGTACTGGAGGGCCAACTCTCACCAGGGTGAATGTTGTGTCAATGGCCAGAGATTGAATTCATGCTGCAATGCGGTCAGTATAAAAGCGTGCTTCAGTTGCATTAGTGTCACATTATAGTGACTGGATTTAGTGGGTCACATCACTTCTGTGTCAAGACAACATCAATTGTCACATGTGTCACCTGAGAATGTCACTCAA
The DNA here is from genome assembly GCA_023105745.1 of Austropuccinia psidii. NCBI lineage: Eukaryota > Fungi > Basidiomycota > Pucciniomycetes > Pucciniales > Sphaerophragmiaceae > Austropuccinia > Austropuccinia psidii. The sequence goes on from JALGQZ010000011.1 coordinate 18,443,099, forward strand.
AGCCCAACCCCATTTCAACACTATTTGCAAGGTTTGGGTAATTACACCTCATGGTGCAAGGCAGAAGTTTGGCATGCCCATATTTGTGCATGAGAAGACTTCTGCCCCACCTCCTGATCATCTAACCCCTTTACAATTCCTACTCTCATGCTTGAATTGGCTTCCTCATCCCCGTCTAATCCTCTCCAAGCATTAGCATTCTTATGCGCCCACACCGCCCTCCAGAGATGACTTTGACACTGCCTCCCCATCTCCACCCTCACCACTCCTTACGCTTCCACACCCCCGCCGCTTACCACCCTTATGCTCACATAGTGCCCTCCAGACATTCCTCCAAAACCGCTTACAATCCTTACGCTCCAGTAGTGCCCTCCCGACATGCCTCCAATGCCCATTACCATCTCTATGGTTGTGCAATTCCCTCCCAAAATGCCTCCAACACCACCCTCACAATGGCCTAATCCCCAACCCCACTTATGATCCTGACGTTCCTGCAGTGCCCTCAAGTTGAGACTACAATACTGCCCCCCATCTTTGGCCTTGCAACTCCTTACTCTTCCGCACCCCTGCCTTATCTTCTATACCGCTTACAATTCTTATGCTCCCGTGCCACCCTCAAGATATGCCTTTGACTCCGCACTCAACCGGCCTTATGCCTAATCCTCTCTCCGCCACTTACCATCCTTATGCTGGGTATTATATCAATAGGTTACAGTGGCTTTTTGGCGTACATGATGAATGCAATCATGGAAACATGCTTAGTGGCCTTCTCTGCCAACAGGTTCTGGGGGGAAATTGGTAGGTATATCCACAATGTTGGGGTTAGGGTTTAAATCATGAGGCTCACAAGTTAAAAACTAATAAGTGGAATATTTGATACCCAAATTGTGTCTTTATTTTTGCAACAAAACCATTTTATCTCATATCATTCAAGTGGAACACTTTTCTTAGTCCTTAGCTCATGAGCATTGAATAGTTCAGAAGTTGAATTTAGTAGGTTTCTAACTAGGAAAATTTATTCAATTTCTCACAGGGAAGTTATTTCATTTGAATGATATGAAATAATCTGCAACACATCACCTCCTTGAATTTTGTGACAAATCATATTTTTCAAATGCAATACAAAAAGTTCAGTAGATATTTATGGAAGGTTCCAAGGCCATCAATGGGCGGTTTCTTTTGGTCAGCCTGTGGTTCTGAAATGAATTTTTTCTGGAAAATTCACCAAGTATTGAACTGATTTAAATTGATATTTAACTTCTTTCAAGATTTCAAAAATTCTCCAATATTGATACTACCTAAAATGGAATTAATAATTAATATCTTAAGCTTATTTTACTTCCACCACTTTCAGAACTCCCACCTTTTTTTCCATTTTGATATTTTTATTCAAAGAATTTCAATCAAGTTTTCCATCAACTTGTCACCATCTCTTTACTCAATAAACTAACTCCGCTATGCACCAACCACTGCCCAAAGCCCTGGGAAATTCAACTGAATTCAATGAACTACAAACTTCAGACCCAAAGAGTGGAAGTGAAGCCTCTGATATGGTCAGTAGTAGCTAATTAGGCATTGAAGTAGAGAGCCTGGAACATGAAAGTAATTTAAATCCACCAGTCCTTCCAGAATGTGAGCATAGGTTTATCTTAAATATTTGTAGTCTCCCAAAACCTGATAATTTTGTCATAGCCTTTACTTCACCTCAGCCTCCAAGCTCTCAGAAACCAAATTTTAAAATCTATGAGAAGGAAAGGACTGTTGAACCTTGTTCACCAACAGAAGATGCAGGGCAGGATGAGGTAATTTCCAGTGGGGAGGTGAAAATTATATCCAAGGAACAATTTGTCTCAAAGATTGCTCAAGAAATCCCAAGGCTAAAAAAAATTAAAAAGGATAGTGAAATTCCTGATTATGTGCATCAAAGATTACTGAAGTAATGAGCCTCCTCAAAATGGATTTGAAGCATAAGTCAAATACTAATTCACTACAAAAACCTTTAAAAGGGCTGCTTACAATATATGGGCAGGTGTGGAGGTGGGAAAATCTCAATTTGAAGGATCTTGAGTGGTAATTGGAGTTGCAGGCAAAGTATTAGGAAAAAGACAAAATATAAATGCCACCAAAAAAACCAACAAAAAACGCTGTACCTTTGAAGCCGCAAAGGATTCCCAGGATCAAGGTGATGACATGATCAATGTTGAAGTGGACCATATTGATAATGAGCCTCCTCATACTGAAAGCTCCCCCATACTCAATGAAACAATACATGATGAAACCCCTCCTTCTCTCCTCAAAATATTGAAGCTTTTCAAGAAAGGGAGACAATTAAACATGATACAATGGGACAAGATATGACCGATATAATGCCTTAACCTGAGCCCAAAGTGTAATCCTCTGCTAATTTTCAAGGAATATTTTCATCCCACATTAATGGGTTTGGAGACATTTTGAATTATCATTCCAATATTACTAAACAATCATCGAAAAAGGGGGGTTGATAATATCAATGATGCTGATACATTCCTGCCCATTGGTATTAAGGTGATCAAAAACCAAGAGCTTAAAATGTTGGCCTGGCTTGGGGAGCTTGAGATTGCAGGTGAGTTTTATCTTTGTGCATGATAAATGATTATTGGCTGTTGACTTGCTATATAAATTTCAATATATAGGGTTAGATTTTTTCAAGCCAACAGAAACAGAAGAATTTTTTAATTATAAAATTTTAAATCTAAAATTGATGAAGGAATCATGTCAGGCTGAGTCTATGATGAAGCTGTAAGTGCAATAATTACAACTTTAAATATGACTGTGACACGGTTCTAAATATTAAAAATATGGGTACTAAGGTATAATAATAGTTTATTATTAAAATAAAAGGGCTTTACTATTGAAGAATAGTGGTGGTGAGCCCTATTGAAAACCCTGGGTGCAGCTTGACCTGTTGGATTACAATAATAAAGTCTACAATACTTAAGATTAGAAGTATACCTGTTTATTTTCCAAGGGTAGAACTGTTTTTGACCGTTATACTATGTAGAAATTCAAGAGCAGGATGAGGAGACCTTTTCTGGCTGTGAAAAGGCCCCTTTTTATCCTGAAATGGGGTAGAAAGGCTGCTAGACCACTCCACATAGAGGAAGTGAAGACTTTTCACTCTCTAAGACAGGCTTGTGGTTTGCAAAAGGCCTGTATAACCTTTAATGGGCTCAGATGTGGTTTTGAAACCACATCTGGGCAGTTCTCACTAATACAGGGTGAAAGTTTTCATCTTGTGGCCACACAGCTTCATTATTACGTGTATGACGCATAGAATGCTGTACAGAACCTGTATGGGACCCAGGATTGAATGAAATATGAGGTATTGAAGTAAAAACAAGCTTCTTTGTCAGTTTGACACCTCATAATCATGGTTATGGGATATTATTCCATGGTAAGGGTGAAATGGCCAGACTGTGGGATTTTGACTTTAAAACAGCCATAACTTTGTCATCTCTTGAGATATCAACCTCAAAATTGGTTCTGTGTGTAGACCTGTATATAATCTACACAATGGTACCTTATTTGGTATGGTTATCATCCAATATGGTAAAGTTATCCCATGTACAAATTTTTGTACATATGCATGTTTTAGGCAAGAAGCTGTATTGGGCTTGTTTGCTTCATAACTTTTGTTCTTGGTGAGATATGGGGAAATCCATGGAACCATCAGATATCCTGATTGTGCTCTTTCCAAAAAGACCCCACTTTAGGTATCTCACACTCGAACTGTAGAAGTTAGATGGGAGGTGAATATTTTGTTTACCACTATTTGGGCTGAATTTGACCATAACTTCTGTAATACTGGTGCTAGCTCAGTTTGGTTAGTACCAATGGATAGCCCTGGCTTAGAGATTCGTTTTTCATACCCATTTTATGGCTTTAGGCATCTTACTATTTATTTCAGATGAGAGGTGAAAATTAAGGTTTATGCTCAGCAACAACTTTGTGCAAGAATAACTTTGTTATTCTTTGTCCTATGATGATGGGACTTGTATATTTGGAAAGGGGTTAGTTTCCTCTTTCTTTTGATACCTTTTGAGCCAATTTTGCTCAGCTCCATGTTTTGGTGATATCCTGTCTATACCATTGGTTGATGGTATTTGGCTGTCATGCTTGTGCTTTGGTTTTGAGTCACAGGCTAACATACCCTACCTCTAAAAAAGGCTCATCATTGATGAGACTTTTCCGTCCTCCTTGAGGCTCAGAATCTCCTTAAATGAAGGTTCCCAGCTGGTATGGCATCCTCTGCCAACAATTTGTCTTTATCAGCTGTCTGGTTTTTGAATCTGACTAAGTATTGGCTGTGATCCCTACCATTAAGTCTAATCTTCCTGGCCCTGATGTTTTCTTCACTGGTCCAGGGGAGTCTTCCACCTCCACTATTTCTGGTGGTGTGGGGTTCTTCTTCCTGAAGGGGAATTTGCCCTTCTCTGTTTGGAAGTATGGTTTGAACAAACTAACTGGAAACACTAGGTGTTTCCTGGAGAAATCCTCTGTGAGTTTGACCTCTACTGCATTGTTCCCTACCAAATTAATGATAGTAAAGGGAACTACAAAAGAGTCTCTCAACTTCTTAGGTACTTTGAGATTATTAGAGTTTAGTGTAGACACCAGCACCTGGTCCCCTTCTATGAAGTCAGGTTCCATGTGTGACTTGTCCCACCTCTGCTTATTATATCATTTTGCCTCAACTATGCATTTGGCAGCTGTGTCATAAGCCCTCTTCCAAATTTCATGGAAGTCTTTGGCTGTGGGGTGGATGGTTATAGGATTTTTCTTCAAGTGGTCCACAGGTAAAAGGGGATTCCGCCCTTTCTCTACCAGTGCAGGTGTTTTTCCTGTGTTAGAGTGCTGACTTGTATTATAAGCCAGCTGAACTGCTGGTAGAAGTGTAACATAGTCATGGGTTTATCCTTCATGGTCCTTGTATTCCATGCCATAGGCACAGAACCTTCTAAGGATGTCCTCCATTGTCTGGATCATCCTTTCAGCTAATCCATCTTTTTGTGGATGGTATGCTGTGGAAAATGCAAGCTTGGTTCCAAGCACGTCATACAAGTTGGTCCAAAATTCAGATGTGAATTTTGGGTCCCTATCACTAATGATGATCTTAAGGCCTACTTAGGTAGATATGATGTTATTCCAGAATAACAGAGAAGTATTCATAGCTATGTCCTCCTTATGGCATGGTAGACACTTCATACTCTTGCTGAACCTATCAACTATAATTAAACAGGCATTGTAGTTTTCTTTGCCTCCTTGGACAAGTCCTGTAACCAGGTCCATATTCATGGTTTCCCATGTGTGTTTGGGTTCTTCTATATGTCAAAGTAATTCATACTTCCTCCCACGTTTCCTTCTTGCCTTCTGCCATCTTTTGCAAGTGTTGATGTATTCACTCAGCTCTTGTTCCCACTTGGGCCACCAATCTGTGTGTGCTACCCTCTCTTTGGTCCTTTCTTCATTCATGTGTCCCATTTAGGGGCAGTCATTGTATTCTTACAGGATCAGAGAGATGTGGTCCCTGTATACCACTGTGAGTGCACTTTTGTGTTTTTCTCTGTTGTAGAGCAGGCCATCTATGAGGAAGAACTTGTTATCCCTATAGGCCCTCAACCACGGTTCTTCCAGCTGGGATTCCAGCTCTGGACCCCTGTACCTTTGTTGAAGGAGTTGCAGTAATATGATACACTGTTGGTGTTTGGCATAAGACTTTAGTACTGCACTACCAAATTCATTGTGCAGTTCTGAGGAACTTATTCCCAGTATGGGAGTTTCTGTCCATTCTTAATAAGTGTTTCCACTGTCCAGGGTACCACTTTCTGGTGCGCATTCAGAGAATATGAAGTTCTTCTTCCTATCTATCTCCATGAAATGGATAGGGGTCTTGGCTGAAAATTCAGGGTCATAAGCTGGATTGCTTTTCACGTTATCCAATGGTCATCTGCTGAGGCCATCTGCATTGGTATGCCTTGAAACTTCTTTCTATATTATGGTCATTTTACCTCTATACTCCTGGATGGATTTTTCAATCTTAGCATGTGTCTATTTGTAGTCTTCATGTTTAGTAAAGACTTCAAGGCTGGGAAGTCTGTGTAGACTTCAAAGACTGCAACCTCCAAATAATAATGGAGTTTCTCTAGAGCCCAGACTAGACATAGAGATTCTGTCTGGGTGGCCCCATACCTGGCTTCTCAATCTTTCAGCTGCTTAGAGATGTAACATATTACTCCCTCTCTTGGTTCACCATCCACAATTTGTCTCTGGTGAAGGGCGGCTCCTAAGCCTTCGCTACATGCTGAATCTATGTATAACTTGAAAGGTAGTTCAAAGTCAGGAAATATGAGCACAGGTGCATTTTTAAGTTCATATTTGATCTTCTCATATGCATGCCTTCTGACCTTGGTGATTTCAAAGACTACATATTATGAACATAGCTTGTATAAACTACTAGTTATGTGGGCAAAATTCTTGATGTGGTTTCTATAGAAGCTAACAAACCCAAGGAAAGATTGCTTCTATTTGATTTTGCTTGGTACTGGCGTTTGCAGTACTGCTGCCACTTTATCCTGGTCAATTGCCAGACTAAGACCTGAGACTTTATTTCCTAGAGCTAGTAGCTCTTGTTGGCCAAAATTACACTTTTTCAGTGAATTTTTCAGATTGATGGGTGTACATTTAGTTAGCACTCTGTCTATGTATTGTACATGGTCTCCTCATTTCTCTGATTATATAATGATATCATCAATATATACTACCATCCAGCCTTCCAATATTTCTTCTTGAAATATTGTGTTGATCATCCTCTGGAAGTGGGCTGGTGCATTCCTGATGCCAAATGGCATCCTGGTGTACTCATATATACCCATATGGCATATGAGTCTGAGCAACTTCATGGAGTTTGTTTTGACTCCATTCTGGTGAAGACCTTTCATAAAATCCATTTTGGTTAAGTATTTGGCTTTAGCCAGTTTGACCAGGGCATGAGGTATCCTGGGTATAGGGTACCTGTCTGCTTTTGTGTAGTTGTTAAGGGCTCTGAAGTCTCCATGCAACCTAGACTTGCCATCATTCCAGGTGATTAGGACAGAAGTGGTGATTTCCACTATTTCATTGTGTCCAATCTTTCTAATGACATCCATGTCCAGGAGTTAATTGATGTGTTTCTCAATTTCCTCCCTGGTTTCCAGAATTGCTGGGTATGGAGGCCTCCTGAGCATGGGTGAATATGTTCTTTCCGCATCCAGATATAGTTCTATATCATGACCTTTAATTTTTCCTAGTGGTTCTTCACCAATGGCAAATGCAGATCTATTTTTTCTCAACATTTTCAGTAAACTTAGTTTTTGTGTACTGGTGATGGTAGTTCTAAACTGGCCCTCTCTGAATTCATTCAGTAGCTCTTCCAGTGGGTCATGGGTGGAAACTTGGTATATATCAAGTGGAACTTTCTTTTCGTTGTTGGTACTAATTGTAATATGCCTGTCTTTACTGTTGTAAATATCAATGCCATACATCCTCTGGTAACCTGTTCCCAGTAGGAACCCTTAGATGTGGGCATTATCAATGACTAAAAACTCTGGGTTGAGTCTGATGTTACCTTTCCTATGGGGTATAATTATCTCTTTGATAATTGTCCCAATGGAAGTCATCTTCCCGGAAGCACTTTTAAAGTTCTTTGCCTTGGTGGGCAAGAGGTTGTCCAGCTAATTTCTGGCCACTATGGAGCAGTGTGCTCCACCATCAATGGTCAATGGATGTTGAGCATTTTCAATACAGACAGTCATCTTTGTGGCTGTTCCATATATATATTCCATTCCTTTGGTTGGTGTGACTAGGAGTGTTTGTGCAGCTTTTGTGTGTTTGCACAAGTTCTCGTTGGAAGTGTCTTGTGGCATACCTGCTTCAAACTGTATGTCGTGGATTTCTTGTGGGGTTTCCTCTTGGTATTCCACTCGGAATTCTTCTCTGGGGTCTTGGTAATCATCAGATTGTTCTCTGATGGCATCCCCAATAGAGTCTGATTCAGAATCCTCTGTTGGGGATTCCACCTCTGGGAATTTCTCAATGGAATAGCTTTTTTTCTTTTCCTTTGGAAAGTTGTTGCCATAGTGGTCTGTTGAACCACAATTGTGACAAGAATTTTTCTTCTTTGCCATTTCTGCCACTCTTTCTTTGGGTTTGCCTTTAAACTCTACCCTGAAAGGTTGTTTCTCTTTGAACCCACTGCTTTTATATGGGGTGAATCCCCCTATATTAGTTCTTTTCCTTACCTCTTGTAAGGTATTGGCAATGTCATCTAAATTGCAATTTTGGTTGCATCTGCATTTGACTTCATGATCTAATTCTCCTGGAATTTGTGTCAGAAGTTTGTGATTCCTCATTTGGGTGTTAATTTGAGGATCAATGGCTTTGAGTCTCTTAGACTATCTGAGACACCACTCATATGGACCTTTGTCCACAGAGTATTTGTCACTTTCAAATGACATGGCCTTCTGCCATATCCAAGTACCATTGCTGTATTATTGGATAATTTGACTCTTCCACCATGGCCAGCTTCTTCTGCCAAGGATTTCTTTCATTTCTGTGTAATCTATACTAGCATGTCCTTTAAATGCTGTATTAAGTCTAGAAGTAATCCAGTAGTCTGGTATGCTTGGTACATCAATGAAGAGTCCATTAATATGATCTATGAGCTCCATATGATCATAATCTCTAGTTCCAGAGAATTTGGGCCAGCTTGAGGCCTCAGGAAGCTGTTTCAAGCCTTCCTTTTCAGTATAAGACATATTATCTCCATCCTGGTATTGTGATGCAGATCTTGCTTTACTAACCAACATTTCATCTGGTTTGATATCATCTCAGTAATATGGATTATCCATAACATGGTCTTGTGGTTGGGGCTTCATGTTATGGTAGACATTAAACAGTTTGTTTGTGTCCTGATCCAGACAATCCCTGTCCCTTTTGTTGCGATTTTGTTCTTCAAAGACTAGATTCAGTCTTCTGTTGGTTTCTTCAAAGGCTTTGCTCAATTGAGCATGTCCTTCTTGAATAGTTTTGACAATCTTATCCATGGAGGCTGTTAAAGCTTTCATCCTCTCATGGCTGGCTTCTAGTTCTGAAAACTGTTTTTGAGTTTGCTCAGAAAATTGGGACATTTGTAACCACAGTGCATCACTGTTTAGGTTCCGCTCTGGTGAGACAGTATTATGTTCAATCTGAGTGGGGATAATACTTCTATAAAGGGGACTACTGATTCTAGAGTGGTTTACAACTACTTCTGGTTCTTGTGTACTTCCTTCACCAAGTCCAACAGTTTAGGGATAATTGGGTCTGACTCTCTCTTCCTTTGGGGAAAAGAGATCTTGTTTTTGGCATTGTATCCTTGAATTCTCCTGGAAAATTCCTGGGAGTGTGAAGAATGGTGAATCTTGGCCACTGACCTGTTGGTTTCCCACTTGAGAGCTGATTTGGCCTGCTCCTTGTGAGCCTGAAGGAATCTGAGTGTTCCCTGTCTAGGTTAGTTGTTCTTGTATAGCTTGGATAGTGGCTTGATTCTTGCTTATCCTGTTTGCTCTCACCTTAAGGAGTCTGAACTGCCTGGTGGGATTTGAACCTTTGGTGATTATCATAAGGTCTTTGAAGTCTATCTCTTTGAGACAAATCTTCTCACAACTTTCTCCAAGTTCTGCCCAGTGAGATGCTAGGTTGAATCTCTTGTTGTCCATGCTTTATTGAAAGAAATATTTGAGGATTTGGTGGAGCCAAAGAACTTGATCCATGTCTTTCCAGTCCTCTGGTTTTAGGTGACTGTTGAATTGAAGTTTGAATGGCAGGGTCAATATTATCTCCCTCATTGTCTTTCCATCCACCACTGTGTCCAAGGTGTCCCCTTCCAGGTCTTCTGCTTCTGGACAAGCCTTCTCTGTCCTCTGGTTGGTTCCTTTGGAAGCCGTGGTCTCTGAGGTATGCAGGTAACATATCAGTGTTTGCAAGCAGTCAAAAACTTTATGTTCTTACGGTACTTACCTTTGACTGTGCCTTGTACAAATTTTCTGTCTGCTGATTGGGCAATTTACCTTTAGAGGTTACAACTAGGATAATTATGGTAATCTTCCCTGTACAAGTTGTTAAGTTTGGTTTACCTTGTATTTAAGCAGAGTTTTGTGGTTTTCTACTCATCTTGGTGGCTATTTATGTCTCCTTCTTTGCTGTGATAAGGCCTTCACTGCGCCTCTTTCATTTCCCTTTTCTGCCCTCTGGTTCTAAGGGTGTCACTGGGTTTCTAGTGGGATGTAGTTTTCTTCCACCGAATCAAACAGGAAAAGAGGGCTTATAGTCAGTTAAGTATTCTTAAAATGCTGTTTGCACGTCTTCAAATGGCCTCTGGGCCTGTATGTTACTACAATATGGCCTGTATAGTGACAGTGTAATTGAATTACCAATTTCACGTCAGAATTACAGCTTCCAGATGCCTGATATACTGTTTGTGTACCAGTATCGTACAGTTGAACTTGTAATTAGCAAGTATAATCTGTATAAAAGTGGTTTGTATAAGAGGGTAATTGAATTAACAATACACCTCACCACACCTTAACTGTTGGTTTTAGAGTAAGAGGTGTCCTTATATAATTAAAATTTGGACTGTATTGATGGCTGAATGTGTTTTTATATATAAAACACGCCAAAAATAAGATATTACTGGTTCTTAACCACATAATAATATGAATAATATTTATAAATAAGACTTGATATAAGACATATATCACTCAAAAAATAATACAATAAGATGTATATTATGTATTTTTAGGGGTTTTTACGCCTAAAAAGGTAAAAAATTGTCAGAATAAAACAATTAAGTGAAAACAACTTACTTTTAAGGTCCAAAAAGATCAAACAAGCACGGCCAGGCCCCCAAAATGTCAGGCTGAGTTTATGATGAAGCTGTAAGTGGGCTAATGACACCTTTAAATATGACTGTGACACAGTTATAAATATTGAAAATAAGGGTACTAAAGTAAAATAATGGTTTATTATTAAAATAAAAGGGTTTTACTATTGAAGAATAGTGGTGGTGAGCATTATTGAAAACCTTCGGTGCAGCTTTACCTGTTGGATTACAATAATAAAGTCTACAATACTGAAAATTAGAAGTATACCTGTTTATTTTCCAAGTGTGGATCCAATTTTGACAGTTATACTGCATAGGAATTCAAGAGCAGGATGAGGAAACCTTTTCTGGCTGTGAAAAAGCTGTCAGGTTGCGTCTATATTGAAGTGGTAATAAAAGTATTTACAACTAGAATTATGACTGTGACACATAGAAAAATTGATTTAAAATAAGGGTTTTGGAAGTTTAAGATGTTTTATAAGATATTTAAGGGGTTCTACTATTGGATTATAGTGGTGATGAGGGCTACTGAGAACCCAGGGTGCAATCTAACCAGTTGGGTTACTATAATAAGAGTTACAATAATTAAAATATATAATTATACCTGTTTATTACCCAAGAGTAAAACTTTTTTGGACAGTTTACTACGTAGGGTATTCAATAGCAGGATGAGGAAACAATTCTGGCTGTGAAAAGCCTCCTTTTTATCCTGAAATGGGGTGGAAAGGGTGCTAGGTCTTTCCACGTAGAGGAAGTGAAGATTTTTTCACTTTGTCACAACCATGGCAATTCACCTCCTTGGATCCCCATATGGCATATCAAGCCACAGTTCATTTATGGCCAATTGGCCATATCCATCACCAGTGGCCAATATGGCCACGTCATCATCTTATGGACCTTTTATGGCCATTTGTGTTTTGGAGCCTTCATGGCCCTCTACCTCAATCCAGAACCCATAGCGGCAATTTATGCCAAATGGGTATTTCTGGTCATTTCCCTCAAAGCCAGGGGAAATGGCCCAAATGGCTGTTTTTGGCCATTTGGGCTCATAATGCGCATTTGCGCATTTTTGCGCATTTTGCGCATTTTTGCGCATTTGCGCATTTGTGCACATTTGCGCACTTTTTGCGCATTTGCGCACTTTTTGCGCATTTTGCGCACTTTTGCACATTTGCGCACTTTTTGTGCACTTTGCGCATTTGCGCATTTTTTGCGCACTTTGACGCAAAGTGTCCAAAAGACACTTTCCCGCCTTTTGGGCCAGTTTTTGGCTCAGAACCCAAAAGTGGCCAAAACCCCCAAAGGGCCCAGAAACACCTTCCAAGCTCTGAAGTCACCACAGCCATCCTTTTCCCCTCTGCCTTTCCATCCCAAGACCTTTGGACGTAATCTTCTTGTCAATGAACCAATATGCCACAAATGATGTTATACATCATTGTGCACCATTTTTCAACAGCAATTCAACGGTGGCAATATCAAATGGTCATTTCGACATTCCAACATCTCATCACGTCATCAAGGCACCCAATCATTCAGAGGAATCATCAAGCCTCAAGAGCAAGTGTTTCAGCGTCAAAGACCAATGACGCCATCTAGCAGTCATTGGTTATTCTCACTCCAAGTATTCCTTCCAATGGAATACTTTCAATTCATTCTCAAAAGTGTATTCAAGAGGCGGTGCCAAAAGAAGTTGTCAAGTGTCAAAGCTCCACTCAATCCATCTTGGCAACGACATTCATTTCAATACAGTCTGGACTCACCAAGGACTGTATTTCATTTTCAAGCATGGGAAGTTCATTCAACCCAATTCAATTTCAACAATAGCCAGCTGTATCAATTCCCAAAACAATCAATACAGCCTCAAGGATCAATACAGATTAGTTTCCAGCCTGAAGAACTCAAGCTCCCAACTTTTCACATATACCGGCTACCCTTTCCACCCTGGGGGGTTTTTCCCCAGTTAATTAATATACTTTGATTTTATTTTATCTCTATTTTCTTTTCATTTTAGTTAAGCAAATACTGATATTATTAAGTCAGTCTTTTAGCACATTTCTCTTTATCTTTCTTTGCCTGTCAATGGATATTTGGTGGTCATATCCTTACTAATTCCATTATTCATTTTTGGCAGGTTGAAACAGTGATTAAGGACTTACTTGGTTGGCTCTTTGGCCATTTGGCTTCCTTTTCCTCTTTGCATCTCATCTTGTACCTGCATATCTTTTAGAGGAATTAATTCTTATTATTTTTATTCTTCATTTCTTTTGGAGTCTTCCAAGTGAGTTCCCTGATTGCTGAGTGCCAGGCCACTCTTGTATTTCCACTAGAGCCCCTGTGACATTATATTAATTAACTCATAATTTCTTTTTCATTCTGTTCATTCTTTCTTTATAATTTCATTCACTCATTTCATCGAAATTATGATTCTTTCATGCTTATGAACTTAATGATTCATCGTCATCTCTCAATTTTCTTTCATTCATTCTTCATTTTGAAAATTGAAAGCTGACCCATTTTTATTTTTGTTATTCTCTTTAAAACCTTTTTCAAATTATTAATTTTCAGTTCATTCATAATTCAGGCGTCATCTTGGTTTTCTTTGATTTTCAAATTTTTCATCAAGATATTCAGACACGTTATTCACATCAAGATTCATAATTGATTCATTCTTCAAGAATTTTGGTTTTTAAAGAATAATTCACTTGATTTTGATTGATTGATTGATTTGACATATTTGATATTGACCTCAAGAAAATTGTTTGACCTGAAGATTTCATTGATTTTGCTGATTTTTCACATCAAGAATTTTGACATAAACTGATTTTGCCTCAAGATTTCATTTGACTGATTGATTTTCTGCAAGATTTTGATTTTGATTGATTTGATTCATTGATTTTTGACTTCAAGACTTCATTTTGATTTTGATTTTTTGACGTACTTGAAGATTTTCATTTTGATTCATTCATTTTCCTCAAGATTTGATTGTTGACTCTTTTCACTTCAAGAAAATTTTGATTTTAATTCATTTATTTCAATTTTATTCCTGTTATCATGCCTATTCAACATTCACCTCCGGCAAGACAGACAAGATCTCAGGCCAGAGCTCAAGCTGTTCTCACTCCAACTCCAAGAGCTCCTCTAGATGGCACCCCAGCAGTTCCTCAACTGAGGGCCCAATTAGATAGAGGACCCCGCATGGAAGGAGCAGCACCATCCAGGAAGGAAGGAAGAGGGCCCAGAAGATCAAGTTCATTTTCAGGAGTAGTTGGCGGTTTTCCAGGAACTTCAAGGACTATTTTCAAAGGTCCAGGTGAAGATGGTGAAGAGGAGGAGGAGAATTCTGTGGAAGAGGAAGAGTCTGATGGTACTGAAGGTGCTCCTGCCCCGGTGGAAGCATCCCAAGGTACTGGAGGGCCAACTCTAGCCCAGTCTAATCAGCCTGTCTCTCATCAGTCTGAACCATCTCTATTGGCCATCATGCAGCAAATGACTCAGATTATGGCCAATCTTCAAGCAGCTTCATCTTCTGAAGCATCAAGACCACCAGCCTTCAAGACTCTATCTATGAAGGCACCGGAATGCTTTGATGGGACTCAGCCCTTCAAAGTTAGAAGCTTTATTCAGTCATGCCAGCTTATCTTTCATCATGATCCGGCAAATTTCTCTCAAGAAAGAAAGAAAGTTCTTTATGCCACTTCATTTCTCATTGGCAGGGCTGCAAAATGGATTGAGCCTTATCTTTCCAATCTCACCAATCAAGACTCAAATTATCTTCTCAATTCTTGGCGTCTATTTGAATCTCAACTCTTCACTCTATTTGGTGACCCCAATGAAGTCAGAAAAGCAGAAGCTGAGTTGGATTCTTTAAGAATGAAAGAAGGTGGGCATGTATCCTTATACATTGCTGATTTCAGAAGTCTAGTCTCAAGAATCGGGGATTGGGGTGAAAGAGCTCTTATCCATCATTTCAGGAAGGGATTGCCATCCAGGATTTTGGATCAATTGGCCTCCCATCCTTCAAGAATTGACTCTCTTCAAGACTTAATTGACGTTACCCTGGAACTTGATACCAGGTACCATGAGAGGCAAAATGAAAAGAGTCATCATCAAGAGAAGAAGCCAGAAGCCTCAAAGTCAAGTTCTTCTCATCCTCAGAATTCTTCAAGCTCAAGTCAAAAGAAGAAGAAGAATTTTCAGAAGAGGGACAAGCCCCATTCTTCTTTATTGAATAAAGATTTCAAGCTCATGAACTCTGAAAAAGAAAGAAGAATCAAAGAGGGTCTTTGTACCTATTGTGGTGGGAAGCATAGTCTTGAGTCCTGTTTCAAAAGGCCTCAAAACAAGCTTACCCAACCGTCAGGCAAATTTCCCAGCCAGGGAAAAGTCTGAGTGAAGATCATGTTGTGTTCAATGGTCTTCACAGTTTTCCATCCAGAGCACAATTGTGCATTCTGAATACTGGTGTCAAAAATTCTCTTAAATTTTTTGTTTTTTCTTCTCTCTCTGATGTTTTTTACAGTATTCTCATTGATTCTGGTGCTACCAACTCATTTATTGCAAAGCAGTTTGTTCACAAGTATTCATTGACTACGTCAGAGCTTCCAGAGAAGATTCCCCTCATCATTTTAGACTCCTCTGAGTCTCCTTCTTTATTTGTGACTCACCATACTAAATATATGGTTGAGCTCCCTTCCTTCCCAAGCTTTGAATGGGACTTTTTAGTCATTGATACTCCCAAGGGAGAAGACCTCATATTGGGCTTTGACTTTCTTAATCATTTTAATCCGTTTATTGATTGGAGGCAAGGATTGATCACCTTTAATTTTGATCATAAGGACTATAATGATCCTCTAATTTCTTTCAGTAATGACTTTTCTTCTGCCAAATCATGTGCAGCTCTGGTTGGTGATTCTAGAACACCATCTTTTCCGTCTTCTGTCCATATTCCTTCCCTTAATTCCCATCAGTCATTACTATCATCTAGAGATGAAGTCTTCAAAGAGATTCAAGATGTTGGAG
Source organism: Austropuccinia psidii (assembly GCA_023105745.1). Taxonomy (NCBI): domain Eukaryota; kingdom Fungi; phylum Basidiomycota; class Pucciniomycetes; order Pucciniales; family Sphaerophragmiaceae; genus Austropuccinia; species Austropuccinia psidii. The sequence continues at coordinate 18,459,054 of JALGQZ010000011.1, forward strand.
AAGATAATTCTGTATCTTCACTTCATCTCTTCTTTGGGAATATGGACCTTCCTCCTTCATCTTATCATGACTCCCTGGAGGAGTTGTGGGATGAAGAGGAAGAGCCAGAAGAAATAGAAACCGTGATGAAGGTTGTTCCTCCTGTTTATCACCAATACTTGGATGTATTCTCCAAGGTGAAAGCAGAGAAACTTCCTCCTCACCGCGCCTGTGATCATCATATTGAGCTGGAGGGGTCTCTACCTTCAGTTGGGGTGATCTACTCTTTATCAAACCAAGAGTCAGATACACTCAGGGCCTACATTTAAGAGAATGTAGAGAAAGGTTTCATCCGGCCAAGCTCCTCTTCTACAGGAGCACCTGTTCTTTTTGTCAAAAAGAAAGATGGTGGCCTCCGTTTGTGTGTTGATTACCGCAAACTCAATGCTGTTACTAGGAAGAACAAGTATCCTGTTCCTCCTATGAATCAGCTTCTCACTGTTTTTAATGGTTCTTCTATCTTCTCCAAGATTGATTTGCGTGGTGCATATAACCTGCTCAGAATCAAGGAAGGTGATGAACATTTGACTTGTTTTAGAACCAAATATGGTAGTTATGAGTACTTGGTTATGCCTTTTGGGCTTACCAATGCTCCTGCTTCTTTTCAAAATCTTGTCAATGATATCTTCCAAGATTTGCTTGATGTTTATGTTGTGGTTTATTTAGACGATATTATGGTCTTTTCCAAGTCTGAGGAAGAGCATGTCACTCATGTGTCCACTGTTCTTTCCAGACTTAGGGCCAATAATCTTTTTGCTAAGGCATCCAAATGCCTTTTTCATGTCTCTAGTGTTGAATACCTTGGTTATGTTGTTTCTGCTGAAGGCCTCAAGATGGACCAAGCAAAAGTCCAGCAGATTCTCAATTGGCCTCCTCCAAGAAACCTCAAGGCACTTCAATCCTTTCTTGGCTTTGCCAATTTTTACCGCCGTTTCATCAAGAATTATTCAAAGAAAATTAGTTCACTCACAAGTTTCCTCAAGAAAGATCCCCGTTTTCCCCTCAATGAGGAAGCTCTTAGACAGTTTCATCACCTCAAAGAGGCATTCACCACTGCTCCAATCCTTTCTCACTTCAATCCTTCTCTACCCACCATTGTAGAGACCGATGCATCAGATTATGCCTTGGGTGCTGTACTGAGTCAGGTCTCTGACTCAGGAAAACATCCCATTGCATTTGATAGCCGCAAGCTTCTCCCAGCTGAGCTTAATTATGAGATTCATGACAAGGAACTCCTTGGCATAGTCTGGGCTCTCAAGCGCGGGAGAGCTTTTCTTCTTTCCATTTCTTCCCCTTTTGAAGTTCTCACCGATCATTCTTCTCTTCAATATTTTATGTCTTCCAAGATTCTCACTCGCCGTCAAGCCTGCTGGGCTGAATTTCTATCTGAATTTCATTTCTCAATCACTTACCGCCCTGGCCGCTTGGCCACCCTTCCAGATGCTTTGTCACGTCGGGACGACGTTTACCCGGAGAGGGGGGAGGATTTCATCAGCAAGAATCCAATGAGCTATCAGAAGATAATCAAGCAAGATGAAATTCAAGCCTCAAAATTTTTTGCAGTCAAGGTGGATTCATTTTCAAATTTGATTGATTCAATTCAGAAGGCAGTGTGGCAAGACCCTCAATATAGAAGTGTCCTTGAAAATTTGGGTAAAGGTAAATCTGTCACAGATTATTCTCTTGATTCCTCTTCCAAACTTCTCCTTTTCAAAAATCGGGTGGTGGTCCCAAATGACCCCACAATTCAACTCAATATACTTCAAAAGCGGCATGACTCTCCTCTAGCTGGACACCCTGGCCAAGAGAAGACTCTCAAACTTGTCAAGCGGGATTTCCACTGGTCCGGCATGACTCAATTCATCATGGATTATGTCTCATCCTGTCAACAGTGTTCAAGAAACAAAAATATTCATCACAAGAAGTTTGGACTCCTCAAGCCTCTTCCAATTCCAAGTGGTCCTTGTATTTGTCTTTCAATGGATTTCATCACTCAATTGCCACTGTCCAATTCCTTTGACTCAATCCTTGTCATAGTGGACAGATTCTCAAAAATGGCGGTTTTTATTCCAACAATAGCTTCTATCACTTCATTAGATTTGGCCCATTTATTCATCAAGAATATTTTCTCAAAGCATGGCCTTCCTTCAAGCATCGTTAGTGATCGAGGTTCTCTTTTTGTTTCTTCCTTTTGGACCAATCTTTGTCAGCAGCTGAAGATTTCAAGAGACTTGTCAACTGCTTATCATCCAGAAACTGATGGACAGACAGAGAGGGTAAATCAGATACTAGAACAGTATCTTCGGATGTATGTCAGTTATCATCAAGATGATTGGAACACCTGGCTCCCTCTGGCTGAATTTTCCTACAATAATTCTGATCACTCTTCAACCAAGCAATCACCGTTTTTCACTGTTTATGGAAGAGATCCACAATTTGATTCAGTTCACATCACTCAAGATACTCCTGCTGGAAAGTTATCAACAAAAGTCCAATCAGTACAGCAAGATGTCAAGAGAGAACTTGAAATCGCCATAAACCGGTTTAAGAGGTATGCAGATAAAGGTAGAGCAAGTCCACCTGTTTTCAATCCTGGTGACATGGTATGGCTTTCTTCCAAGAACATCAAATCAACCAGACCCACCAAAAAACTATCCGAAAGATGGTTGGGTCCTTTTCCAATCTTGAAGAAAGTCAGTTCTCATGCTTACCACCTCAAGCTTCCATCTCAATGGAAATCCATCCACCCAGCCTTCCATATCTCACTTTTGGAACCAGTCAAGACATCAACAATCCCAAATCGGCATCAAGAGCCTCCTCCTCCAATTATCATTGAAGAAGAAGAGGAATGGGAAGTCTCTCAAATACTGGACTCAAAGCTCAAAAGAAGAAAATTATGGTATCTGGTGGAATGGAAAGGTTTCAGTCAAGACCCAGAAAGATCCACTTGGGAACCAGCCAAAAACCTCAAGAATTGTCCTGAACTTGTCAAAGATTTTCATTCTTTATATCCTGACAAGCCGGGTCCCAATTCTTCAAAAGCTTGATTCATTATGGTGCTTGGTGGGGAGAGGAATTACCAAAAGTAAGTCCCACTCCTGGTATGCACCTTTAGGGGTATTCTACTCTTTTGTTGTAAGCATCACCTTGGCCACTCTGTGAGCACTTTGCAATTTTGGACACAGATCTTTGGCCAGGCTTTCAACTTCATTTCCAATCTTATGGCCATTTTCACTTGGGACAATGGGCCATTCACTTTTCAATTCATTTCCAAGATTTCAAATTCAAATTCATTCCTTAAGCATTTTTGTTTTTATTTTTATGGCACTGGCGGGAGTGGTAACTACCAAAAGTAAGTTCCTCTCCTGGTGTGCACTTCCCTGAGGGGTCTACAATCTTGTCAAAACATCACCTTGGCCACTTTGTGAGCACCTGGCATCAAATTTCTCTTTCCAGGTCCTTGGCCAATTTCAAAATCAGTTATTAACCTCCGTGATGAAGATTGGAACCTCCTCAAGATTCAATTCATTGTCTTTTCTCTTTTTATTTTTCTTTTTATTTTAATTTTCATTCTTTATTTTCATTTTATTTTCATTTTAAATTTTATTTTATCACGTCAATTATCACGTCAAAAATTTTCATTCATTTTAAAATTCAACTCAAATCATGAAGCCAATGTCAAAAGAAGATCAAGCAAGTCCTGCGTCAAATGTCAAATTTTTAATATCAGTTTTCAAATTCTTCAACTTAATCAGTCCTCTTGAATCACTCTCTCAAAATCATTCCAATAGCCTCAACAGGCTTCACCTTGTATTGGTGCTCAGGAGCTCACCATTTCAAGGTGGGGGGTACTGTCACAACCATGGCAATTCACCTCCTTTGATCCCCATATGGCATATCAAGCCACAGTTCATTTATGGCCCATTGGCCATATCCATCACCAGTGGCCAATATGGCCACGTCATCATCTTATGGACCTTTTATGGCCATTTGTGTTTTGGAGCCTTCATGGCCCTTTACCTCAATCCAGAACCCATAGCGGCAATTTATGCCCAAATGGGTATTTCTGGTCATTTCCCTCAAAACCAGGGGAAATGGCCCAAATGGCTGTTTTTGGCCATTTGGGCTCATAATGCGCATTTGCGCATTTTTGCGCATTTTGCGCATTTTTGCGCATTTTGCGCACTTTTGCGCATTTGCGCACTTTTTGCGCACTTTGACGCAAAGTGTCCAAAAGACACTTTCCCGCCTTTTGGGCCAGTTTTTGGCTCAGAACCCAAAAGTGGCCAAAACCCCCAAAGGGCCCAGAAACACCTTCCAAGCTCTGAAGTCACCACAGCCATCCTTTTCCCCTCTGCCTTTCCATCTCAAGACCTTTGGACGTAATCTTCTTGTCAATGAACCAATATGCCACAAATGATGTTATACATCATTGTGCACCATTTTTCAACAGCAATTCAATGGTGGCAATATCAAATGGTCATTTCGACATTCCAACATCTCATCACATCATCAAGGCACCCAATCATTCAGAGGAATCATCAAGGCTCAAGAGCAAGTGTTTCAGCGTCAAAGACCAATGACGCCATCAGGCAGTCATTGGTTATTCTCACTCCAAGTATTCCTTCCAATGGAATACTTTCAATTCATTCTCAAAAGTGTATTCAAGAGGCGGTGCCAAAAGAAGTTGTCAAGTGTCAAAGCTCCACTCAATCCATCTTGGCAACCACATTCATTTCAATACAGTCTGGACTCACCAAGGACTGTATTTCATTTTCAAGCATGGGAAGTTCATTCAACCCAATTCAATTTCAACAATAGCCAGCTGTATCAATTCCCAAAACAATCAATACAGCCTCAAGGATCAATACAGATTAGTTTCCGGCCTGAAGAACTCAAGCTCCCAACTTTTCACATATACCGGCTACCCTTTCCACCCTGGGGGGTTTTTCCCCAGTTAATTAATATACTTTGATTTTATTTTATCTCTATTTTCTTTTCATTTTAGTTAAGCAAATACTGATATTATTAAGTCAGTCTTTTAGCACATTTCTCTTTATCTTTCTTCGCCTGTCAATGGATATTTGGTGGTCATATCCTTACTAATTCCATTATTCATTTTTGGCAGGTTGAAACAGTGATTAAGGACTTACTTGGTTGGCTCTTTGGCCATTTGGCTTCCTTTTCCTCTTTGCATCTCATCTTGTACCTGCATATCTTTTAGAGGAATTAATTCTTATTATTTTTATTCTTCATTTCTTTTGGAGTCTTCCAAGTGAGTTCCCTGATTGCTGAGTGCCAGGCCACTCTTGTATTTCCACTAGAGCCCCTGTGACACAGTTTCTAGTACTGGCTTGTGGTTTGCAAAAAGCCTGTATAACTTGCATTGGGCTCAGATGTGGTTTTGAAACCACATCTGGGTGGTTTTTACCAATACAGGGTGAATATTTTCATCTGGGGACCTCACAGCCTGATTCTGACGTGTATGACACATAGAATGCTGTACAGAAACTGTATGGGACCCCAGTATTGACTGAAATATGATGTATTGAAGTAAAAACATGCTTCTTTGTCTATTTGACACCTCATATTCATGATTATGGGATATTATCCCATGGTGAGGCTGTATATGACAGCAGGTGGGATTTTGACCTTAAACCAGCCATACCTCTGTCAGTTTTTGAGATATCATGCTCAAAGTTGGCTCATTGGATAGCCCTGTATGAGCTCTACACAATGGTACCCAATTTGGTATGGTTGTCATTAAATATGGCAAAGTTATCCCATGTGCAAGGCTTTTGTACATAGGCGTGGTTTGGGCAAAAAGCTGTATTGAGCTTGTTTGCCTCAGAACTTCTGTTATAGTTGAGATATGAAGAGGTGGGTGGCACCATCTGATATACCCGATTGTGCTCTTTCCAAAGATACCCCACTTCAGGTATCCCACACTAAAACTGTAGAACTTAGATGAGAGGTGAATGTTTTGTTCACCCTTATTTGGCCTGAATTTGACCATAACTCCAGTAATATTGGTGCTAGCTCAGTTTGGCTGGTACCATTAGATAGCCCTGGCTTAGAGATTCATTTTGAATACCCATTTGATGGGGTTAAGCCTCTCCTTCTAGATTTTAGATGAGAGGTGAAAATTAAGGTTTATGCTCAGCAATAACTTTGAGCAGGAATAACTTTGTTATTTCTTGTCCTATGGTGATGGGACTTATATTTTCATATATTGGCTATACCATTGGTTTATGGTTTTTTGGCTGTCACACTTGTGCTCTGGTTTTGAGTCACAGGCTGACATACCCTCCCTCTAAAAAAGGCTCATCATTGATGAGACTGTTCAGTCCTCCTAGAGGCTCTGAATCTCCTTAAATGAAGGTTCCCATCTGGTATGGCATCTTCTGCCAACCATTTGTCTTTATCTGCTGTCTGGTTCTTGAATCTGACTAGGTATTGTCTTTGATCCTTCCCATTGAGCCTGATCTTCCTGGCCCTGATGGTCTTACTCACAGGTCCAGGGGAGTCCTCCACTTCCACTATCTCTTGTGGTGTGGGGTTCTTTCTCCTGCAGGGGAATTTATCCTCCTATGTCTGGAAGTATGGTTTGACCAAACTTACTGGAAAGACTGGATGTTTCCTGGAAAACTCCTCAGTAAGTTTGACTTCCACTGCATTTTTTCCTATCAAATTAATGATAGTAAAAGGTCCTACAAATGAGTCCCTCATTTTTTTAGGTCCTTTGAGATTGTTGAAGTTCAGTGTAGACACTAACACCTGGTCCCCTTCCTTGAAGTCAGGTTCCATATGTGATTTGTCCCACCTCTGCTTATTGTATTCTTTTGCGTCAGCTATGCATTTGGAAGCTGTATCACAGGCCCTCTTCCACATATCATGAAAGTATTTGGCTGTGGGGTGGATAGTCAGGAGATTTTTATTCAAATGATCCACAGGCAATAGGGGGTTCCACCCTTTCTCCACCAGTGCAGGTGTTTTACCTGTGGTGGAGTGCTGGCTTGTATTATAAGCCAGTTGGACTGCTGGTAAGAGGGTAACCCAATCATGCACCAGGGCAAATCTCGCGTCAATCGTCGGCGATTGACTTCACGTCGCACCGCTGTCAGTATAAAATCTTGCTTCAGTTGCATTAGTGTCACTTTATAGTCACTGGATTTAGTGGGTCACGTCACGTCAGCGTCAAGACAACGTCAATTGTCACATGTGTCACATGCGAATGTCACTCAAAACCCAAACCCATTTCAACACTATTCAAAATGTTCGGGTAATTTCACCTCATTGGCTTCCGCATCCCCACCTAATCCACCCCGATGCTTTGCATGCTTACGAGCCCGCACCGCCCTCCAGATGAGACTCCAACACTGCCCCCCCATCTCCGTCCTCACCACTCCTTACGCTTTCACACCCCCGCCCATACCATCTTTATGCTCACGTGGTGCACTCCCGACATGCTCCCAACATCACTTATCCTTACGCTTGCTCAAGTGCCCTCCCGATATGCTCCCGACACTGCTTACGATCATTACGCTCGCGGAGTGCACTCCCGACATCACTTATCCTTACGCTCGCTCAAGTGACCTCCCGACATGCTCCCGACACTGCTTATCCTTACGCTTGTGTAGTGCACTCCCGAAATGCTCCCAACATCACTTATCCTTATGCTCGCTCAAGTTCCCTCCCGATATGCTCCCGACACTGCTTACGATCATTACGCTTGCGGAGTGCACTCCCGACATGCTCCCAACATCACTTATCCTTACGCTTGCTCAAGTGCCCTCCCGATATGTTCCCGACACTGCTTATCCTTACGCTTGTGTAGTGCCCTCCCGACATGCTCCCGACACTGCTTATCCTTACGCTTGTGTAGTGCCCTCCCGACATGCTCCCAACACTGCTTATCCTTACGCTTTTGTAGTGCCCTCCCGACACTGCTTACCATCCTTACGCTCGCGGAGTGCACTCCCGACATGCTCCCGACACCACTTATCCTTACGCTTGTGTAGTGCCCTCCCGACACCACTTATTCTTACGCTTGTGTGCTGCCCTCCCGACATGCTCCCAAAACCACCTATCCTTACGCTCGCGGAGTGCCTCTCAACATGCTCCCAACACGACTTATCCTTACGCTTACGTAGTACATCCATAGTGTATGGTGGCTTGTTGGCGTACACAATGGACGCCATTGCCAAAATATGCTGAGTGGCCTGCTCTTCCAACAGGACCTCAGGCAAAATTGGTCAGTATATTCACAATGTTGTGGTTAGGGTTTAAATCATGAGACTCACAAATTAAAACCTAATAAGTGGACTATTTAAGACAAGAATTGTGTTTCCTGTTTCCCTGACAAAACCATTTTATTTCATATCAATCAAATGAACACTTTGCTTAGTCCTTACCTCATGAGCGTTGAACAGTTCAAAAGTTGACTTTAGTAGGTTTCTCACTAGTCAACTTTATTCAATGTCTCACAGGGAAGTGATTTCATTTGCATGATATGAAATAATTTGCAAAACATCGCCTCCTTCAATTTCCCGCCAAATCGCATTTTGCAAATGCAATTATTTGACTTCCACCTATTTTCTTCAATTTGGATCTTTTTCTTTAAAATTTTCAAACAAGTTATCAATCAACTCGTCACCATCTATTTGCTTAATAAACTACCTCCGCGATGGCCCAAACCCCGGGAAATTGAACGGAATTTAATGAACGACCAACTTCAGCCCCAGAGAGTGGAAGTGAAATATCTGATATGGCCAGTAGTCGTGAATTAGGCATTGAAGCAGAGAGCCAGTCACATGAAGAGAATCAAGATCCACCAGTTCTTCCAGAATGTGAGTATACATCCATCTTTAGTATTTCTCATCTCTCAAAACCTGATATTGTGTCATAGCCTTTATTTCAGGTCAACCTCCAAGCTCTCAGAAACCAAATTTTAAAAGTTATGAGAAGGAAAAGACTGTTGAACCTTGTGCACCGACAGAAGATGATGGGCAAGATGATGTAATTTTCAGTGGGGAGGTGGAAATTATATCCAAGGAACAATTTGTCTCCAACATTGCTCAAACAATCCCAAGGCTCGAAAAAATTCAAAATGATAGTAAAATTCCTGATTATGTGCGTCAAAAGATTGCTGAAGCCATGAGCCTCCTCAAAATGGATTTGAACCGTAAGTCCATTACTAATTCAAAACAAAGTTGATAAAAATAGCTGCTTACAATATATGGGCAGGTGTGGAGGTGGGAGAATCTCTACCTTAAGGATCTTGAGTCGTAATTGGATTTCCAGGCAAAGGATTAGGAAAAAGACCAAATATACATGCGACCAAAAAAACCAACAAAAAACGCCGTACCTTTGAAGCCGCAAAGGATTCCCGGGATCAAGGTGATGAAATGATCAATGTTGAAGTGGACCATATTGATAATGAACCTCCGCATACTGAACCCCCCCCCATACTCAATGAAACAATCCATGATGAAGCTCCACATACTGAAAGCCCCCCGATACCCAATGAAACAATGCATGATGCAACCCCTCCCGCCTCTCCTTGGAATATTCAAGCCCCTCAAGAAAGGAAAACAATTAAACATGATACAATGGGACGAGATATGACTGATATAATTCCCGACGCTGAGCCCGAAGTGTCATCCGCTGCGAATTTTCAAGGGATATTTGTATCCCGCATGGAAGAGTTTGCAGGCATTTTGAATTATCATTCCAATATTTCTCAACAATCATGGAAAAGGGGGCTTGATAATATCAATAGGATTTACAAAAATCGATGGGACAATTTACCAACAAAGGATGCTCATACATTCCTGCCCGTTGGTATTAAGGTGATCAGTAACCGAGATCTTAAAATGTCGGCTTGGCTGCAGGACCTTGAGATGGCAGGTGAGTTTTTTTTATCTTTGTGCATGATACTTGATTATTGGCTGTTGACTGGTGATATAAATTGCAATATACAGGGTTAGATTTTTTTAAGCCAACCAAAACAGAAGCGTTTTTTGATCACAACATTTGGAATCTCAAATTGATGAAGGAATCAGCTAAACCTCCAGATAATCTCCCAAAATCTGAACACTCCTTCTTCAAAATGGTTCAGAGCCTTCTTTACCCCGCGAATCCAGTTAAACATTTTTGGGCAAATGTTATGTTTGAATCCATTAGTTTAGTCTCATACGATGTGATTGCACCCAAACCATATGTTGCACCAACATCAAATTTGACCGATCCTCTTGGACTCAAACGCGGAGCAGTTGAATACCTTGCCTCCTGCTTGAGTAAATCGAAGCAATGTGCAACCCAACTCAGCATTGAAGGTGGCAGGGCTGACAATGAGATATCCACAAAGCCGCACAAGAACCTGGAGGATCTAATGGATACAGTTATCCATTTGATGATTGCGTACAACATGGTACGTGCACATACAAAGGTCGAAGTTAATGGCATCAAAGGAAAACTCACGAACTCAAAAAAAAATGAGACCATCAAAGATCTTTTGGCGTGTCACAAGAATCTTGGAATAAATCGAATTTGCTATGGTATATTAGCGGCATTCTGTGCGGCGGGGGTTCGTGGTTTGATGGTATGCTCAGATGACTGGAGAACAAGCTCTGTGAGCCTTGAGGTATATTTTACATACCCAAATAGGCCACAATTATCTTAAAAAGAAATTTTGAATTATGCAAAACTCATAAGTCATGCATATATCCAAAATTCATCATTTTCAATTTCAGAAAAGATGAGTAACTTTTTATTGAGTAAGTAAATCCATGGATTTAAGACCAGATTTGGATTTTACACAAAAATTCACCTAGGGTAGCTCCATAGAGTGAATAAGCTCAATTTAAGTATTTGAGGTGGTAAAATGGAAAATACTTCAATACCACATCATTAATACCACATAAAAGATCCGTGAAAATTTTTGTTTTTCTTGATTTTTAGCCAAAATAATGGGAAAGTGAGAAATCCCATGTTACATATACACTAAGAATAGTGTTATGCATGTTTTGAGCACTTAATATCATGGTATTCTTACATGGACTTTTGGTACACCCATAGTGGATATCTCACTTTAAGCTTAAATTACTATTTTGACGTAAAAAATAGGCAAGGGGGACAAAAGACATCAAAGAGAGCCAGGGTACCCAACTTCTGAGGCCTCAGAGGCGTGGATAGCTCCAGAGCATGGATCCATGGCTCATATTGGCCTAATTGGTAAACTAAAACTCTTTGGGAACTTGGTTACCAAGTTACAACTACTGTAATACACCAGAAAATAGCAAATAACCTGCTATTTTGACGTGCCAAGGAGGTAATGAGCTACTTACACTCCTGTAACCATGTCAATTACTAATGACTTTCCATGGATAAACCCCAAAAGAGTAATTAAAACCCTTTTGGGACCCATATTCATTGATTTACCTCATAGCAACCAGCAAAACACTGCTATTTGCAATTCTACGTAGAAATGAGGTAAAAACTTCAAAAATTCATTAAAAATACAATTCTTAAAGAATCTTTCTGAAACTTTCAGGACTGAAGGAGAACTGTATTATCTATTTACTAGTAAAATTAAAAGTTTTACTTACAGTCCATTTTTGGTTATTCTACGTGAAACACTGAATCTTCAAAAATTCACAGTAATTACAACCTGTGATGAAATTGGCAATAACATTGATAACTTTGAGAAATCAATGATTATTTTAGAATAAAATAAGATTTACAAGTGTTACTCCTTTTATTCTTAACCATATTGGGGTTGGTAGTCACGTAAAAGCATCAATTAAGTAATTATGATAATCTTACGTGACAACTGATGATGCAATCAATAATCCAAAAGGGTTTATTGTTTTCTCACTCACTGGTTTTTTCAGTTTGCTCCATGGCACGCCTCTGTGAGCTGTTGTTGACTTAAAAGAGGCCTTCTCTTGCTGTTTTTTCCATATCATCATCTTATCAATTTATTAAATCATTATTACCAACAAGTAAGTATTAGTTCAACTATTCTTAAGTGTTTTAATCTTTCAGAATCAATCAGAAAGACGTGAAATCATAGAATCCAACTATATATTGTTGTAATACTGCTATAAATCCTTTTGATCCCTTAAATCCACAATTCCACGTCAAATTTCTCTACTTTTATTATCAATAAGTTCTTTGGAGTATTAGTGAGTCTTTTATCTTTAATTATTAAAGTTTTTCTCTAGTAATAGTTTTCTTCAAGAATTATCTTTATAATTATTTTTGTAAAAGATAATTATATAGTAAAATAATTTATTATTTTAATAAAAGAAGTCTTTATTATTAAATTCTTCTTGTAATTGATTCTTGTAGACAATTACTACTCACTGTTATAATCACTAGTAGTGTATAACACGTGAAAGAAATAATTTTATAATTATTTAATTGTGGTTATCATAATTTTTATTATTATATTTCATAAGAACAGACATAGTACTGTTGATTAATAGTAATATTATCATCAGTTTCATAGTCACATCTTACAAGCTCAGTTAAAGGGGCTTTAGCACTAATTGACATTTCCGCAAAACTTTCAGAGGGTAAAAATCTAGTGGAGCCAGTGTGGCTACGTACTAATAAGTATATATGTAATTTACTGAATAAAAGTTTCTTCTCATCAGAGTCTTTTAACCCCACTGTACCTCTTAGATTTGAATTTGCACGATGCTTAGTATTAAACTTTGGTGATGCCCGGGTGGCGAAACGCGGTCTTGGTTCAAGTGATGAGGTCACCTTGACGGTACCCAGGTCAGCTAAACTCACAACCAGGATTGACCCGTTTTAGATTAGCTTTGTACTAGATAGATTGTAATTGAATTTTGCAAAGTTATTTATGAATTTAATAATCATGACTTCCTATCCTACTACTGCCCGGATGCCACAGTCTGAGTACCAATAGTAATTGTACGGCGGCATGCCTCCATACATCATTGCAAAGACTCCGACAAGACGCAAGCTGAGTCAGGCGTCGTGCCCGCGAGTAGCACACGCGGGGGCATTGCGGGAAGTCGCGTTTATCACTTCCCGCCAGCCCATAATAGGCAAAAGGTTCCTGTGTCTTTCAAGAGGAGTGGGATAACTAGGGATCCGCAGCAGGATGCATATTGCATTTGCGTGTGCTTGCAATATTCCAAATGGTTGGATTGGAAAGTGATTGCATGGGAACATCAATATGTCAAATTGAATAATGCACTATCCACTGCAATTTTCAGGTTCAGGTATTTGAGATCGCGAATTCGCGAAGGTCAGGTGTGATCTTTCTTTTTAGCCGCAATCAAAAAAGATTCATCAACCGCAATTCAATTTAGGTGATATTAATAAATCAGTAATCATTCGGTTTCATTTCATTTTCTGCTGAAAGCATGCCATTCACGAAAAAAGCAAAAGAGCGTAAAAGGGAGCTCGCGAGGAAGCTTCGGGCTGAGGAAGGAAAGTGTGAGTTTCTCGCTTAATCTCAGTGTATACATATAGATATATATATATGCTTCCACATGTATGTGGCACCCTCATTGAGCCCCACGGAAGAACATTGGCTTTAGTCGGTTCAGATTATGCCAATGTCATGTGGGCTCCAACAGGGAAGTCAAAGGATGTGTGCCGAAGAAAGCTCCTTGGGCATTGGGCACCATTCTGGACTCAAAACTCCTTAGCTTCAAATGGCAGGAAGCAGTATCTGATATCTTGTCTGCTTCAACACAAAGTGATCCCTCAACCACTCGGGAATAGTCGGACATCCCAAAAGATAAATGAGGGCAAAACCACCCGAAAGCAGAGGTTTTTTTCCTCCTCTCGACCAACAGCACAAATATCAATGCCAGTATCAGCAAATATGATCCCAAGTGAAATTCGGAGCCTTGTGGTGTGGTATGCCATACCATATCAGCTTAATAAAATTTTTTTTTTTGAGGGGAGTGAAAAGTAGAAGTACCCCTATGGGTAGCTTCTGTTGGAAACAAAAGAAAAGGATATTTGTCCCAGTTGGTAAGGTGATGCCTTGTGTCAAGGGAAATGGCCATGTCATTGGTTCAAGCCACATTGAAGACATAAAGTAAAAAAAATAATTAAAAAAAAAAAAAAAAAAAAATTAATTAAAAATTCCAAAATTTTGGAAAATACTTTTAAAGTTAGAAAATACCTGAAACCTAACCCTAAAATAAGATTAGGTTTCAACCCACAAATTGGCTTCAAAAATCAAAAATTCTAAATTCAAGACAGCAGAAGGAGAATACATAAACAGATTACATAAGCAGGAAGGAGTTAAGAAAGCATTAGTAATCAGATTACTTGATTAGTAATACTTAGGGAGTTAAAGGATGCAGGTACCATGGAGTATTAGTCAGCAAGTCTAAGGATTAGTAATAAAGTTCAAATAAGCACCAGCAAAAACACCTCAAATTAGTAAGCAACCCAACAAATGACATCATCAAGCAAACAAATGATGCAATGATTTACATAAATGACATCATTTAGGTGGGACCACCAGAAAAGAATTTTCCCAGCCAAAAGAAACTGAAAAATTCTAAGTCCCTCTTTTTGAACACCTCCCATGGAGAGCCCAAAAATTATAAATAGAGGGCCTCTCTCCCCAAATTTTTCCTCTTTCCCTCATGTCTTTTATCCCCCCAAAAGTGGAAAGTGGATTTAAATTCATCCCTGACTATCAGGTTAACTAGTCTTCAAATATATAATTCTATTATATAAAGGATAAAAAGGCCTTATATAATAGTCTTATAAAAAGAAAATAAAAAAAAGTCTTATAAAAAAAAGAAGAGCTTTATAATATAATTTTATTATATAAAGGATAAAAAGGCCTTATATAATAGTCTTATAAAAAAAAAGAAAAATTCTTAAAATAAAGAAGCAGTCTTATAAAAAAAAGTATTATAAAAAAGAAAAACTTTATAATATAATTTGATTACATAAAGGATAAAAAGGCTTTACATAATAGTCTTATAAGCTTAAATTAAATAAAATAGTATTTTAAAAAAGATTTTACCTTATTATAAGCAATCAAAGCTTTGAAGAAGGTAAAGAAGGGTCACTTAGTTATTTTATTAAGAAATTATTATTATTTCATTTCAAAAAGTCATATTTTGGTTACTACAAGGACATTTTATTAATTATAAAAGAAAATACCTATTGTAGGAATACAGTAGTGCTATTCTTATTAAAAAGAAAGAATTATTATCAAATTAAATTATTAAAGAGTGGCTATTATTTAGTCTGGTCATATCAGAATTTTATTTCATTCAAAATAATAAATCATATAAAAAAGGTGTTTGATTGTTTGTTCAGTATTATTATTAGCCTAGAGTATCCATATTATATTGAATTTTTGTTGTAGTAGTATTTTGTGTGATTTGTGCTAGTATTATTTCTTTTGGTTAATTAAATAGTTTTATATTTAAAAGGTTAAATAAATATTTTGAGATCAAGCAAAGTCTGATTGAGTCTGTTGAATACACTTTTCTGAATTAGCCACCATCAATAAATAAATTGATTGTGAACTCAAGTTAAGATAATTCAGCATTTTTCAGGAAGGGCAGTCTAGATTATTCTAGCACACGAGCAGAGCAAGGGTTACAAGCTTGAACAGCAATTCAAAACTGTTTTCTTGTAATTTCCCCTTCCAGGTACTGCCTCATTTTATCCCACACAAGAGGAGTTCCCACATCTGGTGTCCCAACAGTGGCAGTCAGATAGGAATATCATCAGATTCAATTCAGCTTGATATCAAAATATATATATTTATTAAACCTGGAATCATATAATCATTTAAATAAACCATTGTCATCATCATCAGAATCTCATTCATCATCATCATCTGAATCTTATCATTACAAATTACTACTAAAATCAAAATCACCAGGACAGACATCACAAGAAAGCTTGAGTAATTTAATATCAACACCAAATACAAGAAGAAAAGAAGAAGATAGGTTAAAGGAATTCTTCTTTAACCTAATCAAAGAGTATAAAGAAAGAAAACAGGAAGAAGCAAAATTTGAAGGCAAAACATACAAAGTAGAAAAAATGGATCAACAGTCAACATCAAAATTACCACCATTACCTGAAGATACTGTGGAAGGTCAGTATGAAGAAGAAGATGTAGAAGAGGATCAAACTGTGAAAATACAGAGCTTTATGAAGCAAATGCAAGATTTTTTGTTAAGTCAAACCAGTAAAAAAGGAAAAAGAAGACAATCAATACCAAATACACCAGGGAATAGCCCTAGTGAATCAACATTACCAAGGCATATAAGACCAGAAGAGTCACCAATATCACCAACACCTGGACCAAGAGCAACCTCTACTCCAGAAACAAATCCAAGAGTTAACAATATTCCAAGAAGAGCTTTTGTCTCTACACCTAATAACCCAAGTCCATTACAGCAGCAAGTGTTAAAGCAGGAAAGGCCTGTGGTTAAAATTAAAGCAAAAGATTATAATCTCAATTTTAATGGAGAGGAAGTAGAGAAGTTTATTAAGAAGGTTGAAAGAATTGCTCAAATTGAAGGAGCAACAGATGAAGATTTAGCAATGCAAATGGCATTTTGGACAACTGATCCAAGAATTAGTGATGCCATAGAAGCTATGCCAGGATATGAAGAAGGTAATTGGACACAATTGAAGAAAGACCTTATAGCCAAATGGGGAAGAGTTGAACCAGAAAGAAGATATAGAAAAGATTCCCTTATTCAGCTTTTCAATGATACACAAGATGAAGGAGGAATTAGTACCTTATCAGAATATAAAAAGTTTATTGGAGAATATGAAACCATCATTACTTACCTTTTAAGATACAAGTATATTCCCCAAGAGAATATGTTCCATGAAGATGTATTTGATTGTCTCTCTGCAGATATCAAAGGTGCTATCAGCAAGGAAATGATTAAAGATAATGTTATGGTTAGAGCAGAAGATGGAGGGTATCTCATACCACCTATGAGAATATTAAAGAAGTATATTGAACAAGAATTGGAAGCAAGAATATTAGTCACCAAAAGACTATCATCCCCAAGAATTAAAACAGTAAAGAATGAATCAATAACCAAGGAAAATAATGTTAAATTCAAGGAAGAATTATTTCCAGGAATGCATGAAGCTTTGAAAAAGATGAAGGAGCTTACCAAAACTCTCAAGGAACAGCAAGTAGTGGTTAATAAAGAAGTACCTAGAGAAAAAGAAGTTTCTAAACAGTTTATGGAGCAACTGGATGAATTAAGTAAAATTGCTAAACCACAAAAAATAGCTTATGCTAACCCTCAGGCTGAAAATTCAGGATTCAGACCAAAAGAAAACTTACCACCAGCATCATCAAGATATGTGCCATATGCACCAGCTCAAAATGCACCAAAACCATTTGTTAGATGTTATTACTGTTCAGAAGAAGGACACTCCACAGGAAGATGTAATGAGCTTATTGAAGACCAAAACAAGAAATGGGTAATAAGACAAGGGTTCAATTACTTATATCCTAATTGGGCAAGAATTCCAACTGATGGGAAATTATCACCAAAGCAATTGGTAAGGGAATTTCAGAAGAAACAAGAAGAATTGAGGAAGAAATTGGAAGAAAAAGCAAAAGAAGAGGAACAAAAGAAGAAAGAAAAGTCAACTGCCTTTATTACCATGGACAATTGGGAAGATTGGCAACCACCATCAATATCAACAGGAAGAGAACCTCTAGGATATGCTTATGGGTTAAGGAATACCAAGCAAAGAAGAGAAAATGAAGATAGAGCTAAGGCTCAATCACAGCCATTACCTGAAAAAGAAGTAACTCAACCTCAAGAAATACTTAAGAAAAAGACTAGTATCCCAGGTGGATTTATTGATAATGATGATCAGGAAGAAGAAAAAGTAATTATACCTACAAGATATAAATCACCAAGGCTTTCAGAGATTAATAAGGAGGAAGAAGGAGCCATATCTAAGAATAAAACACCACAAAAGAGCCCTATGGATGAAATTAAAACCATAATTAAGGCACCTAAAGAAGGTAGAGCAGTTATCAAGCCAAAGATAGAGGATAAAGAAGAAGTACCAATAGTTGAAAAAGTCATTAACAAAGTCTTGGATCAGAAAATAAATCTTACTTTAGAAGAAATATTCACCATATCGCCAAGGTTCATGAATGAATTAAAATTCCTTTCTGATAGGGAAAAGAAATATTTAATGTCTCTTAAGTCAATCAATAATGAAGAGAGAGTGGAAGATCAAGAAGGCAATCAGCAAGATATAATAATTGAAGAAAGAATGCATTATGCATGTCCTCTTGGAATGATTGAAGTTTCCATAGGATTGGAAGGTCATAAAGTAAAAGCATTAGTAGATACAGGAGCAGAATTGAGTATAATACCAGAAATTGAATCCATAAAAGCAGGAATACCAATGAGAGCACTGAACATGAGGTTGAAAGGAATTGGAGGACATAGTACAGCAATTGTTGGCTTATCTGAGAATACTTTACTTATTTTACCATCTGGTGATGAAAGAAAAATTCATTTCTTTGTAGCCAGAGGGGCAGTTCATACTGTTATTGGGAGACCATTTTTGGCTGACAATGGTATTAGACTTGAACACTCACAGACTCAGGGTGAAATTTTAAGTTTCAGAGAATTGGATGGAAGAAGATTATGCATACCTATATGCTCACCAGAAAGCAAAGGATGGCATGCACAACCACCAAAGGGAATGGGG
This sequence comes from Austropuccinia psidii, assembly GCA_023105745.1. Lineage (NCBI taxonomy): Eukaryota > Fungi > Basidiomycota > Pucciniomycetes > Pucciniales > Sphaerophragmiaceae > Austropuccinia > Austropuccinia psidii. Next base: position 18,477,837 of record JALGQZ010000011.1, read on the forward strand.
TTGTGTAATATGGCAAAAGTGGATAAAATGGAAGTACCAGATAGTAATGGAGAATCAAGGTTTGAAGAAATGAACTCAGAAGAAGTTCAAGAAATGGCAGAAGAACAGGAAATTTCTGGACTATATGAAGAAAATATTTTGGAAGTTCAAGAGCAGAAGAAGAAAGAAGATACACATAAAAATATCTCCAATATGGAAGAATATCCTAGCATAAATAAGATGCTAAAACAGAAAAAGGACTCCAAGTCTAAAGGTTTATTCAAGAATATCTCCAAGAAGTATGGTACCATTTGGGAAAAGAAACAAAAAGATACCATTTCAAAAGAAGATCCCCCCAGTGTCCCAAAAATGAAGAAGTCACAAAGAATTAAGGTATTTATTTCCAAAATTGTCAGTAAGATAAAAAGGAATCAACAAGATTCAGTTAAATGGGATTTTAAATCCTCAGAGAAAGAACCAACCTCAGAAGAAGAATTAAGCAAGGAAGAAGAGATAAATAATCAAATGAACCTTCAAGTCAACAGTATTACACCTGGAAAAGAACCAAGGAAAAAGGAACCAGAAATAAAAATGTCAGAAGGATTACCAAGTGAAACCCAATCTGGAGCCAACATAAATAATGACCATATGGAATTAAATAATATGGATTTATTAGAAGAAAGTACTGAAGAAAAAATCAAGAGAAATAAGAAAAGAGAAGCCATGAATTTTAATCTCAATATATGTAACTTAGAAGGGAAAAAGCCCAGTGAGGAGGCTTCAACTGAAAATATAATTGCAGAAAATCATCATGTTGGAATTGATCATAGCCTTAGAAACTTTTCAACCACTTATATAAGGCTGGGCTATGAGACAATACCAATTATGGCAATTTTGGATGAAACTTCACCTTTAAATATTATACCTATAAAAATGGCAACAGAAATGGGTATAGGACTCAAGAATACTCAGATGCATATATGGAAGAATCATATTTTTAGGAAGAAAACAACTGGAAAGGTTGTGGTAACACTCACAGCTGGAGAAACTACTTATTTGAAATTTTCAGCAACAAGAATTGATTATGTTGTTTTGGGTCAACAATTTTGTGATTATTTCAACATAGTAAGAAGATTAAGGAATTACCCTCAAGAAGAAGGGAAGAATATGGAATTAAAAGCATCAAGATCAGGAATTGAAGAGTACAAGGGTCATAACTTGGAAGAGGAAGACAAGGGACATGGAAATTTGGATTTGGAAGAATATGATAGGTTATTAAAAAGACAGTATAATATGGGATACTACTATGATCATCAAAGAGAAGAGGAAAGTGCTGCAAGAGCAAAATTGGGCTATGTCAATGACAGCATTAAGGAAATTAATGGCATAAATGAACCAATGGAAGGAACAGACTTAAAATGGACAGAAAGTCAAAGTAATAAAGATGAAGAAGCTGCAAAAGGCTATCAAGCATTCAATTTGGCCTTATCAGACTATAATGAAGAGGAAAATATGGAAATTAATGATTATTCTTTGTTCAATCAGCAAATACCTGAAAAAGAAGCTAATTGGGAAGAATTAATTTTTGGAAGAAACTTGGAAGATAAAGAAAAAAGTGTTACTAGAGCTTCAAGTCCAGCTCTGAAGGAAAATTTACATGAAGAAAGTGACATGAATTTGACAATTGAAAATATTAAACAAATAAATGACAATAATATTTCAGATGAAGAAATATTAAAGAAAATAACAGAATTTTTGAAAGAAACCACCAATCAGGAACAAGATAAAATACCTCAGATACCTCAATTTACAGAATTTCCCATATGTAGCAATAAAAAGAAGTTGCAAAAGAGGAAATTCAAGCATAAAAGACAAAATGATACTTCAAAATTAATAAAAAATATTAAAATGAATATAAATCTCACTTTGGAAATGAACCATAAAAAGAACAAAAAGGTTTCTTTAAGTAAAAGAAGTTTGAGGGAAGAAATATTTTCTTTTATAAATAATTTTTTCTTTACTAATGAAGAAAGGCCTAAAAATAACATTAATAAACAGAGTAAAGGAAGAGTTAAGGGTCAAAGGAAGGGTAAATCTTCCTAAGAGGCCTAAAATTCTCCATTTATTTGTATTATTAATTTTCTTTGAATAAAATAAAATAAAATAAAAAAAAAAAAAAATAGAACAAAAAAAAAAAAAAAAAAAAAAAAAAAAAAAAAAAAAAAAAAAAAAAAAAAAAAATCAAAAATTAAAAAAAAAAAAGAAATATATATATATTTGTATTATTATATGTCTGGGCAATTCAAGTTCCTTTACCATATATATGCAGCTTATTGAATGTATTTGTACCTGATTTCTTATTTTTGATTATTTATTCCTTTTCATTCACTGTCTCATAAGAAGATCAATCAATAAAAAAAAAAAAAAAAAAAATACATACATAAAAAATTATAATGATGATATTAAGAAATATTTTTTTTTGCTCACTGTAATTTATTTTTTATATTATTATAAATTCTTTATATATATAATTTTTTTACAATGTTTTTTTTATTAATTGATTTTTTTTATATATATATTTATTTTTTACCTTCTTTTCTCAAGCTTACTTATCAAAAAAAAATAAGTAATAGAAAATATTTTTTTTTAATTATAATATATATAGAACAAATAAATTAATTTATCAATAAAATAAAGAATAAAATAAAATAAAATAATAATAAATAAATAAAAATTTAATTAATTAAAATTATTAATAGTAGTTTAATGTCCTAAGTAAGACATTAAACTGCTTAAACTTAAAGTTATAATTCAGCTTAAAACTTACCTTTTTATTAAATTTTTTACTTAAGACTTATTTGGCGCGATGGTATCTACAGCCAAAAGGCTGTTTTCTTAAAAGTGGGGCACTTTATGGATCCGGACAAAACAGTTACACCTAAAAATTCCAGCAGGGTTAACAGAATAAAATAAAAATAAACAAAGAATAATATTTATAAAAGAAAGAAACGTTCAACGCTTATTTTGTCGCTTACAACTAGATTACATGGATTGTTTTAGTTTATTTTTAGATATATACTTTTTTTTTTTAAAAAAAAAAAAAAAAGATTGTTAGTTAATAAATAAATAGTAGTAAAATAGCTAAATAAAACTAATAATGGCGATTTAGGCATTTAATTCGGCGCTTACAAACCCCCTTTACATGGATTTTTTTTTAACTAATTAATTTTTTTAATTTTTTATTTTATTTTTTAAAAAATAGAGTAAAATAAAATAATAAGCCGTTTTTTTAGTTATTAATAAAACAATGATAAATAAAAAATAAAAAAAAAAAATATAATAATAATAGGGTGGCCGACGTTCACATATAAGTCTAAGAGCCACCGGTGTGGAAAATTTCCTCATAGGGTCCATTCGTCGGATAGTAGGCAGCTTCGGACGGTGGCTGTTGTTCAGCAATGAGGATTGAAATCCTTCGTAAAAAAAAATAAAAATTAATAAAATATAAAAGCATAGTAGTAAAAAAAAGAGGACTTACTCCTCTAAATGAGTGTACCAAATTACAATGGATCGCACGGAGGCCATAATGATATCGTGCGCATCGCGAAAAGTGTCGTAAGCAGGAGGTGTTGTACCGAAAAATAGGTGCATGTTAGCACCAAGCTGATTCATTTCAGCGTCGAACAAAAAGAAATAATAACCGAACGTCGTTTTCAGCTCGTCAATGGTGGGAATTAAAGGGGGAGTTGGGATCTCGGATTGGATCCAGGATGGCGTAGCAGGAGAGGCGGCTGGTATTGCAGGCGAGTCCAAAGGAGGAGAGGAGTCATTCGAATCGGAGAACATATTGGAGAACGGGGATAACGCAGCTACGGGATCGGAATTGAGATTTGGATCGATAGGAAAGTTCGGAACGGTCGTAGCAGCAGATGACGAATGATCGTTCGAATTCGTACTATTATTCGACGCACTAATCGGCTCGTTATCGTTATTTGGTGGAGGATTTTGGGGAGTAGAAGCAGGCAATGAATTATAGAAGGATGGGTGAAGGAAGTTATTCGAAACCGTATACAAATTAAAAAAAGGGCCGCTTGGAAGCGGTAAATTAAAGCTATATCGTACGTTATTAAAATGTATGACAACGTTCTGCTCGCCAGAAACGTTGGGACGAACCTCAAGCGAAAAGGACATACTGAATGAATACTAAACAAACAAGAACATGATAATGATGAAGGAGAAAATACAAAGACTATTTATAAAAAAAAAAAAGAAAAAAAAAAAAAAGAGAGTCAGGCGAAAGTAGTAACACTAGAAGGAGAAAGTGGTAAAGCGTGGGTAAGAAGAAACGACTTACCTAAAATTCAGCCAATTTTTTCAATGTGACAGACATCGGCAAGTCTTTTGTTTGTTGGGTAATGAAAATCCTATAAAATTAAAAAAAAAAAAAAAATAAATAAATAATGATAATAAACTAAAAAAAAAAAAAAAAAAGACTTACATAGAAATCCAATGGCAAGAAACGAGATCGGGCAGTTTAACTTGTCGATCGATGGCAAAGTAAAAAAAACATATTATTAAATAAATAAATAAAAAAAAAAAAAAAACTCACGATGAATGATAATTACAAACAACTAGAACGGTACAAATAAAAGAAATAGGAGACAAGAAGAAGGCAAGAAGTAGATAAAAAAAAAAAATAAAAAAATATTAGCCAAACAACATTAAAACGTAAAAGAAGAAGATAAGAAAAACAAAAAATAAAATAAAAGAAACAAATTAGGAAACCCACGACAACGATCGGAATAAATAATATAACGCCACTAAAATGAGGGTGACGGACAATAACGTAAAAAAAAAAAAAAAAATAATAATAATAAATAAACAAATAAAAAAAATAATAAAAATAAAAATAAAAATTAAGAGTGGGTTTTGGACAGGTGCGGGTCCAAACACCATCGACAAGTAATACAATGACGAAGGCCACGCAGCTGCTGCGTAGCAGCCGCGCGACCTGTTACAGGACATTTTTTTTACATATGCTACGTTGCATATGTAAATGAATAATAATTTTATTATTTTTTTTAATATTTTATTTATTTTGGTTCATAAAATTACCATAAAAAAAAATTAATATAATAATTATAATTAAAAAAAAAAATAAATTTATTATAAAAAAAAAAAAACAAAATAAAATAAAATAAAGGTTAAAAAATAAATAAATAAATAAATAAAATTAAAAAATAAAAAAAAAAAAAATAAAAAAAATAAAATAAAATAAAATATAAACAAGAATAAAATAATAAATAGTATTATTATAATAAAATAAACATAATTAAAATTAAAATCCTATAAATATATTAAAATTTAAAATTGAATATAAATTATATATATTAAGATTAACTTAATATATATATATAATTGAATTTTGATTTTATTGTATTTAATTTAATTTTTTTAATATTTCATTTATTTTAATATATAAATATATATATATATATATATAATAAAATAAAATAAATAAATTAAAAATATACATATTGAAATTAAATAAATAAATAAAAAAATATTTATAATATAGATATATATATATATTTAAATATTAGTTTATTTAATTCTCAACAGTATAATCAAAAGAAAATATCAAAAAAAAAATGGTAAAGCTATATCAGATGTAGCATTTACGTATAAAATTAATCAATAAAAGTTATACAAATATATAAATTTAATCATAAGTCCTTAGTAAGACTTTAAAAGGCTAAATTTATACTAATTCATGTAAAAAGAAAAAAAAAAAAAAAAAAAAAAAAATGAATAATTAATCAGTATTCTCCACTTGTTTATTATCTATTAAAGAAAAAAAAGAATGGAGAGGGGAATATTCCCCTCAATATCATAAATCAATAGCTATTAAGTGCATAATAATATACATTAAAGTCAAATTTGGCTTGTGTTTTTTTTTTTTTTTTTTTTTTTTTTTTTTTTTTTTTTATTATTATTTCATTTTTTTCTGTAGAAGAGTAGAATTGCTCATCATTTTTATGGTAGTGCTATAAAAGAAATAAATAAAGTAAAAATAAGGAATAAAAAATTGAGAGGGGTTGAACCCTCAGCCATATAATCCATATTTAATGGAAATGGTTTTATTTCAGTCTCATTGCATATTCTTTATATATGTAATGTAAATATACACATTTGATTTAGTTTTTTTTATATTATCTGGTTGGGAAGTTGGTTTGTGTATTGGGTTATTTCTCATTTTATCAGTGTAGTCTTAGTGTATTTTAATAATAATAAAAAAAAAAACAGAGGTCCTAGACAAGACCTTAAACTGTCCAAATCATTTTTTTTTTTTATATCTATAAATAAAGGTCCTAGACAAGACCTTAAACTGTCCAAATCATCTTATTTATTTATTTTTTTTTATCAAGAAACTTTAATAATTTAACTAAAGGTCCTTAGTATGACCTTAAACTGCCTCATAAAGATATTTTTTATTTCAATTATAGTCTCAGGGCAAAAACAGAGGTCCTGGACAAGACCTTAAATTGTACCAAATTATTTTTATTTTTTTTTATAGAAAATTATGGTAGAAATAGGTAGCTGGAAGGAATTTATAAAATGGAGAGGGAAATTGCCCTAAAATAGTAATCATGGTACTGGAACAGAAAAGAATTTTTTATAAAAAAAAAATAAGGGGTGGTACTTATTTCTTCTCATCACTCCTTATGATGTTAAGTTTTGGGGGAGTAGTGGGAAATATTCAGTTATTCAAAAGTTTCATTGGCATTTATCTCATTTTCTCTATTATATAAAGCAAGAAGAATAAAAGATCAGACATTAAATCAGGTATAAAAGCAGGGAGATTCAAAATCAATATAAAGAACCATCAACAGACAATCTCAGCATAATTAAGCTGTGAACATAAAATATGGCATACTTGCCATAATCAATCAAGATCAACATAAAGATTTAGAAGAAGGAACAGGAAAAATTTCATTAAGCTTCAGTTGAATAATGAATGCTGGGGACAGCATTAAATGGAGAGGGGGATGTGGTATGCCATACCATATCAGCTTAATAAAATTTTTTTTTTTGAGGGGAGTGAAAAGTAGAAGTACCCCTATGGGTAGCTTCTGTTGGAAACAAAAGAAAAGGATATTTGTCCCAGTTGGTAAGGTGATGCCTTGTGTCAAGGGAAATGGCCATGTCATTGGTTCAAGCCACATTGAAGACATAAAGTAAAAAAAATAATTAAAAAAAAAAAAAAAAAAAAAAAATTAATTAAAAATTCCAAAATTTTGGAAAATACTTTTAAAGTTAGAAAATACCTGAAACCTAACCCTAAAATAAGATTAGGTTTCAACCCACAAATTGGCTTCAAAAATCAAAAATTCTAAATTCAAGACAGCAGAAGGAGAATACATAAACAGATTACATAAGCAGGAAGGAGTTAAGAAAGCATTAGTAATCAGATTACTTGATTAGTAATACTTAGGGAGTTAAAGGATGCAGGTACCATGGAGTATTAGTCAGCAAGTCTAAGGATTAGTAATAAAGTTCAAATAAGCACCAGCAAAAACACCTCAAATTAGTAAGCAACCCAACAAATGACATCATCAAGCAAACAAATGATGCAATGATTTACATAAATGACATCATTTAGGTGGGACCACCAGAAAAGAATTTTCCCAGCCAAAAGAAACTGAAAAATTCTAAGTCCCTCTTTTTGAACACCTCCCATGGAGAGCCCAAAAATTATAAATAGAGGGCCTCTCTCCCCAAATTTTTCCTCTTTCCCTCATGTCTTTTATCCCCCCAAAAGTGGAAAGTGGATTTAAATTCATCCCTGACTATCAGGTTAACTAGTCTTCAAATATATAATTCTATTATATAAAGGATAAAAAGGCCTTATATAATAGTCTTATAAAAAGAAAATAAAAAAAAGTCTTATAAAAAAAAGAAGAGCTTTATAATATAATTTTATTATATAAAGGATAAAAAGGCCTTATATAATAGTCTTATAAAAAAAAAGAAAAATTCTTAAAATAAAGAAGCAGTCTTATAAAAAAAAGTATTATAAAAAAGAAAAACTTTATAATATAATTTGATTACATAAAGGATAAAAAGGCTTTACATAATAGTCTTATAAGCTTAAATTAAATAAAATAGTATTTTAAAAAAGATTTTACCTTATTATAAGCAATCAAAGCTTTGAAGAAGGAAAAGAAGGGTCACTTAGTTATTTTATTAAGAAATTATTATTATTTCATTTCAAAAAGTCATATTTTGGTTACTACAAGGACATTTTATTAATTATAAAAGAAAATACCTATTGTAGGAATACAGTAGTGCTATTCTTATTAAAAAGAAAGAATTATTATCAAATTAAATTATTAAAGAGTGGCTATTATTTAGTCTGGTCATATCAGAATTTTATTTCATTCAAAATAATAAATCATATAAAAAAGGTGTTTGATTGTTTGTTCAGTATTATTATTAGCCTAGAGTATCCATATTATATTGAATTTTTGTTGTAGTAGTATTTTGTGTGATTTGTGCTAGTATTATTTCTTTTGGTTAATTAAATAGTTTTATATTTAAAAGGTTAAATAAATATTTTGAGATCAAGCAAAGTCTGATTGAGTCTGTTGAATACACTTTTCTGAATTAGCCACCATCAATAAATAAATTGATTGTGAACTCAAGTTAAGATAATTCAGCATTTTTCAGGAAGGGCAGTCTAGATTATTCTAGCACACGAGCAGAGCAAGGGTTACAAGCTTGAACAGCAATTCAAAACTGTTTTCTTGTAATTTCCCCTTCCAGGTACTGCCTCATTTTATCCCACACAAGAGGAGTTCCCACAGTGGATGTCAATCAGATCAAACGCATTCACTTTGGCCGTGTGGCAATTTTCTCTTCAACCGGATTACTCATTGCCCTTGTTGAATTCCGACCATTCACAACAATGAGTGAAGTCGAGGTCAATCAATGGGATGAATTATCACAATTCTTATTTCGCGAAAAGAGGTTCACTGACCCTATTGCAACAAATGGAGCATTACTGGAGGGATTTATGTTTGCGATTGGGTGGCGCAAATGCACCACGAAGAATGAACAATTTGGTCTGTATGGTAGTGCTGGCAAAATTGAAAATGCAAAAGATGAATGGCGGGACCGAGGTGCCAATCTTAGCTCGGTGGGTCGCATTCTAGGTCAATCCTTACGATATGTTGGGGATAATTTATTTCAGAATATTCAAAATTGCTACAACTCATTGGGGGTTCCGTCTTTTGATCAAGTCAAGTATGAAGGCAATAATCCCGCAAATCAGGGTGCATGTGAGTTTGCTTCGGCACTCACTTTCACCATGAATGGATTCAAAAACTCACCTCATCTTGATAAGGATGCATCACTGTATGCTTCGGGATGGTGGTTTCAAGCTGATAAGGAGACCGGCCAAATTCAAAGAGATGCATCAAAGCGGTGTACAGGGGGGAAATTGATTTTCCCAAATGAGCATTTTTGGATTGATCTATCCCATTGTCATGGGCTCATTCAGGTAGTGTGGGCGAGCAGTACATTTCTTCATTATACTGATCCAGCACAGGACAACGAAAGCATGACACTAGTGGGTATGTCCGCACAATGCTCAAGCAGGTTAGCAAAAACAATGTGCCAAAAAAGCCACGGCTATTATGAGATTGGCGAGGGAGCGGCCTATCAAATCAGGGATGGTAATACAATCTCAGCCCAATTCAAAGAGTGAGGCAGTCGGAATAGCAGCGTGATTGGTAGATAATGGTGGGGTAAGGCAGAGGACAATATACACCAGGATTGGATGGTTTCGAGTGCGGGAGATGGTGGGTCTCACATGAAAAAGGGGTGAAGTGGATTATGTATGGAGGCATGCCATCGTACATATGCCAGGTTTGTTGCTCTTGTCCAGGATCCCAACGCTTCACACGCAAATCCTTATGCTTGTGCAGGTTCCGACAATGCTAAAAGTTCCTTACGCCTATGCGGGCTGCCGATGCTTCACACGCCAATCCTTACGCCTGTGCAGGTTGCCGACAACTCACACGCCAATCCTTACGCCTGTGCAGGTTCCCGACAGCTCACACGCCAATCCTTAGGCTTGTGAAGGTTGCCAACAATGCTGACAATTTGTTACGCCTGTGCAGGCTCCCGAAAATTCACACGCCAATCCTTACGCCTGTGCAGCCTCCCGACAGCTCACACGCGAATGCTTAGGCTTGTGAAGGATGCCAACAATGCTGACAATTTCTTACGCCTGTGCAGGCTCCCGACAATTCACATGCCTATCCTTTCACCTGTGCAGGCTCCCAACAGCTCACACGCCAATCCTTACGCCTTTTCAGGCTCCCGACAGCTCACACGCGAATGCTTAGGCTTGTGAAGGATGCCAACAATGCTGACAATTTCTTACGCCTGTGCAGGCTCCCGACAATTCACACGCCAATCCTTTCACCTGTGCAGGCTCCCGACAGCTCACACGCCAATCCTTACGCCTTTTCAGGCTCCTGACAGCTCACACGCCAATCGTTACGCTTGTGAAGGTTCCCGACAATTTAAACAATTCAATACATGACCAAGATTAATAGCGTGTTACCATAGGAATGGCAATTTCTCATGAATCTGGAGTGGATTGCTCACATGCCGTAACCTCCCGCTTTTTTACAGTTAAGATTTGATATGGCTCTAAACAATGGAGGAAGAAAATATAGGAGGCAGGATTGGTGACTATTGGCGCATTTTTGGCAAAAGATTTTCTCACATACAAATACTAACTCAAACTTTTGGTGGGGCACTTACAAAAATTATTCTCACACAATAGTAAATATGAATCACTGAGGAATTATAATAAATTCACGTGAACAGAGAACGTAAGAGAAATTGAAAATATCTTTCATTGAATACAAATAATTTATCTAAAGGAGTGTATTACAAAAGGTAAAAAGAGGAAAGAATACGATTTTTTTTGTGGATTTTATTTTTCTAAGAATTTAGAGACTATCCCGGTGATGTCCTCCATTGGATAAGCCTCCATCGCCTCGCCAAGGAGGGAGTTTAGTTCCTCCCGGAATTCCCGGTGCATCTCATTTCGATGAGTTGCATCCACGAAAGGAATCATGTGGAGCAACCGACGATGCTCCAACAATATTCGGTTGATCGATTCGTGGACAATGGCTTGAGGAATCATTAGTATCGGGCGCAGGTTGGTGAATTCCTGGCGAGCGTCATCGTAGGAATGAGATGAGCTTGGCACCGGGGGGGAGGAGGCGGTTGGGTTCTCGGCGTCAATGGGAGGGATATCCGCGGAAGGAACCGGGGTAGGAGTGGTGGGAGGGGGAACAGGAGGGGAAGGTGGGGGAGTGGGTGAAGAAGAAGGTGGAGGGGGAGGGGGAGGGGGGGATCTGACTGGCGTATCGTTGATGATGATAATCGAGCGGGGAGTTGCGGGACGAGCTGGAGATGGTCGAAGGAGGGGTGAGGAAAAGTTGAGTTGAGTTAAAAAAGTGAAATAGGGACTTACCAAAAGGTTCCTCCATTGATTGCGTAAGAGCCACCTCAGGTTGAGGCTCACAAGTCGCACTGTCCTCAGGTGGTTCGGAGGATGGACTCGGGCCAGGAATAGGTGGCTCATCGTGCTCGGAGGCTTCTACAAAAGGAGGAAGAGTCAGTTAACTTGATGCAAAAGTGAAAATGAGAAAAGATAAAGTTGGCTGCTTACCGCAGAATAAGTCCTCAGACCATCGGGTGCCACTCGGGCCTGGAGTGGGTTGCCGCGGGGTTTGCTCGCGAGGCAAAGTAGGAATGGGAGAGTCTTGTCGGGGGGGATTCGGGGGGTTTGGTTCTATGAGTAATGGAAAAAAGTTAATATTATTGCGTGAAGATAAATGAGATAAGGAGGAGAAAGAAAACTTACTTTGGCGTTTGAATCCCATCGGTGACAAGACATGGTGACGATCAGCCCAAGCTCGAATGTCCTCTTTCCATCGCCATCCTTCATCGGCCGGATAATCACTTCGCTCAGGTCGAGGAGTGAAGTGACCATCGGATGGTGGCCTAGGAGGGGGGGTGGACAAATCAATGCTTGAGGGGACTGGGCTAATCGTCCTGAATCGTTCCCGCTGGCCTGTTTGGGGTCCCGGGGTCCACTAACGCTCGGAAATGGTTTCATCATCATCGGCCACAAAGGAGTCCTGGCGAGGGCGTCTTGGGCGGGAACTCCTCTGGCCGCGGGGTCGGAAGGGGCGGACGACGAACGAACATTTCTTGTGTGCTTGTCGGCAAGCATCACAAGCCTCGGTCGTCGTCGAGGAACGAATGCAGGGGATACCCCGCTTGGTGCATAACGTGCACGACATCTAAAAACAAATCAAAACAGGTTAGTAACTGAATAGAAAGCAAGCAATCAAGAAAGAAAAGGAAGACATACGATGATTTATAATTTTAAAACGGAATTCAAATTAAAAAAACGCTAGTAGGAGGTTTTTAAAAGTCTAGAAGAGAGTCGTGAAGAAAGGGAATTATTAATATTGGATCATAATGTTGACAAAAGCTTAATTGGAGAAAACGTACGAAGTAGATAGAAGTGGGGTTCTGAAAGTATTAGCAGGAAAAACAAAAAGCAAGCAGGAAGGGGAGTGGGGTTAGTCGAGTGCGAAAGAAAAGACTGGAAAGGCAGGAAGACGAGGGGGAATACGCACAAGAAGGACAAACGCGGGTGAGGTTGAACGAAGTGGAGCGGGTGAGAGAGAAAGTGAAGTGCGTGTCGTGTGAAGATGGTCTTTTATACCATGGTGAAGCTGAGACGATCTCAGCAGTTGCAGCACCCGCAAAAGTTTCAGCTTCAAGGCGTGTGGGCAAAATTGAAGCTGAGTCTCAGCGAATGCTGCAACTGAGAAGTGAAATGCTCGCGTGAGGCAGAAGAACAATGGGGGTCTGGCTGAGTATTGCAATTTATTGAATTGTCAAGCTGAGTCAAATCCCCTTTGTTTCCTTAAATTGCCACCCGATCACCCAGGAGGGTGGTCGTGAGGCTCTTGTTGAATGTGCATTCAACGTGCAATGCACAAGTGACCCATGCAGATATGCACCCGGTGCATTTGGTCACAAGTGACCGCGGCAAGATCACTGGCCTTATGGCCTGGTGATAGTATTTGAACAAAGGGGGGGGCTCTAAGACAAGTGAATACAGCGTGAGCTTGCCTTGACCCATTGCTCCGGTTTGCTTTCGGGTCATAATTGAAATGCTCAGTGGCTGAACATTTTAATTGAACAATTGATATAACAATATCAAATGCACCACTGAGTCTTGCAATTTATTGAATTGTCAAGCTGAGTCAAATCCCCTTTGTTTCCTTAAATAGCCACCCGATCACCCAGGAGGGTGGTCGTGAGGCCCATGTTGAATGTGCATTGTGGGTGCAATGCACAAGTGACCCATGCAGAAAAGCACCCGGTGCATTTGGTCACAAGTGACCGCGGCGAGATTACCGGCCATATGGCCTGGTAATAGTATGTGAACAAAGGGGGGGGCTGTAAGACAAGTGAATACAGCGTGAGCTTGCCTCGACCCATTGCTCAGGTTGGCTTTCGGGACATAATTGAAATGCTCAGTGGCTGAACATTGGAATTGCACAGTGATTGAACTATAGATATAACAATATCAAATGCACCATGCTGCGCCATTGCTCAGTCGTTTTTGTATGCGCGCACTCTGAGCATTTGGCACAGCATCGGATGACATTTCAGCCAGGTGCAGCATTTCACACGCTTTGGTGAAGTGCTCCAAACTGAGCCTTCCAGTGAGCTATTGCAGAATTAGTTCATTCCATTGCTTTACTGAGCACTTTCACACGGTGCTTTTGACCATGACATGCTCAGCTTGCGTGTGCAAATCGGGTGAAACGCAATGCTGAGCATGTGGCACATGAGCTACGTAAATGCAAACGATTGGAAGGTGCATGCACATTTGCTATATGCATGCAGGCTCCAGTAGTATTACACCTTCCTGATCTGTACAGTACAGTCGACACTGTAGTACGCAGTACACCTTTGTAAATGTGTACTGCGGGGAAGAGCAAAAAGCTGTTCAACAATGTAACATGCAATCACGTCAAGCCATCGAGTCATATCTCTCACCTGCATCCCTTTGATGCACCTTGTGGGACAGCTCTGCCTAACTACGGCACAGATGCGCATGTAATCCAAGTTAATGTAAGTGGGTCATAATGGGATGACTTAATATTTGGGTCATACACAAAGAGTTGATTCACTCCGGTGCCATTGTTGGGGCAAACAATGACTGGCCCGCTTGTTCATTGTCGGGCAGCCACACGCTTTCATACGCACCCCCGATGGGTCATATGAAGGCTACTTTCACATGCCTGGAAGACATTTTACTGCCAGTCTTCCAGCTGCCTATTTTCTTGGTCGGGTTGTCAGCTTGACTGCAGACGCTCACCCGCTTGCGCGTGGAAACCTGAGGCCAATCAGTGTGGATTTGCTTCAGCCTCATCCACATTAGAATAACAATCCCAGCCTATGATTGCTGAGGCTGGTCATGTTTGCGTGGGTATCTCCCACCGCGGGTCATTTTCTTCACGTTCTCACACGCCCCACGCAAGTTGTGGCACCTGGCTTGCAGCCAAAAATTCCCTTGGGCGTGTGGCCTCTTTCTCCGGAGTTTTGTACGCGTGTGAGGCAAAGACCCAGATGCCAATCTTGGAGGATTAGTACTCGCCTCAAACGTAATAGGGGTGAATGTATATGTGGATCACGGCTCACGGCTGGCGCCCCCTTTGATCATCGCACACATTCCCCCCTGATGCCCCCTGCAAGCCCAGTAGGCATCAGTCAGCAAGAAACTTCAGGCAAAACCAAAGTCATGTTTGGTGGCAAGCCACCGAACATATATTACCTGCCCACACACACACATCTCTACAGTGAGTTTGGCCTTTGAAACTGCCATCATTGCCCAGTAGGTCCCTGTGCAAAAATTCACCTGGGGATGATACGCTCATTGTTCGCTGTCACACCAGCGAACATGGGCGCATGCCTCTAATATGCCCCTCCACAATAAGTTGCTACAACCCACCCAATTTCGGATATGCTAATGTCAACCCTGTTCCACCAAAGGTTTCGTAAATTTGTGAGCCTTAGAGGTAATTTCATATACCCAAAAGACCACAAATATAAAAAATAACATATTAATATAAATAAAATAAATTTATTTATATTATTAAAATAAAAATCAAAATATAAATATAAAATTATATTAAAAATAAAAAATTAATTACAATTTAAAAATAAAAAATACATTAAATTTTGTAAGTATAAAATTACTTTTATAATTGAAAAAATTAAGTAAAAATAAAATTTTAACAAAATTGTGAAAAAATAAATAAATTTGGAAAAAAGTTATATAAAAATTATCATAACTTTTTATCCAATAAACAAACACATAAAATTTATTTCACCATTGGATTCCTCATAAAAAATCAGGTGGGGTCACCTCTGAGTGAAATTCTTGTAACTCAACTCTAAATAAGCTTAAATTAAGTTTTTAGTATTTTCAATACAAAAGTTGAAAATCCTCAAAACCTTAATTTAATTCACACCACATGTGGTGTTAACCATCAATTTTTGTGTTAAAATTGAGGTGTTGTGTTTAGTTTAGAAGTTATGAGGAATTGAAGTATTTCCAATTGAATTCAATTGAAATGTCAAAATGTGCGCGTGTATTACATAAGTGAACTTTGATTTACATATGAGGTATCAATTATTACTGTATTGTACTGTACAATTTAATTGAATCACATATATAAATTATAAGTATAATACATAATGAGGAATTAAAGGAAAAATAAATTGGAAAGATTAAATTTGGGGGGGAAAAGGAACTCCAGCTCTAAGAGGGAGCTAGACCCCCAAATTCCTTTCTGACAGGCGTGAGATGTCAAAATTCACGCAAAAGTTCATCAATTTTGGCCTGGAATTGAGTTACAGGGTCTGTGAACTCAATTGATGATGAGGTTTTGATACCAACTGGGGTAGTTTTAGCTGTTGCCAAGAGGGTAAAACTACCCTTAAGATAAAACAATCATAGTAAAAACAGTTTTAACTGGTTTCTGCGCCTCTGACACACATTCTGACGTGTTTTGAAGGCTCTAGGCCTGGTATTGCTATAGTAATGAAAAATGGCTTAAACCAGCCCTTTTTTGGTCTAAACCAGGGTTCAATGATGCCATAATTGGCTTTTCTGTTGTCAGACTGTTTTTCACGACTGACAAGAGTAAATTTTACTTTTGGAGTAAGAGAATTGATGGCTATAAAAGAATGTCTTCTTTGCCCCACTTTTCTCTTCATGTTAGAATCTTTTTCCTTTTATTAATTAGTTTAAAACTGTTAAACCAATCAATAAAAGATTCCAACCACCCTTTTTTTAATCATTTTGAACCTTTTAACCACGTGAAAAAATCATTATAATCATTGTTTGTAACTCTTATAATCATTTTTACCCCTGAACCACCCCATAAGTGAATTAAAGCATCTTTCATCACTGTTAACTTTGTCACTTTGTTTCCAAATTCACTCTGGTCACTTTTGGGCGTGTTTTCTCTTTAATATTCTTTTTAAAGACTTTGTTCTTTAATTAATTGCTTGCAGTTCTTTGCTCAATTAATTCCAATTGAAATTGCTCTTGAAGAAATTTCTTTTGTAGCCTTAAAATATCTCTTGTAGAGTATTTTTTTGGATACGTTTTTATTGTTGGTAAAACAATAAATTTTTATAATATTATTGTTTTATACTAATAAAGTTATAAACAATAAAATTGGCGTGTTTTCTCTTAAAAATAATATTTCATACTATTTTTAACTGAATTTTACCTTATACAAATTTTGAGGACAGGAAAAGTACTTGATTTTTAATCAAAGTTTCATACCCACACCTTACAAAATTGCTGCAGATCAAGCAAAATATCGGTGCACCCACATTTCGGCCACCTTGCCTTGATATATGCCCCAAATCGGATATGAAAATTATCAGCCCAAGACGCCCACCCCCATCAAGACCATGCACGTAACCACAGGCCATCCCCCTTTTGGCCTGTTGCTGCCACTCATATAAGTTCCCCACCTGCGCTTATTCCTCTTCATTCCCTTTAGCTAACCCTTCCCGATCATATAATTTGCAACTGTCCCCAAATAATTATAAATAGCCATCATGTCAACCCCTTCACAACCACTTTGCATTGGGATGATTAATATTAGTATGCAAATAAATAGTGATATAACCTTAAAGCCTGAGAATTCCCACTTAGGTTCTTGGATTATCCTATGGCACAATCAACACAACATATTCGTATATCTCCCCAATCACCAGCATGCTATTGGCTCTCTCCCGGGAACCCTTTCCCAAACGTTGATACCATTCCTTGGGGCACCAAAAACGTTCATGCACTGTGGTCCTGGTGGGGCATGGATTGAAAATTGCCAATCCAATCCTACTCAAATATTATTTGCTGAGGGAGTATTTATGACTGATGCCAATGATCCCTCCTCATCTCAGAAACCCAATCTAGCATTGATGTTCTTCACATGGTATCCAAACATTCTATTCATAATGGAAAGCTTTCGAACACAAGATTTCAAGCTTAAAATGCCCAAAGAATATGACTGTACTACTCATTGTCAATGTCAACTCTTTACTCCGACATTTCCCGCTTCAAACTCGACGCCTGCTTCATATCCTGCTGTTTCATCATTGATTTCCAAGCAGAAACTGATACAATTACCCAGTGGATCAGACCTCCCCATGATGACCCCGCCCCATTCCATTATTCAAACCCCCCTCCTCCTTCATCAAAAGACCGGACTAGCTTTTCTCTGGGATCGAGAAATCCCCGATGGCCAATCAGCCCGTAACCTTTGGGCCACCTCACCCCCAGGATCCACTTTTAATGCCAGGCACATCATTACAAACAAGGTTGTGAGCTCATTTGAATCCATTTCGACCAATACCCCTCTTGGAGGACTGCTTGCGGATGATATGGGATTAGGTAAAACCATTCAGGCCATTGCTCTAATTGGTACCTCCAAGGAGCGGATGATTGCAAACCCCCATCTCTCCACGCCCACCATGATCATCTGCCCCCCTCGCTTAATTACCAACTGGCAATCAGAAATATCCAAGCATGCTCAGGCTGGAGCGCTGCATTCCAAAATCTACCATGGTCCCACTCGTCACTCATTATCCCAAGCCGACATTTTAAAATATGATATCATCATCACTTCTTACAATACTATCACCCAAGAATTTAAGCAAACCAATCCCTCTACATCATTCATTTTTCAAATCAATTGGCATTGTATAATCTTGGATGAAGCACAGTGAGTGGCTGAGCTTAAATGATTCAAATTACCTTTTATATCCAATAACCCTTGCCCCCTCTTATAGCTATATTCGCTCTCAATACACTGCCACTCACCGTGCCATTAATAGCCTCCTTTCATCCCGTAGAATATGTTTAACGGGCACACCTATTCACAACACCATTTATGACCTTTTGGGCATAATATCATTCATCACTCAACCCCAGAGAGCCGAAAAAGATAACTGGTCACCATTCATCCTGAGTAGTCTTTCAAAAGGTTGCAATGATGTTTTGCATTTGGCATTGCGGCATTTAAGTTTGCGCCGCACCAAAACCACACATCTTGAATCCCTCCTCACTATTAGCCATCATTATGAGCTGCTCCCGCTCAACCCAACCATGCAGCAAGAATATTCCACATTATATGAAGAATTCCTATCATCCAAAAGCAAAGGACCAGGAGAGTTTTTCAGAAATATTAATAAGCTGCGAATATGTTGTAACCATCACATCATGCTTAACACAATTGCGGAGGCGGAGTTGGAAGACCCCAAGGGCAGGAGCACTCAGGATAACTCCCCAAGAATCACACGAACTATTGTGGATGTGGAAACATGCATGATGAGTAGTAAAATTGCACACCTCCTACAAAGCTTAATGAAGAACAAACAAACAAGGTGTGGTCCGACGAAATCGGTGGTTTATACCCAATGGACCCAATTTCTAGATTTGTGTGTTAATTCTAATATGCATCCATTACCAATTGACTCCATCTGACTTTTTTATATTGTAGAATTGGTATTGCTCTTGCCCATCACTCTATCCTTTCAGCACGAATTGATGGAACAATTACACCACGAGCGCAGGACAAGGCGCTTGAGAATTTCTTCAATAATCCTGAATGTTAAGTACTCATTGCATCCATTGCCGCGGCTGGAACTGGCCTTAATATAACTTGTGCTAATATAGTCTATTTAATGGTGAGGGGCCCCCCAAAATTCTCCCCTAATTTTCGGACCCTGACATCCACATTTCCAGGAGCCCAATTGAAACCCAGCCATTGAGGCTCAGGCTGTTGATCGTCTACATCGTATTGGCCAACAACGACCTGTACAGGTCATCCACTATATCACTCCTCATTCAGTTGAGGTCAACATGCGGAAGGTACCTTTCAAGCTCATCTTTCACTTGATTGTATTACTATTCTGAAATCCTTCCTTATGGGAATGCCATATTCCAATCACCAATAGGTCCAAGAAAAGAAAAAATCATTAACTGCGTGAGCCTTACTGATATTATATAATTTGTGATTGACAAAGTTGATAACTCCTGTTGACTCTCTGGCACAGGTCCACAATTATGAACACCATGAGCTGGATCGAACTTCTTCAATATTTCCTCAATGAAAATGAGCAATAGAGTATTATTGCTAAGGGAGACGGTGATACATTTCAATTGGTATTGTCTATATTCTAACATATTTAGCAAGTTGTTGCATCCTTAAGAGATAATAATCCGATTTTATTACACCTGCACAAATAATTCACAAAATTTTAATTTGTCACAGTGCTATACTGTGACAAATTACTAAGTTATTTCAGAGCATCACCATTAGGCCTAATAACTGGCATGTCAAGCATCTTGAGGGCGCTAGTCTGCATCTTACTACAGCCTCTGAGCCAATCTTGATCAAATACCTGAAATGATAGGGCTTCTGGAATATCACCATCATCTGTCAATCGTAATTCTGGCAATCTATCAATAGTTTTTTTACCCTTTTTTTTAATCCGATTACAAAACTCTATGTCTCTATCCATTTTCAATACCAAATCATTAAATAACTGGGAGCGCCAGCGTAATCCCACTTTGCGGTAAACTTGATGGCCAATTCCAGTACCTCCTCAGTATCTGAGCATACTCGAGGGTCATTGAATTGTGATGCTAGGATGGGAAATTTAGCCGTATCACACCATTCACGACGGCGCTCACAGGTCTGCACATAATCAAGTAGATCATCATCAGACTTGGTCCACAATGAAGAAGAGATACAGTAACTAACTCTTTGACGAATCTTTGCGAGCTTTTGATTCTCTTTCTTTTTTACCAAATACTCTGCATCCTTTTAAATAGACTTCCATTCTCTTTTCAAATAAGTGAAATATCGCTCCATTAAAGCCGCCACGACCCCATAGTTGTTATGATCCTTGTTCCAACAGTAGTGATGATACTAAGTGCTGACAAGTGCGAGACGGAATGTACGGTAAAACACCATAGACATCAGCTCGTTGAACGGATGTTGCCATGAGCTCTCCCAGTCCCAAGTGAATCGCTTTAGTCCTAGCTTGTGGAGCTCATTTTCGCAGTAGCTTTGGAAACCCTGAGACTGAACCTGTGTTGATGGCTCATTGAAAACATCCTCGGGGACATAACCGAGATGACCAGCCACTTGAATTGCAATTTCACGCTCTTCTGTGCTGGGTGGTGCTGGTAGTGAGGAAAAATCCTTATCCCTAACTTTGAGTAGGAACAGGCAATGTGCGTGTACTGCTGATCTCATTCCATGGACATTCTCTGGAAGTTCTGCCTTCAGCCATTTTTGTTGCTCCTTCTGGCTTGCACGTTTCGCCACATTGTGAGCTTTGCAGGCCTGGTTCCTTTGCTGTCTGACCTTGGATTGTTCAAGCATACTCTGGGCAAGGCCCAGCTGAGGATGGGTGAACTCACTATTTGATTGAGTGCCTTGCTCATGCGCCGTGAAATTGTCCCTCCTTGGTTCATCATTTCTTTCACTTTGAGTCGGAGACATGTTCTCATCCTCATCATCCACAATTCTTTCTCTTGATGTACTGGCATGACCCGTTCTTGGTTTGGAGGCATATGGATGATGATGTCCAGTGACTTTCTCTTTATGGACCAGAGGTGAAGACGCATAAAGTTCATCCCCTGCCATGCAAATCATCAGTTAACACATAAAAACATTAATGAAGACTGGTCATCCTCAAGATCTTCAATTGGCTCCTGAGATCGGACTGACTTGCCTTTAGGTGCCATATCTAACCCATTAAACAAAAATATCAAATTGTGAAAAATGTTATACTCCGAAATTAAAATGACTTACTTTGATTAAGCGTCAATCCTGGATTTCCCTCCGACAGACCACTCCAAGTTACATTCTCCAATGGTCTTTTTCGTCGCCCCCCATCCACGCGCCTTTCATCACCCACATGAACCTGAGATCCTGATGGAATATTGAGGGTTGGCTGTTTACTTTGGCCAAAGGGATCCTGGGATGCGACTGGATTCTGACCGGGATTAAGGAGGAACTCACGTTGAAATTTTGATTGGGGATTAGCGTGTGAGGAGATTTGAGGTGTGCCTTCTGGCCCCTGAGACACATGAATTTGTGTATTAGTGGGATTCGGGGGAATTGGAGTGACGGAAATATTTGGGATCGACCAAGTGCTTGAAGTTGGAGCCTTTGGATTGCCCACATCAATGTTAAGACCTGATACATTCATTGAGGATGCGATAGGGGTTGTGAGAGGAATGTTGGGACTCAATGGTGACTGTGTTTGAACATATTCTATGCTAGATTCACTATTTGAGTCATGAACAGAACCTGAACGGGATTTATGTGACTTGAAAGATGACATAAGGGCCGAAAAAGTACAGTAATATTTTTAACTAGATAAAACACCTCAGTATTATGATAAAATAGAGTGATATGAGATGAAATCTTTTCAAATTTAGAATAGAGAAATTATATGAATAGTTGGAACTAAGTGTTGTGTGGAAGTCGGATAAGACTCTTTTGAGGAGAATCCTCCCTGCCTCCTCTTGAGCTCCTCCGCTTTTGTCGGAAACCACCCTGCACGGCCTACCAGCATATAATGTGATATATCCTTGATCTGAAAGGGGACCCATCATCCATAAGTAATCATATTTGGTAACATTTCCGCCTCCCCATTGTCACATTTTGTGAATTATCCAAACTGCCAATATATGCATTGAAATTCCACAACATTGTACATCTGTAAAGGGGTATATTCATGAGGGATTTACCCACAAAAGAGACATCACCTTTTCACAAAAGGCAAGACAATCCAAATCACATTCCAATGATTCAAAGCCCGCCGCACTCAAACCAAATACCAAGACTTTAGCTGCACTCCACCCCCTTATGTAATAGAGTTATATAGTTATGTCTGTAATAAGGTTTAAACCATGTACGATGGCGTGCCAGCGTACATGGATTAAATGTTAATCCCCTCAATTCAATGGTAACACTTCACTAATGGAACCCCCTCAATGGTCAAACCCGCACTATCACAATGTGTAAATAAACTAGAATATGTATGAGCATTGAGCAGCATGGCATTTTACCCAATTAAACACCTAACCAATTCCGCCATCCAGATGAGACATGTTAAACTTTATCCACTGCAGCTCATGCTCCATTACAAGTGGGATAAAATCCTCAGCTGGCTCAAATCATCTTCCTCTTCATAAATAATCACTGAATTTTATTTCCAATTAATAACACTCCTAAACACTTTCACATCAACCATAGATATTTATACACAAACCAACCGTACTCCCAATTCCTGCAACAATGACAACCCGGCCCTATTCCTCAATGTGTATATGCATGTGTCAACACTGCTCAACTCAAACACACTCTTCCCCTGAGGGTGATAGGCAAGGAGTTGCCTTCACACCTTTCCAATATAAACAGCACATTAAAAAGCTCAAATCAACCATTGCACCCAAATCTCATCCAAACATGCCTACTTCTGCATCAGGATCTGGGTGCCCACAAATTCTATTGGATCAAATCTTCCCAGCTGATTATTCACGTTTGACCCAAAGCACTTTCTCAACTCCAGCGGGTCTCAATTCAACTGCACAGAAACCATATAGTGGCAGTCAAACCCTTCCCCCACAAGACCTAGGAATGATAATATCTGCCATTCTATCATTAAGGTATAATTTACCCCGCAGGGCTTCACGCATTCTCAACCCCGCCCTGAACCTGCTGATCAAGTCCAGTATCTCAAGCTCCGGTGGTCCCCCCATTCCTGCATTACATATACCTCAAGATCTGAGTACCATATTTGAACATCTCCAATTGGAGCCAGTGATTCAAAACTATATATGTTGTCCTCAATGTTTCTCTCTTAATGGCCTTACTGAATCAGTCACAACTGACCAACCCCACTGTCAACGCCATAATGACCCAAATGATCATGATCCCCCTTGCACACAATCATTAGGCAAATTCATCTATTCATCTGAACCCCACACCAAAAAACCCAACCAACATGAAGCAAAAATTTATACCAACAAAACATTTCATTTATCAACCATTCAAAAATTGGCTTGCCAGATTCCTCCAGCGGGCTGGAATTATGGAAATTCTGCATCAACATCAACAATCCCAAACTCCCAAAGATTCCCCAAAACGTGACGTCTGGGATGGATTGGTCTGGAGACGCTTCACTGGCACTAGAAATATCCATGACCCCTCATTCATGTCCATTCCTGGTGCATTGGCCTTCTCCATATATGTGGACTGGTTTAATGCACATGGAAAGTCAACCCGGTTGGCTAGCATTGGACCTATCATGCTTATTTGTCTTAATCTCCCCCCAAGTGAAAGATTGAAGCCCGAGAATGTCTATGTTGCAGGAATCATCCCTGGTCCGAAGGAGCCAACTGCGCTTCAATTGAATTATCTATTAATGCCACTCATCAACGAGCTCAAAGAGCTATGGCAAGGTTACCATTTTGCACCCACCTCAACAGGTCCATCAGGATCCTTTATCCGTGTTGCCATCCTCACAGCCATTGCGGATGTGGTTTCCATGCGCAAGCTTACTGGATTTATTTCCCATTCAGGAAACCACTTTTGTAATTTTTGCACCATTCACAAAGCTCAAATTGAAGAAATTGGTCCTCAATTTCACTACATGCGCTCATACCAAAGTCATAAATCAACCATTGCCAAATGGCTTCGGGCAACCCCACAACAAAGACAAGCAATTTTCTCTGAGTATGGAGTGCGATATTCAATTTTGGAAGACCTTCCGTATTGGGATGCCACCAGAATGGTTAATCTTGACATAATGCATAATTTAATACTTGGAATTTTGAAGGATCATGCAACTTTCAAATTGTGCATTCCAGAGTCCAAATCAAAAATTTACCTCAGGTCCCGCAGGAAATCCAATGACACCAACAGTTCAGACTCAGATTCCATGACCTCCAACAGCTCTCTTGATAAAATCACATTGAGAGAGGCCCGCTCCCTGAGAAGAGACGCAGCAAAAATAATAAATGAGCCACTCCCCACTACTTCCACCCAAAAAAACTACTTCCCAATGCCCACCCCTAACACAGAACATCCATCTAGTGGTTCTGTGGAGATTCCTTCATTTGATGCCGATTACATCCCCACTTCAGAAATCCCCTCTGAATTGGATATCACTGCACTGAGTGATCACCAGATCAAGGGTGAGGCTCTGGAGCATCTCCGACAAATCATATCTGAGACAATAATTCCCTCATCATGGACAAGAGTACCTCGCAACATGGGTTCCCCCTCTCATGGTAGCTTAAAAGCCGCTGAATGGGCTCTCTTATATAAGGTTTATATTCCATTTTTAATGCTCAGTCAACAGATGTCATTAGATGTACACCAATCCGCCAACATTCAAAGGCAAATGGGTCAGTCAGAAGAACTTGGAAATGAACTAACCAAGAATACATTCCATTTGATTAGTGCTATCAACATTGCCACAAGTTGGACTGTTTCAATAGGAGATGCGACTGCATTTGCTGAACATTGGAAA
This sequence comes from Austropuccinia psidii, assembly GCA_023105745.1. Taxonomy (NCBI): domain Eukaryota; kingdom Fungi; phylum Basidiomycota; class Pucciniomycetes; order Pucciniales; family Sphaerophragmiaceae; genus Austropuccinia; species Austropuccinia psidii. Next base: position 18,503,073 of record JALGQZ010000011.1, read on the forward strand.
AAATTCCGCCTTTCCAATCAACTCCTGTTCCCAAAACAGAAAAGTAAACCAAATCATCATTTTGCTGACCATATTCCCGAACTCTTCCAACGTTGGGGCCCAGCACAAGCCTCAGCCACATGGGGTTATGAGCGCTTGATTGGAGTATTTGCAAAAATGCCAACAAATAACAAAATATGTACGTCAATTAATAAGATCAATATATTCACATTGATTAAACACCTGAACTGAATAAGATTAACTTCTTGCAACTCTAAATAGATGATATAGATAAAACCTTACTTCAACATATCTGTCAATGTTCCAACCTTTCTGTTCTCCTGAAATCCCCATCCGTGCCATGTGAAATAAAACAGCTTTTTGAATCACAGCCACCTGCCCTGTTCAATGACCATAAATATAACAAACCATCCCACCATGACCAAGAAAATTATGATTGCCTGGTTGAGTACTTACAGAATTTTCATGCAACAAGGGAAATAGTTGATTGGATCAGCTTAGACACTACCATGCAATCCACAAGTCATATCACTTCAAGGATTGTCTCACCTTGGTATTTTCCAGTTTCAAACATTAATATTGGGAACAATATATTTTCAACTGAATCCAAAAATGTCAGCAACAGTGTGATATGTTTTCTGAGGGGCAACTCACGACGCTTTGGTATTATTGATAGCATTTTTAAAGTCTCTGAGCCATCTAGCATACTGAACAATAACTTTCTGATCTTAAAAACTTTGAAGATTGATGTGAATTTCCTACCAGATTGGCTGTATCTCAATATTTATAAAGCTGTTGGTTTTGATGATGGACACTTGATTATATCAGAAAAAGAAATAGAAGGGAACTGTGGATTGTATGATAACAAAGCTCTGTCATGTGGACTGCTTGTAATGATAAAGCTGTTATTTCATGATATTTAGTCTACAAAAATGCAAATCTCTCAGATTCATTAGCAATTTTGCTAGTGAAATAATTGCCTCAAAATTTAGTGACAGAGACATGCCATTGTGACAAGCAAAGCCCATTATTTCACATTGCCACAAAGAACTTACTATTTTGACATTGGGTACAGTGTGAATAAGCCAAGTCCAATGATCAAATGACCCACACACTCACCTTTCACAGCATCCAAAATTTCTAACTGCGCCATCATCATGTTGGAAGCGGGATCGGCTTTTGTGTACCCACACCCGCATGTGCACCCGCACGCGCCAATGCACAAGCCCACCCACCCGCACGCGCCAATGCACACGCCCACGCACCCGCACGCGCCAATGCACACGCCCACGCACCCGCACACGCCAATGCACACGCCCACGCACCCGCAAACCCACCCGCACACGCCAATGCACACGCACACTTCATGGATGACCTGGTGAAGTCAAACCCCCCGCCTACATCAATACTGGCTGAAGGACCTCTTTGATGTGTGTTTGTGCAAACAGGCGGGTCTGGTGTAATTTTTACCAATCATCGGACGGTTGTGGGATGATCAGGTGGTGAGGAATCTGAGTTGAAGGCACAGGGGAACCAATATTATTGGATGTCACAGGATTTGGTGTAAGACCAGAGTGTGACGTGTGCTCGACGTTCGCTTGATTTTTGCTTGACGTGAGCTCGACTTTTATCCTGCTTGACATTTGCTTGACGTGAAGTCAATCGCCGACGATTGACACGAGATTTGCCCCGGTGATGGGTGTATCCCTCATGGCCCTTGTATTCCATGCCGTATGCACAGAATCTCCTGAGGATGTCCTCCATGGTTTGGATCATCCTTTCAGCTAGGCCATCTGTTTGTGGATGGTAAGCTGTGGAAAAAGCAAGTTTAGTAACAAGCATGTCATATAAGTTAGTCCAAAATTCAGATGTGAATTTTGGGTCCCTATCACTAATGATGATCTTAGGGACTCCACAGGTAGATATGATGTTATTCCAAAACAACAGAGCAGTATCCATGGCTGTGTCTCATTTATGGCATGGTAGACACCTCATGCTCTTGCTGAACCTATCAACTATGATCAAACAGGCATTGTAGTTTTCTTTGCCTCCTGGGACAAGTCCTGTAACCCAGTCCATGTTGATGGTTTCCCATGGGTGCTTGGGTTCTTCTATGTGTTGAAGTAACCCATACTTCTTCCCATGTTTCCTATTTGCTTTTTGGCATCTTTCACAAGTGTTGATGTATTCACTCAACTCTTGTTCCCACTTGGGCCACCAAGCTGTGCTTGCTACCCTCTCTCTGGTCCTGTCTTCACTCATGTGTCCCATATAGGGGCAGTCATGGCATTCTTGTAGGATCAATGAGATGTGGTCTCTGTCTACCACTGTGAGTGCACTTGTGTGCTTTTCTCTATGGTAGACCAGGCCATCTATAAGAAAACACTTATTGTCCTTATGGGCCCTCAACCAGGGTTCTTCCAGCTGGGTCTCCAGTTCTGGGCTCCTGTACTTTCGTTGAAGGAGTTGGAGTAGTATGCTACACTTTTTGTGTTCGGCATAAGACTTCTGTACTGCTCTGAAGAATTCATTGTGCAGTTCTGAGGAGCTTATTCCCAGTATGGGAGTTTCTTTCCCCTCTGAGTCAGTGTTTGCACTGTCAAGGGTACCACTTTCTGGTGCCCATTCAGATAATCTGAAGTTTTTCTTCCTATCTATTTCCATGAAAAAGATAGGGATTTTTCCTGCAACTTCTGGGTCATAAGCTGGATTGCTTTTGACATTATCCAGTGGCCATCTGCTGAGGCCATCTGCATTGGTATGGCTTTTACCTTCCTTTCATATGATGGTCATGTTCCCTCTATACTCCTGGATGGCTATTTGCCATCTCAGCATATGTCTATTTGTTGTCTTCATGTTTAGTAAAGACTTCAAGGCTGTGCGGTCTGTGTAGACTTCAAAGACTGCACCCTCCAAATAATAATGGAGTTTTTCTAGAGCCCAGACTAGACATAGACATTCAGTCTGGGTGGCCCCATACCTGGCTTCTGAATCTTTCAGCTGCCTTGAGATGTAGCAAATTACTCCTTCTCTTGGTTCACCATCCACAATTTGTCTTTGGTGAAGGGCTGCTCCTAGGCCTTGGCTGCATGCTGCATCTATATATAACTTGAATGGTAGTTCAAAGTCAGGTAAGATGAGCACAGGTGCATTAGTGAGTTCGTATTTGATCCTCTCATATGCATCCCTCCTTTCCTTGGTTATTTCAAAAACTACATCTTTTGAACATAACTTGTATAAACTACTATTTATGTGTGCAAAATTTTTGATATGGTTTCTATAGTAGCTAGCAAACCCAAGGAAAAATTGCATCTCTTTGATGCTCTTTGGTACTGGTTTTTGCAGTACTGCTGCTACTTTATTCTGGTCAATCGCCAGACTAAGACCTGAGACTTTATGTCCTAGAGCCAGTAACTCTTGTTGGCCAAAATTGCACTTTTTATGTGAAATTTTCAGATTTATGGGTGTGCATTTACTTAGCACTCTGTCTATGTATTGCACATGGTCTTCCCATGTCTCTGAGTATATAATGATATCATCAATATATACTACCATCCAGCCTTCCAATATTTCATCTTGAAATATTGTGTCCATCATCCTTTCAAAGTGGGCTGGTGCATTCTTGATGCCAAATGGCATTCTGGTGTACTCATATATGCCCATATGGCATATTATTCTGAGTAATTTCATGGAGTTTGGTTTAACTCTATTTTGGTGGAAGCCTTTCATACAATCCATCTTGGTTATGTATTTGGCTTTGGCTAGCTTATCAAAGGCATGAGGTATCCTTGGTATAGGGTACCTGTCTGCTTTTGTGTAGTTATCCAGGGCTCTGAAGTCCCCACACAATCTAGACTTGCCATCATGCCAGGTGATGAGGACAGGAGTGGTGATTTCCACTATTTCATTATGTCCAATCTTTCTGATAACATCCATGTGCAGGAGTTCATTGATATGTTTCTCAATTTACTTCCTGGTTTCCAGGCTTTCTGGATAAGGAGGTCTCCTCAGCATAGGTTGATAAGGCCTTTCCACCTCCAGATATAGTTCTATATCATGGCCTTTGATCTTGCCTAATGGTTCTTCACCAATGGCAAATGCTGGTCTGTTCTTTCTCAGCATCTTCAGGAGACTTAATTTTTGTTTACTCGTGAGGGTAGTGCTAAACTGTCCCTCTCTGAATTCCTCCAGAAGTTCTTCTATTGGATCTTGAGAAGATATCTGGTATATTTCAAGTGAAAATTTCTTTTCCTTGTTAGTACCAATGGTGATGTGCCTATTTTTACTGTTGTAAATGTCTATGCCATACATCCTCTGGTAATCTGTTCCCAGTAAAAATCCTTGGATGTGGGCATCATTAAGCACTACAAACTCTGGATTGAGTCTGATATTACCCTTCTTATGGGGTATAATTATCTCTTTGATAATTGTCCCAATGGAAGTCATCTCCCCTGATGCACTTTTAAAGTTCCTTGCCTTAGTGGGCAAGAGCTGTTTTTCCCAGTTTGGGAAGTGGGTATCCAGATAGTTTCTGGCCACTATGGAGCAGTGTGCTCCACTATCAATGATCAGTGGATGCTGAGAATTGTCAATACAAACAGTCATTTTTGTGGCTGTTACATGTATATATGCCATTCCTTTGGTTGGTGTAACCAGGAATGTTTGTGCATCTTGTGTGTGTTTGCACAAGTTCTTGTTAGCAGTGTCTTGTGGCATGCCTGCTTCCAACTGTATGTCATAGATTTCCAGTGGTGTTTCCTCTTGGTATTCCACTAGAAACTCCTCTCTTGGGTCTTGATCATCCTCAGATGTTTCTCTGATGGCATCACCCACAGAGTCTGAATCAGAATCCTCTGTTGGAGGTTCTTCCTCAGGGACTTTCTCTATGGCATAGACTTTCTTCTTTGCCTTTGGACAGTTGTTGGCATAATGGTCTGTTGAACCACAATTGTGGCAAGAATTTTTCTTCTTAGCTACTTCTGCCACTCTTTCTCTGGGTCTGTCCTTAAACTCTACCCTGAGTGGTTGTTTCTCTTTGAAACTGCTGCTTTTATATAGGGTGAATTTCCCTATATTAGTCCTCTTCCTTATGTCTTGTAAGGTGTTGGCTATGTCATCTAGAGTGCAATTCTGGTTGCACCTGCATTTTACTGCATGCTCTAGCTCTCCTGGCAGTTGTGTCAGAAGTTTGTGATTCCTCATTTGGATGTTCCTCTGAGGATCAATGGCTTTAAGTCTTTTAGACTGTCTAAGACACCACTCATATGGATCTTTGTCCACAGAGTATTTGTCATTCTCAAATGACATGGTCTTTTGCCATATCCAAGTTCCATTACTGTACTTTTGGATGATTTGACTCTTCCACCATGGCCAGTTTCTTCTGCCATGGATTTCTTTCATTTCTGTGTACCATATACTTGCATGACCTTTAAATGCAGTATTCAATCTAGCAGTAATCCAGTAGTCTGGTATGTTGGTACATCAATGAAGAGTCCATCAATATATTCTATGAGCTCCATATGATCATATTCTCCTGATCCAGAGAATTTGGGCCAGTTTGAGGCCTCAGGAAGCTGTGTCAAGGCTTCCTTCTCTGAATAAGACATGCCATCTCCATCCTGGTATTGTGATGGAGATCTTGCCTTATTCAACAAAATGGCATCTGGTTTGATGTCATCTGGTTGATATGGATTCTGCATAGTTTGGCCTTATGGTTGGGGCTTCAAGCTATGATAGGCATTAAGCAATTTGTTAATGTCTTGATCCAGACGCTCCCTGTCCCTTGTGCTGTGGTGTTGTTCTTCAAAGACTATGTTCAGTCTTTTGTTGGTTTCTTCAAGGGCTTTTCTCAGTTGAGCATATCCTTCTTGAAGATTTTTAACTATTTGTTCCAAGGAGGCTTGAGCTTGTCTCATCCTCTCTTGGCCAGCTTTAATTTCTGCAAACTGCTTTGCAGATTGTTCAGCATATTGGGACATTTGTAACCACAGTGTATCACTGTTGATGTTACTCTCAGATGTGACAATGTTATTTTCAGTCTGAGTGGGGGTAATATTTCTATTACTAGGACTACTGATTCTAGAGTGGTTTACAACTACTTCTGGTTCTTGTGTACTTCTTTTACCAAATCTAACAGCTTCTGGATCATGGGATCTGACTCTTTCCTCCTCTGGTTGAAGGAGGTTTTGTTCTTGCCCTTGTTCCCTTGTCTTCTCCTGGAAACCTCCTGGAATTGTGAAGAATGGTGACTCTTGGCCACTGATGTGCTGGTTTCTGAATTGTGTGAAGCCACTGGAGAGCTGATTTGGCCTGCTCCTTTTGTACCTGAAGGAATCTGAGTAGGCCCTGTCTGGGTTAACTGTTCCTCTATAGCTTGGATAGTGGCTTGATTCTCCCTTATCCTCTGTGCCCTTGCCTCCAGGAGTCTGTGTTTCCTGGTAGGATTCCAACCTTTGGTGATTTCCATAAGGTCTTTGAAGTCTATCTCTCTGAGGCAGATCTTCTGGCAACTTGATCCAAGTTCTTCCCAGTGAGTTGCTAGGTTGAACCTCTTGTTGTCCATGCTCCATTGAAATAAGTCTTTGAGGAGTTGGTGGATCTGAAGAACTTGATCCATATCCTTCCAGTCCTCTGGTTTGAGGTTTCTGTTGAATTGGAGTGTGAATGGCAAGGTTGATATTATCTCCCTCATTGTTTTTCCATCCACCACTGTGTCCAAGGTGTCCTCTTCCAGGTCTTCTGGTTCTGGACAATCCTTCTCTGTCCTCTTGCTGGTTCCTTTGGAAGCCAAGATCTCTGAGGTATGCAGGGGACATATCAGTGTCTGAAAGCAGTCAAAAACTTTATGTTCTTAGGGTATTTACCTTTGACTGTGCCTTGTACAAATTTATTGTTTGCTGACTTGGGCAGTTTGCCTTTGGAAGTTACAACTGGGTTAATAATTGTAATCTTTCCTGTACAAGTGGTTAAGGTTGGTTTACCTTGTATAGAAGCAGAGTTTCGTGGTTTTCTACTTCTCTGAGTGGCTATTGGTGTCCACTTCTTGGCTGTAATGAGGCCTTTGCCAAGTCTTTTTCCTTTTCCCTTGCTGCCCTCTGGTTCTGAGGGTGTCACTGGTATGTTGGCCTGTGACTGGGTTTCAAGTGGTATGAAGTTTTCTTCCACTGAATCAAAGCAGGAAAAAAGAGGGCTTATGTCAGTTAAGACTTCTTAAAAGGCTGGTTTTGCACGCCTAAGAATGGCCCCTGGGCTTGTATGTTACTACAGATGCCCTTGTATGATGACAATGTAATTGAATTAACAATTCCACGTCAAAAATACAGCTCACTGATATATGGTATACTGTTTGTATGCCAATATCTCACAGAATACTTGTAATTAGCAAGTATAATCTGTCAAAAGAATGGTTTATTACAGGGTAATTGAGTTAACAATGTGCCCAAACACGCCTCAACTGTTGGTTTATCAGTATGAGTTGTCTTAATTCACTTAAGAATTAAGGCTGTATTAGTGGCTCAAAGTGTTTTTATATACAAAACACGCCAAAAATACTAGTCTTGTGGTTATAAGCCACGTGGCAGATACTCTATAATATGTGAGTATATCAAAAAAATTTAAAGAAAAAATATATAAAATATATTTTGAAAGAGAAAATGACGCCTAAAAAAAGTAAAACAGGTGTCAATAAATGATAAAGAAGAGAAAAACTTACTTGTAAGGTCCAAAATAAGTTGAAAACACGGCCAGGCCCCCAGAATATCAGGTTGAGTCTATATTGAAGTGGTAATAAAAGTATTTACAACTAGAATTATGACTGTGACATGTAAAAAAATTGATTTAAAATAAGGGTTTTGAAAGTTTAAGATGTTTTATAAGATATTTAAGGGGTTCTACTATTGGATTATAGTGGTGGTGAGCGCTACTGAGAATCCAGGGTGCAATCTTACCAGTTGGGTTACTATAATAAGAGTTACAATAATTAAAATATATAATTATACCTGTTTATTACCCAAGAGTAAAACTTTTTTGGACAGTTTACTACGTAGGGTATTCAAGAGCAGGATGAGGAAACAATTCTGGCTGTGAAAAGCCTCCTTTTTATCCTGAAATGGGGTGGAAATGGTGCTAGGCCTTTCCACATAGAGGAAGTGAAGATTTTTTCACTTTCTAGTACTGGCTTGTGGTTTGCAAAAAGCCTGTATAACTTGCATTGGGCTCAGATGTGGTTTTGAAACCACATCTGGGCGGTTTTTACCAATACAGGGTGAAAATTTTCATCTGGGGACCTCACTGCCTGATTCTGATGTGTATGACACATAGAATGCTGTACAGAAACTGTATGGGACCCCAGTATTGACTTAAATATGAGGTATTGAAGTAAAAACATGCTTTGTCGTCTATTTGACACCTCATATTCATGATTATGGGATATTATCCCATGGTGAGGCTGTATATGACAGCAGGTGGGATTTTGACCTTAAACCAGCCATAACTCTGTCAGTTTTTGAGATATCATGCTCAAAGTTGGTTCATTGGATAGCCCTGTATGAGCCCTACACAATGATACCCAATTTCGTATGGTTATCATTAAATATGGCAAAGCTATCCCATGTGCAAGGTTTTTGTACATAGGCGTGGTTTGGGCAAAAAGCTGTATTGAGCTTGTTTGCCTCATGGCTTCTGTTATAGTTCAGATATGAAGAAGTGGGTGGCACCATCTGATAGCCCTGATTGTGCGCTTTCCAAAGATACCCCACTTCAGGTATCCCACACTAAAACTGTACAAGTTAGATGAGAGGTGAATGTTTTGTTCACCCTTATTTGGCCTGAATTTGACCATAACTCCAGTAATATTGGTGCTAGCTCAGTTTGGATGGTACCATTTGATAGCCCTGACTTAGAGCTTCATTTTGAATACCCATTTGATGGGGTTAAGCCTCTCCTTCTAGATTTTAGATGAGAGGTGAAAATTAAGCTTTATGCTCAGCAATAACTTTGACAAGGAATAACTTTGTTATTTCTTGTCCTATGGTGATGGGACTTATATTTTCAGAAAGAGGGGAGTTTCCTCTATCTCTTGATAACTTTTGAGCTAATTTGTCTCAGCTCCATGTTTTGGTGGTATCTTGGCTATACCATTGGTTTATGGTTTTTTGGCTGTCATGCTTGTGCTCTGGTTTTGAGTCACAGGCTGACAAAGGCCCCTTTTTATTCTGAAATTGGGTGGAAAAGCTGCTATACCTTTCCATGTAGAGGCAGTGAAAATTTTTCAATCTCTAAGACAGGCTTGTGGTTTGAAAAAAGCCTGTATATCCTGTATTGGGCTCATATGTGGTTTTGAAACCACATCTGGGCAGTTTTCACCAATACAGGGTGAAAACTTTCATCTGGGGACCGCACAGCTTCATTCTGACATGTATGACACGTAGAATGCTGTAAAGAACCTGTATGGGACCCCACTATTGAATGAACTATGAGGTATTGAAGTAAAAACAATCTTCTTTGTCAGTTTGACACCTCATAATCATGGTTATGGGATATTATCCCATGGTAAGGCTGTATTTTCCAGACTGTGGGATTTTGACCTTAAAACAGCCATAGCTTTGTCAGTTCTTGAGGCATCAACCTCAAAATTGGTTCTGTGTGTAGCCCTGTATGTGATCTATACAATGGTACCTTATTTGGTATGGTTATCATCCAATATGGAAAGTTTATCCCATGTAAAAAATTTCTACATATAGGTGTTTTAGGCAAGAAGCTGTATTGGGCTTGTTTGCCTCATAACTTTTGTTCTAGGTGAGATATGGGGAAATGGATGGAACCATCAGATAGCCTGATTGTGCTCTTTCCAAAAAGACCCCACTTTAGGTATCTCACACCAAAACTGTAGAAGTTAGATGGGAGGTGAATATTTTGTTCACCCTTATTTGGCCTGAATTTGACCATAACTTCTGTGATACTGGTGCTAACTCAGTTTGGTTGGTAACATTGGATAGCCCTAGCTGAGAGCTTCATCTTTCATACCCATTTGATGGGTTTAGGCCTCTTACTCTGTATTTCAGATGAGAGGTGAAAATTAAGGTTTATGCTCAGGCACAACTTTGAGCAGGAATAACTTTGTTATTATTTGTCCTATGATGACGGGACTTGTATATTTGGAAAGGGGTTAGTTTCCCCTTTCCTTCGATACCTTTTGAGCTGATTTTTCTCAGTTCCATATTTTGGTGGTATCCTGTCTATACCATTGGTTTATGGTATTTGGCTCTCATCCTTGTGCTCTGGTTTTGAGTCACAGGCTGACAAATCAGAAAAACATGCAGATAATCTTCCAAAATCTGAAACATCCTTCTCAAAAATGGTACAGAGCCTTCTTCACCCTGCCAATCCAATTAAACATTTTTGGGAAAATATTATGTTTGAATCCATTAGTTTAGTCACATACAATGTGATTGCACCCAAACCATGTGTGGCACCAACATCAAATTCCACCGATCCTCTTTTAATTGAACGGGAGCAGTTGAAAACCTTTCCTCCTTCTTGAGTAAATTGAAGAAACGTTCAACATAACTTAGCATTGAAGGTGGCGGGGCTGAAAATGAGATATTGACAAAGCCACACAAGAACCTGAAGTATCTAACGGATACAGTTATCAATGTGATGATTGTGTACAACTTGGGAGTGCACATAAAAAGGTCAAACTCTATGCCATTAAAGGCAAACTTTGGAGCTTGAAGAACAATGAGGCCATCAAAGATCTTTTTCTGTGTAACAAGAATCTTGGAATAAGTAAAATTTTCTATGGTATATTAGTGGCATTCTGTGCAGCAGGGGTTTGTGGTTTCATGGTATGCTCAGATGACTGGAGAACAAGCTCAGTGAAAGGGGCTTTATCACCCATTGACAGTAGAGCCGGTGTGGCTATGTAATAATAAATATATATGTAATTTACTGAATAAGAGTTTTTTCTCATCAGAGTCTTTTAACCCCACTGTATCCCTTAGATTTGAATTTGCACGATGCTTGGTATTAGACTTTTGTGATACCTGGGTGGAGAAGCACAGTTTTGGTTCAAGTGATGAGGTCACATTGACTGTACCCACGTCAGCTAAGCTTACAACCAGGATTGACCCATTTTAGTTTAGCTTTGTATTAGATAGATTGTAATTTAATTTTGAAAAGTGATTTGTGAATTCAATAATTTTGACTATCCATCCTACTACTTCCAGGATGCCTCAGTATGAATACCAATAATAACTACCTTTTTATGGAGGCATGCCTCTGTGCACAATTGGTAAGACTCCAACAAGACACAAACTGAGTCAGGCAGTTGTCACCACAATTAGCACACACAGGGGCATTGCAGGAAGTGGGTTGGGTTTTATCACTTCTCACCAGCTCATAATAGGCCAAATGGCACTGGTTATTTTATAGAGGACTAAGATGATTAGGGATCCACAGCTGAGTGCATATTTTATTTGCCTGTGCTTGCAATATTCCACATGGGTTGATTTGAACCTCATTGAATTGGAATATGAATATATCAAATTGAATAATGCAGGATCCACTGCATTTTGCAGGTTCAGGTACTCTAGATTGCCAATTTGTGAAAGTCAGATGTAATCTTTCATTTTTAGCTGAAATTGAAAAAAATTCATTGACCGATATCAAATAGAGTTGAAATTAATAATTCACACATGAGTCATTAATCATTTGGTTTCTTTTAATTTTCCAGTGCAAGAATGCCATTCACAGAAAAAGGAAAGGAGCGTCAAAGGGAATTTGTGGGAAAGCTTTGGGGTGAGGAAGGAACATGTGAGTGTCTCACTTATTCTCAACGTCCATATAGAGATATATATATATGCTTCAGCATTTATGTGGCACCCTCATTCGGCCCCATGGAAGAACATTGGCTTCAGTTGGTTTAGATTGAGCTAATGTCATGTTGGCTCCATCAGGGAGGTAAAAGATGTGTGCTGAATAAAGCTTCTTGGGAATTGGGCACCATTCTGGACTAAAAAGGTCTTAGCTTCAAATGGCAGGAAGCAGTATCTGATATATTTTCTGCTTCAACACAAAGTGATCCCTCAACCACTTGGGAATAGTGGGACCAATGGCAAAAATATCAATTCCAGTATCAGCAAAGATGACCCCAAGTTAAATTCAGAGGGTTGTGGATGTCAATCAGATCAAATGCATTCACTTTGGCCATATTTAATTCAGACCATTCACAACAATGATGGAGTTGAGGACAATCAATGGGACAAATTATTACAATTCTTATTTCCCAAAAGAAAATTCACCAACTCAATTTCAACAAATGGGGAATTAGTGGAGGGATTTATGTTTACAATTGGGTGGTACAAATGCAGCACGAAGAATGAAAAATTTGGTCTTTATGGAAGTCTTGGGAAATTTGAAAATTCAAAAGATGAAAGGCGGAACCGGGCTGAAATTCTTAGCTCAGTGGGTTGTATTCTATGTAAATCCTTACAATATGTGGGGAATAGATCATTTCAAAATATTCAAACTTGCTACAAGTAATTGGGGGTTCCATCCTTTGATCAAGTCAACTACAAAGCCAATCTTTCTGCAAATTAGGGGGCATTTGAGTTTTCTTCGGAACTCAATTTAACCATGAATGGATTCAAAACCTCACCTCATCTTGATAAGGATTCATTTTTGTATGCTTTGGGATGGTGGTTTCAAGCTGACAGGGGGAAGATTGATTTTCCGAAATGAGCATTTTTGGAGTGATCTATCTGATTGTCATGGGCCCATTCACGTAGTATGGTCCAGTAGTACATTTTTTTATTATACTGATCCAGCACAGGACAACAAAAGCATAACACTAGTGGGTATGTTGGCACAATGCTCAAGGAGGTTAGCAAAAACAATGTGGCAGAAAAGCCATGGCTATTATGAGATTGGTGAGGGACCAGGCTATCAAATCAGGGATGGTAATACAATCTCATCCCAATTAGAAGAATGAGGTAGTTTGGATTCATCTAGGAGTTAGAGGGTGATTGGTGAATAAGGGTGTGATGATGCGCAAGACAGTATACACCTGGTTTTGATGGGTTGGAATTGGGGTTATATGGTGGCTCACATGAAAAATGGGTGAAATGGCTCATGTACAATGGCATGCCACTGTAAACTTGTCCTTTTTTGTTTCTCTTGTCCAGGATCCTGACACTTCACATGCAAATCCTTAATCTGTGGTATTCTATACCTTATGGGCCCAGTTTCAAGTTAAATTTCATTTATAAGGCTATAAATTGAAGAAATAACAAAGAAAAATCAATAATTAATCAATTACAATAGAGGAATTCAGCAATATAATGGATTTAACTTCATCAATATGTATAATCCCATAAGCAAATATTACAAGAATGGTCCATTTGATTACAAGAATAACAGTAGAATAAGGAAAAGAAAAAGACAAGCTAGCAAGAATGTTAAATTTACCAGTAACAGGGGTAGTGAAACACTCAAGTTACCCAGGCTCTGCTCAACCTTTGGATTACTCAGCAATGCAGTTATAAAACTGAGGTCACTTCAACAAGGAATAAATTGAAACTGTATTAAACAACAATCACAAGACAGAAAGAAAAAGAAAATCAATTGATTTATGCAAGGCAAATACATCAAAACCTTAAATTACACAGCATATCTGTGGAAACACAAGCACAGCCACCTGATAAGCCAGTAAATATAAATTAAAAACAGAATTAAATTTAAAGGAAGGAAAATTGAAACTCATATAGGACAAATAGAATCCCCACAATACACAGAATTATCCACGTAAAGCTCAAAAAGTGCACAGACCTATGGTGCAATAGCTGGACAAAATCACATTGCCCCTTCAGAAATGGTGCAATATACCAAACGTATGGTGCAATATATTGATCAAATGACACCATCTCAAAATTACTCACCAGCTAAATTCCCTCAAGGCTGTGCATACTGGTATTGAAGTTTAATTAAAATATAAATAAAGCTTCAGAAATGGTGCAATATACCAAACATATGGTGCAATATCTTGATCCAATGACACCATCTCAAAATTCTTCACCAGAAAAAACATCTCAGATTATATAATCATACATAAATTGGTGCAACAAACCAAAAAAAGGTATCTCACCACTATAAAAAATTATCCCAGCCAAAAGAAGTGAAAAATTCTAAGTCCCTTGTTTTTGAGTGCCTCTATGGAAGGCCCAAAGAATATTAATGGAGGGCCCCTCTCCCTAATTTCTTCCTTTTTTACCCATGAATCCAATTAGTTATATACCACGAAGGAGAATAACTATTCATCCCTCACTAGTAGGTCAACCTAGTATTATTATTCAAGAGGAATTATATACCACGAAGGAGAATAGTTCATCCATCCCTTACTAGTAGGATAATCCAGTTATTTTATTAAAGTATTATAGACCTATAAGTTTAATTCATAGTGATTTCTAATCAATAGTAGTTAACAAAAGGTCTACTTAATATTATTTAATCCACCCCATGTTTAAGTTATTAGTCTTATAACTATAATACTATCAATAATACTCATAATATTGAGTTTATCCCCATAAACGTTACATTATAAAGGAAAAATAGTCTTATTATATGTTCATATTAAAGAAAAACCCAACCTTACAACTATATATTATTATATATAGAAAATCCTACCCTTATATTATATTATATCTTTTATATGTTTAACAAACATCCTCTCTATATTGAACAATATCTTACCAATAAATTATTAAAGGTCTTATTATTATATTATATTAACAATTACCCTCTCAAACCATTAAGTATTATAACATATATAACATCAAATTGAACTTACCCCTTAAAATATATATTATTACTATTATATTAAATCAATCTCTTATACTATGGGGGTCTTACCCTTAAAATTATCTTATATTATTATTTGAAAATTATATTTTATACTGTTTTAACTTATAAGTTACTTATCTGGTTATTGGATAGGTCTGATAGAGACTGCTAAAAAGTCTTCTCTAGTTGTAAAGCCACAATCTTAAATATTGATTTGTGAGCTCTGGAGGGAGATTGTTTAGTTTATTCAGAGGGGCAGCTAAAACACCATTAGCACCCTTGATTACATGATTATTTCAGAAATTCAAAACTGTTTACCTGTGATTTCCTCCTCAAGGACTGCCTTATCCAATCCCACACTAAAAGGAGTTCCACAACACCTGTCCAAAATCCCAACGCTTCACATGCAAAACCTTGCACTGTAAGTCCTTACACCGGGGAAGCCTCCCAGCAATGCCAAAAATTCATTATGCTTGTCCAAGCTCCGAACGCTTCACATTCAAATCCTTACGCTTGTACAAGTTCCCAAAAATTAAAACAACTCTCTATGCTGGGGAAGCCTACTGACAACTCAGACACTTCTTTATTCCGGTGCAGGCTTCTGATGCTTCACACACAAATCCTTATTTTTTGCACGTTCCTGAAAATCCAAACAATTCCTTATGCCTGCAAAGGCTTCCGGAAATTCACACACAAATCCTTATGCTTGTACAGGTTCCTGACGCTTCACGTGCACATCCTTCTGCTTGCGCAGGTTCCTGACAATTCAGACAATTCCTTATGCCTGGGAAGCCTCCTGAAAATTCTAAAAATTTATTACATGACTAAGATTAATAGCATATGACCATAGGTAAGGAAATAACTCATGAATTGGCAGTGGATTGCTCAAATGCAGGGAAACTCCACATTTTTACAGTTAACATCTGAGATGGATGTTAACCATGGAAGCAGAAAATATAGGAGGGCACATGGTGACTATTGGCACATTTTCTGAAAAATAGGTTCTCACCAAGAAATACTGACTCAAAAATCTGGTGGGGAACTTACAAAAATTATTCTCACACAATAGGTGATTTACAGTAAGGAGGGAAAAAAATGTTTTCAGGTGAACAAAGAATGTAATAGAAATAAAAAAAATCAATCATTGAGAACAAATAATTAATTTCAAGAAGTGTATTACAAAAGATAAAAAGTGAAAAGAATGCAAAAAAAAAATATTTTTTGATTTTTTTTTGAAGTATTTTGAGAATATCCCAGTGATGTCCTCTTTTGGATAGGCCTCCAGTGCCTGGCCAAGATGGAAGTTTAGTTCCTTCAAGAATTCCCGGTGCATCTGATTTTGATGAGTTGAATCCACAAAAGGAATCATGTGGAGCAAGCACCAACGCTCCAACAATATTCAGTTGATTGAATTGTAGATTATGGCTCAAGGAATCATGAGGGTACATTGCAAATCCGTAAATTCCTGCCAACCCTCATCATGGTATTTAGGGGAGCTTGGCCCCAAGGGCAGGAGGCAGTTGGGTTCTTGCGGGAAATGGGAGGGATCTCTGGTGTAGGAGTGGAGGGGGGGATCTGATGGGCATATCATCATTGATGATTGCAAAGGCACATGTAGCAGGACAAGCTGGAGATGGCCAAAGGAGGGGTGAGGAAAACTTGAGAAGAGTAAAGAAAGTGAAGTAGGGACTTACCAAAAGATTCCTCTGTGGATTGCGTTGGAGCCACCTCAGGTTCAGGCTCACAAGTTGAAGGGTCCTCATGTGGTTCTGAGGCTTGACTTGGGCCTGGAATAGGTGGCTCATCATGTTGAGAGGGTTCTACAAAAGGAGGCAAAGTAAGTTCACTTGATGCAAAAGTTAAAATGAGAAAAGGGAAAGTTGGCTGCTTACCATGGAATAAGTCCTCCAACCATTGGGTGGCACCCGGGCATGGAGTAGGTTGCCTTGGAGTTTGCTCGTGAGGAATAGGAGGAATGGGAAAGTCTTTTTGTGGGGGATTTGGTGGGTTTTGTTCTATGCGTAATGGAAAAAATTCAGCATGATTGTGTGAAGAGAAATGAATTAAGGAGGAAAAAGGAAACTTACTTTTTTATTTTAATCCCATGGGTGACAAGACATGGTGACAATTGGCCCAAGCTCAAATGTCCTCTTGCCATAGCCATCCTTCATTGGCCTGATAATCACTTTTCTCTGGTCAAGGAGTGAATCGATCATCAAATGGTGGCCTAGGAGAGGGGATGGACAAATCCATACTTGAGGGGACAGGGCTAATCATCGTGAATCGTTCCCATCTGCCTGTTTGGGGTCCCGGCTCCATTCCCTCTTGGGAATGCTTTCATGATTGTTGACCACAAAGGAGTCCTTGTGAGGGCATCTTGGGCCGGTACTCCTCTGGTCATGTGGTCAGAAGGGTTTGACAACAAATGAGCATTTATTGTTTGCTTGTCAGCAAGCATCACAAGTGTCAGTTGTTGTCAAGGAGCAAATGCGGGGGATACCCCACTTACTGCACAAAGTGCGCAACATCTAAAAACAAGACAAATGAGGTTAGTAAGTGAATAGAAAGGAATATTTCAAGAAAAGAGGAAGATGTACAACAATTTATGTATTTAAAAATACAAAAGTTTTGAATGGAGGAGACGCACAAGGTGGATAGAAGGGGTGTTCTGGGTGTAGAAGCAGGAAAACCAAACAGAAAAAAGGAAGGGGAGTGGGGTTAGTAGAGCTCCGCAGAAAAGAGTGGAAAGGCAGGAAGACAAAGTGGAATACACACAAGAAGGAGAATAGCAGGTCAGCTGGGACAAAGTGCAGGGTGTGTTGGTCTAAGATGGTCTGTTAGACCATGGCTTGGCTGAGAAAATTGCAGCAGTTGCAGCACCCACCAAAGTCTCAGCTTAAAGGCATGTTGGGAAAATTGAAGCTCACTCACAGCACTGGCTGCAACTGAGAAGGGAAATGCCCATGTGAGGCAGAGGAACGAAGGGGTTCTGGCTGAGTATTGCAATTGATTGAATTGTCACACAGAGTCAAATACCCTTTGTTGCCTTAAATAGACACCCAATCACCTGGGAGGGCTTTCATGAGGGCATTGTGGAATGTGCGTGGTCGGTGCAATCCACAAATGCCTCATGCACATGAGGACATGGCGTTTTTGGCTACAGGTGACTGCAGAGAGCATACCAGCCTTATGGCCAGGTGATAGTGTTTGAACAAACGTCTTGTAAGCTGTATGACAAGTGAATACAGGCTGAGCTTGGGTTGACCCATTGCAGAGGTCTGCTTTGGGGTCATAATTGAAATGCTCAGTGGCTGAACATTTGAATTGCACTGTTGTTGAGCTATTGAGGTAAGAACATCAAATGCGCCCAGCTGACCAATTGCTAGGTCATCTTTTTAAGCATGCAATCTGAGAATTTGGCACAGCATCAGAAGAAATTTCAGCCAGGGGTAGCATAACACACGCTTTGGTGAAGTACTCAGAAGTGGGCCTTCCAATGAAATATTGTGAAAAGTCTTCTGACCATGGCTTTGCCAAAAACTTCCATTCTAAGCTTTGGACCATCACATGCTCAGCCTGTGTGTGAAAATTGGGTGAATGACAATGCTGATCATTGGGCACATGCACTACATGTATGCAAACAATCAGAAGGTAGATAGCAATTGGTAATATGCATGAAGTCCAAAGTAGTATTACAACATCCTAATTTGTACAGCCAAAATTGATCCTGCAAGGATGCCATGATTGCCCCTATATGGGACACATGAGTGAGGACAGGACCAAAGAACAAGAGTTGAGGAATACATCAAAACTTGTGAAAGATGCCAAAAGGCAAATAGGAAACATGGGAAGAAGTATGGGTTACTTCAACATATAGAGGAACCCAAACACTCATGGGAAACCATCAATATGAACTGGGTTACAGTACTTGTCCCAAGAGGCAAATAAAACTACAATTCCTTCTTAATCATAGTTGATAGGTTCAGTAGGAGTATGAGGTGTCTACCATGCCATAAGGAGGACATAGCCATGTCAACTGCTCTGTTATTCTGGAATAACATCATATCTACCTGGGGAGTCCTTAAAATCATCATTAGTGGTAGGGACCCAAAATTCGAATCTGAATTTTAGACAAACTTGTATGAAATGCTTGGAACCAAGCTTGCATTTTCCACAGCTTACCATCCACAATGCAATGCCCTAGCTGAAAGGATGATCAATACAATGGAGAACATCCTTAGAAGGTTCTGTGCCTATGGCATAGAATACAAGGACCATGAGGGATAGACCCATGACTGGGTTACCCTTCTCCCAGCTTTAAAAGTGGCTTATAATAGAATTCAGCACTCTACCACAGGAAAAACACCTGCACTGGTAGAGAAAGGGTGGAATATCCTGTTTCCTGTGGATCACTGGAAGAAGAATCTTCTGACCATCCACCCCACAAACAAGGACTTCCATGACATGTGGAAGAGGGCTTATGACACAGCTTCAAAATTCAGAGCTGAGGAAAAAGAATATAATAAGCAGAGGTGGGACAAGACACACATGGAACCTGACTTTTAGGAAGGGGACCAGGTGCAAGTGTCTACACTAAACTTTAATAATCTCAAAGGACCCAAGAAGGTGAGATACTCCTTTGTAGGGCCCTTCACTATCATGAAGTTGATAGCAAAGAATACAGTAGAAATCAAACTTATGGAGGAATTTTCCAGGAAGCACCCAGTCTTCCCAATAACTTTAGTCAAACCATATTTCCAAACAGAGGAGGACAAATTCCCCTCCAGGAGGAGGAACCCCACACCACCAGAGATAGTGGAAGTGGAGGATTCCCCTGGACCTATCAGTAAGATCAGACTTAATGGGAAGGATCAAAGAGAATACTTAGTCAGATTCAAGTACCAAACAGCTGATAAGGACAAATGGTTGGAAGAAGATGCCATGCCATATGGGAACCTTCATTTAAGGATATTCAGAGCCTCTAGGAGGACTGAACAGTCTCATCAATGATGAGCCTTTTTTGGAGGGAGGGTATGTCAGCCTGTAACTCAAAACCAGAGCACAAGCATGACAGCCAAAATACCATAAACCAACGGTATAGCTAAGATACCACCAAAACATGGAGCTGAGCCAGATTAGCTCCAAAGGTATCAAAAGAGAGCGAACCAATGAAACAACATGTAAAATAAATTGTAAAATTGAATTCTCCATAAATTACCACATATAAAACAATTATAAAGCTATTCTCTAAAGTCAATACTCAAGTAATTAAGGGGAATATATACACTTTTTTTGTCAATGCATATATTCATGGTTCTTAGCTAATATCTCTTGAAATATACCCAATAGAGAGATAAACCAAAAAGAAATTCACCACATAATTTATGTAGGAAGACATATATGAACTTTTTTTTACAAGCTATAAACAAGGTTGAAATATTTAATGGATTGTTGATTAAAATCAGGCAAGCTGTTGACCACTTTGTTGTGAAAGTGGTCCAAACTTGAAAAAATTTGCCAGTAAGATTCCACTAGTTTATATGTGAAGAATTATGTAATTTTTATTATAATATTGTAGGTATAACCCCTTGAAATCATTGTTTGAAGTTTAAAATATTAAATTTCAACAGAAAAGATGAGTTACAAGAAAAATCATCAAAAATAGAGTTTTGATGATGTAATGAAATGCTCCTGGAAGTTCAATAGGGAAAATCCAAGCTATCAGGATCCACTTTCAGAAAAGCCTTAGCATGTATAACCTGAAAGCAATTGATGATCAAAGTTTAAACTTAAAATTTGATCATTTATGATCACTCACTGTAATCTTATTTTAGGTTTAACAGTTATATAAGTGATCAAAATGATGATTGATATTATATTATGATTGATAATAGCAAAATACACAAACTTTAGGCTTCTACCAAGCCTATGATGTCATCAAACTTAGAGTTATAGTTATAACTCTAAATAATGGTGTAATAATGAGATAAGATGGTTTGATCATGACATAATCATCACTAAACCTTAAAATACTGATCATTTCCAGTGGATACAATCAATTAATGTCTACTAGAAGCCTACTGGACTCTAGAAGGGAGGTAATTACTATAGATAGAGCTCTTTTTACTCTTTTTTCCCCTTAGATTCATCAAAACATTAAAACAATTAAATCAAAGGTAAACTCTTTATTCTTTGTATATAAATCTTTTCATATTGTGAAAGACCAAATATGATATTTATTTAATAATCATTTTTGACATGATTACTTCAATTGTTAAGCTGTTTTGCCATGTAAAATCTAGAAAATTTGTAATTTCTCTTATTTTTATTTGTAAATACAATTTAAACAAGTTGTAATTAAATTATTAGGCCCAAATTCATCAAAAATTATTATATTAAGAATCAAAATTAGGTTATTTTCTCTTATTATAACAATTTCTCTCTATTAATACTATTCATAATTCTTCAATTAATATAGATAGTATTTTTATTAATATATAGCTCTAATATTAGTAATATTATTGTTATTAATTGTTTTTTATTAATAAGAAATAACTTTTTACACCTTTATTATTTGTTGGGAACAATAATAAAGTGCTTTTAAATATATTAATTATTATATATTAATATATTTCTTTATTATATTAACTTATTTATTCAATAATGTAATTATTTTGAGGCCTTAAATATAATAATTATTTAGAATTATGACTCTTTTTATCTTATTTACTTTATTTATATGGACATTCAGAGTACAATAAGTAAAATATTAGTAATTTTTCTTATTGTTTCATAGTTAAACCTTACAATTACTATCATCCAAAAGAAAAGGACCAGGATAATTCTTCAGAAATATTAATAAGCTGCAAATATGCTGTAACCATCACATAATTCTTAACACAATGGCAGATGCGGATTTGGAAGACCACAAGGGCAGGAGCACTCAGGATAAGTCCTAAACAATCACCCGAACTATTGTGGATGTGGAAACATGCATGATGAGTAGTAAAATTGCACACCTACTCAAAAGCTTACTGGAGAACAAAAAATCAAACTGTTGTCCATCCAAATCAGTGGTTTACACCCAATGGACCCAATTTCTTTATTTGTGAGTTAATTCTAATATGCATCCATTATATTGTACTTGCCTATTACTCTATCCTTTTTGCATGAATTGATGGAACAATTACAGCACAAGCCCCAGAGAAGGCCCTGGAGAATTTATTCAATAATCCTGAATGTGAAGTACTGATTGTATCCATTGCCGCAGCTGGAACTGGACTCAACATAACTTGCACTAGTATTGTCTATTTAATGGTGAGGGGACCCCCATAAGTTTACCCTGATTTTTGGACTCTGACATCCACCTTTCCAGGAGCCCAATTGGAACGCAGCCATTGAGGCTCAGGCTGTTGATCAACTCCATCATATTGGCCAACAACAACCTGTGAAGGTCATGCAGTTGAGGTCAACATGTGGAAGGGACCTTTCAAGCTGTTCATTTTCCCTGATTGTATTACTATTTTGAAATCTTTCTTTATGGCAATAACATATTCCAATCACAAATAGGTCCAAGAAAAGGAAAACTCATTAACTGTGTGAGCCTTCCTGATATTATCTAATTCTTGTTTGACAAAGCCAATAACTATTTTTCACCCTGTCACAGGTCCACAATTTTGAACACCATGAGCTGGATCAGACTTCTCAAGATTTCCGCCATGAAAATGAGCAATAGAGTATTATTTCTAAGGGAGACGGTGATAAATTCCAATTCATATTGTTTATAGTTTAACTCATTTAGCAAGTTGTTGCATATTTAGGAAACAATAATCAGATAATGTGTTACTGTGCTAAACATTTATATTAATAAGTTATTGCAGAGAATCACCACTAGGCCTAATAACTGGAATGAAAAGTATTTTGAGGGAAACAGTTTGCATCTTACTACACCTTTTGAGCCACTCTTGGTAAGATACCTGAAAATATAGGCCTTCTGGAATATTATCATCATCTATTGATTGTATTTCTGGAGATTTATCAATATTTTTTTTACCCTTTTTTATTCAGCCAATTGCAAAACTCTATGTCTCTATCCATTTTTAATATCAATTCATTAAATAAGCGTGAGCATCAGCATAATCCCACTTTGCGGTAAACTTGATGGCCATTTTCCACTACCTCCTCAGTATCTGAGAATACTTGAGGGTCGTTGAATTATGATTTTAGAATTTGAAATCTAGCTGTATCACACCATTCACAATGGCGCTCACAGGTTTGTAAATAATCAATTATATTATCATCAGACTTACTTCACAATGAAGAAGAGAAACAGTAACCAACCCTTTGATGAATCTTTGCAAACTTTTGATTGTCCTTCTTTTTTACTAAATAATCTGCATCCTTTTGAATAGACTTCCATTCTCTTTTCAATTAAGTGCAATATTGCTCCAAAATTAATTAATTGATTCATTTGAAATAATTAATGGATTCATTGAAATCAATTAATTGACTCATTGAAATCAATTAATGAATGAAATTGATTCATTGATTCATTGAAAGAAATTAAATTAATTCATTAATTAATTAAATTAATTATGAGATTCATTGCAATTAATTAACTAATGCAATTTGAATTTTAACTAATTAATTAAATTAATTGATTCAATTCCATTTCAAATTCATTGAATTAATTCATTCAATTCGATTTCAAATCAAGTAAATTAATTAATTAAATTAGTCTGTCAAACTAATGATTTCAAATTCAATAATTCATACTTTCTTACTCAAGTTTCTTTTTGATTTCATTTGAAATGGTTCAATTACCTTAATGTCCTTGAATTTTTTGGGAAATGATTTTTCTATTTTAATTCTCAAACTCATCTATCAAATCTCATACTAACCGGAATCATAGCCTTTTTTAATTCTCTGCCCTTAATTAATTTTTTTCCAACTATTCAATGATTTCATCTATTACTCTTTTATCAGATAATTAAATTAAATGATTTTTTTTAGAAAAAAAATGAATGTATGGGAGTATGTCAAGGAGTGGCTAAACTCATTGTAAAATGGGACTAACGTTATTCAGTGCTTTTTTGAAAAATAACATTTCTCTTACTTATTCTTTTTAGTTATTTCCAACTTTTTAGTTTTTAATTTCCATTATCATGCCTAGAAAATTAAAACAAAAATCTTCTAGAATGCAAAATAGAAAGGCTATTATTTATGATTCTCAACAATATCATCAACACTCCCACTGAAAAGAAAGAAAACAATTAGGTATTGATTTACAAATCCCTTATATTAGAAAGTGCAAATTTATATATGATGATTACTTCAATCCAATTCCTCTCAATGATCACAGTAGAAAAATTCTAAGACCTATCTTTTTAACTAAAACTACTATTTATAGAAAATATATTCAAGAAAAATATTTTTCTTTAGATTTTGGTTTTACAATTTCAAATGATAATCATCTTTCAGATTCTCCTTTTAAAACGTTTGCAATAGTACAATTTATACCTTTCACAAAGCTTAATAAATCTGAAAAGAATGAAATTAATTTTTTATCTACCTTTTTATTTCAATATAAATATTTTTTAAATAAACTCCAAGAATCAGGAAATAAAATTTCAGGCACTATGCATGCTATTGGATGGAGACCTCCTAGGCTTGGAGATTTCACTATTGGAAAATATATTAATTCCACTACTATTTCTAAAAACTTGGAAACTTATAATACATTAACATTAAAACTTTCTAAAATTCAGACTATACTCAAAAATTTGTTTCAAAAGTTTTCCTCAACACTTTTTCAAAATAATTGTAATAAGATGCAAGAATTTAATATTCCTAATTTTGATGCATTAGATTTTGCTGATTTCAATTCCACTTCATTTGCTAATCAATTAACTTTTACTTTTGATAATTTTTCTAATTTTCCTCATGTTGATAAAACTTATTGTTCTGACTATGCTTATTTTTTATCTATACTTATTTCCAAATTAGAAGGTAGTTTGATTTTTTCTCATTTTGATTTTTTTAATTAGTTCTTTGTTCTTCCTGACTACTCTACAAACATTAATCTAACTGGTAAAGAACAAGGCATAGTACAAATGGTTTGGAAAGCTGAAAATACAAGACATTTCACTTTATATCCTGAAGGTGGTAGCAGCAATTCCTTTACTCAATTATCTATGTCCTTGAAAATTTCACAAAAAGCATATAATATTTTTAAAAATCTACAAGAAGGAAAGATTAAGAAATTTAAAGTAGATAATCATTCTTCTATTATTCAAAGACTTGCCTTGACTTCTACATAGTACATCTTATTAAGTTATTCTTTTTTCTATAGCCCATTTTATTTTTAACAATTATTTACTATCAATTAAACAAAAAAAACCAAAACTTCATCATCATCAACCATCATCTTCAAAAAAATCAAATTATTCCATCTCAACCTCAATCACTTCAAAAATCTCAGCCCTTAAAACCACAACATCATCTTTAAAAATTAAAATTAAAATCATGAAATCAATCTTAATTGTTTGGATCTCAAGCTTGATTTTGATTGATTGAATTCATCAATCTATGCTTAGGATAAATAAAATCTTTAACAAATTCCAATCATCTTATTTTTAACATTATCTCTTCATTTAACCATTAATACTAACAAAAACTATCCTCCTGCAATTTTGATCACCAACCAAAATTTCCCAATAATCCCTATCACCACCAAAAATATTAACAATATTGTCTACATTATTAAATCTACTATAACTCAAATTATTAATTTCATCCTCCATATCACCATCATCATCATCGCTAGAATAACATTTCAAACAAATCCTATTTCAGAAATCTCTTGCAAATCTAAATCTAAATTTATCCATCTATCCATCTGTAGCTCAAACCATAGCATTAATCTTCAATCATCATGTTCCTCCACCAACAATTTCAAATTTTCATAAGTCTGGTAAACCAATTCGCTGTAACTCACAGCTCTCTCAACCATCCTCTTCATGCTCATCTCACAGCTGATTTTATCATCAATTTGTCGTACTTGTCCTCTTCCTCCTTCTTTACTTTCTTTGCTTTATATACCTAATCAATCACATTGGTCCTTTCTCAATCTCCTGCTTCTTCTGATCTTAACCCAAAGGATCTTCTAATCCTTAATCAACAACCTGTCATTCATCCAGCTCATCACCTCTAAGATCACATTCAACAACAATAATGTCAATTAAAAATAAATCAACAACAACAACATTATTAACAATTATCACACCATCAACTTCCGCAACAAAATCCAAACATTCAAGCTCAACCTCAATCGCAAATGCCATCCAGCCCCTCAAAACCCTCAGAGATTGGTGAGTCCTTTATTGTTAGCATGAAAGATTGATATCATCTAATGAAACACTTACTATATCCAGCCAAATCTCATAGATATTGTTTAGATAAGGATCTGATGATTCCAACTGATTCTCAATCATCCTCACGACCACTGTCAACCGATGAACAGACTGAAACTAAAACTGATATGTTAGTGGTGCATCATGTTGATTGGACAACATCATTGGTGATTTTAGGGTGTTGTCATCTGCACTCAGCTTCGCTCCCAACTTCAACCAAAAATTCAATTCTTGTTTTGGAGAAATTTCACACATCTGGCCCATCTGGTTGACATTCAAATCAGGGACTTGTTCCAACAGTTTTTGGCTCAACTGGATTCTTCAGGCATTTCCACACTATTTCGACTTAGGTTTAATTTTATGGTCACATATTTTTTTTAGAAATTTCCATCACTCTTCTTTGTGAAAATGGGTGCTTTTCTTGTGAACCTTTGAGATATGACCACATACCCAAAAAGGTCACAAGAAATATTTAAAATAATTAACTTAAAGCTACAAAAATGCCATAAATTGGCATAAAACTTGGTTTAACTTAAAACCCAATGAATAAACATGTGAAATATATTATACCATTGGATTACCCATGGTAAAATACACATATACCATTTACATGGCATATCTGTAAAGCCAATATTTAATGAGTTATAAGTAATAATAGCTTATAAAAAACACAAATCCTTATTTATTCCAAAGACCAATGGAACAACGTGTTAAATAAATGGTACCATTGGATTCTCCATAAAACCCCACATATAAAACAATTAAGAAGCTAAGCTCCAAAGTCAATAATCAAGAAATTAAGCTGAATATATGCACTTTTTTGGTCAATGCATATATTCAAGGATTTCAGCCAATATCTTTGGAAATATGCATGATAGAGTGATGAACCAAAAATAAATTAATCAGGTAATTGATGTAGGGAAACAGAAAAGAAGTTTATTTCACAAGTTATAAACAAGCTTAAAGCCTGTAAGGGATTATTGATTAAAATCAACAGAGCTGTTGACCACTTTGTTGTGAAAGTGGTCCAAACTTAAAAAAAAGGAGACAGTTGGATTCTACTAGTTCATTTGTGAATAAAAATGTTTTTTTTATTATAATATTCAAGGTATAACCCCTTGAAATCATGGCTTGAAGTTTAAAGAATTAAATTTCAACAGAAAAGATGAGTTACAAGAAAAATCATCAAAAATAGAGCTTTGATGATGTAATGGAATTCTCTTGGCTACATAATTAGTTTATGCTAAGATATTAGAATTCACTCTCCGAACTGCTGTAGTGTGTAAATGTTAAAAGTTATCAAGGATCAAAGTTTGAGCTTAATTTGATCATTTATTATCACTCACTTTAACCTTAAATTAAGTTTAACAGTCATATGAGTGATACAATTGGTGAATACTGTTATTTTATGATTCAAACTAATAAAATACACAAATTTTTGGGTTCTTCCAAGCCTTTGACGTCATCAAACTTAGAGTTATAGTGATAACTCTAAATAATGGCATAATAATGATGTAATATGGTTTGATCATGATGTAATCATCACCAAACCTTGAAATATTGATCAATTCCAGTGTATATGATGGGTAAAAGTCTACTAGAGGCCTGTTGGACTCTAGGAGGGAGGTATTTACTATCAATAGAGCTCTTTTTACTCTGTTTTCCCCTCAGATGCTTAAAAAACACTAAATAATTAAATCAAGAGGTAATTTCTTTATTCTTTATATATAAAACTCTTATATTATTAAAGATCATCTTGATTATAATTATCAAATTTGACGTGATTACTCCAATTATTTCATTGTTTTGTTATATTTCTCTCAAAAACCTCAAATCCATGTAAAAATAAGATTATTTGTAATTTTTCTTATATTTTCTTATAAATACAATTTAAATAATTTGTATTCACATTTCTAGGCAAAAATGTATCCAAAATTATGATATTAAGCATTAAAAGTAGGTTATTTCTCTTATTATAATAATTTTTTCTCTATTATTACTCTTAATAATTCTATAATTAATATAAATAGTATTTATATTAATTCATAACTTTAATATTGGTAATATTATTGTTATTAATTGTTTTTTATTATTAAAAAACAATTTTTTACACCTTTATTATTTGTTGGTAACAATAATAAAGTGCTTTTAAATATATTAATTATCTTATATTAATATATTTATTTTATTATATTTTTTTTATAATATAAATTATATTATTATATTTATTTAATAATATAATTATTTTACGCCATAAATATAATAATTCCTTCTTATTATAATTATTTTTATCTTATTTATTTCATTTATAAGTAAAGTATTAGTAATTTTTACTTATTGTTTCATAGTCAAAACTTACATTTGGGGGCCTGGCCGTGATATTTACTCTAAAAGGCCTTTGAAAAGATTCTAATTGGGTTTATTCAATAATAAATTATAATTATAATGATAAAATTATATAATAATTTTAGATTTATTGATTTTAAAAGCTATTGAGGCATTTGGAAAGCAATTGTACTGTCTTACACATGGTTTGTCACATCCTTAGACTTGCAAAAACTTTCTTTGAGTGACTCTAGTGATTAAAAAAGATATTTTATAAAATAAAAATAATTTTATATTATAAATTAATTGTACAAAAGAATCATATTCATTTTTATTTTATTCTTCAAAAATAAAAACATTAAAAATATTAAAAAAATATTAAAAACCAATAAAAAAGTTATTTTATTCATTTTAATTTCATTTCTTTAATTATTTTCACTTTTTAAAAGATATAAAAGCAATTTTTACATGGAAAATTGCCATATCTTACCAAAAATAACACTTTTATATAAAAGACTTATATTTATTTGTCTTTTTAGTGTTTGAAGACAATCCAACAGAGGACAACCAAACCGCTGTTGAAAGATTGGTGGAAGAAAATTGTCAAAGGTCTCCAACACCAATAATCAATAAGAAAAAGAAAGCCAAGAAATTGGACTTTCCAGGACCCACTATTCAGGACTCTGAAGGTGAGTACCTCATTTATAAATTTCCATAAGAAGAATTCTTTTTCTGAAATCTTCTTATTTCTTATTTTTCTTAGAATATGACTACCAGAAGAGGTTCCCAATACTCCATACAATCAGATGGAGCTGGACTCAGAGGTAGAATTGATTCCTCAAAAGGGAAAAAGAAGGGAAATATCCCCAGTGAAACAGAATCCACACAAGGAAGTGCCTCATCCCAAAGGCAAGTCCCAGAAATTCCCATGATATCTGAACCAGAATTGGAACTAAGTATGAGTGACTCAAACCGGTACAAATCACATTCAGAGGGCTCAAATAGACATTTACATGAGCCAGTACAAACAGTACTACATGGTGTACAAGGACAAAGATTGGGAAATGTTGCCCCAAATACACCAAGGAGAGATGAGCTCCTTTCACATCCTGAAAAAGTTCCTTGAAGAGGAGGAAATAGTGAGATACTCCAATGGATGGAATCCACTATCATCCAAACCTCAAATCAAAAAGATCAAGGAGTATCATGCCAAAAAGAAGGAGGCAACCAAGGAAGAAGCCCCAGTAGCTTCTACCAGCAAGCACCAAGTCAACCCACTTCCCCAATAATGGAAGAAGAAAAAGAAAAAGAATTGGAGAAAGCCATATTTCCCAAGCTACAGGATCCCCAAAATCCAAAAAGATGCCATGGACAATGTCTTCAACATGGCCAGAACTTTGATGGAATTCAAAGACAAAGAGGAACAAAGAATGAGACAACCCCATTTCCCAAAGAAATAACCTTGTCTCCTGATGTTGTAAATACTTTAACAGAGCTTAAAAATAGTATTTTACCTCTTGAAGACATTAAAAATAGCTTATTATCTTTCCAAGAAATAAATAATAGCTTATCATCTTTGACAAAACTTGTTGTACAAAATAAAAAAGAAATTGATAACATAAAATTTATGATTGAAAATAATAAACCAAAAGTATTAATTGACAATACTCAGAAATTAATACAAGGACAACAAGAGTTGTACGAATACATAAGTGATATCAAAGAAAAAACTTTGACAATCAATTATGATGTGAGTATTGCCAATCTTACAGAAAAATTAAACAAATTAATCATTTCTGTACAAAAATTTGAAGAAAAGACTTCATCACACCAAAAATTACTTTTGGACCATGTAGAAAAGAGTGATGGAGCAAGAATGCATCTGAAAGATGACATTCAAAGTGAAATAAGGCTTATTACTGAAAAAATGGATAAAATTAATGAGGCTAACTTAAATATTCCAAAGTTATCAACACCATTTTCTCACATGAAAAGCCCTGTCAAACCAAAAGAGGAATTAACAAATCCATTCATAACAGACTTGAGTCACCAAGACAATAACCAAGTCTTAATGAAGGAAGCACCTCAATCGAAAGAATGGCTAACATTCAAAGGAGAAGGTGAATATGACCACATGTCGTTTATCAAAACAATTGACATGCTACAAGAAGATTATGCCATACCAGATGAATTAATCACTGCAAGATTACCTTCATTGTTTGAAAAATCTGCAAAAAGATGGTATTACGGCATAAGGCAAACAAATGGCAAAAATACCTGGTCTTGGTGAAAACAAGAAATAATCACCAAGTGGGCTAATGATGCCTGGAGGGACAAAATAGAAAATGCATTTGAAAATTCTTTCTTTGACCAAGACAAAGACAAACCTTTAACTTGGTTCTTAAAACAAGTTGAAAGACTTAATGCATTGTACCCAGAAATTTCACAAAAAATGGTGCACATGAAAATACTCAAGAAATGTGGAGGAGAGCTAGAAAATGCCCTAAGAAGCAGGTGTATGGAGCCATGCTCCACAGAAGAGTATATGAATGCACTAGAAGACATAGTGACAAGAACAAAAATTGGCAGGACTTGGAAGAAATTGCAAATTAAAAGCCCAAATAAACCATTTATCAAAAAAGATAAATCAAAAGAATCTTTCAAGCCCAATAAATCCAACAATAATGAGCAAAGAAAATGCCATGAATGTGGAGGTATTGGACACTTAGCCAATAATCTGCTCAAAAACCAAAGATTAATGAAATTGTGGAAACAGAAAACCACAATGACAAAGAGGAGGAATCTGGCTCTGAAAAAGAGACAGAAGAGTCAGAAAGTTCTGAAAGTGATGAAATCAATATAATTAATGCACAAATTAATACTATTGATATAATCTATGAAGTACTAGATGTTAACTCAAGCTTACCACAAGTTGGGACATCTGACACAAACCTGACAAATATACAAGACGCCAAAATGTATAGAACCAAACCTGCAAGAGGAATGGGATATACATCTGGAAATCAAGTATAAGCATTGTTATGGTTGATAACCAAGAAGGAAAAGTTAACTTGGATACAGGAGCATATTGCACGTTTGTTGGTAAAAGTTATTCAAAAACCATTGTCCCAGACTGGAAAGAAAAACTTATGCCAATACAAGGTGTCAAATTTAGTAGTGCAAGTGAGAGCATGAAGCCCCTTGGAATAATTGATTTAACCGTAATTTTTCCTCACCCCTCACAATGTGTTAGAACTAAAGTAGAGTTTGTAGTAATTGACAACTGTACTAGTAATCACTTCATACTTGGAAATGACTACTTATCAATTTATGGCATAGATATCTCTAACCAAAAGGATAGATATTTTACCATAGGAGACAACAAAAGACAAAAGTTTGGCTTCTTAAATAACAAAAAACAAATCACAGCTATTAATAATGAAGAAAAAATTCCAGAAAAGGAACTTTTTATATCTAAACAACTCAAAGAGGCAGAATTCAATCAAGAATTAACAGAAAAAATGAAAGAAAAATTGATTGACCTCTTATTTAAGTACAAATATGCCTTTGCAACGGACAAGGAGCCACTAGGTGCCATAATTGGGAATGAAATGGATAAAATTCTTAAGGTGGAAAAAACTTACCCACCTTTACTAAGGAGAACTGCTTACCCAGCTAGTCCAAGGGCTAGAGAAGCCTTGGAGGTACACATTAAAGAATTAATGGACCTTGGAGTATTAAGAAAGGTAGGACATAATGAACAGGTAGAGGTCACTACACCAGTCATTATAACTTGGAATAATGGAAAATCGAGGATGGTAGGAGACTTCAGACCCCTGAACACCTATACCATTCCAGACAGATATCCAATACCCAGAATCCATGAGACATTGGCACAATTGTCACAAGCTAAGCTCATTACAGCCATGGATGCGTTAAAACATTTTCATCAAAATGTCTTAACAGACAATGCCAAGACACTACTGAGGATAATAGTCCACTGTGGATATTTTGAATACTTAAGAATTCCATTTGGCATACAAAATGCACCTTCCCATTATCAAAGAATGATGAATACCATATTTCCTGAAGAATTATCAGAAGGATGGTTAATTATTTATATTGATGATATCATAGTTTGCTCAGAAACTTGTGAAAATCAACTTACAAGACTAGAAAGGGTACTACAAAAAATAGTGCAAGTGAATATGAAAATTTCCTTGAAAAAGTGTCTTTTTGCACACAGTGAACTGAAAACACTAGGACATGTTGTATCTGGACTTAGTCTAGGCATAGACAAGAATAAAGTAGCAGCAGTACTACTTAAGCCAATGCCTCAAACCAAAAAAGAAATTCAATCATTTCTAGGATTTGCTGGTTACTATAGACAGCATATAAAGGACTTTGAAAAAATTGCTAAATCCTTGTATAAGCTATGTGACCAACAAACAGTATATGAAATGACAGAAGAGTCAAGGCATATGAAGAATTGAAAAATTCCTTAACAAATGCCCCATTTCTTCTCATGCCAGATTGGCAACTACCCTTCAAACTTTACATTGATGCTTGTGGAGAAGGACTAGGTGCTGCACTATACCAGACACAAATTATCAATGATAAACCAGTGGAAGGACCAATTTGTTTTATTTCAAGACAGATAAAGCCAACAGAAGCAAGATATGGAGCAAGCCAAATGGAATGCCTCTGCTTAGTGTGGGCATTAGAAAAATTACATTATTACTTGGATGGAACAGTATTTGATGTGATTACAGACTGTAATGCTGTAAAATCTCTATTTAATATGAAAACTCCAAATAGACATATGCTGAGATGGCTAATTGCTATCCAAGGGTATAGAGGAAATATGACTATTGTTCATAAATCTGGTAATATTCATAAAAATGCAGATGGTCTTAGCATATGGGATCTAGCAAATACCCCTGACAATCCAGCATGGATACCACAGGAAGAGCATCATATAGAAGGAATATGTGTTACAGAAATTGGCACAGAATTCTTTAACCAAGTTAAAGAAAGCTATAAGATAAACCAAAATTGCCATATCTTAAGCCAGCTTCTAATGAAAGACTGCAAAGACCCATCACTTTCATCAAAACTAGATCAAACATGGAAAAAGGCATATGATGAAGGAAGATTCTACCTCCTTAATGGAATCCTTTACCATAGAGCAAAAGACACATGTGTTGTGGCCTTAACAGATAGAACCCTGATAAACACTATTTTAAATGAGTGTCATGATAGTGTTGCAGCTGGACACCTTTCAGAAGACAGAACACTAGAAAGGGTGTAAACCTGCTCTTGGTGGCCAAATTGGAAGAAAGATGTTGCAGAATACTTCCAAACCTGTGCCAGATGTCAAAAGGCCAACAGAGCCACAGGAAAGAAATTTGGAATGATGATCCAAATCCAAGAACCAAAATCCCCTTGGGAAATAGCTCATATGGATTGGCTAACAGCATTACCTCCAGGAGGAGACAGAAGCTATAATGCATGCCTAGGATTAGTTGACAGGTATAGCAAAACTCCCATTTTTCTACCATGTCACAAAGATGACACAGCTATGGACACAGCCATAATGATTTGGAATAAAGTTATTAGCCATACAGGCTTATTCCAGAATATTATAAGTGACAGAGACCCAAAGTTCACTTCAGCATTATGGACAAACATCCATAACTTGTTTGGGACAAGATTATCATTCTCAACAGCTTACCATCCTCAAACTGATGGTTTAGCAGAAAGAATGATACAGACCTTTGAGGAAATGATCAGAAGATTCTGTGCTTATGGACTAGAGCTCAAAGATTCTGATGGTTTCACCCATGATTGGTTTACACTAATACCAGCTCTTGAACTGGCATATAAAACATCAATCCATTCTTCTACTGGCAAAACACCAGCAATGCTAGAAAAAGGTTGGAATCCAAGAATTCCTTATGATACCCTCAAAAAGGACTTAGTGGATATAAATCCAACAGAAAGCAGTTTTAAGATAATGCTTGACAAGGCAAGACACCATGCAAACAGATGGATGCAAGATTCTTTTAAATATGCAAAGGAAAGATGGGATAAAAGTCATAAAACACCTGACTTCAAAATAGGAGACTTGGTCCTAGTATCAACCCTTAATTTCAATAACATAAAAGGTCCAAAGAAATTAAAATATGCCTTTGCAGGACCATTCATGATAAAAGCACTTCATGGACCCAGTGCTGTGCAATTGGAACTCACAGGTGACCTAATGAACAAACACTCCATTTTCCCTGTAAGTCTGATAAAACCTTACAGGTCAAGTGACAAGGAGTTTTTCCACTGAGAAATAAACCCCCACTCGAAATTTTCCCCTTGGAAGAAGGAGAGGAAAAGAAAATTGTAAAAGTCCTTAAAGAAAGAAGGACAAGAAACAAAAAAGAAAGGGAATACCTTGTAAGGTATAGAAATCCAGCTCAAGAAGATGAATGGCTACTTGAGAAAGATATAACAAATGCTGATGAACTACTAAGAAAGTTCAGACATGAAAGAAAACCTGAAAAATAGAAAGTTTAAGCATTATTGAGCTTCAAGACTAACAAATTCTATTGAAGAGGTAGGAAAGTGGATGATACCCTAATTACACATATCAGATTGTGGTACAATCTTTTTTGGTGGTAGGGAATGTGAACCTTTGAGATATGACCACATACCCAAAAAGGTCACAAGAAATATTTAAAATAATTATACATTAAAAATAATTACCTTAAAGCTACAAAAATTGCCATAAATTGGCATAAAAATTGGTTTAACTTAAAAGCCAATGAATAAACATGTGAAATAAACTATACCATTGGATTCTCCATGGTAAAATACACATATACCATTTTTATGGAATATCTGTAAAGTCAATATTTAATGAGTTATAAGTAATAATACCTTATAAAAAACCCAAATCCTTATTTATTTCAAATGTAAATGAAACAGAATGTGAAATAAATGGCACCATTGGACTCTCCATAAAAATGCACATATAAAACAATTAAGAAGCTAAGCTCCAAAGTCAATACTTAAGGAATTAAGCTGAATATATGCACTTTTTTGGTCAACACATATATTCAAGGACTTTAGCCAATATCTTTTGAAATATGCATGATAGAGTGATGAACCAAAAACAAAGTCATCATGTAATTACTGTAGGAATACAGAAATGAAGTTTTTTTACATGAGTGATAAAATTGGTGAATACTGTTAGTTTATGATTAAAACTAATAAAATCCGCAAATTTTGGGGTTCTGCCAAGCGTTTGACGTCATCAAGCTTAGAGGTATAGTGATAGCTCTAAATAATGGCGTAATAATGATGTAATATGGTCTGATCATGATGTAATCATCACTAAACCTTAAATTATTGATCAATTCCAGTGGATATGATCAGTACACGTCTACTAGAAGCCTGTTGGACTCTAGGGGGGAGGTATTTACTATAAACAGAGCTCTTTTTACTCTGTTTTCCCCTCAGATGCTTAAAAAACACTAAATAATTGTATCAAAAGGTAATTTCTTTATATTTTATATATAAAACTCTTATATTATTAAAGACTAAAGATAATATTCATTATAATCATCAAATTTGATGTGATTACTCCAATTATTCAATTGTTTTGTTATATTTCTCTCATAAACCTCAAATCCACGTAAAAATAAGATTTTTTGGAATTTCTCTTATATTTTCTTATAAATACAATTTAAATAAGTCGTATTTACATTTCTAGGCGTAAATGTATCCAAAATTATGATATTAAGCATTAAAAGTAGGTTATTTCTCTTATTATAATAATTTTTTCTCTATTATTACTCTTAATAATTCTATAATTAATATAAATAGTCTTTATATTAACTCATAATTTTAATATTGGTAATATTATTGTTATTAATTGTTTTTTATTATTAAAAAACAATTTTTTACACCTTTATTATTTGTTGGTAACAATAATAAAGTGCTTTTAAATATATTAATTATCTTATATTAATATATTTCTTTTACTATATTATTTTTTTATAATATAAATTATATTATTATATTTATTTAATAATATAATTATTTTACACCATAAATATCATAATTCTTTATTTTTTTAATTATTTTTATCTTATTTATTTCGTTTATAGGGACATTAATAGTACAATAAGTAAAATATGAGTAATTTCTACTTATTGTTTCATAGTCAAACCTTACATTTCTTTTTCAACTAGATTTTTGATATTTCTATTGAGATTCTTGGTACATTCAATAATAAAAAAATATATTTGTTGATGCAATCTAATCAATTCTATGTGTTAATACTTGTGGTATGTCCAAAGTATTTGACAAATTATTTTCATTGTATATAATTTTTTCTCTAACAAAACATCTTTTCATTTTTGTTCCTTATGCTTTATATCTTATACAGTGTGTTCAAAAATGATTCACTCTTTCTGGTCTTTGACATTTCTCACATAGTGTATTGCTACATAATCTCAGTTGAAACATATGATCATTCAGTGTTGAGTGTCCTGATCTCAATTGATAAAAAATTGATGTTTGGGCCTTTTCTAATTTGTTTAGTTCTCTTGATAATAATTTTTGACTGCATTTATGTAGTGCACAAATTAGCCAAACAGGGAATCCAAGATGTTGTCCCTTATTGGGATGAAGACTCAAAATGACAGTTGCATGTCATGGGCAACCTCAGACAAATTGTTCCACTCAAATTTGAGCTTGTGAAAAATCGATCAATCAAGTAATGTAATCGGCATTCTCATGTGGTCTATAATTTCATTGGAAGAGAGCATGAAACCAACAATTTCAGTATTAATTGACTTTTTGTTGAAGGTGCTACAAAAGTCACTACAGCTGTCAACGACCACCAAATTGGCCAACTAATAATTCTGGTGGCAGATAATCGTGGTGATCAGCTAATTCTCAGCTACAATCAATCAGCAGCAACCTCATATTTGATAGTTGAACTTAATTCACCCAAGGTTATTCTTCCATTGGATTTCCTTTTTGACATCAGTGCCTTGTTTACTCAACCCCACTCTCAATCATATAATTCACAAAGGATTTGTGTGTCTCATCAAAAGACTTCCAAATCAATACCGCAGGATGATCAACTGCCATCTAATTTTTCATATTGCATTGACACAATCAAGCCAAAGCTTATGCTCATTTCTGATCCTGAATAGAGCAATAGCAATTCTGTGTATTTGAAAATTGAGACAACTTCAGTTGATCAACAAAGTGCTTTAATTGCTGCAATTTCAGACATGAACATGTCTTTCGGAACCATGAATGACAGGCAGATTAGTGTGAACTTTCTAGACAGTTGTAAAATGAGTTTTTCAATGTCCAATGTGTCTCCAGAAAAAATGCTTCAATCTTGATTCAGGCTCATACCACGCCACTAGTCCTTGGAATTTTGTACCAACACTTTTTATTAATATATTCAGTCTACTGTAAAGCCCCTGATTTCTTGCATGCACCTCACCAAGGAAAAATCTAAAAGGATTCAAGGCCCACAACACCCAAAACCATTTCCAGAAGCTTGTCTCTTTGTTCGACTTCACAGCCTATGGCAGCTACTAATATCACCACCTACTCACAAAAGATGTGAAACTTTCTTTTTTTAAATCTTTTGAAGAATAATTACAGCTAAATCATTAACGGGCTCAAGCTTTCTTTAAAGGTTGATAAGTTCCAAGCTGTACTCATTGGGGACCTTCATGAGCAACCACTATTTGACCTTAATACACAAACATTCAATCCCAATGCATGCGACTGGTCTTACCAGGTGAGCACCTCATGTTTTTTGAAATTTCCCAGTATGGCACCTCTGTCATTTTTTGACAGAAACTGAACACCAATTGATTCAGCTTTCTCTAGATACTTAAATTATATTAGCAATCAATTGTGCGTTTATTCAATTAACTTTTCTTAGTTCTGAACTAATGAACTAATGTTTTTAAAGACTAGAATTTAACCAACACTCATTTGGAACCATTGATGGAAGCCTGGCCAATCACATTTAAGGTACGTGCATCAAATATTTGAAGGTGCCATAGCTCATGTTTTCGGCCTTTATGCTTTAGATATCTTGTCTTGGTTGCCCCTCATATCATTGCGTAGCTCTGGAGTCTAAAACAAGGTTGGAGATGAACATTACAGCTACTTTCATCAATCTAATAATGACTGGTACCAATATTTGGGGACAGGAAGGCAAAACTTTTTTTAATCAAAAGTGTCGCATAGTGTTGGGGTATTTGATTAAGAATCTCACCGGTTATACTCTAAAGGTTTCAGCAGAATCTGAGGATGAATTTCACAAAGGCAAGGAATACCTAGTAGAAGATGGTAAAAGTATCCCGTGGCGGTTTGAAGATTGGAAATTAATGCACAAGGTGAGAGTTTATATAATTTTTATATGCCATGAGGGTGAATTGACTTCACTTTTTCAGAGTGTCATGTCTCCTACTCAAAGCAAATTGCGCATTGTATTGGATGGGGCAAGATGGGAAGCTGTGAGTGGCATTTTGGTGGTCAGGGAGAGTGATGAAGTTTACCCTCTTTGTCCATCATTGGATGGAGTTACCCACTGTTTACTATGTCATGTGGCAATCCAAGATACTGTCAAAGAGGTAACCCTTTGGTCAACTTTTCAATTTCCAACTAACACCTTGCTCCCCATTGAAATGTACATTGTTGGTGATGTGGGCTCCATCATACTCCAGCACTACAACATTGGTAAATGCTGATGTTTTTTGTCAACCTTTTCAATACACTAATGATGAATTTATCTGTGATAGTTCCTGGCAGCTTATTTTCTGTACCCATTGAGGCGGCATATCATCAAAGAATCAAGATTTGGCCCGATTGTCAGTTCTCACACAGCGATTTTTATAATAGAGATTGCTGACTGATATTTAATATCTGTATTAGCTGGATTGGACTTTAAGTGGTGCAAAGAAGCATTGGCTTGGAAAGACCTAGTGAAACATCCAGTCCGCACCATAGCATGTCAATCTATCAACCTTGAAGACCCTTCCCGGAGTTTTACTGCTACTACCATTTATGACAAAGAAGATAGCACTGTTTGGTAAGTGATTTTCAAACCTTAAGCCTCTCATGTTACCTGTAAAGCTAAGTAGAAATTACGCTGCAAACTTCAACTAAAAGATCAGAGTACCGTGTTGGCTTGAATGTCTTGCAGGGACTTGGAAAGGTAAGCAACACTTAGTTTGTTTATTATAAAGTTAGGTAAATGTCTTGCTGAAACGTTTTAACAATAGTTCTAATCTACATGAAGAAAGCCAGTTGCATAAGGAATATAGGCGTATCAACACAGCTCATGCTTTGAACAATGATAGTGAGCCACTCAATACTTGAGCTTAAGTCAAGTCCTGCATTGTGCATTTAGTGTTGGTTTTGACAGAAAATTCAACTATTGCTACAAAATTAGACAAAAAAGATTAAAGTTAATTCATTATTAATGAATGATGAATTAAAGGAAAATAATTCCAGACACAATGGTATACGACTCTTCCATTCTAAATTCAAGATAGCCTTTCTAAAATTGAGAAAATTACTATATATTAAATTGATCATTTTCCCATCACATGACATTTTAATGAAATGGTAATAGAAATTATATACAAGCTTAAATGTTTCTTAAGGAGTAAGTAAGTTGATGAAAACCAAAAAGACATGTTAAAAAAACATGGAATTTTTCAGAAAATATAGTAATTGGGTTTTTGAAAGGCAAAAAATTAGATATTACAAACAAACATACCTTAGAAAATGTTTTAGTATAAATATGGGTCATCTGAGAACAATATAGAACCATGTCTGGTATTGATGAAAATTCTTCTCACATAAACAAATCTCAGAATAAAAAGCAAGATGTGGAATTACATTAATAAGCTTATAAGACACCCATGGAACTATTTTTCATATGAAGAGAATCTTTCCTTTAAAAAAGGAATTAATCTCCTGTTCTCAGGTCCTATGTAGTTAATTCAGGGACTCTTGCTATTTCATTTATTACTTCATTTTTAAAAACAATAATGACAATGATACAAAAAATGCCTCAATAATATATATACAAGATTAATCTTTGTAAATTTCTTTCATGAAGAGAGGATTTACAGATAAAATTAATATTTCTCTAAGAAGCTGAGGGCAACCACAATTCCACTCTTCAACCACTTTTTGAAATGGCGTTTTTAGGATGGAAATCTAATTTTGAATATTAATTTCATTTTTACAGTTTTAATATTCATTATTTCACAAATTCATTGTTACTCACAAACAGGCAGATCTTACATACCTTCACGATATGAACAAATGCTGGAAAGGGCGAGGAATTATGGTGTTTCACTGTAAAAAGTTCTGCTTTGGCCTGAAATCACTACATAATGTATGCAGTATGTTACTGAAAATTAGTGTGACTAATTGAAAAAGATTTTGAAAAAAATGGCTTGGAGGGACTCAGTCACTTGAAAGAATTCTGACTATTTTGCATATTTGCAGTAAACAATGCAAGTATTTCATTTACAGGTAGAAAAACCTACAGTTTGAGAATTAACTGCTTACAGTATTACTCAAGAAGGGTACTCTGCATTGAAAACACTGCTTGTCCAGCTTTTATTTGAACATAAGCCTTGTTAATAAGATGTATTTTTTCATTTTTATAATTCATTGTTAAAATGTGCTAAGCTTTGCTTATTAGGATTTTTTTATAAATATTACTTAATCAATGGGAAGATATTAATTTTTTGAAGTTGAGAACTGTAATGGATAATATTTTATCTGACATTTTGTTATCATCATTTCAGTTGATCATGCAAACTACTTATGTCATGTGAGGTGGTAATATTTGTTTTTGATGCTTTTAAAGAGCAATCAATGCTCAATAATAGGTAAATTTAATCTTCTTGTAATGTTTTATTAGTTTTAATTTATTTGACTTATAAGTAAAGTATTGAGTTGATACTATGCTAACTTGAACATTGATGCTGAGGTATTTGTGAAAGTTTTTTGTTAACATGGTAATTCCACATAAATATAGTTCTGAAGCTAATGATGGGTAAAAATGAAGATATAAGGAGGGATTCCTGTAAGGGACTATTTTTTATTTTTGAGTCATCTTCATTAATAACTGAAGAAAGGTGATTAAATTAGTAATTCATGGATTTTTAATGAAAGATTCAAATTGATAGTGTTTATTTTTTTTTGTATTAAATATATATATATATATTTCCAAAGAATAGAAGAAAAAAATGAGTAGAAGAAATAAACAAATTAGCACTAAATATCAATTTTTATAGACATTTTTTTCTTTAGATCATTCGATTGATTTCAAAAAACTTATATTTAAAGAAACCATCACAATAACTTAAAAACTTGAATTTCTGAAATTAAAGAGATAAAATATTAAAAAAAGATTATTTATTTCTAATTTTAAACTTTTCTTCATTTACAATACAAATTACGTTCTGTATTTGACCAAATCAACTGAAATATTAGAATTTTTACTTCAAGAGATCTACTTGAAAATTACACCTCAAGAGCACTGTTTTGATTCAAGCCATTTTATCATATTTTTCCTATGCTTATGATGTCTATGTGATAAAGCATTAATTAGAAAAGGACCCTGGAGATGAGGAAAATATTGGGATATTCTTTGATCTTCTTTGAGGAAAAATACACTTGAAAAGACCTGATATGCAGTTTATATTAATTATATATATATGTATGTTAATGAAAAGATTAGCATAAGCTTGTGTACTCTCAATTTGATTGTTAAACATTATTTGAAAATAGAATGAAACTTAATTTTCACATTTCAATCAATGAGTAAAGAAGTGAGTGAAGGATTTTCCACAGATACGTTAGGCCTTATACTTATGATTTGATTGTGATTACTTAAAAAATTACCAAAAAGAAATGCTTATCACCTTCATTGGTAATGGTAAACATCTCAAATCGATTTCTCAGATATCTAGGTATTATTAACTTCATTGGCTTAAAATAATTTGAAAGCTCATGGGGGATATTTGAGCCCATTAAATTAATTAGTTGAAGACACTAATTCATAATATAACACACATACATATTAAGGATTGACAAGAAGTTACAAGCCAGTAGATAGTGAAAGGTTACAGAGGTTCTCCTCAGACAAACTCAAGCAGGAAAATTCACAATTAAAATGTACTTTGAGAAGAATATTGAATGGAAGCAAGCCTGGTTTGTTTTATGAAGAGATTTATGATTACTTTTTTTTGATATATCAGTATTTTTGATACAAATTTTATATATAATATTTTTAGAGGGTTCAGTTTTTTATTGTAACACTGTATTTCCAAAAGCTTTAAAGTACAATAATTAAGAAAACTGGAATATGTGTCACATTGTGATAAGGTATCAATTTTAACAAAAGGATTTTGAATATAGTTTGGTTTTTATTCAATCTGGTTATCAATTAAGTGTATAGGTCTAAATAAATGGTATTATACAGATTAAAGAAAAGTTCATGTAGGATTAGAAAGCTATATCTTAAGAGAGGAAGAAAATTGAATTTATGTTCATATTTACAAATCATTTTTGACTGGGATGTCCAAAATCAAATTCTAAACAAATGAAATGTGAAGAAATAAAGTCTTAATAGAAGAAAAAATCAAGTTCAAATTAAACTATGATATAGGTGTATTTAATGTGTGTAAGTTTTTGAGATAGTAATGATTAGTTATTTCATATGATTCTTTCTTTACGCTACATTAATTGAAGCAAAAAATCAATAAACTGAATCAAAGAGCTGATTTTGTGAGAAGCTATATAGTGGGATCTTTTTCTTGTGGAAAATTGAAGTTCTTGAAGTCCCTTTGATATCATTATATATGATTACATAACAAATTATAATCTCTTGAAAAACACACATTGATATGAAAACTTTCATATCTTGAATTAAAATACATATACAGGGTGAAAGTAGATGGAATAAATACTTGAGAAAAAGTGGGGAAAAATTTAAAGATCTAAAATACATGGTTTTAGCTTAAATGGAAAATTTCTAACAGTACTACCTCAGCAATATAGGAATACCCCTCCCCAATTGTGCCAGTGCTAAGTAAAGAATGAGTAAACATTATACCAATATATCAACCAACTTAAGAAGGAGATGATTTAGAGATACGTATGGAGATATGACTGAAGTTAACAATGAGTGAAATTTGAGTTAAGCATAGAGATACGGTATGAGTTAATTGATAGTTAAATTCGATACATCAGCTAATATCCTTGTAAGGGACCTGTAGGCAGGTCCAAGCACAATTCCCCCAGTGCAGATGGCCATTACCAAATGATATTGATTATCCTGCTTATGTGCCACCAGAAGCTTCACCACAGATCCCAATAGAAGGAATAAGTGTTACAGACTTGAATACCACCTTCTTTGAAGAAGTAAGAAACAGTAATACTCAACATAAGAATTGTAGCAGCTTATGTAAATTACTTAACAAAGAGTGCAAAGACAACTCTCTAATACATGCCTTGGATGAAGTATGGAAGAAATCTTATGATGAAGAAATATTTCACCTACTGGATGGTATAATTTACCACAGAACCAAGCACACATGTGTCATGACAGTTGTGAACAGGTCATTAATCAATCTTGTACTAAAATAATGCCATGACGGCCCCTTTTCAGGACATCTGTCTGAAGACAGAACAACAGAAAAAGTGAAGACCTGCATATGGTAGCCAATGTGGCAGAAAGATGTTTCAGACTATTGCAAAACCTGTGACAGATGTCAAAAGGCAAATAAATCCACTGGAAAGAGACTTGGGAATATGATGAAAATAAAAGAAGCCTGA
This sequence comes from Austropuccinia psidii, assembly GCA_023105745.1. Classification (NCBI taxonomy): domain Eukaryota; kingdom Fungi; phylum Basidiomycota; class Pucciniomycetes; order Pucciniales; family Sphaerophragmiaceae; genus Austropuccinia; species Austropuccinia psidii. The sequence goes on from JALGQZ010000011.1 coordinate 18,547,544, forward strand.
AAACCTTGGGAAATTGTCCATATGGATTGGGTAACTGCCCTACCACCAGGAGGTGACAGAAGTTATAATGCTTTCCTAGTGATTGTAGACAGATTATGTAAAACTCCAATATTTTTACCATGTCACAAAGATGATACAGCCATGGATACAGCTCTTCTGATATGGAATAGAGTAGTTTCATGGACTGGCATATTTACAAATATCATTAGTGACAGGGATCCCAAATTCACTTCAGCACTATGGACAAATCTGCACCAATCATTTGGCACTAAGCTGTCCTTCTCTACAGTCTACCACCCACAAACTGATGGCCTCGCTGAAAGAATGATCCAACCCTTTGAGGAAATGGTAAGAAGATTTTGTGCATATGGCCTTGAATTCAAAGATTGTGATAGATTTCCCCATGATTGGTGCACTCTGTTGCCAGCACTGGAATTAGCATATAAAACATCAATCCATGCAAGTACCAATCAAACTCCTGCTATCCTAGAAAAGGGATGGAACCCCAAATTACCCCAAGATTCCTTGAGGAAAGATTTGATTGAAATAAATCCCACAGCTCCTACATTCATGGGAATGTTTGAAAAAGCTAGAAAGCATTCAGTAAGGTTCATGGAACACTCTTTTGCATATGCTAAGGACAAATGGGATAAATCACATGTAACTCCAGACTTTAAAGTGGGGGATTTAGTTCTTGTATCCACCACTAACTTCAATAACATCAAAGGTTGTAAAAAGCTGAAAGACTCCATTGCAGGACCTTTTTGTTATCAAGGCCCTCCATGGGGGAAATGCTGTTGAATTAGAGTTATATGAAGAACTTAGCAATAAGCATCCTACATTTCCAGTGAGCTTGATAAAGCCACATAAATCTAGTGATGCTGAAAAATTTCCCTTGAGGAATAAAGCTCCCCAAGTTATACCTCCTATTGAGTCATCTGGTAGTAAGAAAATTACCAAAGTTCTCAAAGAAAGAAAGTTGAGAACCAACAGAATAAGGGAATACCTTGTTAGGTACAGTGACCCAACTTGTGAAGATGAATAGTTGCCAGAAAAGGACATACCTGAAGCTACTGAAATTCTCAGAAGGTTCAGGCACACTAGAAATAACAATAATACAAAGTAATATTTTTCTTTCAGGGGGAGGAAATGTGAGCCTTAGAGGTATTTTCATATACCCAAAAGACCACAAATGATAAATTAAGATACAAATATAAATAAAACAAATTTATTTATATTTTAAAAATAAAGATTGAAATATAAATACAAATTTATATTTAAAAATAAGAACTTAATTATAATTTAAAAACAAAATTACAATAAAATTTAAAATTCTGTAAATACATTTTTACTTCTAAAATTTAAGTAAAAATGAATTTTTAATAAAAAGTATGAAATTAAAATATTTGTGGTAAAAAGTTATATAAAATATATTATAGCTTTTTATCAAATAAGTAAACATAAATAAATTATCACACCATTGGATTCCTCATAAAAAATAAAGTGGGGTCACCTCTGGATGAAATTTCTCTAACTCAACTCTAGATAAGCTTAAATTAAGTTTTTAGTATTTTTTGTACAAAATTTCGAAGATCCTCAAAAACTTAATTTAATTCACAATACATGTGGTCGTAACCATAGATTTTTGTGTTAAAATTGAGGTGTTGTGTTTAGTTTAGAAGTTATGAGGAATTGAAGTATTTTCAATTGAATTCAATTGAAATGTCAAAATGTGCGCGTGTATGACATAAGTAAACATTGATTTACATATGAGGTATCAATTATTACTGTATTTTGCTGTACAATTCAATTGAATTACATACGTAAATCAAAATTGGATTACATGATGAGGAATTAAAGAAAAAATAAATTGGAAATATTAATTCTGGGGGGAAAAGACACTCTAACTCTAAGGGGGAACTAGACCCCAAAGACCTTGCTGACTGGCATGAGATGTCAAAATCCACACAAAAGTTCATTAATTTTGGCCTGGAATTGAGTCACAGGGTCTGTGACTCAATTGATGATGAGGTTTTGATACCAACCAGGGTAGTTTTAGCTGCTACCCAGAGGGTAAAAATACCCTTAAGGCCAAACAATGTTATTCAAAAAAGTTTCAACTGGTTTCTACTCCTCTTACACACATTATGACGTGTTTTGAAGGCTCTAGACCAGGTATTGCTATACTAATGGCTGATTTAAGGGTCTAAAATGGCTAAAAATGGCTTAAACCAGCCCTTTTTTGGTCTTAACCAGGGTTCAATGATTCCATAATTGGCTTTTCTGATGTCAGACTGTTTTTCACGACTGACAATAGTAAATTTTACTTTTGGAGTAAGAAAATTTATGGCTATAAAAGAATGTCTTCTTTGCCCCACTTTTCTCTTCATGTTAGAATCTTTTCTTTTTATTATTAGTATAAACACTGTTAAACCAATCAATAAAAGTTTCCAACAACCTTTTTTTAAAAACATTTTGAACCTTTTCACCAAGTGAAAAAATCATTATAATCATTGTTTGTCACTCTTATAATCATTTTTGCCCCTTAACCACCCCAAAACCGAATTTAAGCATCTTTCATCACTGTTAACTTTATCACTTTGTTTCCAAATGCACTCTGGTCACTTTTGGGTGTATTTTCTCTTTAATATTTTTTTTAAAGACTTTGTTCTTTAATTAATTGCTTGAAGCTCTTTGCTCCATTAGTTCCAATTGAAATTGCTCTTGTATAAATTTCTTTTGTGGCCTTAAATATCTCTTGTAGAGTATTTTTGGATAAATTTTTATTGTTGGTAAAACAATAAATCTTTATAATATTATGGTTTTATACTAATAAAGTTATAAACTATAAAATTGGCGTTTTTTCTTCTAAAAATAATATTTATTACTATTTTTAATTGATTTTTACCTTATACAAAATTTGAGGACAGGAAAAGTACTTGATTTTTAATCAAAGTGTCATATCCACACCTTACACTTGCCAATTCATTTTTTCTTTAATTCCTCATCATGTAATACAATCATAATTTACATATGTAATTCAATTGAGTTTCTAATTACACATCTGTAATAATGGATACCTCATATGTAAATTAAAGTTTACTTATGTAATACACGTGCACATTTTGACATTTCAATTGAAAATACTTCAAATCTTCATAACTTCTAAGCTAAACAAAACACCTTCGTTTTAACACAAAAATTGATGGTTAACACCACATGTAGTGTGAATTAAATTAAGGTTTTGAGTATTTTCATAATTTTGTACAAAAAATACTAAAAACTTAATTTAACCTTAATTAGAGTTGAGTTACAGAAACTCATCCAAAGGTGACCCCACTTTATTTTTTATGAGGGATAAAATGATGTGATAGTTTCTTTATGTTTATTTATTGGATGAAAAGCTACAATATATTTTATATAACGTTTCACCAAAAATATTTTAATTTATAATTTTTATTAAAAATTCATTTTTACTTAATTTTTACAAGTAAAAATGTATTTTCATAATTTTAAATTTTATTGTAATTTTATTTTTAAATTATAATTAAATTTTGATTTTGAAATATAAATTTGTATTTATATTTCCATTTTTGTTTTTATAATATAGATAAATTTATTTTAGTTGTATTTGTATCTTAATTTATCATTTGTGGTCTTTTGGGTATATGAAAATACCTCTAAGGCTCACAGGAAAGGTATGAAGGCAACTCCCTGCCTATCATTCTCAAGGGAAGTGTGTGTTTGAGTTGAGAAATGTTGAAACATGCATATATGCATGAGGAATAGCAGCGGGTTGAAATTGTTTCAGGAATTGTGAATAAGGTTGGTTTGTTTATAAATATCTATGGTTGATGTGCAAGTGCTTAGGGGTGTTATTAATTGGAAAAAAAATTGAGTGATTATTTATGAAGGGGGAGATGATTTGACCTATTTGAGGAGAATATCCCATTTTCAATGGTGGAAAGGCAGCAGGGGATAAAGTGTAACATGTCTCATCTGGATGGGCAAATTGGTTAGGAGGTTAGTTGGGTAAAATGCCATTCTGCTCAATGCTCATACATATTCTATTTTATTTACACATGGTGATACCGGGGGTTTGATCCTTGAGGGGCGTTTCATTAGGGATGTGTCAGCATTGAATTGAGGGGATTATCATTCAAACCATGTACACTGGCATGCCATCCTACATGGTTTGAACCTTATTACAGGCATAATGATATAGCTCTATTACATAAGCTTTTGGAGTGGAGCTAAGGTCTTGTTATTTGGTTTGAGTGCAGAGGGCTTTGAATAGTTTGGAATGTGATTTGGGTTGTCTTGCATTTCTTGAAAAGGTGATGTCTCTTTTGTGGGTAAATCCTTCATTAATATATCCTTATACAGATATAGAATTCTGGGGAATTTTGATGCATATATTGGCTGTTTGGATAACTTGCACAATGTAACAAGGGGGAGGGGGGGATGTTTATTGAATATGATTACTTATGGATGATGGTTCCCCTTTGATATTAAGTAAATATCACATTGTATGCTGGTAGGCCTTGAAGTGTGGTTTCCAACAAAAGCAGAGGAGCTCAAGAGTAGGAAGGGGCAATCCTGCTAAAAATGGTCTTATTAGTCTTCCAAAAGAGACTTGGTTCCCACTTTTCATGGTATTTCTCTATCATAAATTTGAAAAGATTTCATCTCATATTGCTCTATTTTATCATAAAACTGAGGTGTTTTATCAAGCTGAAAATATTACTGTAGTTATTTAGCCCTTATGTCATCTTCCAAGCCACATAGATCCCGTTCAGGTTGCGTTCATGACTCAGATACTGAATCTAGCATAGAATATGTTCAAAAAAAGTCACCAATGAGTCCAAACATTCCACTCACAACCCCTAATGCATCCTCAATGAATGTATCAGGTCTAAACATTGATGTGGGAAATCTAATGGGTCAAACTTCAAGCACTTAGTCAATCCCAAAAATTTCTGTCACTACAATTCACCCGAATTCCACTAATACACAAATGCATGTGTCTGAGGGGCCAGGAAGCACACCTGAAATCTCATTAAAGGGTAACCCCCAATCAAAATTTCCACTTGGCTTCCTCCTGAATCCTGGTCGGAATCCAGTCGCATCCCAGCAACCTTTTGGGTGAAGTAAACAGCCAACCCTCAATATTCCATCAGGATCTCAGGTTCATGTGGGCAATGAAAAGCGGGTTGATGGGGGGAAACAAAAAAAACCATTGGAAAATGTTACTCGGAGTGGTCTGTTGAAAGGAAATGCAGGATTGAAGCTTCATCAAAGTAAGTCATTTTGATGTTGGATTATGAAATTTTTCACAATCTGATATGTTTGTTTCATTGGTTAGATATGGCACCCAAAGGCAAGTCAGTCCGATCTCAGGAGCCAATCAAAAATTGTGAGTATGACCAGTCTTTATTAATTTTTTGATGCTTTAACTGATGATTTGCATGGCAGGTGATGAAGCTTATGCAATCTTGCCTCTGGTCCATAAAGAAAACGTGACTGGAATTCATCATCCATATACCTTCAAACCAAGAACAGCTCATGCCAGTTCATCAAGAGAAAAAGTTGTGGATGATAAGGATGAGAACATGTCTCCCAATAACAGTGAAACAAATGATGAACCAAGGAGGGACAATATCATGGCGCATGAGGAGGGCACTCAGTCAAATAGTGAGTTCACCCTTTATCAAATGCCCTTTTCCCAGAGTATGTTTGAACAATCTGATGTCATACAGCAAAGGAACAAGGCTTTCAAAGCTCACAATGTGGCAAAACCTGCAAGCCAGAAATAGCAACAAAGGTGGCTGAAAGCAGAAATTCCAGAAAATTTCCATGGGATGAGGTGAGATGTACATGCCCATTGCCTGTTCCTACTCAAAATGAGGGATAAGGATTTTTCCTCACAACCAAAACCACCAAGCACACAAGAGTTTGAAATTGCAATTCAAGTTGCTGGTCATCTGGGATATTTTCCCAAAAATGTTTTCAATGAGCCATCAACACAGGTTCAGTCTCAGGGTTTCCAAAACTACCCAAAAATGAGCTCCATAAGTTAGGACTAAAGCAATTCACTTGGGACTGGGAGTGCTTGTGGGAACATCCATTCAATGAGTTTATATCTAGGGTTTTTTACTGTACCTCCTGTCTCACCATTACCAGCAGCAAGTATCATCATTACTATTGGAACAAGAATCATAATTACTATGGGGTCATGGAAGCTTTAATGGAGCAATATTTCACTTATTTGAAAAGAGAATGTAAGTCTATTCAAAAGGATGCAGATTATTTAGTAAAAAAGAAGGACAATCAAAAGTTTTCAAAGATTCATCAAAGGGTTGGTTACTGTTTCTCTTCTTCATTGTGAAGTAAGTCTGATGATAATATAATTGATTATTTACAAACCTGTGAGCGCCATTGTGAATGGTGTGATACAGCTAGATTTCAAATTCTAACATCATAATTCAACGACCCTCAAGTATTCTCAGATACTGAGGAGGTAGTGTAAAATGGCCATCAAGTTTACCGCAAAGTGGGATTACGCTGATGCTCACGCTTATTTAATGAATTGATATTAAAAATGGATAGAGACATAGAGTTTTGCGATTGGCTGAATAAAGAAGGGTAAAAAAATATTGATAGATTTCCAGAAATACAATCAATAGATGATGGCAATATTCCAGAAGGCCTATATTTTCAGGTATTTTACCAAGAGTGGCTCAAAAGGTGTAGTAAGATGCAGAATGTTTCCCTTAAAATACTTGACATTCCAGTTAATAGGCCTAGTGGTGATTCTCTGCAATAACTTATTAATATAAATGTTTAGCACAGTAACACATTATCTGATTATTGTTTCCTAAATATGCAACAACTTGCTAAATAAGTTCAACTATAAACAATATGAATTGGAATTTATCACCATCTCCCTTAGAAATAATACTCTATTGCTCATTTTCATGGAGGAAATCTTGAGAAGTCTGATCCAGCTCATGGTGTTCAAAATTGTGGACCTGTGACAGGGTGAAAAATAGTTATTGGCTTTGTCAAACAAGAATTAGAAAATATCAGGAAGGCTCACACAGTTAATGAGTTTTCCTTTTCTTGGACCTATTGGTGATTGGAATATGGGATTCCCATAAAGAAAGATTTCAAAATAGTAATACAATCAGGGAAAATGAACAGCTTGAAAGGTCCCTTCCACATGTTAACCTCAACTGCATGACCTTCACAGGTTGTTGTTGGCCAATATGATGGAGTTGATCAACAGCCTGAGCCTCAATGGCTGCGTTCCAATTGGGCTCCTGGAAAGGTGGATGTCAGAGTCCGAAAATCAGGGTAGACTTATGGGGGTCCCCTCACCATTAAATAGACAATATTAGTCCAAGTTATGTTGAGTCCAGTTCCAGCTGCGGCAATGGATACAATCAGTACTTCACATTCAGGATTATTGAATAAATTCTCCAGGGCCTTCTCCAGGGCTTGTGCTGTAATTGTTCCATCAATTCGTGCAAAAAGGATAGAGTAATAGGCAAGTACAATATAATGGATGCATATTAGAATTAACTCACAAATGAAGAAATTGGGTCCATTGGGTGTAACCATGGATTTGGATGGACAACACTTTGATTTTTTGTTCTCCAGTAATCTTTTGAGTAGGTGTGCAATTTTACTACTCATCATGCATGTTTCCACATCCACAATAGTTCGCGTGATTGTTTAGGACTTATCCTGAGTGCTCCTGCCTTTGTGGTCTTCCAAATCCGCATCTGCCATTGTGTTAAGCATTATGTGATGGCTACAGCATATTCGCAGCTTATTAATATTTATGAAGAATTATCCTGGTCTTTTTCTTTTGGATGATAGTAATTGTAAGGTTTAACTATCAAACAATAAGAAAAATTACTAATATTTTACTTATTGTACTCTGAATGTCCTTATAAATAAAGTAAATAAGATAAAAAGAGTCATAATTCTAAATAAGTATTATATTTAAGGCCTCAAAATAATTACATTATTGAATAAATAAAATATTATAATAAAGAAATATATTAATATATAATAATTAATATATTTAAAAGCACTTTATTATTGTTCCCAACAAATGATAAAGGTGTAAAAAGTTATTTCTTATTAATAAAAAACAATTAATAACAATAATATTACCAATATTAGAGCTATATATTAATAAAAATACTATCTATATTAACTGAAGAATTATGAATAGTAATAATAGAGAGAAATTGTTATAATAAGAGAAAATAACCTAATTTTGATTCTTAATATAATAATTTTTGATGAATTTGGGCCTAATAATTTAATTACAACTTGTTTAAATTGTATTTACAAATAAAAATAAGAGAAATTACAAATTTTCTAGATTTTACATGGCAAAACAGCTTAACAATTGAAGTAATCATGTCAAAAATGATTATTAAATAAATATTATATTTGGTCTTTCATAATATGAAAAGATTTATATACAAAGAATAAAGAGTTTACCTTTGATTTAATTGTTTTAATGTTTTGATGAATCTTAGGGGAAAAAAGAGTAAAAAGAGCTCTATCTATAGTAATTACCTCCCTTCTAGAGTCCAGTAGGCTTCTAGTAGACATTAATTGATTGTATCCACTGGAAATGATCAGTATTTTGAGGTTTAGTGATAATTATGTCATGATCGAACCATCTTATATCATTATTACGCCATTATTTAGAGTTATCACTATAACTCTAAGTTTGATGACATCATAGGCTTGGTAGAAGCGTAAAGTTTTTGTATTTTGCTAATATAAATCATAATATAATATTAATCATCATTTTTATCACTTATATAGCTGTTAAGCCTAAAATAAGATTACAGTGAGTGATCATAAATGATCAAATTTTAAGTTTAAACTTTGATCCTCAATTGCTTTCAGGTTATACATGCTAAGGCTTTTCTGGAAGTGGATTCTGATAGCTTGGCTTGTCCCTATTGAACTTCCAAGAGCATTTCATTACATCATCAAAACTCTATTTTTGATGATTTTTCTTGTAACTCATCTTTTCTGTTGAAATTTAATATTTTAAACTTCAAACCATGATTTCAAGGGGTTATACCTCTAATATTATAATAAAAATTACATAATTCTTCACATATAAACTAGTAGAATCTTACTGTCAAATTTTTCAAGTTTGGACCACTTTCACGACAAAGTGGTCAACAGCTCCACTGATTTTAATCAACAATCCATTAAATATTTCAACCTTGTTTATAGCTTGTAAAACAAAGTTCATATATGTCTTCCTACATAAATTATGTGGTGACTTTATTTTTGGTTTATCTCTCTATTGGGTATATTTCAAGAGATATTAGCTAAAAACCATGAATATATGCATTGACCAAAAAAGTGTATATATTCCCCTTAATTACTTGAGTATTGACTTTAGAGATACGCTTTATAATTGTTTTATATGTGGTAATTTATGGAGAATTCAATTGTAAAATTTATTTTACATGTTGTTTCATTGGTTCCCTCTCTTTTGATACCTTTTGAGCTAATCTGGCTCAGCTCCATGTTTTGGTGGTATCTTAGCTATACCGTTGGTTTATGGTATTTTCGCTGTCATGCTTGTGCTCTGGTTTTGAGTTACAGGCTGATATACCCTCCCTCTAACAAAGGCTCATCATTTATGAGACTGTTCAGTCCTCCTAGAGGCTCAGATCATCCTTAAATGAAGGTTCCCATATGGCATGGCATCTTCTTCCAACCATTTGTCCTTATCAGCTGTTTGGTACTTGAATCTGACTAAGTATTCTCTTTGATCCTTCCCATTAATTCTGATCTTCCTGGCCCTGATGATCTTACTGATAGGTCCAGGGGAATTCTCCACTTCCACTATCTCTGGTGGTGTGGGGTTCCTCCTCCTGGAGGGGAATTTGTCCTGCTCTGTTTGGAAGTATGGTTTGACTAAAGTTATTGGGAAGACTGGGTGCATCCTGGAGAACTGCTCTGTGAGTTTGACCTCCACTGCATTGTTCCCTACCAAATTAATGATAGTAAAGGGAACTACAAAAGAGTCTCTCAGCTTCTTAGGTCCTTTGAGATTATTAGAGTTTAGTGTAGACACCAGCACCTGGTCCCCTTCTATTAAGTCAGGTTCCATGTGTGTCTTGTCCCACCTCTGCTTATTATATTATTTTGCCTCAGCTATGCATTTGGCAGCTGTGTCACAAGCCCTCTTCCACATGTCATGGAAGTCCTTGGCTGTGGGGTGGATGGTCAGAAGATTCTTCTTCAAGTGATCCACAGGCAATGGGGGAATCCACCCTCTCTCTAACAGTGCAGGTGTTTTTCCTGTGGTAGAGTGCTGAATTCTATTATAAGCCAGTTTTGAAGCTGGGAGAAGGGTAACCCAGTCATGGGTCTATCCCTCATGGTCCTTGTATTCTATGCCATAGGCACAGAACCTTCTAAGGATGTCCTCCATTGTATTGATCATCCTTTCAGCTAGGGCATTGCATTGTGGATGGTAAGCTGTGGAAAATGAAAGCTTGGTGCCAAGCATGTCATACAAGTTGGTCTAAAATTCAGATTCAAATTTTGGGTCCCTATCACTAATGATGATTTTAAGGACTCCACAGGTAGCTATGATGTTATTCCAGAATAAAAGAGCAGTGTCCATGGCTATGTCCTCCTTATGGCATGGTAGACACCTCATACTCTTACTGAACCTATCAACTATGATTGAGAAGGCATTGTAGTTTTATTTGCCTCTTGGGACAATTACTGTAACCCAGTCCATATTGATGGTTTCCCATGGGTGTTTGGGTTCCTCTATATGTTGAAGTAACCCATACTTCTTCCCATGTTTCCTATTTGCCTTTTGGCATCTTTCACAAGTTTTGATTTATTCACTCAACTCTTGTTCTTTGGTCCTGTCCTCACTCATGTGTCCCATATAGGGGCAATCATAGCATCCTTGCAGGATCAATTTTGGCTGTACAAATCAGGATGTTGTAATACTACTTTGGCCTGCATGCATATGACCAATTGCTATCCACCTTCTGATTGTTTGCATACATGAAGTGCATGTGCCCAATGATCAGCATTGTCATTCACCCAATTTTCACACACAGGATGAGCATGTCATGGTCCAAAGCTTAGAATGGAAGTTTTTGGCAAAGCCATGGTCAGAAGAATTTTCACAATATTTCATTGGAAGGCCCACTTCTGAGCACTTCACCAAAGCATTTTTTATGCTGCGCCTGGCTGAAATTTCTTCTGATTCTGTGCCAAATTCTCAGATTGCATGCTTACAAAGATGACGTAGCAATTGGTCAGCTGGGCGCATTTGATGTTCTTATCTCAATAGCTCAACAACAGTGCAATTCAAATGTTCAGCCACTGAGAATTTCAATTATTACCCCAAAGCAGACCTCTGCAATGGGTCAACCCAAGCTCAGCCTATATTCACTTGTCATACAGCTTACAAGCCGTTTGTTCAAACACTATCACCTGGCCATAAGGATGGTATGCTCTCTGCAGTCACCTGGAGCCAAAGCCGCCATGTCCTCATGTGCATGAGGCATTTGTGGATTGCACCCACCACGCACATTCCACAATGCCCTCATGAAAGCCCTCCCAGGTGATTGGGTGTCTATGTAAGGCAACAAAGGGTATTTGACTCTGTGTTACAATTCAATCAATTGCAATACTCCGCCAGAACCCCTTTGTTCCTCTGCCTCACATGGGAATTTCCCTTCTCAGTTGCAGCCAATGCTGTGAGTGAGCTTCAATATTCCCAACATGCGTTTAAGCTGAGACTTTGGTGGGTGCTGCAACTGCTACAATTTTCTCAGCCAAGCCATGGTCTAAAAGACCATCTTAGACCAACACACCCTGCAATTTGTCCCAGATGACCTGCTATTCTCCTTTGTGTGTATTCCACTTTGTCTTCCTGCCTTTCCACCCTTTTCTGCGGAGCTCTACTAACCCCACTCCTTTTCCTTTTTGCTGTTTGGTTTTCCTGCTTCTACACCCAGAACACCCCTTCTATCCACCTTGTGCGTCTCCTCCATTCAAAACTTTTGTTTTTTTAAATACATAAATTGTTGTACATCTTCCTCTTTTCTTGAAATATTCCTTTCTATGCACTTACTAATCTCATTTGTCTTGTTTTTAGATGTTGCGCACTTTGTGCAGTAAGCGGGGTATCCCCCGCATTTGCTCCTTGACAACAACTGACACTTGTGATGCTTGCTGACAAGCAAACAAGAAATGCTCATTTGTTGTCAAACCCTTCTGACCACATGACCAGAGGAGTACCGGCCCAAGATGCCCTCACAAGGACTCCTTTGTGGTCAACAATCATGAAAGCATTCCCAAGAGGGAATGGAGCCGGGACCCCAAACAGGCAGATTGGAACGATTCACGATGATTAGCCCTGTCCCCTCAAGTATTGATTTGTCCATCCCCTCTCCTAGGCCACCATTTGATGATCGATTCACTCCTTGACCAGAGCAACGTGATTGTCCGGCCAATGAAGGATGGCTATGGCAAGAGGACATTTGAGCTTGGGCCAATTGTCACAATGTCTTGTCACCCATAGGATTCAAATAAAAAAGTAAGTTTCCTTTTTCCTCCTTAATTCATTTCTCTTCACACAATCATGCTGAATTTTTTCCATTACGCATAGAACAAAACCCACCAAATCCCCCACAAAAAGACTTTCCCATTCCTCCTATTCCTCACGAGCAAACTCCAAGGCAACCTACTCCATGCCCGGGTGCCACCCAATGGTTGGAGGACTTATTCCATGGTAAGCAGCCAACTTTCCCTTTTCTCATTTCAACTTTTGCATCAAGTGAACTTACTTTGCCTCCTTTTGTAGAACCCTCTCAACATGATGAGCCACCTATTCCAGGCCCAAGTCAAGCCTCAGAACGACATGAGGACCCTTCAACTTGTGAGCCTGAACCTGAGGTGGCTCCAATGCAATCCACAGAGGAATCTTTTGGTAAGTCCCTACTTCACTTTCTTTACTCTTCTCAAGTTTTCCTCACCCCTCCTTTGGCCATCTCCAGCTTGTCCTTCTACATGTACCTTTGCAATCATCAATGATGATATGCCCATCAGATCCCCCCCTCCACTCCTACACCAGAGATCCCTCCCATTTCCCGCAAGAACGCAACCGCCTCCTGCCCTTGGGGCCAAGCTCCCCTAAATACCATGATGAGGGTTGGCAGGAATTTACAGACTTGCAATGTACCCTCATGATTCCTTGAGCCATAATCCACAATTCAATCAACTGAATATTGTTGGAGTGTTGGCGCTTGCTCCACATGATTCCTTTTGTGGATTCAACTCATCAAAATCAGATGCACCGGGAATTCATGGAGGAACTAAACTTCCATCTTGGCCAGGCACTGGAGGCCTATCCAAAAGAGGACATCACTGGGATATTCTCAAAATACTTGAAAAAAAAATCAAAAAATAATTTTTTTTTGCATTCTTTTCACTTTTTATCTTTTGTAATACACTTCTTGAAATTAATCATTTGTTCTCAATGATTGATTTTTTTTATTTCTATTACATTCTTTGTTCACCTGAAAGCATTTTTTTCCCTCCTTACTGCAAATCACCTATTGTGTGAGAATAATTTTTGTAAGTTCCCCACCAGATTTTTGAGTCATTATTTCTTGGTGAGAACCTATTTTTCAGAAAATGTGCCAATATTCACCATGTGCCCTCCTATATTTTCTGCTTCCATGGTTAACATCCATCTCAGATTTTAACTGTAAAAATGTGGAGGTTCCCTGCATTTGAGCAATCCACTGCCGATTCATGAGTCATTTCCTTACCTATGGTCATATGCTATTAATCTTAGTCATGTAATGAATTTTTAGAATTTTCAGGAGGCTTCCCAGGCATAAGGAATTGTCTGAATTGTCAGGAACCTGCGCATGCAAAAGGATGTGCATGTGAAGCGTCAGGAATCTGTACAAGCATAAGGATTTGTGTGTGAATTTCTGGAAGCCTTTGCAGGCATAAGGAATTGTTTGGATTTTCAGGAACCTGCAAAAAATAAGGATTTGTGTGTGAAGCATCAGAAGCCTGCACTGGAATAAAGAAGTGTCTGAGTTGTCAGTAGGCTTCCCCAGCATAGAGAGTTGTTTTAATTTTTGGGAACTTGTACAAGCGTAAGGATTTGAATGTGAAGCGTTGGGAGCTTTGACAATCATAATGAATTGTTGGCATTGCCGGGAGGCTTCCCCGGTGTAAGGACTTACAGTGCAAGGTTTTGCATGTGAAGCGTTGGGATTGTGGACAGGCGTTGTGGAACTCCTTTTAGTGTGGGATTGGATAAGGCAGTCCTTGAGGAGGAAATCACAGGTAAACAGTTTTGAATTTCTGAAATAATCATGTAATCAAGGGTGCTAATGGGGTTTTAGCTGGCCCTCTGAATAAACTAAACAATCTCCCTACAGAGCTCACAAATCAATATTTAAGATTGTGGCTTTATAACTCGAGAAGAATTTTTAGCAGTCTCTATCAGACCTATCCAATAACCAGATAAGTAACTTATAAGTTAAAACAGTATAAAATATAATTTTCAAATAATAATATAAGATAATTTTAAGGGTAAGACCTCCATAGTATAAGAGGTTGATTTAATATAATAGTAATAATATATATTTTAAGGGGTAAGTTCAATTTGATGTTATATATGTTATAATACTTAATGGTTTGAGAGGGTAATTGTTAATATAATATAAGAATACGACCTTTAATTATTTATTGGTAAGATATTGTTTGATATAGAGAGGATGTTTGTTAAACATATAACAGATATAATATAATATAAGGGTAGGATTTTTATATATATAATAATATATAGTTGTAAGGTTGGGTTTTTCTTTAATATGAACATATAATAAGACTATTTTTCCTTTATAGTGTAAAGTTTATGGGGATAAACTCAATATTATGAGTATTATTGATAGTATTATAGTTATAAGACTAATAAATTAAACATGGGGTGGATTAAATAATATTAAGTAGACCTTTTGTTAACTACTATTGATTAGAAATCACTATGAATTAAACTTATAGGTCTATAATACTTTAATAAAATAACTGGATTATCCTACTAGTAAGGGATGGATGAACTATTCTCCTTCGTGGTATATAATTCCTCTTGAATAATAATACTAGGTTGACCTACTAGTGAGGGATGAATAGTTATTCTCCTTCGTGGTATATAACTAATTGGATTCATGGGTAAAAAAGGAAGAAATTAGGGAGAGGGGCCCTCCATTTATATTCTTTGGGCCTTCCATAGAGGCACTCAAAAACAAGGGACTTAGAATTTTTCACTTCTTTTGGCTGGGATAATTTTTTATAGTGGTGAGATACCTTTTTTTGGTTTGTTGCACCAATTTATATATGATTATATAATCTGAGATGTTTTTTCTGATGAAGAATGTTGAGATGGTGTCATTTGATCAAGATATTGCACCATATGTTTGGTATATTGCACCATTTCTGAAGCTTTATTTATATTTTAATTAAACTTCAATACCAGTATGCACAACCTTGAGGGAATTTAGCTGGTGAGTAATTTTGAGATGGTGTCATTTGATCAATATATTGCACCATATGTTTGGTATATTGCACCATTTCTGAAGGGGCAATGTGATTTTGTCCAGCTATTGCACCATAGGTCTGTGCACTGTTTGAGCTTTACGTGGAGAATTCTGTGTATTGTGGGGATTCTATTTGTCCTATATGAGTTTCAATTTTCCGTCCTTTAAATTTAATTCTGTTTTTAATTTATATTTACTGGCTTATCAGGTGGCTGTGCTTGTGTTTACACAGATATGCTGTGTAATTTAAGGTTTTGATGTATTTGCCTTGCATAAATCAATTGATTTTCTTTTTCTTTCTGTCTTTTGACTGTTGTTTAATACAGTTTCAATTTATTCCTTGTTGAAGTGACCTCAGTTTTATAACTGCATTGCTGAGTAATCCAAAGGTTGAGCAGAGCCTGGGTAACTTGAGTGTTTCACTACCCCTCTTACTGGTAAATTTAACATTCTTGCTAGCTTGTCTTTTTCTTTTCCTTATTCTATTGTTATTCTTGTAATCAAATGGACCATTCTTGCAATATTTGCTTATGTGATTATAAATATTGATGAAGTTAAATCCATTAATTTGCTGAATTCCTCTATTGTAATTGATTAATTATTGATTTTATTTTGTTATTTCTTCAATTTATAGCCTTATAAATGAAATTCAACTTGAAACTGGGCCCATAAGGTATGGAATACCACAGCGTTAGGATTTGCATGTGAAGTGTCAGGATCCTGGACAAGAGAAACGAAAAAGGACAATTTTACAGTGGTGTCAGCCTGTGACTCAAAACAGAGCACTAGCATGACATCCAACATACCATAAATAATGGTATGACAAGTATTGAACAAACATAGTCAATACAGGTAATAATTAAGAGAAAACAATCCTCTTAAATTAAACACCAACCTTATCCAAACAGAATAAGGAAACCTAGAGGAGAATAAACAAGTCAAAACCCTTATTTTCACCTCTCATCTAACTTATGCATATTTAAGTTATTCTATACCAAAATGGTATTTTTCTTAAAGCTCACATAGAGAGCTACACAATGATATCATCCATGTTGTTGTAACACCACTACAACTGGAGATACCATATAACCTCATTTTCAAAACCAAGTCCCCCTGAAAGTCAAAGATGGCTTGTACAAAACTGTACAAAAGTATAACCAAATTAAAGATCTCAACAAGAGCTTTAATTTGAGACACCTTAGATCTCTGTATCTCTTAAATTGACTGAGGGATCTTGGTTCAAAGGTTTAATAACCAAAATACAGATATTCTGAAAACAAGAAAATAAACAAACCCCTGTATCTTTGGCATACACTCCTAAAACTGTACAGTGTAATATAACAAACTGTAGAGCTAATCAAGCCCTACAAAAATGTATCATCAGAATACAGATATCTTCCAAATTGAAGAAGATATCTAGCATGGAAGTTTTTGAAGCCTCATACTGATGTACAAAATTACATCCAAAATTTAAAACCCTTATAACTTTTGCTATTTGCAAGAAGGGTAAACATGAAGCATACCAAATTGAAGAGCTCATTAAGCCCTTCAATTCTGTGCTCTTGGTTTATTGATATCTCAAAAACTGACTGAGATATCTTTGTTGTAAGTATTTTGACCAATACTGGTCTGTACCAAACCTGTACCAACCAGTACAGTCTTGATACTTAAAATAATGGTTATTTAAAGCTTACACCCGCCCAGAATGACTAATATTGATCATACAGACACCAGAACAACGTCATCCAAGTGATGACGTGGCAGGTGAAACGTTTTTTCACCCTGTATTGATCCAGAATGATCATTTGTGGTTCCAAAACCACAATTCTGTCTATATTGACGTCAGAATTGAGGATCCAGAACCACAGACTGACCACTGGAGTGAAACCTTTCACTCCTCTGACGTGTGAAGAGTTAATAACTCTTGACAGTCTTGAAAGATATAAAAAGAAGGGTTTTTCCCTTGAAAACCCATCATCTTATCTTACTTTTACCAATATTCTTACGTGACAAGACTGTTATCCATCAGTAGTGTCCTTAGAATTATTAAAGATATAATTAGAATATAATTATTGTAGTGTTTCTTTACAGTCAAAGATATTAGAGCATTGCAACCCAGGTCCTCAATAGACTCATCACCACTGTTACCACGTAGCAGTAGGACCTGAAGACTTCATTTTTATTTATTTTGACGTGTCACAGTCATAGTGCTAGCTTGTATTTACTATTTTTAAGCTACTACATAGCCTCACCCTGACAATTTGGGGGCCTGGCCGTGGTTTTTCAACCTTATTGGACGTGTTTTGAACTGAATTAGGCGTAAAAACTCAGCTATTTCAAAGGTATTTTACTAAAAGTGAGTAAAATTTCTAATTTATTTTTTTTATTATTATCATTTTTTTTAAGCATCATATATTATATATAAAAAATTTTTTTCTCCAAAAATATATATTACAAAATATTTTTGTTAAGAGTAAGAGTATAAATCCTCTTTTTTATTATATTGCAATAATTTCCACGAAATTTAATAATAATACAACAGTATTATTTAAATTTCAATACAAATAATAATATACAAACAGTATATTATTCATTTTACTATTATTTTTCACCAAAGTGCGTGAAAATTAATATAGAAACAATTTATTAATAAATAATTAATAAATATTAAATAATTAAATAATTTTTTATTATTTATAAGGAATATTTTAATTCAATATTTCCTTTAAAACAAGATATCACTCAAATTGACGTGAAAACTTGTAATTAATTGATATTTTTAATCAATATCAAGTGTTATAAAAAATATTATTTATAATATTTATAATAACAAGTCAAATTTATTATAATTTAATAAATTTGACGTGTTTATATAAAAACACAATAATATCCAAGTGAATCATTCACAAAACACTTGGATATTACAGTTTTCACTTATAAGACATAAGTGAAAAACTCAAAAACTGTTATTTTTCAATTAAAAACACATAAAAATAATAAAAAAACATAAAAAACCTCAAAAATTTCGAAAAATAACAGTAGAATTGAATAAAATCATTTTGTTTTATCATAAAATACTGATATACAATCTGAAATATCTTTTCTGAATAGTGGAAAAAGACTATATTCCATTAGAAACCCAGTCACAAGGAAATCCATCTGTGACAGCCTCAGAAGACAGAGAGGTGCTGCCAAAAACCAAGGGCAAGCAGAAAAGACACAGTGAAGTGACAATCAACTCTAAAGATTGGACACCAATAGCCGTGCCAAGGGCCAAAAAACCCAGAAAAGCTCCAACAAAACCAGTTGGATCACCAAAACAAATTGAGAAACAGAAAATCACTGTTATCAACCCAGTTGTAAACTCTAAAGGCAAATTGCCAAAGAGTATAGACCATAAATTTGTACAAGGGCCTGCTAAAGGTAAATAAACTTTGAAACATACAACATTTTTTATTGTCTGTCATTTTTTAACATTTTTAACATGACACCTCCACTTCTTAGAGATCTTGGATTCCCAAGAAATCAACCAGAACACTGGCCAAGAAGACACAGAGGAAGAAGAACTGGAGCAAATGACCAGCAAAGGACTTACCATCAGGGAACTCCTACCCAAGGTCTTGTTCCAAATCAAATTCAACCCAGAAGTCCAACCAGGAGATTGGACAGATGCAGAACAGGTCCTCCAAATACACAAACTCCTGAGAGACCTCTTCACATGGAGCATGGACAACAAAATGTTCACTATGGCAGCATCGTGGGCAGAAGTGGGGATAACAACCCAGAAGATCTGTCTCAAGAAAATGGCTTGGATGGAACTTATGACAGAAATGCAAGGTTGGAATCCCAACAAGAATTTCAAACTCTTAGAAGAAAGAGCAACCAGAATCAAAGAGAACCAGGCAGGCATACAAGCCATAGAGAGATCTTGGCACAAGGAAGAGCCCAGTCAGATTCAGGTACCCCCAGAAATGGAAGGAGAAGTCCCATCTTCCCCACAACAATCCAGCAGTTCCAGGCCCTACAAGCCAAAGGAAACTTCATCCAAGGCTCCCCAACCCTTCCAGGTAGTT
Source organism: Austropuccinia psidii (assembly GCA_023105745.1). NCBI lineage: Eukaryota > Fungi > Basidiomycota > Pucciniomycetes > Pucciniales > Sphaerophragmiaceae > Austropuccinia > Austropuccinia psidii. The sequence continues at coordinate 18,567,264 of JALGQZ010000011.1, forward strand.
TCCAACAGGAGAAAAGGAGCCCAAGGGAAAAACAAAACTTCTTTCAACCAGAGGAAGAAGGAAGCAGACCCATTGATGAAAAAGCTGATGGACTTAGTCCAAGAAGTACACAAAAGCAAGAAATAGTTGTACCTACAAATAGTTTTGATAGTTCTGACTCAATAGACCCAGAATTAATGACTGAACTACAATCCACACTCATGAGTTTGAAAACAAATTCACATGGACCAAATTGGCCCAATTCATGGATTGGACATATGAAATCTCAGGAAAAATGAGGACAGAAGTGGAAACATTGAAAGAATAAAATGCTTTCCAAGCAACAGTCATAAAAGACTTAAATACAAATCTGGCCAAAATTTGGACAGAATTTGAAAAAACTAACAGACAGTTGAATTCAATTCTAGAAGAAAAACAAACTGTGAGGAGGGATCTGAGGAATATCCAGCAGCAACAGGATAACTTTGACAAAGAAATTGATTACCTCTATGACAGGGAAGACAATCAATACCCTCCAACACAAGGTCGACCTACTACCTCTACAAAATTGAAAGAAGAGGATAAAGACTATGACCAGGAACCTGAATATCAGATTCCAAAGTTAAGATCAGAGTCAGTGTACCAAGATGGGGAAAATCTCAACTATTCAGAGAAACAGGCACTAAAACAGTTACCAGAAGTAACAAACTGGCCAAAGTTCTCAGGAACTGGGGAATATGACCATATGGAGATCATTGACTATATTGATGGACTCTTTGTTGATGTCCCAAAGATACCAGACTACTGGATCACAACAAGACTTAACACAGCATTCAGAGGCCATGCAAACATATGGTATACTGAGATGAAAGAAATACATGGCAGGAAAAGCTGGCCATGGTGGAGGAACCAGATTATACAAAAGTATAGCAATGGTAGTTGGATCTGTCAAAAGACCATGTCCTTCAAAAGTGATAGATACTCCACAGAAAAAGACCCTTATGAATGGTGCCTCAAACAAAAAAAGAGGCTAAAAGCTATTGATCCCAATATGAAAATAGAAATGAGAAACCATAAACTCCTAACAAAATTGCCAGGAGACCTAGAACATGCAGTCAAATGCAGATGCAACAACATCAGCAGCATTGATGACATAGCAAATGTCATACAAGATGTGAGAAAAAAAACCTCCATAGGAAGGTACACATCCTATAAACCAAACTTCAAAGACAAGAGGTCTGAAGTTAAAGAGACAAACAAAGAAAAAGGGAAAGAAACCCCAAAAAAGAAATATGTGTGCCACAACTGTGGATCACCAGACCACTATGCCAACAATTGCACAAAACCAAAAAAGAAAATATATGCAATTGATGAAGAATCAGAAGAAGAACAAACAGGTGAAAAATCTGATGCTGACAGCATGGGAAATGGTATGAGAGCAGAATCACAAAGTGAACCTGATACCATAGAAGAATACATAGTGGAATGCAATGAAGAAAGTTCACTTTACATACAAGACATTGAATTGGATTCAGGAATACCACAAATAACAACAGACAAAGAGCCCTGTAAGCACACACAGAATGCACAAACATTCCTGGTAACCCCAAATAGAGGGATGGGATTCATTCATGGAACACCTACAAAATTGACAGTTTACATTGAGAACTGTAAACACCCAATGATCATTGACACAGGAGCAAGTTGCTCCATAGTGGCAAAAGAATACTTGAAACAACACTTCCCCAAATGGGAAGAAGAGATAATCCCAACAAAAGCTAGAAACTTTAAAAGTGCATCAGGCAAAATGCACTCACTGGGGACAATAATCAAAGAGATAATTATCCCACACCAAAAAGGAAATATCAGACTGGAACCTGAATTTGTAGTTCTAGAAAATGCACATGTACAAGGATTCTTACTAGGTACAGAGTACCAAAGAATGTATGGTATGGATATTTGCAATTGTGAGCCTTTGAGCCTTTGAGATATGACCACATACCCAATAAGGTCACAAAAAAGATTAAGAATAATTATACCTTCAATATAATTATACTAAAATTACTTAGAATAATTATACATTAAAAATAATTACTTAAATATACAAAAAATACCATAAATTGGTACAAAAATTGGTTTAACTTAAAAGCCAATGAATCAACATGTAAAATAAACTGGACCATTGGATTCCTCATGGAAAAATACACATACACCATTTTTATGGCATTCCTGTAAAGTCAATATTTAATGAATTATAAGGTATAATACGTTATAAAAACCATAAAATCCTATTTATCTCAGAATCCAATGAAACAACATGTGAAATAAATTGTACCAGTGGATTTCCCATGAAAATTCACACATAAAACAATTAATAAACTAATTTCCAAAGTCAATACTTAAGGAATTATCCTGAATATATGCACTTTTTTGGTCAATGCATATATTCAAGGATCATAGCTGATATCTTCTAAACTATACATGATAGAATGATGAACCAAAAATAAAGTTACCACGTAATTACTGTAAGAGCACAGATATGAACTTTATTTTACAAATTATAAACAAGGTTAAAAATCAACAGAGCTGTTGACCACTTTGTTGTGAAAGTAGTCCAAACTTAAAAAAAAGTACACAGTTGGATTCTACTAGTTCATTCGTGAAGAATGATGTAATTTTTATTATTGAATTCAGGGTATAGCCCCCTGAAATCAAGGTTTGAAGTTTAAAATATTGAATTTTGACAGAAAAGATGAGTTACAAGAAAAAGCATCAAAATTAGAGTTTTGATGATGTAATGAAAAGCTCTTGGCAGCATAGTAAGGTTATGCCAGGCTATCAGAATTCACTCTCTGAATTGCTGTAGCGTGTAAATCTTAAAAGTTATTGAAGATCAAAGTTTGAGCTTAAATTGAGCAGTTATGATCACCTACTGTAACCTTAAATTAAGTTTAACAGTCATCAGAGTAATACAATTGGTGAATACTATTAGTTCATGATTAAAACTAATAAAAGCCACGAAATTTGGGGTTCTGCCAAGCCTCTGATGTCATCAAACTTAAATTTATAGTGATAACTTTAAATAATGGTGTAATAATGATGTAAGATGGTTTGATCATGATGTAATCACCCTCAAACCTTAAAATATTGATCAATTCCAGTGCATATGATCAGTACACGTCTACTAGAAGCCTGTTGGACTCTAGGAGGGAGGTATTTACTATAAATAGAGCTCTTTTCTCTCTATTTTCCCCTCAGACGCATCAAAAAACATTAAATCAATTAAAGAAAAGGTAGTTTATTTATTCTTTATATATAGAACTCTTATATTATTAAAGACCAAAGACCATCTCATTATTAATCACTACTTTTGTTTGATTAAATCAATTCTTTAATTGTTTTTGTCATAAATCTCTCTATAAACTCATTTCCACGTAAAATCAAGAATTTTAGTAAATTTTCTTTATTTTTATTGTAAATACAATTTGAAAAAGTTGTATTATATTCTTTTGGCGTAAAATATCTCAAAATTATTATCTTAAGTTTTAAAAGTAGGTTATTTCATCTTATTATAATAATTTCTCTCTTATTATTACTCTTAATAATTCTTAATTAATATAAATAGTATTTATATTAATATATAACTTTAATATTGGTAATATTATTGTTATTAATTGTTTTTTATTTATAAAAAACAATTTTTTATGCCTTTATTATTTGCTGGTAACAATAATAAAGAGCTTTATAATATATTAATTATTTTATATTAATATATTATCTTCAATATTATAATTTTATATAATATTAATTATATTATTATATTCATTTAATAATATAATATTTTTACGCCATAATAATAATATTTCTTTATTATTATTATTATCTTAATCTTATTTATTTCAATTATAAGGACATTCAGAGTACAATAAGTAATAAATTAGTAATTTTTTACTTATTGTTTCATAGTCAAACCTTACAGAAATAGTAAAAACAGATATCTTACCATAGGTACAAACAAAGACAAAAAATTTCCCTTTGACATACATCATGTAACAAATGATAACACCTTGAAAGAACTAGTGGAAGAATTCAAAGAAGCCCAATATGGCACTCAACTCACCAGTAAAATGAAACTCAACTTACTGAAAGTATTGAGAAAGCATAGAGGAGCTTTTGCAATAGGAGATGAACCACTAGGAAAAATCAAAGGACATGATATAGAATTATATCTGGATGTAGAAGGACCATATCCACCTATGCTTAGGAGACCACCATACCCAGCCAGCATGGAAACTAGGAAAGAAATTGAGAAACATATCAATGAACTCTTAGAAATGGGGGTAATAAGAAAAATAGGACTTAATGAGACGATAGAGGTCACTACACCAGTCCTTATAACTTGGCATGATGGTAAATCCAGACTTTGTGGTGACTTCAGGGCTTTGAATAATTACACCAAAGCAGATAGGTACCCCATCCCAAGGATACCACATGCACTAGATAAACTAGAAAAAGCCAAGTTCATTACAAAAATGGATTGCATGAAAGGCTTTCACCAGAATGGGGTGAAACCAGATTCCATCAAATTGCTAAGAATTATATGCCATATGGGCATATATGAATATACTAGAATGCCATTTGGCATTAAGAATGCACCAGCCCATTTGCAGAGGATGATGCATACCATATTTCAAGATGAAATAATGGAAGGGTGGATGGTAGTGTACATTGATGATATCATAATATACTCAGAAACATGGGAAGACCATGTGAAGAAAATTGATAAAATATTGGGAAAATGCACACCAATCAACATGAAGATATCTCTTAAAAAATGTAACTTTGGACAGCAGGAACTGCTAGCCCTAGGACACAAAGTTTCAGGTTTGAGCCTAGCTATAGACCAAAATAAAGTTGCTGCAGTACTGAAGAAACCAGTACCAAAGAACATCAAGGAAATGCAATCTTTTTTGGGCTTTGCTAGCTACTACAGAAGCCACATTAAAAACTTTGCACACATCACTAGTAGCCTTTTCAAACTGTGCTCAAAAGATGTAGTCTTTGAAACTACCAAGGAAAGAAGAGATGCATTTGAAAAGATCAAATATGAACTGACCAATGCCCCTGTCCTAATGATGCCTGATTTTGAACTACCATTCAAACTATATATAGATGCAGCATGTAGCCAAGGGCTAGGAGCAGCACTACACCAGAGGCAACTAGTGGATGGAATACCCAAAGAAGGAGTAATTTGCTATATATCAAGACAACTGAAAGACTCAGAAGCCAGATATGGAGCAACTCAGACAGAATGTCTATGCTTGGTATGGGCACTAGAAAAACTCCATTACTACTTAGAAGGAGCAGTATTTGAAGTTTTTACTGACTGCACAGCCCTCAAATCACTGTTGAACATGAAGACAACAAACAGACACATGCTTAGGTGGCAAATAGCCATACAATAATACAAAGGGAATATGACTATCATCTACAAAGAAGGGAAAAGTCATACTAATTCAGATGGTCTCAGCAGGTGGCCACTGAAGGATGACCAAGAGAATCCAGCATATGACCCAGAAAATGGGACCAAAATACCTATACAATGCATGGAGATAGACAGGAGAAAGAACTTCAAACTATCAAACTGGGCATTAGGGAATGACCCTTCAAACCCAGCACAGAGCTATGGGGAGAGTAAAGAGATACCCATACTGGGAATCAGCTCCTCTAATCTGAATACATAATTCTTGAGCATAGTACAATCAGCATACAATAAAAACAAACAGTGTAGTATATTGATACAACTATTAAAACAAAAGTACAGGAGCCCTGAACTAGAGAGCCAATTGGAAGAGCCATGGCTCAAAAACTTCAAAGAAAATAGATTTTTTCTGATAGATGATCTACTGTACCATAGGGAAAAACACACAAGTGCCCTGGTAATAATAAATAGAGAACATATTTCCCTGATACTACAGGAATGCCATGACTGCCCATACATGGGACATATGAGTGAAGAAAGAACTAAAGAAAGAGTCTTTAGCACAGCTTGGTGGCCAAAGTGGGAACAAGACTTGAGTGAATACATCAACACTTGTACCAGATGCCAAAAATCCAACAGAAGCCATGGCAAAAGATATGGATTACTACAGAGTATAGAAGAGCCCAAACACCCCTGGGAAATAATAAACATGGATTGGGTAACAGGCCTGGTCCCTGGAGGGAAGGACAGCTTTAATGCATGCCTAGTAGTAGTAGACAGGTACAGCAAGAGTGTCAGATGTCTCCCCTGTCACAAGGAGGACACAGCAATGGACACAGCCATATTGTTCTGGAACAATGTGATAGCCAACTGTGGAGTTCCAGGAATTATAATTAGTGACAGAGACCCTAAATTCACATCAGAATTTTGGACTAATCTATATGAGATGCTGGGAACCAAACTAGCATTCTCCACAGCTTACCATCCACAAACAGATGGTCTAGCAGAAAGAATGATCCAAACATTAGAAGACATCATTAGAAGGTTTTGTGCATATGGCATGGAATATAAAGTCAATGAGGGATATACCCATGACTGGGTAACCCTCCTACCAGCTGTACAATTGGCATACAACACAAGTATACACTCAGTGACAGGAAAAACCCCTGCCACATTAGAGAAAGGATCGAACCCACTACTTCCAGTAGACTACTTGAAGAAGAACCTCCTCTCAGTACACCCCACAGCTAAGGACTTCCACACAATGTGGAAGACTGCCTGTGAAAAAGCAGAGCAATGTGTGGCTGAAGCCAAATTATATAACAAACAGAGATATGATAAAAGTCACCAAGAACCTGATTTCAAAGAAGGAGACCAAGTTCTAATCTCAACTCTTAACTTCAACAACCTAAGAGGACCCAAGAAGATGAGAGACTCATTCATAGGACCATTCACCATTATTAAATTAATAGGAAAGAATGCAGTAGAAGTCAACCTGACCAAAGAGTTCTCTAGGAAACACCCAGTTTTCCCTGTGAGCCTGGTCAAACCTTATCACCAGACAGATGAGGAGAAATTCCCTGACAGAAAGAAGACAGTCACCCATGAAAGATTGGTAGAGGAAGATGACTCACCTGGACCAGTGAAAAAGATCATTAAAGCCAGGAAAATAAGGATTAATGGGAAAGACAACAGGCAATACCTGGTTAGATTTAAGAATCAACCATCAGATAAAGACAAATGGTTAACTGAGAAAGAAATCCCGGATGGACAAATACACCTCAGAAGATTCAGAGCCTCCAGGAGGGCTGAAGAGTCTCATCAATGATGAGCCTTCTTTTGAGGGAGGGTATGTCAGCCTGTGACTCAAAACAGAGCACTAGCATGACATCCAACATACCATAAATAATGGTATGACAAGTATTGAACAAACATAGTCAATACAGGTAATAATTAAGAGAAAACAATCCTATTAAATTAAACACCAACCTTATCCAAACAGAATAAGGAAACCTAGAGGAGAATAAACAAGTCAAAACCCTTATTTTCACCTCTCATCTAACTTATGCATATTTAAGTTATTCTATACCAAAATGGTATTTTTCTTAAAGCTCACATAGAGAGCTACACAATGATATCATCCATGTTGTTGTAACACCACTATAACTGGAGATACCATATAACCTCATTTTCAAAACCAAGTCCCCCTGAAAGTCAAAGAGGGCTTGTACAAAACTGTACAAAAGTATAACCAAATTAAAGATCTCAACAAGAGCTTTAATTTGAGACACCTTAGACCTCTTTATCTCCTAAATTGACTGAGGGATCTTGGTTCAAAGGTTTAATAACCAAAATACAGATATTCTGAAAACAAGAAAATAAACAAACCCCTGTATCTTTGGCATACACTCATACAACTGTACAGTGTAATATACCAAACTGTAGAGCTAATCACGCCCTACAAAACTGTATCATCAGAATACAGATATCTAGCATGGAAGTTTTTGAAGCCTCATACTGATGTACAAAATTACATCCAAAATTTAAAACCCTTATAACTTTTGCTATTTGCAAGAAGGGTAAACATGAAGCATACCAAATTGAAGAGCTCATTAAGCCCTTCAATTCTGTGCTCTTGGTTTCTTGATATCTCAAAAACTGACTGAGATATCTTGGTTGGAAGTATTTTGACCAATACTGGTCTGTACCAAACCTGTACCAACCAGTACAGTCTTGATACTTAAAATAATGGTTATTTAAAGCTTAAACCCGCCCAGAATAACTAATATTGATCATACAGACACCAGAACAACGTCATCCAAGTGCTGACGTGGCAGGTGAAAAGTTTTTTCACCCTGTATTGATCCAGAATGATCATTTTTTCGTTCCAAAACCACAATTCTGTCTATATTGACGTCAGAATTGAGGATCCAGAACCACAGACTGACCACTGGAGTGAAACTTTTCAATCCTCTGACGTGTGAAGAGTTAATAACTCTTGACAGTCTTGAAAGATATAAAAAGAAGGGTTTTTCCCTTGAAAACCCATCATCTTATCTTACTTTTACCAATATTCTTACGTGACAAGACTGTTATCCATCAGTAGTGTCCTTAGAATTATTAAAGATATAATTAGAATATAATTATTGTAGTGTTTCTTTACAGTCAAAGATATTAGAGCATTGCAACCCAGGTCCTCAATAGACTCATCACCACTGTTACCACGTAGCAGTAGGACCTGAAGACTTCATTTTTATTTATTTTGACGTGTCACAGTCATAGTGCTAGCTTGTATTTACTATTTTTAAGCTACTACATAGACTCACCCTGACAAGTGGCATGCTATCGTACATGAGCCATTTCACCCATTTTTCATGTGAGCCACCATATAACCCCAATTCCAACCCATCAAAACCAGGTGTATACTGTCCTGCGCATCATCACACCCTTATTCACCAATCACCCTCTAGGTCCCAGATGAATCCAAACTCCCTCATTCTTCTAATTGGGATGAGATTGTATTACCATCCCTGATTTGATAGCCTAGTCCCTCACCAATCTCATAATAGCCATGGATTTTCTGCCACATTGTTTTTGCTAACCTCCTTGAGAATTGTGCCGACATACCCACTGATGTTATGCTTTTGTTGTCCTGTGCTGGATCAGTATAATTAAAAAATGTACTACTGGACCATAATACGTGAATGGGCCCATGACAATCAGATAGATCACTCCAAAAATGCTCATTTGGGAAAATCAATCTTCCCCCTGTCAGCTTGAAACCACCATCCCAAAGCATACAAAAATAAATCCTTATCAAGATGAGGTGAGGTTTTGAATTCATTCATGGTTAAACTGAGTTCCAAAGAAAACTCAAATGCCCCCTAATTTGCATAAAGATTGGCTTCGTAGTTGACTTGATCAAAGGATGGAACCCCAAATGACTTGTAGCAAGTTTGAATCTTTTGAAGTAATCTATTCCCACATATTGTAAGGGTTTACATAGAATACAACCAACTCAGCTAAGATTTGCACCCCGGTTCTGCCTTTCATCTTTTGCGTTTTCAAATTTCCCAAGACTTCCATAAAGACCAAATTTTTCATTCTTTGTGCTGCATTTGTGGGAAAATTCCCCTCCAGGAAGAAGAACCGCACACCACCAGAAATAGTGGAGGTGGAAGACTCCTCTGAACTAGTGAAGAAAACATCAGGGCCAGGAAGCTCAGACTTAATGGTAGGGATCAGAGCCAATACTTAGTCAGATTCAAAAGCCAGACAGCTGATAAAGACAAATGGTTGGCAGAGGATGCCATACCAGCTGGGAACCTTCATTTAAGGAGATTCTGAGCCTCAAGGAGGACTGAAAAGTCTCATCAATGATGAGCCTTTTTTAGAGGTAAGGTATGTTAGCCTGTGACTGAAAACCAAAGCACAAGCATGAAAGCCAAATACCATAAACCAATGGTATAGACAGGATATCACAAAAACATGGAGCTGAGAAAAATCAGCTCAAAAGGTATCAAAGGAAAGAGGAAACTAACCACTTTCAAGATATACAAGTCCCATCATCATGGGACAAAGAATAACAAAGTTATTCTTGCAAAAAGTTGTTGCTGAGCATAATCCTTAATTTTCACCTCTCATCTGAAATAAATGGTAAGATGCCTAAACCCATAAAATGGGTATGAAAAACAAATCTCTAAGCCAGAGCTATCCATTGGTACTAACCAAACTGAGCTAGCACCAGTATTACAGAAGTTATGGTCAAATTCAGGCCAAATAAGGGTGAACAAAATATTCACCTTCCATCTAACTTCTACAGTTCTAGTGTGAGATACCTAAAGTGGGGTCTTTTTGGAAAGAGAATAATCAGGCTATCTGATGGTTCCATCCATTTCCCCATATCTCACCTAGAACAAAAGTTATGAAGCAAACAAGCCCAATACAGCTTCTTGCCTAAAACATGCATATGTACAAAAATTTGTACATGGGATAACTTTACCATATTGGATGATAACCATACCAAATAAGGTACCATTGTGTAGATTATATACAGGTCTACACACAGAACCAATTTTGAGGTTGATATCTCAAGAGATGACAAAGTTATGGCTGTTTTAAAGTCAAAATCCCACAGTCTGGCCATTTCACCCTTACCATGGGATAATATCCCATAACCATGATTATGAGGTGTCAAACTGACAAAGAAGCTTGTTTTTACTTCAATACCTAATATCTCATTCAATCCTGGGTCACATACAGGTTCTGTACAGCATTCTATGCGTCATACACATCAGAATGAAGCTGTGTGGCCACAAGATGAAAATTTTCACCCTGTATTAGTGAGAACTGCCCAGATGTGGTTTAAAAACCACATCTGAGCCCATTAAAGGTTATACAGGCCTTTTGCAAACCACAAGCCTGTCTTAGAGAGTGAAAAGTCTTCACTTCCTTTATGTGGAGTGGTCTAGCAGCCTTTTTACCCCATTTCAGGATAAAAAGGGTCCTTTTCACATCCAGAAAAGGTCTCCTCATCCTGCTCTTGAATTTCTACATAGTATAATGGTCAAAAACAGTTCTACTCTTGGAAAATAAACAGGTATACTTCTAATCTTAATTATTGTAGACTTTGTTATTGTAATCCAACAGGTCAAGCTGCACCCAGGGTTTTCAATAGGGCTCACCACCACTATTCTTCAATAGTAAAGCCCTTTTATTTTAATAATAAACTATTATTATACCTTAGTACCCTTATTTTTAATATTTATAACCATGTCACAGTCATATTTAAAGTTGTAATTATTGCACTTACAGCTTCATCATAGACTCAGCCTGACATGATTCCTTCATCAATTTTAGATTCCAAATTTTATAATTAAAAAATTCTTCTGCTTCTGTTGGCTTGAAAAAATCTAACCCTATATATTGAAATTTATATAGCAAGTCAACAGCCAATAATCATTTATCATGCACAAAGATAAAACTCACCTGCAATCTTGAGCTCCCCAAGCCAGGCCAACATTTTAAGCTCTTGGTTACTGATCACCTTAATACCAATGGGCAGGAATGTATCAGCATCATTGATATTATCAACCCCCCTTTTTTGATGATTGTTTAGTAATATTGGAATGATAATTCAAAATGTCTCCAAACCCATTAATGTGGGATGAAAATATTCCTTGAAAATTAGCAGAGGATTACACTTTGGGCTCAGGTTAAGGCATTATATCGGTCATATCTTGTCCCATTGTATCATGTTTAATTGTCTCCCTTTCTTGAAAAGCTTCAATATTTTGAGGAGAGAAGGAGGGGTTTCATCATGTATTGTTTCATTGAGTATGGGGGAGCTTTCAGTATGAGGAGGCTCATTATCAATATGGTCCACTTCAACATTGATCATGTCATCACCTTGATCCCGGGAATCCTTTGCGGCTTCAAAGGTACAGCGTTTTTTGTTGGCTTTTTTGGTGGCATTTATATTTTGTCTTTTTTCTAATACTTTGCCTGCAACTCCAATTACCACTCAAGATCCTTCAGGTTAAGATTTTCCCACCTCCACACCTTCCCATATATTGTAAGCAGCCCTTTTCAAGGTTTTTGTAGTGAATTTTTATTTGACTTATGCTTCAAATCCATTTTGAGTAGGCTCATTGCTTCAGAAATCTTTGATACACATAATCAGGAATTTCACTATCATTTTGAATTTTTTTTAGCCTTGCGATTTTTTGAGCAATCTTTGACACAAATTGTTCCTTGGATATAATTTTAACCTCCCCACCAGAAATTACATCATCTTGCCCTGCATCTTCTGTTGGTGAACAAGGTTCAACAGTCTTTTCCTTCTCATAGATTTTAAAATTTGGTTTCTGAGAGCTTGGAGGCTGAGGTGAAGTAAAGGCTATGACAAAATTATCAGGTTTGGAGAGACTACAAATATTTAAGATAAACCTATGCTCACATTCTGGAAGGACTGGTGGATCTGAATTACTTTCATGTGCCAGGCTCTCTACTCCAATGCCTAATTAGCTACTACTGACCATATCAGAGACTTCACTTCCAATCTTTGGGTCTGAACTTTGTAGTTCATTTAATTCAGTTGAATTTCCCGGGGGTTTGAGCATTGGTTGGGGCATAGCGGAGTTAGTTTATTTAGTAAAGAGATGGTGACAAGTTGATGGATGACTTGATTGAAATTCTTTGAATAAAAAGATAAAAATGGAAAAAAAAGGTGGGAGTTCTGAAAGTGGTGGAAGTAAAATAAGCTTAAGATATTAATTATTGATTCCATTTTAGGTAGTATCAATATTGGAGAATTTTTGAAATTTTGAAAGAAGTTAAATATCAATTTAAATCAGTTAAATACTTGGTGAATTTTCCAGAAAAAAGTCATTTCAGAACCACAGGCTGACCAAAAGAAACCTGCCCATTGATGGCCTTGGAACCTTCCATAAATATCTATTGAACCTTTTGTATTGCATTTGAAAAATATGGTTTGTCACAAAATTCAAGGAGGTGATGTGTTGCAGATTATTTCATATCATTCAAATGAACTAACTTCCCTGTGAGAAATTGAATAAATTTTCCTAGTTACAAACCTACTAAATTCAACTTCTGAACTATTCAATGCTCATGACCTAAGGACTAAGCAAAGTGTTCCACTTGAATGATATGAGATAAAATGGTTTTGTTGCAAAAACAAAGACACAATTTGGGTATCAAATATTCCACTTGTTAGTTTTTAACTTGTGAGCCTCATGATTTAAACCCTAACCCCAACATTGTGGATATACCTACCAATTTCCCCCCAGAACCTGTTGGCAGAGAAGGACACTAAGCATGTTTCCATGATTGAATTCATCATGTACGCCAAAAAGCCACTGTAACCTATTGATCTAATACCCAGCACAAGGATGGTAAGTGGCGGAGAGAGGATTAGGCATAAGGCCGGTTGAGTGCGGAGTCAGAGGCATATCTTGAGGGTGGCACAGGAGCATAAGAATTGTAAGCGGTATAGAAGATAAGGCAGGTGTGTGGAAGAGTAAGGAGTTGCAAGGCCAGAGATGGGGGGCAGCATTGTGGTCTCAACTTTAGGGCACTGCAGGAACGTCAGGATCATAAGTGGGGTTGGGGATTAGGCCATTGTGAGGGTGGTGTTGGAGGCATTTTGGGAGGGAATTACACAACCATAAAGATGGTAACTGGCATTTGAGGCATGTCGGGAGGGCACTACTGGAGCGTAAGGATTGTAAGCAGTTTTGGAGGAATGTCTGGAGGGCACTATGTGAGTGTAAGGGTGGTAAGCGGCGGGGGTGTGGAAGCATAAGGAGTGGTGAGGGTGGAGATGGGGAGGCAGTGTCAAAGTCATCTCTGGAGGGCGGTGTGGGCCCATAAGAATGCTAATGTTTGGAGAGGATTAGGCTGGGATGAGGAAGCCAATTCAAGCGTGAGAGTAGGAATTGTAAAGGGGTTAGATGATCAGGAGGTGGGGCGGAAGTCTTCTCATGCACAAATATGGGCATGCCAACCTTCTGCCTTGCACCAAGAGGTGTAATTACCCAAACCTTGCAAATAGTGTTGAAATGGGGTTGGGCTTTGAGTGACATTCTCATGTGACACATGTGACAATTGATTTTGTCTTGACACAGAAGTGATGTGACCCACTAAATCCAGTCACTATAATGTGACAATAATGCAACTGAAGCACACTTTTATACTGACCGCATTGCAGCATGAATTCAATCTCTGGCCATTGACACAACATTCACCCTGGTGAGAGTTGGCCCTCCAGTACCTTGGGATGCCCCCACAGGAGCAGGAACACTTTCAGTATCATCAAACCCTTCTTCTTCCACTGAATTTTCCCCTCCTCTTCACCATCTTCACCAGGACCCTCAAAAGCCCTGGAAATGAACTTGATCTTCTTGGCCCTCTTCCTTCTTTACTGGATGGTGCTTCTCCTTGCATAATGGGTCCTCTGTATAATTAGGCCCCCAGTTGACGAACTGCTTGGGTGCCATGAAAATGGGCTCTTGGAGTTGGAGCAAGAACAGCTTGAGCACTGGCTTGGGATGTAGTTGGTCTTGCAGGAGGTGAATGATGAATAGGCATGATTTGAAAAATAAAATATCAAAATCAATTATTAAAATCAGATTTTGAAGATGGAAGGGTTGAGCCAAATCAACTGGAAAGCTTGAAGTCTAAATCAAAATCAGAATCAATGTCTTGAAGAAAAATCAATCAATCAAAATGAACTCTTGAGGCAAATCAATCAATCCAATTTCAAAATGAATTCTTCAAGTCTATGAATCAATATTTAAAATCAATCAAAATAAAAATATTGCAAAACAAATCAAAAAATTAAAATGAATTCTTGAGGAAAAATCAATTTTTTTTCTAAATTATTGATATCAAAAATCAGCAAACTAAAATGAAATATTAAGGTGAATGAATTTTCTTGAAGTAAATGTCAATTGTGTCCATTCAATCAATAAAATTAAATCAAGTTAGTCCTTCTTTAAACTCAAAATTTCTTGAAGAATGAAACAATATGAATCTTGATGTGAAGAATGTGTCTGAATAATTTGATGAGCAATTTGAAAATTAAATATATTTTAAGATTATGCTTGAATTTTGAATGAAATAAATATGATGATTTGAGATAAAATTTGGAGATAAAAACAAAAATAAAATGGGTCGGGTTTCAATTTTTAAGAATTAAAAATGAATGAGAGAAAATTGAGAAGTGAGTATAAATCATAAGGTTCATAAGCATTACAGAGTCATAATTTCAATGAAATTAATGGATGAAATTACAAACAAAGAATGAACAGAAAAATGAAATCATGAGCTAATTAATATAAGTTCACAGGGGCTCTTATGGAAGCAAGAGTTTTTTCAGCCTGTGATTAAAAACCAGAGCACAAGCATGACAGCTGAATACCACAAATCAATGGTATAGCCAAGATACCACCAAAAGATAAAGCTGAGCCAAATAAGCTGAAAAGGTATAAAACAAAATAGGAAACCAACCACTTTCCAAATGTTTAAGTTCCATCATCATATGACAAAGAATAACAAAGTTGTTGCTGAGCATAAACCTTAATTTTCATGTCTCATCTAAAATACAGAGGAAGAGGCGTAACCCCATCAAATTGGTATTCAAAATAGAGCTCTAAGTCAGGGCTATCCAATGGTATTAGCCATACTGAGCTAGCACCAGAACTACAGAAGGTATGACCAAAATAAGGTCAAATAAGGGTGATTAAAATATTTACCTCTCATCTAACTTCTACAGTTTTAGTGTGAGATACCTAAAGTGGGGTCTTTTTGGAAAGAGCAAAATCACGCTATCTGATGGTTACATCCATTTCCCCTTATTTCATCTAGAACAAAAGATATGGAGAAAACAAGCTCCATACAGTTTGTGGGCAAATCATAAATGATAACCATACAATATGAGGTACCATTGTGTATAACACATCCAGGGCTCCACAATGAACAAGCTTTGAACTTGATATCTCAAAAACTGACAAAGTTATGGCAGTTTTAACCTCAAAATCCCACAATTAGACCAATACAGTTTTACTGAGGGATATTATCCCATAACTATGATTATGAGGTGTCAAACACACAAAGAAGCTTTTTTATACTTCAATAACTCATAATTTATTCAATACTGGTGTTCCATACAGGTTCTGTACAGCATTCTACACGTCATACACATCAGAAGGGGGCTATGTGGTCCCCAGATGAAACCTTTCACCCTGTATTGGTGGAAACTTCCCAGATGTGGTTTCAAAATGAGGTCTGAGCCCAACACAGGCTATACAGGCTTTGTGAAAACCACAAGCCAGTACTTGGGAGTGAAAAATATTCACTTCCTCTATGTGGAAAGGTCTAGAAGCTTTTTCACCCCATTTTATGATAAAAAGGGGCCTTTTCACAGCCAGAAAAGGTTTCATCATCCTACTATTTAATTCCTATGTAGTACAACTGTCAAAAAAAGTTATACTCTTGAAAAAAAACAGCTTATACTTTAAGCTTAAGTATTGAAGCTCTTATTATAGTAACCAAACTGGTAAGACTCTTTCAGCAGCGCTCACCACCACTATATTATTATATTAGAGCCCTTGATAGCTTATTTTAAACCATCTATTATCATTATCAAAAACATTTTATATCATTTTCACCATGTCAAAGTCATAGTTAAAGCTTGTAAGTACCATTATACACCTTTATCATAGACTCAGCCACACAAGTGGCCTGGCACTCAGGAATCAAGAACCCACTCGGAGGGCTCCAAAAGCATAAAGAAATAAAAAGAAATACATTTCTTAAGGAAGAATAAGAGTAAAGAAATGTGTTCCAAAGATAAAAGAAAAAGGAAGCCGATGGCCAAGATAATAAGAAAGCCGGAAGCCAAAGAGCCAACCAAATGAATCCTCAATTCAATTGTTCAACCTGTAAGAAAGAATAATGGAATTAGTAAAGGATATGACCACCAATATCCACTGACAGGTGAAAAAAAGGTGCAAATGACTGACTTAAGATTATCTGTATTTACTTTAATAAATTAAAAAAAGTAAGAATAAAAATAAATCTCATATATCAATTACCTGGGGAAAAAGTCCCCAGGAAAGAAAAGGTGGCCAGTATATGTGAAAACGTGGAAGGCTGATGGTGGAGTGTTGATCCCTGGCTTTGTTGACTGTTTTGGGTCAATACAAATCTGGCCATATTGAGAATTTAACAGTGTTATGAATTCCCAATGTGGAATATGAACTTCCCCAAAAGGGCCAAGGCCATACAGCTTGCTTGAATATGGCCTGTATTGACCAATTTAGTTGTCCAAGGAAATACTAAAGTACTTGATGCCCTGAAAACTGATTGAATAATTATTAACCTCTTGGAATTACCTTTTGACTGATCCTGAAATGAAAATAACCCACCTCCTGCAGAGCCAGGAGGTGGGAGACATTGAATGGTCTGCTGATAGCCACCATTGATTTCAAGAATGCATGGCTTAAAAGTCTTCCTTTGAAATGGGTTATGTATTTGAGAACTGCAGTTGTAATGACGTAATTTGGTCCTGAAACTATCACCAAGGGGTTTCTGAGGAAAAATGGTACATAATGGTATATAATACCATATATGTACCATCTTTCGTTCCCACATAATGAGTCCAATTGAGTGGAAGTTGGGGGTTTCCCTGCTCTTGAGGGGAAACCCTTTATAAAGATGACTGGGGCCCTTTGGTGACTGCCAGAGGCCATGGTTGAAGTCCACTATGGTCATTTTGGGTCCTTACAGCCCACAGGCCATACACACCATAGGGGGCCTAAAAATAGGGTCCAGGGACCTGGTGGTGGCTAGAGGAGCCAGAGGCCCCTGCAAGGCTGACAGGACCCCCCATGCCCAAAAAAAGGGGTATTGGCCTGGGGGTTGATGAGGTGGATTATTGGCCAAGGGGCCAATGGGAGCAGGATATGGCCTGAGGCCATGGAAGGCCAGTGAAAATGGATATGGCCCAAGATTCATTTGACATCCACAGATTCAATTTGGCCATAAAAGGGGTTCAGGCTTGATTTGCTGCAAACACCCATTGGGGTCATTACATGTGGTTGTGACACTGAGCTACACACCACACCTCAATTTCAACACAAAATCTTATGGTTAATACCAAATCTTATGTGAAATAAATTAAGGTATTGAGGATTTTCATATTTTCATACAGAAAACACTAAAAACTTAATTTAAGCTTATTTAGAGTTGATTTACAGAATTTTTACCCAGGGATTACTCCAACTTGTTTTTTATGAGGAATCAAGTAGGGAATTAGTTTTCATAAGTTAATTTATTGGAAAAAAATTATAATAATTTTTGCATAACTTTTTTCCAAAAACCTTTAATTTTCAAATTTTTGGTGAAAATTTCTTTTTACTAAATTTTTTCAAATAAAAGTGTATTTTCACAATTTTCAATATCAATCACATTTCAATTTTGAAACATAATTCCAATTTTAATCTTTTATATAAATTTTGAACTATATTTATATTTTGATTTTGGTTTGATTATATAAATAAACTTACTTATTTGTAATTATAACAAAATCTTTTTATTGGTGGTCTTTTGCATATATAAAAATACCTCTAAGGATCACAGTGATTCTGATATATTCAAAGCCATTTATCTATACAGTACAATAAATTAAATTGGAATTTCATACAGAGCATGCAATGATAATATTTGCCTTGCAATATTCTTTTGTCTTCCCATCCTTTTGAATCACAAGATTTTTAATTCAATGAGCTAATTAGTAACATTTCAGAAATGATTTTCTAACAGAATTGATAGTTTAAAATGAAAATGAACTCAAATTTCACTTGAACAAAGATACTTAATCTTCTGGATTCAGATTTATACTAATTTAATTAGCTCCTGATATGCAGAAAAGTATCTCTAAGTAAGATTAGATTTGCATGTTTCCAAAATTTATCATTGATAATATTGCAATTTTTATGCTAATGACAGACCTTATCTTCAATATTTAACATGAAAAATGCCTTTTTTCATCTAACTTGATTTTTTCCAAAAGAAATTGATTTCAGAAGTAATTTCTGTTCTTAATATTGTGTTCCTTAATTCATTAAGTGAAAGAGTTCTTTGGGAAATAAAGATGCTTGAAAATATTAATTGAAGAAAATTAATTCTGATTGAATTTTCATTCCTTTTAAAAGATATTTTGATGTAAAAGATTATTAAAGATTCAATAATTACAAGAATGTGTCCAAAGGTTTGTAACAATATAAGCTTTCTTGATAATCATAATGTTTTACCTTTTGAAAGAAACAAAATACAATCAACCTTTAAAAAAATAAATTAAGCCTTTTTATAATGATACCTGAGGAATGCTTTCCAAATTTCAATTTTTTTTGTATTTTCAGGAAATAAGCCCTTTCATAAGTTACACCTGTAACCTATGACTTGTTAGTTTTTTGAAAAGTAAAACAATATCATTTTTTAAAAACAAAAATTCATCAGCTTATATCTTTAAGAATATATATATACTTAAGATTAACATTATTAATAAAAAATTAGAATTAAACTATAAATGCTTCTCTAAGAAAAGATTTAAAAACACAAATTTTTTTGTTATTTAGTTTAGCCATTTAACAAGAGGTTTGAAATGAGTTTATAAAAAATCACTTTTTTGGGAGAAAAGAAATTTAAATTTTGAGTAATTTTTATTTTTCAATTGCAAATAACAGTATCACAGATCTTAAGAATAAATGTTGATAAATAATTTAAAACATCCGTATATTGTAACAAAATAGGTAAGACCATTTTACAGTATTTTTTTGCAATAATATTTTTGAACGTGAGGAAAATAAATAAAACATTTCTCCAATTAAGTAAAAAATCTTCTATGTTCTTATAGTGTGGAGATAATTCTATAGCAATATCCTTCTTAATAATTGTCTAATCAGCTCTTAAGTAATATTGAATATTTATTTAGAAGTTTTGGCATACATTCAGAATACAAGAGGTTTTTGAAAGAAAGGTTTATAAATTGGAAAAGTTAAATTTTTTTATTGAACTGATGCTTTTTAGTTCCAGGAAAGGAATTGAAAATAATATTTTTAGGCTTTTACTATTAACATAAATTATGTTGAAAAATATTTGATAAAAAGCACAACTTGCAATTGATGAGTCTTTTTTTTATATTTCTATGTTCACCTTTTGATATTTTAACAATCAAAGATATTTGGATTAAACTATCTTGTTTGAAATAATTTACCATCATCAGTTCCTCTTACTCACAAAAAACTAAAAAATGTGAATTCTTTATAATTGATCTTTCCTGAAATATTACTCTATTTTTATTTAAGTAAATTGAACACAAATTAGGATATATCACTTCCCATTTCAAAAATTGGAAAGATATATTAGAAATTTATTCTGAGAATTAGGCTCAAAATAAATTTCTTTTCAAAAACAATTTACCAGTAATAGGCTTCTATTCCTATATCCCTTTCATTTTTTTCAATTGAAAACTACTAGAAAAACTATTTGCGGTTTTTCAGAAATCAGGATTTACCCATTCTCATTCCCTTTCCCCTTGATGGGAATTTCCTGGGATCTCTTATTTCTTCAAAATCATCTCTTATGCTATTATATAGCTAATAAAATGCCAAAAGGACTTAAGAGAAACTGGTTTAGAATAATAAATCTGGAAATTTATTCTTCTTAATAGACAAATATTATTCTAAAAGACTTCCATAAGCTCTACATACATGGGGAAATCAAAATCAACCCATTTTCTGAATTTTCCTTTCTTTTCAAGGATGAAATGAGAAATATTATCATCAAGTTTACCAATCAAAACAGGTGAATAAATTACTATTCCTTCATGAGAATACGAAAATTTAAAACTGGTTTAGTTTGATACCTTTTAATTATTTACATGAACAATATTATCTTTTGGAACAAAACTCAAAACAAAGCTTCATAATTCAAAAAAGCAGGAAGAAAATATCAAGGAATTTTGGGGCTTAACCTTTGCTTTGGAGAAGTCCTGGGTTCACTGAAAATTAAGGTTATTTGTATTTATATTGTATTATCCCATCATGGCTTTTCCAAACGCAATTATTCATTCCAAAAATTCTCTAATTGATTTTACAGCATCTTTTTTCATCCCCAATTTTTCAATCATTAAATATTGATTATAACTTTAATATTCAATAATGCCTAGTTGAAATATCCAGCTTATTAATAATATAACATCTATTGAAAGTCTTTTTTAGAAAGTAAATTTGATTTTATATGGATACTCCACAGAAAAGCTTTTATCACCCTCCTAGAACTTTTTCTAAAGATCTGAAAAAATGAAAAATACTTCATTTCATAGATTTATGGTCAATTCTTATTCCTTGTTATCATTTGGAGAATTCCAAAACTAATAGATGTAGAATTTCAACCTGATTTCATGTTCATAATTTATCTAGAAAGGCTATAAAATATCATCATTTGCCTCTATTATTTCAATAATTTAGGAAAAGCCTATGAAATGAATGTCCAAAGGTTCTTGCTTGTCAAAATTGAGTAAAGTAATTTTTCCATGTATTTATTTGTGTAAGTATTCAAAATATGATATGAAGGTGCTTATATTGAGGAAGACACTTTATATACATTATCCAGTTTTCTGATTCAAATAGAAGATTTTTTTCCTCTAGATTTCATCAGAAAAGGCTCAACACAGCTCTGACCTTGCTAAAATTTTCTTTTTTTCAAAAAATGTGAACTTCATAAAAATAGAGGTTGATCTAGAATGTACGTTTATTGTATTTTTCTAAAATTTTATTTTTGATATTTATTTTCGGTTCTCTGAAGATGAAAAATAATTTCAGGTATGTTTACTGAAAAAAGAAGAATGATTTTGTTACTATTGTATTTGTATATGCCTCGGTAAGTTAAATACATATTTGAAGATAATTATATACTTACATAATAGAATGGACCTATCACTTAGCAGAAAGATCTACCTATTTTTCAAACCACATTGACATCCATTGCCAATGCCTTCACTTCACCTATTAAAAATAAATTGCCCAGAATATATAACCAAGCTGGTGGTATACTCAGAAAATATATATGACTATTATCTTTTTGAAAATATTTAATATTTCCATTGAAACTCCTTCTCATAAAATTTTGTCTCTCATATTTGGAAGGATATTTGCATGAAATAGTGGAGGCCAGAGAGTTATATTTTGGGAGGATATTACTCATGTTTGATATTTGATTCAAAAATTTAAATTTTTTAGCAATATCCTTTTTCCTCCACCTCACAATGATTCAAGAAAAATCAGTTTTCAGCTTATTTTTTTTCCAGCCCTTGTAAGATTTAGGAAAAATATTTCAGAACCTGAATTATTTTACCTTAATCTCTTGAGCTGGAGGATAAATTGATATCTTAAAGACCTAAGAGTGGGGAAGATATGAAGGATTATTTACCATAGCCCTCTCAATAGATTCTAGTTGTCCACCCCAATAGTTTTGAAATATTTTCTTGAGTGCTTGTGTGTCAAAAAGATGCAAAAATGAAAACAATTAATTAAAAACAGTTGTTTTGTACTCAAAATACTCAAAATCAACTCAAATGAAGTTAGAACAAAACAATGTGATATTGAGCCAAAATATGCTGGGCTGAGAGGCTGCATATTCTCCATTTACTCACAAATTTCTGTGGAAAAATTATTTTTTAGCATTTTCTATTTTTATTTAATCTTGGTTTTTATCTGGAATACAGTATAAATATGTACTATGCTGCTACTGTATAAAATGAAAATGAATGGATTATTGCAAATTTGCACAGATTATCATTATTTTTATCATTGAATTTGTTTTTTCCCATTTCAGCTACAAGGATGTTTTTTTTGAATTTAGTTTGATTTTGCTTTATTGATTAACTTTTTTGTCAAAATCACAGTATGTAATATGTGTCTATGAAAATGTTGATAAGCTTACTATTAATAAACCTTTCTATGACTGTTCTTATGACATATAATAATAAAAAATATTATAAACACAATTCAATAATTAATTAATTACTTATTTCTTTTACTTTTTATACACTAATAACGATTATAACAGTATGAATTAATTGTCTACAAGAATCAATTACAAGAAGAATTTAATGACAAATCTTCTTTATTAAAATAATAAAATTATTTTAAGTTCTAATTATCTTTTACAAGAATAATTATAATTATAATTCCTAAAGAAAAATAATAATAGAGAAAACATTTAAGAATGAATTATAAACCACTCACTAATACTCCAACAAACCTTGAAAGAATATGGTAGAACAATTTGATGGATAACTTGTGGGTTTGAGGGATCAAAATTGCTTTATAATAATATTAAAATAATATATAGTTGATTTCTATGATTTCACGTCTTTTATATTGATTGTGAAAGATTTAAAAAACTTAAGAAAATATTTTAACTAATACTTGTTTGCAATAATGGTGTAATTGGATAATAAGATGATTTGGAAAAAACAGAAAGAGGATGCCTATTTCAAGTCAAATAGAGCTCAAAGAGGGATGAAATGAAGCAAACTGAAGATCTAGTGAGTGAGAAAACAATAATGATTTTTTGATTAATGATTGCATCATATGTTGTTGTGTAAGATTGTCAAAATTACTTAATTGATGCTTTTACATGACTATCAAAGCAAATATGGTGAAGAAAAAAAGGATTAACAACTTTAAATATTCCTTTATTTCAAAATAAAAATTAATTTCTCAAATCTTTCCATGTTATTGTAGATATCATCCCAGGTTGTATTTTCTGTGATTTTTTGAAGATGCAATATTTCGTGTTGAATTATCAAAAATGGACTGTAAGTAAAACCTTGAATTTTACTTATGAAACTGTAATTTTTTTGGTTTTTTTACAAATCATACTGTTCTCCATTGGTACTGAAGGTTTCAGAAAGGTTCATTAAAACTGTATTTTTTATGAATTTTTGAAGTTTTTACCTCATCTCTACATGAAATTGCAAATAACACTATATGGCAGGTTGCTATGAGGTAAATAAATGGATAATAGTCCAAAAAGGGTTTTGATTACTATTTTCAGGTTTCTTCATGGAAAATAATTAAGAATTGACATGGTTACAGCAGTCTAAGTTGCATTTGACCTCTTTGTCAGATCAAAATAGTAGCTTATTTGCAATTTTCTTATGATTCAATGGGATTTTAACTTGGTAACTAGATTCCCAAGATGTTTTAGTATACTCATTGGGCCAAGATCAGCCATGCATCCAAGATTTAGAGCTATCCATGCCTAAGAGGCCTCAGAAGTTGGGTACCCTGGCTCTCTTTGATGTCTTTTGTCCCCCTTAGCTATTTTCACATCAAAAATAGAATTTCAGGTTTAAAGACTGATATCCACCATGGGTATATCTATAATTTATGTAAGAATACCATAAAAATTAATGCCACAAACATTCAAAACACTATTCTTACCTTATATGTAACATGGGATTTCTCACATTCCCATTATTTTGGTGTGAAATTCAGAAAAACAAAAGTTTTCACAATTCATTTATGTGATATTGAATTATTTTCCATATTACCACCTCTTAGAGTTAATTTAAGCTTATTCACTCTATGGAGTTACGCCAGGTTAACTTTTGTGTAGATTCAAAATCTGGGCTTAAAAATATATGGATTTACTTTCTCACAAAAATGTTATTCATCTTTTCTGAAATAAAAAATGTTCAATTTTGAATATATGCATGCCTTATAGGTTATGCATAGTTCAGAATTCATTTTAAAGATAGTTGTGGCCTATTTGGGTATGTCAAATATACCACAAGGATCACACAGGAGCAGGACCTATGTATATCCCTCTACTGTAAATTTGTTGAAGATTGTTGTGAAATTCACACTACATCCTTTACAGCACCTATGCTGTAATTTTAAGCAAAGCATGTGAAAAAAAACAAAATTTCCAAATTTATTATGAAAATTTACAACAACAATAACCAAAATTGGAATAAAAGCCAAATATATCAAAAGAAAATCACAAAAAATAAAGTATAATAAAAATAATAAAATTGATACCACCAATCAATACAACTGATATAATTGCAAAGTACCAAGAACTTGAATTTTACAAAGCAAAATTTAATAATTGGTATAATCAAGCTCTTTCCTTATGCATCCTTGGAATGAACAGTTCAAAAAAGGAAGATTGTGTATGTTTTACCTTTATATATATATATAATCACATGGAAAAAACAAGGGAAACTGAGGATATATATAAATCCAGTTGATAGTATCACCCAAAATACTTCTACTTTTACAAGAATTTTTCATATTTAAGAAATCTGAGATATCATGTTCTCAAAAATATGCCATAAGAGAATAATAAGAGTATTGCATGATATGAAAGTATTGTCTTTTTGGATTGAGGGCTGAAAACAAACTCTGTTTCTAAAGAAAAGGTGGCTAAATGCATGAGGCAGATAAATAATTTGCATTTTGGATAGGATTGCCAAAAAATATGGATGAATTTTTTGGACATATCATATTCTCAGTAGAATGAGGATCAAGGAAAATTCATCTGATTTAATGAAATAAGACAGAAGAAAGGACCTCAAAGCTTCTTTAATATTCCAGTGGCTTTTAATGCCTTGGAATATTACCAAATACTCAATATCTAGTTCCAGCTTACTTCAAAGTAAAGGCCCAAGCTCAGAATAAGCTAGGTTCAAGCATTTTTCTAAATGGAACACCTGCCGTCAGGTGTAGCAACCTTTTTCATGTTGAATAATAAATCCAAATCTGGTATGGAAATGTAGGATCATAACCTCAATACCTCAGTATTTCTATCTATTATTGTGAAAATGATAGGTCTTATAGTGGCATATGAGTGGAACTTTATCTAGAAAGTTCCAGTATTGGCCCAGCGTTCCTCTATTTGAGTTTTGTTTTGGGCAAGAGCCCAATTTTTAACAATCTTGTAGGATATTTGGTGACAATGAGCAGGTCCCCACATCATGCATTTCATTTAACTTAGAGTAAAAGTGTGATTGTCAAAAAACAAAATTGCTGGGATTTCTGTTTCTATTTCAAAAAAGGGTTCTTCCCCTTGTAGCTTTGTCTTAGAAACCTGTTGTGACTGATGAAGCTCCATGGATCTGAGGCTATGGCTAAGAAAATCAGCTATATAGACATTTGGAGGCAGTGCGCTAAACGTGCAGTGCTGTCAAATTGGGGGAATTTGAACTAAAAATAGACAGTAGAAACCAGGATTTCACGTAGTAAACAGATTTTTTGAAAAGTGGTGACTTTATCATGATCTGGAAGGATAATGCAACTGGAAAGAAGTTGAGATTTCAGCTCAAAGTCTTCTTTTCAACATGAAAATAGTATTTATACCTGAGTTAATATGGTTTCTGAAATAAATATAGCATATTTTTTCTTAGGCTAACGTGTGTGAGATTCTTAGTAACCGTTCAAATAATTAAATTTCATTTGCACTCAAGAGACTGATAAAAAAATAATAATTCTTTACGGAGAACATTTTATATAGGCACTAGAGAACCTTTGTCTAATGGTTCAAAGACTATTCCTGCGAAGCCTCAATACACTCTTGGGTCCAATCTTATGCATCAATTTTTAATTTAGAAGTTCCCTTAATTTTACTTGTTTCTTCATGAGATAAATCATTTTCAAAGGCTTTGAGGTTCATTGAATACACTTTGTAGCGCTAGAAGTGTCCGCGTTTCCTCATTTTGTCATTAGGTTTTTTCAATAAAATCAATCATTAAATGAGCCAAAAAAACACGCAATTTGAAATCACATATTCAGAAAATACTGAGCTAACTGAACAAATTCAATGCTGAGCGGACAGAGCACATGAAATGCTGAGCCCATCTCAGCAGCTGTCTTCATAAGTCGTATCAAACCTTTCTAAGATTTCAAATAAACACATCATCTTCAATATATCACTTGAAAAATAATTCCCAACTCTATCTTACAATGTTTAACCCTCCTGTTGTATCCCCTACTAATGGGGAGAATAATATGTTCAAAAACTTCATTATCATGACCCACATTCCTAGAAAACGTGTTCCTCCTATGGTTTGCCCTCCTAGAAAGCCCCCACCTACTACTAATCCCCCTCCAACTCCTATTCCTGCTACATCTCCTCTTTCTGAGCGTGATTTTGTTGAACGAAAGGAAAACCTCTTCAAGAAACGCCTCTATGGCAGGACTCCAACCGATGGTCTTATCATCCCATCTGATGTTGCCAAAGCTTTTCCTTTCCAAACTTGCAGCCAAAGCCACACTTTTCGCAAGTTGATTGATGGAAGAATTGTTATTCTTTATCTCCGAAGACCTAAGGACATGCGCCAATTTGAAGTTGGAGAAATCCCTATCAACAATACTCCTATGCAAGCTTCCCCTATTATTACAATCACTCCCCCTACTCCCATTCCTACTGTATCCCCTGTACCCCACGAACCTCTTTTCGAAAACAAGGAAAAGAGGAAGAGACGTGAAATCGACTCTCTTATCGTTCCTCGTGGATTTCCCAAAGCTAATCCAGTCCAGAATATTGGCCGAAGCCACACTTTCCAAAGATTGGCAAATGGCAGAATTGCGCGCACTATGCAAAGTGCTAAGGACATCAAAAGAATTGTAATTAAAAAGTTTTCTGTTAAAGCTGAGCCCAGGTGAGGTTAAAATCGTACTATCACTCAATAAAAGTTTTTATTGCTTGTTTTTCTGATTAGTTGTTCTTTGATATACTTATCAGGAAAAAGAATTGAATCCCCGTTGAGAAAGATATGAATATAA
Organism: Austropuccinia psidii; assembly: GCA_023105745.1. Classification (NCBI taxonomy): domain Eukaryota; kingdom Fungi; phylum Basidiomycota; class Pucciniomycetes; order Pucciniales; family Sphaerophragmiaceae; genus Austropuccinia; species Austropuccinia psidii. Next base: position 18,595,104 of record JALGQZ010000011.1, read on the forward strand.
ATGTATCTTTACCTTTTCATGGTATTGGTAAGCTTGAATTAATTCTCTTAAATATCTATAGATATAAAATATGATGAAAATGAGCTTACTTAAAATAACAACTACATGCAGTTTCAGGTGAATATGGGAACACACTCCTCAAAGATTCCATAATAGTTCCAAAGCCTGGTTTACATTCTTTTGTATGTATGCGATTCAATTTTTCGATGTGTTATTCATAGGACTGAAGCACATATCATATTATCTATTGAACTAGGCCAAAATCTTATTTTCAAACGGATCAAGATCCTACCATCTTGAAATTTTATGTTGAGTTTCAAATGTGAGTTTTACTTCCACTTACGCTACATGTCATATATAGAGAGTCTGATATATCTGCTCTTATCACTTTTTTCCTAAGTTTACACTCTTTTGATTTATGAATATGATTCAATCTCTATCTTGCGCTTTTGTATCTCTTGTTTCTATGAAAAAAATGTTTTGATGTTTATCTTAAAAAGAAAAGAAATACTTTTTATGATTAAAGTTCTTGTTGTGCCACCGCATTCTTTCATTAATATTATCGCTTTTTGGATGACTATCATATTCTGAAAGTTCATAAATAGCTACAAAATGAAACTGTATTGTGAATATAAAGGTGTAAAGATTTCTCACTTTATCCAGACCTCTTAAAGGCTCTTTTAGATATTTAAAAGTTTTATTGATAATCTTCCTGATTAAGGCCCCTTCAAAGCTAACTCCTTCCTATGGGAATATTGACTTATGAGAAAGTTCAAGATTTCGAAATGGATTTAAAGTGAAAGGAAATATTCTATCAAAGATAAATATATCCGCAGAAATCCACTCTTTCAATCCTGATCCTGAAATTATTTTATAATTAGGTTTTACCTTACTTTGGAGAATGTAAAGTGTGATTACAAAAAGTTCTCTAAGCTACTTATCCCTTTTCATGTAAAAATGAAAGCTACCTCCCCTCCTCACTGCGTCCTTATGGATTAATTTCACTCAAAACTACATATCTCAGAACCCCTCCCAAAGAGACAATAATTAACAAATTTCTTGAAATCATGGTGTATACCAATTGAACGCGAATTCGATGAAGCTTTTTTTTCAAAAACTCTCCCATTGCTACGAATCGACGACCATAATAATTTTCACTAAGAAATAAATTATGAGTAAAATACCCAAACACTTCACAGATTGTGTTTTCAGAAAATCTTGGAATACCTCCTTTATCCTTCTATCTATCTTTTTTCAAAGATAAGTGCCACTTGTTCCATTTTATAGCTACAACAGTATATGTGTCCGAAAAACAATCATAAAATATCGTTCCATCCCCCTCTAGAGAATGCCCCAGATGTTACAGTATTTATTGAGCTTATGAAACAGATAACACTGTATTAGTTAGTGTCTCATTTATGAGATTTAATATTTAATTTTCATCTATAATGTCCTTTGTGTAAGATTTAAAATTCACTCAATTAGTTGAATGATGTTTTTCTCATCTCAATTGCCACAAAATATGGATAATCTCTGGACCATTATGGTTTTTACCCCAATCACTTCCATTCTTAATGCCTTGAGTCGAACCTCTATGGGCCATTCGATTGAGATGATCAATAAATATGGGATCCTACCCTGTTTTAATTCGATATTTAAATGTAAAATTGAATTTAATGTGCTTAAAATATAGTATTTAAAGTTATTAGATACACGTTTGAAAAAGGTGAGGAAATATAATGAAGGATTATATTTAGTCCATACATGACTTAACACTATGATTTAATAGCTTGATATTGTCCCCGATCTTCTTAAAACTTTACCTTGACTTATAAGCACCTAAAATCTTTTATTTAACTCTAAATGTTCATTCCTGTCTCACTCTTCCCCCTTACATATTTGAGATAATACTTCATATATTTCCCCTCCATCGAAAGCTAATAGATCACTTAGTATATCCTTAGCCACAACTTTTTATACTTTATTGTGTTTTTCAGGCTGATCGCTTCTGCATAACTCCTGGCTGAGTTACTCCAACTAAGAAATCATGGAACACGTATTTGAGGCTTCCCTTTCCTTCTTAGCCCTTACATCTACCTACTCTGGAAAAATAATCCAACATGTGCTTGTTTCTTATAGATAGTGTGACAAGACTTTATTCACCGTTTTTGAAAAAATAGCTTATTTAATAATGGGTAAATATGCGCCTGGGTTGAGAAAAAATGCAGAAAAAACTATGCAAAATGGGTTTGAAGATTGGAAAGAATTATCCCCTTAAGGAATGATGCTCAATTAGTCGCAAATTCTACGAATAACAAGCAAACCAAAGAAAAGTGAAAATGGGACGTTCAGAAAAGATTTATGTAGGCTTAATAAAACTCACACAGTTAAAAACAGAAGTAAAATGTACACTTTTAGCTTATTAGAACTCTCAACTAATTTGATAACACGAATGTTTTGTACATAAAACCTAGTTGTTTTCTTAGGCAGAGAGTTTATCTCCTAAGCTATCCAAATAAACCAACATCTTGAGCTTGGATTAGTAAAATAACACATGCCATGGGTTGGGCTCCTTTCAATGAAAGAAAAAAACCTTTTGTATTTCAAAAGGAAACCAATACAGCACAAAATAGTAGTTTGATCATAACAGCCCTTTTGGCCAATTTTTATTCAATCAATCACTAACTTTCCTACCTGAAAAGAGGTTTTCCCCCCAAAAATCCTTTTTACATCATGTTTTACTCCCAGACAAACTTTAATTTGTAAAAAAAACTTCAAAAACAGTTTTCATTTATTCTTTTTCTAATTGATTTTAATTTCAATTTCTTTTTCACTTTTTTAGTTGATGAATACCCCAAATTACCGTTTTTGCTTTTCCTCATTCAGCAATCAATATTCCTCATCAAATTTCTTTATAAATTTCCTCCCCAAATGCAACCCAAAAAAAGAGCACATGGAGTTATGCTTTCATACCTGATTATGTTAAATAATGAACACATATTACTCATACAGACCTTATCCTCAATATGTAATTCTACTAATAAACAGTTGATTCTTTTTATACCGACTGGATAGGTTTGAAAAAATATATAACCAATATTGGCAATTATGAGCTCAATATACATAAGAACCTTCTTTTCAACCCTCATTGGGCTTATGAATATCTAATGGAAACTGTCAGGCTGAGTCTATGATAAAGGTGTATAATAGTATTTACAAGCTTGAACTATGACTGTGACATAGTTAAAATAGTTTAAGAAGAGTTTGACTTATAGTAATAAAAGGTGGTTATGACGATATAAGCGCTTTACTATTGTACAATAGTGGTGGCAAGCACTGCTGAAAGCCCTGGGTGCAGTCTTACGAGTTGGTTTACTATAATAACGGCTACAATACTTAAGCTTAAATTCTAACCTGGTTATTTTGCAAGATTATAGCTGTTTTTGACAGCTGTACTATGTAGGAATATAAGAGAAGGATGAGGAATCCTTTTCTTGTGGAGAGAAGGCCTCCTTTAACCTAAAATGGGGCTGAATGGCCCTCTAGACCATCCACATAGAGGAAGTGAAGAGGTTTTCACTTCAGAGTAATGGCTTTTGGCCTTCATAGTGCCTGTATTCTCTTTATTGGACTCAGATGTGGTTTTGAAACCGCATCTGGGAAGTTTTCACCAATACAGGGTGAAAGGTTTCAGCTGGGGACCACCTAGCCCTCTTCTGGTGTGTACAACATGTAGAATGCTGTATAGAACCTGTATGGGACCCCAGTATTGAATGAATTATGAATTATTGAGGTATAAAAAAGCTCTTTTGTCTCTTTTACACCGCATATAATACTTATGGGAGAATATCCCACAGTAAGACTGTATTGGTCTAATTGTGGGATTTTGAGCTTAAAACTGCCATAACTTTGTCAGTTTTCAAGATATCAAGCTCAAAGTTGATTCATTGAGTAGCCCTGGATGTGTTCTTCACAATGGTACCCTATTTGTTTTGGTAACATCAAATATGGAAAAGTTATGCCATGTACAAGTTTTCTTATACACATTTATGATTTGTCCAAAAACTGTATGGAGCTTGTTTGCTCCAAAACCTTTGTTCTAGATGAGATATGGGGAAATAAATGGCACCATCAGATAGCCCTGATTGTTCTCTTTCCAAAAATACCCCACTTTAGGTATCTGACACAAAAACTGTAGAAGTTAGATGGGAGGTGAATATTTGAATCACCCTTCTTTGACCTTATTTTGGGCATAACTTCTGTAATTCTGGTGCTAGCTAAGTTTGGCTAGTACCATTAGATAGCCCTGACTTAGAGCTCCACTTTAAATACCCCTTTGATGGGGTTAAGCCTCTTCCTCTATATTTTAGATGGGAGGTGAAAATTAAGGTTTATGCTCAGCAACAACTTTGACCAGGAATAATATTGTTATTCATTGTCCTATGATGATGGGACTTTTATATTTCGAAAGAGGTCAGTTACCTCTTTCCTTTGATATATTTTGAGCTGATTTGTCTCAGCTCCATGTTTTGGTGGTATATTGGCTGTCATGCTTTTGCTCTGGTTTTGACTCACAGGCTGACAGAAACCCCATGAAAATATTCTGATTATTGAAAACCTCACCTATAGCTATCTAATGATTTCATAAGTTCCACATTGGAGCCCTTCATTGAAGAAAAATCATTACCAGAGACCCCTTAAAGCTCATTGGGGGTTTGTACAACCCTATACAAAGGTACACGTAGGTTCACGATATATGTGGGAGCTTCAATTTGCAATACCATAGCCCCAGTATTTCAAAGAAATGGCTAAGAGTTCTTTGTTCAAATTTTTGAAAAGAAAATAGGGCACTTTCCAAAATTCAAAGTTATCGAAAACACTGTATCTTTGGAATTTACTCAAAAAACCGTGTGTAAAAGTGTTAAATTTTGGATCTCACAAATATTCAAAATTTGGTGTCATTTTGATTTTAATATCTTTTGAACTTCCAAACATATGTGGCTTGGAGCCTTTGCATTTAATGCCTTCCAGTTTCTTCCATTGTTGAGGAGGGAATCCTTTGGCCTACCAAATTTAACATTCAATGAATCTCTTCAATTTGAGCTACTGGTATGATTAATATCTCAAACATGGACTGATATACCTGGATTTGAAATATTTTGACCAACACTGGTTTTCACCAAACCCATACCCTCTGGAGCTGGTTTTATGTTTGAAATAAATGAATTCCATATCTGAGAATTCTTTTTAATGACTATTATTGGTCATAAAGCTAATCTGGGTGTGTCATTTTAAGGTGTGGATATGAAACTTTGATTGAAATTGAAGTACTTTTCCTGTCCTCAAATTTTTTATAAGGTAAAACATGATTAAAAATATTATGAAATAAGCTTTTTAAGAGAAAATATGCCAATTTTATTGTTTTTAACTTGTATAAGGTAAAACATGATTAAAAATATTATGAAATAAGCTTTTGAAGAGAAAATATGCCAATTTTATTGTTTTTAACTTTAAAATTGTGAGACATTAATATTAGGGGGTGTCAAAGTTATCAAATCCCACACTCAAAATACCAAGTTTTTTTTTTGCCAAATCCCGCATTAACTCTTTGGCATTTGGGCAATTGCACACGTCAAGTGGTGAGGTACTTTGAGGTACAAAAACCCAATTGTTTTGGCACCAAATCCCATTTTTTGATACTAAAATCCCACCTTTAGCTGAAATTAAAGGCACATTCTTACAACATAACTCAGTAAGGGCATGTTGAATTGCATAAAAATTCCCTTTTCTTGCATAAAACCTGAATGTACTGGTCATTTATTGAATTATTTGATTTCAAATTTCATTTTCTATTTATCTATTCTTCATTTACCATGCCACAGACATCACACAGGCTAACTTTACTTCAGACCATAAACCCACTTCAGTTCATTGATGCCTTCAGCTGTGATAGTGATTCTGACATCCAGGAAGATATAATATTATTAGATATGATAACATCACAAAGATACATCAATCCTAGTAAAAGATATCCATCACATTACATGTATACAATGAATGATTTACAAACATTATCATCTGAAAGGTTTTGCCAGCTATGTAGGACCACTCATGAATCATTTCAAAAATTGGTTGCAAAAATTCAAGATGATAAATCCTTTCAAAACTCATCACAAAACAAACAACACAATCCTGCGATACAATTGGCTGTGGCACTATCAATATCAGGATCAATGGAAATGGGGCTGCTTTGGGAAAGATTGGAATGTTATTTGGAATTAGCCATGGGGATATTGTGTTTTACACTCAACGAGTTATGAGAATATTAATTAAGTTGAAGCACAAAGTGATTGTGTGGCCAAAAATAGAACAACAAAGAGAGATGTCTCAAGTAATGCAGGCGGAAGGCTTCCCTGGCTGAATTGGGTTTATTGATGGGAGTCTAATACCATTATAAAAATGTCCCCCCAATGATGGTGAAGCCTATTTTGATTGTAAAAAGAGATAGGTTTTTCAATCTTTATCCTTTATTTAATTTTTACTGATTGTTTAGAAATAAGGTATTCCATGTCAATACAACTGGTTTGCAACATAAACAAACAGTTCACTGCTCTAAATGTTGGTTTTATGGGGTCACTTCATGATTCAAATGTATATCAACATATGAAAATTGCACAAAAACCTCAAGAACTTTATGGAAAAGATCAGTACATACTGGCTGATTCAGCATATGCAAGTTCTCCTTGGGTTGTTCCAGCATATAAGGGAGTTGCAGCACAGAAATAAGACAACCGTTCTTTCAATTACTGTCTAGCAAGATCAAGGGTCGGAATTGAGCATGCAATTGGAATTTAGAAGGGGCCGTGGTTTTCTCCAAGGGAAATGCAGAATGAAATGAGGAATGATCATGAGATTTAATACTTAGTTAGTTGGGTTGTTTTGTGCACAATCTTACATAATATGTTGGCACAAATTGGTGATGAATTGTTTGAATTTTATGAGGATGATGATCCACCACATAAGGAAAATATGGCCAATAATGACATTGGGCAAGATGTGGTAAATATGCACAAAAAAATTAAACCAATTACTGTGGCATGGAAAGATAGTCACTTGTAAATTTCATCAGAACCATTGATATTTGTATTTTTATTAATGGCATACAATGGAGTGGAGGTGTTATTGGGAAAATAACAGTATTTACAGTTAATATTTGGCAAATAAAACTATTTCCAATTAAGAATTTATAGCATGTTTTTAGCCCTGCACATTTCTTTCAAAGTACCCCTTGACTTTTGATTTGATTTCAGTGGGTGACATTTTCAAGAATTTTTGACCTACATTGAATAATTTATGGTTGAGTTGGAAAGAACATCCAAAATGACTGATTTTGTCATGATTCATAATTGCTAAAGAAGGTTTTGTTGTATGATGAACCATTGTTGATGTTTTCCAAAGGAATTCCATAATGCCAGGTTTTTTTGAAAAATCAATCTCCATTTTCAATTCGGGGAAGTGCAAGACATGTCCAGAGGGGGTGAAGACAGTTGGAAGGGGATGAAAATCTTTTTTAGATACAAAAGAAAAAATACCATAAGTCTAGGCATTGAGATCATTTAAATATTGGTGTGGCTTATTGAAAAATTCATCTTGGGTGACAATGACATTGGAAAAAGATTTGAATTATTCCTTTGGATAGGCAGAAGTCCATTCAAGTTGAATGAAGTTTGTTAATTTGGCTACTTCCATTAATGACTGATTTTCTTGTGCGGCTAATTGTGAAAAATGAGAGATTCAGGAGTAAATGAATTCATAATATTTTTGAAGTTTGGTCCATTGCATATTATCCAATTCAATTTGAAGAGGAGACAAACTAGCCTTCCTGGAGTAAACACCTAAAAAGTGTGAAATTAATTAGTAATTATAAAAATAATATATAAATAAAAATCACACAACTGCTGATTTGGAAGCATCAGAACCAGGACGAAAGCCAATACCTTTCACAATGCCACCTCGGAGTTGTTTATTAGTTTTCATTTCTTGGCAATTTTGATATAAGTAAATAAATGTAATGATAAGGTCTTTTAGTATTTGAGAGTGGCCTGAGAAAACATCAAAAGGGGTGATTTCATAAATTCAGACAGGAAAAAATGGCTTGTGTGTTTTATCAATGGTACATAAGGGTCGGGTAAAGTATTGATTGATGGAAGTTTTAACCATAAGGCATTGGCTGATTTCTTGTCAATTGAAATGGTGGAAAAGTTCTTATATGCTGTGTTTGAATGTCCAAGCTAATACATGATTTGTTTCAAATCATGAATAGGTTGTCTTTGGCATTGGGTGAGTTTTCTTTTATGATTGGTTTGGTTATTATCATCTTCATGATGTTCTATCTTTGGTTTAGTCCTAACCATGACATCAATAGCAGTAACCATAGCTTCATCATCATTCAAATCATTCTGATGATGTACTGACACTGGTTTAGTCCTAACCATAACATCATCAGAATAATTGGAAGAGTGAGAGGGAGGGGGAGCACTTTTTTGAATTTTAATGATGATGGAAGGGGGCAGGAAGATAATGACATTGCAAAAGATATCCTTATAATATTAAGAAATGGTAAAAAACCAGTACAAAACAATTCAAAAAAACAAAATGATCAGTATGATCATTTGGAGAAATTAATTGAATATTAGCTTAATAAAGAAAACACATAAGTCAGTCAGCATGATTATTTAAGAAAAAAATCATCATAAAGGCAAAATGATGATCAGCATTAATCATCTTTGAATTTGAAAAAATACAAAATAATCAGTGATAATCCTCAGAAATGGAAAGGTTAAGTGTTGCGGATCATGATAATGATCAAAATGTAAAAACATAAGGACAATAGCAAAATTAAAAAAGAAAAATTCAGTCACACTACCATGACCTGGTTGGTATTTTTGGTGATATAGGTAGGATGGTAGAGATTTGCTTCCTCATTGGGCCATTTTGGTTTTTGAATAAAATGAACTGCACCTGGATTGAAATACTATGGCAATCATTGCCTTCAGGTGTAAAGGGTTAACAAGAATTGAATAAACCACGTGTGTGAGCCTTGAGGTATATTTTACATACCCAAATAGGCCACAATTATCTTAAAAAGAAATTTTGAATTATGCAAAACTCATAAGTCATGCATATATCCAAAATTCAACATTTTCAATTTCAGAAAAGATGAATAACTTTTTATTGAGTAAGTAAATCCATGGATTTAAGACCAGATTTGGATTCTACACAAAAATTCACCTAGGGTAGCTCCATAGAGTGAATAAGCTCAATTTAAGTATTTGAGGTGGTAAAATGGAAAATACTTCAATACCACATCATTAATACCACATAAAAGATCCGTGAAAATTTTTGTTTTTCTTGATTTTTAGCCAAAATAATGGGAAAGTGAGAAATCCCATGTTACATATACACTAAGAATAGTGTTATGCATGTTTTGAGCACTTAATATCATGGTATTCTTACATGGACTTTTGGTACACCCATAGTGGATATCTCACTTGAAGCTTAAATTACTATTTTGACGTAAAAAATAGGCAAGGGGGACAAAAGACATCAAAGAGAGCCAGGGTACCCAACTTCTGAGGCCTCAGAGACATGGATGGCTCCAGAGCATGGATCCATGGCTCATCTTGGCCTAATTGGTAAACTAAAACTCTTTGGGAACTTGGTTACCAAGTTACAACTACTGTAAAACACCAGAAAATAGCAAATAACCTGCTATTTTGACATGCCAAGGAGGTAATGAGCTACTTACACTCCTGTAACCATGTCAATTACTAATGACTTTCAATGGATAAACCCCAAAAGAGTAATTAAAACCCTTTTGGGACCCATATTCATTGATTTACCTCATAGCAACCAGCAAAACACTGCTATTTGCAATTCTACGTAGAAATGAGGTAAAAACTTCAAAAATTCATTAAAAATATAATTCTTAATTAATCTTTCTGAAACTTTCAGGACTAAAGGAGAACTATATTATCTATAGTACAACCAAAAAGAATTACAGTTTTACTAGTAAAATTCAAAGTTTTACTTACAGTCCATTTTTGGTTATTCTACGTGAAACACTGAATCTTCAAAAATTCACAGTAATTACAACCTGTGATGAAATTGGCAATAACATTGATAACTTTGAGAAATCAATGATTATTTTAGAATAAAAGAAGATTTAAAAGTGTTACTCCTTTTATTCTTAACCATATTGGGGTTGGTAGTCACGTAAAAGCATTAATTAAGTAATTAAGATAATCTTACGTGACAACTGATGATGCAATCAATAATCCAAAAGGGTTTATTGTTTTCTCACTCACTGGTTTTTCAGTTTGCTCCATGGCACGCCTCTGTGAGCTGTTGTTGACTTAAAAGAGGCCTTCTCTTGCTGTTTTTTCAAAAGAATCATCTTATCAATTTATTAAATCATTATTACCAACAAGTAAGTATTAGTTACAGCTATTCTTAAGTGTTTTAAATCTTTCAGAATCAATCAGAAAGACGTGAAATCATAGAATCCAACTATATATTGTTGTAATACTGTTATAAATCCTTTTGATCCCTTAAATCCACAATTCCACGTCAAATTTCTCTACTTTTATTATCAATAAGTTCTTTGGAGTATTAGTGAGTCTTTTATCTTTAATTCTTAAAGTTTTTCTCTAGTAATAGTTTTCTTCAAGAATTATCTTTATAATTATTCTTGTAAAAGATAATTATATATTAAAATAATTTTATTATTTTAATAAAAGAAGTTTTTATTATTAAATTCTTCTTGTAATTGATTCTTGTAGACAATTACTACTCACTGTTATAATCACTAGTAGTGTATAACACGTGAAAGAAATAATTTTATAATTATTTAATTGTGGTTATAATAATTTTTATTATTATATTTCATAAGAACAGACATAGTACTGTTGATTAATAGTAATATTATCATCAGTTTCATAGTCACATCTTACATTTGGGGGCCTGGCCGTGTTTTTTGAACCTTGTACCCTTAATTAATATATTTTTAAGCTCTAAAATATATTAATTTAATTAATTTTTTTCTTTCAATTTGAAGTTAAATTATTTTTCTTTTTGAAATTGTTTTAAAATCTTTTTTATTGAGGAATTTGGTTTAATTTTATATTGTTTTTACACGTGGCTTTTTCACATCCAAAAACTTATAAAATTATTCTTTGAGTTACTCTGAATTAATTTTATTCAAAATCTTAAATTTCAATTTTTTTTTCTTTAAAAAGAATAATTTTTTAATATTAAAAAATATAAAACTTATAAAAAATCTTTAAAAATATTTTAAAAAGTATAAAAAATAATTTTTTCTCTTTTATAATTTTTTTTCTAGTGTCTTTAATCAAATACTGTGCAGCTGGTAACAGACTCAGTAAAAGATATATAACTAGTCCAGAATCTTCAGAAGCAGAATCTGAAGACAGTATTGAGGTGCAGATTGCTAAAAGAGGCACTTTATTCAACTCAGAAAAAGCTAAATTACCACCAAAAGGTGTGTATTTTATCTTATATTTTCACCTTTATCTTTAAATTGACGTGAAAATGGTGCATACCAGAAATGGAAGCAACTATTCAGTCCAGCCAGATGGATGTGGACAAGGAAGAGGCAAGACCAAATCCAGAAGTGCCAAATCTTCCACAAGAAAGACACATCTGGAGGATGCCAGAGTTGCCCCCCATTCCCCAAGGTCTGTACCAACAGATTTTGACGTGAATTCTGAGCCTGAACTAATTTATGATAATATTTCCAGGGCTGAACCATTTTCAAGTGGCAGCAATAGAAATATATCAGAGCCAGTACAAAAATTGGTTCAGAGCAGCCAAAGAAGAGGAGTGGGAAATCTGCCCAAGCCTTTGGCAGGGGGCCATGAACTCCTACTTACACATCAAGAGCTTTCTGGGTCAGGAGAAGACCATAGAACTCTTACGAGGATGGAGCCCCCTGTCTTGCAAAGACAAGGTCAAAAAGATAAAGAATTGGTTGAAGAACCAAAGTCTTTTATCCATAGACCAGAAGAAAGAGTTGGAAATGACTCCAACTTTGGAGACAGAGGCACCAGTGGCATCTACCAGCTCCAAACCAGCTCCAGAAGCATCCAAGGACAAGCCCAAAGGACCTCAAAAGAAACAGAGAGGTCCCAAGAACCATCAAGGCAAGGGCAAAGGCAAAGCCAATTGGCACAGACCTTACCCACAAGGGTACAGGATCCCCAGATTGGAGCCTTCAGCAGTGGACAGTGTCTTCAATATGGCCAGAACTCTTATGGAATTCACAGCCAAGGAGCAGGAAAGGATGAACAGGACTTTTCCACGCAAATAAATGATGTACATAGAAGTATTAATGTAGAAATTGGCAAACTTGAGTCAAAGTTAAAGCAAATTACATTGGACATCAATGATTTAAAGAAATGTGACAAGCAACATTCTGATTGGCATCAATTGACAACTGTCACCCTTGAGTCAATTAGCAATGCTTGTGATAGAATTGAGAACCAATGTCAAAATGATGACAAAGAGGATCCTTCCATTTTTAAAGTAAATGATAGACTTAAAACTCTTGAAGACCATGTCTTACAAATAGTTAAGAATACCAATCAATTTGCTATACATTTAGCAAAAAGTGATAGTGAGATACAGAAATTAAAGAATGAAATAATTGCAAGTGTGGAGCAAATTCATAAGAATCATGAACCACATATGCTGAGGCATTCTACACCTTTGACTGAAGAAAAACTTTCTGTTAAAGAGAGTTTAACTCCATTCTTAGGAGAAAATGTTATTTCTGCAAAGGATATTCCAAAATTAGAAGAATGGCCAACATTCTCTGGTGAAGGAGAATACAACCATATTGAATTCATCAGGACTATTGATATGTTGCAAGAAGACTTTAATATACCTGATGAAATCATAGTAGGAAAATTACATTGTTTGTTTACCAAGACTGCAAAGAAATGGTATTACAAGATGAGAATAGATCATGGAAGACATGACTGGTCTTGGTGGAAATCTGAAGTGATTACCAAATGGGCCAATAATTCTTGGAGGTTTAAAATGGAGAATGCTTTTGAAAGTGCCATTTTTAACTCAGAAAAAGACAAACCACTTACTTGGTTCTTCAAACAAAAAGACAGATTATCTGCTTTACACCCAGATATGTCTGACACTATGATTAATATGAAAATATTAAGAAAGTGTGGAGGGGAACTGGAACATGCTATCAAAAGCAGATGTGTGGAACCCTGTTCAACAGAGAACTACATTAATGCTATGGAAGATATCATTACCAGAACAAGAATTGGTAAGACTTGGATTAGAAACCCAATAGAGTCCAAAATAGTCTCAAAGATTCCTAGAGAGGAAAGAAGACCAGAGAGACCTGTCTTGAAGTGTCATAAATGTGGAAGTACTTCACATTTAGCCAACACTTGCCCTAAGAAGACAAAGATCAATGAAGATCAAGTCATTGAGGAGATTCAGTGTACTGAAGAGAAAGAAGAGTCTGATCAAGATTCTGCAGTCTCTGAAGATACACAAGTGGAGGACTATCCCATTGAAAAAATTTCAGCTTTCTTTGAGGTCACAGAAGTCCATACCCACTTGCCACAGTACAGTGAGGATTGCTGCAACCTGATCAATATCCAAGATTCCAGAATGTGTAAAACAAAACCTGCTAAAGGAAAGGGTTATACTGCTGGAGCATCATGTATCACATCAGTTCTGATGGGTGATATTGAAGCCAAAGTTAATTTGGATACAGGGGCATTTTGCACTTGTGTTGGCAAAGACTATCTCCAAATTATATTTCCTGAATGGAAAAACCATCTATTGCCAATAGAAGGTGTACAATTCAGTAGTGCCAGTAACAATATGTACCCCTTGGGCATATTGGACACTAATATTGTATTCCCACATCCAGCAGGAAGTGTAAGAATGAAAACTGAGATTGTAGTAATGGATAATTGCACATCTCAGCACATAATTCTTGGAAATGATTACTTGAATATTTATGGTATTGATATAAATAACCATAAAGACAGATATTTCACAATTGGAGATAACAAAAGGCAAAAATTTGCTTTCTCCAATATGCCAAAACAGATATCTGTAGTATCTTCTGTCAAAGATACTTACAAGGATGAATTTGTGTCTAAACAACTTGTTGAAGCACAGATTAATCCATCATTGTCACCAAAGATGAGGAATGAACTCATTGATGTATTATATACATACAATAATGCATTTGCATCTGATAATGAACCATTAGGTGCTATAAGAGGACATGAAATTGATATTACTCTTAACATTGATAGACCATATCCTCCAGTACTTAGAAGACCAGCTTATCCAGCCAGTCCCAGAGCTAGAGAAGCCTTGGAAAAACATATCCAAGAGTTGATCCAACTTGGTGTGCTAAGGAAAGTAGGCCATAATGAGGAAGTTGAAGTGACAACACCTGTTATTATTGCATGGCATAACGATAAGTCAAGAATGGTTGGAGATTTTAGAGCTTTGAATACCTACACAGTTCCAGATAGGTATCCAATCCCTAGAATCCAAGAAACCTTGACTCAATTGTCTAAAGCCAAGTATATAACATCAATGGATGCATTAAAAGGCTTCCATCAAAATGTTTTGACGCCTAAATCTAGGAAATTACTTATAATTATCACTCACTGTGGTATTTATGAGTATCTTACAATGCCATTTGGCATTAAAAATGCTCCATCTCATTATCAAAGAATGATGAATACCATCTTCCCCACAGAATTGTCTGAAGGATGGCTTATCATTTATATTGATGATATTATTATATGTTCTGACTCATGGTCTTTGCACCTTGAAAGACTTGCAAGAGTACTTCATAAAGTTGCAGAAGTGAACATGAAAATTTCACTTAAGAAATGCAATTTTGGTTTTGAAGAACTCAAAGCATTAGGACATGTTGTTTCTGGTTTGAGCTTGGGTATTGACAAAAATAAAGTGGCAGCAGTGTTGCTTAAGCCAATACCCCAGAATAAAAAAGAAATGATGTCTTTTCTTGGATTTGCTAGTTACTATAGGCAACACTTGAAAGATTTTGCAATTCTAGCCAAGTCACTCTATAGAATCTGTGATCAACAGACTGTATTTGAGATGACACAGGAAAGAATTAAAGCTTATGAGAAGATAAAGAAAGCCCTTACAGAAGCACCTTTACTCCTCATGCCTGACTGGAATATTCCTTTTAAGTTGTACATTGATGCATGTGGAGATGGATTAGGGGCAGCCCTACATCAAGTCCAAATTATTGATGACAAACCTACAGAAGGACCAGTTTGTTATATCTCAAGGCAAATCAAACCAACAGAAGCCAGATATGGTGCAAGCCAAATGGAGTGCTTATGTTTGGTATGGGCACTTGAGAAATTACACTATTACCTTGATGGCAGTGTTTTTGAAGTGATAACTGACTGTAATGCTGTAAAGTCACTTCTTAACATGAAAACTCCCAACAGACATATGTTGAGATGGCAAATAGCCATTCAAGAATATAGAGGAAACATGACTATATTTCATAAAGCAGGAAACATTCTTGTGTGATGACACTGTGTAGTAGATTGCTTATCAATACCATTCTTCATGAATGCCATGATAGCATTTACTCTGGACACCTATCAGAAGACAGAACACTTGAAAAAGTGAAGAACTGTGCATGGTGGCCATCTTGGAGAAAAGAAACCATTGAGTATTGCCATACCTGTGATAGATGCCAAAAAGCAAACAGGAGTACAGGCAAGAAATTTGGATTAATGATCCATATCCAAGAACCAAAATCCCCTTGGGAAGTTGTTCACATGGATTGGGTCACAGCACTTCCTCCAAGTGGTGACAAAAGCTACAATGCTTGCTTAGTCATTGTAGACAGATATAGCAAAACTCCCATATTCTTACCATGTCATAAAGATGACACTGCTATGGATACAGCTCTTCTTTTATGGAGTAGAGTCATTTCTAATACAGGATTATTTAAGAATATCATAAGTGACAGAGATCCCAAATTCACATCTGCACTTTGGACCAATCTTCATAGATTGTTTGGGACTAAGTTATCATTCTCTACAGCATATCACCCTCAAACAGATGGGCTAGCAGAGAGGATGATTCAAACTTTAGAAGACATGATCAGGAGATTCTGTGCTTATGGATTAGAATTTAAAGACTCAGATGGCTTTACCCATGACTGGTGCACTCTGATACCTGCATTAGAATTGGCATACAAGACATCAGTCCATTCTTCCACAGGACAAACTCCTGCTATGTTAGAGAAAGGATGGAATCCAAGACTCCCAGCAGACACACTGAGGAAAGACTTGATTGACATTCATCCTACAGCTTCCAGCTTCAAGATAATGCTTGATAAAGTAAAACATGATGCAAAACAAAGTATGGATGATGCTTTTGATTATGCGAAACAGAAGTGGGACAAGAGTCATAAAGTACCAGACTTCAAAGTAGGGGACTTAGTTTTAGTTTCAACCTTGAATTTTAATAATATCAAAGGCCCAAAGAAACTTAAAGATTCTTATGTAGGACCTTTTGTTATTGTTGCCTTACATGGAACCAATGCAGTGCAAGTGGAATTGAGTGGTGAATTGGAAAATAAACACCCCACATTTCCAGTTAGCTTGATAAAGCCTTATCAACCAGCTGATAAAGAATTGCTTCCTTTAAGGAACCCAACTCCTTTAACTGTACCACCTGTGGAACAGAATGAAGACAAAAAGATAAAGAAAGTAATTAAAGAAAGGAGACTGAGGGGTAAAAATCAAAGAGAATATCTTGTCAGATATAGAAATCCAGTACATGAAGATGAATGGATGGCAGAATCAGAAATACCTGACTCAGATAAACTCTTGAGAAGATTTAGACATGAAAGAAGGCCACAAGCCTGAATATGTCTATAAATGTGCTTTAAATTACTTGATCTAAGTAATGTGAAGAGGTTGGACAGTGGACATTAACCCCCTTTGGGGCCTTATTCTTTTATCACTAATAAAATTGTAGTACAATTTTATTTTTTGGTGGGAGGGAATGTGAGCCTTGAGGTATATTTTACATACCCAAATAGGCCACAATTATCTTAAAAAGAAATTTTGAATTATGCAAAACTCATAAGTCATGCATATATCCAAAATTAAACATTTTCAATTTCAGAAAAGATGAATAACTTTTTATTGAGTAAGTAAATCCATGGATTTAAGACCAGATTTGGATTCTACACAAAAATTCACCTAGGGTAGCTCCATAGAGTGAATAAGCTCAATTTAAGTATTTGAGGTGGTAAAATGGAAAATACTTCAATACCACATCATTAATACCACATAAAAGATCCGTGAAAATTTTTGTTTTTCTTGATTTTTAGCCAAAATAATGGGAAAGTGAGAAATCCCATGTTACATATACACTAAGAATAGTGTTATGCATGTTTTGAGCACTTAATATCATGGTATTCTTACATGGACTTTTGGTACACCCATAGTGGATATCTCACTTGAAGCTTAAATTACTATTTTGACGTAAAAAATAGGCAAGGGGGACAAAAGACATCAAAGAGAGCCAGGGTACCCAACTTCTGAGGCCTCAGAGACATGGATGGCTCCAGAGCATGGATCCATGGCTCATCTTGGCCTAATTGGTAAACTAAAACTCTTTGGGAACTTGGTTACCAAGTTACAACTACTGTAAAACACCAGAAAATAGCAAATAACCTGCTATTTTGACATGCCAAGGAGGTAATGAGCTACTTACACTCCTGTAACCATGTCAATTACTAATGACTTTCCATGGATAAACCCCAAAAGAGTAATTAAAACCCTTTTGGGACCCATATTCATTGATTTACCTCATAGCAACCAGCAAAACACTGCTATTTGCAATTCTACGTAGAAGTGAGGTAAAAACTTCAAAACTTCATTCAAAATACAATTCTTAATGAATCTTTCTGAAACTTTCAGGACTAAAGGAGAACTATATTATCTATAGTACAACCAAAAAGAATTACAGTTTTACTAGTAAAATTCAAAGTTTTACTTACAGTCCATTTTTGGTTATTCTACGTGAAACACTGAATCTTCAAAAATTCACAGTAATTACAACCTGTGATGAAATTGGCAATAACATTGATAACTTTGAGAAATCAATGATTATTTTAGAATAAAAGAAGATTTAAAAGTGTTACTCCTTTTATTCTTAACCATATTGGGGTTGGTAGTCACGTAAAAGCATCAATTGAGTAATTAAGATAATCTTACGTGACAACTGATGATGCAATCAATAATCCAAAAGGGTTTATTGTTTTCTCACTCACTGGTTTTTCAGTTTGCTCCATGGCACGCCTCTGTGAGCTGTTGTTGACTTAAAAGAGGCCTTCTCTTGCTGTTTTTTCAAAAGAATCATCTTATCAATTTATTAAATCATTATTACCAACAAGTAAGTATTAGTTACAGCTATTCTTAAGTGTTTTAAATCTTTCAGAATCAATCAGAAAGACGTGAAATCATAGAATCCAACTATATATTGTTGTAATACTGTTATAAATCCTTTTGATCCCTTAAATCCACAATTCCACGTCAAATTTCTCTACTTTTATTATCAATAAGTTCTTTGGAGTATTAGTGAGTCTTTTATCTTTAATTCTTAAAGTTTTTCTCTAGTAATAGTTTTCTTCAAGAATTATCTTTATAATTATTCTTGTAAAAGATAATTATATATTAAAATAATTTTATTATTTTAATAAAAGAAGTTTTTATTATTAAATTCTTCTTGTAATTGATTCTTGTAGACAATTACTACTCACTGTTATAATCACTAGTAGTGTATAACACGTGAAAGAAATAATTTTATAATTATTTAATTGTGGTTATAATAATTTTTACTATTATATTTCATAAGAACAGACATAGTACTGTTGATTAATAGTAATATTATCATCAGTTTCATAGTCACATCTTACAAAGTGGGTCCCGCGATTAGCAAAGGACTGAGAACTAAGAAAAAAAGTAGTGAGCAACGGTTGGCACTTTTTGAGCTCGTATTTCAGATTGAACCAAATTGCTTGTTTTGGTTTCCACTGGGTCTAGCCAGTTTTGTACATAAGGTAGGAAACATTCATTGGCTTGCATAACAAAAGGCATGCTACAGGAGAATTTAATGGCAAATCAGTTGATGTAAATGCTCTAAACTAAGGACCTATAGGAAAAAAGAGTGACTGACTTTGAGTTGCGCATGTCATCATTTTTTTTGATTTCCATCAAGGCATGATAGAGAGCTAGTACATCAGAAGAATTATAATTGGATTCAGCCTCCTGGCTAACCAACCCCACATTTCCTGGGTATAATAGGAGGAGGTGGCATTAGCATTGCTATGAAAAAATTAGGATCTGGGACAAGGTGAGTTGAAAGTGGCCTGTGATAAATGGCCATCCCATCTATTGAATCATGAAGGGGCTGCTGATATATTTCATTGGTAAGATTGGCATGTTCGGATGACAAGATTTCATTGGGTTTCATTGAGTGGAGGTAGTTGAATAACTCGGTCACAGCTGAGTCAAATTTGTCACGTCGGTAACTAATCTGAAGGGCTCTGAATCAGGAATGGAAATAAAAGACGCAATGCGTTTGGTATATCTTCTGGAGGCGTAGATTCTATAACAAGTTGAAGTGCCTCATATATGTGATTTAGGAAGGTCTCAAACAGGGGAGACATTGTCTGTTTCATCATCATTTTCTGTGAAACAAAATGATGACAATTACCAATTTGTCGTTCCGCTTCTATTTTTTCACTCTATTAATTCACTCACATCACAATGAGCCGACATCTCAAACTTGATATCTTCTAAAACGTTTCAAAAATTGTAAAGCACCTCACTAACGCAATCAATGATTAGCATATCTTCTTCTTTGAATCTCTGAAAAATTGCATTGAAAACTGCCAAAACTGGAAAGGGTAACATTAATCTCCATTGCAAAGCACATTTCACTAGAAGTTCAGGATGATTTTGAGATAAAATCTTTAGTGATCCTTCTTCATTTTCCGCAAAATTTCTCATTGACTGCAGGTCAAAATCAAGGGATTGTTCTGTCAAACTTGCATACAATTTGAGTTGATTGGGTGTGATATAGGTTAATTGCTGAGTTGCTAAGCCTGGCTTGATACTTGACAATATCTGATTAGTTGCATCTTGGCAATCTTCATTGAAATCTACTTGTAAATCAGAAATTGCTTTTAAAGTATCATGTAATGATAAATCAAATTTTGATAGGTTAGGACTGACAGAAATAGCCTCCGGCCCTAATGAATTTCTTTGACTACCAAAGCCCCCACTCCCATGACAAACTCTGGAACTTGAATCGACTCAAGAACTATGTTCACAATTGGAATTTGAAGCTGGATTTGAATCGTTATTTTGGACTAAGACAAAATCAACATTACAAGTCGAATTGGAATGACTTCAAGATTGAACAAGTTCCTGATTTGTTTGAATCATGTGCAACATTTCTTGTTGTAAATTAGCCAACTCTTGAGTCCTCCAATTGTAATAGACCTCTTCCAAATCAAAATAAGCTGGACAACAAGAAAATGGACACTGTTGTGCAATATTTGCTTACAAAGCTTAAAGATGCTTAATTCCTTGGTCTCGCTGGTCTTGAACTCAGCCAATCTGTTGCCAAGTAGGAAATCTTCATCCAATCTATTCTACGACAAGTGAAAAAACGATTTCAATACCTAGAGAGGCCTATCCTAAGCTCGCTTGAAATAACTAACAATGCCATCAATTGCACTCCTATAAATTTGCATTGAGAAGATTTGTTAATTTTCCCAGCCAATATTTTCAAGGATCATAATCAAACTAGGAATATGTTTAGGATGAGCTTTTAGCAGGTTTCTGGTCGATCAATGGTATTTTGGCTGCATTCTTCACTGGGTTAGCTATTATCCTCTTTCTTTTCTCCTCAGAATGATAATTGCTGCTTTCGTCATCAGGGTAAAGGCCATCGTAAAGCTATCAAGCTTTATTCAAGAACACACTATTGCTGCTCTGCTTGCTTTGACACAGTTTCCCGGCAAGGATTAATCAAACATTGATGATGTCGGTCTCACATCAACACCGGAATCCATTGATACACCTGGAAAAAGACTGACAAAGTAGATAAAACTTCCAGACTGAGGAAAATAATATATCCAAGACTGCCAATGGCCTTCTCTGAGTCAAAACTTACATTTTCATCATATTCATTCTCATATTTTCCAATTCACAGTAACTGAAAGTTCAAAGATATCCTATGATCAATTGAAGTATTGATATAAGGGGAAGAGGGGATTAATTTAGAATTGTAACTATCTAATCTAGCGCCTAATTGAGAGGTTAAATTCATCTTTTTTTCTTGTCAATCATAGCTTGCAATGGGAGTGACATTGGGCTTGTGGCCAAAGAGCAAATCCATTTCAGAATAGCAAGGACACATACTTTCAAATTTTTCACTCATTGATTTGATTCCTTCACCCTCATCTTCTTCAATTATTGCAGCCCCAGTTAAGTGTTTGATTTTTTTTCTGCCATATACTTCTTTTTATACATTTGCCATCAATCTTGGATGCTACTTGAGCTAAGGTTTAGGCAATTTCCTGATTTTTTGTTGACCACAATGGCCATAACCGGAAATCCATGCTGCTTTGATGAAGGAGGTCTTCCAATAGATGTTGAAGCACTAGTACCAAAATATGACTCAAAATTGGATTTGACTGAAAGCCAATTAATTATGGTTAAATAATCTGTACATATTAAGTGACCTAATGGATGTGGCAGGCTAGAGGTGATCTTCATATCTGACTGATGTGTCTTTCTTTGGAACAAGGCATTCTTATATGGATGAAGAAGTATAAATGGACTGTAAGCTGTTTGGTCAGAGTGTCCAGAATGGAGTGTAGAAAAATATGTTGTATAGATATGAATTGTGAGTAATCATACAGGTGAGGTTTTGAACTCAAATCCCGGATGCATGGGATTTGGTCAAAATACCAGGGTACTCAGCTAGAATGCCATGTGATTTACACATAAAAAACCGGGGATTTAGTGTTGGGATTTGGGTTCCAAATCCCATGTTATTTTAAGGAAGGATTTGGTGACTTTGACACCCCCTATTATGAATATTTATTGTTTTACAAACAATAAAACTTTATCCAAAAATACTCTACAAGAGATATTTAAGGCCGAAAAAGAAATTTCTTCAACAGCCATTTCAATTGGAATTAATTGAGCAACGAAATGCAGGAAATTAATATAAGAAAAGGTCTTAAAAAGGAGTATTAAAGAGAAAAAACACCCAAAAGTGGCAAGAGTGAATTTGGAAACAAAATGACAAGGTTAATAGTGATGAAAGATCCTTTTATTCACTTATGGGGTGGCTCAAGGGTAAAAATGATTATAAGAGTTTCAAACAATGACTATAATGATTTTTTCATGTATTTAAAAGGTTTCAATGATTAAAAAAGGTAGTTGGAATCTTTTATTGATTGGCTTAACAGTCTTTATACTAATAATAAAAGGAAAAGATTTTAACATGAAGAGAAAAGTGGGGCAAAGAAGACATTATTTTATAACCACCAATTTTCTCACTCCAAAAGGAGGATTTACTCTTTTCAGTCGTGGAAAACACTCTGAAAACAGGAAAGCCAATTATGGAATCATTGAACCCTAGCTTAGATAAAAAAGGGCTGGTTTTAGCCATTTTAGACCCTTAAATCAGTCATTGCTATAGTAATACATGGTTTTAAGCCTTCAAAACACATCATAATGTGTGTGAAAGACATAGAAACAAGTTAAAACTGCTTTTATTAAGATTGTTTTAACTTCAGGGTAGTTTTACCCTCTTGGCAACAGCTAAACCTGCCCTGGTTGGCATCAAAGCCTCATCATCAAGTGAGAAACAGACCCTGTGACTCAATTGCAGGCCAAAAGTGATGAACTTTTGAATGAATTTGGACCTCTCACACCTGCCAGGAAGGAATTTGGGGTCTAGCTCCCCTTAGAGCCAAAGCTCCCTTTCCCACCAGAATTAATCTTTCCCATTTATTTTTGCTTTAATTATTCATGCTGTATTATAAATACAATCTATATATGTAATTCAATTGAATTTTTACAGTACACAACAATAATAATTGACACCTCAAATTAAATTTAAAGCTCACTTATGTAATATACATTCATATTTTGACATTTCAATTGAAAATACTTCAGTTCCCTACAGCTTCTAAACTACACACAACAACTGAATTTTAACACAAAAAATGATGGTTACTACCACAAGTGATGTGAATTAAATTAATGTTTCTGAGGATTTTCAACTTTTGTACATAAAATACTGAAAAACTTAATTCAAGGTTCTTTAGAGTTGAGCTACAGAAATTTTACCCAGAGGTGACCCCACCTTATTTTTTATGAGGAGTCCAATGGGGAAATAATTTTCATACACTTATTTGTTGCATAAAGATTTATAATAATTTTCATTTAAATTTTTTCCAAATTTATTTTAATTTTACTAATTTTGTTAAAAATTTATTTTTACTTAATTTTTTCAAGTAAAAATGTGTTTTAACAATGTCAATTCTAAATTGTACTTCAAATTTTCATTTTTGTGTATATATTTCAATTTCTATTTTAAATTCTGTTTTGATAATCTAAGTAAATTTATTTTATTCATAATTGTATTTTGGTTTATCCTTTGTGGTCTTTTGTGTGTATGAAAATACCTCTAAGGCTCACATTCCCTCCCCCTGAGAAATATTACTTTGTAAAATTGTTATTTCTAGTGTGTATGAATCTTCTGATATGTTTGGTAGCTCCAGGTATCTCCTTTTCTGCTAACCATTCATCTTCAAACGTTGGGTCACTGTACCTCACAAGGTATTCCCTTACTTTCTTACTTCTCGATTTCCTTTCTTTGAGTACTTTTTTTAACTTTCTTAGTACCAGCTGATTCAACAGGAGGTATATGCTGGGGAACTTTATTCCTTAAAGCCAATTTTTCAGCATCACCTTATTTATAAGGCTTGATTAAGCTTTCTGGAAATGTAGGATGCTTATTACTAGGTTCCTCAGATAGTTCTACTTCCACAGATTTTTCTCCATGGAGGTCCTTAATAACAAAAGGTCCTGCAAAAAAGTCTTTGACTTTTTTAGAACCCTTGATATTATTGAAGTTAGTGGTAGATCCAAGTACTAAATGTCCCACTTTGGAATCTGGGGTTTCATGTTATTTGTCCCACTTGCCTTTGGCATATGCAAATAACTCCTCCATGCACCTTACTTCATGTTTCCTAGATTTGCCTAAAATTCCTTTGAAGCTAGCAGCTGTGGGATTTGACTCAACCAAATTCTTCCTCAAGGAATCTTGGGGTAATCTGGGATTCCATCCTTTCTCTAGGAAAGCAGGAGTCTGATTGGTGCTTGCATGAATGGATGTTTTGTATTCCAATGCTAGTGCAGGTAACAGGGTGCACCAATCACGGGTTAATCCATCACAATATATAAATTCAAGACCATAGGCCCAAATCGTTCTCACCATATCTTCCAAGGTTTGGATCATTCTTTCAGCCAGACCTTCAGTTTGTGGGTGGTAGTTTGGGAACTCCTCTTGTGTGGGATTAAAATGAGGCAGTACCTGGAGGGGGAAATCACAGGTAACTAGGTTTTAATTGCTAATAATTCCTGCACCCAATGTTGGCAAGGGTGTATTGCCTGCACCTCCCAAAATACTGAACAAAATATTCCTTGGAGCTCACAAACCAAAATAAAATTAGTGAGTGGCTTTACAGCTGCAGAAGACCAAATTCAGAAGTCTCAG
Source organism: Austropuccinia psidii (assembly GCA_023105745.1). Lineage (NCBI taxonomy): Eukaryota > Fungi > Basidiomycota > Pucciniomycetes > Pucciniales > Sphaerophragmiaceae > Austropuccinia > Austropuccinia psidii. The sequence goes on from JALGQZ010000011.1 coordinate 18,620,055, forward strand.
ATCAGAGCTATTAAATATATAATAAGGAATTCAATGTCAGTAATTTGGTTAACTTTTATATTTAATGAAATACTTTTCTGTTTAATTTTTTTTCAGTGAAATTGGGGTGAGTTGTTTTTTATCGGTGATAGACGCTTGCTAAGATGGGTTATTTAAGGTGTTATGGAAAATTTGATGAGTTTTGATAAAGGTAGTTTTGTTAAGGTAAAGTTATAATAGAGTAAAATAATTTCTAAAGTTTTGTTATTTTTTTAAAATTGTTTGATAATAAGATAAAACTGTATTTTGTTGATTTAAGATCTTGATAATTGATGATAATTTACTGGATGAAATATTTTAATAGAGTAGTAACCCTAATCTTGGGTTCTGGATAATTTCATATTTTTTTAAATACCAATATTCCACTGAGCTTAGCTACTTGGAAATCTTTAACAATATAATTCCACTGAGCTTAGCTACTGGGCAAGTATATTCACTGTAATTTTCTGGACTACCTCCCAGGTGAGGGATGACTCATTCCTGTGCTTATACTGTTCAGGGGATATAATGTGCATGGGGGGTATTTTGAAATTTGGGGGGAGAGAGCCCCTCTATTTATACCTTTTTGGAGTCCAGGGGGCCTCCATGGGAGCTGTCTTTTTCCACTTTAATTTCTCTTGATTCCATCATGTGAATTTGTTTATTGGAAGGACATTTCTTGCATGGGTTAGGTGATTTAAGGTTTGGTGATAATTGTTCCTCTGAACAGCCTCCATTCATCACATGATGGTCTTTTGGTGAACTAATTATGATGTGATATTCTTGGATTTTTCTTTCATGCATTAGGTGATTCCATTTTGGCTGAGGATTTTTCTTGTTCAAAGCCTTTTTTCTGTAATATGATACTCTGTTGGTGGCTGCAGTATCACATGATGGATTCATATTTCATTTGCATATGTCATATTTCAGGCTTGATAGAAGTGGATTTTTCATTTTGAGCTTTATAATGAGGTTAGGTGATAATTTTTGCACTGGGGAGTTTACTGTTGTGTATTAGATGATGTGATTTTTTAGTTTGACACAAGCTTTGAATAGTCATGTGGTTGAGATTCAATTTGAAGTGTGTACTACATGCAGCCTGTTTTAACTAGCTTTGGTTTGCATGAGGTGATGAGTGGTGTAAATAATTCTGATTGTGTTTTAAGGTTTCAAGTGGGTTTACTGTGGAATTAAGATAAGGTACTCCTGTGGCTGTGTGTCACAGGGGCTCTTATGGAAGAAAGAGGGCCTGGCACTCAGGAATCAAGAACTCACTTGGAGGGCTCCAAAAGATAAGATGAATAATAAAGATTGATTTCTTTAAAGAAGAAGAAAGGGGAAAGACAAGTATGCCAAAGATAAACTAAAGATAAGTAGCCAAAGGCCAAAGATAATAAATAAGGCTGCTAAGTGAATCCTCAATTCACTGTTTCAACCTTCCAGAAAAGGGGATGGAATTAGTAGAGGATATGACCACCAATATCCACTGACAGGCAAGGAGCAAAAGAGAAAAGGTGCTGAATTACTGACTTAAGATTATCAGTATTAACTTTAATGAAGTAAAAGAAAATAAAGATAATAATAAATCCAATATATTCATTAACTGGGGAAAAAGACCCCAGGTGCTGAAAGGTGGCCAGTATATGTGAAAACTGAAACACTGATCCTGGAAGGTGGATCACCGGCTGTATTGTCCGAATTGGGCCAATACTGTTCTGGCTATCTTGAAATTGAACTGTGTTATTGAATTCCCACAGTGGAAGATTGAATTGTCCCAATGGGTCCAAGGACATACAGGTTGATTGATTGACGCCTGAATGGACCAATTGAGTTGTCCAAGGAGTATTGAAGTACTTGATGCCTTGACAACTGATTGAAAGACTTTATAGCCTCTGATAAGGCACTTGGAATAATCCTGAATGAAATTGCCAACCCAACTCCTGCAGGGCCAGGTGATTGGGGCCCTTGAATAATCTTCTGATTGCCGCCATGGATTGCCAGACTGATGAGTTAAAGAATCCTCCTTTGAAAAGGGCATTGTATTTTGGGACCTTGATTTGGAACTGTGTAATTCTGTACTGAAAATGTCACCATTGAATTGCCAAGCAAAAATGGTGCATAATGGTATATAATACCATATATGCACCACTCCTGCAACCTTGAGTAAGGGGTGCATGGAGGAATGAAAGAATTCTCCTTAAGCTGAGGGAAAGGCTTTCTTAGCTGGTCAGGTGGCCTCTGGTTGTTTCCAGAGGCCATGGTTGGTAATATGGTCCATGGCCAAAAATGGGTCCTATGGGTTCTATGGCCATTTTGGTGTCAAAAGGGTTTTTTGGCCAAAATTGGGTCCAAGGGATTGGTGGCCAAAATTGGCTCAGGTGGGCCCAATTGTGGTTTGAAACCCACCTGGCCTTGGGGGCTTGATGATTGCCCCCTTTGGCCCCATTGGATTAGGGGAAAAGGGGCCTAATTGGCCTATGGACTGCGGACCGTGAATTACAGCCCACAGGCCGTAGAAGCCGTGGGGGGCCTAAATGGCCCAAAAAGGTCATTTAGGCCTAAACCTCCCTAATGAAAGGGGTAGGCCCAAAATTGAAAATGATGGCTAGGGGGCCTGGAGGCCCCTAGAAGACAAAAGGACCCCCCAGGCCTGGGGGTTGGTGATATGGAAATTGGCCAAGGAGGTCAATGATGGCAGGATATGGCCTGGGACCAGAAATGGCAAAGAAGAGGTTTTATTACCAAATGGCCATAGAGCACCAGAGGGGACCAATTGGCCATAAAAGATATGGTGTGGCCAATTGGCCCCAACTTGGTTCCAGGTTAGAATTGCCGCAACACCCATGAAGGAGGGTCAATCTTTGTGGTTGTGACAGTACCCCCCTAGCTTGAATGGTGAGATACTGAGCACCAAGATAAGGTAGAAGACTTTTGAGGCTGTTGAGATGGATTGGACGTAGGGATTCTAGAGGTATTTGAATCTTGAAAAGAAAATTTTGAACTGATAAAAGTGTTGGCATATGAATTGAGGTTGACTTGGTCTTCTCTTGACATTTGGGTTTGAAAATGTTGAAAACATGATTTGGTGTAAGGATTTTGGTATTCAGAGTTATGAGGAAAGAAATTTAAGAAAGTAAAAGAAACAAATATAAAGAGAGAAAAAGAAAATAAAAAGAAAAATGAATTTTGAGGGGGAGTCCAATCTTCATCATGGATTTCGACAGTTGATTTTGAAAGTGGCCAAGGACCTGGATAACAGAATTTGATGCCAGGTGCTCACAGAGTGGCCAAGGTGATGTTTCAAAATATTTGAGACCCCTCAGGGAAGTGCACACCAGGAGAGGAACTTACGTTTGGTAGTTACCAATCCTGCCAGTGCCATAAATAATAAAGAATCTTGATAAATGAATGTGTTGAACAGATAATAACTTGGGAAGGAAAATAAGAAAGGAATGGTCCATTTTCCCCATGTGTAAATGGCCATAAATTGGAATTGATGTTGAAAGCCAGGCCAGAAGATCTGTGTCCAAATTTCAAAGTGCTCACAGAGTGGCCAAGGTGATGCTTACAGCAAAGAAGAGTAGAATACCCCTAATGGTGCCTACCAGGAGTGGGACTTACTTTTGTAAATTCCTCTCCCCACCAAGCACCATAAAAGATCAAGCTTCTGAAGAATTGGGTCCTGGCTTGTCAGGATATAAAGAATGTAAATCCTTGACAAGATCAGGACAATTCTTGAGGTTTTTGGCTGGTTCCCAAGTGGATCTTTCTGGGTCTTGCCTGAAACCTTTCCATTCTACCAGATACCATAATTTTCTCCTCTTGAGCTTTGAATCCAGTACTTTAGAGACTTCCCATTCCTCTTCTTCTTCAATGGTGATTGGAGGAGGAGGCTTTTGATGCCAATTTGGGATTGTTAATGTCTTGACTGGTTCCAGAAGGCAAATATGGAAGACTGGGTGGGTGGATTTCCATTGAGATGGAAGCTTGAGGTGGTAAGCATGAGTACTGACTTTCTTCAAGATTGGAAAAGGACCCAACCATCTTTCAAACAGTTTCTTGGTGGGTCTGGTTGATTTGATGTTCTTGGAAGAAAGCCATACCATGTCACCATGATTGAAAGCAGGTGGATTTGCTCTACTTTTATCTGCATACCTCTTAAACCGGTTCATGGCGACTTCAAGTTCTCTCTTGACATCTTGCTGTATTGATTGGATTTTTGTTGATAAATTTCCAGCAGGAGTATCTTGAGTGATGTGAACTGAGTCAAATTGTGGATCTCTTCCATAAACAGTGAAAAACAGGAATTGCTTGGTTGAAGAGTGGTCAGAATTATTGTAGGCAAATTCAGCAAGAGGGAGCCAGGTGTTCCAATCATTTTGATGATAACTGACATACATCCAAAGGTATTGTTCTAGTATCTGATTTACCCTCTCTGTCTGTCCATCATTTTCTGGATGGTAAGCAGTTGACAATTCTCTTGAAATCTTGAGCTGCTGACAAAGATTGGTCCAAAATGAAGAAACAAAAAGGGAACCTCTATTACTGACAATGCTTGAAGGAAGGCCATGCTTTGAAATCATATTCTTGATGAATAAATGGGCCAAATCTAGTGAAGTGATTGATGACATTGTTGGAATAAAAACTGCCATTTTTGAGAATCTGTCCACTATGACAAGCATTGAGTCAAATGAGTTGGATAGTGGCAGGTGAGTGATAAAGTCCATTGAAAGACAAATCCAAGGACCATTTAGGATTGGAAGAGGTTTGAGGATTACAAACTTCTTATGATGGATATTCTTGTTTCTTGAACACTGTTGACAGGATGAGACATAATCCTTGATGAATTGAGTCATGCCAGACCAGTGGAAATCCCGCTTGACAATTTTGAGAGTCTTCTCTTGGCCAGGGTGTCCAGCTGGAGGAGATTAATGATATTTTTAAAGAATGCTGAGTTGAATTGTGGGGACATTTGGGACCACCACACAATCTTTGAAGAGAAGGAGTTGGGAAGAGGAATCAAGAGAATAATTCTGGATGGATTTTCCTTTGCCCAATTCTTGAAGAATACTTCTGTACTGAGAATATTGCCATGATTTCTTCTGAATTGAGTCAATCAAATTTGAAAAAGATTCCACCTTGACTGAAAAATACCTTGAGGGTTGAACTTCATCTTGCTTAATGAGCTGTTCAGGGCAGTAAGTGATTGAGAAATGGAATACAGAAAGAAATTCAGCCCAGCCGGCTTGAAGGCAAGTGAGTACTTTTCAGGACATGAAGTATTGAAGGGAAGAGTGATTGGTGAGAACTTCAAAAGGGGAAGAGAGAGACAGGAGAAAAGCCCTCCAGCGCTTGAGAGCCCAGACTATTCCAAGGAGTTCCTTGTCATGAATCTCATAGTTGAGCTCTGCTGGGATAAGCTTGTGGCTGTGGAATGCAATGGGATGTTTTCCTGAGTCAGAGAACTGACTCAGTATAGCACCCAGGGCATAATCGGATGCATCGGTCTCTACAATGGTGGGTAGAGAAGGATTGGAGCGGTGGTGATAGCATCTTTGAGTTGGTGAAACTGACTAACAGCTTACTCATTGAGGGGGAAACAGGAATCTTTCTTGAGGAAACTGGTGAGTGAACTGATCTTCTTTGAATAATTCTTGATGAAACGGTGGTAGAAGTTTGCAAAGCCAAGGAAGGATTGAAGAGCTTTGAGGTTTCTTGGAGGCAGCCAATTGAGAATCTGCTGGACTTTTGCTTTGTCCATCTTGAGGCCTTCAGAAGAAACAACATAACCAAGATACTCCACACTAGAAAAGTGAAATAGGCACTTGGAAGCCTTAGCAAAAAGATTATTGGCTTTAAGTCTGGAAAGAACAGTGGACACATGAGTAACATGTTCTTCCTCAGATTTGGAAAAGACCATAATGTCATGCAAATAAGCTACAACATAAACATCGAGAAGATCTTGAAAGATATAATTGACAAGATTCTGAAAAGAGGCAGGAGCATTGTTGAGCCCAAATGGCATAACCAAGTACTCAAAACTGCCATATTTAGTTCTGAAGCATGTCAAATGTTCATCACCCTCCTTGATTCTGAGCAGGTTATATGCACCACACAAATCAATCTTGGATAACATAGAAGAAACATTGAAAACATTCAGAAGCTGATTCATAGGAGGAACAGGATACTTGTTCTTACTAGTAACAGCATTGAGTTTGCGGTAATCAACACACAAACGGAGGCCACCATATTTCTTTTTAACAAGGAGGACAGATGCTTCTTGTGAAGAGGAGCTTGGATAGATGAATCATTTCTCTACATAATCTGAAATGTAGGCCATGAGTGTATCTGACTCTTGTTTGGATAAAGAGTAGATCACCTTAACTGGAGGTAGAGACCCCTCCAGATCAATATGATGATCACAGGCACGGTGAGGAAGAAGTTTCTCTTCTTTCACCTTGGAGAATACATCCAAATATTTGTGATAGACAGGAGGAACAACCTTCATCATGGTTTCTACTTCTTCTGGCTCTTCCTCTTCATCCCACAATTCCTCCAGGGAGTAATGATAAGAAGAAGGAGGAAGGTCCATATTCCCCAAGAAGAGATGAAGTGAAGATACAGAATTATCTTATCCAACATCTTTAATATCTTTGAAGACTTCATCTCCAAATAATGGTAATGACTGAGGGGAACTTATGGAAGGAATATGGACAGAAGATGGAAATGATGGTGTTCTACAATCACCAACCAGAGCTGCACATGATTTGGCAGAAGAAAAGTCATGACACAAAGAATTAGAAGGATCATAATAGTCCTTATGATCAGCATTAAAGGTGATCAGCCCTTGCCTCCAATCAACAGAAGGATTAAAGTGATTTAGAAAGTCAAAGCCCAATATGAGGTCTTCTCCCTTTGGAGTATCAATAACTAAAAAGTTCCATTCAAAGCTTGGGAAGGAAGGGAGCTCAACCATATATTTAGTATGGTGAGTCACAAATAAGGAAGGGGACTCAGAGGAGTCCAAAATGATTAGAGGAATCTTCTCTGGGTGTTCTGACATGCTCAAAGAATACATGTGAACAAACTGCTTTGAAATAAATGAGTTTGTAGCACCAGAATCAATGAGAATACTGTAAAACATATCAGAGAGAGAAGAAAAAACAAAAAATTTAAGAGAATTCTTGACACCAGTATTCAGAATGCACAATTGTCCTCTGGATGGAAACCAGTGAATACCATTGAACACAACATGATCTTCACTCAGGCATTTCCCTGGCTGGGAAGTTTGCCTTATGGTTGGGTAAGCTTGTTTTGAGGCCTTTTGAAACAGGACTCAAGACTGTGCTTCCCACCACAATAGGTACATAGACCCTTCTTGATTCTTCTTTCTTTTTCAGAACTCATCAACTTGAAATCTTGATTTAATAAAGAAGAATGGGGCTTGTCCCTCTTCTGAAAATTCTTCTTCTTCTTTTTACTTGAGCTTGAAGAGCTTTGAGGATGAGAAGAACTTGACTTTGAGGCTTCTGCCTTCTCCTCTTGATGATGACTCTTTTAATTTTGCCTCTCATGGTACCTGGTATCAAGCTCCAGGGTAATATCCATTAAGTCTTGAAGAGAGTCAATTCTTGAAGGATGGGAGGCCAATTGATCCAAAATCATGGATGGCAATCCCTTCCTGAAATGATGGATTAGAGCTCTTTCACCCCAATCTCCAATTCTTGAGACAAGACTTCTGAAATCAGCAATGTATAAAGATACATGCCCACCTTCTTTCATTCTTAAAGAATACATTTCTGCTTCAGCTTTTCTGACTTCATTTGGGTCCCCAAATAAGGTGAAGAGTTGAGATTCACATAACTTCCATTAATTGAGAAGGTAATTTGGATCTTGATTGGTGAGATTGGAAAGATAAGGCTCAATCCATTTTTCAGCCCTGTGAATGAGAATTGAATTGGTGTAAAGGACCTTCTTTCTGTCTTGAGCGAAGTTTGCCAGATCATTATGAAAAATCACTTGACAAGACTGAATAAATCTTCTAACTTTAAAGGGTTGAGTCCCATCAAAGCATTTTGGTGCTCTCATAGATGGAGTCTTGAAGGCTGGTGGTCTTGATGCTTCAGAGGATGAAGCTGCTTAAAGATTGGCCATAATCTGAGTCATTTGCTGCATAATGGCCAATAAAGATGGTTCAGACTGATGAGAGACAGGTTGATTAGACTGGGCTAGATTTGGCCCTCCAGTACCTTGGGATGCCTCTACAGGAGCAGGGACAACTTCAGTACCATCAGACTCTTCCTTTTCCACAGAATTCTGCTCCTCCTCTTCACCATCTTCACCTGGACCCTTGAAAATGGTCCTTGAAGTTCCTGGAAATCTGCCAACTACACCTGAAAATGAGCTTGATCTTCTTGGTACTCTTCCTTCCTTCCTAGATGGTGCTGCTCCTTCCAAAGTGGGTCATCTGTCCAATTTGGCCCTCAGCTGAGAAACTGCTTGGGTGCCATCAAGAGGAGCCCTGGGATTTGGAGTGAGAACAGATTGAGTTCTGGCCTGAGATCTTGTCTGCCTTGCAGGAGGTGAGTGTTGGATGGGCATGATTTCAGGATAAAAAAAAATAAAATGAAAAAGAATCAAGATTTGAAGATGAAAACTTGGGGCAATTGAAATAATGCTTGAAGTCAAAGTCAAGATCAATATCTTGAGGGAAATCGATAAAAATCAAGAGATCAAATGAGATCTTCAGGTAAATCAATCAATTAAATATCAAGTGAAAACTTGAAGTTAATGAATCAAATATATCAAATCAATCAAAATCAAAATTTGGCAAAATCAATCAATCAATCAAATGAATTCTTGAGGCAAAAGCAATTTACGTCAAAAATCTTGATGTGAAAAATCAGCAAAATCAATGAAATCTTCAGGTCAATCAATTTTCTTGAGGTCAATATCAATTCATGTCCAATCAATGAATCAAATCAAAATCAAGTGAGTTCTTCTTTAAAAATCAAAATTCTTGAAGAATGAATCAAATATGAATCTTGATGTGAAGAATGTGTCTGCATAACTTGATGAAAAATTTGAAAATCAAATGAAAATTAAGATGACTCCTGAATTATGAATGAATTAAAATGATGATTTGAAAAATATTTAAAGAGAGAAATAAAAATAAAATTGGGGTCAGCTTTCAATTTTCAGAATGAAGAATTAATGAGAGAAAATTGAGAGGTGATGACGAATCAGAAGGTTCATAGGCATTAAAGAGTCATAATTTCAATGAAATGAGTTAATAAAATTATAAAGAAAGAATGAACATAATGAAAAGAAATTATGAGCTAATTAATATAATGTCACAGGGGCTCTTGGACAGAAAAACAAGAGTGGCCTGGCACTCCGCAATCAGGGAACTCAATTGGAAGACTCCAAAGAATAAAGAAAATAAAATAAAATAATAAATTTCTCTAAGAAGGATGCAAGTACAAAGATGAGATGCAATAAGAGAAATGAGAAGAAAAATGGTAAAAGAGCCAACCAATTAAGTCCTTAATCACTGTTTCAACCTGCCAAAATGAACAATGGAATTAGTAAGGATATGACCACCAAATATCCATTGACAGGCTAAGAAAAAATAAGAGAAAAGGTGCTAAAAGACTGACTTGATAATATCAGGATTCACTTAACCAAATGGTAAGATAAATAAAGATAAAATAAAATCAAAATATACTAATTAACTGGGGAAAAACCCCCCAGGGTGGAAAGGGTAGCTGGTATATGTGAAAAGTTGGGAGCTTGAGTTCTTCAGGCTGAAAACTGATCTGTATTGATCCTTGAGGCTGTATTGATTGTTTTTGAAATTTATACAGCTGGATAATATTGAAATTGAAACGGGTTGAATGAATTTCCCACACTTGAAAATGAAATACAGTTCTTGATGGATCTAGACTCTATTGAAATGAAGGTGGTTGCCAAGATGGATTGAGTGGAGCTTTGACACTTGACAAATGAATTAATTAACTGAATGAACTTCCTCTTGAATCCCTTGAGAATGGTTGAACAGTATTGCCTTGGAGGAATACTGTGAATGAAATTATCCAATGACGTCTTGATGGCTTGATTGGTCTGTGACGCTGACACACTTGCTCTTGAGCCTTGATGAGTCCTCTGAATGATTGGGTGCCTTGATGATGTGATGATATGTTTGAAAATTTTAATCACCATTTTATATTTCCACCATTGAATTGCTGTTGAAAAATGATGCATAATGATATATAACATCAGTTATGGCATATTGGTTCATTGGAAAAAAGATTATGTCCAAAGGTCTTGAGATGAAAAGACAGAGGGGAAAAAGATGGATGTGATGGCTTCAGAGCTTGGAAAGGTGTTTCTGGGTCCTTTGGGGCTTTTGGCCACTTTTGTGTTCTGAGCCACAAACTGGCCCAAAGGGCGGGAAAGTGTCTTTTGGACACTTTGGGTCAAAGTGCGCAAAATTGCACAAAATGTGCAAATATGCGCAAATGCGCAAAAATGTGCAAATGTGCAAAATGCGCAGAAGTGCGCAAATGGGGATTATGAGTGCAAATGGCCAAAATAGCCATTTGGGCCATTTCCCCTGGTCTTGAGGGAAATGACCAGATATACCCAATTGGGCATAAATTGCTGCCATGGCTTCTGGAGTGAGGTGAAGGTCCATGAAGGCCCCAAAAGGCAAATGGCCATAAATGGTCCATAAGATGATGAAGTGGCCATATTGGCCACTGGTGATGGATATGGCCAATTGGCCATAAAAGGACTGTGGCTTGATATGCCATATGGGGATCCAAGGATGTGAATTGCCATTGTTGTGACACAGGGGAAGCAGTTTAGTGTCATGCTGAGGACCTCTTGAGTCTTCAAGCTTATTTAAAATCCCAAGGGCAATTTGAGTTGAGTGTTTTAAATTATCATTTTGATCCATCATGTTAAGTAATACCTGAGTCCACAATGAATGCAGTTGAGTAACCCTCCAGTCCATAAATCTTTCCAAATGATTCTTGAATTCCAAATGGGTTTCAATATAGAATCAAATAAATGGCCAAGCACTTGTGTTGTGTAAAGGTCAATCAATAAGGATCTCTTGATTTCTTATAATCAATCTTCATTTTCAGTTTTCTTAATAATTTATCTCTGAATAAATAGTTTTTCAATTCTCTTGTTATTCTTGGAAATTTTTTCTTTCGGTTCTTATGTACTCCTAAACTATACATGTTATAAAAAAATGAAAAATAAAATTTCTAACAATAATATGATTTACAATTGATTTCAATATTAATTTATTGATATTTTTTTAAAATAATATTTTTTTGCATTAGGGCCCCCCTCACCATTTAAAAATCTTGAGTTGATTTCCAAATTTTGAAAAGGATATATCCTCATTCCCCCAGACCTTTCACTATAAGGGATAGTGTAAGAAATAAGTTTACCCACCGCTTATTTTTTATAGTGATTTTGATAATGATGAATAATAATACAGTATATTCACATAATTTCTTTTTTAAATCGCACTGAATAGTATTATTTTGTTTGCTTTTAGGTATAAAATAAGCTAAAAATTTATATAACTGATTAAATATCACTCTTCAAAAGAAATAATCCTGAATCACAATCAAGATCATGGAACTGTTTGCTTGAAGGTGGTAATTTGTGCCAATCAGTAAAAATTGGTGCTCTTGAGAGTATTTATAATTAATATGACATAATTTAATGATCATAATTTGAGCCCTTTATTCATATAATGACCATTATGATGCCACAAATCTTTTATTTTAGGAATTGTCATTGTGAATCAGTCTTCATTTCAAGTCCATCCCCTTTATGTTTCAGATTTGCTGTTATCCATAAATGCATTTGAGTTGTTAAAATAATATAAACAGTGAAAAATAAAATTTGTACAATTTTAAAAAACTCTTGTTTGCTTTTGGCAGGCTTTTTAAATTCCATTTTGAAGAAATAGCACATTGAGGTGTTATTACTATTTAAATGCCCCAAATTATGTCATCAATTTATGATTTCTTAATATAAATCACTCCTTAAAGTTCAATTGATGTCTTCATGGCCCAAATAATTCTTATTTTAAAACAAGCTCCAATCACTTTCTTGTAATTCAATAAATATTTTAAAAAAATTGATCATTTTAACAAAATTACTTGATGTAGAGTTTTTTTATTTATTATTATTATTGAGTTGAAAAATCAAGCTAATTAATGGGTCTTGTTCTAATAGTAGGAAAAGTATAATAAATATAATTAATAAATAGAATATTCCTGAGCTAATGAATGGGATATGACCCTAATGCTTATTGAAAAGAAATGAATGAATTTGAAATAAAAAAGAAGGTTTAAAAGGTTTAATTCAATCCATCTCTCTAATTCTTGTTTATAATGAAATAAAATTAGAAAAAAGAAGAAATATAACCTCAGGTATTTTATAGTCTTGCGTAGGACTTATCCTCCTTTGATAGTCCTTGTTCAATCTTTTTGAATACTTCAAATAGGGAGTTTATGTTCTTTCCAAGGACCATTTTCCGCTTTTTGGGGATGCTTGTTGAAAATTTGATTGGGTATTTTATGGTCTTTCCAAGGATCATTGGTTGATTGTTTTTCATTTTGAGTCCTTGTTGAGAATTTTTGGTAGGCAGTTTATGATCTTTCCAAGGATTATTATTTGATTTTTTTGTTGATATTCTTGTTGATATTCTGATGAATTTCTTGATCTTTGAAGGTGTAAGGTTTGACTATGAAACAATAAGTAAAAATTACTAATATTTTACTTATTGTACTATGAATGTCCTTATAAATGAAATAAATGAGCTGAAAATAATTATAATAATAAAGAATTATTATAATTATGGCGTAAAATGATTATATTATTAAATAAATATAATAATATAATTTATATTATAAAATATAATATAATAAAATAAATATATTAATATAAATTAATTAATATATTTAAAGGAACTTTATTATTGTTACAAAAAAATAATAAAGGCATAAAAAATTTTTTTTTATTAATAAAAAACAATTAATAACAATAATATTACCAATATTAAAGTTATAAATTAATATAGATACTATTTATATTAATTAAGGAATTATTAAAATAATAATAAAGAGAAAATTATTGTAATAAGAGGGAATAACCTACTTTTAACACTTGATATAACAATTTTGTAATATTTTACGCCAAAAAAATATAAATACAACCTTTTCAAATGGTATTTACAATAAAAATAAAGAAAAATTACTAATATTCTTGATTTTTACGTGGAAAGGAGATTTTAGAGAGATTTTTAGCAAAAACAATTAAATAAATGATTTAATCACGTCAAAATGGATGATTATAACAAGGTGGTCTTTGGTCTTTAATAATATAATAGTTTTATATATATAGAATAAAGAAATTACCTTTGATTTAATTGATTTAATGTTTTTGATCCGTCTGAGGGGAAAACAGAGTAAAAAGAGCTCTATTTATAGTAAATACCTCCCTCCTAGAGTCCAACAGGCTTCTAGTAGAAGTTTACTGATCATATCCACTGGAATTGATCAATATCCTAAGGTTTGAGGATGATTACATCATGATCAAACCATATTACATCATTATTAGACCATTATTTAGAGTTATCACTATAACTCTAAGTTTGATGACATCAGAGGCTTGGAAGAACCCCAAATTTCGTGGATTTTATTAGTTTTAATCATAAACTAATAGTATTTACCAATTTTATCACTCATTCGACTGTTAAACTTAATTTAAGGTTACAGTAGGTGATCATAACTGCTCAATTTAAGCTCAAACTTTGATCTTTAATAACTTTTAAGTTTTACACGCCACAGCAATTCAGAGAGTGAATTCTGGTAGCCTGACATAACCTTATTATGCTTCCAAGAGCTTTTCATTACATCATCAAAACTCTAATTTTGATGATTTTTCTTGTAACTCATCTTTTCTGTTGAAATTTAATATTTTAAACTTCAAACCATGATTTCAGGGGGTTTTACCCTGAATTTAATAATATAGATTACATCATTCTTCACGAATGAACTGGTAGAATCCAACTGTGTACTTTTTTTTGAGTTTGGACCACTTTCACAACAAAGTGGTCAACAGCTCTGTTGATTTTTATCAATATTTCATCATAGGTTTTAACCTTGATTATAATTTGTAAAATAAAGTTTATATCTGTGTTTGTACAGTAATTACGTGGTAACTTTATTTTTGGTTCATCACTCTATCTTGTATAGTTTAAGAGATATTAGCTATGATCCTTGAATATATGCGTTGACCAAAAAAGTGCATATATTCAGGTTAATTCCTTAAGTATTAACTTTGGAAATTAGCTCATTAATTTTTTTACGTGTGAATTTTCATGGGGAATCCAATGGTACAATTTATTTCACATGTTGTTTCATTGGTTCTTGAAATAAATAAGGATTTATGGTTTTTATAAGGTATTATTCCTTATAACTCATTAAATATTGACTTTACAGATATGCCATAAAAATGGTATATGTGTATTTTATCATGGGGAATCCAATGGTATAATTTATTTCACATGTTGATTCATTGGTTTTGAAGTTAAACCAATTTTTGTACCAATTTATGGTATTTTTGTATTTTTAAAGTAATTATTTTTAATATATAATTATTCTAAGTAATTTTAGTATAATTATCTTAAAGGTATAATTATTCTGAGTCTTTCTTGTGACCTTATTGGGTATGTGGTCATATCTCAAAGGCTCACATTCCCTACCACCAAAAAAGATTGTACCACAATCTGATATGTGTAATTAGGGTATCATCCACTGTCCTACCTCTCCAATAGACTTTGTTAGTCTTGAAGCTCGATAATGCTTAACTTTTCTATTTTTCAGGCTTTCTTTCATGTCTGAACCTTCTTAGTAGTTTAAAAGCATTTGTTATATCTTTCTCAAGTAGCCATTCATCTTCTTGAGTTGAATTTCTATACCTTACAAGGTATTCCCTTTCTTTTTTGTTTCTTGTCCTTCTTTCTTTAAGGACTTTTACTATTTTCTTTTCCTCTCCTTCTTCCAAGGGGGGAATCTCAAGTGGGGGTTTATTTCTTAGTGGAAATAACTCCTTGTCACTTGAACTGTAAGGTTTTATCAGACTTACAGGGAATGTTTCGTGTTTGTTCATTAGTTCACCTTTGAGTTCCAATTGCACAGCATTGGGTCCATGAAGTGCTTTTATCATAACTGGTCCTGTAAAGGAACCTTACAATTTCTTTGGGCCTTTTATGTTATTCAAATTAAGGGTTGATACTAGGACCAAGTCTCCCATTTGGAAATCAGGTGGCTTATGATTTTATCCCATCTTTCTTTTGCATATTTGAAAGAATCTTGCATACATCTGTTTGCATGGTGTCTTGCCTTGTCAAGCATTATTTTAAAGCTGCTTGCTGTTGGATGTATATCCACTAAGTCCTTTTTGAGGGTATCATAAGGAAGTCTTGGATTCCAACTTTTTTCTAGCATTGCTGGTGTTTTGCCAGTAGAAGAATGGATTGATGTCTTATATGCTGGTTCAAGAGCTGGTATTAGTGTACACCAATCATGGGTAGAACCATCAGAATCTTTGAATTCTAGCCCATAAGCACAGAATCTTCTGATCATGTCCTCTAAGGTCTGTATCATTCTTTCTGCTAAACCATCAGTTTGGGGATGGTAAGCTGTTGAGAATGATAGCTTTGTCCCAAATAAGTTATGGAGATTTGTCCATAATGCTGAAGTGAACTTTGGGTCTCTGTCACTTATAATATTCGGGAATAAGCCTGTATGGCTAATAACTTTATTCCATATCGTTATGGCTGTGTCCATAGCTGTGTCATCTTTATGAAATGGTAAGAACATGGGAGTTTTACTGCATCTGTTAACTAACACTAGGCATGCATGATAACTCCTGTCTCCTCCTGGAGGTAAAGCTGTTACCCAGTCCATATGAACTATTTCCCATGGGGGTTTTGGTTCTTGGATTTGGATCATCATTCCAAATTTCTTTCCTGTGGCTCTGTTGGCTTTTTGACATCTGTCACAGGTTTGGCAGTATTCTGTAACATCTTTCTTCCAATTTGGCCACCAAGAGCAGGTTTTCACCCTCTCTAGTGTTCTATTTTCTGAAAGGTGTCCAGCTGCAACACTGTCATGACATTCATGTAAAATAGTGTTTATCAGGATCCTATCTGTTAAGGCCATAACACAGGTGTGTTTTGTTCTATGTTAAAGGATTCCATCAAGTAGGTGGAATCTTCCTTCATCATATGCCTTTTGCCATGTTTCATCTAGTTTTGATGAAAGTGATGGGTCTTTGAAGTCTTTCATTGGAAGTTGGCTTAAGATATGGCAATTTTTGTCTATCTTATAGCTTTCTTTAACTTGGTTAAAGAACTCTGTGCCAATATTTGTAACACATATTCCTTCTATATGGTGTTCTTCTTGTGGCACCCATTCTGGATTGTCAGGGGTATTTGCTAGAGCCCATCTGCTAGAACCATCTGCATTTTTATGGATATTACCAGATTTATGAACAATAGTCATATTTCCTCTGTATTCTTGGATAGCAATTTGCCATCTCAGCATATGTCTATTTGGAGTCTTCATATTTAATAGTGATTTCACAGCATTACAGTCTGTTATTACATCAAATACTGTGCCATCTAAATAATAATGCAGTTTTTCTAAAGCCCACACTAAGCATAAGCATTCCATTTGGCTGGCTCCATACCTTGCTTCTGTTGGCTTCATCTGCCTTGAAATGAAACAAATTGGTCCTTCCACTGGTTTATCATTGATAATTTGTGTTTGGTGAAGTGCAGAACCTAGTCCTTCTCCACAAGCATCAATGTATAGTTTGAAGGGTAGTTTCCAATCTGACATTAGAAGAAATGGGGCATTTGTTAGTAAATGTTTCAATTATTCATATGCCTTGACCCTTTCTTCAGTCATTTCATAAACTGTTTGTTGGTCACATAATTTATATAAGGATTTGGCAATTTTTGCAAAGTCCTTTATATGCTGTCTATAGTAACCAGCAAATCCTAAAAATGATTGCATTTCTTTTTTGGTTTGAGGCATTGGTTTAAGTAGTACTGCTGCTACTTTATTTTTGTCTATGCCTAGACTAAGTCCAGATACAACATGTCCTAGTGCTTTTAATTCACTATATGCAATATGACACTTTTTCAAGGAAATTTTCATATTCACTTGGACTATTTTCTGTAGTACCCTTTCTAGTCTTGTAAGGTGATTTTCCCAAGTTTCTGAGCAAACTATGATATCATCAATATAAATAATTAACCATCCTTCTGATAATTCTTCAGGAAATATGGTATTCATCATTTTTTGGTAATGGGAAGGTGCATTTTTTATCCCAAATGGCATTCTTAAGTATTCAAAAATTCCACAGTGGACTATTATCCTCAGTAGTTTCTTGGCATTGTCTTTTAAGACATTTTGATGAAAACCCTGTAAGGCATCCATAGCTGTAATGAACTTAGCTTGTGACAATTGTGTCAATGTCTCATGGATTCTAGGTATTGGATATCTATCTGGAATGGTATAGGTATTCAGGGCTCTGGGGTCTCCTACCATCCTTGATTTTCCATTATGCCAAGTTATAATGACAGGAGTAGTAACTTCTACCTGTTCATTATGTCCAACTTTTCTTAATACTCCAAGGTCCATTAATTCTTTAATGTGTACCTCTAAGGCTTCTCTAGCCCTTGGACTAGCTGGGTAAGCTGGTCTTCTTAGTAAGGGTGGGTAAGGCTTTTCCACATTGAGAATTATGTCTACTTCATGCCCAATTATAGCACCTAGTGGCTCTTTGTCAGTTGCAAAGGCATCTTTATACTTAAATAAGAGGTTAATCAATTTTTCTTTCATTTTTTCTGTTAATTCTTGATTGAATTCTGCCTCTTTAAGTTGTTCAGATATAAAAAGTTCCTTTTCTGGAATCTTTTCTTCCTTGTTAATAACTGTAATTTGTTTTTTGTTATTTAAGAAGCCAAACTTTTGTCTCTTATTATCACCTATAGTAAAATATCTATCCTTTTGGTTAGAGATATCTATACCATAGATTGATAAGTAGTCATTTCCCAGGATAAAGTGATTACTGGTACAGCTGTCCATTACCACAAATTCCACTTTAATTCTGACACATTGTGAAGGGTGAGGGAAAATAAGTGTTAAGTCAATTATTCCAAGGGGCATCATGCTTTCACTCACACTACTAAATTTGACACCTTGGATTGGTATAAGTTTTTCTTGCCAGTCTGGAACAATTGTACTTAAATAACTTTTACCAACACAGGTGTAATATGATCATGTATCCAAGTTCACCTTTTCTTCTTGGTTATCAACCATGACAATACTTATACTTGATTTTCCAGCTGTATACCCCATTCCTCTTGTAGGTTTGGTTTTATACAGTTTGGCATCTTGCACATTTGTCAGGTTTGTTTCAGATGTTCCAACTTGTGGTAAGATTGAGTTGACATCTAATACTTCATAAATTATATCAATATTGTTGATTTCTGCATTAATTATATTGATTTCATCACTTTCAGAGCTTTCTGATTCTTCTGTCTCTTTTTCAGAGTCAGATTCCTCTTCTTTGTCATTGTGGCTTTCTGTTTCCACAATTTCATTAATTTTTGCTTTTTTAAGGCAATTATTGGCTAAGTGTCCAATACCTCCACATTTATGGCATTTTCTTTGCTCATTATTGTTGGATGTATTGGGCTTAAAGGATTCTTTTGATTTATCTCTTTTGATAAATGGTTTATTTGGGCTTTTAATGTCCAATTTTTTCCAAGTCCTGCCAATTTTTGTTCTTGTCACTATATCTTCTAGTGCATTTATATACTCTTCTGTGGAGCATGGTTCTATACATCTGCTTCTTAGGGCATGTTCTAGTTCCCCTCCACATTTTTTAAGTATTTTCATATGCACCATCTTTTGTGACATTTCTGGGTATAATGCATTAAGTCTTTCAACTTGTTTTAAGAACCAGGTTAAAGGTTTATCTTTGTCTGGGTCAAAGAAAGAATTTTCAAATGCATTTTCTATTTTGTACCTCCAGGCATCATTTGCCCACTTGGTGATTATTTCTTGTTTCCACCAAGACCAGGTATTTTTACCATTTGTTTGTCTTATGCCATAATAGAGGTTAATCAATTTTTCTTTCATTTTTTCTGTTAATTCTTGATTGAATTCTGCCTCTTTAAGTTGTTCAGATATAAAAAGTTCCTTTTCTGGAATCTTTTCTTCCTTGTTAATAACTGTAATTTGTTTTTTGTTATTTAAGAAGCCAAACTTTTGTCTCTTATTATCACCTATAGTAAAATATCTATCCTTTTGGTTAGAGATATCTATACCATAGATTGATAAGTAGTCATTTCCCAGGATAAAGTGATTACTGGTACAGCTGTCCATTACCACAAATTCCACTTTAATTCTGACACATTGTGAAGGGTGAGGGAAAATAAGTGTTAAGTCAATTATTCCAAGGGGCATCATGCTTTCACTCACACTACTAAATTTGACACCTTGGATTGGTATAAGTTTTTCTTGCCAGTCTGGAACAATTGTACTTAAATAACTTTTACCAACACAGGTGTAATATGATCATGTATCCAAGTTCACCTTTTCTTCTTGGTTATCAACCATGACAATACTTATACTTGATTTTCCAGCTGTATACCCCATTCCTCTTGTAGGTTTGGTTTTATACAGTTTGGCATCTTGCACATTTGTCAGGTTTGTTTCAGATGTTCCAACTTGTGGTAAGATTGAGTTGACATCTAATACTTCATAAATTATATCAATATTGTTGATTTCTGCATTAATTATATTGATTTCATCACTTTCAGAACTTTCTGATTCTTCTGTCTCTTTTTCAGAGTCAGATTCCTCCTCTTTGTCATTGTGGTTTTCTGTTTCCACAATTTCATTGATTCTTGCCTTTTTTAGGCAATTATTGGCTAAGTGTCCAATACCTCCACATTTATGGCATTTTCTTTGCTCATTATTATTGGATGCACTGGACTTGAAGGATTCTTTTAATTTATCTTTTTTGATAAATGGTTTATTTGGGCTTTTAATGTCCAATTTCTTCCAAGTCCTGCCAATTTTTGTTCTTGTCACTATGTCTTCCAGTGCATTAATGTACTCTTCTGTGGAGCATGGTTCTATACACCTGCTTCTTAGGGCATGTTCTAGCTCTCCTCCACATTTCTTGAGTATTTTCATATGCACCATTTTTTGTGACATTTCTGGGTATAATGCATTAAGTCTTTCAACTTGTTTTAAGAACCAGGTTAAAGGTTTATCTTTGTCTGGGTCAAAGAAAGAATTTTCAAATGCATTTTCTATTTTGTACCTCCAGGCATCATTTGCCCACTTGGTGATTATTTCTTGTTTCCACCAAGACCAGGTATTTTTACCATTTGTTTGTCTTATGCCATAATACCATCTTTTTGAAGATTTCTCAAACAATGAATGTAATCTTGCAGTGATTAATTCATCTGGTATTGCATAGTCTTCTTGTAACATGTCAATTTTTTTAATAAATGACATGTGGTCATATTCACCTTCTCCTGTGAATGTTGGCCATTCTTTCAGCTGAGGTGCTTCCTTCATTAAGACTTGGTTATTATCTTGGTGACTCAAGTCTGTTATGAAAGGATTTGTCAATTCCTCTTTTGTTTTAACAGGGCTTCTTATATGGGAAAATGGAGTTGATAACTTTGGCATATTTAAATTAGCCTCATTCACTTTATCAATTTTTTCTGTAATAAGCCTTATTTCACTTTGAATATCATCTTTTAGATGCAATCTTGCTTCATCACTTTTTTCCACATGGTCCCAAAGTAATTTTTGGTGTGATGAAGTCTTTTCTTCAAATTTTTCTACAGAAATACTTAATTTGTTTAATTTTTCTGTAAGATTGTCAATACTCACATCATAATTGATTTTAAAAGTTTTTTCTTTGATATCACTTATATATTTGTACAATTCTTGTTGTCCTTGTATCAATTTATGAGTATTGTCAATTAATACTTTTGGTTTATTGTTTTCAATCATAAATTTTATGTTATCAATTTCTTTCTTATTTTGTACAACAAGTTTGGTTAAAGATGATAAGCTATTATTTATTTCTTGGAAAGATAATAAACTATTTTTAATGTCTTTAAGAGGTAAAATACTATTTTTAAGCTCTGTTAAAGTATGTACAACATCAGGAGACAATGTTATTTCTTTGGGAAATGGGGTTGTCTCATTCTTTGTTCCTCTTTGTCTTTGAATTCCATCAAAGTTCTGGCGATGTTGAAAACATTGTCCATGGAATCTTTTTGGATTTTTGGGATCCTGTAGCTTGGGGAATATGGTTTCCTCCAATTCTTTTTCTTGTTCTTCTTCCCTTCTTGGGGAAGTGGGTTGGCTTGGGGCTTGCTGGTAGAAGCTACTGGGGCTTCTTCCTTGGTTGCCTCCCTCTTTTTGGTGTGTTAATCCTTGATTTTTTTGATTTTAGGTTTGGTGACAGTGGATTCCATCCATTGGAGTATTTCACTATCTCCTCCTCTTTGAGGAACTTTTTCAGGATGTGCCAGGAGTTCATCACTCCTTGGTGTATTTGAGGCAGCATTTCCCAATCTTTGTCCTTGTACACTGTGTAATACTGCTTGTACTGGCTCATGTAGATGTCTATTTGAGCCCTCTGAATGGGATTTGTACCTATTTGAGTTACTCATAATTAGTTCCAATTCAGGTTCAGATATCATGGGCATTTCTGGGACTTGCCTTTGGGATAAGGCACTTCCTTGTGTGGATTCTGTTCCACTGGGGATATTGCCCTTTCTTTTCCCTTTTGAGGGATCAGTTCTACCTCTGAGTCCAGCTCCATCTGATTGGATGGAGTATTGGGAACCTCTCTGGAAGTCATAGTTTAAGGAATAAGAAAAATAAAATTCATTTTATGGCAATTATAAAAGAGGTGCTCACCTCCAGAGTCTTGAATGGTGGGTCCTGGAAAGTATAATTTCTTAGCTTTCTTTGTTTTAGTGATAACTGGTGTTGGAGAACTTTGACAAGTTTCTTCCACCGATCTCTCAACAGTAGCTTGGTTGTCTTCTGTTGGGTTATCTTCAAACACTAAAAAAGACAAATAAATATAAGTCTTTTTAGAAGAAGTGTCATTTTTTGGTACGATATGGCAATTTTCCATGTAGAAATTGCTTTTATATCTTTAAAAAATTAAAGTAAATAAAGAAATGAATAAAAATGAATAAAAATAACTTTTTTTATTGGTTTTTAATATTTTTTAATATTTTTTTTAATATTTTTATTTTTAAAGAATAGAATAAAAAATGAATATGATTCTTTATAAAATTAAATTATAAAAAATTGTTTTTAATTTATAAAATATCTTTTTTAATCACTAGAGTCACTCAAAGAAAGTTCTTGCAAGTCTAAGGATGTGAAAAACCACGTGTAAGACAGTACAATTGCTTTCCAAATGCCTCAATAGCTTTTAAAATCAATAAAATATAAAATTATTATATAATTTTATTATTATAAATATAATTTATTATTGGATAAGCCCAATTAGAATCTTTTTAAAAGGTCTTTTAAGTAAATATCACGGCCAGGCCCCCAAATGTAAGGTTTGACTATGAAACAATAAGTAAAAATTACTAATATTTTACTTATTGTACTATGAATGTCCTTATAAATGAAATAAATAAGATAAAAATAATTATAATAATAAAGAATTATTATAATTATGGAGTAAAATGAATATATTATTAAATAAATATAATAATATAATTTATATTATAAAATATAATATATTAAAATAAATATATTAATATAAAATAATTAATATATTAAAAGGCACTTTATTATTGTTACAAACAAATAATAAAGGCGTAAAAAATTGTTTTTTATTAATAAAAAACATTTAATAACAATAATATTACCAATATTAAAGTTATAAATTAATATAAATACTATTTATATTAATTAAGGAATTATTAAAATAATAATAATGAGAAAATTATTGTAATAAGAGGAAATGACTTACTTTTAACACTTAATATAGTAATTTTGTAATATTTTATGCCAAAAAAAAAAAAAAAAACCTTTTCAAATTGTATTTACAATAAAAATAAAGAAAAATTACTAATATTCTTGATTTTTATGTGGAAATGAGTTTTTAGAGAGATTTTTAGCAAAAACAATTAAATAAATGATTTAATCACGTCAAAATGGATGATTATAACAAGGTGGTCTTTGGTCTTTAATAATATAATAGTTTTATATATAAAGAATAAAGAAATTACCTTTGATTTAATTGATTTAATGCTTTTGATGCGTCTGAGGGGAAAACAGAGTAAAAAGAGCTCTATTTATAGTAAATACCTCCCTCCTAGAGTCCAACAGGCTTCTAGTAGAAGTTTACTGATCATATCCACTGGAATTGATCAATATCCTAAGGTTTGAGGATGATTACATCATGATCAAGCCATATTACATCATTATTAGACCATTATTTAGAGTTATCACTATAACTCTAAGTTTGATGACATCAGAGGCTTGGAAGAACCCCAAGTTTTGGGGATTTTATTAGTTTTAATAAGAAACTAATAGTATTCACCAATTGTATCACTCATATGACTGTTAAACTTAATTTAAGGTTACAGTAGCTGATCATAACTGCTCAATTTAAGCTCAAACTTTGATCTTTAATAACTTTTAAGTTTTACACGCTACAGCAATTCAGAGAGTGAATTCTGATAGCCTGACATAACCCTATTATTCTTGCAAGAGCTTTTCATTACATCATGAAAACTCTAATTTTGATGATTTTTCTTGTAACTAATCTTTTTTGTTGAAATTTAATATTTTAAACTTCAAACCATGATTTCAGGGGGTTTTACCCTGAATTTAATAATATAAATTACATCATTCTTCACTGATGAACTAGTAGAATCCAACTGTGTACTTTTTTTTAAGTTTGGACCCCTTTCACAACAAAGTGGTCAACAGCTCTGTTGATTTTTACCAATATTTCATCATAGGTTTTAACCTTGATTATAATTTGTAAAATAAAGTTTATATCTGTGTTCTTACAGTAATTACGTGGTAACTTTATTTTTGGTTCATCACTCTATCTTGTATAGTTTAAGAGATATTAGCTATGATCCTTGAATATATGCCTTGACCAAAATAGTGCAGATATTCAGGTTAATTCCTTAAGTATTAACTTTGGAAATTAGCTCATTAACTTTTTTATGTGTGAATTTTCATGGGGAATCCAATGGTACAATTTCTTTCACATGTTGTTTCATTGGTTCTTGAAATAAATAAGGATTTATGGTTTTTATAAGGTATTATTCCTTATAACTCATTAAATATTGACTTTACAGATATGCCATAAAAATGGTATATGTGTATTTTATCATGGGGAATCCAATGGTATAATTTATTTCACATGTTGATTCATTGGTTTTTAAGTTAAACCAACTTTTGTACCAATTTATGGTATTTTTGTATTTTTAAAGTAATTATTTTTAATGTATAATTATTCTAAGTAATTTTAGTATAATTATCTTAAAGGTATAATTATTCTGAGTCTTTCTTGTGACCTTATTGGGTATGTGGTCATATCTCAAAGGCTCACAGAAGGGGCGGTTTATTATGGTTGTTTATTTTGAGACCTTTTTGAGAATTTTAGTGGGCATTTTGAGGTCTTGCCAAAGACCATTGGTTGCTTGGTTTTTATTTATGTTGATAATTTTGGTTTTAATGACATTTGATTTGTCGTCAAAGCCAAGTTGTATAATTAGTTCAAACAGTTTATATTCTTAATGAGGACTCCTTTTCACTATAAAAGCACTTCTAAGCTTATAAAATAAGGGAACACTTTTCATTATGAAAACCTGTAGCATTCAAAATCAAATATGTCAATGTCAGATAAATTCATAATTTATAACAAAAGAATAAAGACAGAATTTTGCTTTTAAGCCTTGATGAGGGAATTTTTTATTCATGCCCTGTAGCCTATCAAAAATGAAATATGTCAGTTTAATTTAATATCCAATATACAAAAGGTATGAAAAAATAAAATAAAATAAGAAGTTTATAGCCATACTGAGGCTCTTTTTTTATTTACTTCATTATTTCATTAAACTGGAAATACTGAAATTTCAGCAAAATAAAGAATCAGTAATTAAAAATAATATAAACAGTGATATTGAGCAGTTTAATGCCTTGCTCAGGGCGTGTATTGTTATGTATGCCCTGTAGCATAAAAAAGAAACAAATTATGAGTAGCTATACAGAAATAAAATTGTATAAGTCAGAACTATCATTTATAAAAGGCACAAGCAGTTTAAAGCCTTTCTGAGGGCTTTTTTTATTTGGTCTTTTTTTGTTGACACTTTTTACAGCCTTTTGAAGCTGAAATTAGGTCATTTGAAGTTAGCCCCTTGTTTAGCTCTTGACCCCATTTATTCTGAGGGCTTCAGTGCATAAATTATGATACTTTCAATGAGCTCGGTTGAACTAGTTTTGGCCTCTGGGTGTCCTAGGATCTTCATGAAAATCAGGTCATCAACATGCTAGTTCATTCACTCTTTACCAGGCCTGAAATTTGATAAGGTGACATGGTTCATTTGTAAGTGTCTTGGAGAGCCAGTTTATCATGCACTAAACCACTTATGGTGGTTTGTTCTTTGGTCAGTTGGTCTTGAAGGCCATTTATTGTGGCTAGAGAATTCCTTGGGGTACTTGCAATACAGTAGGGTTGCGTTTTTTTAGTGCTGTTATGCGTGCTATTACACCTTCAGAGTGGATACAAGAACGTTAGTTGGCCTGTTTTACTATTAGTAGGTTACTAAGGATTAAGTATACCTCTAGTGATACTTAAACCTGCTTTGGCCTAGTCTGTTCTCAAGGTAAAAAAGGCTGTAACAACATTCAAGGGCTTACTACCCTGTAAGGCTTTACACCCCATTGGTTGGTTGTATTTAGGCTGTTAGGGGTGTTATTACACCTTTACAGAGCTTAGATTGAATTCGGGTGGCTGATTTGGTAGGCAGAAGGTATCTATACACCCTCAGCTTTGATGTGAGCTAAGGAGGATTGTTTCACTCTTGATAGATGTTCCACAACCATTCCTTGGATTACATATCAATTTCATTTGGTTTCCAGGTTCTGCGAGTATTCAATGAGGTCCCGCGTGATCCAAATAAGGTTGGTTGGTGTTGGCCATCCTAAAAATTGCAACTCCTTGCTCAATCCGCTTCTGAATGTTGTCTGAGGCCATCTTGTCTTACACGGTTATTTCTTCTTGCAGTCACTACAAGTCACATGTCAATGATGTGATAATTCTGGCTTTCATTGTTCAGTTATCAATTATTATTCTTTTTGAAACTTACCGTTCAGCTATTTTTATTTAATTCAAATGATGTATGTGCGATATTGACTTCACTTCCTAATCTGAAAGGCCAGGTAACATTTCTCCTACATGGTAGTAAGAAGGAAATATAACCTTCATTAGTACATCGCCTGAGTCAACCTCCAATATTAGACTGAGTAATACAGTTTCATCGTTTGTTGAGGCGGCAAAGCGTCGGTATTTTGCATTATTTTTATTTATATTGGAAGTGTACCTCTAGTAATACGTAGTTAAAAAGGTGTATTTTTTTGTCAGCAAATATGGTAGAAAGTCTCAAGCTAAAATAAAAGATCTAATTTTCTTGAATGCATTCAGCTTCTTGTTCCATCTAGTCATTGCCAATGGCTCTGGGGTTAATCTTAGGCGTTTAGCTTTTATTTACTGGTAATAATACATCTTCATTGAGATAGTGTGATAGAGATTGACAGATCTCTTATCTTGTGAGGCAGATGGTGTTATTCAGGCTGTGTTACAGGTATAAGTAGCATGGAAATCAAATTTGATCACCGCCTTTTCTTTCTGAACTGTGCTCTAGTTGAAATACTAATCTCATAACAAAAGAGAATTTAAATAGGCTTATTTGTACCCAATTGTGATTGGATATCCCCTACTTGGCTTTGGGTGGAACGGAGCATGCATGTTGGATTCAGCTCCTCTGTAGGTTTTAAGAGGCTTTTTGAATCCAATAACACAATTGCGATCATTCCTTTTTATGTGGTGTTTTAGTAGGAGTTGTCTATGAGTCTGCAGTACAGTTTGTCTGCATATTTCCCTTTACAGGCTTATTAATTTCCACCTGCAGTGGGTTGTTCTAGGCCTATCAATTACCGTTTGAAGCTACTGCCTGAGAGTAAGCATGCAATGCTTATCAATACCCCCCTCTCTGGTCCTAAAAGTCCTTCTCTCTTTTTTGTTTGCCTTTTTTTTAATAATAATAATAATAATAATCAATAAATAAAAAAATGGAGATATAAAAGAATTTTCGAATATAAAACTTGCGTCACTCTAATCAAAATTGGTTTGCCTCTCAATATAAATAAAATTCAACCATTTAGGTGACTAGAAGTACCAATCAGTTTATATAATGAATTGAATAAAATTATTTAGGTTGAGTGATACCGCTCAAATGTTTTCTAAGAGAAACTCTGTGCAATCAAAAATTAAATTTAGCTATTGAGCCAACTCTAATGAAGCAGGTTAATCTTTTCTTCCCTTTAAATCAAAAATAAATACATAGTCTAATTTTGTTTGATAATTGTTCAGTCGGGGTGTGAGAACCTTGCAATCAAAACTACAGTTAATTTACAATGCCTTGAACCCCATTTGTATGTTGAGTTTTGTTGGTTTTGGTCCTTGTGCTTGATCGCTGCTTTTTGATTTGAATGTTATTTTTAGTCACCAAAATTGACTTTTTTGTTTTTTTGGTGAGGTTTATTTATTTATCAGGGCTTGGAGACCCAAAGATAACTCCATTGAGTTGATAGTTGAGTGGAGACGTTGACTATCTAGAATATATTCAACAAAATAGACAATTAATTTTGCTCTTTTTTTTATTTTATGATAAAATAAAGAATAAAATAAAGATAAAAGTAAAATTAACAAAAAAAATAAAGTATAAAAGTATTAAAATAATAAAATAATCAGATGAATTAATAATAAAGCTGAAATGATAGTCTGCCATTAATTTTCTGATTTTCCCATCAGTATTTTTTATCTTTTGAGCACCTCCAGATGATAATTATGCTAAGTAAAATTAATATAAGATTATTTTTTTTAAACACAATTTATTGAATTATTTGAGATATATGTTTCATTCTTTTATATAAGAAATCAAATATGAATAACATGTAAGTTTTAGTTTTTATTTATCACCTACAGTGATCTGGTTTGAAACTAATTATTATTATTTTTTTACTTTTTTTTTGATTTTTTTTATTTATATTTCTTTTAAACTAATTTTAGATGGGGAACTAGCTCTCAAAACAACCCAATAAGCTATAAGAAAAAACTACAGAATTTAAGACTTAGCAGGTGAGATTTTATTCTTTTTTTTAATTAATTCAATTGATTACTTTGACCAAGAATTTTATTTACTAATTCATGCTTGATGAAATTTCCTCCCCTCCATTTTTCTGTTTTATGACTTTTGAAAAGGTATTGTTGAGAGAAGAAGTCCCAATCTTCTGTATTAAAGCTAGTTGAACCACTTTTAAGACTAAGGATTTCTGGTATAAGTGTTTCTTCCCATTTATAGTCCCATGTGGAACTTTCTACACTATAATTTCTTGAGATTTGGCTAATTTTTCCTTTTCTAATTTTCAAATCCTGGAGTTTGAACCAGTCTTGGCCTTCCCAGGTCCTCCAAAAATTGATTTCCTGAGGTGTTCATCCATGTGGAATATTTCATTCCAGTATTGGTTTTCAAGGTTGCCTTCAATTCCATCCCAGGTCAATAGCTCCAAGAATTCATATTTGGTGAGGTTGACTCCAGGCAATCCTTGCCATGGATGAGGAATGACCATTGCTGATGTTGTTGTTTTTTTTGAACAATGTCCTGAAACTCAATATATGGAAGGATTATTGTGGAGATATCTGGACAGGGTTCTGGTTTTGTTTGTAAGAACAATTCAGGATATTCACTTTCTTCTTGGGGATTATTGTCATTGGCAAAGACTTCTTTTTCTTCTATCCATGGATTTGGTGGATTTTGATTTGCTTAAGGTATTAAGAATTAAATAAATATTATCAAGTTTATTTATCAAAAAATATTTAGGGTAGTTTCAATTTGTTTTGGATGATATTTTTCTGGGTAAGAATTTGGATATTCCTCTTTGATAAGGAAGAAGGTCACTGCCTAGTGCTTTAATGCTTTGGTTGAGTGATTTTGGTGATTTTGGATGATAAGAATTGATTTTTCTCTTTGATAATGCAGGAGGTCGCTGTGAGCCTTGAGGTATATTTTACATACCCAAATAGGCCACAATTATCTTAAAAATGAATTTTGAATTATGCATAACTCATAAGGCATGCATATATCCAAAATTCACATTTTTGATTTCAGAAAAGATGAATAACCTTTCATTGAGTAAGTAAATCCATGTATTTAAGGCCAGATTTGGATTCTACACAAAAATTCACCTTGGGTAGCCCCATAGAGTGAATAAGTTCAAATTAACTATTTGAGGTGGTAATGTGGAAAATACTTCAATACCACATCATCAATACCACATAAAATATCCGTGAAAACTTTTGTTTTTCTTAATTTCATGCCAAAATAATGGGAATGTGAGAAATCCCATGTTACATATACACCAAGAATAGTGCTATGGATGTTTTGAGCACTTCATATCATGGTATTCTTACATTGACTTTTGGTAAATGCATAGTCAATATCTCACTTGAAGCTTAAATTTCTATTTTGAAATTAAAAATAAGCAAGGGGGACAAAAGACATCAAAGAGAGCCAGGGTACCCAACTTCTGAGGCCTCACAGACGTGGACAGCTCCAAAGGTTGGATACATGGCTGATCTTGGCCCAATTAGTAAACTAAAACACTTTGGGAACTTGGTTACCATGTTACAACTACAGTAAATCTTAAGAAAATAGCAAATAACCTGCTATTTTGATGTGCCAAGGAGGTAAACAGCTACTTAAACTCCTGTAACCATGTCAATTCTTAATGATTTTCCATGGATAAGCCTCAAAAGAGTAATCAAAACCCTTTTTGGACATGTATCCATTGATTTACCTCATAGCAACCAGTTAAACACTGATATTTGCAATTCTACGTAGAAATCAGGTAAAAACTTCATAAATTCATTAAAAATACAATTCTTAATGGAACTCCATGAAATATTCAGGACCAATTGAGAGCTGGATTATCTATGGTACACCAAAAAAGAATTACAGTTTTACTAGTAAAATCAAAGTTTTACTTACAGTCTATTTTTGACTATTCTACATGAAACACTGAATCTTCAAAAATTCACAGTAATTACAACCTTAGATAAAATTACCAATAACATTGATAAATTTGACAAATAAATGATTATTTTGGAATAAAAGAATATTTACAAATGGTACTCCTTTTATTCTTAACCATATTGGGGTTGGTAGTCATGTAAAAGCATCAATTAAGTAATTATGATAATCTTACGTGACAATAGATGATGCAATCAATAAATCCAAAAGGGTTTATTTTTTTCTCACTCACTGGTTTTTCAGTTTGCTCCATTGAACTCCTCTGTGAGCTGTTGTTGACTGAAAAGAGGCCTCCTCTTACTATTTTTTCCACATCATCATCATCTGATTCTCATTTATAACATTGTTACCAAAAAGTAAGTATTGGTTAAAGCTATTCTTAAGTGTTTTAATTCTTTCAGAATCAATCAGAAAGACGTTAAATCATATAATCCAACTATGTATTGTTGTAATACCGTTTTAAAAACATTTTGATCCCTTAAATCCACAATTTTACGTCAAATCTCTCTGTCTTATCTTTCAATAAGCTCTTTGGAATAGTAGTGAGTGATTTATCCTTAATTCTTAAATTTTTTTCTCCAAATAATTAGTTTTCTTCAAGCATTATATTTGAAATTATTCTTGCAAAAGATAATTATATATCAAAATAATTATATTATTTTGATAGAACAAGTTTTA
Organism: Austropuccinia psidii; assembly: GCA_023105745.1. Classification (NCBI taxonomy): domain Eukaryota; kingdom Fungi; phylum Basidiomycota; class Pucciniomycetes; order Pucciniales; family Sphaerophragmiaceae; genus Austropuccinia; species Austropuccinia psidii. Next base: position 18,651,259 of record JALGQZ010000011.1, read on the forward strand.
TTATTAAAATATTCTTGTAATTGATTCTTGTAGACAATTACTACTCAATGTTAAAATAACTAGTAGTGTTTAACACATGGAAGAAATAATTCTTTAATTATTTAATTGTAGTTATAATAATATTTTATTATTATATTTCATAAGAACAGACATAGTACTGTTGATAAATAGTAATATTATCATCAGTTTCATGGTCACATCTTACAGTCACTGCCTAATAATTAATTCAGTTGAACTCTGACTATTTTATTTGATTTTTGATTTATATAATGATTATTTGTCTTCAAGATTGGCCTTAATGGTTGAAAATTTAATTGGTCCATTAATTCTTGAACAATTTGATTATTTCTTTTGTCAGAAATTTCCATAGTTTTCAGAAATTCCTTTATCCCTTGAAGTTCTACTTTTCTTGATATTGATGAAGTATCCTTAAAGTTCCAAAGGTTTTCTTTATTTAAATCATCATATTGAGCTTTAAAAATTGAATATTATCATTGTTCAGTTGATCTTCTTTTATTGATTACTCCCCATAGGATCCAAGAATTGGTGAATTGGCCATGAAGAAAGTAATTGATATATATATATATATATATTTAGAATTTATTTTTATTTATTTTTGTTTTTAAGAAATACTTTGTGGATGAACTTCTTCTTTGTTGAGGTAGATATTCACTGCCTAATGACAGAAAAAAAAAATAAAAGAAAGAAACTAATGATACATTTTATGGATGATACTGATACATTTTTAGAGAAGAAATCTTGATTTTGTTAATTTTATTTAAATTTGAGCTCCCCCAAGTGGGAAAGGTAAGTGTCTGTTGAGTAACCTGGCCAAATAAAGGTCTTTGAGGGCTTCTAAAAAGGCATTTATTCGCTCAATTTCTTATTCTGACTGAAATTCTGACCACCATCAGTCTTCATCAATGAGGATAGATCCATCTCCAACCCATTTCAGTATTCCAGTTGGGTATGTTGAACCATTCAATCCAAGGTACCATTGGGCCCAAACTTCATTAAAGTAAATTCCTCTTCTTGGTAATATTCCCATGGAATTTGTTTTATCCCAGAACTGATTTGAGAGTTTTTGTTTAATTCCCTCTTCATTTAATAGCTCTAATAATTGGATTTTGTTCAAGTCTTCCCCTGGAAGATGACATAAATAATTCTCTTCACATAAAATGTCCTGAGATTCATCCCCATAAGTGTCTTCAAAGGTAATGTATGGCAGGTAAATGTAGTTGTCTTCAATTTCTTAAATGGATTCTGTTTCATGCTCTTCATTGGTGGTTTTCTGAATGAATCCAGTGTTTTCCAGTTGCCATCCATGAGGTTCCTCTTTTTTGCTCAATGGTTTGTCCAAGAAGTTGATATGGTATGTGTCTTTCAATTTTTTGTCTCTTTCTTCCATAATTTTAAAGTCTTTTTCTATTTCATTGACAATTTCCATATCTGAAAGCTCATGATGTTCACTCAATCTGACTTTTTCCTTTTGGGCTTGGTTTTGAAAGGGTTTCAATTTATTTTTTTCATTTGCATCTACTAAAATATGGATTTTTTCTTCATTGTTATCAATTTTCTTGTAAACTCTGTTGGGTTATTCATCTTCAGAAGTTGGGTCCTCAAGTTGTCTTTTGAGGTTGTTTGGCCATTTGTTTTTTGTAAATAATGACCAAATTTATCACTTTTTGGAGATATGGATAACTCTTGGGTCTTCTGGGTTAAATTTATTATGGTGTTGTCTCTTTTTGCTTTTTGATACTTCTTTCCTGGGGTATTTCTGACCAATTTTGCCATATTGCATAAATTCATTCCTCTAGGTGGACCAGTTTGCCATCCAAGTGCTTGAAGTTTGCATATTAGCATACATGATCTTCTTCCATAAGGTTCTTGATAGCTGAGTATTTCACCTTGCTTGTGAGAAAATTCCAGCCTAATATTATTGTCTGCCAACAAGGGTGTTCCAAGTACTGCATGGCCAGATCCTTTTGAAATGAAGAAGTGTATTTAAGTTTCTTCCCCTGAAGCCAAAATGATTCAAATGAATTCTGAAAGTGCCACCAATGAAGTAGTATTCCCTCCAATACCTCTGAGGTTCATGTTAAGATTTCTTTTTGTGGGTGAGGCTTTTATTGCTATTTCTTCTGGTATGATGTTGAGCTCTGCCCCAGTGTCCACTAATGCCTTCATAGGATATTCTTCCTTCCCCATGAAGATCTCCATAAATCCCAAAGGACAAGCATAATGAATCTTGCAATTTGGTATTTCTTTCAATCCAAGTGATAATAGTATTTCTTGAAGATCCATTGAGTTGAGTGATTTAATTTTTTATTTGTATTTTTCTGATAATTCCTGTAATTTATGGACAAAATTGGGCAACATCCTGAAAATTCCTTCAATGGTGAGATTCATCTTTTGTTACATAATTTTCTTAATAATTTTGTTTCTTTCCAATTTGGTTTCAACTTGTTTCTTTGGAGGTTTTCTGAGCTTTTTTCTTCTTTGGGAATTTCCTCCTATTCATTCTTCACCGGGGCAAATGTCACTTCAATTGCCGGCAATTGACTTCATGTTGCACCACTGTCAGTATAAAATCTTGCTCCAGTTGCATTAGTGTCACATTATAGTCACTGGATTTAGTGGGTTAAATCACATCTGTGTCAAGACAATGTAAATTGTCAAATGTGTCACATGAGAATGTCACTCAAAGCCCAAACCAATTCAAAACTATTTGCAAGGTTTGGGTAATTACACCTCATGGTGCAAGGCAGCAGCTTGGCATGAGAAGACTTGTGCCATATCACCCCTTTACCATTCCTACTCTCAGGCATTAATTGGCCTCCGCATCCCCGCCTAATCCTCTCTGACCCTTAGCATACTTACATGCCCTCACCTCCCTCTAGAAGTGACTCCAACACTGCCCCCATCTCCGCCCTCATCACTAATTATTCTCCCGCAGCGCCCTCAAGATATAACTCCTATGCCTCCCTCAACCCTCCTTTTGCCTTCTCCCACCCGCCTAATCCTCTTTGCCAATTGCCATCCTTATGCTCTCGCAGTGTCCTCACGACATGCCTCCAACACTTCCTCCCCATCTCTGCCCTCATCAGTCCTTATGCTTCCACACCACTGCCGCTCACAATCCATAAGCTCCTGCGGCACCCTCAAGATATACCTCCTATGCCACCCTCAACCCTCCTTATGCCTCATCCTCTTTGCCAATTACAATCCTTATGCTCTCGCAGTGTCCTCCCAACATGCCTGTGATGCTGCTCCCACACCAGCCTAATCCTCAACGCCACCTACTATCCTTGTGCTCCTGCCACACTCTCAAGATGAGACTACAATTCCCCCCATCTCTACCCTCACCACTCCTTACGCTTCTGCACCCCTGCCTCATCTTCTCTGCCGCTTACAATCCTTATGCTCCCACAGAGCCCTCAATATATGGCTCTGATGCCACCCTTAACCCCCCTTACGCCTAATCCTCTCTCCTCCGCTTACCATCCTTACACTCAGGTAGTAGAGCCATAGGGTACAGTGACTTGTTGGCGTACATGACGAATGCAATCATGGAAACATGTTGAGTGGCCTGCTCTGCCAAAAGGTTCTCAGGGGGAATTGGTGGGGATATTTCCAATGTTGAGTTTAGGGTTTAAGTAATGAGACTCACAAATTAAAGCCTAATAAGTAAACTATTTAAGACCAGAATTCTGTGTTGTTTTTCCCTGACAAAACCATTTTATTTAATATCATTCAAATGGAACACTTTGCTTAGTCCTTACCTCATGAGCACTGAATAGTTCAAAAGTTTACTTTAGTAGGTTTCTCACTAGTCAGCTTTATCCAATTTCTCACAGGGAAGTGATTTCATTTGAATTAGATGAAATACTTTGCAACACATCACCTCCTTGAATTTCTGAACAAATCATATTTTTCAAATACATGACAAGTTCAATAGATATTGATGGAGGGTTCCAAGGCTTTTGCTGGGAAGGTTTCTTTTGGTCAGCTTGTAGTTCTGACAAGACTTTTTTCTAGAAAATTCACTAAGTAATGAACTGATTTAAATCAATATTTAACTTCTTTCAAACTTTCCAAAATTCTGCAATATTGATATTAACTAAAAAAAAATCAGTGATCTTGAACTTATTTTACTTCCACCCCTTTCAGAACTCCTGCCTTTTTGCTTCAATTTTGATCTTTTTATTCAACAATTTTAAATCAATTTATCAATCAACTCTTCACCATTTATTTACTTAATGAACTACCTCCTCTATGCCCCAAACCCCAGGAAATTCAACTGAATTCCATGAAAGAAGAACTTCAGCCCCAGAGAGTGGAAGTGAAATCTCTGATGTGGCCAGTAGTCATGAATTGGGCATTTGGTAGAGAGCCAGTCACATGAAAATAATAAAGGTCTGCCAGTTCTTCCAGAATGGGAGTATGCATCCATCTTGAATATTTGGAATCTCTCAAAACCTAATATTGTGTCATAGCCTTTATTTCAGCTCAGCCTCCAAGCTCTCAAAAACCTAAGTTTAAAATTATTCAGAAGCAAAAGATTGTGGAACATTGTTCACCAACAGAGGATTCTGGGCAATATGACGTAATATTCAATGGTGAGGTTAAAATTATATCCAAGGAAACATTTGTCTCAAACATTGTTGAAAAGATTCAAAATGATAGTAAAATTACTGATTATGTACGTCAAAAGATTGCAGAAGAAATGAGCCTCCTAAAAATGAATTTGGACGATAAGCCCATTACCATTTCAATACAAAAATTTTAAAAATGGCTGCTTCCAATATATGGATATGTGTGGAGGTGGAGGAATCTCTACCTGAGGGTATTGAGTGGTAATTGGAGTTCCAGGAAAAGGATTAGGAAAGAGACCAAATCCACATGCCACAAAAAACACCAACAAAGAATGGTCTACCTTTGAAGCTGAAAACAATTCGAGGGATAAAGGTGATGAAATGATCAATGTTGATGTGGACCATGTTGATAATGAACCTCCGCATACTGAAAGCCCCCCCATACTCAATGAAGCAATACATGATGAAACCCCTCTTGCCTCTCCTCAAAATATTCAAGCCTTTAAAGAAAGGGAGACAATTAAACATGATACAATGGGTCAAGATATGACTTATATAATGCCTGGCCCTGAGCCCAAAGTGTCATTCTCCCCTAATGTTCAAGGAATATTTTTATCCTGCATTGAAGAGTTTGGCAACATTTTGACTTATCATTCCAATATTACTCAATAATCATGGCAAAGGGGGCTTGATAATATCAATAGTATTTACAAAAATTGATGGGACAATTTACCCACACATGATTCTCATACATTCCTCCCTGTTGGTATTAAGGAGATCAGTAACTGAGAGCTTAAAAGGTTGGCCTGGCTTGAGGAGCTTGAGATGGCAGGTGAGTTTTATCTTTGTGCATGTTACATGATTATTGGCTGTGGACCTGTGATATAAATTGCAATATATAGGGTTAGTTTTTTTTAAGCCAACAGAGACAGAAGCATTTTTTAATAATAACATTTGGAATCTCAAATTGATGAAGGAATCAGCAAAACCTCCAGATAATCTTCCAAAATCTGAACACTCCTTGTTTAAAATGGTTCAGAGCCTTCTTTACCCTGCCAATCCAATTAAACATTTTTGGGCAAATGTTATGTTTGAATGCATTATTTTAGTCTCCTACAATGTGACTTCACCCAAAGAATATGTGGCACTAACATCAAATTTCACCAATCCCCCTGGACTTGAATGGGGAGCAGTTGAATACCTTGCCTCCTGCTTGAGTAAATGGAAGAAATGTGCTACACAGCTTATCATTGAAGGTGGTGGGGCTGACAATGAGATATTTACAAAGCTGCACAAGATCCTCAAGGATCTAATGGATACAGTTATCAATTTAATTATTGCGTACAACATGCTACATGCACATACAAAGGTCAAAGTCTATGGCATGAAAGGCAAACTCACAAGCTCAAAAAAATGAGGCCATAAAAGATATTCTGATGTATCACAAGAATCTCAGAATAAATCGAACTTGCTATGGTATATTAGTGGCATTCTGTGCCGCAGGGATTTGTGGTTTGATGGCATGCTCAGATGACTGGAGAAAAAGCTTGGTGAAAGGGGCTTTATCACTCATTGAAATTTCCAAAAGACTTTCAGAGGGAAAAAACCTAGTAGAGCTGGTGTGGCTACATACTAATAAGTATATATGTAATTTACTGAATAAGAGTTTCTTCTCATAAGAGTCTTTTAACCCCACTGTACCTCTTAGATTTGAATTTTCACAATTCTTGGTATTAGACTTTGGTGATGCCTGGGTGGAGAAGCGCAGTCTTGGTTCAAGTGATGAGGTCACATTGACTGTACCCAGGTCAGCTAAACTTACAACAAGGAGTGAACTGTTTTAGATTAGCTTTGTACATATATATTGTAATTTAATTTTAGAATGTTATTTATTATTTAATAATTGTGACTATCTATCCTACTACTGCCCGGATGCCTCAGTATGAATACCAATAATAACTACTTTTTGTACAGAGGCATGCTTCTGTACACCATTGAGAATACTCTGACAAGACGCAAACTGAGTCAGGCAGTTGTGCCCGCAATTAGCACACACAGGGGCATTGCGCAAAGTGACAAAACCAAATAATAGGCCAAATGGCACTGGTTATTTTATAGAGGCCTAAAATGATTAGGGATCCACAGCAGTGTGCATATTGCATTTGCGTGTGCTTGCAATAGTCCACAAGGTTGGTTCTGAACATCATTGAATTGGAATATGAATATATAAAATTGAATAATTCATTATCCACTGCATTTTTCAGGTTCAGGAACTTGAGATCGCCAATTTGCAAAAGTCAGATGTAATATTTCATTTTTAGCTGCAATTAAAGAACATTCATCGACTGAAATCAAATTTAGGCGAAATTAATAATTCACACAATAGTCACTAATCCTTTGGTTTCATTTCATTTTCCTGTGCAAGCATGCCATTCACAAAAAGGAAAAGGAGCGTAAAAGGGAACTTGCGGCAAAGGGTCAGGGTGAGGAAGGAGAGTATGAGTTGCTCACTTCTTCTCAGCATATATATATAGATATATATATGGGTCGGCATTTGTGTGGCACCCTCATTGGGCCCCATGGAAAAAAAATTGGCTTTGGTCAGTTTAGATCAAGCCAATGCTGTGTGAGGTCCAGCAGGGAAGTCAAGGATGTGTGCCAAATAAGGCGTATTAGGCATTGGGAATTGCACAACTTTCTGGTTTCAAATGGGAGGAAGCAGTATCTGATATATTGTCTGCTTCAACACAAAGTGATCTCTCAACCACTAGCGCATAGTGGGACATCCTAAAATACAAATGAGGCCAAAACCATCCAAAAGAATCAGTTTTTTTCCTCCACTTGACCAAAAGCTCAAATATCAATGCCAGTATCAGCAAATATGACCCCAAGTGAAATTCCAAGGGTTGTTGATGTCAATCAGATCAAACACATTCACTTTGGCCGTGTGGGACTTTTCTCTTCAACCGGATTACACATTGCCCTTGTTGAATTCAGACTACTCCCAACAATGAGTGAAGTCAAGGTTAATCAATGGGATGAATTATCACAATTCTTATTTTTGAAAATAAAATTTACCAACACAATTGCAAAAAATGGGAAATTACTGGAGGGATTTATGTTAGGAATTGGGTGGTGCAAATGCAGCAGGAAGAGCGAACAATTTGGTCTTTATGGAAGTCTCAAGAAATTTGAAAACACAAAAGATGAATAGCAGAGCGAAGGCGTAAATCTTAGCTTAGTGGGTCCCATTCTAGGTCAATCCTTACGATATGTTGGGGATATATTATTTCAAAATATTGAAACTTGCTACAAGTCATTGGGGGTTCTGTCCTTTGATGAAGTCAACTATGACGCTGATATTTCTGCAAATTGGGGGCCATTTAAGTTTGCTTCTTCCCTCACTTTCACCATTAATGGATTCAAAAACTCACCTCATCTTGATAAGGATGCATTGTTGTATGCTTCGGGATGGTGGTTTCAAGCTGATAAGCAGACCGGCCAAATTTCAAGAGATGCAACAAAGTGGTGTACAGGGGGAAGATTGATTTTCCCAAATGAGAATTTTTGGATTGATCTATCCAAATGTCATGGGCTCATTCAGGTAGTGGGGGAAAGTAGTACATTTGTGCATTATACTTATCCATCACAGGACAATGAAACCACAAAACGAGTGGGTATGTCTGCACAATGCTCAAGGAGATTAGAAAAAACAATGTGGGGGAAAAGCCATGGTTATTATGAGATTGGCGAGTGAGTGGGCTATCACATCAGGGATGGTAATAAAATCTCATCTCAATTGGAAGAATGAGGGAATTTGGCTGCATCTGGGAGTTAGGGTGTGATAAGATGCAGGACAGTAAACACTGGGTTTTGATGGGCTGAAATTGGGGTTATATGGTGGCTCACATGAAAAAGGGGTAAAATGGCTCATGTATGGTGGCATGCCACAGTACGCTTGTCCTGGTTTGTTGCTCTTCTTCACACACAAATCCTTGCACTTTTCCAGGATGCCAACACTTTACATGCAAATCCTTACGCCTGTCCAGGATCCCAACTCTGTACATGCAAATCCTTATGCTTGTAGAGGTTCCCAAGAATTCAAGCCACTCATTCCACTGGGGAAGGCTTTCAACAATTACAACAATTCCTTATGCCAGTGCAGGCTCCCAAGGATTCACACGGAAATCTTTACGCTTGTACAGGTTCCCAACAATTCAAACAATTCCTTACACCAATGCAGGCTTTTGACACTTCACACACAAATCCTTACACTTATGAAGGTTGCCAACAATTCATACAACTTCTTATGCAAGTTGAGGCTTTTGATTTTTTACATTCAAATCCTTATGCCTGTACAGGTTCCTGATGATTCAGACAATTCCTTACGCCGGGGCAGCCTCCCGACAATTCAAAAAGTTCTGTACTTGACTAAGATTAATAGTGTGTGATCGTAGGAAAGGCCATGACTCATGAAGCTCCAGTGGATTGCTCACATGCGGGGAACCCCCACACTTTTACAATTAAGATCTGATACGTTTTAGAACCATGGAAGTAGAAAATATAGGAGGAAGTAATGGTGACTGACTATTGGCGCATTTTCTGCAAAAAAGGTTCACAAAAACCAATACTAGATGGAAAATTTTGTTTGCACCATTGGAAAAAAAGGAAAGCTCATGGGAAAAAACAATATAACTGAAATGGAAAAAATATTGTATTTAATACAACTAACTTATTTAAAGCATTGTATTACAAAAGGGAATAAGTGAAAAGGAAGCAATTTTATTTGTATTTTTTATTTTGAAAGAAATGTTGAGACTATCCCAATGATGTCCTCTTTTGGGCAAGCCTCCAGTTCCTGGCCAAGGAGGGTGTTTAGTTCCTCCTGAAATTCCCAGTGCATCTTATTTTTATTAATCTCATCCATTAAGGGACACATGTGGAGAAATTGGAAATGCTCCAACGAGATTTGTGAATGATGGCTTGAGGAATCATTAAGGTTGGTCATAAGTCAGTAAATTCCTGGCAAGCGTTATCATGGGAAGGAGGGGAGGTGGGCTGTGAGCCTTTCTGATATGACGAAATATCCAAAAAGGTCACAACAAAATTTCTTTAATAATTGTACTTATGATAATTATCTCAAAAATTAGTAAGATACCATAAATAAGTACAAAATCTAAATTAACTCAGAATCTAATTAAAAAACATGTGAAATAAATTACACCGTTGGAGTCCTCATGGTAAAATCCACATATATCACCTTTATTGCATATCTGAAAAGTCAATAATTACTGAAGTATAAATAATAATACCTTAAAAAAGGTACAAAACCTCATTTATTTCAGAAACCAAGGGAACAACATGGAAATTAAACTGTACCATTGGATTCTCCACATGAATTTACTTATAAAAAAATTATAAATATAATCTCTATAGTAAATACTTAAGGAATTAAGCTGAATATGTGCATTTTTTGGTCAACGCATATATTCATGGTTTTTGTGTAATATCTATTGAAATATACAAGATAGAGAGATGAACAAAAAATAAAGTCACCATATAATTACTTTAAGAATACAGATATGAACTTTATTTCACAAGCTATAAACAAAGTTAAAAATTGTAATGTATTATTGAATAAAATCAATAAAGCTATTGACCACTTTGTTGTAAAAGTGGTCCAAAATTAAAAATAAGTAGACAATTTGATTCTACTAGTTCATTCGTTCATTATTATTTAGTATTTATTACAATATTCAAGGTATAATTCCTTGAAATCATGGTTTGTAGTTTAAAATATTAAATTTCAAAAGAAGAGATGAGTTACAAGAAAAATCATCCAACATAGAGTTTTGATTATGTAATGAAATTCTCTTGGCAGTTTAATAAGGACATGCCAAGATATCAGAATCCACTCCCAGAATAGTTTTAGCATGTATAATGTAAAGTTATTAATGATGAAAGTTTAAGCTTAAATTTGATCATTTATGATCACTCCCTGTAACCTTATTTTAAGTTTAACAGTCATATAAGTGATCAAACTGATGAATAATATTAGATTATGATTAATACTAATAAAATCCACGAGGTTTAGGCTTCTGCCAAGCCTATGACGTCATCAAACTTAAAGTTACAGTGATAACTCTAAATAATGGCGCAATAATGAGGTAAGATGGTTTGATCATGATGTAATCATCACTAAACCTTCAAATATTGATCAATTCTAGTAGAACTCATCAGTATACGTCTACTAGTGTCCTGATGGACTCTAGAAGCGATGTATTTGCTATAAATAGAGCTCTTTTTACTCTATTTTCCCCTCAGACGCTTACAAAACACTAAATAATTAAAACAAAAAGGCAATTTATTTATTACTTATATATAGAGCTGTTATATCATTAAAGAAAAAAGATAATCCTTATTATAATCATCATTCTTGACATGATTACTTCAATTATTCAATTGGTTTGTTTAAATTTCTCTTAAAAACCTCAAATCCACGCAAAATCAAGATAAATCGTAATTTTGCTTAATTTATATTAAAGATACAATTCAAATAAGCTTTATTTATATATTTTTGGCGTAAAATCATTCAAAATTACTATATGAAGTATTGAAAGTAGGTTATTTCTTCTTATTATAATGATTTTCTCTTTATTATTACTTGAATAATTCTTTCATTAATATAAATAGTATTCATATTAATTTATAACTTGCATATTAGGGATATTATTGTTATTAATTGTTTTTTATTAATGAAAAACAACTTTTACAACTTTATTATTTGTTGGTAAAAATAAGAAAGTGCTTTTAAATATATTAATCATTTTATATTAATATAGCTATTTATTATATTATTTTTTTATAATATAAGCTATATTATTATATTTATTTAATAATATAATCATTTTTACGCCATAATTATAACAATTCTTTATTATTATAATTATTTCTTATCTTATTTATTTTGCTTATAAGGACATTCATAGTACAATAAGTAAGATATGAGTAATTTTTACTTATTGTTTCATAGTCAAACCTTACATTTGGGGGCCTAGCCGTGATATTTACTCTAAAAGACCTTTCAAAAGATTCTAAATGGGTTTATCAAATAAAAAACTATAATTATAATCATAAAATTATATAATAATTTTATATTTTATTGATTTTAAAACCTATTGAGGCAGTTGGAAAGCAATTGTGAGCCTTGAGGTATATTTTACATACCCAAATAGGCCACAATTATCTTAAAAAGAAATTTTGAATCATTAATACCTCATAAGTCATGCATATATCCAAAATCCATCATTTTTTATTTCAAAAAAGATGAATAGCTTTTTATTGAGTAAGTAAATGTGTAAGGTGTGGATATGAAACTTTGATTAAAAATCAAGTACTTTTCCTGTCCTCAAAATTTGTATGAGGTAAAAATCAATTAAAAATAGTAAGAAATATTATTTTTAAGAGAAAACACGCCAATTTTATTGTTTAGAACTTTATTAGTATAAAACAATAATATTATAAAGATTTATTGTTTTACCAACAAATAAAATGTATCCAAAAAATACTCTACAAGACATATTTTAAGGCTACAAAAGAAATTTCTTCAAGAGCAATTTCAATTGGAATTAATTGAGCAAAGAACTGCAAGAAATGAATTATAGAACAAAGTATTTAAAAAGAATATTAAAGAGAAAACATGCCCAAAAGTGACCAGAGTGAATTTGGAAACAAAGTGACAAAGTTTACAGTCATGAAAGATGCTTTAATTAACTTTTGGGGTGGTTCAGGGGTAAAAATTATAATAAGAGTTACAAAAAATGATTATAATGATTTTTTCACGTGGTTAAAAGGATTAAAATGATTTAAAAAGGAGGTTGGAATATTTTATTGATTGGTTTAACAGTGTTTAAACTAATTAACAAAAGGAAAAGATTCTAACATGAAGAGAAAAGTGGGGCAAAGAAGACATTCTTTTATATCCACCAATTCTCCTACTCCAACAGTAAAATTTACTCTTTTCAGTCGTGAAAAACAGTCTGACAACAGAAAAGCCAATTATGGAATCATTGAACCCTGGTTTGGACCAAAAAAGGGCTGGTTTAAGCCATTTTTAGCCATTTTAGACCCTTAAATCAGCCATTACTATAGCAATACCTGGTCTAGAGCCTTCAAAACACGTAAGGATGTGTGTAAGAGGTGTAGAAACCAGTTAAAACTATTTTTGCTAAGTTTGATTTATCTTAAGGGTAGTTTTACCCTTTTGGCAACAGCTAAAACTACATCAGTTGGTATCAAAACCTCATCATCAATTGAGTTCAAAAGTGATGAACGCGTGAATTTTGACATCCCACAACTGTCATCAAGGAGCTTGGGGGTCTGGCTCCCCCTTAGAGCTAGAGCGCCTTTTCCCCCCCAATTTCAATCTTTCCAATTTATTTTTTCCTTTAGTTCCTCATCATGTATTATACTTATAATTTACATATGTAATTCAATTGAATTGTACAGTACAATACAGTAATTATTGACACCTCATTTGTAAATCAAAGTTCACTTATGTAATACACGCGCACATTTTGACATTTCAATTGAATTCAATTGAAAATACTTCAATTCCTCATAACTTCTAAACTAAACACAACACCTCAATTTTAACACAAAAATTGATGGTTAAAACCACATGTGGTGTGAATTAAATTAGAGTTTTGAGGATTTTCAACTTTTGTATTGAAAATACTAAAAACTTAATTTAAGCTTATTTAGAGTTGAGTTACAGAAATTTCATCCAGAGGTGACCCCACTTTATTTTTTATGAGGAATCCAATGGTGTGATAATTTCTTCATGTTTATTTTTTGGATAAAAAGTTATAATATATTTTATATAGCTTTTTACCAAAAATATTTTAATTTCACAATTTTTATTAAAAATTCATTTTTACTTGATTTATACAAGTAAAAATATAATTACATAATTTTAAATTTTATTGTAATTTTATTTTTAAATTATAATTAAATTTTGATTTTTAAATATAAATTTGTATTTATATTTCATTTTTTATTTTTATAATATAAATAAATTTATTTTATTTATATTTGTATCTTAATTTATCTTTTGTGGTCTTTTGGGTATATGAAAATACCTCTAAGGCTCACATTCCCTCCCCCTAAAAAAGAATATTACTTTGTAATATTGTCATTCTAGTGTGCCTGAACCTTCTGAGAGGTTTAGTAGCTTCAGGTATGTCTTTTTTTCTTGTTCTGTCTTCAGACAAATGTCCTGAGAAGGGGCAGTCATGGCATTCTTTTAGTACAAGATTGATTAATGACTTGTCCACAACTGTCATGACACATGTGTGCTTGTGTCTTGTGATAAATTATACCTTTCAGTAGGTGAAGTCTTCCCTTGTCATAAGATCCTTTACATACTTCATGAAAGGCATGTATTAGAGAGTTGTCTTTACAGTTTTTGTTCACTAATTGGCATAATATGCTACAATTCTTATGTTGAATGTAAGTACTTCTGACCTTTTCAAAGGAGGTGGTGTTCAAGTCTGTAACACGTATTCCTTCTATTGAGATTTGGTTTTCATAAGCTGTGAATCATGAGCTTTTGATAAATAAAGTTGACCATTGCTCAATTGTGGCAAGTGGGAATAAGATTCCATGATGTCAAAAGAGGCATTGATATTTTCTATATCTTTGAAAGATTCAGAAAATATGGATGACTTATCATCTGAATTGTCTTCAATCATGTCATCTTTTTCAACATCAGGTTTCTTTTCAATATTAATTTCATTGATTTTCCCCCTTATTGGACATGTATTAGCTAAATGGGTGGTGCTTTGGAAAATATGGCACTTTTTGACTGTATCTGCAGGTTTATACCTAACATTATTAGAATTTTCTTTGGGGTTTTTGTCCACAGAATCATTCCAAGGTGTATTAAACCTTGTTTCAAGATTCCCCCTACTAGAACCAATTTTGGTTCTGGTTGTTACTTCTTCTAATATATTGATAATATCCTCTGCTGAAGATTGTTCAGTAGTCCTGCTTTTGAAAGCATGCTCTAAGTCACCTCTACATTGTCTCAGAATTTTTCTATGGATCATAAATTCTGACATGTCTGGATATAATGCTGTTAATCTGTCTTTTTGTTGGCAAAACCATGGTAAAGCTTTGTCTTTATCAGCATTAGATTTGGCAGATTCAAAGGCTGTTTCAGCTTTAAACCTCCAAGCATCATTTGCCCATTTGTTAATGATTTGGGTTTTCCACCAAGTCCAACTCTGATGTCTATGTCCTTGTCTTATTTTGATGTACCATCTGTGAGCTGATTTGGTAAATAAGGTGTTAAATCTTGCTGTTACCAATCTGTCTGGTAATTCAAAATCCTCTTTTATCATGTCCATTCCTCTAATGAATTCCATATGGTCATACTCTCCTTCACCACTGAAGTGAGGCCATCCTTTAAGTTTTGGAGCTTCTTTCAAGAGTGCTTGGCCAATTGATGGTTCCAAGTTATGAAAAGAAGTAGTAAATTCCTCTTTTAACTGTGAATTTTCAATACCCAATACTTGTGGATTAGGAATTCTTGCTCCCTCATTTTGGTTCAGAGGTGTAGACATTCTTGGCAAGGTGTTTAGCAGTTGTTCAATATCATTCATTTTACTGTTGTTACACCTTTGTGAATTTCTTAATTAATGTTGTAAGCTTTGTATAGAGTCTATGTCATTATTTTTATGATCATCCTCTTTGTATGTGAGCTCATTCCATAATTCTGTTTGTTTATTATTATCAGATATAACTTCATTTAACTTTATTGTTAATTTTGATATTTCCTCTTTTGAGGTATCAAAATGCTTTTTCAAGGCAATTGTATTTGTCTTTACTTCAGCAAATGATTTTGAAATATCATCAAGAGCTTTTTTCTTATCTTTTTTGATAATGTTTATGGCTTGTTTTATTCTTTTTTCAATTATGTCATCAATATTGAATTTAGAATATTTATCTGTTAATTCTTTAATGATGGCAGATTGTTCATTTATTTTAATGCCAAAAGAATTATCATTATTGGAAGTTTTTATTTTTCTTAAAACTCTTTCAAAGCATTTAAGTGTATCATTTATTTGGCTCAGACTCAAGTTATTTGTTTTAGGATTGTCACAAATTGATATATTTTTATCAGAAAGATGACTTTTTACGTCAGAAATAGCTTTATACAACTCTGGAATACAATTAAAAGTATCAGAAATCATTTTTGATATTTTAATCTGGCTTCCTCCTTCTTCTGTAATTCCATCATGGTTCTGGCCATCTGAAATACATTTTCCATGGCATCCTGTTGAATCTTTGGGATTCTGTAGCCCTGGCGGTAAGGTTTTGGGGCTGGTGCCTTCCCTTTTCCCTTGTTTGAAGCTTGTGGCTGCTTTTGCATGTTGGAATTGCTGTTGCTGGCCACTGGGGCTGTTTTTGGCACTGGTTTGGGTTGTGGAGGGTTGTTTTTCCTCCATTCTAGTGTCAGCAGCATCATGTTTTTCTTCTCCATCAATGGATGCCATCCATTGAGCAATTTGCAAGTATTGGGATGGCCCAGGAATTTTCTCACAGTTAGGTAAGAATTCATGCAATCCTTCCACAGGTCTGCAAGGATCTGGTACTCCTTGAACCAAA
Organism: Austropuccinia psidii; assembly: GCA_023105745.1. Taxonomy (NCBI): domain Eukaryota; kingdom Fungi; phylum Basidiomycota; class Pucciniomycetes; order Pucciniales; family Sphaerophragmiaceae; genus Austropuccinia; species Austropuccinia psidii. Next base: position 18,667,524 of record JALGQZ010000011.1, read on the forward strand.
GTGCATTGTTGTATGCATTGTGGCTGGCTTTGTATATGTCCACAGAGGCTTGTTGTGGCAGTGTCAGCTCTTTTTGAAGGTAAAATGGTATTATCAGCTTCAGAATGACCCATTTTAGTTGTTTGGAAGTCATCAACTGACCCTTTTCCTTCTGTACCTGGTTGGCCTCTGCCATAATCACGTCTATTACCTTTCTGGGAGCTTCTTGAGGGGTTTTAGCTGGTTCCTGACCTGGTTGAAGGCATGATTATGGTTAAAAAGGCTTAAAATAGTAATTTTACATCAAAAAACTTACTATTGGCCAAATATTTGGCTTTCTGAAGAGTATTACTTATTTCTAAGTTGACTAATTCGGAAGAAATTGGGCCTGGTTGAATATTCTGAGTCACAATGATAGTACTATTATGATCAGAATTAACAGTACTGACAGGAATAATGCTGGTACCTGTTGAGGCTGTTTCAATGTTTTCTTGTCTTACCATGTTGTCAGACACTAAAATTAATGAAAAAACCAATTAATTAAGTAAAAAAAAGAATATTTTCAAAAAGAAATGAAAATATAAGCCTCACTTATAATAAAAAAAATGGATTTTTTGATTATAAGTATTTTTTATATCTTTTTAAATTTTTCAATATAAGGAAAAATATTTAAAAAGAGTAAAAAAATATGTCACAGGTAAAATATCACGGCTGGGCCCCCAAATGTAAGGTGTGGATATGAAACTTTGATTAAAAATCAAGTACTTTTCCTGTCCTCAAAATTTGTATAAGGTAAAAATCAATTAAAAATAGTAAGAAATATTATTTTTAAGAGAAAACACGCCAATTTCATTTTTTATAACTTTATTAGTATGAAACAATAATATTATAAAGATTTATTGTTTTACCAACAATAAAAATTTATCCAAAAAATACTCTACAAGAGATATTTTAAGGCTACAAAAGAAATTT